>OZ014560.1:2832011-4154822 GCA_963966155.1 Clivina fossor
TTTTTAAAGTGAATGGACTATTGATTATGTTCGACTGCTAATTGAATTGTAAAACGTATATGATTTTTTTTTTCATCTTGTAGAACTGGCAAAATGCGTGTGCCCGAATGGATAGACCTTGTCAAATCGGCTCGTTTCAAGGAACTCGCCCCCTACGATCCCGATTGGTATTACGTGCGTTGTGCTGCTCTAGTACGTCACATCTACATCCGTTCACCGATCGGTGTCGGTTCAGTTACGAAAATCTTCGGTGGTAGAAAACGCAACGGCACCCAACCCTCACATTTCTGTCGATCGGCCGGTAGCCTCGGTCGTAAAGCTCTCCAGTCCCTCGAACTATTGAAACTGATTGAGAAGCATCCAGATGGCGGCCGTAGACTCACACCACAGGGCAGGAGAGATTTGGATCGCATTGCTGCTCAAATTAAGACGCGTACACGCAAACAGGCACCCACAACACTTGTATTGTAATATGTTTAAATATTTCATATAAAATATAAAAATTACCATAAGATTTGAGTTTTATTCTTCTGTTTATCTTAACAACAAATCAGATATTTGTTAAATTTCTTTTTTTAAACGGAAATAAAATCGAATATTTAATTTACTTTTTGCTTTATTCTCATACGATCAATTTTATAATAAAATTATTAAGTATAAATGCATTTCAATTAAGAATAACCGTGGATAAAATTGTCTTGATAAAGATATATCAGATTGGTTTAGAATTTTGATACAAACAAATTTGATAAAGAAAAATGAAATTTATAAAATCTTAAATTAAAATTTGGAAATACTGAACTACAAATGCCATAAGGTTCTTTTTTTCTCATAAATAGTTGGCAAAATAAGAATGCAATGAATTTGGGACACAGAATATATATATTTATATAATCGCATATAATAAGTCACAATCTTTTTTTGGCTAATGGTTACATAGTACTTTTAAAAATATTAAAAATCATACAGAAATATTTATAACTGGACGGTGAAATAAATACAGTGCAAAAAATATCACAATAGAAAAGATTATAGAGGTACAATTATGATGCTTATAATATCTTCTTTTTTCACGACCCCTCCCCTATCAAATATCACAAAGTCTGAAAACGTAGTTTGACAGTTTTTGCCTTTATAATTTGGCAGTAGAATTAGAAAACTTAAAAATTAAAAACTATTCTGTTTCAAGAATGGTTATTACTTATCGGAAGTAAATTTCAATATATATACTGTAAGTATAGAATAGTTTTATACTCATTTGATTAAGAATCAATAACATTAGTTATAACTTTTTCAAAGATCGGTTAATATTATTTATAATAAATTCGTATGGTTCGAAAACTAGTACTGTAGGTTTTTTTTGCTTTAATTATCGCCCTATTTTCCTACATTTCTCGTAAAAAGAGAACAAATTGTAATAATCAAATTGCTTTTGCTACTTTATTGTACTTCAGTATAATTTTTATAAATCTATTGCGTTATTATTTGTACAAATTATAAAAGATCTTTAATTATTTCATATTTAATTAATACGTATTCATTAATTTATTATTGTCAGCTAATACTCATGAAAGGACTACGATAAAATTGTACAGTTTTTTTTTTTAAATATAATTTCAAACGTATTTTATAAGTTTGTACAAATAATTGTTTACGCAGTTTTTTCTTTCTATTTTAACTGTTACAGATTGTCATATATGAGCTACAAAGCAAATAAAATAATTCGAATAATTTAATAACATTGAATTAGAGTTGCATATTCCTGAATTTCATTGCACTTGAAAATGATGACTTGGAGACGTGTAAACTTTTTACATTATCTAAGTTAATTAAAGAGTTTCAGCAAAACGAATTTCGGAAAATCTTATTTATATTATATTGTACGTCATTTAAATGTTTATCTATAGTAAAACAATACAGAACTAAAAATTGTTGAAAGCGTAAAATGAATTTTTATTGCTTTGCTCGCGCTACAATAAAAATACTTTACATATCATTTTTTCTACGACTTTACTTACCAAAATAGATGTTTCTATAAAAAAAAAATATATTTTGTAGTTCAATTCGCGTTCAACTAATTTTTGTTTTGTGTGTAATTATGATGATATAAATATCCAAGCAAATAAACAAAGAAAATCTGTCAGCGAGCGAGTTAGTTAGTAACCATTATCTTTTTCATAGTAGTCGTAGAAAAAAACTTTATATATTTTTCTTAAAAACGTTTTGATAGAACTCCCTATTATTCTTAAACAATAAAGCAACAAAAGTAAGTACTAAATAATAGAGACTTTTCACATAGTATTCAAAATAAAAATAATACGACCGTTAAATTGAAAATCAGCGCACGTATTGTTATTTTGAAATAACGTGTACCTTTATTGTTTTCAACACTATGTAAAGACTCTCTAATGACTATTGTGTACTTATGACTAGAACAAAAACGAATATTTCTTAATTTTTGTATATAATAAATAAAAACTATAGTATAAAGTCTGCACAAATCCAAGTAAATTTGTGCGATATTTCTAACGTGCCATCTATTATAACGTCGTTTTTTGTTTTTGACTAGATCCTGTGTGTGTGTGTGTGACTAGAAAAATGTTTTATAGTGTTGCTTGGCCCGGAGTTGCATTTTCTCCCTGTTCGGCTTTGGCCTGTCGCAGCCAGTCGCGTAGATTTTTCGTTCGTTCAACGAGGGTCGTTGTAACGGCGACACCCTGAGCTGCAGCACGCGGCGGTTGTGTTACAACGATACTCTGGACACCACCGTGTGTTGCTAGAGCGGCACGTTGATGGTAATCGTGTAAACGATCCGCTAATGTTGGTATCGCATTTAAAGTGGGTAGGGTTACGTTACTGGCCGCAACAGCGGGCCATACGTGATCGGAGTAGACCAGTGGAACGGGCGGGATGACTAAAAATTTAGCTTTATTAAAAACGATACAACAGTGAAAATATCAGAAATAAGATGGAAAGCCAAACCATCTACACGGTCAAAAAATATTGACAATATGTTTATATTTATTGACAGTACTGTCGGTACGACTAATCAAAAAATACTAACAATAATGTTGACCGTGTAGGGTCTGCTTTGGATTAAATAACAAATCTGAATTTTTAAATTAAATTAGTAAATTTTCTTGATCAAAAAACAGATTTAATGAATTTATTTCAATGTTATATTTTATACATACATGCACAATCACATCATATACCCAAAAGGGTGTGGACAAACTCTTTCCACTATCCCGAAATTAGTTTCCTAACCATACAAGCAACTTAAGCTTCATCCACATTCACAATTCCTCATATTCCTACTACTTGGAAACTTCCACTCACACAAAACACTTTCAATCATTTTATAAATAAATACAGAAATAATAAATTAATTGTGGAAATAATAAATTAATTACGTAAACATATTTACATGCAGTTTTAATTTGTAATAATAAAGTATTAAAATTAGTTCTAATAAATTAGTTAAATAAAATAAATAAATGGCGATTTAAACATAAAATAAAATACTTTAACTTAATATATAATACGCCATGTGTAATTAAGAAAATTATATAGCTTACGTTTGAAATAATTTTTTTTTTTAAAACCAATTCTATCAATATCTATTGTGCCTCGGCTAATAAAATAAAATTTGAAATATGCTTTATAATTTTAGTCACGAGCCAGCAAAACAAAGTGCGAAAACTTAAATATTAAACAAGAAATAATTTCCAGGCAAGAAAATGTTAAAAGTGTGCATAATAGGCTGCAAGCTTAAAACAGATAGATATTATCATTTTAAAAACCAATTATATTTGTTCTAGCATATCGTACCTACTCGTATCTTTAAAATTCATATTTACTGTACAAATCGATCACTTACCAGCGGTAACATTCGCTGCATGTTGTTGCTTATTCAGCACATCCCAAATTTCCCGTATTTCACTATTGAGATTCTCCAAACTTTGCATAATCTCCGACGATTCTTGTAGATGTTCCTCGCGAAATTGCACCGTTCTCCCATTGGCAGCCAAATTATTATCGGTTGCAGTTGCAAATTCCGTTGAACTAATACCAGAACTAGCACTGTGAGAAGATAAATCGCTTAATGTTGCATCGTCATGCTTATTCGATATAGATAAACGTTGGAGCGATTGTTCCAAATGTCTTAACCTAATGACTTTTTCGCCAAGTAGACTTCGGGTGCGATGTAACGACACCTCCATATCGGACAATTCGCGTTCCTCCTGGTAGAGTTGTTGTAATGTGGTACGTGTCGCTGAGCCATGGCGTAGTTTTAATTCGCGTTGACGTTTCTGGAAATTGGAACGTTGTGTACGGAGGCTTTCTTTCGCACGACGCACGGAATCGCGTTCGAGATGGATTCTATGACGAAAAAATTCTAGTTCCGAGCTACCTGCGATATCACCTGTAACTGTACAGTATTTACCTACATTCAGAAAATATTTTATAAACTATTTTTAGAGATTAATATAATCGGAATATATTTTTCCAATTATATTATTTTCCAAATTTTATCTACGTTATAGTTATGATAAAAATAAATCAATAAATTAAAGTAGAAAATGTCTTTTAAAAGTTCAGTATGTGCAAAAATCTAAAAGTGTGCAGTTAAAATAAAAGAATGTAAACTAAAGAAAAATATATTGTTGTTTAGGAGAAAAGAATGTATAGTTTATAAGATTTATTTTTAATGTGTTTATTGAAGTTTTTTTTTTCAAGAACAACAATTATAGTGTTAAAACTAGAATCTAGAAATGTAACAACAATTATTATAAGAGGCACAAATTTAGCCTTATATTGATATTTAAAATTGAAAAAAATAATCAATAATGTAATCAAAATGAGGTCAGGAAAATAGTTTGCGTTTTTATTTTTAGAATTACATTTCATTTAGTAATTTAACTGATGCCTCATTCTGTTATTCAGTATTGACTTTTATAATCCTAATGATATGAAATTTTTATTGCTTTTTTGTGTCTTATTACAATTTACGTAATTACGTTGATTATCTGAAATTTTATTGAAATATCTCTATTTTTGATTTAATATAAATTCAAATATTATTAGGAATTATTAATAAGTATCCATGATTTACAAATTTAATCGTACGGACAGCTGATTATCGACAAGAAAACTTAAAAATAATTTTGTAGATTTCGGAAAAAAGATTGTAATATTTGTCGGTAATCAGCTGTGTTAATAATTTAATTTATTTAAAATTGTGCGCTAATTATATAAGAACAATAAACACATCTAAAACATTAATTAATACGATTATAATGGAAGTTACATTTAAAATTCCAATTATAAACTGCAAGTTAGTAGAAGACAAATAAGACACAAAACATATTTAAAGGTTAGAAAATATTAACAAGATTTTTTTTGGATGTAGATAAACAACATGACTAAAGAAATTAATAGAAATAAGAAGTATAACTATTTTTTGATTTTGATCAAATGATGCACACCTGCGTCAGAGAAGGGATATCGAAGATGATAGGTATCGGCTGTTTGAGGGAACTGATCCTCAAGATCTTCGAGCTTCTGCAATTGCCTGCGCAGATTCTCAACCGGAGAGCACGATCGTTTCATTTCTTTATTACTTTTCGCAGCGTTATTATTTAATCGCGATGTCGAGTTCGATTTTAATCGCGTGAATAATTTCCGTCTACTTCGGCCGTGATTCGAAACACCATCGGACGAATCGAATTCTTTATCTTTCTGCTTATCGTTATCGTTTTTATTATTGTGTTTGCTGCTGCTGCGATCACTCAACGACGTATCCAGGTCCTCGATGATCAATTGCTGTACATTTTTATTATCGGCTTTCGTGCGATTGTTGCTGTTTGCATCGCTTTTTGCATTTGATTTGGACAAGTGCTTTGGTGTGCTTGGTGGACGTTCTGCATTTTTCTTATTTGTTTCTAGTGAATTTACGTTTGTCCTGGTTAATTATTAGAAAAAGAATATTATCTCTTTTTTATTAATTCCTCAATTCACTATTTATAAGGTTGGTAATTCAACTGTAAAGTGTATTGTTATTGGTTATGAATAATTATGAAGACGTTTGATATAAATTAAAAATGTTTTATGAATTGAAAACAACGAATTCTGCTAACGTATCTTGAGAGGGAATGATGAAAATGATTTTCAAATTTATTTTATTCATTGTGTCAAATTGCGGCAATTAATACATTCTAAAACTTTTAGGCTGCTATTTTTGGATGGTTTACAAATCTTATGATGGCTGTATTGTCTTTAAACCGATATTAGTCAAAATTGATTTTAAAACCGATCTTGTAGTAGTAGCCTTATTTCCAGTTTCATAAATGTGAATTACTTTAACTATTTTACTGTTACTTTTATCCAAGCTTAAATTTTAATTCTACTTCTGTAGATAAGTTACTTTACTCCGTATTCAACTCATGGTTAATTTATTTATTGTGAAATAGATCTCTTAAATTACTCATCTTGACTCGTAATTTTCATAATTCTCTCTTCAAATAATAAATCAAGAATTAAAAAAATGATATAAATGAGGGAAACGAAATAATAAAATATTTTAATATTTACTTTGTCGTTTTAAGACGTTTTTACTAATTAGAACTAATAAGTATTCAATTTTGGAAAATTATTCACATAATAAAAAAATAAAAACACATACATTTATTGAAACTTAAATATCTACCTTTTCCTCAGTGAACTTCTTTATGCTGATATAAATCTTGTCGTAAGAAAATATTACAGATATTTAATGAAATAAATAATATGAATTATGTAACCATTTTGCATTTATCATAGTTCTATTAAAATATTTAACAATGATATTTATTTATAAAACGATTTATGAAATCTTAATCTATAATTGAGATTATTTAAGTATATAAATCCAGTCGTCACTCTCATTTATTTATATTTTGATTTAATTGTTTGAATTGCTTAAAATATATTGATGATAGAATGAGTTAAAAATTTAATGTTATACATTGCTGACAGGTACTGGAAAAAATGAAATGAATACATGAACATGAGAATGCAGATATATGTAATGGATAAAAAAAATATATACACTATTGTTTCTGAATTACCAACCAGGTTCTAAGCACGCTGTATCTTACCTTTCTGAATTACTACCTTTTTTATGAGATGTCGATCTTTCGGTATCCGATCCCGTTGTGGTCGTCGTTAAACTCTGTTCTTTTCTACGATTACGTCGTTCTAACGAGATTTTAACATCGGTTTTTAAACGACAGTACTTCTCCTTTAAACAACGATATTTATCTTCCAATAAACGTTTTTCGCAACGGACTTTCTCGTATAAACGGTCCTCGCCCAGATCACGCATTCGTTGACGTTCGTTCTCTAATTCCTGACCGATTTTATCTCGTATATCGGATAAGTGTTGTTGATGTTCCTTACGAATTATTTCTTCCTAAAATTTCCAGTAAAACAAAATAACTAAATATTTGATAAATATCAAAGAAAATAAAGCATATATATATATATATATATATATATATATATATATATATATATATATATATTGTAAATTAACTTCGTTGAATTGAAACTTACTACCATTTTAATTGCTTCTGTTATTTTATCATTCAACTCATTCTTTATAATCGAAAATAAATCAAATATATTTATTTTTTGTTAGGCCAGAACAAAGAGTTAAAATAAAAAAATTAACGTTGTTCAATGTTGTTTAATTTCAGAAACATCGTAAAGTAAATTATAAATTTTTGTTTTAACAATCATTTTCGAATTAGACGATGTGAACAAAAATTTTGAAATGGAAGAGAAATTTATTAATATTTGTTGGTTGGTTATTAAACAAGGATAAAAGTGGCGGCCACTTCTGCGATATTATAAAAGATATAAAACCGTGGTGTAATAAATCCATTATGTAGATTATTCCTTAAAATTAATTTCACAATAAAAGCATTTGAAAGAGTTGAATAATTTGCTAATTTTTTAATAACAATATCTACGAATTTATTGTAATATAATTATTTCATAATAATGATATAAAATCAAGCAATTACTTTGTAGCATACTACATAATGTGTATTTAATTTTTTTTTATTTAAAATAAAATATCACCTACAATAGCTGATAATAGGTATTTATCTAGCGTGTAACATGCCTTTTAATTTAAGGGTGTCTTGCATTAAAAAAAAAACTCACTTAGTTAAAATATGTTGGTCCATATAACAGATGATTTTATTAAAAATTAAAATGGTAGTGATTTAAGCTTCAGCTTATTTTTAAATATTGTATAAAAATTATGTACATATATATGCTTCATTTAATTCATTAAATATATTTTATATTAATACCTCTGATCTGAAATCTCTAAGCAGTTCTTGAATTGTAAGTTCATGATCATCTTTCATTCTATCCAATACTGCTTTATGTGCAACACTGATCTCTTTAATACGCTCTTCTAATTTTAACAAAAAATCATTTTCAGTTTGTTTTAAACTCATCTGAAAATTACTTTCAATTTCTTTTTCCTTTTCTTTAAATGAATGTTCAATTTCTTCAAGTGAAACTTCAAAATGCTTTTCAGCTTCCAATTTGCGTTCATTTAATTGTTTCTGAAATTGTTCTTCTTCAGTTTCTAATGTCTTTTCAAATTTATTCTTCATTTCTTCTCGTAATTTCTTAATTTCAATTTGTAAATTTTCTTCTTGTTTCTGTTTTTCTTTATTTAGAATTTCTTCATATTCAGTCTTTTGTGATTCAATAATACTTTGTTTAAGTCTTTCGATTTCTTTTTGTTTATTTGTTAACAAAGATTTTTTCAAGTTTTCAATTTCTGTTTCATTTTCTCTCATTAATTCTTCTTTGTAATAATTTAAAGTATTATTTAATTGCCCTTTATCTTTTCCACTGTCACCATTTAATTCAATCAATGCGGTTCTATGATTTTCATCGCCGTTTATTTTTTCTTCAATCGAAAAATCATAACTTCGATCTGCATTTTCTTCCGGTATACTATCTTGAAAATTCGATAGTTTTTCGGTGATAAGCGAATCTTCTTTAGGAAATTTTGCTTTATATTTCTCAACTGATTCGTCCTCTGTCTCAGATGCGGAAGATTTAACAGTTTCTACAGGTTTTGTAATAATTTTCGGCGTGATAAAATCAGTAGGATTTGGTTTAATTAATTTTAAATTAGAATTACGTGGCGATGCGTGTTCTTCTAGTTTCTCCGCATTCTCTATTTTTGCAAAAATACTTTCGGATTTTTTGCTATTAGGTCCGTATTCGTCGAATAAAACGGGCGATACAGTAAAACGACTGGTTTTAACTGGCACTTCGGGCGATTTTAATCTAATCTTTGATTCGGCAAATATTTCTATCTCTTCATCCGATGAGCTTTTCTGATCGCTATCGGAAAACGTAAATTCGATTTCTCGATTAGTCGTTTCTAAATTGAATCGTACACTTTTTCGATCATCGTCTGGTTTGTCTTCGATTATATCAATAGCAGCTGTAAATTCTTTGTAAGTGTTTGTCTCTGGAAGACTTCTGTCTCTAAGTATACTTTTTGGCAAAAAATCGGCATCACCAGCTTTAGATGCGGTTGATGATGCAGTATCTAATTGTGAATCGGATATTTGAGTAACTAATTTTTTTGTATTTGATTTTAAAAACATTGATCCGCCTCCTATAAAAGAATTAATTGTATGATATTTTTCGCAATGATTGTTTTTTTGTGGAAAAGTTAACCCGAAAATAGTAACAAATAAATTTACGGCTTCAATATTAATTTAAGTTTATTATTATTATTTCACAGGCTAACTCTGTCATTGAAATGATGAAAAATATGTTTTTTTTTTTTTTAGAGAAAATCGTGAGTGAAAAATATATGTTGATGAATATGTGCAAATTCTGTGATGTGCAAATGGTGAACATAAAATAATTGTGAAGAAACATAACGATGATGTATATAATGTATATCCATATTTTTGTTTTTAGAAGAGAGATTTCGTGAATGAACAATATAAATGCGTACCACTTAATGTCAATTCTCCTTTATCAATAATGCTGTTCGGATGTTTATCATTTTTCAATAGAAAATTTCTCGCTTCCGATTTCGCATCTAAACCCTGTTGCTCTTTACTATCATTAAACAGATTCGAACCACTGTTCTTGCGTCGACCGATACTATTTGTAGCCGATTTTTCAAACATAAAATCCGTTGATTTCTGACTGAAATCTTGCATCGATTTCGATTTAACTTTAACGGGCGATAATTTCAGCTCTTTTTTCCGTGCACCTAAATTGATTGGTTCTATTTTTTCAACGGGCGATAGAGGCGGCTTAGCGAAACTTAAAGGTTTCGGTAAGGATTCTTCGTAACTTTGTAGGTCTTCTTTCGTGTATGTATGATCCTCGTGACCTTTTGAGTCTTCTTCGAAACTAACCTGACTTCCGGAACGCACTTTGACGACCAGCGAACGATACATATCGTCCAGTGGGTGTTCCCACTGTGTTTTGCCCGTTTCGCCATTGTAGTAATAGTACGATTTGGAGTTTTCGTTATAACTGTGTGACAAATCGTATTTTCGAATCATAATTTAGTTTCAAATTATAATAGAAAAGAAAAATAATATTATTGAAAAAATAATAAATCTAATATGATAATGATTTCTACAAAATTAATAAACACTTTCCTAAATTTTTAAACAGAAAGTTAGTAAAAAATATTTGATTTAAACATAAAATTAAAATTCAATAAATATGTATGTACCATGGTCTCCATTCAGAGGGCAATGCCTGCATAAGCCCCTCTTTTGCCAAATGTAGCAAATGGGGTTCCGAAACCGGGTCAATTCCAATTTTCGTTGCATAATCATTAATTTCTGTAAAAATAATTTTACTAAAAATAGTATACAATCAAAATTATTCTACATAGAGTATAAATACGGAAACACGCATTAAAATAATTCGATTAATAAATAAATAATCTTTTGAAAGTAATTTAATAATTTAAATTACATATTATAACGATGTGTGGTAGTTGATTATTAAATAATTAATCTACACATCAAAATTAATAGACCGATGTACACCATCTTTTCAGTTCATGAATACTAAAAAGTCACTCACCCTCTAGAGAAGGGTGGCTTGAATCATCGAATATTTCTTCGCAGATAATCGCTTGAATACTCGGCGACTCGCTCATTTTTTATACACATTTTTATTCAATATAGATGTATACATATTTCAAAATAACTTTATCACAATACATTTTTTATTTAAATGCAAATATAACGACGCATAGCGTCGAAACTGAAACAAACACTTGTCCAATGTTTGGATCACAACAAAACAAATTGCTTGACATATAGGTCGGCAAGTGCTGCCATCGTGTCCGCTATGGTGCTCTTACAAACTAATCTGAAACTAATATTTGAACTTCTCGCCGGAGTTGCGTAGAAGTTGTAAACGAGCAAATATTATTTATAATAATCATATTTTATGCATTAATTGATCAAACAAATTTGTTTAAATATTTTTCGAATTTATTTTTACTATTTAATAGCAAGCAAAGTTTGGAATCTATATGAATTATAAGTACAACTAATTTAACATAATTTTTATTGTTGTAAAATGTTTGAATGTTTTGAAAATAACGAAGGATACTAAGCAAATATGTGGAAATGTATGCAAAAGTTCTTATTGCGGGCTGGATATGTGTGTGGTGTATATCTGCACACCGCAATGCTTGCGGGCAGAAGAAGATCGGAGCGATGATGTGATTGCGAGAGAAGACAGAAAAGGGGGATGATGCGCGCGCTTTGCTACTTTTGCGTGTGCGTATGCAATGAGGGTATAGGGATGCTGGCTGGAGCAACTGCTGCTCTTGCTGCCCCCTGCTATTGATCTCACAAGTTGGGCTCGGTTCGGTTCTGCCAGTTCTTAGTCGTACTTAGTTGTGGCACACACACACACACACGCACACTGTTTGGTTGTTGCTCTGGCCCCCCATTTTCGCCTGCCCCATGATCATCTGCAGCAGCCGTTCAAGTGAGTACGGTCGGTACTGGTGGAAACGTCGTGCGAAATGTCTGACTGGGTGTGCAACGACTCGTCATGGACCGATAGAGTGACAGTGTTAGATATGGTGTTAGATATGTTATCGAAATGAGTGGTCCGAATCGTCTGGAACTCGAAATGTTATCGTAATCGTCAGCTGCGCGGAATAAAAGTGTTGGGGGGTAAATGTTTGTGTTACAGTTGTGTTTGAGTGGACGTTGTTGTCACATGCGGGCGATAATCAAACCAGCACCCAGAAAAGATAAATAAGCAAAGAAGCAAATACGACTAATTTTCATAATTGAAAATCGGCGCTGTCCTGTAAAGTTTTTTATTTTTTCGTTTTGCGTTTTGTGTATCGTGACCTAGTGAACACGATAGGCCACCAAGATGGCTATTCATTCAATGAAAATGACTTATCGTCGTTTTATGTATCCTTAATTTTAGTTGCGTCTTTAATTTGACGAATTATAATGTGGATTCCGTTTATATAGATGACAGTTTGAACATTTTTTTTTCTGTTAGTGATTGGTAGTGTTAAGTGATTAATAAAATGACCAAAAACGGTTCGCGTTTTAGTGATTGTTGTCGAATAATGGGATAAAGTTCGGTGTTTATAAATAAATAGTTTAAATAATAATTGTGTATTGAAGTGGAAGGTTAGCGAAAATGGCAACTTCAAGTGGTGGCGGTGGGAAATGTATAAACTTAAAGACTGGACATAAAAAACGTATCAAATGGTGGAAATATAACAATTGGAAGAATGAGACATTAGTTGAATGGCATTATAAGACCAAATTCGGCATTATATTGTAATGTTTACATATTTTTGACACTCAATCGGGCGGGCGTCGGAATTTATAAAAATACGTTCGCGAACGAATGTTTACAATATATAAGTAAACTTTTTAGTTTCAATCTCGTTGTTCAACAATTTGCAACAAATCGCACAAATTCGATTTACATTTTTAGTATTGTAAGATTTTAAACGTATAATAAATACATAATAAAAATAGAAATTTACGTGTTTTTTGCGTGTGCACGCGTGCGCCGTTTATAATGTGATAACCTGGTGCATGACATTTCAGGCGTTAGATTTCCTCTCGGTGCGCGAACATGGTAGATCTAGGAGGCTATGTCATCATCCTAGTGGAAACCAAGGACAAAAAAATTAAACTTTATGGTAATTAGATCTATTCTCTCAATAATTAATTTTGAATCTATTAACACGAGCAAACAATTTGAAAATTGGTGTTTTATTTTCTGATAGGATCACCGGCAGACAAGGATAATTTGGAAGTTGGAGATGAAATTTTAGAAGTTAATGGTAAAACATTAGAGGACGCTACTCATACTGAAGTTATCAATCATATTCATCAGGTAGATTATTAATTTTTAAAATTTTAGCTTAGCAATTATTGGTTCTGCAACCTGCAATAATATTGTGCAAAGTTGGTTGCATAAATATTAACTTAATTTAAATTTATTTCAGTGTATCAGATCACGCACAATATGTTTGCGGGTCAAAAGACGCAGTGGTGCCAGATTGGGTAAGTTTCTTTTAAATTTATTATTAATTTTTTAAAAATTTAGAAATAATCATTTAGTCAAATTGATTATTATAATTTTTATCAAAATTATATTGCAATAAGAAATTTTTTAGTATTTGTAATATTGATTTAAACAAACAAAAACTTACAAATATTTTTTATTTAAATAATGAAATTTTTTTTTGACTGATATGTGTTTTTATTCTGATCAATATATATTTGAAATTAATCGCAATTTGTCTTTATTTATTATTATGAAGTGGTATGGACAATTGTTTTGAATCGTCTTATACATACTTTTTTTTAATTTGCTATTTTGATAAATAATAAAAAAAAAAAAAAATTTGCAAAATATATTTATATAGGTCAAATAAATATATACATATAAAAAAAATATAACAGAAAATGACATGAAATATGATTTTAAAAACGTTTGTAAATAAATAATTCAAAAGATATTTTACAGTTAATTAAAATTTCAAATAGCTATGCAATAATAAATATATAAATATGATCACTGTTATGTATAATATATAATTTTTTTTAGTGTTAAAAAATGGCACATTTTAAATAATTTAAAAATATATTTCCTAAAAGTATTTTTAATATATTTTTCAAACAGTGGCCTAGTTGAAATTTATATGTCAGTGATATATATATATATATATATATATATATATATATATATATATATATATATATATATATATATATATAAGTATATTATTTAGAAATTTATTTATATATTTACAAAAAAATATATAAATTTTATTGGAATAGTATATGCACTTTTATAAAATATGTATAAACAAATTGAGGTAAATTGATGTTTAGATATTTTTGTATACTAGAATTAATTAAAAATGAAATACTTTTTAGTACATTTTAATATAAGTACATTTCATGAAGTTTTACATTTTACTTTTATTATAGAGAAAAATTAAGGATAAGGTCTTTCTTTTCTATAAATATCAAAAATAAAAAAAAAGTAGCTTACTTTTAATATAAAATTAAAAAGTTAAAGAAAGATTTTAATATGTGGTTTAATTATTATTTTAACAAATTTTTTCGAAATATATTTACTAGTTGTTTACTAATGTGTAATGAATTCTAAACGATAATTAGTTTTTAAAACGTCTAGACCAGAAATCGGTTCTTGATTGGTTTATATAACCTTGACAAATGCAAATCAGAAACAACATTAGAAATTATTATTCAATGTTCACATAATATCTCCATCAATAAGTATAGAATATCTTGAGAGCCTACATATGGGACAGAACAATTACAAACAATTTTTTTTTTATTGTCACGTGGATTAAATGAAGATTTTCTCAACGTAAACTGGTTAAAATCGAATCAAATTAATTGAAATCCAACAATGCGTGTCTATTCGTACATTATCGGTCGGGTTCGGTCCGGTTCGTTCGGTGACGTCACGAAACAGGTAACTTGTTTTACCTGCCGATCTAAGTATGCGGGGTTTAGTAGCGAAAAGTTTAAGTTGATGTATATATGTGTATTTTCTGTAAAGTGCGACGTGTTTTTTTTGATTATTTCGTTTTGAAAACTATTTAATTTATTAATCGGACAAGTTTTTCGTTTCGGTGTAATTTGTTGTTATAGTTTCCATCTTGTGTTTAAGTGAAATTGGTTAAGTTGCTGATGTGTTAGTGTTTGTAGTGATTTTGGTTATGTACATTTGTTTTGTGATTTAAATCTGGTACTTGTGAAACTCTTGTACACTGGTATGTTAGATTCTATATATTCTGTTCTCTAAAACCTTACGTAATTTATCATTGTATATCTTGTAGAAAATCTAGTTAGAAATTGGAAATTTTGACGTTTTTCAAACTGTTAACAATACACATGGCGTCAGATTTTGACAATGCATTTACCATTTTCAATCGGTGACGTTGCTAAAAACTTTTTTCGCGTATATTTTTAATTGATTTTAATATAATACATAAGGTTTTTCATAATTCCAATTAGATTTATTGTGTGACTACAATCTGCAGATATTTAAAAGTTTTATAAACAAATTGTTGACCAAAACTAGTTTATCATAGTAATTATAGTTATTTATAGATTCCTTAATTAACAATCTATTAATACTTTAACAAATAGTTTATTAAACAAATGCATAAATATGCAACTGTGATTGTTAACAAAAAAAAATTAAAGTAACCAGCAAAGTCTAACCTTGTTTTTTTATCGTAAAAGAATGCATATTTTTTACAGTATAGGTTGTTTTTGCACTGTTGCGCTTATGAGATTAATTCTGTAGAATGATGGTATCTAATAGGATTCCAATAAGAATTTCCAATTCTATTTGTTTTCAAGTAAAAATGACAAAAATAATTGCTAGTTTTATGTAAGTAATTAGGAATTTTTCACTCAGTTGAGTTTAATAAATTTAATTGGTTAGAAAAACAAAAGTAATTGATAGCTTCTGACTTCATTTGTTATTACCTACATTTAAGTTGTCAACTAACGTGTTGTCGACCATTTGTGAATGTAATCACGGTACATATATTGCAAATTATTTACGACATAAAATTGGGCCCAATTACCTCATATGTGAGGTATGGACAAGTCGATATCGTTTGATTGCTTCATTTATATATATATATATATATATATATATATATATATATATATATATATAATTTAAAATTACTGTAATAATTTTGGTGAAACCTGTTATTTTCATATTATAAGATAGTTAAAACTTATTTTGGTAATTGAAAGTTTGGTTTGATGAATTATTATGTGAGGATAATTGATAATTTTTATTGTTATATGAGATATTGATTATATTATTTCTATGACAAAATTGTAAAACAATTTCTTGTCACAAAAAATATAAGATTAATAATATTTTATATAATATATACATATTTAGTTTATTTATTTTGTACATTGTTTTCTTTATAATAGTATTTGATACTAAAAATAATAAAATTGAAATAATATAGATTAAAAGACGCTCAACAAACATAACTTTTTAAAAAAATTTCAAAAATCATATCAATAAGAACGTAATATCTCTGAAAAAGAGAAAAACACGGTATATATAAAGACTTACCACCGAAAAATACATCTCTAAATATGAAAAATTTCGAAAATCGTGTCAATAAGAGCGTCATATCTCAGAAATTTTAAGTTACATCGAAAAATGTATTGAATACTTTTCGATAGAGAAAAACACACTACATAAGATAGTATAGGTTAGGTTTTTTAAAAACTTAATACCACTGAAAAAATATAACGCAAAATACATTTCAAAATTCGAAAAATTTCAAAAATCGTATAAATAAGAACGTTATATCTCTGTTATTATAAGTTTTAGCGTAAAATCTGTAGAATACTTTTCGATAGAGAAAAACACGCTACATTGAATAGTATAGGTTAGATTTTTTTAAAACTTACCACCGAAAAAATATAACGCAAAATATATCTCAAAATACGAAAAATTTCAAAAATCATGTCACATAGCAAAAAAAAGATATTATATGTATTATTTTTTTTAAAATGTTTATTTTAGCATCATAAATGTTGTAAATATAAGAGAAACATATATGCCATTTTTATTACAGTATTAATATAAATTTTGTTACTAAATACTTGTAATTTTATTATGTAAATAATACATTAGTCATTCGTAAATAACTATTTGTTTTAATAAATATTAAGAATCACATTTATTTCTAAATGTGCACGTTTTTGAATAATGCAAAAGTTATTGTAGTTTCATTAATTTGAATTGTCATATTTATATATTTCAATATTCAATATTGAATTGTACATAAGTTTTTTTTTTATTTTTAGGCCCGGTTTCATAAACATCAAAGTAAACTATAAAATAGCTACTTTACAAATAAATTTAATAAACAAGCAAATAGAAAAGAATCAAACTTTATTTACTTTGTTGTTTCAAAAAAAATTGAAATAAATAACTATTGCTAAAATAAAAGAAATTCAGAAAAATTATTAACGTAAATTCAATTCAACAAGATTAGAAGTATATGGGTAAACCCATATATAGACCACTTTGACATTTCTCAGAAAGTTGGCAACATTGTATTTTAATAATATTATAATTTATGTGGGCACTAGGAGAAACTTTTCTGAAAATTTGATCAAAATCGAATAAATAATGTAGCCACAATGAATTTTTAAAAAAAATTGTGATTTTTTTTCTCGATAAGTTGGCAACACTGTATTTTGTTAAAATTGCATAATTTATTTAGGCACTAGGAGAAACTTTTATGAAAATTTGATTAAAATTAGTTAAATAAAATGGTCATAATGAATTTTTAAATATTTTAATAATTTTTTTCTCGGAAAGTTGGCATCACTGGAAAAAAAAAACCACATGACCATCTTGGATACTAGACAAATTTATCCTGAAAATTTCATTAAAATCGATTGAACCGTCTAGGAGGAGTTGCGGCCACAAAAGTTTGACTTACGACCGAGCGAGCTAAGTTCAGATTCGTCATCTAGAGGCTATATGAAGGATTTCTATACACACATTTCTTTTTTTGGAAAATGTTACAGACATCGTACCAAACGCTATACCACTTTTTCCTTGCAGTCAAAGTGGTAAAAACAGTAATCAATTTATGTATATTCGATTTGTGTAAAGCTAGCCATAATAACCCAAAAAGTAATACTGCGATGTTTTCATTCACATTTTTTTTTGACTTTCTAAAAGGGCCTCAAACTCTGTGTGCCTAAGGGCCTCTGCATGACCTAAGATAGCCCAGGCCCCTAGGCTGTATTATTAATGAATTTGTACATTCCATCACATGGTTTTGACAGTTTCGCCATGTTGTTTCGAGCAAAACAAGTGAATAGTTTGCCCATTTATACTCTTGCAGATTCATAACTGTTTTTCTATGTTGACCTTTTGAATTTTCAACTCTCTGTTGGGTGTTGGGTATATGAATTCAAATATGATTTGATGGTTAATAGCGTAGAAATTAATTTGGCAGTTACATGTAACAGAATAAAATTGTAAAAAAAAATTAATTGTTTTTTGTTTCATTAATAAACATAAAAAAAATATGTCTGCCACTGGATATGCTTTATAATGAACTATGTTTTTATAGGTTTTTTTTGTAATATAAAGTTATTTAAATAAAAAAAAATCAACAACTTTAGTTTTATGCAATTATCTAGTGACGTATGATTTTTTTTTTAAAAGTAATACTACGTTTTATGTAAAAAATAATGATGAAAAAAAAGGCTTTAGGTTTATGTTCTGTATTAATATCTATTAATAATCGACGTTTCGACGAACTCAACGTCCGTTTTTATCAGGAAAACTGATACAAATAATATTTACAGTAAATAGAAAATAGAAATAAGTTACTAGGTAACAAACTAAGTAACTAGATCATACAAATTTTATAAATTTTTATTTAATGGTAGCCAAATTCTATTTAATTCACAATCAGTGGAATGGGACAAATTACAAACATTATTTAATATGATATTACCAAACGGGATGGAAAAGTATATATATATATATATATATATATATATATATATATATATATATAAATAAAGTAAAGTCTCTTTAAATAAATTTACTTCAGTAAATTCAGTAAATTTGCTGTTAGGAATAAGTAAAAATTTGTTTAGTTTTATAATATTATTGTTGGTATAATTACATATACATTTCTAAATTTACATAAAGGATGTATTTTAAAATAAATGAACTACATTTAAAATATTTTATTAGTAGTATTATTACACAAAATTTGTGTACTAAGTCTCATTATTTTGATGAATTATTACAGATATTAATATGTAAGTTGTGATTTTACATAATTTAAGAAGTTATAGCAACAATACGTTATTCTACATTGCAAATGTTTGGAGGCGACTGATTTCGGGATGATGAAAAGAGTTTGTGCCACACCTTTTTGGGTACATGGCGTGATTGTGTATATATGTATGTATGACAAAAAATGAAAATAAGCTAGTTCTGCTTCAAATTGACGATATATTCCGAAATCAATTTATGTTCGTTCTGAGACATACCTCTACTGTATCTATTCTAGGGTTGCAACGGATATTCGGCCAGGCCGAATTATCCGGCCTATCCGGCCAATTTGGTCGAATATCCGTTTTGGCCGGATAATGACTACTATCCGGCCGGATAATAATGTTGTACACTTTCATTCAAAACGAATAGAAATATGTTCACACTGATAGATTTATTTAAGAAATTGAAGCCAGTCAAATTATCTACAATGTTTCTTTCAGTAAATATCTACATACATACATACATACACAATCACGCCATGTACCCAAAAGGGTGTGGCACAAACTCTTTTCATCATTCCGAAATCAGTCGCCTCCAAACATTCCTAATATTTGTTTATTAATTTCAATACGATGCCAGTGGAATAGTTATTAATGAAGCTAAAACTTTTTGCTTATTTATGAAAAGCTTTCTGTGAAACAAGATTACTTTATTAATATTAACATTATAAGTTATCTTTTTAGTAATTAACATGTAACTTTATTTTTCATATTATAAAAACATATATTTTTGATAAAAATTTGCAGAATATATGTAAGTGATACTTATTGAAGGTACGTCAGTGAAGGCTTTCGATGAGTAAATAGGATTTTTTTTTGATTATACATGTATATACAAATGTAATAATTGAAAATGTTGCATACTATAACCACATGTGAATTGTAAATACGAAAATTTGATGTTAAAACTTGATATTTATGATTTTTTTTATTAATATTTATTATTCGGCCGGATAATCCGTTTTCCGGCTTTAAAATTTGGCCGAATATCCGTTAGCCGGCTTTTTTAAAAATCGCTATTCGTTGCATCACTAATCTATTCATATAAAAATAAATTTAATTTAAACTGTGTATAAATAATAAACAAATTCTATTTCAAACAAAAACCAATAAATAAATAAATTTGAATCGCTCTCTAGGTAAAAGGAATTTAATATCACTATTCGTTAAAAAGAGAAGAAACCAGCCAATTAAATGGAAAAAAAAAGAAGAAGAAAAAAAGAACAAACAGAATAGATATCAATTTTACCAACGTAAACAATCAAAACGAGTAGTGAAATTCAACAAACTTTATTTATGTATGCCTGTACAGTTTTAGCTCAATGTTTTGTGTTCGATGTTTCTCATACGAGAATATGCAATTTAAGAAAGTTGAAAGTATAGCAATTAGAATCTATGCATATATCGATATACTATCGTTTATTCAAATTATAGCTTATAGTACAAGTAAATCTCGGATTGAATAAATATTAATTTAGATGCTAATAGCATAAAGTCATATGTGGAAACTGCATAATATATTTAAAATATTCTCGATTTTATTTTAATTCGAAATTTATGCAATTATTAATATAGATATTATATTAATATCCAGTTTCATAAACAACAGAATAAATTTAGTAGGAAAATGGAAACTGTACATTTAAAAAAAACTAGCGAAATTACAGCAAAAATAGTAGTAAATTTTATCATGGTAAATCTGTAATTTCATTTTAACATAAATATGCTGCATTTCTATCTCAAAATTCTGTAATTTTTGCATAATTCATAATAATCATATATAGCGAGTAAAAATATCCTAATAAATATGTAAAATTGCTTACTTTCTGTAAATTGTATCACATACTTAATGTAGAATTACGTATTGTAAAGTTGTAATGTCCAGAAAAGCATTTAAGTTTTCCCAATTTTTATTGTATTTTTCAAAGAGCTTTTCATATTAAAAATATATATATATATTTTGCATAGAATTGCACATGTTGTCCTGTAATTTGGAAAATTTGTCGAAAAAGAGAACTAATACTGCTGGAAAACTTTCCGTTAAAAGCGTTGATACGCAGGAAAATGTATTTTTTGAGATTTTTCTGGTAATTTTTCTGAATCTTTTTACCAAAAAATGGAAGTGTACAGTTTTCCTAACGGTAATTGGTGAAAATACTTTTTGGCATTGGCTCAGACATCGTCAAATTGTTGAAAATCTGTTGTTTTTTCGAGTAAACGGTTAGATTTTGAAAATTTTGTTATTATTATAAAACATGCCTATTTAAAAAAAAAACACGTAAGTAATTATGATTAATAACAAAAATATTTACATACAAAATATATTTATAATTGAATATTAATGAATAACATTTCTAGGAAAACCACAAAAAAAACAAACATTGAAAATAAAAATAGGTATGAATTGTACAAATTTTTTTTCGAAATATTTTCTCTAAAGTAATTATTTTTATTCAATATCTGCGGTACAGTTTGTGATTTACAAAAACATATTTTTAAGAGAGCATATACCGGGTGTTTGTTCGTTAAGTTCGTATGGACGTTTAACATGCAATTTCGATAATTTGCGATATACTACTTTCTCGAGTTAAATTCGGAGAAATACTTTTTGATAGACAATAAAAAGTTCTATAATTTGGTTTAAGTTTTAATTTGCTAGCATGTGCCGTTTGGATGCTAGAATTTTTTTTTGATTTTTTGGTTTTTATTTTTTTTCTGAAAAACTACGAGGTGTAAGAAAATAAGCATGATATGGAAAAATGCGGAATAATGAGTACTATAATTTAGTGAATAAATCATTATTCTAGGTTGAATCGTTTAGTAGAAAAAAACTGAATTTGTAAAAATTTCTCAAGGGGGTAGGCACCCTTGCGATTTTTTCAAAATAAGACTTTTCAAAATTTTTTGAAAAAAATCTGAAAAAATTCAGTAAAATAGAGAAAAAAATGAGCTACATAATAGCTAACTAACTTTTTTCTCAAACTAATGTTGGTTTGGCAGGAAAAATTATTAAAAATTCTAAAAAACATTTTAGAATTTTCAATAATTTTTCCTGCCAAACTAGAATGAGGTAGAGAAAAAAGTTACTTAGCTATTATGTAGCCCATGTTTTTCTCAATTTTACTAAATTTTTTCAGATTTTTTTGAGCAAATTTTGAAAAAAGTCTTATTTTGAAAAAATCCCAAGGATTGCATATATTGCAAACGACAATATTTAAAAATAAACTGACAACATACAAATTTGACATATATCTAAGTTAAGTCTTATGTATTTGACAGTTATCAAATAAAAATTTTGCATCGAGAAATGTATTGATTTGTTAGTTTTGTCACAAATCATATTATTCAGCGCGGTAGTCGAACTTGTTTAAGCGTTAGACACTACCGAATGTAATACTGAGATCGATGTATCGATTTAACAGAATCGGAGACTACGGTTTCATCAATTACGACTTGCAGGTTTCAAAAGGTGTTTAAATGAATGATCACAGAACTTGCGGTTAAAACTAGGGCCACCAAATATGATGATGATGATTACTCTGAAATATCTAAATAAATATAAATCTTCTTACGTCGTATTTATTCGAGGAAGACTGCTACATACATAATAATTAAAATTGAATCGAAAATCCTTGAGTTTATAATTGGAAAAAAAATCACGTGTACACAATTACGAATTTTTTTTTATCAAATTTTTATAATTAACAATACGGTAATTACATTGTTAGTGTTTAAAATGTGCAGACATATTCATTTACACTTTTTTTTTTTGTTTATTGTCATTTTATAAATGAAAGTAAGAAACTTTAGTTTTTGTCATTCATATTTACTGAAATTAATTTTCACTGTTTAAATTATTAGTACTTAAAACATTATGTATATAGTAATATGTTTTAAAAAATTATTAACGACACAATTAAATAAAAACAAATTTATTTTATCTACGCTAATGTTTCATTTTAAAACATTAACAAGTGTTAAAAATTCAATTATTTTATCTATATGCTTTTTTAATTTGTTTGTATTGAAAAAATATACATTTTTTTTATATACTAGAGTAATTTATTATCTTCATGTTATATATCAAATTAGTAAAAAAATCTTTCAGAACTCCTTGTATTAAAATAAAACTGCTTTAGGTTAAAGTTCTGTATTAATATTGATTTAAAATCGACGTTTCGACGAAACTCAACGTTTTAAAATTATAAACCAAGATGATTTAAACATTAAAAAGTTTTATATATTATAATAAATAAATAATATAGCGATTTATTTCATTACTAAATGATTTTACAACAAATTGTTAAAATATATTTTTACAGAAAAATTGTGCAAAATTTTCACTATAATTAATTTTTTCTATTTTATATTGGTATTTAATATATTCTAACCAAAATATAGTTATTTGACAAATATGTACCTTATTACCACTTTGACTACAAGGAAAAAGTGGTATAGCGTTTGGTACGGTGTCTGTAACATTTTCAAAAAAAAAAAAAATTGTATAGAAATCTTTCATATAGCCTCTAGATGACGAATCTGAACTTAGTTTATGTGGGTGTATGGATGTGCGTCGTCAGCTCGCTCTCTCGCTCGCTCGGTCGTAAGTCAAAATTTTGTGGCCGCAACTCCTCTTAGACGATTCAACCAATTTTAATGAAATTTTCAGGATAAATTTGTCTAGTGCCCAAGATGGTCATGTGGTTTTGATTTTTTCCAGTGATGCCAACTTTCCGAGAAAAAAATTACTAAACTTTTTAAAAATTTATATTGGCTACGTTATTTATCCGATTTTGATAAAATTTTCAGAAAAGATTTCCCTAATGCTCCCATTAATTATATAATTTTATTAATATCCATTGTTGGCAGCTTTCCGAGAAAAAAATTACTAAAGTTTTAAAAAATTTATTATGGCCATGTTATTTAACTGATTTTACTCAAATTTTCACAAAAGATTTTTCTAGTATTCATATAATTTATGTAATTTTAACAAAATACAGTGTTGCCAACTTTCCGAGAAAAAAATTACTAAAATTTTTAAAAGTTTATTATGGCCATTTTATTTAACCGATTTTAATCAAATTTTCATAAAAGTTTCTTTTATTGCCTAAATAAATTATGCAATTTTAACAAAATACAGTGTTGCCAACTTATCGAGATAAAAAATTGCAAAATTTAAAAAAAATTCATTGTGGCTACATTTATTCGAGTTTGATTAAATTTTCAGAACAGTTTCTCCTAGTGCCCATATAAATTATAATATTATTAAAATACAGTGTTGCCCACTTTCCGAGAAATGTCAAAGTGGTCTATATATGGGTTTACCCATATACTTCTAATCTTGTTTTTTACATAATTTGAATATCTCGTATTAATTTCGAGTCTTATTGAAAATTAAGTTAAATACTAAATATTATAGTGGTATTTTTTAAAAAAATTTTTTTTTTTTTAAATTCATGTGTATTTAAAGGACACCCATCTAAAAATTCTGTTGGGTGCCCAGTATTTCCAACATATAGTTCCATGTTATTTTTAACGAATTTGAAAAACATTGAGATGAAAATAATTTTTCGATATTTAATTTTGAAAACACGATATAGAAATCAATGTTTTGGTTTTGTAACAAAAACATTCTTCATATTTCCACTCGTATTTTATGTATCTATGATATTTTAGTATTAATAAATAGTGAAACAAAAGCAAGTAAATATATGCGTTGTTTCTGCATTGGAGATTAATAACAACAAAAACAAAAAACGATCGCAAATTCAAACATGTGCAGAGCAATTGTGGTTTGCACTGTTCTAGAAAAATTAATGGCGGATTGTAAATCATCTATGCAGTAGTACCGGTGATGTATTTTTTTTAGAACTATTAAAAATGTTTAGCAGCTAACCGGGTTTTTATTTTATATTATTTTTGGCATGGTGACACAATTATACGTTTTTTTATGATATTTTTTTAAAATTGTTTTATTTATGAACAAGAATTTTTACTGTTACGGTTTTATAACCTGTAACTTTGTTATTTGTATTTTGTATGTATATTATATTAAATGTTTATTTTTAAAAAGTTTATTAAATAGTTATAGTGTGTCCGGTATTTGGTAATTCATGTAGCCCATATAATGAGATAAAATTAATTTCACAATTTTATTGAGTTTAATGTTAATTTTTATTTTTAACTTACCAGAGTAACTTTGAAATATTAAAAAAAATAAATAAGAAAAAATACATACATACATACATAATCACGCCATGTACCCAAAAGGGTGTGGCACAAACTCTTTACATCATCCCGAAATCACTCGCCTCCAAACATTCCTATCTAAACAAGCAACTTTTGCTTTATTCACATTTATAATTCCTCTCATACATGCTCTTTTATTTCTACTACTTGGAAAGTTTCGCTTACGCAAAACACTTTCAATCATACCACTACAACTACTCATCGGACGTTCACGCAAACGTATACCATCAAAATCATTCAAATAAATTTTTTTAACAGCAAACGTTCATTAGACACATTCGCTCAACATGTCCGAATCATCTTAACTGACTCTAACACGGGGCAACTTTTCCTACAATATTTTCTTCGCAATTTCACAATCATCATACACTAATCGTATTTCGTACCCGATCTCTCCTATAGTTACACCCAGCAACCCCACGTAAAAATCTCATTTCCACAGCAGTCATTTTCCGTTTATGCTTTTTGCAACCAAACCCAACATTCACTACCCTATACATCAACATAGGCACCAAAACTGCATTGTATATACTCAAACGGGCTTCTTTGGAAATATTTACATTAAATAAACTATTATAAAGTGCTTAATAAATAATTTTAAGTAAACGTCAAAAGCACTTTTGGCAAAAATCACTTTTATAAATGAGGTGAGAATACGGGCCAATATATTTAGCAAATATTTAGCCAATATATGTGCTCTTCGGATGTGTACAGCATTCAGTCAATTAGACACATCTTTCGCAACCGTATTCAGAGCTCATTCAGACTTGAAACCGTTATCGATATACGTGTACATATCCTCTAGGTGAGCCGATAGGGTTAGTGGGTCAATCTGGTTGTGTGGTGCTTCGGGAAACATACGGTGATCGGACCGCGGTCAGGTCTGCTTGATTTATTCAGTCACGTAGAACTAGAGATGGATACGCTTGAATTTTGATACATATCAACACCAGATTTTTTGAACTACACTATATACCAGGGGTGGGCATTAAGTCGATCGCGATCGACCGGTAGACCGCCAAGACATTTTGGGGTGACCGCCTTTAACTAAGACGCTAAGATGCTAATTTTAAAAAAAAGTTGCATTTCATTTAACATCGTTTTTTGGCTCTACCTACCTGTGTGAATCTACATTTTTAACGATGAATATAATTAAGACAACATATCGTTCCCGTTTTACAGACGACCACTAGAATCCAGTGCAAGATTAGCAGTTAGTAATTATATACCGAGATATTCAAGATTGGCGGACAGTATGCAGACTAAGTCTTCTACTAACTATAAATACGAGAACTAACTTTAGATAAAAGTGATTTATGTTTTATGTATTTTAAATTGTTTGATAAAGCATCATTTGATATTATTATATTGTTTGTATCTTGCGTTTTGTTTTAAACGCAGTTTTAAAATAGTAAGTTTTTTCTATTGTAGTTATGTAGATAAGTACATATTCCGTATTTATTATTAAGTTATAATAAATATTGTAGACTTTTTTTTTAGCTTACCACACTTACGCCACTGGGTGGACCGCAACACCTTGAAAAAATTAGAAGTGGCCCGTACCCTGAAAAAGTTTGCCCACCCCTGCTATATACTATATAGGAATATTTTATGTTCGATGATGTCTTAGGAAAGATGTTTGAATAAGTTTTTTTTATTATTAATTGAGCCTATAAAATTGGAGATAGATAGCAGAAATATGGGTCAATTAGGTTTACACCTATAAGATTTGTAGTTATACAGAATGTTTTGTACCAACCGCAGTGGCGTAGCCAGGGGGGTGTTAGGGGGGTTAAAACCCCCCCAAGAACCTGAACTATCAAAAACATACATATGTGAAATATGAAATATGTTATTTTACTTTCAATTTTATAAAAATAATTTTTATTGAGCTTTATTTTTATACAAATTATAGTATTATCTTTATTGATTATTATATCATTTTTTAGTAACCCCCCCCCATGACAAGTTTCAGGCTACGCCACTGACCGACCGGCATATCATATATAATAAGGGAGGTATTGTAATCATATCAAATTTGAGATATTGAGATTTTTACAGATAAACACTGAATTAGGTTTATGGTAACATACTGAACAAGATTAGAAGTATATGGGTAAACCCATATATAGACCACTTTGACATTATCACATAAATGATAAGAAATAGGAATAAAAAAAATTTTCACCGAAAGTTGACAACATTGCAATTTGCTAATATATAATATTATAGGCGCTAAGGGTATCTTCTGTAAAAATTTGATTAAAATCGGGTAAATAATGCGAGCATAACAAATTTTTAGAAAATTATTAAATTTTTTTCGGAAAGTTGGCAACACCGTATTTTAATAAAATTATAATTTATGTGGGCACTAAAAGAAACTTTTCTGAAAATTTGATCAAAATCGGATAAATAATGTAGCCACAATGAATTTTTAAAAACTTTAGTAATTTTTTCTCGGAAAGTTGGCATCACTGGAAAAAACCAAAATTACACAACCATCTTGGGCACTAGACAAATTTATCCTAAAAATTTCATTAAAATCGGTTGAACCATCTAGGAGGAGTTGCGATCACAAAATTTTGTCTGACAACTAAGCGAACGTGCTGACGACGCACATCCATACACCCACATAAACTAAGTTCAGATTCGTCATCTAGAGCAGCTATTCTCAACCGCTGGTCCGGCGGACCACCAGTGGTCCGCGGAGAAATTTTACTGGTCCGCGGACAATTTTTTCTATCCGCGAAAAAAAATACTTATCAAAAAAAAAATAATAATAACTAAATTTTAATTTATAAAATTACGAAATACAAATATCTTAAACTAATTTTAATTCTATGTAATTTATGATTAGTACGGCACTGAAGAAAAATTTCCGAAATGTTTACAAGTGCGCGCGAGCGCGGCGCTCAGACACCGCACCGGCCGGCTGACTCTCTATCGGCGACAGACACTTAAGCCGCTTTTAATATATAGATTTGGTGTGTGATCTGGTACAGCTTTATCATTGTATAGTCTGGGTGTTTTTAAGTTATTGTCAAACGAAACATTATTATAATAATTATACATACGTTTAACTGGATTGGACCAATATAAAAGTAAGTTTATTGATTATTTATATACTTATCTAGGCGCTAATAAAAAAATATTTTTTAACTCTTAGTAACATGAACCGTAAACAAGGCACGTTATTTAATTTTTTAAATACCAGTTCAACGTCTCAAAAAAATGACGACGAAACAGGAATTCCACCAGCAAAAAAGAAAAAACTAGTTATCAGACACTATAACCATGAATATTTAAAATATGGTTTTATTCTTTGGCCCAAATCTACGGAAGAAGATGTACGTCCGATGTGTATCATTTGCCATGAAGTTTTAGTGAATGATGCTATGAAACCATCGAAAATGTTACGACATTTGAAGGCTAAACATTCCGAGCTGGAAAATAAACCGCGTGAATATTTTGAGCGTAAAAAACAAGAATTAGGATTACAAACAAAAACATTTAAACAAAATTTTATTCAGAACAAGTCACTATTAAAATGTTCGTACCTAGTTGCCCTTCGGATTGCTAAAACCAAAAAATCATTTACTACTGGGGAAAATTTAATAAAACCAGTTTTAATAGACGTTTGTTTAGAGATGTTTGGACTCTCTGCTGTTGATAAAATCAAATCGATTCCCTTATCTAATGATACTATAAGAAGAAGAATTGAAAAATTATCAGAGAATGTGGAATACCAATTAATACAAAAGGTAAAGGAATCAACACTTTTTGCAATACAAATCGACGAATCATGTGATATTTCTAAAAAGGCCATATTAATTTGCTATGTTAGATATATTGATTTTATTTTGGAAGAAATAAAAGAAGAATTCTTGTGTTGTATAGAATTGGTTTCATATACAACAAGTGATGAGATTTTTAAAGCACTTAATTCTTATGTTATTAAACATTCTTTAGAATGGAAAAATTGCGTAGGTGTGTGTTCCGATGGGGCGGCTAGTATGGCTGGCAGACATTGTGGTGTTACTAAAAGAATTCAGCAAGCAGTTAATTCTGATTTATTAATTACCCACTGTATAATCCACAGACAACATTTAGCAGCGAAAAGTTTATCCACAGAATTATATGAGGTTTTAGCGGAATCTATAAAAATTATTAATTTTATCAAAAAAAGCGATTTGAACAGTAGGTTATTCGCAATATTTTGTCAGGAGGTTGGTGCCGAACATGAGCAGCTATTACTGCATACAGAAGTTCGATGGCTTTCGCGGGGTAAGATTTTAACCAGGCTTTTTGAATTAAAGACGGAAGTAGAAATATTTTTAAGAGAAAAAAATAATCCTTTAAGTATACAATTGTCTGATGTAGAATGGGTTGCAAAACTAGCATATTTAAGTGATATATTTTCATATATCAACGATTTAAATTTGAGTTTACAAGGAACTTCTATAAATGCGTTTCATTTATTTAATAAAATAGATGGATTTAAGAAAAAAATTAATTTTTGGGTGGATAAAGTAAATAACAATAATATTGATGTATTTAATAATTATTTTGATTTTGTTAATTTGAAACAAGATTTAAACTTATCAAAACTAAATATAATCATTGGGCATCACTTACAATCTTTAAAAAATAGTTTCGAAAAATATTTTCCATCTGAAAAAACCACGTGTGAAAGAAATTTATGGATAACAAACCCTTTCATACCATATGACAGTAGTAAGTTAAATTTAAGTGACAGAGAATATGAGTCCCTCCTTGAGATTAGTACAGATATTATGTTAAAAGCTAGTTTTTCAACAATGTCTATAGATAAATTTTGGATCAAATTGAAAAATGAATATCCATCTCTATATGAGAAAGCAATGAAAATGTTAGTCCCCTTCGCAACAACATACTTATGTGAAGCGGGATTTTCATCTATGACGGTAATAAAAAATAAATTTAGAAATCGTCTTTCGGTTATTTCACCGCTCCGACTTAGCTTGACTAATTTAGAACCCACAATTGAAAAGTTGATTGAAGAAGAGCAGCAGCAATCTTCTCATTAACAATACATGCCAATATAAAAATTATAGATATTTAATCATTAGTGTAGTATCACATGTTGGATTATTTTGTTGTGTTCATATGCAATGATTTTGTGATTTTTTTTCTAATTTCTGACATTTTTTGTTGTAATTTTTGTCAAGGGTTTGTTATTTATTAATAATTATTATTACAAACAAACAACAAATTATATTTTTTGTAAATGCTTTTGATTTAATATTTTAGTAATCGTAAGAGTGATATTTTTTGTTGTGTTCCTATGTCCATGAGTTTGTGATTTTTTTTATAATTTTCTGTGATTTTTGTTAAAGCTTTATATACTTAATTTTTATATGTATATATAATTACATATCTTTACATTTAAATATTATTGTAAGTAAATGATAATAAAAATGTTACAATTAACTTATGTAGTAGTTCTTTAATACCTAGTAAAATTTTGTTGTTAAAAAAATATCATTGGTCCGCGAATTTTTTTTAAAAATTTTACTGGTCCGCGGGCCAAAAAAGGTTGAGAAACGCTGATCTAGAGGCTATATGAAGGATTTCTATAAAAAAAAATTATTTTAAAAAATGTTACAGACACCGTACCAAACGCTGTACCACTTTTTCCTTGCAGTTAAAGTGCTAATAAAAGATAGCTTTTGTAATTATGAGTTTTTCGGTTTAAAAATTCGTAGCTTTATTATAAAAATTATGATTTTTCATAATTCAAATTTAAAATTATTGGTCATTTTACCGCAATGCGATAAAACCTAATATTATTTTTGATTGAAAAGAATTCTTTGATATGAAATAATTTGAATTTGATTATGGAATTTCACATTTCTGAGAAAGATTGTGTGAAATAATAATTGCTTTTTCTGTAATATCTAATTTCAAGTTGAAGTAAAAGTATAATTATTTTAGTCATTTTTTTTTTCGTTTGGTACAAAAACTACCGTAACAAAATTATGTTTTGTCATGACATAATGTAATAGCATTTTTATAATTCACTATTAAATTAATTCTCAACTACTTTTTTTATAATTTTGTAAACTTTTTACCATTTTGACTGCAAGGAAAAAGTGCTATAGCGTTTGGTACGGTGTCTGTAACATTTTCAAAAAAAAAAAATTGTATAGAAATCCTTCATATAGTCTCTAGATGACGAATCTGAACTTAGTTTATGTGGGTGTATGAATGTGCGTCGTCAGCTCGCTCGCTCGCTCGCTCGGTCGTAAGTCAAAATTTTGTGGCCGCAACTCCTCCTAGACGGTTCAACCGATTTTAATGAAATTTTCAGGATAAATTTGTCTAGTACCCAAGATGGTCATGTAGTTTTACTTTTTTCCAGTAATAGCAACTTTCCGAGAAAAAAATTACTAGTTTTTAAAAATTCATATTAGCTACGTTATTTATCCGATTTTGATCAAATTTTCAGAAAAGATTTCGTTAATGCTCCCATTAATTATATAGTTTTATTAATATCCAGTGTTGTTAACTTTCCGAGAAAAAAATTACTAAAGTTTTAAAAAATTTATTATGACCATGTTATTTAACCGCTTTTACTCAAATTTTTACAAAAGAATTTCCTAGTATTCATATAATTTATGTCATTTTAACAAAATACAGTGTTGCCAACTTTCCGAGAAAAAATTACTAAAATTTAAAAAAATTTATTATGACCACTTTATTTAACCGATTTTAATCAAATTTTTATACAAGATTTTCCTAGTACCTGAATAAATTATGTAATTTTAACAAGATACAGTGTTGCCAACTTATCGAGAAAAAAATCACAAATTTTTTTAAAAATTCAGTGTTCATTATTTATTCGATTTTGATCAAATTTTCAGAAAAGTTTCTCCTAGTGCCCACATAAATTATAATTTTAATAAAAATATTGTATCACCAACATTCGGAGAAATGTCAAAGTGGTCTATATATGGGTTTACCCATATACTTCTAATCTTGTTATTTTAGATTTATTGATATTTAAAAAATTTAGAATTAGTATGTATTAAAAAAATATTTTTCACTACAACTATAAAAAATTTTGAAATCTGAAAACTATTATGAATATTTATTTAAAAATTTAATTACTGCATTGAATGAAATATTACTATTGATTATTATTAATGAATTTTCTATTTTTAGGTTAAATTTTAATTTATTGTAGTAATTAATTATTTCTTTTTTAATGATATAATTGTTTTTTTAATACTGTGTACTTTATATTTTAAGTAGGGATTTCCGTATAAAATATACGTAAAAATATAACATAGTATAAAGGAAGAAGGGAAAATAAGAAAAAGTAATTAAATAAACGTATCAATTAATGACACAAATGTATGAATTACATTAATTTTTAATGATAGAATGTTTAGATAAAATGGTATTTATGAGAATTTCGAGAATCATAAGACAATACATACATTTATAATCAGGAATGTAAATGTTTCCAAAGAAGCCTGTTTGAGTATATACAATGCAGTTTTGTTGCCTACGTTGATGTATAGGGTAGTGAATGTTGGGTTTGATTGCAAAAGCATAAACGGAAAATGACTGCTGTGGAAATGAGATTTTTACGTGGGGTATGTGTTATAAATAGGAGAGATCGGGTACGAAATACGATTAGTTGAAATTAATTAATTGAAAAAAAATGTTGTAGGAAAAGTTGCCCCGTGTTAGAGTCAGTTAAGATGGTTCGGAGCCATGTTGAGCGAATGCGTCTAATGAATGTTTGCTGTTAAAAAGATTTATTTGAATGATTTTGATGGTATACGTTTGCACGTGGACGTCCGATGAGTAGTTGGAGTGGTATGATTGAGAGTGTTTTGGGTGAGCGAAAGTTTCTAAGTAGTAGGAATAAAAGAGTATGTATGAGAGGAATTATGAATGTGCATGAAGCGAAAGTTGCTTGTTTGGAGGCGACAGATTTTGGGATGATGAAAAGAGTTTGTGCCACACCCATTTGGGTACATGGCGTGATTGTGTATGTATGTATGTATGTTTGTATGTATGTTTGTATGTATGTTTGTATGTATGTATGTATATATGTATTTTGATTCTTGTAATTTTTATATTTTTATTTTATAGAAAAATTGTAATATAATTTTCACAAAATTGCTTTTTCTGGTTCGTTGTACAAAGTATAATATATATTTTTTTAAAAATTATTTAAAAAATTAATTGAAACCTAAAAAAATATTTGATTTCATTAACAATTAAATAAAAAATATAAAAATATACTATTGTACCATATATACTTATACATGGACATGCATAAATTCATTCACTAGCCAATCTAACTGTTAAATATGATAAAATTTTAATTGTTCTATGTATGACCTACCTTTTTTTCTGCCAACCTAACACAATCACAGTCATATTGACAAAAGTTACGCATACGTGCATATATACATACATACCTACATTGGACTGATTACAATATTTCGCAACAAAATATATGCTGACTTATATGTCGGACATTTGATTATTTCGGTTACAATTGTGCAATTGGTTTTATTTTTAGTGTTGCATATTCATTTTTATATGTGTATTTTAGAAAAATATTATCTAATTTTGGTATATGATTCATTGATTCTATTTTTTTATTATTTTGATGATTATTAATATTAAATTAAGGGGAGGTTCTCCTCATCTGAATGAATAAAAAGTACGCAAAGTTTGGAAATTTTTTTTTCGCAAATGAGAAAACATAGAAGGAAACGGGTTGGGGATTCGGAAAAATGTTATTTTGGTCTAGATTTTCAAAAATTGTCGTTTCATAAAAAAACAAAATGATTCACTATTTACGTGTCAGCGCGGAATCGGTAAACTGCTTGAATTGCAGCGTCTCTGGATTTATCTGTAATAAAAAATGAACAACAATGCCAAAAAGTAAACTAAATTTACTGGAGTATAGACCTATAAAATTTACAAATTGTTTGTTTTAACTATTTTTTGTAAGGCCCTGAAGTGGAAAAAAAGGCCTAAAAGTCGACCTCAAAGTTTGAGATCGTACCACATCGTCAAATTTTAAGTTATTTCCACGTTCTTAGGTCTATACTCCAGTAAATTTAGTTTACTTTTTGGCATTGTTGTTCATTTCGTGTTACAGATAAATCCAGAGACGCTGCAATTCACGAAGTTTACCGATTCCGCGCTGACACGTAAACAGTGAATTATTTTGTTTTTTTATGAAACGACAATTTTTGAAAATAAAGACCAAAATAACATTTTTTTTGTATTCTAAACCGTTTCCTTCTATGTTTTCTCATTTGCGAATAAAAAATTCAAAACTTTGCGTACTTTTTAGTCATTTAGATGAAAACCTCCTCTTAAATAAAAAAAATTGGCTTAGAGCTTGCAGATGAGTCCAGTTCAATAATTAATAGATATTAATTGTTTTTATCAAATAATGGTATGAGAGAAAAATCAATTGATTAAGAAAATTACTTTTTCGAATTATAGGTAAAATAAATATTGAATCTTCTAAAGCTAGTAGTGAAAAGAAGTTTTGGTTTTTATATACATACATACATACACAATCACGCCATGTACCCAAAAGGGTGTGGCACAAACTCTTTTCATCATCTCGAAATCAGTCGCCTCCAAACATTCCTATCCAATCAAGCAACTTTCGCTTCATCCACATTTATAATTCCTCTCATACATGCTCTTTTATTCTTACTACTTGGAAACTTTCGCTCCCGCAAGCCATTCTCTCCACTTCACACACTCCAACTACTCATCGGACGTCCACGCAAACGTATACCATCAAAATCATTGATTAATATCTGCTAAATGAAATTTTATATATTTTTTTTTTTATTAAATTCTTTAATTTAATGAAGACTTTCAGCTAATAACTTAATTAATAATGAAAAAAAAGTGTATGAAATATGCCAGATGTTTTCGAATCTAGGTGCGAAAATAATTTCTTTAAATGAATTCAGCGCATAATTTAATTACGAAGCTATTCGAAAGTATGTTTTTATAACGTCTTTTTTTCTTCCTCTATGCATTTAAAAAATTTAGCGCAACTGAAATTGAATGCAGTTTTCATAGTCTGAATAGAAAAGTTTATTTTTAGATTCGGCGCTTGAATTTTAAAAATGTTTCATAAAATTTAAATGAATTTCGCTGTACTAGTAAATAAATAGTAAACAAATGGAAAGAATTTTTAGAAAAAATCTGATATAGTTGACAAGATTTTTTATTGATATATTTATTAGGACAGACTTTAATTAAGAATTTTTAGAAAAATTCAATTAAATACACTAAAAATTATGTAATTTTATCTACAAATCATGCTGCCCAGCAGTGGCGTAGCCAGAAACATGTCATGGGGGGGGGGGGTTACTAATATTAATCAATAAAGATAATACTATAATTTGTATAAAAAATAAAGAGCAATAAAAATTATTTTTATAAAAATGAAAGTAAAATAACATATTTCATATTTCACATACGTATGTTTTTGGTCGTTCAGGTTCTTGGGGGGGTTTCAACCCCCCCTTAACACCCTCTTGGTAACGCCACTGCTGCCCAGTATTTCTAGGTATAATTACTCAACTGCTGTTAATGTAACATAAATGTTTAAAAATACATAATATCAGAACTATTACAAACATTATGTAATATGATATTACCAACGGAATGGAAAAGTACATATGTATGTAATATTACCGGTTTTTGTAGTAAAAGTCTATTTTAGTAAATTTACAAAACTTCAATAAATTTGCTATTAGGAATTTTTCATAAATAGCTAAAATTTGTTTAGTTCTTTAATATTATTGTTGGTATAATTACATACATTTCTAAATTTATCATAAAGGATGTATTTTGAAATGAATGAATTACACTAAAAACATTTTATTATAGTATTATTACACAAAATATCTACTAAGTCTCATTATTTTGATGAATACGTACATACATACACAATCATGCTATATACAGATAATTTTACATAATCTAAGAATTTTACATTATATTATAAGTATGTTCTATTTAACTTTATAAATTTATCGGTAATTTATAATAATTTTTAGAATGATAAATAAAAATAAAATAGAAAACATAAAACATCCAACTAGGGAATCCCGTGACCATTAAAGAAAGGGTCACGTTTGAAGTCGAAAATAGTAATTAAACATAAACATAATAAAAATAAATAAGTAAACAAATAATAATAATAATAAAATATTAATTGCACTATTATATATTAGTCAAAAGCAACACTTTTATCAGTAGTGTACATGACTTCACCCAGCTGTCATTTGATATTTGTGTTATAAACATAATTTTTCAAATTTTTGAGAACCAAGATGAAATCGTAGAAAGATGAAACTTGTCTATTCTCAAATAGGGAATGAACCAATTAAAATGACACCACTTACTTAATATTTATTAATAATCGACGTTTCTATGTACTCAACGTACATCCTCATCAGAAAAAAAAAAATATTTACAGGAAAAAAAAACATAGAAACAAGTTACTAGATAACTTCAACGATTCCGACCTTAATCGCAATAAATATTTTTTTTCTGAAAAAAAAAAATCTTTGCAATACACTGTCTTTTTTTTATAATTTAAAAATAAAATAGATATTATTTTTTTACAAAAACACCTCCATGCCGCAGAGCATTTCGATTTTATTTTATTTTTTTTTGAAAGCGTTTTCGCTCGCACTTGAGCACTTTAATCCTTTGCAAAATATCAGTCTAATGAAGCTTATAATTGACATTTTCCATTGTATAATACATTCGCTCATTTGGAATACAATTTGACAATACAAGTATTAAAATGTACTTTGCCTATACCACGCCGCGCCGTTGTACTGTTGTTGTGTAATGATGATATATTCAAAGTTTCGTTGCTAAGTTGATTATTTTTACACTTGACTTAGCACACAAATCACGTATATGGTTGTTAAGTAATTACTATTATTTATTTAGTCCGTGACAGGTACATCAGTTACATCAAAATGTGTCATCAAAATTTTATAAAATAAAATTCAAATCATTATCATCATATTTGATACGAAAACCCTAAAAAAAAAAACGCAAGTACGAAGTACTTGTTCCGTGATCATTAATTTCAGACACCTTACGAAACTGCAAGTTGTGCGTTTACATACACTGTAAAAAAATAATAGCGAAACTATAGCAAAATAGTAGTAAAATTTTACTGCAAAAAATCTGTAATTTTATTTTACCATAAATATTCTATAGTTACATAAATTAAGTTATATTATTTTTAGAAATAGATTAGTGTATGATGAGTGTGAAATTGAAAGAAATGTTGTAGCAAAAGTTGGTGTTAGTCAGTTAAGATGGTTCGGACATGTTGAGCGAATGTCTAATGAACGTTTGGTTAAAAAGATTTATTTGAATGATTTTGATGGTATACGTTTGCGTGGACGTCCGATGAGTAGTTGGAGTGGTATGATTGAGAGTGTTTTGCGTGAGCGAAAGTTTCCAAGTAGCAGGAATAGAAGAGCATGTATGAGAGAAATTATGAATGTGGATGAAGCGAAAGTTGCTTGTTTGGATAGGCGTGTTTGGAGGCGACTGATTTCGGGATGATAAAAAGAGTTTGTGCCACATCCTTTTGGGTACATGGCGTGATTGTGTATGTATGTATTGAAAACAAAAACTTTTATAAATTATCTTTATATCAAATTTTCATACTTATTCAAAAAGAAAAAAAAAACCAAAAGATCTCCGTACATGGATGCCTCTTGAGTGAAAAAGGTTAGAGTAACAATTTAGGATTGTCACTTTATTCTTGAGCAATTTAGTAAATACTCTCTCATTTCCGCTTTGTATATAGCTCGGAAAATTGTGATAAAATACTGCCAACCTAACAGAGATAAAAGTGCCTAGCTGCGTATAAGATTTTCTTGAGCATTCGACGACCTGTTTTTGCTTTACTTTCCTAAGATGAAAAAAAAAAACTGACACATATAAGAGAGTTTATATAAGAAACTAATGATTATGTATGTACGTACATATATATCTATATACATCATCTTAGTCCGGAATCTAGTTGGCCTTGATTCTAACTTCGATATGATTCATAATTTAAACTATAAGTATCTATATTTTATCATAAGTTATTGATAGACAATCAATTTAAATAAATGAATTATTTTTTTATATGTATATGTATTTATTTGGTTCTTTTATAAAGAAAATAAAAATACTATATATTAAATTTAAAAAATAATAAGTAATAGATAGTTTTTTATTGTCTTTTATGCCGACGTTTCGGCAATTACTATTGCTTTTTTCAGGGCTCTACAATAGATACAAATATGTATATATAACAAGATTAGAAGTATATGGGTAAACCCATATATAGACCACTTTGGCATTTCTCGGAAAGTTGGCAACAATTTAATAAAATTATAATTTATGTGGGCACTAGAAGAAACTTTCCTGAAAATTTGATGAAAATCGAGTAAATAATGTAGCCACAATGAATTTAAAAAAAAAGAGGTTTTTTCCCGATAAGTTGGCAACACTGTATTTTGTTAAAATTGCATAATTTATTTAGGCACTAGGAAATTTTTTTATGAAAATTTGATTAAAATCGGTTAAATAGTGGTCATAATGAATTTTTTAAAACTTTAGTAATTTTTTTCTTGGAAAGTTGGCAACACTGGATATTAATAAAATTATATAATTAATGGGAGCATCAGGGAAGTCTTTTCTGAAAATTTGATCAAAATCGGATAAATAATGTAGCCAATATGAATTTTTAAAAACTTTAGTATTTTTTTTCTCGGAAAGTTGGCAACACTGGATATTAATAAAATTATGTAATTAATGGGAGCATTAGGGAAATCTTTTCTGAAAATCTGATCAAAATCGAATAAATAATGTAGCCAATATGAATTTTTATAAATTTTAGTAATTTTTTTCTCGGAAACTTGGCATCACTGGAAAAAAATAAAACCACTTGATCATCTTGGGTACTAGACAAATTTATCCTGAAAATTTCATTAAAATCGGTTGATCCGTCTAGGAGGAGTTGCGGCCACAAAATTTTGACTTACGACCAAGCGAGCGAGCGAGCGAGCTGACGACGCACACACATACACCCACATAAACTAAGTTCAGATTCGTCATCTAGGGACTATATAAAGGATTTCTATACACAAATTTTTTTTTTTGAAAATGTTACAGACACCGTACCAAACGCTATACCACTTGTCCTTGCAGTCAAAGTGGTAAAAACATTGTACATATATAACAATATACAGAAAAACTAAACAAAAATACATTTACGTTGGCATGGAAGAAATTAAAAATATTTAACTGACTGAATTCCATCAATTACTTATTATTTATTAAATTTTACCAATCGGCTATTTTCCAATTTAATTAAATTAAATTTTTTTAACTTTAACAGTGTACAGAATAATTTCTTTCCCTGTATTAATATTAATTAATAAGTATCGTTTCGACGTACTCAACGTACATATTCATCAGGAAAAATGATGCAAATGACATTTACAGTAAATAAACAGAACATATAAGCAAGTTACTGGGTAACTAAATAGATAATAAAATTTTAATGGAAGTCAAGTTTTATTTAAATCAGTGCCTTAATACTGATAACATCAGTCAGTCTGAAGGCACGGATTTAAATAAAATTTGACGTCCTTTAATTAAAAATTTATAAATTTTATGATCTAGTTACTTTTCAGTGTTTGTTAATTTTCCGAGGAAAAGTTACTAAAGATTTTAAAAATTCATTATGATTACATTATTTATCCGATTTCAATCAATTTTTATTAGATATTTAAGGGCCGGTATTTCACATTTAGTTTAAACTATAAATGAAAGTTAAAGCTTTACTTTTTCGAAATCAATCGTATTTCAGGTTTAGTTTATTTGAAAATCTAAAGATTAACTTAAACTACACACTGAGTATGGTTTAATGAATAAGCGACGATTATTAAAATTACAACTGCCAAATATAAGTAAATATTTAAATATATAGAGAACTAAGTAAATATTTCTTTTATTTCCATTTAGTGTTTGTGTTCCGAATGTATAAAAGGTAATATATAATATATATTACGATGGAAGTAGCTTTATTTGATTCATCGTCTAGTGAGGATGAAGAAATTATAAATTTTATAATAAAATTGGGACGTCCACGAAAAGAACAAAATATATAAAAATAGAAAAGACTATTTCATTTTATGGAACGAGAATGAGTTTTATAATAGATTTCGACTATCTAAAAAAGCAGTAAACATGACGTTAAATATGTTTATAAACAATATACAAGTTGCAACAAATATGTAAATATTTCTTTTATTATATAAATTATTACATATATGTAATTTAATAATATTTTTAACAGAAATCATGCTGTAACTCCACAAAAAATGCTGTTAGCACATATATTTGACAGGTACATATGACAGATACTAAACCAATCAATGTTGCCAATATAAATGAAAACCAGATAATCTGAAGTTTACTTAATCTAGACATTGTATTACAATGAAATACTCATATACTTATAATCACAGCTTAAATTATAACTTTCGCTTATTTAATCTATGGATTAATCGTAGATATGAAATACCGGGCCTAAAAGATTTAAGTAAAACTTTAGTTAGTTATACGATGTACAAATGCACTTTTATGCTCAAAATTACCGCATTATCTTATAAATCGAGCATACGAGAAGAAATCTGGATGGTTATCAGTATGTAAAATGTACGTGAACATAAAGTAATAACAAATTTTATGACTTTACAGCAAACAACACAGTTGTGTGGAAAGTATATTACTCATATGCAAGTGGGTCATACAATAACAGACTTATAGATAGTACGACTGTATAATTATATTGCAAAGACTCTAAAAATAAACTACATAACATTGGATAATTACAATAATTGTAATTTAATTATACAAGGATGAAATTGCTACCGTGTGCACAGAACGTAAACACAATTTCCATACATATTCTTCGTTTCTCTTGTTTTTGTTATTAAGTTTGTAACTTGTTTCACAGATAAAATAAATTATTAGAAATATAATTTTAATATCTCTAATTGCCAAATGTTTGTATGTATACAGGGTGATTTATTAGTAATTGGAAATATTTTAACTGGAGTATCCTGGGCTCAGAATATGAAGATTTAACCCAAATCACTTAGATAAAATGTGGCTCCTTGCTGAGCTACAGGGTGTTTTATTTAAAAATTTAAAAACGATTTTTGACCAGTACTTTCAAACTATTTGACGTATCCTTATCATACTTGGCAGGAAGTGTAGGTACCGTACACTATACTAAATTATGTTAATTAAAAGTTTCTGGCTACTGCCAGTGGCGTACAACAGGGGCAAGTGAGAGGTTGATTCTTTCTAAATTCTACGCCACTGGCGGAATTGTCATTTTAGCACAATTTTTCGATTTTTCAATACTTTTTGTGTAAAAAACATACTATTTTTTCGTAACGATAAAGTCACTATTTAAAGTTAAACATGAAGCTGCACGCTTGGAATTTTTCAAAATTTGCTCAAAAAATCTGAAAAAATTCAGTAAAATAGAGAAAAAAATTAGCTACATAATAACTAAGTAACTTTTTTCTCTAGCTCATCCTGGTTTGGCAGGAAAAATTAAACAAATTAACAAATTAAAATGCAAAAAATATTAATTTTCAATAATTTTTTTAAATTATTAGAAATATAATTTTAATCTCTCTAATTGTCAAATGTTTGTATGTATATATGTTTATCCAGCATCTCCTTCTAAACCCCTGAACCGATTTGGGATTAATTAATAGCTGAAGATGGCTAGGATTTCTATCCGAAACGTTCAATAAAATTTGTAAACATTCAATGTTCAAATTATTTCATCCGATCCATATCGCCAATTAATTCATTAAACTATACATACAAGGATCATCATACAATTTGTTTAACAAAATATTTATATTATTATTAAATAAAGAAACTTTAGAAATATTTAAAATATTTAAAAGTTTTGCAAATATTCAGAAGCAGGTATTCAAATTTAACCTGTATTTTTTTTTTGTTAAATTAAATAATAGTTGCCATGGCTATTTTATTGTGTTGTTTAATTACGATAATGAGTTATTGTTAGAATTTTGCTTAGTAGACAGAAAATAACCGCAAACCACTAATTAATTAGATATTTGCGTATCTATTGTTATCTATTATTATAGATTAGAACAAATGCTCTATTATTCAGCTATAAAAAAAGCAAAACTATTTTCTGCTTTTTTACGGTAAAATTGCTTACTTTCTACAAAAATTTGTAACTAAAACAATTATTTTATTATCTAGAGCAGAGGTTTTCGACCATTATGTTGTAAAATGATAAAATGATAAATAGAAAAAATCTTTGAATATTAGGGATATTACTGATACTTTTTAGGGCTAATATTTTCAATTTTTATTAAATATAAATAATAAATATATTGTCTTTAGTTCTGAAAGATTTTTTTACTATATGAATAATTTATAAATTGTTTAATCTATAGTTACTTTGTTACCTTGTTTCTATGTTTTGTTTGTTTATTATTTATATCATTTGTATATTATTTTTTTGATGATGATATATCTAGAGTATATCGGAACATTGATTTTTAATTAAAAATTATATAGAACTTGATTCTAAAGCCTTTTATATATTTTTTTTAAATAAAATATTATCGGATTTTAACGTAAAGTCTGTTATTTTAAATTATTGAAATTATAATTTTTGTTTTGATTTCTGTTGTATTTATTTATTTATATTGCGAACAAAATGTGTTACAAAATTTTGGATTATTTGCGAGAAAGTTTGGCATTCACTGTTCTATCTCTTGAGAAACAAAAATTAAAATTAACTGCTCAATTAAAATAAAACCGGTACAAATTAACAAGTAATTAGAATTTCTTATGGAATATATAATTTATGTAATAATTACGAAACGATAAAATTTTATAATAGTTTTCTTTCAAGAAAAAAAATAATAAATAAATCGAAAAAGTTTTTTATTGCAATTTTTTTTTACAGTTTTTCAAGAATGTAGAACTGTTGAATAATGTATTTCTTCATGGTTACATAATTTATCATAGAAGGTAATATTAAATAATAATATATAAGTGTATCTAATATTAAAGGCGTGTTTCCTGTTGCAAACAATTGTTAGGAATTTTAAATGAAACTATTAATATTTGATTTGCATGTATAAGATTGTTTATAATTTAAGTTAGTTATTTACTTCAAAGTTTATTTTTATTTGCACATTTATTTACTATTTATAATTTATAAGTTATAATGTATAATAAATAAACATAATTATAGGTTTGCTTTTTCAATTCGCCATTCAACTTAAAATTTAATTATTTCAAGAAATTTTTTTACATAATATGATTATAAAATACGTATATTTTATGTAAGTTTACTTACACTTTTCGGTAAAAAAAAACGTAAATAATATATTAAATTGATTATTTTACTTAAAATTACAAAATTATATTATTTTTACATAATATGAATATAAAATACTTTACTTGGATCATAGAAAGTATACAAATCATAGTAATAAAATAAAAATACAGTGTGTAAAGTGATGAGGTTTCCTATAGGGAAAAAAATTTAATATGAGTTTTATGAGAAAAATTTATTCTTTATAAAATTTTTTGCTTCTATTAAAACCCCTAATAGTCAAAGAAAAAACCAGTAATCACTAAAGATAAGATCAAAAAACTTGATATTATGTCGAGTTGTTGATTTTAAATATGACTAAGTCCGAATGTTACATCAGTATTGTGTTACCCATGGATTACTTGTTAATAATAATAATAATTATATTTTGGCAAATTAATAATAATAATTAAAAAGTTAGTCTTTTGTATGACAAATATTTTTAACATTTTTCACACGATACTGATGTAATATTCGGACTTATTGTTAGTCATATTTACAATCAACAATTCAACATAATATCAAGTATCTTAAGTGATTACTGGACTTTTCTTTGACTATTAGGGGTTTTGATAGAAGCAAATTTTTTTATAAAGTTTAAGTTTTTCTTTTAAAACTCATATTAATTTTTTTTCCCCTATAGGAAACCTCATCACTTAACGCACTGTATATGTTAATTAACTTTGTTCATAATTTTTCAATTAAAAATTTAAAACAAATTAAGATTTCAATCTAAGTGGGTCTGAAAATCTGTAAAATTAACCGAAGTATTTAAAAAATTCCACACACACACACACACACACTCACACATACTATCTACCAAAATAAATACGCGGCCAAGCTAAGCCGTGATAGTAAAGTGTGGTATGGTGAGTGACTCGACAAGATTCCGAATTCCGGCATCAAACATCCACTTGGGTGAACCGTTATCCGTTCTGGCCTCCGTGTGTTTGGTCATCGTCGTGGCCCAACTACTACGAGAAGAACCTAGAGTTGGTTCTTCTGTTCTTCTTCATCGCGCGCGCAAATGCGCGGCTGGACTCGCAGCCTCACGTGTGTGTCAACGACCTCGCGACTTCGTACACTACCGCCGCACCCGATCTGCTCCTTGCAGGACCGTCTAGAGGGGGAAATTTACGGCGCCCTACTGTTTCTTTATTGTTTATATGATTTTTGATATTACACTGTAAAAAAATAATATAAAATAGCGAAATTACCGAAAAATAGTGCTAAAATTTTACTATTGAAAAATCTGAAATTTAGATCCGGGAAGTTAGCGAAGCCACTTTCACCAAAGAAAAAATAAAATATTGCATAATTTGTCGTAAATTAGTCGTAATTTTGTAGTGAAATCAAAAAATTTGTCGCGCTGTATTTAAAAAAATTATTGATGGCTTCGCTAACTTCCCGAAAAAGTTAGCGAAGCCATTCTTCAAAATTAAAAAATATTAATATAATGAACCACGGATGTAGTTTAAAATTTATCGTAAATAAATCGTAAACGAATAAAAGTAATTTTGTAACGAAATTATTATTATTTGCAAATACAGAAATAATAAACTTGATGAATGTATATGCGTACAATGCATATATGGATAAACTTCTACTTTCCCGAATTTTACCTACCGCTACCTAACCTAACCTAACCTAACCTAACCTAACCTAACCTAGTAGGGTAGTGTTACTTGAGTTAGGTTAGGTTAGGTTAGGTAGCGGTAGGTAAAATTCGGGAAAGTAGAAGTATTTGCAAGTAATATTAATTTCGTTACAAAATTACTTTTATTCGTTTACGATTTATTTACGATAAATTTTAAGCTACATCCGTGGTTCATTATATTAATATTTTTTAATTTTGAAGAATGGCTTCGCTAACTTTTTCGGGAACTTAGCGAAGCCATCAATAATTTTTTAAAATACAGCGCGACACATTTTTAGATTTCACGACAAAATTACGACAAATTATGCAATATATTATTTTTTCTTTGGTGAAAGTGGCTTCGCTAACTTCCCGAACTTCTGAAATTTTATTTTATTATAAATATTCTTTATTTCTACCTCAAAATTCTCTAATTTTGTACATAATTTATAATAATCACATAAAGTAAGTGAAAAATGACTTAATAAGTATGTAAAATTGCTTACTTTCTGCAAATTACATCACATACTTAATGTAGAATTACGTATTGTTGGATTAACTTTTTAAATTATGTAAAATGACAGCTTGTATATTAATATGGGTAATAATGCATCAAATTAATGAGACTTACAATTAGTATATACTAATACAAATTTTATGTGGGCATAAAAACACAGAATTACGGCTTGATCAGATAAAATGTTGATATATATTTAGGCTATTATATGAAAAAAGTCCAAAAATATGGCATTTTTGAGCGCTCGGTGCGCTCTTTACATTTTGTTTAATATTCGAATCGGCTTGCGTAAAGTTTGAATTACATTATACTTTTTTCGTCTAGATTCATAATAGATTTCTAGTTCAATTTTCATTCAAGTTTTGTTCAATTTTCATACTTTTATCACAATCGGTCGTGTATTGTAGAGTTTCTTCGATTTTTTCCGATGTATTGCCAGTACGCCAACTTAAAAATATAAAGTACTTAATTTGATAGATACTGAAAAATACATTTAAATAAAAATGGATACATATAAGGTTGGTACAATTGCGTGCGCATGCGTATAATCTATCTAGTATGAAACTTGAATAGGAAAATAGAGCATGTTGTATATTTCTATACTAGGAATCTTGAAAGAAACTTGGATGCAAAAATCTGATTTACATTATACTTGAACTGACTATATGTACTTGAACGAAACTTGAACTAGAAATCTAGTATGAATCTAGACGAAAAAAAGTATTATGTAATTCAAGCTTAAGATTTTTTGCCCTGACCGACGAAAAAAAATATTTTCCATGCATCCTAATATATCATTTATCCTGATGAAGACAGATGTTTAGTTTCGTCGAAACGTCGATTTTAAATTAATATGAATACAGAACTTTAACCTAAAGCAGTTTTATTATAATATACTGAGTACTGAAAGATTTTTTACTCTGTTACATTTTAGTTCATTGCGATTTAAGTGGAACTTAAAATATTTGTAAAATATAATTTTAGTTAATAAAAAAAAATAATAATGCAAAACTTTACGTCCCTAAACCTTTTGGAAAGTCCGGTCCTGTCTAGTTAGGCAATGCAGCTGATTTGGAATCTCGAGTGGTTTCTATAGCCTCATTGTATCAGTTGCACAGTTGGTCACTTTCACATACGGGTGACAGTGACATACTGTGGTCAATATGACAGGCTTGGGTTTCATATTAATAATAATAATAATAATAAAAGTATAGTTACTATACCCCGTTCAAATGAAGTGTCCAGCCGCGAAATTGGATTTTTCGCTGGAGAAATGTTAGGTTAGAGTTGATTGAAAGGATGATACTTAAAAAAAATCGATGTGGTCAGCACAAGATGATTTTATTGGAATTTTTTCGGGGCAGAATGGCATTTTGAAAATGTCTAATGGTTAGTTTTCCAATAAAATGCCAAAGTGATATTAGTTGTAAAGTGTCAGCACGTTAGAAGAGGGTAGTATAGGTTTATATATATATATATATATATATATATATATATATATATATATATTTATATATATTGTAATATTAAAATGTTGTAGCAAAAGTTGGTGTTAGTCAGTTAAGATGGTTCGGACATGTTGAGCGAATGCGTCCAATAAACGTTTGCTGTTAAAAAGATTTATTTGAATGGTTTTGATAGTATACGTTTACGTGGACGTCCGATGAGTAGTTTGAGTGGTAGATGATTGAGAGAGTGGCTTGCGTGAGCGAAAGATTCCAAGTAGTAGGAATAAAAGAGCATGTATGACAGGAAGTATGAATGTGGATGAAGCAAAAGTTGATTGTTTGGATAGGAATGTTTGGAGGCGACTGATTTCGGGATGATGAAAAGAGTTTGTGCCACATCCTTTTGGGTACATGGCGTGATTGTGTATGTATGTATATATGTATGTTTTGTTTAATATAGCTTTGATATTAAAGATGATTTATATTGATGTTCTATAACTGGCATTTAGATTTTCGATCTAAATCTTTTAGGAATATTGTATAAAATTAGATTTCTGACATCGATAGCTGATGAAAAATTTTAAGTAATGGGTTTGGGAAATATTTTATAGCAAATAATAGTATATTATTTAACGAGCAAATAATGGCACCTATAATGTACGGGGATGTTGTTTAGTCCACGAGCGTAGCGAGGGGAATAAAACATCCGAGTACATTGTAGGCATTATTTGCAAGTCAAATATTATACTTTATCTACAACTGCTTATATATTTTTAATATTGTACTTACTTATTCAAATCTATGATCAGTTAACAACAACTAACTAACTAACTACAACTGTCATTTTATTACTTTGAATGATAACTGCTGCCATCTGGCATGGAGATATTTAGTTTGTTGATGTTGCCTAGCAACGAAGTGTGCGTACGGAAATCAAGTTAATAAAGATCGTTTCTTTATTTCCCTTGGTTAATAATGACTAATAGTTTATTAACCTTGGTTAATAAAGACTAGTATTTTATTTCCCTTGGGCTATAAAGACTAATATTATTTATCTGATTTTATATATATATATATATATATATATATATATATATATATACCGGGTGTCTACTTTTTTTTTGTTACATAGGGAATACAATGCTAAAATTTTCATTTGGTGATAAATTTTCCCCTAATTATTATAGAACAAAAGTACAAATACAAAAGTTGTTTAGAATTCAAAAATGCATCAAATGATGCCAAATTTATCAATATAGGATGTTCCGATCAAGAATTAGAAGCAAATTAAAATTTCCATTTTTGCGCTCTTTACATCAAAGTGCCATGGAAATTAAACAAATAATTTCATTTCTTCTGGAGTTTGAGTTTGACAGATCGTATTTATTTTATTGTTACGTTCTGTATTATTATCATTATTATTGAAAATAATGAATAAACTTAAGGTAAATGAAAAAGTTCAGTGCGTAAAATGGTATTTTACTGGAAATTCGATACGACGAGTAAGAGATTTATTCAGCGCTTTCTTTGAAAACCGTCCCATACCTTCCGCTATGACTATTCGTAGGATAATTAAACAATTCGAAGAAACTGGAAGTGTGTTAAAACGTTGTAAAAATTGTAGAAAAATCAACGCAGAAGATCAGGAGGAGAATTTAAATCAAAATGCAATTAAAGAAAATACATTGAATATACTTTTGTGTGTAACGGAAAACCCAAATGTTAGTGTGCGTCAACTTGGTGCTGAATTAAATTTGCATCCTTCAACAATACATAAGGTACTAAAAAATGAAAAATATCATTCTTATAAATATTCCACGCACCAAGAGATATTTGAAGCGGATAAAATGGCTAGAAGCGAATTTAGTAACATTATTATGGAAAAATCCAATTTAGACAGAAACTTCTTGAAATCTATTTGTTTTACTGACGAGTCTACGTTTACTTTACACGGCGAACCTAATACACAAAACTTTAGAATATGGAGCCAAACAAATCCTCATTTAATGGTAGCAACACGTACCCAATATCCAGAAAAAGTTAATGTATGGGCTGGAATTTTTGGCAGGTGTATAATTGGGCCATTTTTTATTGAAAATAATTTAAACAACGAAAAATATTTGGATATGTTGCAAAATCATATTGGTCCGCAGTTAGAAGAGTGTGCAACTCAAGATAATGTTGTCTGGTATCAACAAGACGGATGTCCGGCACATTACAGCTGCAACATTAAATTATATTTGGATCAATGTTTTCCAAATTCATGGATTGGTAGAGGTGGTCCAATTAATTGGCCAGCTAGATCGCCCGATTTAGCACCGTGCGATTTCTTTTTATGGCCATATTTGAAGGAGAAAATTTATAAACGACATATCAAAAATCTTGTTGATTTGAAAAATGCCATTGTTGAAGAGTGCAATAATATAACACAAACACAATTAAGCTCTGTACGTCACGAATTTTATAACAGATTAGGTTATTGTTTGGCAGTTAATGGCGATTTATTTGAACATTTAATTTAAATTGTTAGTTTCGTTTTTGTTCTCCTATATCTTGTATTCATGAATTTTTCTGTTTTATAGGTATATTGAATATTGTAATAAATAAAGAAAGTTTTACGGAGTTCAGCTATTTACTATTTATTAAACTCTTATCCGACGTTTCACTGCACAACTTACAGCATCCTCAGGGATAAGTTTAAATTATTATAATAAATATATTAGGCATAATGCCAGTCATCTAATTCAAATGTATTGTTTTTATAACTTGAAGTTAATAAATAAATTAAACAATTACTTAAAATTATAATGGAGACATTCACAATTTAAAACCACAGCTAGTTCGTAGTGTACAGCCGAGTAAAATACCCTTTCATTGTAATAAATAATAAATACTTAATACTTTTTATACTTAATAGCTTTTCATTTACATTAAGTTTATTCATTATTTTCAATAATAATAATAATAATAATAATAATAATTATACAGAACGTAACAATAAAATAAATACGATCTGTCAAACTCAAACTCCAGAAGAAATGAAATTATTTGTTTAATTTCCATGGCACTTTGATGTAAAGAGCGCAAAAATGGAAATTTTAATTTGCTTCTAATTCTTGATCGGAACATCCTATATTGATAAATTTGGCATCATTTGATGCATTTTTGAATTCTAAACAACTTTTGTATTTGTACTTTTGTTCTATAATAATTAGGGGAAAATTTATCACCAAATGAAAATTTTAGCATTGTATTCCCTATGTAACAAAAAAAAAGTAGACACCCGGTATATATATATATATAATGACCATATAACAAAGCAGTTGTAGATAAATTGAATTTAAAATCTTACTAATTTTAATACTATATAATAAATCATGATATATACATGAGAGTGATTTTTAATTTATTCGTATTTTAAATACAGCACATATGTTGTTTGATGACCTAGTTTGTAGTTGTTAAATCTACTAGATAGAGAGCAAAATTGAACTTTTTTTTCAATCATTTCGTGAACAGTATCTATAATTAAATCTAAAACACAGAGAAAAAAAGACTATATTTTTGCATAACTACACTGTAAAAATTCGGTGTAAATTTATACAATAATAATCATAATAATTTTACTATGTATTTAATTATAATTTTAAAGTTTCTTGTAAATTTACTAAAATCTGTAAATATTACAAAAAATTTAAAATAATTATGGAATTTTACAATTTTTATATATTTCTACATTTAAATTTTTATTTTATGTAATTAGACAAACATTTTTATAATATTACATATTAAAATAAAAAGGCTTTAGATTAAAGTTCTGTATTAATATTTATTAATAATCGACGTTTCGACGAACTCAATGTCCGTCTTTATCAGGAAAAATGATACAAATAACATTTACAGTAAATAACAGAATATAAAAAGAAGTTACTATAGCTAAATTTTATTTAAATCAGTGCCTTTACAATGATTTTTTTGTCTTTATAAATTTCTATTGCTTCTCTTATCAATCCGCTGTTAATATTGATTGATTTTGAAATTATTATTTTTTTACTTTGAGAATATATTACATATGTATTCTATATTAATATATTATTATATTATTATATTGTTTATTATTATATTTATTTATTTCATTTAGGTACTAGGAGAATTTTTTTATGAAAATTTGATTAAAATCGGTTAAATAGGTCATAATGAATTTTTTAAAAATTTAATAATTTTTTTCTCGAAAAGTTGGCAACACTGGATATTAATAAAATTATATAATTAATGGAAGCATTAGGAAAATCTTTTCTGAAAATTTAATCAAAATCGGATTAATAATGTAGCCAATATAAATTTTTAAAAAATTTAGTAATTTTTTTTTCGGAAAGTTGGCATCACTGGAAAAAAATAAAACCCCGTGACCATCTTGGGTACTAGACAAATTTATCCTGAAAATTTTATTAAAATCGGTTGAACCGTCAAGGAGGAGTTGCGGCCACAAAATTTTGACTTACGAGCGAGCGAGCGAGCGAGCTGACGACGCACACACATATACCCACATAAACTAAATTCAGATTCGTCATCTAGGGACTATATGAAGGATTTCTATACACAATTTTTGTATTTTTGAAAATGTTACAGACACCGTACCAAACGCTATACCACTTTTCTTTGCAGTCAAAGTGGTAAATAAAAAGATTACTGTATTATATTATTATTTTAAATTAGCGTGGTTCTTGAATAATTAATGAAGAACTTTTTAAAATTATTAGCATCAGCGCCGCGTGTAAAAGTCGGCGAATTAACGTTGTCGATATTATGAATGGTAGTCATTTGTTTCAATATTGTTTTCTCAAAAAAAAAAAAAAAAATCAAAGTAGGCGCGCTGCAAAACAATAGAAAGCGCAGACTTTTTCAATGAGTCATTCTCGTGCTATGCATAATATTTACATTAACAAAAGGCGTATATATGTGTATAGAATTTTTCGAGTTCTAATATACATTTTAAAGAAATGTATGGAGTTCGACAGATAATTGCTTTAATATTTTAACTCTTTGATAACGAAATTAATTTTGCTTAATATTAACAATAATCAAATCGTACCGTAAGATAAAGCTTGTGAATTACATTATACTTTTTTCGTCTAGATTCATACTAGGTTTCTAGTTCAAATTTCGTTCAAGTACAAATAGTCAGTTCTATAGTATAATGTAAATCAGATTTTTGCATCCAAGTTTTTTTCAAGTTTCCTAGTATAGAAATATACAGCATGCTCTATTTTCCTATTCAAGTTTTTTATTCGAAAATGAAAAAACATCGAAGGAAACGGTTTGGGGATTCAAAAAAATGTTATTTTGGTCTTTATTTAAAAAAATTGTCGTTTCATAAAAAACAAAATGGCGCCCGTGATTCACTGTTTTCGTGTCAGCGCGGAATCGGTAAACTGCGTGAATTGCAGCGTCTCTGGATTTATCTGTAATAAAAACTGAACAAGTATAGACCTATAAAATTTACAAATTGTTTGTTTTAACTATTTTTTGTAAGACCCTGAAGTGGAAAATAAAGGCCTAAAAGTCGACCTCAAAGTTTGCGATCGTACCACATCGTCAAATTTTAAGTTATTTCTACGTTCTTAGGTCTATACTCCAGTAAATTTAGTTTACTTTTTGGCATTGTTTATTTCTTGTTACAGATAAATCCAGAGACGCTGCAATTCACGTAGTTTACCGATTCCGCGCTGACACGAAAACAGTGAATCACGGGCGCCATTTTGTTTTTTAGGAAACGACAATTTTTGAAAATAAAGACCAAAATAACATTTTTTCGAATTCTCAAACCGTTTTCTTCTATGTTTTTTCAATTGCGAATAAAAAATTTCCAAACTTTGCGTACTTTTTAGTCATTTAGATGAGAACTTCCCCTTAAAAAGGGTACGGCTCTGTATTAAATAAAAATTGGTTTCTCTTAAATATCTCGAAAACTAGAAGTTTTAGGTGAAATGTGTAGAATGATTTTCGAAAGAGATTAAAAAGCTACATAAGATAGAGTTGTTTAGATTTCTGAAAAACTTAACACCGAACGAAAAATTATATACATAACATTTTGTTGATATTGCCTAATTCATTATTGTTTTTCAATAATGTAGGAAGGTGATGTTTAATTTTTTAAATTAAAATTTTGACATTGATGTTATAAACACGCAATTATTAATTTGAACATTTTTAGTTCTTTTCAAATTTAATAACAATAGATTTAATTTACATTTCCATTAATGAAGGTTAACAATTAATGGTCAGACATATATTTTGTAAAATTTAATTGAGCTGTTTTTATATTTGTGTTGGTGTGTACATTCAACAAATTTCTATTTTTTAAAAATATAGTTATTATTATATAAAAAAATTGTTATGAAATATGTAAAAAAAAGTTTATTGTTATTTTATTTTTAATTTTTTGCTTCATATCAGATTTGATTCAATTAAAATCTGTTATGTTTTATTAAAATAAATGAATATTTGAAAACAATTTTTCAAATCTAGTTTTTAGTTTTTCGAATTATTAAATATTAATTTCTGAAATTGAATTTATTATTGATAGATATATTTTAGATTATAAATATTTTTATATGAATTACTTTTATGAGTAGAAATTTAATAACGAACTTTTTGTATATACACAATGATTTATTTTCGTTGTCGCTAATGTGAAAACTATGGCCCCGTATTCTCACCTCACTTTTTCGTGAAAAAATGCTTTTATCATTAATTTCAAAATAACTTTTTGCTTCTGTTTGTCATCAAATATAAATAATTTTTTTTATTGTTGATCATTTTTATTATATTTGGTATTAGAAAATTTAAATAAACTAATTTAAAATGCTTAATAAATGATTTTAAGTGAACGTCAAAAGTACTTTTGGCAAAAATCACTTTTATAAATGAGGTGAGAATACGGGCCTTTGTTATTGTAACGGACAAGTAATTTGGAATACTCCGTATTTTTTATTTAATACTTATTTAAATTAATGCAGCTGATATAAAAATTGACATCAATTTAAAAATTAATTTTGAATTGATGAAATCTAAGTAAAATATTAAACGTAAATACAATAAAAACAAGATTAGAAGTATATGGATAAACCCATATATATATACAGGATGTAACAGAATAACTATTCCTAATTTTAACTGGAGTATCCTGGGCTCAGAATATGAAGATTTAATGCAAATCACTGAAATAAAATGTGGCTCCTTACTGAGCTACAGGGTGTTTTATATAAAAATTTAAAAACGATTTTTGCCCAGTACTTTAAAACTATTTGACGTATCCTTATTATACTTGGCAGGAAATGTAGGTACCGTACACCATACTAAATTATGTTAAATAAAAGTTTCTGGCTACTGCCAGTGGCGTACAACAGGGGCAAGTGAAAGGTTGATCCTTCCTAAATTCTACGCCACTGGCGGAATTGTCATTTTAGCACAATTTTTCGATTCTCCAATACTTGCTGTGTAAAAAACATACTCTTCCTTTGTAACGATAAAGTCACTGTTTTTCGAGATATTTAAAGTTAAACATAAGCTGCTCCCTTGGGATTTTTTCAAAATTTGCTCAAAAAAATCTGAAAAAATTCAGTAAAATAGAGAAAAAAATTAGCTACATAATAACTAAGTAACTTTTTTTTCTAACTCATTCTGATTTGGCTGTAAAAATTATTGAAAATAAAAAAAATAAAATGCAAAAAATATTAATTTTCAATAATTTTTCTTGACAAACCAGAATGAGTTAGAGAAAAGAGTTACTTAGATATTATGTAGCTAATTTTTTTTTCTATTTTACTAAATTTTTTCAGATTTTTTTGAGCAAATTTTAAAAAAATGCAGCTTATGTTTAAATTTAAATATCTCGAAAAACAGTGACTTTATCGTTACAAAGGAAGAGTATGTTTTTTACACAGCAAGTATTGGAGAATCGAAAAATTGTGCTAAAATGACAATTCCACCAGTGGCGTAGAATTTAGGAAGGATCAACCTCTCACTTGCCCCTGTTGTACGCCACTGGCAGTAGCCAGAAACTTTTATTTAACATAATTTAGTATGGTGTATGGTACCTACATTTCCTGTCAAGTATGATAAGAATACGTCAAATAGTTTTAAAGTACTGGGCAAAAATCGTTTTTAAATTTTTATATAAAACACCCTGTAGCTCAGTAACGAGCCACATTTTATCTCAGTGATTTGCATTAAATCTTCATATTCTGAGCCCAGGATACTCCAGTTAAAATTAGGAATAGTTATTCTGTTACACCCTGTATATATATATATATATATATATATATATATATATATATATATATATATATATATATACCACTTTGACATTTCTCGGAAAGTTGGCAACACAATATCTTTAATAAAATTATAATTTATGTGGGCACTAGGAGAAACTTTCCTGAAAATTTGATCAAAATCGAATAAATAATGTAGCCACAATGAATTTTTAAAAAAAATTGGTGATTTTTTTTCTCGATAAGTTGACAACACTGTATTTTGTTAAAATTACGTAAATTTTATGAATACTAGGAGAATCTTTTGTGAAAATTTGAGTAAAATCGGTTAAATAACATGGCCATAATAAATTTTTAAAAACTTTAGTAATTTTTTCTCTCGGAAAGTTGGCAACACTAAATATTAATAAAATTATATAATTAATGGGAGCATTAGGGAAATCTTTTCTGAAAATTAGTTAAAAAAAATTCAGAACTCATGATATTGAAATAAAACTGCTTTAGGTTAAAGTTCTGTATTAATATTTATTTAAAATCGACGTTTCGATTAAACTCAACATACGGCTGCATCAGGATAAATGATGCAATAATTTATATCATTTATCCTGATGAAGATGGACGTTGAGTTTTGTCGAAACTTTGGTTTTAAATAAATATTAATACAGATCTTTAACCTAAAGCAGTTTTATTGTGAGATATTAAGAATAATAAGAACTTTATTTAGCTACGTGCTATACATACAAGAAACATTATTAGATTCTATAATAAATACTAAAATACATAAGTAATCCTTAACTAATAAATTCCTTAAATATAAATTTATAATCTATTACATAACAACATAGAAAATCTATATATATTCTTTATTTAAATAATACTTCTTAACTCTGAATTTGAACTTTCTTAAATCTAAATTCTTATAATTATCTGGTAACATATTATAAATTTGAACTCCCTTAAAGAGTAATGTTTTTTGTCTTTGCTTTGTATGCATCGAATCGGTAAGGAGGGAAGGTATCCAACTTAGTTTGTCGTAGCTCAGTTAAGATAAAAAGAATAAGAATTATCTGAGTTGATCTGAAGTGAGGTGAGATCTTAGTAAATTTTAGGTAAAAAGAATACAGCTATTGAACAAAATTTCACATTCTAGTAAGACCATATCCGGGTTTTCGAGCTTAAACTTCGACGAACTACTTATTGTAGAAATTGCAGGAATATAAGTTTGCAAATTACTGGAGTTAAATTAAAGTTTATATGTAGATAATATATACAATCATTAGTCATTGTCAGAAAGTGATGTTTTTATTGTATTTTTTTCTTGTTTGTTTTCAGTTGTAAGTAGATTGATTATTATTAATTTGAATGTATTTTGCTGTTTGGATTTGTAGCATTGGACTTGGAGCTGTGTTCGAGCAGTGTCCAGGATGCATTCGTTATCGCCGTCGAGCAACAGGCTCGCGAAAGGCTCGAACGCCTTTCGGCCCTCAAAAGGATTACGCCTGTCGACATGACCAAACTCTCACAACAGGTAACTTTTTACAAAAAATTTTTCTCCATTTATAACACTGTTCAAAATAGTAGGGTAAAAGAGTAAAAATTTTCGAGGGTAGTTGAATTTGTAGCCTTATTAGAGCAAAAAATTGCCCTGCTTTTCCGTATTTTAAACTATTTGACTTTTTACCTTCATGGAAGGGCAACAAATACGAAAAATAAGAGTAAATAACTGCTCACTCATTTTGTTGTAGAGTAAAACATTAAAATTTACTTATTTTTGAGTATTTTTAAAATTTTCTTGTTACTGCGCATGGTTCAACACGCGTGTGGTACACAAAAAAAAAATTTAATTACTTTAAAAAGAGTATATATTTTTTACTCTTTTCTAGAATAATAAAGTGTTCTTTTTGAATTTACCTATTTAGGGTATTCATATATACCCTTTTTAGGGAACGGACTTATATAGGCACTAATAAGGGTATTTTTTTTCGAACAGTGCACTGTTATTTCTAGATAAAAATATGTAAATTTCTATAACGAATCGGTAGGATGACTATAGTTTTTTTTTTCGTAAAAATTTTATTTGTAAACTAACTATTTAAACTAAAATACAATATTAGTTTTGCATAAGCAAAACTAATTACTTAATTAATTAATATAAATAGATAACACACATTGCATATTTATATATTATAAAAAAATACATTGTATATAAAATTCGCTTGTATCGACATCTTTATAGTCAAAGAAAAATCTAGTAATCACCTTAAGATAAGAAGAGAAAATTGATATTATGTCGAGTTGTTGATTTTAAATATGACTAAGTCCGAATGTTACATCAGTATCGTGTTACCCATGGATTACTTGTTAATCATAATAATAATTATATTTTGGCAAATTAATAATAATAATAATTAAAAAGTAAGTCTCTTATATGACAAATATTTTTAACATTTTTCACACGATACTGATGTAACATTCGGATTTACAATTAGTCATATTTAAAATCAACAATTCGACATAATATCAAGTTTCTGATCTTATCTTAGGTGATTACTGGATTTTTCTTTGACTGTAAGGGGTTTCGATACAAGCAAATTTTTTTATAAAGAATAACTTTTTCTCCTAAAACTCATATTAAATTTTTTTCCCTATAGGAAACCTCATAACTTTACACACTGTATATAAATAACTGTGTAAAAATATGAGTCAAGCTAGGAATAAATTAAAACGATACTATGACAAATAACACTATATGTCGTAAGAATTTCGATATTGTCTATTGAATTAATGTCATTTAATATCGAAACAAAAAATATTTATAAATGTCTCCAATTGCAATCATATGTTACATTGAATCGTATTGCACACTGTACTGTAAACGCCCACTGAATTTATATAGTATACAATGTTATGACTGTTTAAGTTAGTGTTTTTATGAATAGTTGTGAAAAGTGTGAATTATAATTGTTATTAATAATTGATAGGTTTGTTTTATTGTTTGAATTGAAAGTGAACATGTGAAAGGTGAGTGCTACTGAACTGATTCAAATTTCAATTAGAAATTTTATTGTGTTTGATTGAAATTTACTTTTAAATCGAAAAAGAAAAAAAATGTATTTGAGGTTTGAGCAAAAAATAATATTTTCTAATTCATTTATTTATAATATATATAGATATGAAAATAATGTGTCTGATAAGTTAATGTAATGTATATATTGATGGTGCACGTTTAGAGCAGGTAGATGAATTTGTGTATTTGAGTAGTTTGCTGTCTAAAGACAGCCGTTTTGATCGTGAAATTGAAAGGAAAGTAAATGCTGGTTGTAAGGTACTTTGAGTGCTTTGGGAACTTTTGCTAGGAATGTAAATGTTTACAAAGAAGCCACCCCCCGTTTGAGTATATACAATGCAGTTTTGGTGCCTACGTTGTGATGTATAGGGTAGTGAATGTTGGGTTTGGTTGCAAAAGCATAAACGGAAAATGACTGCTGTGGAAATGAGATTTTTACGTGGGGTATGTGGTGTAAATAGGATAGATTAGTGTATGATGAGTGTGAAATTGAAAAAAATGTTGTAGCAAAAGTTGCCCCGTGTTAGAGTCAGTTAAGATGGTTCGGACATGTTGAGCGAATATCTAATGAACGTTTGGTTAAAAAGATTTATTTGAATGATTTTGATGGTATACATTTGCGTGGACGTCCGATGAGTAGTTGGAGTGGTAGATGATTGAGACAGTGGCTTGTGTGAGTGAAAGTTTCCAAGTAGTAGGAATAAAAGAGCATGTATGAGAGGCGGAATTGTGGAATGTGGATAAAGCGAAAGTTGCTTGTTTGGATAGGAATGTTTGGAGGCGACTGATTTCGGGATGATGAAAAGAGTTTGTGCCACACTCTTTTGGGTACATGGCGTGATTGTGTATGTATGTATGTATGTATGTATGTATGTATGTATGTATAAGTTAAAACTTAAAAACTAACATAATTTTGAAATTTAACATAGTTAGGACTTTGATAAAGTTATAAAATGATAAGATAGTGAAAAATCTTTCACAATTTATTATATTAAAATAAAACGGTTTAGTTCTGTATTAATATTTATTAATAATCGAAGTTTCGACGAAAAGAAAAAGGAAAAAATATACAAATAACAAATAACATAAATATAATGAACATAGAAACAAGTTACTAGGTAATAAACTAAGTAACTAGATCATAAATTTATAAATTTTTAATTAAAGACAGGGAAATTTTATTTAAATTACTGCCTTGTGCATGTCTTCAAAAATCTGTCCCAAATATTTACATACATACATACACAATCACGCCATGTATCCAAAATGATGTGGCACAAACTCTTTTCATCATACCGAAATCAGTCGCCTCCAAACATTCCTATTTAAGCAAGCAACTTTCGCTTTATGCACATTCATAATTCCTCTCATACATGCTTTTTTATTCCTACTACTTGGAAACTTTCGCTCACGTGAAAATAAATCAATTCCAAATATATTTATTCATGATTTATTTCAAATATTTATTCATAAATTATTATTAAATTATTACTGTCTAAAATGGCCTTAAGTTTAGTTTTAATAAAATAAATTCAAACTATACTGATTTGGTATGGTATGACGAGATATACTTGCCATGTTTATGTATTATATCAAAGAGTATATAATATACTTTATATATATATATATATATATATATATATATATATATATATATATATATATATATAATATACCTATCAAATTTCAAACTTACAACTAACAAAAGTATGCGATATGATAATAGTGTACCGTTGTTTGAAACAATAACATTTGTTTACATTTTTGTTTAATTATGTTAATTGCATAGTGTTGTATTGTCACACCCACTTAATTTAATTTATCAGTCAGCAGTTAGGTTTGACATTTTGCCGGAGCACATAAACTGCACGCCGCTTTCAAAAATTCCAAGTTTAAATAACGAAACTGCACGCCGGTAGCGGATTATCGGATTATGAGGGTCTTGGAATATATTTTCGTTTATTCTATAGTATATTTTTAAAATTATTTGATACTATCGATAATAAGCAAGATTATAAATTAATATAACAAAATATTTATTATGAAAATAGACAATAGGTTAGGTTAGGTATATGATCCTATAGCAATGGTGTATTAAATAAGAAAAAATATATGGAGAACATAGTTTTATTGTTAGCTGTAATTAACATAATAATATATATATATATATATATATATATATATATACCGGGTGTTCGTTCGTTAAGTTCGTATGGGCGTTTATACTTCTTTCTCGAGTTAAATTCGGAGAAATACTTAGAATACTTTTTGATAGGCAATAAAAAGTTCTATAATTTGGTTTTAGTTTTAATTTGCTAGCATGTGCCGTTTGGGCGCTAGAATTTTTTTTTTGATTTTTGGGTTTTTTTTTTTTTTTCAACAACTGTAAGGTCTAGGAAAATAACCATGATATGGAAAAATGCGGAACAATGAGTACGATAATTGAGTGAAGAAACCATTATTCTACGATGCACCGTTCAGTAGAAAAAAATTAAAAACTGTTATTTAGTAATAGTAACTGTAAGCTACTAATAGATGCTATAAGCTACTAAAAGATGCTATAAGCTACTAAAAGATGCTATAAGTTACTAAAAGTAGCTACAAATAGTAGCTTTATATGCAGGGCCGGATTTACAGCTTGCGGGGCCCCCAAGCACGAGGTAGAGATGGGGCCCCTATATCTACTTTAAAAAAATGTATCAAGCAAAAAAATCCGTGTAGAGAACTTTCTTAAAAAAATAAATAAAAAATAAATTAAAAAAAAGGTTGACCGGGGGCTCTCTTGGGTTGGGGGCTACAAGCACGTGCTTGTTCCGCTTGCACGTAAATCCGGCCCTGTTTATATGTTAGTTACTATTTATAAATTAATATATTGCAAACTTTAAAATCAACTTCAATAAAAACATACAATTCACTTGTTTTGCTACATTAAATGTACATCGAACCACTGTACACTCTTGTTCATTTTGTTTCGTTTAATGCCTACAGTTTTTCTCTTCTTACAAATTGGTGTTGCTGGTAGTGGATACAGTCTCAAGAGACTTATTGTTGTGTATAACTTTATATGATTCATTATTCCCCATTAGTCAAATTCTTCATCGTTCCAATTTCGTCCTCGCAAAAACAATTTGTCTGAAACTCAATGACCAGTTGATTAGCATATTTTAACAGTGAATATTTTACTGTCCTAGACTTTGAAAAGATTTAACTAAACCGAAATGTAACCGAACCAGATTTAGACTGCGGCCCATCGATGTGATATGTTTCAGAGTGTATTCCGGGCCGAAACTCGATATTCTGTTCGTGTCCACTAAATGGCTGAACGTTTTTCCTTTTGCAAATGCGTGCTGTGCCGCTTCATATGTATTCAAATTGAGAGTGCGCCTAAACGCTACGGGCACACGCGGCTACCTAGCTTGAACAGGAACGGATTGCAGTTAAATTTGATTTGAAATTAATGTTGTTTTTTTGATTTTATTGAAAAGTTTGTTTTCAAGAAGAAGTTGGTGTAAAAGCTGAATTACATTATACTTTTTTCGTCTAGATTCATACTAGGTTTCTAGTTCAATTTTCGTTCAAGTTTTGTTCAATTTTCATACTTTTTTTACAATCGGTCGTGTATTGTCGAGTTTTTTCGATTTTTAGCCGATGTATTGCCAGTACGCCAACTTAAAAATATAAAGTACTTAATTTGACAGATACTGACAAACACATTTAAACGAAAATGGATACATATAAGGTTGGTAGAATTGCGTGCGCATGCGTATAATGTATCTAGTATGAAACTTGAATAGGAAAATAGAGCATGTTGTATATTTATATACTAGGAAACTTGAACGAAACTTGGATGCAAAAATCTGATTTACATTATACTAGAACTGACTATCTGCACTTGAACGAAACTTGAACTAGAAACCTAGTATGAATCTAGACGAAAAAGTATAATGTAATTCAGCTTTTAGTTAGTTGAGATCGGAACCGGAACTTAAACCGAAACCGAACTGACAGTTTTTCCTGAATGGGGGTTGTCCCGTTTTTTTGAAGAATACAATGTAAGTGCAGAAAACGATTATTTATGTATAAATATATTATAGAAAAAAAAATTATTATAAAATACCTTCTAATTTCGTAGATATTAATTATTAAAATATCGAGTTTTTACCCGCCATTGGTATTATGACGTCACATACATCACTGACATTGTTCAGTGACAGTTGATAACTGTTTACATTCTTTGCATGTACACGCCTACAATACGTAACAACGTTGCCACATTTGTAATTATGCATACTGTTAAAGAAAACAATTTCAATTTTTGCAAGAAACTGATGCATAATTATTTTATACTTTATTTTTATTAAACTATTATAAATAGTTTTTGTTGTATTTTTACTTAAATGCATTATTTAAATAAAATAATTATAATTGAAAATTGTCATTAACGGCAACATCCAGCCAGTGTTCTGCTTCAATGTAATGTACGTCATACAGAAGCAATTTTAATTTGTGAATATTTTTTAATATTTTTTTCCCTGTAATGAAACAAAATTAAAAAATATGTATGATATATTTTGATTACTTGAGCCTTCAACTTTTAGAAAAAAAAAAAAATAATAGTGTTAGAAAAAACGGGACAACCCCATTGAAACCGGCTATATAAAATTCTTGAACTGGTTAAAATCGGTTTTGATGCGAACTAAATGTATCTTATGCATATTCACAATAACAGATTTCTTCACTGATCATTACTCAGTTGAGTTTTTCCACTGTGCCTTTAGATTCAAAAAATTCGTGTTACATTAAATAATAAAGGAGAGTAAATGCTGGTTGTAAGGTTTTGGGTGCTTTGGGCAGTTTTGTTAGGAATGTAAATGTTTCCAAAGAAGCCCGCCCCGTTTGAGTATATACAATGCAGTTTTGGTGCCTACGTTGATGTATAGGGTAGTAAATGTTGGGTTTGGTTGCAAAAGCATAAACGGAAAATGACTGCTGTGGAAATGAGATTTTTACGTGGGGTAGCTGGGTGTAACTATAGGAGAGATCGGGTACGAAATACGATTAGTGTATGATGAGTGTGAAATTCGAAAAAAATGTTGTAGCAAAAGTTGCCGTGCTAGTCAGTTAAGATGGTTCGGACATGTTGAGCGAATGCGTCTAATGAACGTTTGCTGTTAAAAAGATTTATTTGAATGATTTTGTTGGTATACGTTTGCGTGGACGTCCGATGAGTAGTTTGAGTGGTATGATTGAGAGAGAAGAGCATGTATGAGAGGAGGAATTATGAATGTGAATGAAGCGAAAGTTGCTTGTTTGGATAGGAATATGTTTGGAGGCGACTGATTTTGGGATGATGAAAAGAGTTTGTGCCACACCCTTTTGGGTACATGGCGTGATTGTGTATGTATGTATATATGTATGTATTAAATAATAATAATAAATTCCACTCCTGTTCAAGAAGCATCGCCGCATCAAGTGTAAAACGAACATGAATCGGTCTCTCGTAGGAAAAGTTAATTACATGGAAAAAGTAAGGTCGGTGACTCTGATCATTTTCGGTTCTGATTCCAACGCAACGCGGTCCATCCCCATGTCTGATACACTTTGCCAAAGTGTCCCCCGCATTGATTTTTATTGCTTTCGTTTTTTGGGGGAAATCTCTCTGCTTCCAGTCTCCTCCTTTTGCCCCCTACTCTGGCCAGTTTTACACGACACAAGCAATTGGAAAATTGCTTCGTTTGCTTTTTATCGTTATTCCTCTTTCTCATTTTCGATTCTCTCGGCTTCCTCCTCTCATTTATTCGGTTTTTCGTTTTGCGGTTGGCTATTTGTATTAACTGTTTATTGCCTGCTTCGTTTACTGGTTGAATTTTATTGGCGTCATTTAGCTTTTTCGTTATATTCTGTGTGTTTGGTTTTGATTCGATAAATGTTGCAATGTTTCGTTCTTTTTTTTACTTTCAAATTGGTGATTGGTCAATATTTGCCGATTTTGATTGTTTATTGGTTGACATAAAATGCTGTGGTAATGATTCTATGATGCTGAATTTATTTTTGGTCATTAACAAAAATTGTTTAAAGTTTATAGTATAATAAACATTATTTTTATAGTTTTTATTGTAAGTTGAATCAATGTTTATATTCATTTAAATTTTATAGTATTCCGTTTAATGTATTTTGAAAACAATTTTAACAAATTGCCAAACATTAGAATAAATAAATAGATATCATGATATAATTTATGTATTGTTACTTGAAAGAACAGAGCCTAGATTTTATAACTTTAATTTGTACAAGGTTTTAAAATTTACAAAAATTTAGGTATCCTCCTGATGGTTCGGACATGTTGAGCGAATGCGTCTAATGAACGATTTTGAAGATATACGTTTGCAGGTGGACGTACGATGAGTAGTTGGAGTGGGGTAGAATTGAGAGGGTGGCTTGCGTGAGCGAAAGTTTCTATTTCTTCAGTCGTTACATCGAATTTTATTCATCTAAGCAATTTTGTAAATTCTATTGAAATTTCAAATTTTTTCTTGAGTTACGAAGAAGTTTTATCTCTTTCCTTTAATTCTTCTTCTATTACGGCAATTATTTAAATTCCGCAATAAAACACAAGCCACGTTTTCAAATTTTAACTTTGTAACATATAAATTTAAAAGTTTTTCATCAATATGTTTCATCTATTCTCTTTTAGAATAAGTAAGTTTATATACAAATATAAAAATGTTGTAGCAGAAGTTGGTGTTAGTCAGTTAAGATGGTTCGGACATATGTTGAGCGAATGTCTAATGAACGTTTGCTGTTAAAAAGATTTATTTGAATGATTTTGATGGTATACGTTTGCAAGTGGACGTCCGATGAGAAGTTGGAGTGGCAGATGATTGAGAGAGTGGCTTGCGTGAGCGAAAGTTTCCAAGTAGTAGGAATAAAAGAGCATGCGATGAGAAAGGAATTATGAATGTGGATGAAGCGAGAGTTGCTTGTTTGGATAGGAATGTTTGGAGGCGACTGATTTCGGGATGATGAAAAGAGTTTGTGCCACACCCTTTTGGGTACATGGCGTGATTGTGTATGTATGTACTTATGACAAAAAATGAAAATAAGCTAGTTTTGCTTCGAATTGACGATATATTCTGAAATCAATTTATGTTCGTTCTGAGGCATATCTCTACTGTATCTATTCATATAAAAATAAATCTAATTTAAACTGTATAAATAATAAACAAATTCTCTTTAAATACAAATATTGTGTTTTTTTACGAATTACTGTTTTCTGTTACTAACAATCTATAATAAAAACGTATTGCAAGTCCTTGAAGAAGGTGAAAAGTTACACCGAAAGCTTGGCTAAGAATCTACAATTGAGATTTTGATTTAACATTTTCCAAATTTTGACTACAATTCTCATTATTCTTTTCCCTATATTGATTCGTAAAAATTATTAATTTGATTTTGTTTTTTTTTGTCTGCAGCTAAATCAACAGTCGACATCAACAACCAGCCAAGAAATCAACGGTATCATAGACAATTCCCCAATCTACGTAACATCCCTGACTTCAACGGAAGCATTCAACAACAATACAAACACCACAGTCTCTTCCAGCACTGGCGTCGTCGTGCCCGGTACCGTTACCGTTACCGGTTCGCCGTACACCTCAATCACAACCCCACCGCCCCATTCACAATCGCCTCTTCCCCAAACGCAATCCTTGGCCCACCAGCCCACTTCCGCCTCACCTGCCTCGAACGGTAATGACGATACGGCACCGTCTGCCACGACCACCACCGATCTGATTCTAACGCAACGTATCGAAACGGGCGTGGATGAAACGAGCGAGGAGGCAGAATCGAAAAGTCTAGACTTAGGGAATTTGGAGGTACGAAGGGCTTCGTCGCCGTTTCAAAACGGACGCACCGAGCTGCTGATTGGTGCTGAAGAGACGAAGTTTAAGACAACAGCGATTGTTGAGAGTAATAATAATAATTTGGCCGTTGACGCTGAGAATCGGTAAGTACTTTTTTTGGACTTTTGTTATATAACAAAGTAAAAAAAATCTTTCAGAACTCATTATATTAAAATTCAATCATCAATCATGAAATCTGAGAAGTTATTTCATTTTATTAACTTCATGTGTAATAAAAAAAATCTACTTTATCTATATGTAAGTATAGGTCGTTGTAACTCGAATACATACATACATACCTACACAATCACGCCATGTACCCAAAAGGATGTGGCACAAACTCTTTTCATCATCCCGAAATCAGTCGCCTCCAAACATTCCTATCCAAACAAGCAACTTTTGCTTCACCCACATCATAATTCCTCCTCTCATACATGCTCTTTTATTCCTACTACTTGGAAACTTTCGATCACGCAAGCCACTCTCTCAATTATTCCACTGCCACTACTCATCGGACGTCCACGCAAACGTATACCATCAAAATCATTCAAATAAATCTTTTTAATAGCAAACCTTCATTAGACATTTGCTCAACATGTCCGAACCATCTTAACTGACTCTAACACGGGGCAACTTTTGCTACAACATTTTTTTTTAAATTTTACACTCATCATACACTAATCTATTTCGTACCCAATCTCTCCTATTTACATCACATACCCCACGTAAAAATCTCATTTCCACAGCAGTCATTTTCCGTTTATGCTTTTGCAACCAAACCCAACGTTCACTATTCTATACATCAACGTAGGCACCAAAACTGCATTGTATATACTCAAACGGGGTAGCTTCTTTGTAAACATTTACATTCCTAGCAAAAGTTCCCAAAGCACGCAAAGTACCTTACAACCAGCATTTACTCTCCTTTCAATTTCACGATCAAAACGGCCATGTCTAGACAACAAACTACCCAAATACACAAATTCATCTACCTGCTCTAAACCTACACCATCAATATATACATTACATTCAGTCATCAAGTCACCCTTCTCAAAAACTAAAACTTTGCTCTTATTATATAACAAAGTAAGAAAAATCTTTCAGAACTCATTATATTAAAATTCAATCATCAATTCATCTGAGAAGTTATTTCATTTTATTAACTTTATGTGCAATCAAAAAAAATCTACTTTATATGTAAGTACAGGTCGTCGTAGCTCGATTACATAATCGGGAAATATCTGTGTAGAAGTGAGGAAAATCAGGTGTTGAGAACAATCAAACTCATGGGAGGTTCTCATTAAAAATTTATCAAACTTTTAGGACACTTATAGGTTAATGACCATTATTAAAACGCAGATAAAGATCTCATTATTTACTTTTACGAGGACATCATCCTACTTGGTTGTCGTTTAATTACGCGGACGGAAAAGTAAACTCGGAAATAAAATGCTTGAAATTATTTAATTTCGACACGTTAGATAAATGATATTATCGTTGATTGTTACATAAATCGAACAATAACGAGTTTAACCTTAATTATTTTTTGTTAATTGTTTTGCAATTCACAAGTAGATAAAAGGTTTTTGGTAGATAAAAATTTTACATTTTTATCTACGCGCCTATTTTAATTGAAATGAAAATGAAGGAATATTTATAAATCTGTAAAAGAAAGTTGATTTTTTAACCCCTGAGAAGTTAGCAATAAATCCTATATCTCGCCATACTAATGCTTTGCTTAATAACTAAAAAACTAATTAGTGAATTTTAATTCGGTTTACAGCATTCGATAGCTTATATCTTCCTCTCGTTTTGTACTAGTTTTGTTTCGCGAAATATTTATTAGAAATATGAAAAAAATGATTTTGAATAAAGAGCTCTGAAAATTTTACAATTTCTAATAATTATTCATATTACCATTCAATATTTTTCAAATCTCTAGTAGTACAAAACTCGTACACAATAAAAGCTATCAATTGATATATTATTCATTATAATTAATTACAATTTCAACGATTTATATTGAATTCATATGCTTAATATACTTATATGTTAAATAAATTTAATAGAAAATAAAAGTAATAGAGATATTTATTTATTCAACTAAATAAATAAAATTTTATGGCTGGTACTTCTCTGACCTGTTGTATTTTTACTTAATTAATATGCGTAATCTTGTTAAATTTTGTCTGTTTTGTTTCTGTAAACAAAGCATTACAAGAATTTCAAATAATTCAAATATTAGCCAATCAGAGTTGAGCAGCGAATTGATACAAGTTAATGTATGTTTTTAATTTTAGTTGTGTAAAATTAGTGTAATCTGTTGCATCAGATCGTGAAAATTTTGTGTTTTTCATAAAAATATTGTATAAAATTTAGTGTATTAATGTTTTTTGACTAAGTTTAATAAATATATTTGTATTTTGTTTATAAGAAGTGCAACACATATCGGATTCTAATTGATACAATTAACTTTGTGATGATAAACTGATGATTAACTTTATATGATAATAGTGGACGGACAGTATTGATGTATGTATTTCATATTATATAGACATAATTTGGAGTGAAGAGTATTACAATTGAAGCTATAATAATTATGCAAATAAAGGTAAGTAATAATTTTGTAATATCATCATTTTATTTAAACTATATTGATATACTGGGACTGTTTACGGATGGGAAGGCTACAGCCAGGGACTTTTAACATTTTAGGGACTAATACAGGGTGTAACAGAAAAACTATTCCTAATTTTCAGAAATGATAGAGGGCACATAAAGAAACATTTTTTATTAATAAACTAGTGTCCGGAAATTTATTTTTTTTTCGGCAGTCGATTGTAAAAAACACAACTTTATGTTATAACCCGAGAATTAACGGAGATTTATAATATCCGTTAAGACGATTTCATTCTACTCAAAAAAGTGCCTTAAGAATGTGAAAATTATTTTCATCTAATTTAAAAAACCATCGAGATATCGCCATTTATCAAAATACGGAAAAAGCGAACTTTTCGACGACGATAGCTAATTTTTGTTTTCATAATTGAGTTTCTCTCAAAAAAAGCGATCGAGGATGCGCGGTCCATTTTTCCATATCTTTTATAGTTTCCGAGTTCCCCTATGAAAACGTCCAAATTTGCCCACCTGTACAGCGTTACAACTTGTGTATCGAAAATGGTGGTCGTAACTTCGAACAATTTTTATAAAGTTTAATGCACTATTATTTCTAATAAAATGTTCCTTAGCTTAACTACTCTTTGACGTTGTAATAATTAAAATTGTTTTTAGCGATATCTAGTGTATCTTGACACCGAGAAATTTTCGGACACTAGTTTATTAATAAAAAATAAGTGCACTCTATCATTTCTGAAAATTAGGAATAGTTATTCTGTTACACCCTGTATAGACATAACTTTTTTTCTAATCAAGATAATTTGATAATTCTTTTTGCCATAATTAGATAATATTACGTTCTATGTATAAAAGTTTTATTTATGCAAAATTTCAACAAGAAATATGTTAATTTAACGGAGTTTGATAAAGATTATGAAAAAAAAATGTTAAATAATTTCTTATCTAGTTCAAATTTTTGAAATTTTTTTTTAGCTTAACTAGATAATATGATTTAATATAAACATAACTTTTGTTCATACTAAATTTGAGAAATTAGTAGGTTGATTTTAAGTATTTCATTAAATGTTTAATTTTCGAAGACATTAAATCGTTAAAATTGTAATTAATTATGAACGTAATTATAATAGATAATATATTAATTGATAGCTTTTATTGTGTACGAGCTTAGTACTACTAGAGATTTAAAAAATATTGAAAGGTATATGAATAATTAGTAGAAATTGTATATTTTTAAAAGGGCTTTATTCAAAATAATTTTTTTCCTATTTCTAATAAATATTTCGCGAAACAAAACTAGTACAAAACTAGAGGAAGATGTAAGCTATCGAATGCTGTAAAGCGAATTAAAATTCACTAATTAGTTTTTAGTTATTAAGCAAAGCATTAGCATGGCGAGGTATAGGATTTATTGCTAGAATTTTATTGCTAACTTCTCAGGGGTGATTTTTTTATATGAAAAATTTAAAACGAAACATTTAAATACTAATATGATATTAAATTTATTAAAGCATTAATTAAAAGAATAAAATAAATAACTGCGGCAACATATTCGAAATAATTAAATTTCGCTGTAAAATTTACATCGGAAAACATTAACGTAAATTATTATCTTCTACCATCAAATGCATAGCAAATTGCGTTACAAATCCCCACACACACACATACATGATAACATGAAACACACATTTTGGTACGCGCATATGTGTTCACATTAGAAGCGTTCCAACACAATATCTGGTATGTAAACTCGAGCACAGCCGTCTTGATTTATCGGGTCACTTTAAAATTGAATAAATTCATTGTGGAACGAGAGAGATAGGAAATATTGTAGCGCCTAGCTAGCTGGCAATCATCACGGCACGGCAAGACACAATATGAGAACTTCAGTGACGCTAGTTTGATTGAAATTAAGATTGTCTATTTAAATATTTCAGTCCATGAAAGTTATACATACATACACAATCACGCCATGTACCCAAAAGGGTGTGGCACAAACTCTTTTCATCATCCCGAAATCAGTCGTCTCCAAACATTTATATATCCAAACAAGCAACTTTCGCTTCATCCACATTCATAATTTTTCCTCTCATACATGTTCTTTTATTCCTACTACTTGGAAACTTTCGCTGCACGCAAGCCACTCTCTCAATCATCTACCACTCCAAGTACTCATCGGACGTCCACGCAAACGTATACCATCAAAATCATTCAAATATATCTTTTTAACAGCAAACGTTCATTAGACGCATTCGCTCAACATGTCCGAACCATCTTAACTGACTCAAACACGGGGCAACATTTGCTACAACATTTTTGTTCAATTTCACACTCATCATACACTAATCGTATTTTATACCCGATCTCTCCTATTTACACCACATACCAAACGTAAATATCTCATTTTGTAAATATGTATTACAATATAATTAATTAGCCAGAAAGTTAAATAAAGTTTGATTATATTACAAATAGATTTTGTAATAACATTAAATATTTAAATCATTTAAAAGATGACTTCCGCTGATTTCCGCATTATAATAAGAGAGTTCAATATCTCCAGTAGTTTTTAAGTTGGCGAGTACTAGTAATAGCAACAGCTTTCCTAGGATATGTATTACCTTGAGGGCAAATATCTTTTTGAGGGGCTACAGTAGTTTTTAAGTTGGCGAGCCAAAAACGTATATATGCTTGCAAATTCGCGTTTTTAAGCAGAAATTTAGGTTAGGTTAGGTTAGGTTAGGTTAGGTTAGGTTAGGTTAGAATGCGTCTAATGAATGTTTGCTGTTAAAAAGATTTATTTGAATGATTTTAATGGTATGCGTTTGCGTGGACGTCCGATGAGTAGTTGGAGTGGTATGATTGAGAGAGTGGCTTGCGTGCAGCGAAAGTTTCCAAGTAGTAGGAATAAAAGAGCATGCGATGAGAGGAGGAATTATGAATGTGGATGAAACTGCGAAAGTTGCTTGTGCTGGATAGGAATGTTTGGAGGCGACTGATTTCGGAATGATGAAAAGAGTTTGTGCCACACCCTTTTGGGTACATGTCGTGATTGTGTATGTACGTATTAAATATGTATAGAGAATATAAAAATAAACTAGAATCCTAATAATACAATGTAACATATGAGTGGCTATATAGAATCGGACATATGCACACATAAATATGACTCCCAACAGAATTGTCTCTCCGATGTGCGATGTTCATATATCATTGTCCTCTAGGTCAAAAACAAAATAAACAGCAACTCGACAATAACTCCACTCAATGGATACAATACAATTGTGTGTGTGTGTGTGTGTTTGTTTGTTTGTTGGTTGTATTATACATAGAGTACGTATATACACACATATGGACAAACAAACACACTCGAATATGAAAACCACACGACTTTAATCTCCCACATACATACAGCTCATCTACAGATCTCGGTTAACAGTAATTTACTGACCAGATAAAAATAAATGTTTAGAATATTTTTTCGAAAAATGTAGTAGTTTACACTCTTTATCCCCAGTTTTTAATATGTTTATACATACATACATACATACATACACAATCACGCCATGTACCCAAAAGAGTGTGGCACAAACTCTTTTTATCATCCCGAAATCAGTCGCCTACAAACATTCCTATCCAAACAAGCAACTTTCGCTTCATCCACATTCATAATTCCTCCTCTCTACATGCTCTTTTATTCCTACTACTTGGAAACTTTTGCTCACGCAAGCCACTCTCTCAATCATACCACTGCAACTACTCATCGGACGCCCACCTGCAAACGTATACCATCAAAATCATTCAAATAAATTTTTTTAATCAAACGTTCATTAATTTATGCGCTGTAATTTATGGCAATTGTAATTTTTTTTTAAACAATTTGTTGGAAGAATATTTTAAATAAACTTAAGATTCATTTTCGAAATAAACACAAGTAAAATAGATTTCAAGCGCAGAAAAAAGCATAGTTTCATTGATAACAATAATTCAGTCACCAAGCACTGATAATGTCATCTACGATATTATTTATTAATTTATTTATTTAGTTACACCAAAACAGTCAACAGCCCAATTAAATGGCGAAAACGATACAAACATAGACTTATAAAATATAACTAGGAAACTCGTGACCCTTAAAGGATCACGTTTGAAGTCGAAAATAGTAATTAAGCATATACATAATAAAAATAAATAAATAAACAAATAATAATAATATAATAATAATAAAATATCAGTTGCACTATTATATATTACTCAAAAGCAACACTTCTATCAGTAGTGTAGATAACTTCATCACACAGCTGTCATTTGACATTTGCATTATAAACATAATTTGATTCAAATTTTTGAGAACCAAGATGAAAGATTGTAGAAAGATGAAACTTGTCTATGCTCAAATAGGGAATGAACCAATGAAAATGACACCACTCCCATCAAAATCGGTTTAGGGGTTTAGGAGGAGGTGCTGGAGAAACATATATACATACGTACATACATACAAACATTTGACAATTAGAGAGATTAATACATAAGTTATCTTCTATTTTATTAATCTATAAAATTCAGCAAGCAATTTTCTGATTCCCTTCATATAAGTATCAGCCGCTCAAATCACAGCAACCAAAGCTGCAACTCTATCATTCACATTGTATTTTACAATACAATAATCCAAGTATCCTCAGCAATATTGCGTCGTACAGTTCATGGGCGTCCGTCGCTCCACAACATGCATTTTGTCTCTCTCTCTCTCTCTCTCTCTCTATGAAATTTAACCGCACAATGTATAGATAAATGATAAATAATTTATGTATAAAGGTAAGAATTTTATTTAAAAAATACATATAAATATTTAGGGGTCGCGGACAATTCACCGAAAACCGTTCACCGAAAACAATTCATCGAAAACAAATTCACCGAAGTACCAATTTACCGAAAAACAATTCATCGAAAAACAATTTAGCGAATAACCAAATGAAATATAATTAAACAACCTAACCTAACCTACCCATCACCCCTCGGTAAAGTGATAAAGAAATAAATAAAAAAATAAATACGTTTTTTTTAAAGACCATTCTTAATATTCATAATATTAATATTAAGAATGAGGCTATTTATACATACGATATGTATACGCAATTGGCTATTTATACATACTAAAAAAAACCTAAACCAACCTAATAACTTAACCTTTCCTAACCTAACCACTTTCTAGTATTAATTTTAATTTAATTTAATTCTATTTCAGTTGGTTATTTGATAAATTGTTTTTCGATTAATTGTTTTTCGGTGAATTGGTACTTCGGTGAATTTGTTTTCGATGAATTGTTTTCAGTGAACGGTTTTCGGTGAATTGTTTTCGGTGAATTGTCCGGCTACCAATATTTAGCATTATAATAAATATTGTTATTGAATTTTAAAAATAGCCGATGAATTAGAAATTTCAGCTGCAATTTGAATAATATTTGATGAAAAAAAAGATGATGAATTTTTAATTAAAATTTAAAATAATACTTTACATCAATCACTTTGATGATGTGATAGATACAAAGGCCTTAGCATCCTACACTGTAGAAACAATTCGATAATTTTACATAAACACTAGTTTAATATGTATGGTAGTGAATGTTGGGTTTGGTTGCAAAAGCATAAACGGAAAATGACTGCTGTGGAAATGAGATTTTTACGTGCGGTAGCTGGGTGTAACTATAGGAGAGATCGGGTACGAAGAAAATGTTGTAGCAAAAGTTGCCGCGTTAGTCAGTTAAGATGGTCCGGACATGTTGAGCGAATGTCTAATGAACGTTTGGTTAAAAAGATTTATTTGAATGATTTTGATGGTATACGTTTGCCCAGTGGACGTTCGATGAGTAGTTGGAGTGGTATGATTGAGAGTGTTTTGCGTGAGCGAAAGTTTCTAAGTAGTAGGAATAAAAGAGCATGCGATGAGAGGAGGAATTATGAATGTGGATGAAGCGAAAGTTGCTTGTTTGGATAGGAATGTTTGGAGGCGATTGATTTCGGGATGATGAAAAGAATTTGTGCCACACCTTTTTGGGTACATGGCGTGATTGTGTATGTATGTATGTAATATGTAAATTTATAGACGTCAGTATTTTTACAAAATGTATGTAATATTATTTTATAAACAGTAAAATTTTAACTTGTTTATGTTAAAAGTATATCGCAGGTGTTAGGTTGGTTGCCTGCAATGCAGGCAAATAAAAGAGATTTCAATTAGTAATCAGAAACCATTTTTAATATAAATCACATTTGTTGTATGTTTAATAATTATAAAAGAAAAATATTTCGACAAGTTTTTGTATTATTTAATTATTATAATAATGCTTTATTAGTTTTAAAAAATTTGCATATGGTGAAATAAAGTTACTTGTTTAGATAGGAATGTGTAGAGAAAACTATTTTCGGCATAGTGGAAAGAGTTTGTACTACACTTTTTTTGGTACATGGCGTGATTATGTATATATATATATATATATATATAATTATATAAAAGAATTAATAATATGGAAAACATATTGTAATGAAATAGATAAATTATATGCAATAATTTAGTTATCTAATTCACCAAAGGATTAAGAAATAATTTAAAATTAACTGCATTCAGATTTGTTTAATAATTTTATATTATTTTATTATACATAATGAATTGAACCTAATTACGGACAGTAATTACGAAAAAAAAGAATTAATATTTACTTATCGGATAAATATATTAAACCAATTGTAATCATTCATTAGCTGTGTTTTTTTTACAATCCACTCAGATCAGTAAATCTTTTAAATGAGCTGAGCTGAGCTGAGTTTTGCTGAGTGAGTTGTATTGATAAATAAAACAGTTTATTTGAAAGTGACGTTTAAAATCTAAGTTCCACATATGATATAACCTAAAATATTAGATGTATTTGGATTGTTTGCGTTGATAATTTATTGCAACTCGCCCCGGATATATCTATTGTTTGATTTCAAAATAAAATATTCAAATAGAAATGTCAACCAGTATCAAACACGTTATCAAATCTGAAACTAGGAAAATTTGAATTGCGCATGTGCGCTCACTTGAATCTCAGCTTAGCACTAGCTAAATATCAAACTCAGTATTGGTAAGGGGGGAAGCAATTCACTCACTTCCAACTCAGTTACCAGACGATAAATAAAACAGAGCTATTATTTCAAGGTTACTGATATCTGTTGATCTGAGCTAAGTTTTTCGGTAAAAAACACAGCTATTATTTAAAAAAAAATTAATATTTTATTCGCAATAATTTTTATAACAGTGGTAAAGGTGTACAACAGATGCACCGGTGTCTGTGTATTCTTATATTAAATTTGTCGGCACAATTTCGATGAGAATTCCCCGTGGAAAGTTAATTTAAGTTGACGCAACACCTGAGACCCTAGTCGGAGTGTCTATTTTACAGCAATCGCACGATATTAAACTAGAGATTAGGGTTTCAGGAAGCGATTAAACTATAATTACATATGTCGTTCTTAATTAATTGATAAACACATTGGTTATTAATTGAGATATGTATTGATTTCTTTCAATATTCTATGTTTTTATATACTGTTTAAATAAAATGAAGAAAATATGGTTATTTTAAAATGAAAATTACGGTAACATTAAAATAAAACGAATTTGGGTTATAGTTCTGTATTAATATTTATTAATAATCGACGAAAAATGATACTAATGACATTTACAGTAAATAACAGAACATAGAAACAAGTTACTAGGTAATAAAATAAGTAATTAAATCATACAATTTTTATTTTTATAAATTCTTTTGGTGTAAATGTTTAACAATTTTTTTATTTTTGCATTAAACACCATTAATTTTTATATTTTATTTATCTAAAAGTCCCGGGTTCAAACCCCGGCAGAGCCAATGCATTTTTCTTTAATTTAAAATTGTCTAATGTTTAATTAGATAAATAAAATATAAAAATTAATGGTGTTTAATGCAAAAATAAAAAAATAGTCATACAATTTTTATAAATTTTCAATTAATGGAAGACAAATTTTATTTAATTCAGTGCTTCTTTACAGTGATTGATGTTATCTTTTTCTTTATAAATTTCTATTGCTTTTCGTATCAATCTACTGTTTATTATTGATTGATTTTGCAATTATAACAGTATCTTCGAATTTTACATCATGCAGATATTGCAATGTACATCGCCAAAGAAACATTAATTCTATCAAATCACGTATCAAATATATTTTTCTACAACTGTTAGTAAAGTTAGGGTTACATACATACATACACAATCACGCCATGTACCCAACAGGGTGTGGCACAAATTCTTTTTATTATCCCGAAATCAGTCGCCTCCAAACATTCCTATCCAAACAAGCAACTTTTGTTTCATCCAAATTCATAATTCCTCTTCTCATACATGCTCTTTTCTTCTTACTACTTGGAAACTATCGCTCACGCAAGCCACTCTCTCAATCATACCACTCCATCTACTCATCGGACGTCCATGCAAACGTATACCATCAAAATCATTTAAATAAATCTTTTTAACCAAACGTTCATTAGACTTTCGCTTAACATATCCGAAATATCTTAAGTGACTACTTACTTGCATGTATTTTTATTACCACGCTTATATTAACTCACTCTGTTGTTGTCGCGGTCAGTCATGTTGTTGTCACGGTCAAATTTTGTAACCAATTTTTAGACCACTTCCTATCATTTGATCTCACTGATATTTTGCATGTAGTTTTATTCCAGGAGACAACACAATATTATATAAAAAAAAAACCGATTACAAGATATGACACGCTTATATTTATTTTTTTAATACAACTAATGACATCTGTCACATGAACTATTTTTTTGTTCAATTAACAAGTAAATAATGTAAATGACAGATAAAAAAATTTCCTCTTTTTAGTGCATTTAAATATAAGCGTGGTTTTTAAAAAAGTTTTTTTATATTATACTTATTTATTTTCAGTTTAGTTTGAAAAAATAGCATATGTCTCTTGGAGCAGAATGTTCTTTTTATATTTCGCCTAGATTCTTTAAGTATCTGGACTCATCACAATAAAGATCGCTTTCTGCTCTTTGTAACATAATATACTATTACATAATACAATCACAATTTCCGTTAAGAAAAATAGAAGTTTTGTAGTAAAAGTTCCAATCGTATAATTTATCTAAATTCGAAAATTTGTCTTTTCCGTTTGATCAAGTTTAGCGCCCAATAAATTGAGGGAATAAACAGTGTTTGTTATGTAGCACAGCACGGAGCGCGAAAATAGCCTACACTGTAAAAAAATTTTACAATGAAAATCATTGGACACTTTGTTGCTAACGATAATCTTAGTAAATTTACAAAAAAAATTATTTTTACAAAAATTATTTTTATATGTAAAATTACAATTGAAATATGTAACACATTTTAATCTATTACATTTGCTAAGTAAATTTACATAACTACTTGTAATATTTTCACTTTTTAAAGTAATTATTACATTTGTGAATGTAAATATTACATTTATGCGTACATATTTACATTAATAAATGTAACAATTACATTTTCTATTGTAAATATTATATTTATTAATATAGATATTACATTTACTAATGTAATTATTACATTTACTAATGTCATTATTACATTATTACATTTTTACATAAAAATATTTGTATAATTACATAAAATAAGTATTCAAATGTAAAAAAAATACATAAAAATTGTAAAATTCAAATAATATTATAAAATTTCTGTAATATTTACAGATTTTAGTAAATTTACAAAAAAAAATAAAAATTACAGTGAAATTCATTGTAAAATTACCATGATTATCATTGTAAATTTACACCGATTTTTTACAGTGTAGCACAGAGCGCGAAAAGTCCATGCAGTGAATTCCGCAGGAATTTGGCAGCAAAAGGGCAAAATTTCAAATTCTAATCCATTATCCGGCGAGAGAAGCTAAAGTTTGCGAGCACGCGATCGTGTTTTGTTTGTCACAATCCTATAACGGACTGTTAACTTGGCCGGAGGGGGTGGGGGTGGGGGTAGGTGGGCGTTCTTCCTGTCTCAAAGTGCCTGTGTTAACTACTGTTTTATCCTTGCTGGGAGCACGTTTGTACAATTCGCATTTATTTTCCTGCGATTTATTTCGCCCAGCAGGAATTCGGCGAAACGTTGAGAAATTTTCCTGATTTATTTTAATTGAAAACGATAAATGTTTCGCATAATCTAACGGAAGGAAGTTTAACGCGTCTTTAAATTCTTCATTTATATAATGCTGACTTTACGAGATACATTTTTTTTATACAATTTTCTATATATTCAAAATTATTTATTTAGCCGTATCGAAAAGTGTTCAAAATAAAAGTTGTTAGTTATTGGGATCTAAAATGGTGGCGTGGCCTATTCAATATGGCGGACCTAAGCGTGCACTTGTCAAAACTCAATCAAAGTGTATTGTTTCTTTTTAATTAAAAAATATTGTTAACTCTTGAAAAAATTTGCAAATGGGCCGGCTTAAACCCTTGTCAGATTAATTCTACACAAGCTGAGCGTATTTTAAACGCTGGACATATTATACAATGTGGAAAATCATTAGAAAAGTGATGTGACGGCAAGATGACAGTCACATCTCTGTGTTTGAAAACGTCAAGTTTAAAAGATGTTCCACATGAAATTTCAATGACAATTGACAGAAACGGTGCGATTAAGTCTGTAGTGTGTTCCTGCAAAGCTGGTTTAGGTGAAAAGTGTAAACACTGCATCGCAACCTTATTATATTGTTATAGGTTAGTTGACATTTTGCACAACAGAACTGTAAATCAAACGCATATTCAAATCAGTAACATCTAGAAATTAAATATTTATTATATTTATTATATTATTTATTAGAAAATAGCGTTTTTTTTTGTAAGCTGTCGCTTTTGATCGTTGACACAAGTGCACGCAGTGTTTTAGTTTCTCATTTCGCCACCAGATGCCATTCAGAACATTTTAGATCCCAATAACTTGTTTAAATTTATTATATTTTTTCTTTCTTCCTCTACAAGAAGCACAAATACTTTTTATTTGCCTATTGCTCATTCTAATCTTCTAACAAAGTCTCCCATTTATCATATGTGTTACTCATTTAATAAGTTACAATTAACTATAGATATTTTTTTGTTTTTTTCGTATTTTTATTAATCATTTACACACTATACAGGGTGGGCAAATTTGGACGTTTTAAAAGGGAACTCGGAAACTATAAGAGATATGGAAACATGGACCGCGCATCCTCGATCCCTTTTTTTGAGAGAAACTCAATTATGAAAACAAAAATTAGCTGTCATCTTTTGTTTTTGAGTTATGGCGAAAAGTTCGCTTTTTCCGTATTTTGATAAATGGCGATATCTCGATGATTTTTTAAATTAGATAAAAATAATTTTCACATTCTTAAGGCACTTTTTTGAGTAGAATGAAATGGTCTTAACGGATATTATAAATCTCCGTTAATTCTCGGGTAATAACATAAAGTTGTGTTTTTTTAAATACAAGTCATAGTCGGCTCTGAGTTAGTTAAATAGAGATTTTTTTTCTCTTTTCAATGATATATGTCATGTAGGGTTGAAAATGGATAATAATGGATACCAATTTGAACATTTAACGTAATTTAAAACTTTTGTTACTTCATATTTAATGTGTATGACGAATCAATAATAAATTTTATTTTATTTCAAAAAATGGCAGTTTTGACCATTTTCAACCCTACATGATATATATCATTGAAAAGAGAAAAAAATTCTCAATTTAGCTAAGTCAGAGCCGACTATGACTTGTATTTAAAAAAACATAACTTTATGTTATAACCCGAGAATTAACGGAGATTTATAATATCCGTTAAGACCATTTCATTCTACTAAAAAAAGCGCCTTAAGATTATGAAAATTATTTTCATCTAATTTAAAAAAACCATCGAGATATTGCCATTTATCAAAATACGGAAAAAGCAAACTTTTCGCCATAACTCGAAAACAAAAGACGATAGCTAATTTTTGTTTTCATAATCGAGTTTCTCTCAAAAAAGCGATGGAGAATGCTAAGTCCATTTTTCCATATCTCTTATAGTTTCCGAGTTCCCCTATGAAAACGTCCAAATTTGCCCACCCTGTAAAAACTTAATGTTTTTAGATTTTATGTATTATATTTTATAAGTTTGTATCATTTGCGCTATTTAATTGGGCTGTTGTCTGTTTGGTGTAACTAAATAAATAAATATTAAAAGGTAAGAAATCGGTAAACAACTTATTTAAATGTAAAAATTAGTTAAATTTTTATATGTTTTAGAATTTTTTTTAGTCTGTTACGTTGTTCCATGAAACAATGACGTGAATCTTCTGATATGATGAATAGCTCATACCTCTGTTTAATTTAAGTTGACAATTATAACTTACATGTTTGTAAATATAATCTACAAGTAAAACATGCTATAATACTATAAACAGTGATGTAACATGACCTATATAATATTATCAGTGAATAAAATACTTTCATATCATATATAGTAACACATATATTATCGCATAAGTAAAATAACATTTGAAATATTATATTATGTTTTTGCATTTGATTGATGATTTTACGTACTTATTTTTAATCACATAGTTTGTATTTTTAACTTTTATTTTTAACTGATAACAAAGTATTTTAACATAGTGAAAAATCTTTCAGAACTCATTATATTAAAATAACAAGATTAGAAGTATATGGGTAAACCCATATATAGACCACTTTGACATTTCTCGGAAAGTTGGCAACACTGTATTTTAATAATATTATAATTTATGTGGGCACTAGGAGAAACTTTTCGGAAAATTTAATCAAAATCTAATAAATAATGTAGCCACAATAAATTTTTGTTAAAATTCCATAATTTATTTAGGCACTAGGAGAATCTTTTATAAAAATTTGATTAAAATCGGTTAAATAGAGTGATCATAATAAATTTTTAAAAATTTTAGTAAATTTTTATCTCGGAAAGTTGGCAACACTGGATATTAATAAAATTACATAATTAATGGGAGCATTAGGAAAATCTTTTCTGAAAATTTGATCAAAATCGGATAAATAATGTAGCCAATATGAATTATTAAAAACTTTAGTAATTTTTTTTTTGGAAAGTTGGCATCACTGGAAAAATATAAAACCACATGACCATCTTGGGCACTAGACAAATTTATCCTGAAAATTTCATTCAAATCGGTTGAACCGTCTAGGAGGAGTTGCGGCCACAAAATTTTGACTTACGACCGAGCGAGCTGACGACGCACATTCATACACCCACATAAACTAAGTTCAGATTTGTCATCTAGAGGCTATATGAAGGATTTCTATACACAAATTTTTTTTAAAAAACTGTTACAGACACCGTATCAAACGCTATACCACTTTTCCTTGCAGTCAAAGTGGTAAAAAGAAATGTAATCGTTGGAAATATATTTTTGTTTAGTTAGGAAAAAGTTTAGGCACGTGTTATTAATTCATTAATTAATCATTAATTAATATACAAATAAGTTGAGTGAAAAGAATTGTTGAAGTTTATTAAACAATCTAATTTATATTAGATGAACTACATGTTTATCTTCATGCATAATTGTTGAGTGAATAATGCAAAATTTTTTAATTTAATTAAAATTTATTAACCTTGAAACTAACGGCTTATACAATTTTAATAATATTGTTTATTAGTTATAGTAACTTAATCATTTTTAATTGTGCATATAAATAAAAGAATCTAGCGGTAAAATTCGGAAAAAATGATGTAATTACAATTTAGAAGCTATTAATTTTGAATAGATTTAAATTTAAAATTTGTTCTACTTTTTTAAAATTTGAATTTTAGATACATACCTTATGTATAAATAGCCACTTTCATATTATATACCAAAGTTTTTTGTTCATAGTAATGAAAATAATATTATAAAAAATCTCAAAACCACACTTTTAAGTGTGGTTTTGGGATTTTTTTAATAATATTACTTTTATTTAAATTTCGCCACAGTAGATCATTTTTTAATCTTTTATTTCATAGTAATGTAGACATTCTTCTATAATAGAAGTATATTTGAAATTCTGTGGGTTTTTATAATCACAATTACAAATCGAAATCGGTTCTCTTATTAAAATTACATTAATTTAATGTTTGTGCGGTTGAAAAAACAACAACTTTAGAATAATCTGATATTATTAAATTACTCTATATTTAATTAGATTTGTTATTTCTAAAAATACACCGGATAATATAAATGTTTTAATAATATTAATTTTATTTTAATTACTTTTACGTTCATATGATACAACTTAATTAGCGAAATATATATGTATCCGTGTTTGTCCTATTTAAACCCTTGTAAATGGATTGTAATATTATCCTCTGATACAGTATTATTGTGTCATATAAGGTTACGGACTTGGAAATTTAATATTTTCGCAACTTTTTGCATATTTAAATCATATTTACCGTTATATTATTGGCCCGTATTCTCACCTCACTCTTAAAAGTAATTTTTGTCAAAATTGATTTTGACATTTACTTAAAATTACTTAGCAAGCAATTTTAATTAGTTTATTTGAATTTTATAATATTAAATATAAAAAAATATATATCAGAAATAGAAATACTATTCATATTTGAGAGAGAGAGAGGTTAAGAGGTTGAAGTAAAAATTTATTTTAAAGCAAAATAAAAATAGAAGCAGTTTTTCATAAACAAACGAGATAGGTATAGGGGTCTAATTTTTTTAAATATTATTATACATACATACACAATCACGCCATGTACTCAAAAGGATGTGGCACAAATTCTTTCCATTATCTAGAAATCAGTTTCCTCCAAACATCCCTATCCAGACAAGCAACTTTAGCTTCATCCACATTCATAATTCCTCTTATACATACTCTTCTATTCTTACTGCTTGGAAACTTTTGCTGCACGCAAGCCAGTCTCTCAATCATACCACTCCAACTACTAATCGAACGTCCACGCAAACGTATAACTTTAAAATTATTCACCGAACGTTTATTAGACATTTTCTGAAGATGTCCGAATTATCTTAAGTGATTAACACCAACTGTTACTGCAACGTTTTCTTCAATTTCACACTCTTCATACATTAATCTATTTCGTACTCGATTACTCCTAGTTACCACATACCCCACATACATACACAATCACGCCATGTACCCAAAAGGGTGTGGCACAAACTCTTTTCATCATTCCGAAATCAGTCGCCTCCAAACATTCCTATCCAAACAAGCAACTTTCGCTTCATCCACTTTCGCTCACGCAAAACACTTTCAATCATACCACTCCAACTACTCATCGGACGTCCACTGGGCAAACGTATACCATCAAAATCATTCAAATAAATCTGTTTAACAGCAAACGTCTATTAGACATTCGCTCAACATGTCCGAACCATCTTAACTAACTCTAACACCAACTTTTGCTGCAACATTTTTTTCAATATCACACTCATCATACACTAATCGTATTTCGTACCTGATCTTTCCTATTTACACCCAGCTACCCCACGTAAAAATCTCATTTCCACAGCAGTCATTTTCCGTTTATGCTTTAGCAACCAAACTCAACATTTACTACCATACATTAACGTAGGCACCACGTAATAATAATGATAATAATAATAATATATTAAATAAGAAAAGATTGCATCGACTTCCAAACTCTCAGTTACTCTCAAATCAGGAGTCTAAAAGGCAAACCAAACTATGTATGGCATCAAAACGAATTACCTAACAGTCTATAATAGAATCCTTATCTGGTCACAATAAACGTTATTCTTCACTCTCTTCAACTAAACCTAGGAGAAGAACTTATCTATCTCTAAACTCGTGTCGTAAGCGGCTAGCAGTCTAAAAGTTAAATCACCTAGATTATGGACCTTAAGTCTTGGTCACATCTCTTCAAAAAAAGTTTTGTTTATATGTGTTATATGTGGACCTCTATTGGAATAATGACAAATACGCCACGATCGAGATTGGCATTTCTTGTTTTGTTTTTCACTAGCATAGCACTAGCATAGTAAAAATCATATTATTTTCTCTGTAATGCAAATTTACTACATTTATTCTGTAAATTTCATAAAACTATTATGGATTTAAAATATTACATAAAATAAAATATTTTTTTTTATATTTTCACGAAAGTTTATGTAAATTTGTGCTGCAACAGATAATATTATGTAGTTTTCCATATTACTAATAATTATACATACTTACATACATACACAATCACGCCATGTACCCAAAAGGGTGTGGCACAAACTTTTTTCATCATCTCGAAATCAGTCGCCTCTAAACATTCCTATCCAAACAAGCAACTTTCGCTTCATTTACATTCATAATTCCTCTCATACATTCTCTTTTATTCCTACTACTTGGAAACTTTCGCTGACGCAAGCCACTCTCTCAATCATCTACCACTCCAACTACTCATCGGACTGATCCACTGGGCAAACGTATCCCATCAAAATCATTCAAATAAATCTTTTTAACAGCAAACGTTCATTAGACGCATACGCTCAACATGTCCGAACCATCTTAACTGACTCTTAACACGGGGCAACTTTTGCTACAACATTTTTTTCAATTTCACACTCATCATACACTGATCTATTTCGTACCCGATCTCCCCTATTAATAATTATAATTTCCTTATAATAGCATTTTTACAGAATAATTTAAGTAATATTCCAGATTATATTCAGTAATATTACAACTTCTGTAGAATTACATTATGTATAAAATTGCACAATATGACAAGGCATTCTTGGCTTTTTATAGTAAAATTACATTTAAAAAAATGTACAGTGAAAGTGATTTAATACTAGGACATTTTACGGTGTAGTCGTTTGAGTGTGGACTGAGTGAATAGATTTCATAGATATTTTAACTGCCCTAACCATAACTGCGCAGTTGAAACTGTGCATTGTGTGTAGGCTTTTGTAGTTCATTTGACATTAGTTTTGTTGTAATTCCATTAATTTATGATTAATATGTAGTTGGGTAGTAAAATATGTTATAGACTAGAGATTTTTTGTAGCTATTATTGAAAAATATCATATATTTGAATGCCTGTTACGATTTATGTAATAAACTGAGTAAAAACTGAGTTATTTTGTGAATTGAGTAATTTCGGTATGATTTTTCTGCACAGTTATACTACGCGGTTAAAACTAAGTTAAAACTGAACGTGTATTGCCTTAAAGTTGAAAATTGGAAACTTTCAAGGGCTCTTCCTTATGACATAAGATTGGAACTAAAACTAGGGATCTCATAATTGTGAAATATAAAATAGGGACACTTCAAATTTTATTTGAAAAAATAATTTTTTTCTTGAGTGTGTATTTCTATTTTAATTCTAAGAAAAAATTAAAATTATACATTGAATTCTAATAAAAAAAGTAATATTTATAAACAAAACATTTAAATAAATTAAACATTGAAAATACATTTACATTAATGAAGTTTCAAACTGATTGTTGCACTGAAAATAATAGATACACATAATTTAAATGAATTTACTAAAATATTAGGTTTATAGTTAGTATTTTATATAAAACGGGACATTTTTATGTTTCGGTGCATTCTGTGGGGACACTGGGACAGTATCCATAAAAAGGGACTGTCCCGGTCAAAACGGGACAGATGGGATCCCTAACTAAAACTAAATTTCATTTTAATATATTCAACTTTTATGACTACGACTAATTGTAAGACGATTGATATAAATGAAGTACTGTAAAGTGTAAACATACTATAAGAAGAAGCAGATAATAGTTACGTATATTGTACGAAATATTATTTTCTCGTGGCATTATAGGCTATTTCTATTAAAAAATAATAAACGCGTATTTGTCACTGGTTGTATTATCTCGAAACTCATAAAGTAACATACTTATTCGTCACTAATCTGCTGTGGTCTTCATATATTGTTGTAGGTACGTTTCTATCTCGTATAGATGCATGTAATGTACGTATGTTCACTCTCAGATACGCTTCAACAATTCTTTTTCTTGTGAGTATATTTGTATGTGTGTGCGTATGTGTGTATGTGTGTGTACGCATGTTGACCAATGAAACACACGGTATATGTTATGACCGCGAAGAATGTTCACTCTGTGGAACTGACTTGCAGTTGGTAGGAAATAAATTTTGAGTACTCTTTACTACTGTTTTCATTTTTTGTTCTTATTTTTGTTTTTATATTTTGTGTTATTTCGATTTTGATAATTGTGAATAGTGAATCTTTAATGTATCATTTTTGAGTACGACGGAAAATATATTTTAATATATTTTTTGTTTCTGGTTTCAAGCAAATTGAAGGAATTAGTTTAACTTTTTCTTTCTTCTTTGAGAAATAATTTTAACCGATAAAATAATAATAATTTATTCTTTAATAAAAGAAAATGTATATAGTTTGTCCTTTTTTTATAAACTCATTGCATTATATTTGAAGGGAATTGTACCTAAATTATTTTTTTAAATACATAAGCTGATATTATAAGCTCCGTTTTTAAATGAATACCTGTTTTAAAATAATGCATTTGTTATAAGAACAGTACTAAACAAATAAAATAAAACACCCAAAAAGCAAGCTTGTAATTTTTATTTAATACATACGTACATACATACACAATCACGCCATGTACCCAAAAGGGTGTGGCACAAACTCTTTTTATCATCCCGAAATCAGTCGCCTCCAAACATTCCTATCCAAACAAGCAACTTTCACTTCATCCACATTCATAATTCCTATCTGATACATGCTCTTTTATTCCTACTACTTGGAAACTTTTGTACACGCAAAACACTCTCAATCATACCACTCCAACTACTCATCGGACGTCCACGCAAACGTATACCATCAAAATCATTCAAATAAATCTTTTTAACCAAACGTTCATTAGACGCATTCGCTCAACATGTCCGAACCATCTTAACTGACTAACACCAACTTTTGCTACAACATATTTTTTTCAATTTCACACTCATCATACACTAATCTATTTTGTACCCGATCTCTCCTATTTACACCACATACCCCACGTAAAAATCTCATTTCCACTACTATAATATTGCATAACTCCAATTTCTTTTGAATAAGAGTGGCAAAAAAAATGTGAGAGTGAATATTTTTCGAAAAATAGCTATTCAACTGTTTAATCCATATTTGTCAATGTGTCAGCTTTCATATGCACGGCAAATATTTTAGTCCGACGGATAGATAAAGTGAAAGAAAAATGTTATATGCAGTCAAAAATTTGAAAGTTATTTTAGCGAAATTTCTAAAAGAAAGGATTACTTTTTAGTAATTTATAACATCTATTTTATTTTATATTATACGTCCGCTAACTAGAAAATTAGATAGGTAAATTATAAAATTTATTAAACGTAGCTTAATTAACGATAAGACTTAAATTTAGAACTACTTCAATATTTTAACATTATTAATATGAAAGTCGACAATATTGTAATAAATTTCTGTTAAAAAATTCAATTTATTATTACTAATGAATTCTGAAATATATAGAATAATATTATGTAGATTGTAAAGTATGCAATAAGAATTATAAAAATAAAAAAAAAACATGTTAACGAAGCAACAAATTTTATTATATTTTTTGTTACTTTAATTTTTTATTTAGGATTTTTTTTAAATTTTTATTAAACACAAAACCATTTATACATATTTTAGAATTCGCTAATTTAAAACAAAAATGGAAGATATTTATAGAAGTACGTTAAAATATTTTCAAATTTCCGTAAAATTTTACGTTAATGCAGAAACAGTTTCAAACTTTAAGTTTATTTTGCATAATTTTTTTTAATAATAAATAAATAAATTATATAATAATAATTAACAAAAATTTTCCTAAATGAGTTTTATAGGATATTTTACGTTAATCTTTATCGAATAAAGCAAATAGGATAATCGATGTCATAAAAATCCTGAATATTAAATCTTACTTAAATAATAATGTACTAATCGATAATTTATTTGATTTTAATGATATATCGGATTCAGTAGCGCATCCAGAATTTAATTTTGGAGGGAGCTTGGTTGTTAAAAATTTGACTGTGAACATTTTATTTTTTAATAATTACAAAAAATTGAATGCTTTAATTGCATTAGAAGCTTTTTATTTATCAATAGTTAAATATTAGCAGTATGTACGCAAATTTATATCGAGAAACTTGTTCAGTCAATATTGCTATTTTAGCATGTACACCCTGCAAACGAACACCCAGTAATATATTAATATATATACAGTGTGTAAAGTGATGAGGTTTCCTATAGGGAAAAAAATTTTAATATGAGTTTTATGAGAAAAACTTATTTTTTATAAAAATTTTGCTTCTATCAAAACCCCTAATAGTCAAAGAAAAATTCAGTAATCACTAAAGATAAGATCAAAAACTTGATATTATGTCGAGTTGTTGATTTTAAATATGACTAAGTCCGAATGTTACATCAGTATCGTGTTACCCATGGATTATTTGTTAATAATAATAATAATTATATTTTGGCAAATTAATAATAATAATAATAATAATAATAATTAAAAAGTAAGTCTCTTGTATGACAAATATTTTTAACATTTTTCACACGATACTGATGTAACATTCAGACTTAGTCATATTTAAAATTAACATCTCGACATAATATCAAGTTTTTGATCTTATCTTAAGTGATTACTGGATTTTTCTTTGACTATTAGGGGTTTTGATAGAAGCAAAATTTTTTATTAAGAATAAGTTTTACTTCTAAAACTCATATTAAAATTTTTTTCCCTTTAGGAAACCTCATCACTTTACACACTGTATATATATATTAACATCAAATTTATTAGTTAATTTGTTAGCTAACATGTGTTTTACAACATTAATATGTCAGCAGTTCATCAATATTTAATTATAATTAACAAAACTTCAATAATTAATGTCACACATTTTACTAATAAAATCAAAACAGAAACCTAGCCAAAACAATCGAACATCAATAACCAATACAGTCAGTGCCCGCGCGAAATTATAACTATAAGCAACACTAAAAAAACAAACGAATAAAAAACTAAACAAAACAAAACACGTCAGTGCACGGTGTACCCATCAATGTCAAAACTTCTTTCCATCGTTGTACCTGCCCGTCAGGCCACTACACGAGACACCCACTTCACTTGTACGGTTTCAGCTGGTTTGGTTCTTGTCTAGCCAGTGAGTTTCTTTGGTGACTCTCTGGAGGCTCAGTTCTTCACAGGTCTTCGGCAAGGTGTACAGTGCAGTGCGTTGAGATTTGTGTACGAGACTTTGCTGGTCAATGTGATGTAAATATTATCTACAGTTTACTGTTTTCGGTTTGGTTAATTTGGTGTTTAAAATGATTTGAAGCATATTTTTGATGTTGTTGTGCCAATTGTGAAGTGTTTTGGTGCGAGAAATGTTTTGATATTACTTATTAGTTGGTTGAACTTGAAGTGTGGTTCGGTTTGATCCAAGAACTTGTTGCATTTGAAAGGTGTGGGCGATTGGACAATATGAGGATTTTAAAGCATTATTGGTGAGGATTCTTTTTAAAACTTTTCAACGATTTTATCTAAACAAATTAGCCCAAAAACGAGTTTGTAGAATAAAATTAATTTGATCACTTTGTAATACATCTTTGTAAATTCAATAAAATAATACACAATTAAAATAAAAAGGCCTTAGGATTTAGTTCTGTAGTAATTTTATTTAAAATTCGACGTTTTAACGTACTCAACGTACATCATTATTAGGAAAAATAATACAAATGGCATATACAATAAATAAACAGAACATATAGACAAGTATCTTGAAGTTCTGGATCCTGTATTTATTATTTAAAATATATATTTTGGCGAGCAGAACGATCAATAAAACAATATTTTCTTAATTATGATTATATTTAAACATAATTTATTGGACGTTTCGGGTCCGAATCCGACCCATCTTCAGCGATCTAAAATTCAATACACTATTGTTACAATTTTTATCTATTCAATATATAAAATTTTTTACATTAATATGATGCAATATATTTGTTTTTACATACCATTTACATGTTCTGTTTTTTACAATAACATATTTTGTTATTTTACAAGAATTAAATTACATTCTGACCCGAAACGTGCAATAAATTATGTTTAAATATAATCAATAATTAAGAAAATATTGTTTTATTGATCCTTCTGCTCGCCAAAATATATATTTTAAATATAGACAAGTAATTAGGTTATAAAATTTTCCAAATTATTAATTAAAGGTAGCCAAATTTTACTGAAATCAGTGCTTCCACACTGATTGATGTTATCTTTTTCTTTATAAATTTCTATTGCTTCTATTATCAATCTATTATAATTGCAAGATCTAATAATATTTACAGTAGATTGATAAGAGAAGCAATAAAAGTTTATAAAAAAAAAGACAACATCAATCAGTGTGGCGGCACTGATTTAAATAACATTTGGCTTCCTTTAATTAAAAATTTATAAAACTAGTTACTTATTTTGTTACCTAGAAACTTGTTTCTATGTTCTGTTTATAAATCATTCGTATCATTTTTCCTGATATAGTTGTAGGTACGTTTAGTAAGTCGAAATGTCGATTATTAATACAAATTAATACAGAACCACAACCTAAAGCCGTTTTACTTTAGTTTTAATACTTTTATTTAAAAAATATCCAATTCAACTATGACTTATTAAACCTAACATTGAATTGGTTTAACTAAACATCGTTGTTTTATAGTTTTCCGAAAAGTACAGTTCCTAAATGATAAAGAGAATATTAAACTAATTACTTATACAGCAGGTGCTACATTTATTCAGAAAGTAGAACAGTTTATTTTTATATTGTACTCAGAAAAAACCATTGTAAATTCTTGAAGTTTTTCCTCCTATTACAGCAGAATAGGAAACTAATTAGACAAGTTATTATTAATTTAATAAATAGAATATTTGTGTTTTTCTATATTAATTTAAAAACAATAATTTTATGAGAAAAAATTAAGAATTTTATCTGTTTCGTGTTTTAATCTTTTATTATGCTATAGTTGACAAAATATTATCATTAAAGCCTAGTTTATATTAGTAGAGTTAGTAGTACAGTATACTAGCATACATTTTCTCCATTTCACTCTACTCTACTAGTTTTGGTAGAGTAAATGTTTTTACAAACAGTAGGTACTTAGTGTAGTAGCAGGGAGTTTAATTTAAAATTTACAAAAACAAACTCGTATATATAACTTACTTGCGTGAGTAATAAATAACATTGCTTATATATACATACATACACAATCACGCCATGTAACCAAAAGGGTGTGGCACAAACTCTTTTCATCATCCCGAAATTAGTCGCCTGCAAACATTCCTATCCAAACAAGCAACGTTTGTTTCATCCACATTCATAATTCCTTTCATACATGCTCTTTTATTCCTACTATAACGAATATATTATTCAATTGGAGCAAAACAACTTTTAATATTGAACAAGTATACTGTTAAGTTCATTGTACTCGACAAAAATTATACATTTAATATTTTATTTATTTGAATTTATTATGTAATAATTATTATTTTTAAAACACAGTATTTTTTTGCAATTATTTAATTTAAAATATAATTGTATAATAAAGACAAAACAACTACAATATTATTAAATAAATTTACACCTAATTTGAAAATTTATTTTTAATGTGAACATATTCTACAAATTTCATTTTAATTGTAAAATAATGCTTCTTCTTGTGAAACAATATAGAAATTCCAGGATAAAATTAATTGTACTTTATTTTTCTTCGCTTGGAAGCAAAATATATAAATTACAGTAAATGTTATTGACACTGAAAGTATATTACAACATTTTGAAAAAGATTTTATCAATTTATTAAAAAAAAAAAACATGTAGACCCCTAACACTTGACTAATAACACCGATTTACCAGAGTTCAAAATAGCTACTTCAATAATCAATTAATCATTTTATATCCCGAAAAAGATATTTTTTTAAAGACAAAGAGTCACATATTCGATTTCATTCATTTTCCACAGAAATGGAAGTTTAAATGGAGGAGAAATTGCGTGTTATATATATATATATATATATATATATATATATATATATATATATATATATATATATATATATCTCGAACGGAAAAATAATGACCGAACATTCTTCATATCTTTGGGCGGAACACCGTATTATCCAAGAATTTTAAAATGGCTCTCGGACAGCAATCTTTCTTGTACACCTATTGCAGTCTCCACCATAGACAAGGATTGTGTTGTATCTAGATTGCGCAGCCGAGAGTTTTGTGCTGAATTGAAAATACTTTTATATATAATATACAATTACGATGTATATGTATATGGGTGTGAAACAAAGTCTTTTTATTCAAACGGAAATTAATTTACATCAAACATTCTTACCTAGAAATGAATCTATTATGCACTATTTACATATTTTTATACATACATACATACATACATACATAATCACGCCATGTACCCAAAAGAGTGTGGCACAAACTTTTTTTATCATCCCGAAATTAGTCGCCTCCAAACGTTCCTATCCAAACAAGCAACTTTTGCTTCATCCACATTCATAATTTCTCTCATACATGTTCTTTTATTTCTACTACTTGGAAACTTTCGCTCACGCAAGCCACTCTCTCAATCATCTACCACTCTAACTACTCATCGGACGTCCACGCAAACGTATAACATCAAAATCATGCAAATAAATCTTTTTAACCAAACGTTTATTAGACATTTGCTCAACATCTCCGAACCATCTTAACTGACTAACGCGGCAACTTTTGCTACAACATTTTTTTTTTCAATTTCACACTCATACACTAATCGTATTTCGTACCCGATCTCTCCTATAGTTACACCACATACCCCACGTAAAAATCTAATTTTCACAACAGTCATTTTCCGTTTATGCTTTTGCAACCAAACTCAACATTTACTACCATACATCAACGTAGGCACCAAAACTGCATATTTTCATCAGAATAAATATTATTTCTGATATTCTTGTGACACTGAACTGATATAGTTATAGTTCCTTTATTTGGCTGTGGGCTAACGACCCACATTATTGACAATGTAAGTAAAAATTGTTAATGACCAGCTTTTCGAGCCTATAGTCCCATGTTCCGTTCAGTAACTGATTATTATACTTACTTAATTTGGCTAAATTTCATAATACAAATTGCGCTATCTAGCTGTTATACGTTATCTATGATCACTACCTTATGCAGGTGTGGGGAGATAGAACATACCGAACATAGAACATAAGCTGAGCGGGGGAGATGGGATATTTGCCCTACGTGACTGGGATATACATTCCAATCCATAGTTCTGTTATTGTAGAGAGATCTACCTGAGTCTGAATAGTCAAATAGTCAGACAAAACACTAACAGACCATTCGATATTTTCTAAGAAAATTTTCTTACCTTTTTACCTGTTGTGGGATTGTCTTCTTTTCCTGTTTACACCTGGCTGAAGACCGACAGGTTGATTTTTACGTTATGGGAAAAAATTTTTTTGCAAAGTTTACTAGAATTGTGTTACGATATATATATATATATATACAGCCTGATTCAGAGTAAGCGCCTTATTTTTTTTTGGCCACACTATGGGTACTACTTTCAAAATATTTGGCAGTAATATGTTTCAGGACATTCTCTACACGATGGTGATATCAGATTTTCAATTGGACTATTCATTTCAAAATGGCGACGTTTAACTTTTTTTTTAATGGGATGCCATATTTTTTTTTATTATTGAGATTCTAAAAACATTCTTTCTACGATAGTATTTCGTTTTTCTTAAAAATTTATTTCTTTCCCTATCAAAAAGCAAACTATCATTTTAATCTAATAGCGCATGTTATGTTATTTTTGTCCAAATGTCAAGTAGCGGTAGACACAAAAGAAACAATTAAACTTTATTTTGTCATATCTACATCTACTTTTTGAAATTCAAAATTAAAAATTTACATCAAATAAAAATTAGGTCTACCGCTACTTGATATTTGGACAAAAATAACATCGGGTGTAAAACATTCATGCGCTACTAGATTAAAATGTTTGTTTGCTTTTTGATAGGGAAAGAAATGAATTTTTAAGAAAAACGAAATACTATCGTAAAAAGAATGTTTTTAGGATCTCAATAATAATAAAAAAATTATGGCATCCCATTTAAAAAAAAAAGTTGAACGTCGCCATTTTGAAATGATTCGTCCAATTGAAAATCTGATATCACCATCGTGTAGTGAATGTCCTGAAACATATTACTGCAAAATATTTTGAAAGTAGTATCCATAATGTGGCTAAAAAAAATAAGGCGCTTACTCTGAATCAGGCTGTATATATATATATATTTTTTTTTGTTCTTTGCATAAATTGACATAATGTTTTATTTAATATGTGCAAAATGAATATGTTTATATAAAGAGGATGATGTTTTTGTTGATGTGAGAATTTTGTTTAAAGAAAAGAATGGAAAAAATGAATTAGATAATTTAAAAATTGTGTACTTTGTAATGTTGTAACATAATGTTTTATTTTGTATGAGTGCAATAAATCTTTTTGTAAGGTGGATTTGTTTTATTATTATCGTGAGAATTTTTTAAATAATAAAACAAAAATTGAATTTTTTGATAATTTTATATAATAGGTACAAATTATCATTAGATGATTTTTCTAATATTTTAATTGTTTTATCTAAAAAGTAGATGATTTTCTGTCATCTAATAATAATAATAATAATAATAATATATATATATATATATATATATATATATATATATATATATATATATATAATTTGTTATAATGTTAACGACCATTAACTTCATTAAAGTAAGGAACTTAATTTTTTTATTATTATGAGAAACTAAATTTTTTGCTCTTACATCAAGTGTGTTGAAAAATAATAAATATTTTAGGAGTAATATATAAAACTAAAATATAATTTATGGATATTTCTATAACATTCTTAAGTGTTCATACAACATAAAATTGTAGTTGTACAGATAAAAAATGAAATATAAAACATTTGTTTTTTTTTTGTCTTTCTTATTATCTTAAAGCTAATATTTATGCTATTTTGTCTAAACATTTCATAAACATACAAGAATGTAGGATATTTGTTTTATCAAACAAAACTATGTTTTGTTATGTAGTTGTAAGACATAACTGTGATACATACTATGTTTTTTAATAATTATTTTTATGTTTAATAATTAAAATGAAGGTAAAAATACATTTTATGAAAACCTTGTAATATTATTAAGCAGACTCTATATCAGGCGTGGCTAAAAAATTATTAAAAATAAAAAAAATGTGAATTATGAAAACGACTTATTTTATTAAATATTTTAAAATTTTGTACACCATAGCTGTGTTTTTTTACCGAAAAACTCAGCTCAGATCAGCAAATATCAGTAACCTTGAAATAATAGCTGTTTTATTTGTCGTCTCGTAACTGAGTTCGAAGTGAGTGAATTGCTTCCCCCCTTATACCGATACTGATTGTGAGTTTGATATTTAGCTTAGCTTACTTAGATGATGCTTAGCTGAGATTCAAGTGAGCGCACATGCGCAATTCAAATTTTCTTAGTTTAGGATTTGATAACGTGTTTGATACTGGTTGACATTTATATTTGAATATTTTATTTTGAAATCAAACAATAGATATCCGGCGAGTTGCAATAAATTATCAACGCAAACGATCCAAATACATCTAATATTTTAGGTTATATCATATGTGGAACTTAGACTTTAAATGTGATTTTCAAATAAACTGTTTTATTTATCAATACAACTCACTCAGAAAAACTCAGCTCAGCTCAGTTCATTTACAAGATTTACTGATCTGAGTGGAATGTAAAAAAAACACAGCTCATATTGTATAAATTTTAAGTACACTGAGCAACTGATTTACCCCAGTTTAATTTGTAAATTTACGGACCCACAGGAAAATTTTTACATAATATGAATATATAATACGTATATTTTATATAAATTTATTAACTTTTTCGTTAAAGAAGCATATGAGTCGTATAGATGCAAAACTCACTATTTGGTAAATTTTATGTTCTAAGATATTTACAAAAAACTGTTATAGCTAGGTGTAATTGTATTTTGATGATAAAATCTTGTTATTAGATGGCATTATTTATTTAATAAGTGCCATCTAGTAACAAGATTTTTATCATCAAAATACAATTACACCCAGCTATAACAGTTTTTTTTGCAAATATCTTAGAACATAAAATTTACCAAATAGTGAGTTTTTGCATCTATACGACTCATATATAATATGACAAATTAATTATTTTACTTAAAATTACAAAATAATAATATTTTAACAGAAAATTTATCGTTTTACTGAAATAATATGTAAATTTTTACTATGGTTTTTATGTAAAATTGCATATATTTTTTAAAAGTGTATAATTGTAGAGATTTTTTGTTGATTTTACGGATTTTTATTAGAAATTTCTAAGTTTTTACTCGAAATTTTACATGATTTTCAGGTATCTTAATTAATTTATACATCAGATTGTACAAGTAATTTTTTCCTCGGATAATAAATATGTTTTATAAATGTAAATAAGATTTCATTTTTAATATAAACATAATAATCAGTTATTCGTTTTCTAATTATGAATAATGTACTTTCTTTAGTTCTAACGTTGAGCACAATAATTTTTATTTTCAATGTTCCGTACCACGCCATCGTGTGCAGTTAATCAAATGCAGTCTTGGTATTTTAAATGAAAATAACATATTAATTAATTTGTTCGGTAGAAATGAAACAAAACAAAAAAAACAAAAACGGAAGTGATAAAAAGGGTAATAACGGAAACATAATTTATTTTATCGTAAAGAGGTTTTTTTTACAGTTTCGATGCGTATCTAATTTCATGCTAAGCACGAACACCTCAACGGTGATGATGTTTGGCTTCAATGAAGTGAGTGAAGTTGGCTAACTAATGGATATGACGGAGCGTTATATACTCTTTGAATTATTTCGTAGTGAAATTAGCTGTTGATTGACTTTTTTCGTTCTTTCCTTTTTATTTTTAATATATTAGAAATGTAAGTTGGTAATAGGAAATAGGCTCACTTGCGTACGTGTCAGATGCGTACAAACATTATTTAGTATCACTTGCGTACAAATAAGGGTCGGCTCAAGCCCAGGCAGTGAAGGTACTTAGGCCGTGTGTCAGATGCGTACAGCGATTTTACAAATAATCAAGTTAGTATTCAATTTTAATATTGACCAGGTTTATATTTAGTGGTAAGATTTCCCTAATGCTCCCATTAATTATATAATTTTATTAATATCCAGTGTTGCCAACTTTCCGACGAAAAAATTACTAAATTTTAAGAAAATTTATTATGACCACTATTTAACCGATTTTAATCAAATTTTCATAAAAAATTCTCCTAGTGCCTAAATAAATTATGGAATTTTACATTATTTATTCGATTTTGATCAAATTTTCAGAAAAGTTTCTCCTAGTGCCCACATAAATTATAATTTTATTAAAAATATTGTGTTGCCAACTTTCCGAGAAATGTCAAAGTAGTCTATATATGGGTTTACCCATATACTTTTAATCTTGTTTGAGTAACATAAAGGTACTTTTTTTTTCAAGCGTTCTAAACAAAATTAAACTAAATATGAATAAAAATACATACCTACCAAGTAACCTTACTAGCTGTTGTAGAACACTGTGCATATGTTATTCATATTTGTAATATGCAATTTCTGACAAATTTGGCGGTGTCCATTGCATTTCTTGTACATTTCACACATTTACGATAATCAAATTGAAGCAAAATTGAACAATGCAACTGTCAATTTATTATAACTTATTAATATTCAATTTTGGCTGCTGATACTGTCAATATAGATGCTGGCTGTAATATAGTAGTAATGTGACGAATAATAGGTCAGCCGAACAGCGAATATTCGATTAAATGTCATACAAATATTCGGCAGACCGAATAGCGAATAGTAAATACATGACTGAATACAGAATAATTGTTTGACTTTAGTGCCATCTCTAATATTATAGTGACTAACTACTAGTATAACAAGATTAGAAGTATATGGGTAAACCCATATAGAGACCACTTTGACATTTTTCGGAAAGTTGGCAACACTGTATTTTAATAATATTATAATTTATGTGGGCACTAGGAGATACTTTTCTGAAAATTTGATCAAAATCGAATAAATAATGTAGCCACAATGAATTTTTAAAAAATTTTGTGATTTTTTTCTCGATAAGTTGGCAACACTGTATTTTGTTAAAATTGCATAATTTATTTAGGCACTAGGAAAAACTTTTATGAAAATTTGATTAAAATCGGTTACTTAAATAAAATGGTCAAAATAAATATTTAAAAATTTTAGTAATTTTTTTCTCGGAAAGTTGGCAACACTGTATTTTGTTAAATTTACATAGATTACATGAATACCAGAAGAATCTTTTGTAAAAATTTGAGTAAAATCGGTTAAATAACATGGCCATAATAAATTTTTTAAAACTTTAGCAATTTTTTTCTCAGAAAGTTGGCAACACTGGATATTAATAAAATTATATAATTAATGGGAGCATTAGGGAAATCTTTTCTGAAAATTTGATCAAAAACGGATAAATAACGTAGCCAATATGAATTTTTAAAAACTTTAGTAATTTTTTTCTCGGAAAGTTGGCATCATTGGAAAAAAATAAAACCACATGACCATCTTGGGTACAAGATAAATTTATCCTGAAAGTTTCATTAAAATCGGTTGAACCGTCTAGGAGGAGTTGCGGCCACAAAATTTTGACTTACGACCGAGCGAGCTTACGATGCACATCCATACACCCACATAAACTAAGTTTAGATTCGTCATCTAGGGACTATATGAAGGATTTCTATACACTTTTTTTTTTTGAAAATGTTACAGACACCGTACCAAACGCTATACCACTTTTTCCTTGCAGTCAAAGTGGTAATAATCTTACATTAAAATACATGTATAGATTTTTGTACAGAAAAATATATCATGTAAAGCAAGCATTACTCCTTTATTACAAATTTGCATTGAAATAAAAGTCATATTGTTGTAGTATTAATAATACTATAGGTATAGAACATGTATACACACATATATTTACATGTAATTTCGAACCCAACCCTGTACATTTAAAAAAAATTCTATAGTTACAAATCGGTAACAATACCATATTATGAATATGTAAATCATCTCTGTACCATATTTAAAAATATTAAATATTAAACACATTTCCTAGAATCATCAATTATTGTTAACGTAAAATCACTTTGATTATTTTTTAAATGACATATTGTAACTCGTATATATTGACAAGCAATTTTTTACAAAGTAAAAAATGTTTCAGAACTCAATATATAAAATAATATTCTCGCAAAGCGAGATTGGAGCTAGTCGAATGTGGTTTGATTTTATAAGCTAGTTTTTCGACTAGCTAAAATACAAGATTAGAAGTATATGGGTAAACCCATATATAGACCACTTTGACATTATCACATAAATGATAAGAAATAAGAATAAAAAAATTTTTCACCGAAAGTTGGCAACATTGTATTTTCCTAATATATAATATTATAGGCGCTAAGGGTATCTTCTGTAAAAATTTCATTAAAATCGGATAAATAAATCGTATTTTAATAAAATTATAATTTATGTGGGCACTAGGAGAAACTTTTCTGAAAATTTGATCAAAATCGGATAAATAATGTAGCCACAATGAATTTTTTTAAAGTTTAGTAATTTTTTTCTCAATATGTTGGCAACACTGTATTTTGTTAAAATTGCATAATTTATGCGGGCACCAGGAGAATCTTTAGTGAAAATTTAATTAAAATTGGTTAAATAACGTGGTCATAATAAATTTTTAAAAATTTTAGTATTTTTTTCTCAGAAAGTTGGTAGCACTGTACTTTGTTGAAATTATCTAATTTATATGAATACCAGAAGAATCTTTTGTGAAAATTTTAACAAAATCGGTTAAACAACATGGCCGTAATAAATTTTTAAAAACTTTGGTAATTTTTTTCTCGGAAAGTTGGCAACACTTAATTTTATTAAAATTACGAAATTTATTTGGGCACTAGGGGAATCTTTTCTGAAAATTTGATCAAAATCGGATAAACAATGTAGCCACAATGAATTTATCGTATTTTCTGGACACGGCCGGCCGGCCAGCCAGCCAACCAGCCGTACTGACGATTTTATAAGCTAGTCTTTTCGACTAGCTAATAAAACGGCTTTAGATTTAAGTTCTATATTAATATTTATCAATAATCGATATTTCGACGAACTCAACGTCTGTCTTCATCAGGAAAAGTTACTAGATATCAAATAAGTAACTAAATCATAAAATATTATTATAAATTTTTAATTAATGAAAGCCAAATTTTATTCAATGTGATTGATGTTATCTTTTTCTTTATAAATTTTTATTGATTTTCTTATCAATCTGTTGTTAATATTGATTGCGGATCTTGCAAATAATTACAGAATTTCGGTATTCTAAATGTGAAATTCGAAGAAACTATAATTATTTGCAAGACCAATCAATATTAAGAGCAGATTGATAAGAGAAGCAATAGAAATTTATAAAGAAGACACTGATTTAAATAAACTTTGGTTTTCATTAATTAAAAATTTATAAATTGTGTGATCTAGTTACTTATTTGTTATCGAGAAACTTGTTTCTATGTTCTGTTATTTACTGGAAATGTTATTTGTAACGTAACATCGATTATTAATAAATATTAATACAGAACTTAAACCTAAAGCCGTTTCATTTTAATTTTTTGCAATCATACTGTTTATTTTTAAATGTAAATGAAAAAAACAAAAACGAAAACAGTAATTAAAAATCACGTAAATTTATTTTTTAGATAGTTTTCGCAAAATTTGCATTTTAAAATTAAAAATAATAGAAATTTTTTTAGACGTTATGGAAAAAAGCTGTTTATGCTTTTACTTGAAAGTAATTTTTAATTAAAAAATAGTACTTAAAATGTTGTGGAATATGGGAAAAATACAAACATAATTTTCTTAAAATATCAGAAAATTTATTTTTCGCACAATCGTGTTGTTTTCAGTATTTACAGTCATTTTGATAGATACACCCAAATACACAAATTAAAAAGTTAGTACATACATACATACATACACAATCACGCCATGTACCCAAAACAGTGTGGCACAAACTCTTTTCATCATCCCGAAATCAGTCGCCTCCAAACATTCCTATCCAAACAAGCAGCTTTCGCTTTATCCACATTCATAATTCCTCTCATACATGCTCTTTTATTCCTACTACTTGGAAACTTTCGCTCACGCAAAACACTCTCAATCATACCACTCTAACTACTCATCGGACGTCCACGGAAACGTATACCATCAAAATCATTCAAATAAATCTTTTTAACAGCAAACGTTCATTAGACATTCGCTCAACATGTCCGAACCATCTTAACTGACTCTAACACCAACTTTTGCTACAACATTTTTTTCAATTTCACACTCATCATACACTAATCTATTTCGTACCCGATCTCTCTTATTTACACCACAAAGTAAAGTAAAGTCAACAATAATAATTTTTATCTGATAAACGTAGTATAATCAGAATTAATATCATTTTCAATAATAATTTCTCAGTACTTTGTGGTGGCCACAGCAGTTGTTTTTTTTAGATAAAATAACTAAAATATTAGAAAAAATCTAAAGATTTTTCTGCTTAGTTACATATAATAAACTCATGTTATTCACCTTATTAATCTATTAAACTTGCAATCTAGTTTAACATACAAAACTTCAAGAAAATAAATTTAAAAAACTTGTTTAACATCTGCGCGTGCTGATTCTATCTATAGACACACTTAAAACGTTTTTGTTTTTTGAAAATTTTGTTGTAAAAATATTTGTACATGCCGTGTATATGTGTGTGTGTGTGTGCGCGTAGTCCCGATAAGCAACTAATATATTTGACTTGGCTGTGCACGTAAATGCAGTATGCACTTGAACAAGTACCCAAGTACGCCATTTCAAGAATACTTGTTTCGTACATATATGGTACTTTCTGTAGTCGGACTTGTTTTAAGTTCATGAGTGCATGCTTCTGCATTGAGATGGTTATTTTCCTCATAGGATAGTATATGAGGAACTCAAAATCAATATATTGTATGTAGGTAGATATTACAATATTATTTAAGTATGTAAAAATGCTAAAAAATCAGATCACTTAATCAGACAAACAGTTACTTAAGAGGTATTTACAGATGTCAAGTCATTATTTCAATAATTATTATCAGGGCTGTACTGTTCAAAATTTTATAGCAAAAGAGTAAAATTTTGCAAAGGTAATGAGTTTATTACGATTGTAAGTGCATTTTTTACGCATTTATTGAGTAATTATTTTTTATTTAAAAAAGGTAAAAAAGATTAATTACAAAATTTTTAATTATTTCTCTTAAAAACGTAAAATGCTAATTTACTCTTTAAAAAGTTACAATTTTTACTCTTTAAAGTTTATTAAATTTGTACCTTTTTAAGTATATTTATTACTCTAATGTGAGATTTAAAAAAAGTACCAATTTGTTTTTACCTTTTTGACAATTACCCAAATGCCCCTGTTTCTACACTGTTCGCAAAAAATACTTTTATTAGTGCCTATATAAGTCCTTTCCCTAAAAAGGGTATATATGAATACCCTAAATAGGTAAATTTAAAAAGAGCACTTTATTATCCCAGAAAAGAGTAAAAACTATATACTCTTTTTAAGGCAACTAAATTAATTTTTTTATGTACCACACGCATGTTGGACCATGCACAGAAACAAGAAAATTTAAAAAATACTCAAAAAAGGGTAAATTTTAATGGTTTACTCTACAACAAAATGAGTGAGCAGTTATTTACCTTTACTTTTCGTATTTGTTGCCTTTCCATGAAGTTAAAAAATCAAATATTTTAAAATATGCAAAGGCAGGGCAATTTTTTGCTCTAATAAGGCTACAAATTCAATTACCCTCGAAAATTTTTACTCTTTTACCCTACTATTTTGAACAATGTATAGGCACTAAAAAGAGTAAAAAAAATCATAAAGAAAAATATAATATCAATCACTGTGAAAGTACTGACTTAAATAAAATTTGGCTTTCATTAATTAAAAATTTATATGATCTAGTTACTTATTTGTTACCTAGTAATTTGTTTCTACATTCTGTTATTTGCTGTAGATGTTATTTGTATCATTTATCCTGATGAAGACGGACGTTGAGTTCGCCGAAACGTCGATTTTTAATAAATATTAATACAGAATTTTAACCTACAGCCATTTTATTTAATATAATGAGTTCTGAAAGATTTTTTTACTGTATTAGAATTCTTAATTATTTTTTGTAGAAGAAAAGACATCTAAATATTACTCAGTAAATTAATATAGCGATGACTTACATAAATATAATTATGTTAATTTATTACAATGTTATAATGATAAATATACATATTTACATATAATTTTTTATGCTTCCTGTAACACATATCCGGCGGTGTCTTAGTAAAAAGGAAAAATATTTACAATTTAATATTATTTTTAAAATTTAAATATGTCGCAAAAGTAATAGATATTTTAGCTAACGAAAACAGTTTAAAATAATAGTTTTCAAATATTACAACTTAAATTATATACACTTTTATAAAAATTACTTTTATTAAATTTCTCCTAAATAGGTTACTACTTTTAAATCACTTTAATGATTATAATTATAAATAATTACAAGTTAGTCTAAAGAAAGAAAATATTAGGCATTTATCAAATAGAAATTTTTACAAATAAAGTAAGTTTATCTGATACACTTTCAATCATACCACTCCAATTACTCATAGAACATCTACGCGAACGTATACCTTCAAAATTATTCATATAGATTCTTTTAACCAAACGTTCATTAGACATTTGCTCAAGATGACCGAACCATTTGAACTGACTAACATCAACTTTTGCTACATTTTTTTTCAATTTTACACTCTGGATACACTTTAAAAAAAATTATGTAATTTTATCTACAAACCATGAGACACTATGATGCCTAGTATTTCTAGGTATAATTATTCAACTGCTGTAATTTTATATAATTATTTAAAAATACATAATATTAGAATTATTACAAACATTATGTAATATGATATTACCAACGGGATGGAAAAGTACATATGTATGGAATATTACAGTTTTTTTTAGTAAATTTACAGAACTAGCGGTCAGGAATTTTCCCTAAATAGCTAAAATTTGTTTAATTCTGTAATATTATTGTTGGTATAATTACATACATTACTAGATTTACATAAAGGATGTACATATTTTGAAATGAATGAATTACACTTAAAATATTTTATTAGTAATGTAACATAAAATATGTCATTATTTTGATGAATTATTACAAATATTAATATGCAAGCTTAATTTTATATAATTTAAGAAGTTATAACAACAATATGTAATTCTACATTAAGTATACTTAATTTAGCAAATGTAGCAAATGTAGCAAGTATATTTATACTTAAATTAAGTATACAACTTTTAAGTATACAATTTCAAGTATCTATTTTTCTCAGTGTATGTGATTCAATTTTGTAGTAAGCAATTTTACATACTTATTAGGTCATTTTTACTTACTTTATGTGATTATTATGAATTACGTAAAAATTACAGAATTTTGAGGTAGAAATACAGAATATTTACATTAAAATAAAATTACAGATTTTTTATAGCAAAATTTTACTCTTATTTTTCTACAGTGCGGCTAAGTTAACAACGTTTTGTGCAACTATATCTTAATCTTTCATAAAGAAAAATAAAATTAATTACCTCGTTCTCTTTAATAAATTATTACCCATCTGTAAGAACAATAACAATTTCTATAACAAGAGGAAAGGAAGGCGATTAGTATGAAAAATAAAGCTTGAATCATAATGGGAATTTATCCAACCATATATAATTGTTTCTAAGTTATATTTATCGTTATAATTTACCACTTGTAGAGCTAATTATTTAGCTAGGAATAAAAAAAGAGGAACGTTGTATACACTTTCTATGGGCATTGCATGCGATGAATAAAAAGAAATTTCTTTTGTTGTAAGATTTTAATGAACGCGAATTGAATGAAGTGACTTATACGCTGCGACTTGTGGGCCTGTCTTGTTTTGTGCTCAAACATAATCGTATAATAATATTTTCCATATATTACGTGACAACATTTATTGAATAGAGTCAGCTGTTGATGTGATTTTTATTAAAAAGTCATTTCTCTTTTTCATTTCGGCGAAAGCCTTTTTGTTTACTAATTGGAAATGAACGATTTCTTCGAATTTAATTTATAAAGGCAATTGGAATGTTTGTGTAGAATCTGGGAAATTACGTATAAAAGTGATTGTAGAATATTGTCTAGGCAAATTGTCTTATGTCTGATTTTTTTATTCTTATTGTTGTTTTGATAGAATTAATGTAGTACACTGTAAAAAAAATGTTTTACAATTAGGTGTTTGTAACAAATGAAGTCTTAAGAATTCTATTTTCCAACAATTTTTCATTTTCACATATCGAAAAAGAACCATTAGACATGTTGTACAATGTAAAAAAAATTGTCACATAAATATTTTAGATTTAAGTTCTGTATGGTATACGTTTGCGTGGACGTCCGATGAGTAGTTGGAGTGGTATGATTGAGAGTGTTTTGCGTGGGCGAAAGTTTCCAAGTAGTAGGACTAAAAGAGAATGTATGAGAGGAATTATGAAGGTGGATGAAGCGAAAGTTGCTTGTTTGGATAGGAATATGTTTGGAGGCGACTGATTTCGGGATGATGAAAAGAGTTTCTGCCACACCCTTTTGGGTACATGGCGTGATTGTGTATGTATGTATGTATGTATTAATATTTATTAACTAGGAAACTCGTGACCCTTAAAGGGTCACGTTTGAAGTCGAAAATAGTAATTAAACATATAAACATAATAAAAATAAATAAATAAACAAATAATAATAATAATTAATATCAATTGCACAATTATATATATATTACTCAAAAGCAACACTTCTATCATCAGTAGTGTACATAACTTTACACAGCTGTCATTTGACATTTGCATTATAAACATAATTTTTCAAATTTTTGAGAACCAAGATATAATTGTAGAAAGAGATGAAACGTGCCTATTCTCAAATAGGGAATGAACCAATTGAAATGACACCACTTCCATCAAAATCGGTTCAGGGGTTTAGGAGGAAATGCTGGAGAAACATACATACATACATACATACATACATACAAACATTTGACAATTAGAGAGATTAAATAATCGACGTTTCGACGAACTCAGCGTCCGTCTTCATCACGAGAAATGATACAAGAACATTAACAGTAAATAACTTAAATCTGAAGCCGTTTTATTTTTTAAAGTAACGTTGTTTTGTATAAACAATAAGATTTTATTTAAACAAAAAAAGTCTTTGATTTATTTTTCTATTGCAAAATAATGTCTAGGCTAGGATATTAGCGTACGGAATAAGATTAAAATTAAGTTTTTATTTTCATGACATTGACAGTGAATTATTCTGCTTTTTTTGTTATTATAGAAAAAAAAAACCTTGTGCAAATCTAATTACGTTAATTTTGCGTGCAAGGATGAATAAACAATTGTTTTTGTAATGATACGTTATTTTTACGTAATTTGTGTTAATTTTTAATTGTTCATTTCATTGAAAGCAATGTCTTGTAGATATTGTAATTATTAATATTTACCAGCAAAATAACTTAAAATTAATGAACAGGAAAAGAATATAATTAGTTTTGCAAAAACGGAATTATATGAATATATAATCGTCACCAGTGGCGTAGCCAGAAACTTGTTATGGGGGTGGGGGGGGGTTTATTAAAGAAATGATATAATATTAATCAATAAAGAAAATACTATAATTTGTATAAAAAATAAAAAGCAATAAAAATTATTTTTATAAAAATGAAAGAAAAATAACATATTTCATATTTCACATACGTATGTTTTTGGTCGTTCAGGTTCTTGGGGGGGGGGGGGGGGCTTTAACCCCCTAACCCTGCCCCCCTGGCTACGCCATTGATCGTCACTTTGGTACAGAACTCGCTTTAAAGGCCACTTTAGACGGTAATAATTTATGAATAACTATACTATTTGAAATAAATCATCAATAAATATTTGGGATTGACTTATTTTTACTAAATATTTGGGAGAGATTTGTGAGGATATGCGCATTCATGTCATCAATCCCAAATATTTATTCATGATTTATTTAAAATTGTTATATTAATAAATTATTATAAACTAGCCGTAACTTTATATTTTGTCATATTGAGATATTTATGGAAAGAATACCATAAAGACATATTTTCACTACAGAATTAGCTCCAGCTTTTATCACTAAAGCTTACATAAGATAAAATTAAAGATGTAATTAAGAAAATATTATATTGTAAATACATATGACAGAATTTCATATTAATAATAATGGTACCATATTGCAAACATACATACACACATACACAGTCACGCCATGTACCCAAAAGGGTGTGATATAAACTTTTTTCATCATCTCGAAATCAGTCGCCTCCAAACATTGCTATCCAAACAAGCAACTTTCGCTTCATCCACATTCATAATTCCTCTCATACATGCTTTTTTATTCATACTTTTGCTCACGCAAGCCACTCTCTCAATCATCTACCACTCCAACTACTCATCGGACGTCCACTGGGCAAACGTATACTATCAAAATCATTCAAATAAATCTTTTTAACAGCAAACGTTCATTAGACGCATTCGCTCAACATGTCCGAACCATCTTAACTGACTCTTAACACGAGGCAACTTTTGCTACAACATTTTTTTCAATTTCACACTCATCATACACTAAAACATTATATTAAAAATAATTTTAAAAAACCTGACTTATCGTCAGTATTTCTGAAAAATGTCATATGACAGTGATTTTTATTATATTGTTTATAAAATTCCTTATATTATTAATATCTGCAATTACATGACGGTCTAATATCAAAATTATATGATTATATAAGTGTATAATTACAAAAGTTCATGTGAATATAAAAAAAATTAAAACAAAAACATTTTTCGACCGGATGCTAGATTATTTCAAGGATATCACGTCTAGGAATTTTTGTTGAAGCACTAGTTTGAAATATTAATGAGTACAATTTGTGAAATTTACATTAATTTTAGGATTTACTTATTTGTTTTGGACTATTACTGTATACAAACAGAATTACTCGTAGTATAAAGTTTATAATATGTTTATGTTGTTTTCTAAATTAGGTAGCATAGTTTTGTGAATAGATTATTAAGAATTAATACACTCAAAAAAAATTAAAATATATGTAATTTTATCGACAAACCATGAGACACTATGGTGCCCAGTATTTCTAGGTATAATTAATTACTCAACTGCTGTAATTTTATCATAATTGTTCAAAAATACGTAATATAAGAACTATTACAAACATTATGTAATATGATATTATTATTGGTATGGAAAAGTACATACATACAATATGTATATATGAAATATTAGAGTTTTATTAGTAAAGGTTTTTTTTAGTAAATTCATAGAACACTGTCGGGAATTTTCCATAAATAGATAAAATTTATTTAGTATCATTTGTAGGATGTATTTTGAAATGAATAAATTACACTTAAAATATTTTATTAGTATTATTACAAAAAATATGTACTAAGTCTCATAATTTCGATGAATTATTACAGATATTAATACACAAGCTGTAATTTTACATAGGTAGTTTAAGAAGTTATACCAACAATATGTAATTCTACATTAAGTATGTAATGAAATTTGCAGAAAGTAAGCAATTTTATATACTTATTAGGTTATTTATACTTACTTTATGTGATTATTGTGAATCAGTGGCGCAACCAAGGGCCCCCCCCCTAGGCTAGCACAATTTTTATTCGTTTAGTTATATATTCAGCAGTGACTTCTAACGCTACAATTATTTATCCCAAAAATATTGAGCCAACATTCATTATTTTAAACTATTAATTATTCGATTCATGTAAGATAAAGTGGAAATCTGGTTAGTATTTGCTTCTCGAAGATAAAATTCTTGCCCCCCCCCCCAGACAAAATCCTGGCTGCGCCACTGTTGTGAATTATGTACAAAATTACAGAATTTTAAGAATATTTATGGTAAAATGAAATTACAGATTTTTTTTAGTAAAATTTTACCAATATTTTTCTATAATTTCGCAATAATTTTTTTACAGTGATGTATGTATAGAAATATCTAAATCAGAAATATTTTGTTTGTTTGTAGGCCACGTCGTCGTAGCGGCAGCAGTATCGTCGTCCTTGACGGCGAACCGGAACCAATTAAACGGCCGCCGGACGACGACCTGGTGCTGGACGATATGGTGATGATGTTGGCGGGTGCTGGAACGGGTGGTGGCGATAGCGGTCCGCATCGGGAGATGGCCGTCGACGTACCGGACACGTTTGTCGCACGCAATAAAACACCACCACGTTATCCGCCACCGAAGCCACGCACTCAGCCTCCAGCAGCAGCAGCAGTTGCCACCGTTGCCCTCGGCCAGGTACGGTATGAGAGCAGTACGCTTGTCACGGCCGCGCCCCGGCTCATCGGTGTGCATTTTGCCGCACACGATCGGGAACGCGCTGTCGATGTGCCCGATTGTTTTATTGCCAACGGCGATATACCCATGCAGGTGCTTGCACATCACACCACTAAGGTACACCATCACCATATATACCTAGATATAGTATATTTAATTATACACAACGAAAACTGCTAATTAGCTAGTGATTTTTCTTTAGAACAGTTGCTTGGATAGCAGGATGAAAATATACATTCTCTGATTTGATTTGTGTTCTATTCTAATTTATTATAAACATTTTATTCATGCTCTGCGAATTATTACCTATAGAAAATGTAATAGTAAACAATCTTTTAAAATAACAAGATTAGAAGTATATGGGTAAACCCATATATGGACCACTTTGACATTATCACATAAATGATAAGAAATAGGAATAAAAAAAAATTTCACTGAAAGTTGGCATATTTTGATAATATATAATATTATAGGCGCTAAGGGTATCTTCTATAAAAATTTGATTAAAATCGGATAAATAATGTAGCCACAATGAATTTTTTAAAACTTTAGTAATTTTTTTCTCGGAAAGTTGGCATCACTGTATTATATTAAAATTACGTAATTTATGTGGGCAATAGGGGAATTTTTCCTGAAAATTTGATCAAAATCGGATAAATAATGTAGCCACAATGAATTTTTTAAAACTTTAGTAATTTTTTTCTCGGTTAGTTGGCATCACTGGAAAAAACCAAAACCACATGACCATCTTGGACACTAGACTAATTTTTCCTGAAAATTTCATTAAAATCGGTTGAATCGTCTAGGAGGAGTTGCGATCACAAAATTTTGACTTACGACCGAGCGAGCGAGCTGACGACGCACATCCATACACGCACATAAACTAAATTCAGATTCGTCATCTAGAGGCTATATGAAGGATTTCTATATACAAATTTTTTTTTTTGAAAATGTTACAGACACTGTAGCAAACGCTATACCACTTTTTCCTTGCAGTCAAAGTGGTAATAAAACATTCAGTTTTAGTTCTATTTAATTTTATATTGAAATTCGACGTTTTGATATAGTAAACATTAGCGGGCAAAAATATATATACAACAATATGACAAAAAATAAACAAACAAAACATATAAACAACAATTTTCCTAGAAAAAATCTATTGCGGCTACATTTACTCTTTTTGGTACTCACAAAAATATACAATTTTATTATTGTACAACATTGCCAACTGATGTTAAAGTGGTCTATATATGGGTTTACCCATATGTTGGTAATCTTGTTTAAACAACAAATTTAAGGGCATTTCAAGGCAAACAAAAGGCTATATTCAGACAGGTGCTGGGAATACAAAAAAGGATAATTTTACATTCGATTTATTCGTTTAATACCACATATTTATGGTAACTAATTATTAGAAAAATTAGCTAATTTATTTACAATTAATAATTTAATAACTATTTTTATATATTTACAGAATTAGCATATATTAAAAATTAATCAAATACTTATTTAATTGTCAATATTTTCTTTGTTTATTATTATTTTGATTTCCAAAAAATATATATGTTGTTAATTATAATAAAGATTAATCATAATTTTTTTCAAATAAAATATATGTGTGAAATAAGAGAAAATCGCATTTTTCAAGGAAAATGATGAAAATTATTTTTTTTACAAATAAACCACACATAGAAAAATTCTGAAATTGTTACATAAGTACTAGAATAACAATTAACAACATATATATTTTTTGGAAATCAAAATAATAATAAACAAAGAAAATATTGACAATTAAATATTTGATTAATTTTTTTTATATGTTAATTCGGTAAATATATAAAAATTGTTATTAAATTATTAATTGTAGATAAATTAGCTAATTTTTCTAATAATTAGTTACCATAAATATGTGGTATTAAACGAATAAATCGAAAGTAAAATTATCGTTTTTTGCCTTGAACTTGCCTTAACTAATATACTGTTTTTTTTTAATTCAGTCAATGTTTTTTTAAATATTTTCTTTTAAATGTTTGCTTAAAAACCATTATAGTCAGATTTTTTCCAATTTTGCACTCATTATATGTCACAGATCTAATTGTTTATACTCCACAAATAAATCTTATTCCTTTTATATTTTTAAAGCCATATATATTTCACTACCATATATCAATATAGGTATTAACACTGTACTTCATATATCAGTATAAAGTTTCGTTTGATTAGAAGAATCATATTTAAAACAATTGTTATAAGTTATTATTTTCATTGTCGATAAATAACCTCAAAAACAGAAATTAATAAACAGAATGGTAGTTTGTTACAAAAACGTTTGTAACTTTTCAGATATCCTCTTAGAATTAATTTTTACTCAAACGTAAAATAAATGTAATCAGCTTAAATATTTCATTATAATGCAATTCAAATAAACTTTTAGATATATAACAAGTTGAACAATATTTACTTAGTATTGTGTAACTCTTTTAATTACAGAATTTATTTAAAAATTTCCTGTGTTTTTAACAGTCATAGTACAAACTATTTATCTATAAAAAACATTTGTTGTTAATTAATTCGAATGGAACACAACACAAATCTTAGAGAAATAATTTAGAGCATGATTTTTAACAACATGCAGAACATTAATATTTTCTGGACTATTACAAAACTAATTTCCTATGCATGGATTAGCTTAATAAATTTTCTACTAACAATTAAAATTAGAATAGTAGAATAGTTAAAAAAAAAACAACGAAGACCTATCTAACTTTAAATATACAACAATGAAAACTTTTAAGTAAAGTTAAAGCATCATTTACAATTACCAGCACTTAAATAGTTAAAAGCAAATAATAAAAAGAAGTAATGAAATTACGGTTTGGAATTGCAGTTGGTTTTATCAGGTGGTTTAAATAATGGATTGTTTTATTGGTTCATTAAAAATTCGATTTGGAAACTTTAATTTATCAAAGTTTTTACGAATTAAGGACTTTTCGAAGATCAGTTGATTGATTTTTTTCAATCTTTTAAGAAATCGTTCTTATTTAAAAGGTTTTTTTAACACTAGAACTAAACAGGCAAAAATATAAGCAGTTATTTTATTTTCTTTAAATTACATAGTTAAATTTTGAATGATTTGTCTATTTTTTTAGTTCAGTGATTTTTTCAATATGGATTACGACCCACTGGTGAGTTATAAGGTTATTTAAGGTGGGTTTTGTTAAATATTAAAATATAAGAGCGGTATATACCGTGTGTTGACTTGGACCGTCGTACATAGGGATTTAGCATGTAAAATCAGACATGTGCGATTTCCTGCTTTCCAAATTATTTTACAAAAGAACCTTATGATAAATGTTTTAGGGCATACTTTTCTGCATGTAAATCTATTACTAAAATTTTTTTTGGAACCTTCCTAACGTTAAGAATTATGTCTAAAGTTGTTAAGAAATTGAGTGGAAAATGGTAGTAGCCGTGAATTAGCATATAGCATTTTTGTTCCAATTTCACGGCTAACGCCATTTTCAGTAAATTTCTTGACAACTTTAGGGTTAATTCCTGACGTTGGGATGGTTCCAAATCAAAAATTTTGTTGTTTGATTTACATGTAAAAAAGTGTTTCCAAAAACATTTATCCCGAAGTTTTTTTTTGTAAAATAATTTGGGAAGCAGGAAATCGCACATGTCTGATTGTACATGCTAAATCCCTATGTACGACGGTCCAAGTCAGCACACGGTATATTTATCAAAGAAACATTGAATTCATCTGTTTAATACATCTATATATAGAACAGTTTGAAACTATACTTTTCTAAGAAACTTTTAACTGTCTTCGTAAAACTCAGACAGTGAGATTTTATACTATACTGGTCTTAGCTGTGTTATCTCTAATAAAATGCAAAATATAAACGATGAATTTAATTACAACACGGACGCCAAAAATCTGTCGAGTTAAAAAGTTGAACCGTTCAAGTACCGGGCATTCATTAATCATAACAAGAACAACAACGAAACAACAACAACAGTAAAATTTTCGAAACAACCGTTTGCTGCAAAACACTATACTACAACGGATCACCGTCCTAATCGTTCATTCTTGTCACGCACGTCTTTCCCTCGAAAAATTTTTAAGGTCCTTTTTCTGTTTCTCTTTGTCAAGTACGAGGGTTGTTTCCGAAGTTCTGAGAAGTGGCTTTTAAATTATTTATTTTGCTAATTTTTATCTGTTACTTTGTAGTTTCGTAATGGAATTAGTGTTTAATTATATATGGATGTTTTTATTTTAATATGAGTTCTACAAGATTTTTTTACTATGTTAATGTATTATAAATAAATATACTATAAGTCCACTGTTTTATAAACTTCTGATTTATTAATTAGTATGAAATTTAATGTCATTGCTAAGTTATAATGCTTTATAATGCCTAGACCTGTTTCTAGTGATCTAGTGCAACAATTTGAATTATCGTAAATAAAATAAATTTTTTGAAATGTAATTTTAAGTAATTTATCACTTTTTGTGCAAATTTGAAGTTTTCTATATGAGAACATAACTTGTGGACTAATGCAGCTATTCTATATTTTATATATTCTATATTTAAATTTAAAGATTTTCAGCTTAAATAAAAGTTTAACTTAAAGAAATTAAAATAAAGTAATTCTGAGCATTCATTTTTAAGCGAAACTATTTAGAGGATTTTATTTTTAAATTGGCATACATACATACACAATCACGTCATGTACCCAAAAGGGTGTGGCACAAACTCTTTTCATCATTTCGAAATCAGTTGCCTCCAAACATTCCTATCCAAACAAGCAACTTTGCCTTCATCCACATTTATAATTCCTCTCATACATGCTCTTTTATTCCTACTACTTGGAAACTTTCGCTCACGCAAAACACTCTCAATCATACCATAAATTGGCAATCATTGAAAAACATCTAAATATAAAAAAATTATAAACATTCTATATTATTCTATTATCTATTCTTTATGCAAATATTTTTCATAATAATTCTATCAACTTTAACGAGTTTAACCTCAAATTTTTCAGTTAAAACATCTCCGATGGCTAGTTAAATTTAAAGTTTTACACTTAAAGTATTTAAGAATTAAAATTTACTTCAAGTCTTGAAATTTATAGATTTCGCCCTTTCGGGACGGAATAGATTTTTCTGAATAATAATAACCACTGTAAAAATGTAAGTTAAATTTATATTATATAGCTTTTAACAGTAAAATAACAACATTTTTGTAATTTTACTGTGTGACAATTTACGTAATATTATTTTTTTTATGGAAGAAAAAAAATTACATTCATAGAAAATATAAAAAATCTTTTATTTGTGTTCCCATAGAAATACTTCTAGGCCTGAAAGGGTTAAGCTAAATTTAATGGCCAGAATAGCGCCATAGACCACAATTTCCAAAACTTTAAAAGCATCCCTCCTATTATATCACATTGCTTAGTCATTTCTCAGCAATTCTCCAATTCCGAACTTGGTTCAGACATATTCCTTTTTCCTCTTCTTCGAATTAACCTAATCCGTTTATTGCGTCGCAGAGCGTTTCCTGTAACTTTTGTTCTTCGCATGATTCTTTGGCTGTTGTTATACGTCTTCTCTTTATTTCACTAGCACCCCCCCCCCCCCGGCTTTTTAATTATTTGCAACGCAGATTTAAATCGAACGAAGGAACGACTGATTGTGCTGACGCGAACGGAAGAATGGATAATGGGGGGTGTAATGATCGAGTCTCAGAAACGAGTTTGCCAGATGGAAATTATTCATTTAATATTAGAATGTGGGGGGAGGGAGGGGGGCAGGGATTGACTGTTTGTTAATGATAGTCATTAGAGAAGAGTGTGGGAGTTTGAAAATATTTGGAGGAATTTCGGTAGGAATTAATTTTTAGGGTTTTCGGTGTAATTATTGTTTCTATTAATAAAGATTGGTTGGAGAGCGTCAAGTTGATGAATGAAGGCTTTTAAATAAAGTTAATGAACTCTTACAAAGAGAAATTTGTAAATCATTTCTTTTTTTACAATTGTGATTTTGATAAAATCAATTTTGCTCATTTAAGACGTTGACCTTTGTATAATATCTTTATAATAATTAAGTAAAAATACATATTCTGTGGATACATTGAGGAAAAATATATTGCTGCTTAACGTTTTTATTTATATTTTAGAAATAAACATGTGATTAAACTGTAAATATATTTTCTTAGGCGGAATTTATGCAAACTACCGAAATCTTTACTTCTTAGTACATTTGTGTGTTCAATTAAATGTTTTTATAAATCTTTTCTTTTCTGTATTTATCGAAAGAAAAACAACTTCTTCAAATTTTGAACATTTTCGTTAAAAATAATGATTTGTTAAAATGAATTTTGTTGGATTAAGAAATTTTTCTATGTGTATTGCAACGAGATTTCATTTTAACGTTAATTCACACGGTTGTAATTGCTATGTTCAGACAGGTAACTCAAATACAAAACATGTTGAAGTTAATATTGAATTTATTCGTTTAATACAACTTATTTATTGTAACTGACTTTTCTGAAAATTACATAATGAATGTTGAATTAATAATTCAATAATTAATTTAATATTATTAATTGATTTATATAAAATAAAAAATAGTGTATTTTTTAACTGGCTCTATTTTCTACAAAAACGATCTTAAAGGTACCGAAAAAATACCTGAGATATAATATCCTATGTAGAATAATATATATTTTGTTGAATTTATAATTTGGCCAAAAAAAGCAAAAAATGTGTTTTTTTTTTTTGAAAAAAAATTTTTTTTTATCTATTTTCAAAAATACAAAAAATTTCAAAAAATTATATATTATTCTACATGGGATATTATATCACAGGTATTTTTTCGGTAGCTTTAAGATTGTTTTTGTAGAAAATAGAGCCAGTTAAAAAATATACTATTTTTTATTTTATATAAATCAATTAATAATATTAAATTAATTATTGAATTATGAATTCAACATTTATTATGTAATTTTCAGAACAGTCAGTTACAATAAATAAGTTGTATTAAACGAATAAATTCAATATTAACTTCAACATGTTTTGTATTTGAGCTACCTGTCTAAATATAGTCTAAATATATAGCTGTCTAAATATATAAAATATATATAGCTATATAGCATATATAGTGAACTAACGTTAACGCACCGTTATTTTCAGAATACTAGGAGGTATAAATCTTAGAGTAGTGCACAATGCTATATTTGTCAAAAAATCCGACTGTACAACTTTTAAAACGGATATTTCAACAGATACTTCAACTGTTTTAAAGATCATTGCTAAATATTTGAAATTGTCAATTAAGTGTTATATATATATATATATATATATATATATATATATATATATATATATATATATACCCATATTGTGGTAATGTTTCATCAAGGGCGGATCCAGCAACAAATGTTAGGGGGGGTAATAAAAAATTTCACAAATATTTTATATTCATTTATTTATTATAATAAACTTGTAAAAATATAAACAATTTAATTTTATATTGTTGTCTTTGGACGAAATAGAAATCGACTATAATATAACAAATTAATAATTTAAAAGATAGAGATATACATATTATAAAACAAAATATAACGCATAACACATGCTCAAATACTCTGCTGCTTCGAGTATAATTAATTGAAAAATATATAAAAAAACAATAAAAGTAAATATACCTTTTTATAATATAAGACCAAATATTAATAAACTTATTCTAAAAACTCTTGTTACAAAACTAGCAAAATAATCAAAATTTATAACAATAAATCTAATTTTCGATTTTTATCTTTGGCAAAAGAATCAATTATCGTCTCAATATTTATATTTGCATCTCTATGCACATGTAGAAGAGCCAATCCTTGCAAACGCTCCTGGCCCATTGTCGTCCTTAACCATGTTTTTAATCGTTTTAATGCCGAAAAACTTCGTTCACCGGAAGCGACACTTACAGGTAGAGTACACAGTATTTGCAAAATGATTTTTATAGTTGGATACATTTCTTTATCGCATTCATTATGGGCTTGAAGAGCACTATCGGGTATATTTTTTCCACTTTCACTAGCTTTTTTCCATTTTAAGAGCAAAAAATCGATTTCGGATGTCAGAATCATTTTTTGAACATTAATGTCGAAATCTGATTCTATATCAATACCCTTAATATATGCCATGATATTAATAATGGCGGATTTAATTTCTTCTTTCGTCTTTTTCAATAAATTAATAGGAACCGCTATATTTAGGTCAAAAATAAGTGATGGATCTCTAAAATCTATCACCTTTTTATAGAAAAAAATTATTACTCCAGCAAGATAATCTAATTGGTCAATTTTCCACAGAGAGGTGGGTCGAGTGACCAGACTTAAAGAGTATCAAAGAACAAGCGAAAATAAATAAACATTTCCCAAAGCAATAAAACTTTAGGCTGTTGTGACAAAATGCATACTTTTGAATACTTATAATTGAATCTGAAGCAGTCTCCTGTTTGCGACTACTATTTAAATAATATAATTTTTCTGAAGATTCCCAGCAATAGTTAACTATACTCAATAGAGAAATACATAATTGCGCAAAACAGAGGAAATTGTTTCCAGATGTGTTACTTTTATTGGTGACACAATAGCAGATACCTAGCTGACAAACAAGCTAGCAAAAAAGGTCTGGCGTCTGGCAAATTTATGGCAGGGTTCTAGGGTTCTACAGCCGAATGAATGTCGGCAAAGAAATAACAAAATAATGTTAAATTTTACGATATTTTTACATAACGTTTCAAAATAATTCTATTATGACAATTTGACAATACGTGAAGCATTATTATAAAATTCAAAAAAAAAACATTATAGATACATTTAGATTTCAAAACATATTTATATATTTTTTAATTTAATTAGCTTTTTATATACATATTTTAATAATCTTAGAATTCTTAGGGGGGGTAGTTACACCCTTTACCCCCCCTATAGATCCGCCAGTGTGTTTCATTAGCTCATAACATACTAACAGCATGTAAAATATTGTAGGTTAAAATTTTAGTAGATTATATTAACAAGTACAAATAAAAATGAAACATAATTGTAATTTTAATATAAATAAATAAATTCTAGGTACGACTGTATAGTAAGCACCTCGCATGTGGTATAGTATATCAATTTTATTATGTAAATTGTTATTAACAATTCATTTTTTAGTTTCTAGTAACTAACATAATATTGTAAATATAGATTATAGTTTTTCTTAGAAAATACTCCTATGTATTATTGATATATTCAGTTTTTTTTTTTTTCAATCAATAAGAAAAATTTAATGTCAATTTTAATTTTATATGTAAATTTCTTGTATTTTTGTTTTAATGTTTTAAGAAATCTTATCGTTTAATATAATAACTTTCTTTAGAGGGGGAAACCATTTTTTTTTTTTCAAATATTGTACGCCAGATTGTAAAAATTTTGTTTATTTTACGGATTACATACGAAATTTCTAAAATTGTAGTGATTTTACTACAAATTTTACATGAATCTTTTATTGATTTTAAAGGATTTTATTCGGATTTAAAGGGATTTTAATTAATTTGTACCCTAGATTGTATAAGTGGTTTCCATCTCGCTTTAGTTGTGGCGTGACCATATTTTTGTTTTATAGTAATTAACTATAAATAATGAAAAATTATAATAATAAATAATCAAACATAATACAATTGTACATCTGCATTTTTGAAACAAAATTTTTAGTTATTTTTTTCAATCATTTCTCTGAAATTTTTACATGATTTGAGTTATATCAGTCTATGCAATTAATAAATTTGAGTTAGTAAAAAAGCGAAAATTGATCAAAAATTAACAATAGTTTTTGGATTAACTTAGACGTTTTAGCAGTTAGTCACATAGTCACATGCATATAAATGCTATAATATTTTCAGAAAATACAATATACGTTACTACCATTGAATTAACTTTTGCTAGGAATGTAGATGTTTCCAAAGAAGCCTGTTTGTGTATATACAATGCAGTTTTGGTGCCTACGTTGTTGTATAGGGTAGTGAATGTTGGGTTTGGTTGCAAAAGGATAAACGGAAAATGACTGCTGTGGAAATGAGATTTTTACGTGGAGTATGTGGTGTAAATAGGAGAGATCGGGTACGAAATAGATATTAGTGTATGATGAGTGTGAAGTTGAAAAAAATGTTGTAGCAAAACTTGGTATTAGTCAGTTAAGATGGTTCAGACATGTTGAACGAATGTTTAATGAACGTTTGGTTAAAAAGATTTATTTGAATGATTTTGATGGTATACGTTTGCGTGGACGTCCGATGAGTAGTTGGAGTGGTATGATTGAGAGAGTGGCTTGCGTGAGCGAAAGTTTACAAGTAGTAGGAATAAAAGAGCATGTATGAGAGGAATTATGAATGTGGATGAAGCGAAAGTTGTTTGTTTGGATAGGAATGTTTGGAGGCGACTGATTTCGGGATGATGAAAAGAGTTTGAGCCACACCCTTTTCGGTACATGGCGTGATTGTGTGTGTATGTGTGTGTGTATGTATGTGTATCATTGAATTAATACATTACAATACATAATTATAATTATTTATAATTATTTTTATATTACATTAAAACTCAAAAATATGGTCACATAATATATATATATACTCCAAAGTAGGCATGGCTACGATTGGGCCATCCTAGATTTACTGACAATTTTTTAATTTGCAAAGTTGGCAATATCGAATCTAGTGACTCTAAAAAGTAAACAGTCACTAGATTCAGTACTGTCAACTGTTACAAAATTAAAAAAATATCACTTAATCTAGAATTTCCCTAAAAAAAACATAATAAATCACTTCTGATACTAATATACAATTTTCTTCAACACAATGTACATTTCCTCTTCTAGTCATCGACAACGCTAAACGGCTCAGCCGTGCCGCCCGCCTCTCCGGCAGCGGCGGCGGCAGCAACAACAGCCGCTAGTCCTGGGGGCGGTAAACCGGTACCGCCGCCACGCGACCATCTTCGTATCGAGAAAGATGGCCGGCTCGTGAATCGAGCGCCCGCTCCGCAAGTACCCGCGCGTATTGTCAACAATAATAACGTGGCGGTCACTGCCACGGTGACGGCATCGAATAAGGAACCCACCAAGGAGCAGTTGGATAGCATACGGAAATTTCAGGTGAGTTCAGTTTATTTCCGATATTTTATTGCATTGCGATTGTTTTTAATTTAAAAGTATACATATACACTGTTCAAAATAATAGGGTAAAAGAGTAAAATTTTTCGAGGGTAATTGATTTTGTAGCCTTATTAGTGCAATAAATTGCCCTGCTCTTGTGTATTTTAAAATATATGACTTTTTACCTTGATGGAAGGGCAAAACATACGAAAAATAAGGGTAAATACTGCCTAAAGTACTCTTTTGAATTTACCTATTTATCATATTTACCCTTTTTTATCATATTTACCCTTTTTAGGGAACGGACTTATATAGGCACTAATAAGGGTATATTTTTTCGAACAGTGCATACATACATACACAATCGCGTCATGTACCCAAAAGGGTGTGGCACAAACTCTTTACATCATCCCGAAATCAGTCGCCTCCAAACATTCCTATCCAAACAAGCAACTTTCGCTTTATCCACATTCATAATTCCTTGTCTCATACATGCTCTTTTATTTCTACTACTTGGAAACTTTCGCTGCACGCAAGCCACTCTCTCAATCATACCACTCCAATTACTCATCGGACGTCCACGCAAACGTATACCATCAAAATCATTCAAATAAATCTTTTTAACAGCCAACGTTCATTAGACGCATTCGCTTAACATGTCCGAACCATCTTAACTGACTCAAACACGGGGCAGCTTTTGCTACAACATTTTTTTCAATTTCACACTCATCATACACTAATCTATTTCGTACCCGATCTCTCCTATTTACACAACATATCGCACGTAAAAATCTCATTTTCACAGCAGTCATTGGAAATGAAATTTTTACGTGGGGTATGTGGTGTAAATAGGAGAGATCGGGTACGAAATAGATTAGTGTATGATGAGTGTGAAATAATAATAATAATAAATAAAAATATAATAATTTAAAAATATGACATATATTATTGTATTTGTTAGCGAATGTAATATTGTTTTGAGCAGCTGTATTTTTTTAAACAAAACTATTATAGATTTATCGTATTTTAACATAATTTACAGACTTCTAAAGTTGAATTTGTGCAATTTTATTTGAAAATATGGAAACTAAATCATTAATATATTAGTATAATTATAAACTAGTGCTGTCAATATCCGAAAAAAATTGCAAAAATTGCAAAAATTGCAAAAAATTGAAAAAAATTCCAAAAAATTCGGACATCTGATTATTTGATTTTCAGATAAAATAAAATTTGAATCCTATATTCAAATCTGTGATGAAAATCCTATATTTGAATTTGAAATTTCAAACTTAGATTTTCTTAATGTTATTGCTATATATAATGAAATATGAATTTAATATTATTAATAAGAAAATATAATTGAGAATATACAAATTAACTATTAAAATAATATTTAGGTTTAAGTTCTGTATTAATAGTTATTAATATAGAACTTAAACTTTATTTTATATAACTCAACAAAAATAAAAAATCGATTGAGAGAATTGGTCTTAATAATTGAATATGAGAAACAAATCCAATGTTGGATATATGTGGAGCAGTGGCGTAGCCAGGGGAGTGTTAGAGGGTTTAACCCCCCCCCCCCCAAGAACCTGAACTACCAAAAACATACGTACGTGAAATATGAAATATGTTATTTTACTTTCATTTTTATAAAAATAATTTTTATTGCTTTTTATTTTTTATACAAATTATAGTATTATCTTTATTGATTAATATTATATCATTTCTTTAGTAACCTCCTCCATGACAAGTTTCTAGCTACGTCACTGATGTGGAGTATATCGAAACGTCGATTTTTAAATAAAATATGTATCAAACTTAAACATGGAGATTTTTATTTTATAAGTTTAGTTTGTTGAAAGAATTTTACAAAATCGCTAATTATTCAACATAAGTAGTTATTTACCACTAAAATACAAAAAAGAAAAATGTAAAAACTAGCAATTTATTCTTTTTTCATTACTTTTACTTGATATAGGAAACGTGTTAATTTCATGTTAAACACACAGTAACGCTACAGTACCATGTCCAATTTGAGCAAAAGTATTTTGTTTTATCATTACATGCATTTTTTATCAGAAAATAATTGTTTTTGTGTGTTTCATTGAAACAAAAAGTAGTATATCCTGTTAAATACGGAAGTATACACAAATTTGGCAATTACTGTTAGGAATTTATCATTTATTGTGTTTTTCAGTAGAAAAAATACAAACATATTTTTAGGTATAAACTATTTTCAGAGTATATAACATATTATTTATTTAAAATGAAATAAAATTGATAAATAATTTCAAAACAATGTAGTGCCGTAATTTATCCCATTTATTAGAAAGATTTTACTAAACAAATGAATTATTAAAACAATTATAGTGTATTATGGGTTCGGACATGTTGAGCGAATGTCTAATGAACGTTTGGTTAAAAAGATTTATTTAAATGATTTTGATGGTATACGTTTGCAGGTGGACGTCCGATGAGTAGTTGGAGTGGTATGATCGAAAGGGTGGCTTGCGTGAGCGAAAGTTTCCAACTAGTAGGAATAAAAGAGCATGTATGAGAGGAATTATGAATGTGGATGAAGCGAAAGTTGCTTGCTTGGATAGGAATGTTTGGAGGCGACTGATTTCGGGACGATGAAAAGAATTTGTGCCACACCCTTTTGGGTACATGACGCGATTGTGTATGTATGTATGTATAGTGTATTATGCATTAGCGAAAGCTACTAATAGACACATTATTATTATATTTACAGTAAAAAAATTAAACTTTAAATTCATGTAATTAATTAGTAAATTTTTGTTAAAAAGCTTATTTAATTTAAATGGGAAAATTCTGTTAAAAGAAATATCTCATGTTCGCAAATGAAATATAGTTTCACGCTGTGCGCGACAGTTGAACTTTTTGCCGTGTTACTACTTGAAAATGTAGTGCAAAATCAGCAAAGTTTTGGCCTTTGGTCGACCTCAATTTGCAGGCGAATTTAATTATGTATATATGTGTTTTATCTGATATGATGAAGTCCCTTCCGTTGGACTCGTACGACCTAAATGAATTTGTAAGATGAATTTATTTTGACAAACATTAAATTTTATCTTGACTATATTCAACAACAACTTTACCATACCAGAGATGGATTTGCTTCATTTGCACCCCATAGGCAGAACATAGCTTACATATTAAAAAAAATATTAAATTTTTTTAATAATAAATAGAATAAAATATTTAAAAGAAATTTTTTTTTGTGGAAAAAATTATTAAACATGAAATTATATATATATAATATTTAAATAAAATATTATTGTTCAGACCAGGCATTGCCATCTGTTGGCAACTGGCTAATGTTCAAGTTTCGTTATCATGTTAAGACCGCAGCGGCATCTGTTGGCCACTAGCGCGTACAAATCGCAACACATTTCATATTCTTATCATGCTTCGTATGACGCCCGCATTCAGTACTAGTTTCGCTTTGCATTGAGCACGCATTCATTCAGTCAAAAAGAGTCCATATCCGGCCGTGAACGAGTCAACATCTCTACGCTGTGCAGTTGAACAAGAACGCACATTTCACCTCATCAAATATCATTCGCCGCAAGTATTATTATATATTTCTGTGTCGCTTCGTACTAAACATACAAGTTATGCTACGTTATTTCTATACGAACGACTTGTAATGTAATTCTGTCGAACACACATGAAATATCTCGCTAGCTTGCACAACGCTACTTTCTATATTAAAATAGATTCGCTTTTATCCGCTATACTACACATATTACGCAGAAGTATATCATTTCTACTATTAATTGTGATTAACTGATTGTAAATTACAAGATATCACATTTCCGCATATTTTACCAAACACGTGGTGAAATAACCTTCAAATATTCAGGGAAGTACAACATATTTTATTCTTTGTGATTTACATGTTATTATTTACAATTACAAACGCTTGTATATCTGTCACGCATAGAGTTATTCCAATTATATGCGCTTGCAGTATCATTATTCCGCATTTTATGTACTATGCTTACATTATTGTCGCATCACTCGCATTTCTCATTCACGCTCGCATTTTCTGTGTTTGCAACATTTATTCTCATATTTAGTTGCAGATTCTTTTCTTTATTTGTGCTTTATTAATTGTTTTGGAAGCTTATTAACACTAATTCTCGCTCAACACTCGTTGAAGATTTGACGATCTATACGCATTCACGCATAGCTCCAGACACACACCGCAGCAGCAGCCAGCTTACGTTAATTGAAGTACACGCATCTCGAAAGCTCTCACACTAACCACACAATCCTAAGCTCAAGTGTAAGGTATCTAACCGCCATTTTATTAAGGATCTGTACTACATTATATAAACGTAAGTTGCTTTTGCATTACTCATTCCACTCGTGCAGTAATTGTGCTGACACTTGACTTGCTACAAGTTATTGGTTTAATTCACTTCGCCTACCGTCCCGCACTCCTATACCTCAGTTGTGGGCCAACCTCTTTCCTCATTTCTTCCTAGAGCTACCACTTCTTGTACAAGCCCTATCTATCGCTCGGATAGGTGAAGATCGTCTCTGATCCTTATCCATCCTCTTATTTATCAATTAATTAGTTCTATTCAGCAAGTTACGCACGCTTACTTCATATTTACGCCGCAATACAGTCCACTAGCTCGCTACATCACCGCACACACGCCGCATCGCCTTTTTTAGGAACTCGAGCACTTGCCCACAGACACAACTAGTGTTTCGTGGTCGCCAAGCCAGCACCGGGTCCCAACATTTGGTCCTTCGAGCCGGATGGGCGGGTCACGACCCTAGTGACGTGTGCCCCATCATTTGGACCTACGATCATTGGATGGGCAGGTCACAACCTGTTGACGTGTGCCCCATCATTTGAACCTTTGCACCGAATGAGCAGGTTACAACCTACGCTACGTGTGCACCATCATTCGAACCTTCGATAGCCGCTAGGCAAGTCACAACTCGTTTGACGTGTCTTCATCATTGATCATTTGCGCTCTGAACATGATCAAACGCTACATTTACGCATTCTAAACGCAATTCGCTTCGCAGTCGCCACGCTGTGCACATACAATGCACATCAGCTGACGCCTCACTAGCTCATCAGCAGCAACCGCATATTCTAAGTTCATCACGAACTCGCTTCACTAGCTCATCAGCAGCTAACGCATACCAACGCATATATGACGTTCAACTAGAACTCGTATCACTTGCTCATCAGCAGCCAACGCATATTCACGTTCACCTAGAACACGCTTCACTAGCTCATCAGCAGCTAACGCAACAAACGCATATTCACGTTCAACTAGAACACGCAACGCACGCTCATCAGCAGCAAACGCATATCACGTTCAACACGAACACGCCTCACTCGCTCATCAGCAGCTAACGCATACCAACCGCATATACTACGTTCAACAAGAACTGGTATCACTAGCTCATCAGCAGCAACCGCATATTCTATGTTCATCTAGAACTCGCTTCACTAGCTCATCAGCAGCAAACGCATTAATCACGTTCATCTAGAACTCGCAACGCACGCTCATCAGCAGCAGCCGCATATATCAAGTTCTACAAGAACTCGCATCGCACGCTCATACGAAGCCAACGCATCTATATTTTATTCAAACCGCAATTCGCATCACATTCTCATCATGACTGAGTTACTAGCTCCGTCTGTACGCCGCAAGTTTTGTCAACTGTTTGTAGACAATCTACAGTCTCTAATCACACAGGCTGCAGATCCACAAAAGGTCACAGAAGCACGCTCCCAGTTTAAGTTGCTTCCGAAACGTATTCGTGAGTTTGAAGACCATCACACTCAAATCATGATCCATCCAAGTAACACAGCCAAACAGGATCAGCTTTATTCTGAATATAATATCTTTATGGATTCTGTACGTATCATACAAGCAGCATTCACGCAACCTCCATTCTACGAGCAACCAGCTCTGGATACCAGCGTTGCAGACACCGCATTCATATCGCAGACGTTGTCACAGTCATACACGCACGCAAAACTTCCGAAATTGGATTTACCTCAATTTTCTGGTGAGATCGCTAATTGGAACTCGTTTTTTGATATATTTTGCAGCTCCGTCCATGACAATGACAGTCTACGACCAGTTCAAAAATTCCAATACTTAAAACCTATTGTAAAAGGAGAACCGCTCGCTCTAATCAAGAACTTATCGCTCACAGATGATAATTATTCGATCGCTATTCAATTATTAACTGATCGCTACGCTCAAAGAAGATTAATATCATCTTATCATATTCAAACGCTAATAGAATTGCCAAAACCAATTCCAATGACTTATGATCACGCCACAACATTCATTGCTGCAATCAGAGAGCACACTGAAGCATTAAGGGCAAATCACGAACCTGTCGATGAATGGAGTCCAGTATTAACTTTCATTCTGCTCACTAAACTCGACACAAAAATTCGCAACAGCTTTGAACGCAATTTATCTAAAGATAATTTACCTAATCTCGCTGATTTCTTAGATTTTTTAGATAAATTCATACAATCTCAGCAGTGGCAATGTATTGGCAAACCATTCACTCAAGCAGATACATCTCGATCCTCCGATCAGACAAATCGCACGTCATTTAAGACAAATCGCACATCACTCAATCCAAATCGCACGACATTCAATACATCATCATTTGTATCAACTGTAAACACAAGTAAGTGTATCGCTTGTTCCAATCCGCATGCACTGTACAAATGTTTCAAGTTTCAATCTATGGAACCAACCAAGCGATTTGAGATGATACGCACCAACAACTGTTGTCGTAACTGCTTATCAGCAATACATGCTACGTCTACTTGCAAATCAAAATTCAACTGTCGCAAATGCAATAAACGACATCACACGCTCCTGCACTTTGAACGAGTTGAAAAGTCAACAAACGCTTTAAGTCAGCCGCAAGTTGCGGACAACGCAATCAACAACAGTCCGTCAACTTCTCCTATGCCTATGATAGCAGGTACAACTCGTACTTCATCACTTTCGCACAGCACGGCACTTTCAGCAGTTCTGTTAGGTACAGCTATTGTACGTATTCAAGATTCACTAGGATCATGGCAATCAGTACGTGCACTTTTAGATAGTGGAAGCGAATCTTCATACATTTCTGAAAATTGTTCCAATCGTCTACAATTACCAATACATTCTGCAAATATCGTCGTTTCAGGATTTGGAAACGCTACAGCTCTGAACAACGTTCGAGGCACTACAACAATTTGTCTATGCTCTTCGCACAACGCTTCATCAGCATACACGCTCTCCGCAGTCATTGTTTCGCAAATCATCCAAGATTTACCAAAGGCGCAACTTTCTTCCGATTTACTTCGCCAATTTCAACATCTACAGTTAGCTGATCCAGACTTTGTGACACCGGCGCCCATTGAATTGTTAATTGGTGCTGATCTATACTTCAATCTTCTCACTGGTCACAAGCAAACCACTGCGAATGGTCCGACCGCTATTGACACCTCATTGGGTTGGATTGTTTCTGGACCAATCTGTTCGCTAACTGCATCAACCGTTACCACATGTCTGACGGTTCAGAACCCGGTTTCGCCAGCATTATCGGAAATTTCGGAACGTGAAGACGCTGCCACGATCGCTACACTGTCAAATTTAGATCATCTAGCCAATAATATCTTTTCATCTCAACACAGAAGATTAGAATCAGGACGCTATATAATTCCGCTTTTTCTTAAAGAATATCCTCCTAAGTTAGGAAATTCATACGCAAACGCACTTAGATGTTTTAATATTTTTCAATGTCGCCTACCATCTGACAGTCACTTACAATTGGAATATTGCAAATATATTGCTGATTACTTAGAACAAAATCACTTGTTATTATCTCGCTTAATAAAATATTTGTTAGACACCGTAACATTGTCTTTCTTTAATATTTTAGCGTCGTCCGATTCCAGAATCACTCTGTCATGGGTTCGGACACCACCATACAAATGGAAAACTTTTGTAACCAGCCAAGTTTCTGGAATTCAACAGAATCTTCTGCAAAATATGTGGCATCATATTTCGTCGGAAGACAATCCTGCTGACTATAAACTTCTACATCAATATTCCAACTTAAATCACCTGTTAAGTATTACTGCACTCTGCACCAGATTTTACAAAAGGTTAAAATTGAAGGAAGCAATATCATCGCCTGCACTATTAGCATCAGAACTCGATAACGCCTCAATCACATGGGTGAAAATTACGCAACTTGAAGCATTCGCTGATGACATCGCAAAATTTGAGAATGAAATTCGAAATTCCAGCCTAAGTGTTTCTCATAAACAACCTATACTGCTACCATTACGTCATCGCTTAACCGATCTTGTCATCGATTATTATCATCAGAAATATCTTCACTCATCGCCAAGAATATTTCAAGCAATTTCAAATCGCCGATGTTGGATTGTAGGTGCTCGCCGTCTGATTCGCAGTTATTCTTTTAACTGCATCAAATGCTTACGCTGTCATCCTATTGGAATCAATCCTAATATGGGCAACTTACCAGATCATGTATATCGAAAATCAAATACCAATTTTATACGCCGCTGGCACCTGTTACAAAATGTCTTACAATCATTTTGGAAACTATGGTATGCCGAATCTCTCAACACGCTCCAGCAAAAAACTAAAACGGACACGCTCTACCGTCAATCTGCAACCTGATCAATTCGTGATCATCGAAAACGATTTACTACTTTCCCTTCAGTGGAAGCTAGCTCGAATCATCAAGGTTTACCCAAGAAAAGATAACGTAGCTAGAGTAGCTCAAGTCCGAACAGCTTCTGGAGCATTAACAAGATCCGTTGTCAAACTGTGACCACTCTTGTGATCCTAAAAAACTCCGTTTTTGGCCGGCCGGCATGTTCAGACCAGGCATTGCCATCTGTTGGCAACTGGCTAATGTTCAAGTTTCGTTATCATGTTAAGACCGCAGCGGCATCTGTTGGCCACTAGCGCGTACAAATCGCAACACATTTCATATTCTTATCATGCTTCGTATGACGCCCGCATTCAGTACTAGTTTCGCTTTGCATTGAGCACGCATTCATTCAGTCAAAAAGAGTCCATATCCGGCCGTGAACGAGTCAACATCTCTACGCTGTGCAGTTGAACAAGAACGCACATTTCACCTCATCAAATATCATTCGCCGCAAGTATTATTATATATTTCTGTGTCGCTTCGTACTAAACATACAAGTTATGCTACGTTATTTCTATACGAACGACTTGTAATGTAATTCTGTCGAACACACATGAAATATCTCGCTAGCTTGCACAACGCTACTTTCTATATTAAAATAGATTCGCTTTTATCCGCTATACTACACATATTACGCAGAAGTATATCATTTCTACTATTAATTGTGATTAACTGATTGTAAATTACAAGATATCACATTTCCGCATATTTTACCAAACACGTGGTGAAATAACCTTCAAATATTCAGGGAAGTACAACATATTTTATTCTTTGTGATTTACATGTTATTATTTACAATTACAAACGCTTGTATATCTGTCACGCATAGAGTTATTCCAATTATATGCGCTTGCAGTATCATTATTCCGCATTTTATGTACTATGCTTACATTATTGTCGCATCACTCGCATTTCTCATTCACGCTCGCATTTTCTGTGTTTGCAACATTTATTCTCATATTTAGTTGCAGATTCTTTTCTTTATTTGTGCTTTATTAATTGTTTTGGAAGCTTATTAACACTAATTCTCGCTCAACACTCGTTGAAGATTTGACGATCTATACGCATTCACGCATAGCTCCAGACACACACCGCAGCAGCAGCCAGCTTACGTTAATTGAAGTACACGCATCTCGAAAGCTCTCACACTAACCACACAATCCTAAGCTCAAGTGTAAGGTATCTAACCGCCATTTTATTAAGGATCTGTACTACATTATATAAACGTAAGTTGCTTTTGCATTACTCATTCCACTCGTGCAGTAATTGTGCTGACACTTGACTTGCTACAAGTTATTGGTTTAATTCACTTCGCCTACCGTCCCGCACTCCTATACCTCAGTTGTGGGCCAACCTCTTTCCTCATTTCTTCCTAGAGCTACCACTTCTTGTACAAGCCCTATCTATCGCTCGGATAGGTGAAGATCGTCTCTGATCCTTATCCATCCTCTTATTTATCAATTAATTAGTTCTATTCAGCAAGTTACGCACGCTTACTTCATATTTACGCCGCAATACAGTCCACTAGCTCGCTACATCACCGCACACACGCCGCATCGCCTTTTTTAGGAACTCGAGCACTTGCCCACAGACACAACTAGTGTTTCGTGGTCGCCAAGCCAGCACCGGGTCCCAACAATTATATTAAAAAATAAATATTAAAAATGTATTGCAAAATAAAAAAAATATAAAAAAATCTATTTTTCCAATGACATATTTTGCTAAGAATAGCGCAGTGTTTTTTTATAATATTACTAATAATAAAAAGAATGTGTATGATGAGACAAGGAAAATAATTATTTTAAAATAAAGTAGCTTTAGGATTAAGTTCTGTATATATTTAAATAAAATATATAGAGAACTTAATCCTAAAGCTTTTTTTATTTGAATAATATAATTAGTTCTGAAAGATTTTTACTATGGATTATTTTATACAGATTTTTTATTTGTTTTTTAAATAACATGTAAATAAAGTATTTTGTTTTGAAATTTTATTACAGAAATATACTTATTTATTTTGTTTTCAAATGATAAATATAATTTTAAAAAAACTATGTGGCATCTTCGTGACGTATTAGTAATCTACGTACTTATATTCAATCAAAATACATTTACTATTTTAATCTACAGTTCAATATAAAATACTCTGTTTAGAATAATAACTTTAATCTACGTTTGAAAATTTATATATATATACAGGGTGATTTATGACGTCGTGGAAAAACTACACCCGATGATTCCTATGAGTAATCTAAATAAAAAACTTCAAATAAACATATGTCCGAAATGCTTTCTAACGGAACTGTAGCCGTTAGAAGTTTATTACATGTAACATCAATCGCGTTAGTATTATTTATTATATCAGGAAAAAAAACAAGTCATAAACATCTGAATAACTGTAAAATTACTGTTTGATTTTCTAACATTTTGTTTAAACACTATAGTAAAAAAATTTACTAGTTATGACTTACTGGATCTCGACAAAAATTGTCTTCGATTTTTAATTATTGTAAATTGTTTATTAAATATTTATTTATGTGTGTACAAAAATTTATAAACTAGTAAATTGGTTTACTAGTGTTTAAACAAAATGTTAGAAAATCAATCAGTAATTTTACAATTATTTAGAAGTTTATGACTTGATTTTTTTTTTCTGATATAATAAATAAGGCTAACGCGATTGATGTTACATGTAATAAACTTCTAACGGCTACAGTTCCGTTAGAAAGCATTTTCGGGCATATGTTTATTTGAAGTTTTTTATTTAGATTATTCATAGGAATCAACCTGTGTAGTTTTTCCGCGACGTCATAAATCACTCTGTATATATATATATAAATATATATAAATAATCTATCTATAATATCATGAAAATAAAGTTGTGTCTATCTGTTTGTCTGATGACTTAGAATAATTCAAAAACACATACACCCTCATAAACTAAGTTCGGATACATCATTTGGAGGCTATATGAAGGATTTCTACATATTTTTTTTAATGTTACAGACACCGTACCGAACACTATACCACTTTTACTTGCAGTCAAAGTGGTAAAAATAAAAACCAGACAAAATATTAAAAAAATTTACACAGCCGTTCAAATTTATTTTACAGAAATGGTACTTTTGTTGCTCTCTGTATTGTTTTAATATTAGCTTAACCAAGTTTGAGTACCTCGTAAGTTAAATGTGGATTCTCCAAGTATCTTTCATATAAATTACAGTATAATTACGTCTGTGACACACATAATAGTTATAACTAACATAATTTATATTACGTTGTTATTTTTTTGTCATTAAAATTAATTAAGTTGAAAATAAATATTCAACTCTTTAGGTCGTTTTTGTACGAGATAAACGAGGTTAGATTCTACGTATTAATCATTTTATTACAAAAATAAATACAATAAAATTCTCTACTTATGCGAATTCGTAGAGTTATGTTAAAGTTGGAATCTGGTTTATTGTTCGTCAGAGGGCCGGTATTTTGAATCTCAGTTAAAATTATTCGGTAGTTGGTTAACTTAAATACTTGTTCAAAGTGACATATTTTTTGTACTGGTTACATTAACAAGTCGTTAAATTTATATCAAATTTAACTATGAATGAGCGAATGTCTAATGAACGTTTGGTTAAAAAGATTTATTTGAATGATTTTGATGGTTTGCGTGGACGTCCGATGAGTAGTTGGAGTGGTATGATTGAGAGAGTGGCTTGCGTGAGTGAAAGTTTTCAAGTAGTAGGAATAAAAGAGCATGTATGCGAGGAATTATGAATGTGGATGAAGCGAAAGTTGCTTGTTTGAATAGGAATGTTTGGAGGCGACTGATTTCGGGATGATGAAAAGAGTTTGTGCCACACCCTGTTGGGTACATGGCGTGATTGTGTATGTATGTATGTTAACTATGAATTTAAAACCTATTTAATTTGAAAGCTTTTACTGTAAAAAATAATAATAGCGAAATTGCAGAAAAATAGTAATAAAATTTTACTATGAAAAATCTGTAATTTCATTCTGTATTTCATAATAATTCAAATAATTCATAATAATCACATAAAGTAATTAAAAATGACCTAATAAGTATGTAAAAAGTGCTTACTTTTTGCAAATTACATCACATACTTAATGTAGAATTACAAGTTGTTGGTATAACTTCATAAATTATGTAAAATTACAACTTGTATATTAATATCTGTAATAATTCATCAAAATAATGAGACTTAGTACATATTTTGTGTAATAATACTAATAAAATATTTTAAGTGTAATTCATCCATATCAAAATACTTTCTTTATGTAAATTTAGAAATGTATATAATTATATCAACAATAATAAACAAATTTTAGTTATTTATGGAAAATTCCTGACAACAAATTTACTGAAGTTCTGCAAATTTACTGAAAGAAACTTTATGTAAAAAAACTGTAATATTATATACATATGTACATTTCCATCCCGTTGGTAATATCATATTACATAATGTTAGTAATAGTTCTATGATATTAAGTATTTTTAAACATTTATGTAAAAATTACAGCAGTTGAGTTGTGCATAGTGTTTCGTTTGCAAATAAAATTACATATTTCTTTTTTAGATTGTGGTTATTAGTTATTCTTGCGCTTATCCAAAACATTTTTATTTTTTTTTATTTTTTGGATTTGGTCTACTACAATAGGGAAGTTTAGCGTGATTGAAGTTGCGTGTAAATTATTTTTTCTCAAATAGATATACATATATAATATAATAACAGAAACTGTCATTAAAATTTTTGATAATTGTTTCATTTATTTGTTATTTAAAATTTTTGTAAGGACATTACTGACGTCACAAGCCTATTGTGCGCAAGCGCAGAACAGTTGGTGAGATATAGTTTTGAAACCGTATGTCGTAGTAAATGTTGATTTTTGTTGATTCGGTTACGCCCAGCCAATAGCTTGTATCGGTAACCATGGCAATACATGTGCGTCTGATTCAGAAATCGACATAAGTTTTGCGATGACATTACTGACGTCATCACGACATGTTTTTGCATTTTTTAGGAAATCTGGGCATCTTCGAGAAAAATAATAAATTAAACATCACTTTTTAAGCCATGTCCAACCAAATAAAGAAATAAAAAAAATACGCTAAACTTCCCCATTCTGAACACCCCCTTATATCTAGATGCCAAAAATGTCTAGTGACACGCCACTGATAAAAACTATTCAAGTCCGTAAACAAAAATAACAAACCAGCATGTACATAAAATACATCCGTTATCTGTCCATTCTCATCTTAACAAATAAACTACGTCAAACTTCAAAATATATTCCATTGAAAAATGACAATGTTGGAAACATTTTTCATTGAAATCAGCCGCGGCCGCGAAATAAATGAACAAGCTAATTTTATACACGATAAAACACGATAATAATACATACATATATACAACTGACATATATATATATATATATATATATATATATATATATATATATATATATATCGGGCACGTTTGGAATTGTATTTTCCATAGGCAGACACTCTGCCAGCGTTTGAGCATGTTTTATGGAGCGAAATTATAATGAAATGTCGCGGTTATTCGTTCGTTATCTTTGGCGTATGTGTGTGTGTAGCGATTCGCAGCGAATGAAAGTTGACAAAAGCAACAACATACACAGTTTGAGCTCACAATCTCCGAATGAAAATTATGTCTGCCTTGCCTTGCATTTTATTAAAATACGGTTCGGATGATTATATGTGTGTGTGTGTGTGTGTGTGCTCACATGGAAACCATAAATGAACTAAAAACATAATTCAAATCTTAGTTTGATTTATTTGGTTAGACGTGTATTTAAGTGGGTGGAATTTCAACCCTTACACCACATAAACTAAGTTCAGATTCATCATCTAGACTAGAGGCTATATGAAGGATTTCTATACAATTTTTTTTTTAAAATGTTACAGACACCGTACCAAACGCTATACCACTTTTTCCTTGCAGTCAAAGTGGTAAAAAGCGCTTAAAATTGACTCTTTCTTTTGGTTTAGGGGTAAAAATAATACAGTGTAGGTTCCAACGAGAGTTACATGTGTTACAAGTACTAACATCTATGTATTTTATTAATATTTCCGATTTTCAAGTTCTACGTGATGATTTTTGACATTAGCTTATTCCTTCAATGTTGTTACAGCTTTTTATAATTTTAACAATAGAAATAAAAGCAGAAAAATTAATGTAATATTGAACTGGAAAATTTCAGAAAATGTGTTAAAATGTTTATTCTATATTACGATAAAATAGTTTATAAAAAAAATCAAATACTTGGTCATACATAAAATTTGAGAACAAGATAAAGTAATATAGTAAATGAATTTTTCGATACTTAAAAGGACTGAACTATTTATGTACTAGCTATAAATTCGTTGTCGAAGTTAAATAAGTTGAGTAAAATAGCGTTTAAAGTATTTGGGGAGTGAGTTTTTTTTTTTTTAGTGTGCAATATAAGCGAATAAAAGTTTTTGTATCAAATTCGAATTTATGGCCATTTCAACTTTTAATACCCGCACGTTTGTCGTGTCAGAATACTGTACACGGTTCAATAGCAACACCGAAGCACATTCTGTATTTTACTATCTCTCGACTGATAAAGCTAACGGCGTTTTATTGAATGGGTGATACGAGGAAAATAAGCATATGGGTAAAATTTATATTCCTACTGCGAGAAATCTAAAATCTAAAGTACCCTGTTTAGCAGGTTTCATTTTCAATTGTGTTTTTTTTTGAAATACACATATTTTGTACATTATTACAACATAGTAAAGAATCTTTCAAAACTCATTATATTAAAATAAAATTGGTTTAGGTTAAAATTCTGTATTAGTATTTATTTATAATCGACGTTTCGACGAAACTCAGCGTCCGTTTTTATCAGAATAAATTACAGTAAATAACAATAAAAAAACAAGTTACTAGGTAAGAAAATAAGTAGCTAGATCATACAATTTATAGATTTTTAATTAATGGAAGCTAAATTTTATCTAACTCAGTGCCTTCACAGTAATTAATGTTATCCTTTTTACCGCTTTGACTGCAAGGAAAAAGTGTCTGTAATATTTTCAAAAAAAAAATTGTATAGAAATTCTTTATATAGATTCTAGATGACGAATCTGTACTTAGTTTATGTGGGTGTATGGATGTGCGTCATCAGCTCGCTCGGTCGTAAGTCAAAATTTTGTGGCCGCAATTCCTCCTAGACGGTTCAACCGATTTTAATGAAATTTTCAGGATAAATTTGTCTAGTGCTTAAAATGGTCATGTGGTTTTGGTTTTTTCCAGTAATATCAACTTTCCGAGAAAAAAATTACTAAAGTTTTTAAAAATTCATATTGACTACATTATTTGTCCGATTTTGATCAAATTTTCAGAAAACATTTTTCTAATGCTCCCATTAATTATGTAAGTGTTGCCAACTCTCCGAGAAAAAAATTACTAAAGTTTTTAAAAATATATTATGACCATGTTATTTAACCGATTTTACTCAAATTTTCACAAGAGATTTTCCTAGTAATTATATAATTTATGTAATTTTAACAAAATACAATGTTGCCAACTTTCGAAGAAAAACATTACTAAATTTTAAAAAATTCATTATGATCACTTTATGTAACCGATTTTAATCAAATTTTTATAAAAGATTATTTTAGTGTGTAAATAAATTATGCAATTTTAACAAAATACAGTGTTGCTAACTTATCGAGAGAAAAAAAACCACAAAATTTAAAAAAAAATTATTGTGGCTACAGTATTTATTCGATTTTCATCAAATTTTCATTAAAGTTTCTCCTAGTGCCCACATAAATTATAATTTTAATAAAAATATTGTGTTACCAACTTTCCGAGAAATGTCAAAGTGTTCTATATATGGGTTTACCCATATACTTTTAATCTTGTTTACATAAATGTCATGCATGTTCAGCAATAGTAGATTTTCTAGATTCTAACATGCGTTAGAATATTTACATGATATAAAATTTCAAGATACTGTAATAATTGATTAAAAAAAAAAAAAAACTTCTTTGCCAGTCTGATAGATTATTTTCTTATAAATTAGTTTCTTCGCTGTGAATCTGTGAAAATGATCCGGGCGTTCGTTAGAATATCCTAGTAGTAAAGTTTGCGAAATTATATTTGTTTTTTGACAAATGTTTGGGAACGAACTCTAAGTTGGTAAGCTGCTGCTTCTGCAGGTATAGCTTAATGTTTTTTAACCTAGAAAACTTTTTAATTTATATTGTTTAGTTCTGATGTTCATCTCGGTTTCTTTACTACCTATCTTGCTTTTTGCTTCCTCATCTGTCTTGTTTTTCTTGTTTTTTTGGCTCTTTTCGCACCACTACTACGAGCTTGGTCTTTGTTCTTTTTTTTGCTGCCTAGATTCTTTTCAAAGTATTCTAAGTTAGTTTCTTTTTAAGTGAAACGTGTTGGATAATTCCAAATGTCTTCCTTAGTTTTATTTTTCCAATTACAATTATAATAGTTTTTTTTATCTTAAATTGAATATTTCTTTGTTTTGTGATAAAAATTAGTTAAAGATTGATAATAGCTGTTTATATATTAAAGAAAAATTAACAAGAAGCTTGCTTGAGTATATATAATGCAGTTTTGGTGTCTACGTTGATGTATAGGGTAGTGAATGTTGGGTTTGGTTGCAAAAGCCGAAACGGAAAATGACTGCTGTGGAAATGAGATTTTTACGTGGGGTAGCTGGGTGTAACTATAGGAGAGATCGGGTACGAAATACGATTAGTGTATGATGAGTGTGAAATTGAAAAAAATGTTGTAGCAAAAGTTGCACCGTGTTTGAGTCTGTTAAGATGGTTCGGAGCCATCTTGAGCGAATGCGTCTAATGAACGTTTGCTGTTAAAAAAATTTATTTGAATGATTTTGATGGTATACGTTTGCGTGGACGTCCGATGAGTAGTTGGAGTGGTATGACTGAGAGAGTGGCTTGCGTGAGCGAAAGTTTCTAAGTAGTAGGAATAAAAGAGCATGTATGAGACAGAGAGGAATTATGAATGTGGATGAAGCGAAAGTTGCTTGTTTGGAGGAGACTGATTACGGAATGATGAAAATAGTTTGTGCCACACCCTCTTGGGTACCTGGCGTGATTGTGTATGTATGTATGTATGCATATATTAAAGTCGTAAATATAGACCTAAAGAAGAACTTTAATTCGATCTATTTCTAACAACGATAAAATTAATCGACCAAAAAAATAATCGGAAACTTTCTAGCTTGCTGAAAAGTCTAACGAATCCGATTTTGAGTGTTGCGTAAAACATCAGAGTACAGTTTTGATTGAATCAAGTTGCGGAGTGTGGCAGGGTGGGGGGGGAGGGAGGGAGCGGTTCACACGGTTTGTCCATTTGGCTCGCGATCGCGCGCACAGCTTGACGCCGCGCGACGGAAAATGCCCGGAAAAGTGGAGTGACGAATGAAGCGCCAAAACCGGAGCTAACTAAAGTAAAACTCTAATGCCGCGAGATGTTACATTCATGTCAGCGCGGATGATGGATGTATCTCTAGCAAGAAATACGTATCCCAGAACATCTAATAAAATTTTTAGCGAAAATTGTTTTAACGTACGTATTCAGTTACTTGATAACAAACATTTTTGATAAATCACGTACAATTATGTTATTTATATTATTAATTATATATTACAGGAAAGATTCATTTAATATCTAACATATACATACATACACAATCACGCCATGTACCCAACAGGGTGTGGCACAAACTCTTTTCATCATCCCGTAATCAGTCGCCTCCAAACATTCCTATCCAAACAAGCAACTTTTGCTTCATCCACATTCATAATTCTTCTCTCATACATGCTCTTTTATTCCTACTACTTGGAAACTTTCGCTCACGTAAGCCACTCTCTCAATCATCTACCACTCCAACTATTCATCGGACGTCCACCTGCAAACGTATACCATCAAAATCATTCAAATAAATCTTTTTAACAGCAATCGTTCATTAGACATTTGCTCAACATGTCCGAACCATCTTAACTAACTAACATATGTGTTCTTATTTTCTTGAAGAAAGTTTACTTTTATTAATTTGATATGATTTATTTATAAAATAGATTAGATTAGAATTAGTAGAACAAAGTTTACAACGTTTTATGCAACTGGCCTTAACCGAAATACAAGTGTTTATTAATTCATGTATCTTTACCACTTTGACTGCATGGAAAAAGTGGTATAGCGTTTGGTATGGTGTTTGTAACATTTTCAAATGTTGTGTCCAATGTAATGCCAACTTTCCGAGAAAAAAATTAATAAAGTTTTTAAAAATTTATATTGGCTACATTACGTATCCGATTTTGATCAAATTTTCAGAAAAGATATCCCTAATGCTCTCATTAATTATATAATTTTATTAATTTCCAGTGTTGCCAACTTTCCGAGAAAAAAATTACTAAATTTTTTAAAAATATATTATGGCCATGTTATTTAACCGATTTTACTCAAATTTTCACAAAAGATTCTTCTAGTAATCATATAATTTATGTAATTTTAACAAAATACAGTGTTGCCAACTTTCCGAGAAAAAAATTTACTAAAATTTTTAAAAATTTATTATGATCACTTTATTTAACCGATTTTAATCAAATTTTCATAAAAGATTTTCCTAGTGTCTAAATAAATTATGCAATTTTAACAAAATACAGTGTTGCCAACTTATCGAGAAAAAAACACAAATTTTTTTAAAAATTTATTGTTGCTACATTATTTATTCGATTTTGATTAAATTTTCAGAAAATTTTCTCCTAGTACCCACATAAATTATAATATTATTAAAATACAGTGTTGCCAACTTTCCGAGAAATGTCAAAGTGGTCTATATATGGGTTTACCCATACACTTCTAAGGTTGTTTATAAATGAATTTGCATTTAAATCACATTGGTGCTTGCATTGTTTATAAATAAATAAAAATATCATTTACGCCCAGTTTTATGTATTTCTTCTGATGATGGCTTAACTGCCTTAATTGACCAATAAAGGGTTTATTAATAAAATTGTGAAATTTACTGAATTTTATTATAAAATACGTTTAAAATCGATTGAGGAAAAATCAAATATAAAAATAAGGATAAGAACAAATTGAGTTACGACACAATATACTTATAATGGCATCTAAATTAATTATGTCTGCATCGTTTAAACCGTTTTTCCAGTTTAAAATATTGAAAAGTATGCAATTATCTCGTGCATTATATTGCGAAATTCTTGGAAATTTCATTATAGTTTCAAACATGAATAGCAGCATTTTCATTGAGGCATATTTTGTGTCTGTCGGTTTTTTATTTCTGTTCCTCTGGCATAGTAACAAAACGTCGACCAAAAATAAAAATATTAGAAAAATGTAGGGTAGGCCGCCATCATTTCGGAGGCCAACATCAACAATATCGTATATTCAGCTAGGGCAAAATTTAGCTTCAGCTTTTCAGCTACAACTTCCAATCATAGACGAGGAGATTTTTATATCTAGAATGCGCCAAATCAGTACCATATCTTACGGGATTGAATTCTATAACAAAATTGAAATTTTGATCCTAATTGAATTCTAACAGAAACATACAGAAGGCCAAAACAATAAAGTTGTGACGAGTAGACAAACAAAAACTGTAAATATAAACAAATGCTTTTTTGTGTGGCGCGGTCGAAAGTATTTGGAGTACAATTAAGAACAATCAGGTAGATGAATTTGTGTATTTGGGTAGTTTGCTGTCTAGAGATGGCCGTTTTGATCGTGAAATTGAAAGGAGAGTAAATGCTGGTTGTAAGGTACTTTGGGTGCTTTGGGAATTTTTGCTAGGTATGTAAATGTTTCCAAAGAAGCCCCCCTCCCTTTTGAGTATATACAATGCAGTTTGTGTGCCTACATTGATGTATAGGGTAGTGAATGTTGGGTTTAGTTGCAAAAGCATAAACGGAAAATGACTGCTGTGTAAATGAGATTTTTACGTGGGGTAGCTGGGTGTAACTATAGGAGAGATCGGGTACGAAATATGATTAGTGTATGATGAGTGTGAAATTGAAAAAAATGTTGTAGCAAAAGTTGGTTTTAGTCAGTTAAGATGTGCTTCGGTCATGTTGAGCGAATGAACGTTTGCTGTTTGATGGTATACGTTTGCGTGGACATCCGATGAGTAGTTGAAGTGGTATGATTGAGAGTGTTTTGCGTGAGCGAAAGTTTCCAAGTAGTAGGAATAAAAGAGCATGAATGAGAGGAACTATGAATGAGGATGAAGCGAAAGTTGCTTGTTTGGATAGGAATGTTTGGAGGCGACTGATTTCGGGATGATGAAAAGAGTTTGTGCCACACCCTTTTGGGTACATGGCGTGATTGTGTATAGATGTAAAAACATCTTATGATTTAGGTAAATTTATCATGGAAACATGCGTGCAAATACTTAATTATTAAGTAATATCTAGTTTAATATCTAGTTAGTTTAAAATTAGATTTTTTCAGTTAAATTCAGAATAAAAAAATCTTACAATATATGCCTTTGTAATATTTGGGCAATTGGACATATATCCGCGACATCTAGCTGTAATAAAATGTCTACGGTCCCAATCTTCGGGTCAGCGTAACGTACAGCAAGCGCGCCACGACGCGGGAATGTTGTAAATTAAAGATTCTTCGCATAGTCGAGCCCGCTGGAGTCGAGCGTAGTGTAGCCCACGAGAGCCGATACCAGCTCGCTGGCGTAACTTGGCATATCTTTACATTCCGCCCCCACCCCCTCCCACCCCCTCCTCCCTTCGGATACGCCAAACTAGAACTAGAGACAACCGTCTGTTGTTATGCTGCGGTATAACCTCCTCCTCTTCTCCCGGGGGGTAGGAACCTCCAATGAAACCTCCGACTACCACACTTGGGCTTTTGCAGTTTTGTGAGTCTGCTGTCCGGCGGGGATAAAGGGCCGGGATCTGGGATATTTCTCCGAGGAATATCATGGAGTTGAAATGCCGCGTACTGGATCTCATTGTGTTTGGGGCCTGGCTTCATGCTTCAGACAGTGGCATTGCTGTTCGTTGGAGAAAAATTCAATTTTGTTTATTGCCAGTTTATATATTGATAATTCGAAACTTTACTTTCGTAATGATAAAAACTAAATATAAAGATTTTTACTTGCATTTTAAATTTTAGCTAATATTCGAGTAGTAAAAAATTACTAAAGTTTTAAAAAATTTAAATTGGCTACGTTATTTATCCGATTTTGATCAAATTTACAGAAAAGATTTTCCTAATGCTCCCATTAATTATATAATTTTATTAATATTTAGTGTTGCCAACTTTCCGAGAAATGTCAAAGTGGTCTATATATGGGTTTACCCATATAGGTACTTCTAATTTTGTTTTAGCGTGATGTTCGTCTGTCGGTCTATCTGTGGATACGTGTAGAGCAAATTTCGGCTGAACGGATTGTTATAATTTCATATTTAAGCTTCAGAGGTGAATATCTCAATTTGATATCTCCCAAATATTTATTGAAAAAAATCAATCCCAAATATTTACTTATGATTTATTTCAAATATTTATTCATAAATTATTAGTGATGCAACGGATAGCGATTTTTAAAAAAGCCGGATAACGGATATTCGGCCAAATTTTAAAGCCGGATAACGGATTATCCGGCCGAATAATAAATATTAATAAAAAAAGTCATAAATATCAAGTTTTAACATCAAATTTTCGTATTTACAATTCACATGTGGTTATAGTATGCAACATTTTCAATTATTACATTTGTATATACACATGTATAATCAAAACAAATCCCATTTATTCATCGAAAGCATACACTGACGTACCTTCAATAGGTATCACTTACATATATTCTGCAAATTTTTATAAAAAATATATGTTTTTATAATATGAAAAATAAGGTTACATGTTAATTACTAAAATGATAACTTATAATGTTAATACTAATAAAGTAACCTTGTTTCACAGAAAGCTTTTCATAAATATGCAAAAAGTTTTAGCTTCATTAATAACTATTAATTGAAATTAATTATTGAAATTGATAAACAAATATTAGATATTTACTGAAAGAAACATTGTAGATAATTTGACTGGCTTCAATTTCGTAAATAAATCTATCAGTGTGAACATATTTCTATTCGTTTTGAATGAAAGTGTACAACATTATTATCCGGCCGGATAATAGCCGGATATTCGACCAAATTGGCCGAATAGGCCGGATTATCCGGCCTGGCCGAATATCCGATACATCCCTACAAATTATTATCGTCTAAAGTGGTTTTAACATACTAAAATCATTGGCCCGTATTCTCACCTCATTTATAAAAGTGTTTTTTGACAAAAGTACTTTTGATGTTTACTTAAAATCATTTATTAAGCACTTTATAATAGTTTATTTAAATTTTATAATACCAAATATAATAAAAATGAACAAAAATAGAATAACTATTTATATTTGATCAAAAACATAAGCAAAAAATTATTTTAAAGTTAATGATAAAAGCACTTTTTCACGAAACAGTTAGGTGAGAATACGATCCTATATATTTATCTTTTACATTTGGTAACCGTTTTTGCTCTTCAATCACAATTCCATTCCTGCAATCGTATAAATCAATGTGAATTAGCGCAGTAATATTTAATTTCCAAACTGTTTTATTTGGGTGTCTGCGACAATCTGATCATGATAATCCATTAACGCATCGTTGCGCCACTGAATTTGTCTTTCTTCTTCTCTGCATGCTTGCTTCTTCTTTCCCTTCCACCCCCCTTCTTCTTTATTCTTATCTTTATCTGTTCGTTTTTGGCTGTTCTCCATTTCATTTTGCTCTCCAACTTCGAATTGGTAAAACAGTTTCCTGACCGAACCCGGAGTTGTACTATGTTCGTCCTGCCATCGAAACTCCGGACTGATATGCCTTCGCATTCCGGACTTGAAATTATTCTTTTTCCTTATCCACCAGTTGGATTTATAATCTGACAGTTATTAAGCTTTTTTCCCGCGGTTATGTTTTTTGTTATTTTATTTTTTCGTAGATTTTTAATTAGAGAAAGATTGCTGAGTTTGTTTTTCTGCGAATATATTTGCTTTGAAGCAGATTTTGTGTTTGGAACGAAATACTTTTTTGTCTTTACCATTTTTAAGAGATGGATTCTTTCCTGAAATATGCATCACTGTAGAAATCCATTATTTCTATCACTATGTAATAAAATAAAAATCATTTAAGAATTAAGTTGAAAAATAAGTTAGATAGAAAATTTAAGAAAAATCTGAACTATAATAGTAATCTTCAGGCTTTTACAGCCGGTATTTATTGAATATTTATAGAATCTTCTGGACTGGTATGCCGTGGTCGACGTAAACGTTTCGCCATACTCGTAGACAGGGCCGGATTTACGTGCAAGCAGAACAAGCACATGCTTGTAGAACAACCCAAGGGGGGCCCCGGTCCTTTAATAAAATAAACAGAAATTATTGCATAATCATGATAGTAAACTATGAAAGACCTTTTTTTTGCTTGATACATTTTTTTAAAGTAGAGATAGGGGCCCCATTTCTACCTCGTGCTTGGGAGGCCCGCAAGCTGTAAATCCGGCTCTGTTCGTAGATGGCATTCTCGGTGCTTGATGTCTAAATATATTTATAATCATTTTGCTTAATCATTATTTGGAATCTAATATTTAAGTCAAAATTTAAAAATTAAAAAAAAAATGGTATGCAGAAAAAAATCTTACATAGATTTTTTTAATGTTGTATCCGGTAACAAATAAGTAACTAAATAGGTAAATAAGTTCCTAACATCAATCTACTGTGAAGGGGCACTTAGTTAAATAAAATTTGGCTTCCATTAATTAATAATCTATAAATTTCATGATCTAGTTACTTATTTTGTTAGCTAGTAGAGAGATATTGTGCATTCATTTAACGTCGTGCGGTATTTACGTTTACATTATTTTGACATCTGCGTATGCGCATTATTTAGTAGTAAATAGCACCCGATAGTAAATAGCACACGATAGCGCAACGCGTTATTTTCGACTAAATAACACCGTACGCTAACGTAAATAACGTCTATGGCAACTTATACTATTTAGGTTATGAATCTGATTCAAGGGATTCAGCAAAATTGAAGCTATTTTAAATAAAGCTATTGAAGCTGATATAAATATTGATAATGCAATCTTATATCATATTTTAAATTACGGAGAATTAATATATTTCTTCTTATATAAGAATACTTTAAATATGACTATTAAAATATAAAGATAAGACAAATATTTATTTCGATGTATACGTGCACAATATTTTATAAATTAACTTGACTGTTTGAATTTCACATTTACTAACACACTTGAATATAGATGAATCTATTTAAATGATACACTAACTAGCGGATTATTTTGGAACTTAGAAATAACGTAAAGATATAACTACATGTGGCACAATAACTCCCATTTCGAATTTCGTTAAAAACGTTTACGTTATTTAAATAACGCTAAGCTTATTATCACACACATTATCACAATATTTTCTGTTATTTACTGATGACGATGAACGTTGAGTTTCGTCAAAACGTCGATTTTAAATAAATATTAATACAGAACTTTAAACCTAAAGCAGTTTTATTTTAAAATATGTGTTATGTTGCGAAATAGTTAATAGTTAATTTCATGTACATTAGAATTTCCATAACTCATTTTACAATCAAATAGAACACAATCATCATAATACTTTCCAGTTATTTCACTGGTAGTCGACTAAACCTTGTGACAATATCAAAACCGGCAAATGACAAACATTTTGGTTAACCGGTTTTAAGCCCGGTTTTGAATTGTTAAGTCAAAACGAGGGTAGAGCACATGTATCGTTGATAACATAAAGACTATATTCCGCTGCTCGCTTCCTTTATTCGTATCTTAACGTTTCGTCTATGCTCATGCCATGACGGTTTGACGGAGATTCAGAATATGCCTATATAGTACGGCGTTCATTTACATACACTTTGAACATGAGTGCTTTCATATCTCTGCATTTCTCTAACAGCTGTGTGGGGCAGACAGAGATAATGGAGCATCATTGTGGGAAAATGATTTTAGAATTTCTAGGTTGTTTTATACGGTTAGGTTTGGAATAGTTTTCAATTATTATTTTTAAAAATAAATTCGTAAAAATAATTGGAAAATGTTAAAAGATCATTTTTTTTACTGAAGATTTTTGATATAATAATGTTGATAATTTTATTTTTTTTAATAAATATATCGAAAATTTGGATCGAGAGTCGATAGGCAGTCATATTTTCTGTCGACAGAAACGCGTATTGTTCAAAAAAATTGTTCGCGTTATCACCGGAGTCATAGCGAAAAAATACGTTTCGAAAAAACGAGCTTTAAAGTTATTTTTTCGAATTTAAAAAAACCATTTCGGCCATACATTCTACACACTTAAGCTTGAATTACATTATACTTTTTTCGACTAGATTCATACTAGATTTCTAGTTCAATTTTCGTTCAAGTTTCATTCAATTTTCATAGTTTTTTCACAATCGGTCGTGTATTGTCGAGTTTCTTCGATTTTTTCCGATGTATTGCCAGTACGCCAACTTAAAAATATAAAGTACTTAATTTTACAGATACTGAAAAACACATTTAAACAAAAATGGATACATGTAAGGTTGGTACAATTGCGTGCGCATGCGTATAATGTATCTAGTATGAAACTTGAATAGGAAAATAGAGCATGTTGTATATTTCTATACTAGAAAACTTGAAAGAAACTTGGATGCAAAAATCTGATTTACATTATACTAGAACTGACTATCTGTACTTGAACGAAACTTGAACTAGAAATCTAGTATGAATCTAGACGAAAAAAGTATAATGTAATTCTAGTTTTATAGCGTTAATTTTATGCAAAAAACGATAAATCGATTTTTTCGATCCAGAAAACTGTAAAAAATTTATATAATTTATGTAATTTTATGTTCTGTGAATGTAATTTTTCATAAAAAAATATATAATATTACATAAATTATTATAGTAAAATGTAAAATTACATAAATGTAAGATATATTTTGACCCTTTAAATTTAACTAGAATTAGAGTTGACTTAAATATAATACTTGATGTATAAAAAAGTCGTACCTTTTAAATAAATCTTTCAATTTTTTTGCTATCGAATATTTGTTAGTGTTACGCATAGATAGATTGGGTTGGGATATTCAATCTATTTATTTTTATTGGAATTGAAACGTTTGCTGTTTTTCTCGTATTTCATTTTGTGTGTGTGTTTTTTTTTCTCCTTCACGTTTCATTCTCTCGCGGGCGTCGCGGTTCCTCTGATCTTATAGAATGAAATTTTGACCTCTATTTCAGTTCGATGTGGTATTATATTTTTGTATTAAACATCTGATATAGACCCCGATAGGATTTTTTAATGTTGCTTTTTTCTTGGAAATATTATTTGTATAGTCGTTCGTTTTAAACCGTGACAAATATTTATTTTTAGAATAGTAAATGTTTTAAGCAAAAATTTTATTCCGTTAAATTTTATTGTTTTTTCGGGGACTAATAAAAATTTATTACATATAATACTCGTTGATCAGGACATCAAACCGGTAAAATAAACCGGTTAATTAAACCGATTAACTTATATTTTTGTAGATATTTTGTAAATATTAACACCATAATCTTAACTAATATTTTAAAATCCTTAGAAACCAGTAATCTTTAACCGAAAAAAATAATAATCTTATTTTTATGGTCCGAAACTAAAATACAAAATTATTTTTACGTATATAACATATATTTTTTTAACGAAACTCATAAATTTTATGAGTATTTTTTTATATTTTATCAATATTTTGATAATTTTATACATACATACATACATACATACACAATCACGCCATGTACCCAAAAGGGTGTGGCACAAACTTTTTTCATCATTCCGAAATCAGTCGCCTCCAAACATTCCTATCCAAACAAGCAACTTTTGCTTCATCCACATTCATAATTCCTCCTCTCATACATGCTCTTTTATTCTTGCTACTTGGAAACTTTCGCTCACGCAAGCCACTCTCTCAATCATACCACTCCAACTACTCATCGACGTCCACGCAATCTTATACCATCAAAATCATTCAAATAAATCTTTTTAACCAAACGTTCATTAGACATTCGCTCAACCATCTTAACTGACTAACACCAACTTTTGCTACATCATTTTTTCATAATTTTATAAACTAACAAAATACATCCACGCGTCTAAATGTAGTTATATTAAAATTATTAATAATATTTTTAATGCAAAACAAAATTTATAACATTATCATAAATAATAACAGTACTAAACGCGTATAAGAATACTGTTTTTATGGCTAGAGAGAGTTAAGTGTAAGGAATATGTTTCATATAAATCTGTCTACATATGTTTCAAGACGAAGTGAATTTTCAAGAGGGCCCAAACTTGACAGTATCCAGATTCACAGACGTATACACAATATCTGGATTCAATGTCAAGTTTTTTTTTCTTTTTCTACAACGGCGACAGGTGACAGACACCGCCGCATAGATAACTATCAATGCCAGAAAATAAGGTCACTTGACCTACCCGAGATGCTATTGTATAACTGTGGAAAAAATAATCGGATATTAAATTTTAGAAATCCTAATTTGTATTTATTTTTAAATATTGTCTATTTTTTTTTTAAGAGAGTTAAAAATATTAACGAAATCTAAAGAGAAATTTATATATATTTTGAAAAAATGATTTTAGATTGAGAAATTTCTCTCAATAATGTTTGCTAAATTGACTTAAAAACTTAATACAATTTATTTTTCTACACACTGTTCGAAAAAAATACCCTTATTAGTGCCTATATAAGTCCGTTCCCTAAAAAGGGTAAATATGATTACCCTAAATAGGTAAATTCAAAAGAGTACTTTATTATCCCAGAAAAGGGTAAAAAGGCAGGTATTTACCCTTATTTTTCATATTTTTTAATCTTCCATTAAGGTAAAAAGTCAAATATTTTAAAATACACAAGAGCAGGGCAATTTTTTGCACTAATAAGGCTACAAATTCAATTACCCTCGAAAAATTTTACTCTTTTACCCTATTATTTTGAACAGTGCAATATCTTCTTTTGTGATATATTTGTGTTTTTATTTCTGTTGAATAATAAGTTTAACATCAATCACTGTGAAGGCACTGAGTTAAATAAAATTTGGCTTCCATTAATTAAAAATCTATGATCTAGTTAAGTACTTGTATTTTGTTACCTAGTAACTTGTTTCTATGTTCTGGTATTTACTGTAAATGTTATTTGTATCAGTTTTCTTAATGAATACGGACGTTGAATTCGTCGAAACGTTGATTATTAATAAATATTAATACAGAACTTAAATCAAAAGCCGTTTATTTAAACTGTATCTATTTTATTTTATTAACAGCGGAAATCATATTCATATATTTAACTCAAATGTAACATAATTTTTTCCAAGTAAATAACGTACTATTAAATAAAATCGAAGCAATTCTTTGAACGAGATAAATATTTTAATTCAATAAAATTGGGGTGGCGCCTATGGAACAACTTATCGCTCCTTACATTTGCCGGGAATCGACAGATGATTCGTACATTAAATATTAAATTCATCTTTCGTTCACTTTCGGAGGGGATCTTAGAAGAGCGGAACGGGGGGCGGGGGGTTAGTAAGTAATAGCGTTGTTCGTTGACTTGTCGTGAAAAAATTATTTCCAATTCTCGAAAACATTGGAAAGTGATATTACGAAGTAAAGCACTCCGTATAATTATTATTTACTATTAAAAACAATGTCATATCATATTTTATTTATTTAAAATATTATATATATATATATATATATATATATATATATATATATACAGGGTGTTCGTTCGCCAGGTTGATGTAGGACAATAACATGGGATACCGATAATATGCAGAATACTTCTTTCTGAAGTAAAATTCGGAGAAATACTTAGAATAGTTTTTGATAGGGCATAAAAAGTTATATAATTTGGTTTTAGTTTTAATTTGCTAGCATGTGCCGTTTGGGCGCTAGAATTTTTTTCTGATTTTTAGATTTTAATTTTTTTCTCAAAAACTATGAGGTGTAGGAAAATAAACATGGTATGGAAAAATACGGAATAATGAATACCATAATTGACTGAAAAAGTCATTATTCTAGGATGCATCGTTTAACAGGAAAAAATAAAAACTGAATTTTTGAAAATTTCTCAAGGGAGTACCTTTGGAATTTTTTTTCAAAATAAGACTTTTCAAAATTTGCTCAAAAATATCTGAAAAAATTCTAAAATTACATTTCAGAATTTTCAATAATTTTTTCTACCAAACCAGCATAAGTTAGAGAAAAAAGTTACTTAGCTATTATGTAGTTAATTTGTTTCTCTATTTCAGTGAATTTTTCAGATTTTTTTGAGCAAATTGAGAATTTTTAAAAATTCAGTTTTTGTTTTTTTCTGCTAAACCATGCATCCTAGAATAATGATTTCTTCACACAATTATAGTACTCATTATTTAGCATTTTTCCATATTATGCTTATTTTCCTACACCTCATAGTTTTTGAAAAAAAAAAAAAATCAAAAATCAAAAAAAAAATTTTAGCGCCCGAACGGCACATGCTAGCAAATTAAAAATAAAACCAAATTATATAACTTTTTATTCCGTATCGAAAAGTATTCTAAGTATTTCTCCGAATTTTACTTCAGAAAGAAGTATTCTGCATATTATCGGTATCCTATATTATTGTCCTATATCAACCTGGCGAACGAACACCCGGTATATATATATATATATATATATATATATATATATATATATATATATATATATATAATACGAAGTTTGCTGGATATGAGATTTGAAGAATTAGAGTTTGCGATTTTGAATCTGGGCGAAGTTCCAAGCAATCACAGCCGACTGTGATGTGGAAGTTTGCCTTGCGCGAAAGTCTCCAAGTGTGTGTGTGTGTGTGTGTGTGTGTGTGTGTGTGTGTGTGTGTGTGTACGATAATATAAAAAGTGGAATAAAGAATGTCATAACTGGGTCACAGTATCACGTTAATTTTCATCTAGATCAGACAACTTTTTGCATTATTTATGTTCGTCGCAATACACTTCTAATATAATTTTACTTGTTTACTATATAGATATTACGCGTAATAAACGGATTTCTATTTCAATAGTTTACATGTTATTGAATAATCATTATATACGAGCATCGAGCAAGTATACTATACTTTTTCTATTGCAATTTTACGATTAGTTACAAACTGGTGAATAATGAACATGTAAAATTTTGATTGGTCAAAAGGTGTTGAGTAATTTAAAAATTTACTGATTTATATATACATGGATTGAATTTAATGAGAAGGTAGTCAAAAAGGGCTATAGTCTCATTTAAGATTCAATTAGTATTTTCTACCGAAAATTTTCTTCAGGACCTATAAATTTTTATTAATAATTATAGAAAGTAGAATATTCAAAAAATTAACGGTATCTACAATATTATTACTTACATGCTCTGTTGGAGAATTGAAACACAAAATATAAAAAAAATTGTACAGCGATCATAAAATATTTTGCAGAACATAGAATTCATGTAGTAGATGATAAAATAGTGCAACACTGTTATTAAAATTTTAATGATTTCACCAACACAAATAAAAATAAGAATTTTCAAATAACTAAGTAAGTTGTGTTGTAACTTCAAAGGACAATATCACTAATGTATAATTATTTTATTTAATAATTAAATAATATTTTTTTCTAGTTAACACATTTTTTCAGTTTGACATTAACTAAAGTTTATTTGCAAAATTTGATCAAAAACATGTGATCGATTTCATTTTGATATCAAATAATCTTATTGATTTGCATACATCAATATTTCTTTGATACAAAATTTTATACTAACAAACATACATACATACATAATCATGCCATGTACCCAAAAGGGTGTGGCACAAACTCTTTTTATCCTCCCGAAATCAGTCTCCTCCAAACATTCCAATCTAAACAAGCAACTTTTGCTTCATCCACATTCATAATTGCTCACATGCATGCTCTTTAATTCCTACTACTTGGAGACGCTCACGCAAAACACTCTCAATCATACCACTCCAACTACTCGTCGGACGTCCACGCAAACCTATATCATCAAAATCATTCAAATAAATCTTTTTAACCAAACGTTCATTAGACATTCGCTCAACATGTCCGAACCATCTTAACTAACTAACGCGGCAACTTTTGCAACAACATTTTTTTCAATTTCACACTCATCATACTCTAATCTATTTCGTACCCGATCTCTTATATTTACACCACATACCCCACGTAAATATCTCATTTCCACAGCAGTCATTTTCCGTTTATACTTTGCAACCAAACTCAACATTCACTACCATACATCAACGTAGGCACCAAAACTGCATTGTATATACTCAAACGGGCTTCTTTGGAAACATAATAAAAGTAATATATTAAATTATTAGAAAAACAATTTCTTTGAATGCATCCTAAATATATAAATATATCATTTGCTACAAAATCATATTTTATGGTGCAAAAATTTATAGAAAGAAAAATAAAGCTATAGAGGCAGAAGTTATAAAACTGGGGAAGAGTTGACGATGTATAAAATATCTCTATATATTTAAATGATTTATGCCCCGATTTTTTAAAAATCTACGAATATAGAACTTGTAGCAAATAGAATAAAATATGTAGATTTCAACGTTTTTCCTTTCACTAGTTATTTATTACCATTTTTCTAACAGAAAAACCAAAAGATATTTTTTATCTTTGGCCCAGTTTTTTCCCCAATTTCTTTTTTAAGATTGAATAATATTAAATAAAATTTCTATGTTTTTGAAATGTAAATATATAATTTTATTATCACAAAAATTGCTGTAATTATTTTTTTTTAAACATAAATAATATACTCAAATATGTTATTATTATGATTTATTGTTTATCCTGATGAAGACGGGCGTTGAGTATCGTCGAAACGTCGATTATAAATACAATTTTAATACAGAACTTGAACCTAAAGCAGTTTTATTTTATATAAGTTTTTTTACTATATTAATATATTTTACATTTATTATTTACATAGGTTTTATTAGTAAAAATAACAACATTTTTTTTAATTTTACTGTGCTAATTTACGTAATATTATATTTTTAATGAAAAATAACATTCACAAGACATGTAAAATTACATAAATTTTTAACAGTGTAGAAACTTATATAGCTTACGATTGAAAGATTTAACATTATTATAATTTTTTAATATTTGTTGAATATTTTTAGACTATTTAAAATTACAAAATAAAAAATAAACAATTAAAATATATAAATTTTTAGAAAGCCGTAAAACATTTACAAATTTAATATAACTTTTATGAATAAAAATGGTAATGCAGATTTCATGTTAAATATAAAATTTGAAAATTTTACTTTATTGAGCAGAAGTTTGGACGTTCAAAGTTTTACGGTATTGAAAAAAAAATACACTTTTTTTTATTAATTTCAAAACTTCGTACAACGATAACGTTTTGTGAACATTTATGAGAAATTCTTATAATGTTAATATTAAATTTTATGTATTTTATTTCAGGGAAATATTTTATTAATAAATTCCAATGTGTTTCTTTTTTGTATATTTTTTTAGTAAATGTTCTTATGTTATCAAATTTTATATTATTGTCTCAATTCTCAAAATATATTAGATTAAAATTAAATTTTAAAAAAATTAAGGGTGGTAGCATGTATCAATTTAGTCGCGAGGCTAGTTGCAATAAATTATATAATAAATTTAAAAACAAAAATGTTAACTAATTCTTTTAAGTTATTTATACTAAAATATCTTCTAACCGTACTACTTATATCAATAAAACTTGAACTAAATTTGTTCTAAGATTTTTTATCATAATAATAACAGATTGGTTAACCTAATTAAAATTTATAGATACATATAAAAAAAAAGCTGTTATACGAATTCACATTATATAAAGTTATAAAACTGGATTTATTTATTATGGAAAAAATGTGTTATATATTTTAAACGTAAAACTTGAAAAAAAAAATATATTACGCAATTATGTATTCAGTTGGTTTAGATGTTTATCTCATTCCAAAGTCACGGTCAAAAACACACTAAATTTTCCAAACCAGTTTTTCTTTTTTTCGTAGTGTATACCTTGTTTATTATAATATTGTTGAGGAATTTAGCAGAATGCATCTTTCGTAATATATGCTACATCTGAAACAAAAATATCCATTTATGGTTTTACAGTTTGTGAGTGTACCCACAGCATGAACCTTATTTTTATAGAAATATTATTTAAATATTTATTAGGTTTTTGTCAATTAAATGACAAAACAAAATTAACTTAATTTTCAATTTTCAAAAAAATCATGGATTTGAAAGTTTGCTTTTTTTTATCTAAAAAAATAATTATTCTATTGAATATACAGGGTATAACAGAATAACTATTCCTAATTCTCAGAAATGATAGAGGGCACATAAAGAAACATTTTTTATTAATAAACTAGTGTCCGGAAATTTTTTTTTTCTTTTTTTTTTTCGGCTGTCGATTGTACATCGTTACAACTTGTGCATCGAAAATGGTGGTCGTAACTTCGAACAATTTTTATAAAGTTTAATGCGCTATTATTTCTAATAAAATGTTCCTTAACTTAACTACTCTTTGATGTTTTGATTAAGATTGTTTTTAACGATATTTAGTGTATCTTGGCACCGAGAAATTTCCGGACACTAGTTTATTAATAAAAAAGGTTTCTCTAAGTGCACTCTATCATTTCTGAAAATTAGGAATAGTTATTTTGTTACATCCTGTATATAATCTTAATAACAAAAAAATTGTAGCACGCATAAAAATTAAATTTGTAATTCTTTTGAAACTCCAAGATAAGATAACATCAATAAATTACTTTTTTTTACAAGTGAAATAGTATCAAAAGTAGATAACGGTATTTAAGAGAACATCTGGTATACCAATATAAAATAATTCGGCTCCGTTTTACATCTGTTACTTATTATAAACTTTTTTAATAATATCTAAATTTGACAACAAAAATCATTTTTATCTTTTAGGTACGTTACTGTTATAATATTGTATCGTCAATAGAAAACTAACATAAGCGCATATAATACAATTTTGCAGAAGATTTATTGTATTTTTTTTCCAATAGTAAAAGAACATAATTATAATTATTTATAAAAAATGTACATATATAATTTTTTAAAGTTACACAATATATATATTTTAAATACACATCAAAAGTTTCTGTACAATTTAATTCTATTTTTAATATGTCACTTTTTTCTTTTATTTGCATTAATACATGATTAAGATTTACAAATGAGTTTGTGCCACACCTTTATGTATACATAGCGTGATTATATATGTATAATAAAGAACAAAGAACATAGACTTTTTATTTCTTCTAAAGTTTGCAATGAAATCTGTATTAAATGTGTATTTGTGACACATTACAATACCAAAAATAATTATCACCATATAAATATTTATACAACTAATAATTATAAATTTTTAAATCTAGTTACTTGTATTTTATTACCTAGAAAAGTGTTTCTATGTTTTGTTTGTTTATTATTTATGTCATTTGTATATATTTTTCTTGATGATGATATACATGCAGTATATCGAAACGTCGATTAATTAATATTTAACAGAACTAAAACCTAATGCTTTTTCATTTTAATTGAAATACATTATCGTATAATTCTAAGTTCTATTGAATGAGTTCATGTGAGTTTATGATCTGTGGACACGCCATATAGGTACATTCATAAATAAATTTATAATGTAGCATCATTTTTTTTTAATTTGTTACAAAAAATATTTAATTTTGACAGACAACTGATTTGACTATAAATTGTTAAGTTCCAATTGTATGTAAATCAGACAACCTACGTCTGTACGAGATATGAAACATCACAATTCTCCAGTAGTTTGAGTCTGTGAATAAATTTCTATTACGCCAACACAATTTTGATATAATTTTAATTCAAATCTAAACTTATATCATTTTGTGTGATTATACTTTGTTAGTAACAATACAAGAAGTTAACTAAGATTTATTACGTCATATTTCTGAAAAATAGTTCACTTAAAAATACACACAAAATATGTATTTGCTTATAACATGATATTTTTAATGGAAAAAAAATAAAACAGTGTTCTATTTTTGAGTTTTTTAATGAATCATTTATGCATGATTAATCATAAACAAAAGTTCATTTCGTTTGTCTAAAATTATTCATGTGGTAGAATTACATCCTTTTATAAATATTTTTTGTTGTTATGTTATATGAGACAATGTAATGTAATGTGTTGTAATGTGAAGTAAGCAAAACAATATATGTATATTTGATATAGAATGTTTTATAGAACTGGTCTTGTTTTTATCAACGGTTTTTCATAACAGTTATTTTTACATATAATTATAAACTATTATAGAGTTTAAAACAAATTAATCGTTTAATGTAAAAACTAAAAGATATATATCTCGCTTATGGGACGACTTTTATTGATGTTTTAATGTTTATCGACTACTTTTGAGGTGTACTATCGCCCCCTAAAAGGATACAGAGAAGACCGTAAACATCTATATTATTACTTAAGGGGAGGTTCTCCTCTTCTGAATGACTAAAAAGTACGCAAAATTTGGAAATTTTTTATTCGCAAATGAAAAAAACATGGGAGGAAACGACAATTTTTTAAAATAAAGACCAAAATAACATTTTTTCGAATCCCCAAACCGTTTCCTTCTATGTTTTTTCATTTGCGAATAAAAAAAATTCAATCTTTGCGTACTTTTTAGTCATTTAAATGAGAACCTCCCCTTAATAGGAGTGGAAAAAAATATCTATCTTGTCTATTCTGTAAATAAATTAAATTTTAAAATATATTCTTTATTCTTACATTTGTTCAGAAGTCTGCATACTAACTAAGCAGGTTTATTGTTGAAATATTGGCGCCAGTGTTATTGGGTGCTAATAGGGCAACTGTATAGCTTTTGACAGGGGGGTGGGCCATTAGTCAGTGGTCCGGTAATAGTATCGCACCCCCTGTTGCTGGGGGGGGGGGGTATTAGCGCCATCGACTCTAGAAGCAAATAGACCCGTTTAACAGACAAACGCCTCAGTCTCGTAAATAGATGAGACACGAGACAGAAATTGACTCTCACAGTTTGCTCTTCCCATCGAATGTTTGGTTCATTTTTCAACAAACCTACTTTGTCACTATCGCTCCTCTGGTCGTGTTTCAGTTTTAACAAGAATTTTACTATCCGAAAACTTATGAAAGATATCGAATTACATAAGTTTGACATGATTTTAAGATGATCTTTGTAGATACTATTGATATATAGGTATATATATATATATATATATATATATATATATATATATATATATATATATATATATATACTATTTATATATATATATTATAGTAAAAGTCAAACAAACTGTATTAATTTTTTTTCAAAACCACAAAATTAATTCAGTATAGCTAAAATACGTATTAACGTTAATTCACACGGTTCTAATTGCTATGTTCAGACAGGTAGCTCAAATACAAAACATGTTGAAGTTAATATTGAATTTATTCATTTAATACAACTTATTTATTGTAACTGACTGTTCTGAAAATTACATAATGAATGTATATTTAGTATATTAATAATAATAGTATAATAGTATATTTTTTAACTGGCTCTATTTTTTACGAAAACGATTATTATTATACCCAAAAAATACCTAAGATATAATATCCTATGTAGAATAATATGTATTTTTTTGAATTTTTTTGTATTTATAATTTTTCCAAAAAAACGCATAAAATGCGTTTTTTTTGGAAAAAAAATTTGTTCTTTATTTTCCAAAATATAAAAAAATTCAAAGAAATATATATTATTCTACATAGAATATTATATCTCAGATATTTTTTCGGTACAATAATAATCGTTTTTGTAGAAAATAGAGCCATTTAAAAAATATTCTATTTTTTTATTTTATATAAATCAATTAATAATATTAAATTAATTATTGAATTATTAATTTAACATTCATTATGTAATTTTCCGAACAGTCAGTTACAATAAATAAGTTGTATTAAACGAATAAATTCAATATTAACTTCAACATGTTTTGTATTTGAGCTACGTGTCTGAATATAGCAATTAGAACCGTGTGAACTAACGTTAATTTTGTTGTTTTGGTAATTTTTTAAATTCTGTTTATTTGAATTTTTTCCACAGTATAATCATATTGCAATTTAACTTATACAAATTTTAAATTATTTATTATTGAAATGAATAGATTTATGAACGAAAAAATTAATAAATAACTGAAATCGTTTAAATTTAAATGGTTCAGAAACAAACAAGATTGCCAAAATTTGATAACTGTTCATTGCGATAAAAATCACACAAACACATATCAAAACAGAGTCGTTGATAGATAACATATATAGGTGATTCACTTATAAATTATCCTGACATTTTCATTGCTTCTAACTGTACACCGAGCTATACCTAGAAATACATGTACACTTTGTAAACCCCCGTGTATACGAGAAGAAGAAAAACTGACGGTACGGTAATAATTTACAACGTAAAGCCACCAATATTCATTTCCTCTTACACCAGGCTCTTCCGTCTTTGTCTATACGGTGTCTTTGTTTTCTCTTTTTCCTCTTTCACTTACTCGCCATTCCCCTCATTTTTTGTTGCACCCTTAAAACATTAAAATTTATTACCGTCCTTGCCCTATATATATATTTGTCTGTTTTATTTATTTTTTCTTCTTTTTCTTTTCCTCTCTGGCCGCTCGTCCGAATGTTGTTAATAAAATTAGAAACGTGATATAAATGATATCGATTACAAGAAATTGATAAATTGTCGTGATTTATATCTATATTATTGTGGTTAAATAAGCTTCTACGCGAGCGAATTTATTTTAAAAATGACATTATTTTGAAATTGATAGCGTTTATTTATATTATATGAATTGTCAAGATAATTTTAAGATGTTTTGTAAGTTAATTTGTGTTTTTAAAAGATGTACAAAATGATTTATTTGGTTTATGATAAATTTTAGTACTTAAATGAAATTTGTTTATATAAGTATAAGTTGATTCGTCTTAATTAAGGAGTTATAATATAGTACAAAAATCTTTCAGAACTGATTATATTAAAATAAAACAGCTGTAGGATTTAGTTCTTGTATTAATTTTTATTAATAATCAACGTTTCGACGTACTCCACGTATATCACTATCAGGAAAAAAGATACAAATGACATTTATAGTGAATAAACAGAACATAGAAGTAAGTTACTAGGTAACAAAATAAGTAACTACATCATAAAATTTATGAATGTTTGGTTTGGCTTCAAAAGCATAAAAGAAAAAATGACTGCCATGGAAATGAGATTTTTACGTGGGGTATGTGATGTAACGGAGAGGAATCGGATACGAAATAGATTAGTATATGATGAATGCGAAATTGAAAAAATGTTGTTGCAAAAGTTCTTTTCAGTCAGTTAAGATGGTTCGGTCATTCTAGTTACACTACATATACTTCACATATATATATATGTATATCATTTCTACTGCTTTTAACTAAAAGTGATCTATGACTACCAGCCATTGTATTTGTAATGCTATTGTGCATTTTCTTTACTAACAAAAAAATATTTTAAATATATTCAGATTTAAAAACAAGTTTTAAATTTTTCTCCGGTTTAAGTTTATTTCTGACATGATATCAGTAAGAAAATAGAAATATTGAGGGAAAAATAAAATAATTTAACATAACATGTGGAACAGTTTGACAGTTTTTTCCAACTGTCTGACAATATCCGAACAATACATCTTAAATATTTAAATAATAATATTTTGTTTCCCAGAAAGAATGTGTGTAAAGAAAAAGATACGTTACTCTTGTCATAATATGGCAAAAAATATATCCATTTAAATTGGTCGTTATACGAACATACGCTTTTATGAAATATTTAAGATTTTAATCTTTAATTTGTTTTATATTACAAAATTCTTTCTTATATATTTTTGTAAATTTTTTCTTCTGTGTATAAATAAAAATAATAATATTTTAGTATCATGTTTTTTAAAATCGTACAAGTTTATTTAACTAATATTGCCAGATACTTGATTATTATCAAAATAAATGTTCTTTTATTTACAGGAAACTGTTATTTGTATTAACTGCAACCAACATATCACTTGTGTTTTACGGGTTGCATAAAATATCGGTTTATAAAATTAAATACCATAATAACGCGATCCAAATTTAACGCGACACCGAAATTTTTTATAAAGATATTTAGAACAAAAATAATCCGAATTTAACGCAATTCATTCTTTTTCATAAAATAAAATTCAAGAATTGTTACATTCCACATTACCTAAGACTTCGAATTTAGCGCCAATCAATTTTTTGAACGAGAAATAATTAGTCAAAAAATATCGCGTTACATTCGGGCAAATACGGTAATAGAAAAATAATGAATGTTAAAATATTTATTTTTTATTTATTAATTATTCTACATAAATTATAAGTATACAAATGGACGTAATGTGTATAATTAAAATTCAAATTAGTGACTTAATTCATATTTATTATTAATAAATTCATAAAAAAATCTTCTTAGGATAATTATTTTGTGCTTCTGGTATACGAAAAATGCAATGTCTTTTAACATTATTTGTTGATATATCGAAAATGTTATTAAAAAGTTGTTTGTTGTTGTTGTTGTTATATAATTTTATTTTCGTGAAATATAATTGAAAATATTTGATGTTTAAAAAAATTGTTTTCAATATTTTAAATGCCATCATAACGCTTAGTGGCGCAACCAAGGTGGGGGTGGCCCAAGGCTAGCAGAATTAGCACAATTTTTATTCGTTTATTAATATATTCAGCAGTCACTTCTAACGCTACAATTATTTACCCCAAAATATTGAGCCAACATTCATTATTTTAAACTATTAATTATTCGATTCATGTAAGATAATGTGGAAATCTGGTTAGTACTTGCTTTTTTTTGCTTCTCCAAGATAAAATCCTTGCCCCCCCCCCCAAGACAAAATCCTGGCTGCGCCACTGATAACTGAATAAGTTTTAATTACAATTCGACGTTTCGATATATTCCAAGTATATGATCATCAGGAAAAATATGGAAATGACATAAATAATAAACAAACAAAACATAGAAACAAGTTACTAGGTAACAAAATACAAGTAACTAGATAATAATATTTATAAATTATTAATTAATTATATAGAACGAAATCCTAAAGCTTTTTTATTTTAATAAATATATAATGTATTAGAAATTAAAAACTGTGGTTCTGTATTTTCATTTTTAACATTTTGTCCATCAATTTTTTGTTTGTTCTATATTTCAAAAACCTTACTTTCGCGACATTGATGTTTAAAGTTTCTGAACAGAATTGTTTATAGGACGGATAAGGAACCAATTAGAATTTATATTTTTTAAAACTATTAAAATTATATCATCCACGATTGTTAAAACTTATATTGCCAAAATTAGCAATAATTTTGTTTTATATATAATTTAATTAAAATTAATCATTAAAAAAATCATTATATCATATGAGGCGTATAGATGCAAAACTCACTATTCGACAAAAAGTGAAAAATGAGATTTTGCGTGATTTGGACGTAGAATTTTACAAGGAATACGATAGTTAGGTTAGTTAGAAAAAAAAACTTAGTATTTAATATGAGAAACACTCTTTAAAGTTTAGTGTTGGATGCAAAACTCACTACTTGCGTTGATAGTTTAGATGCAAACAGTTACTTTGTATGAATTAATGATGTATAAAACCAATGATTCACGATTTTAAATAAGTATTGCCATCTAGTAACAAGATTTTCTCATCAAAATATAATTACACTTAGCTATAACAGTTTTTTGCAAATATCTCAGAACTTAAAATTTGCAAATAGTGAGTTTTGCATCTATACGACTCATATATGCAATAAAAAATTTAAAATAATTTGTTAAATATAAAACTAAAATGTATGTTTTTTTTACAGGTGAGTTTTTCCAATACATCTTCACGTTGTCCTAGTCCAACTAAACTATCTGTAAGTCAAATTATAAATAATAATCTTAGGTCCAGTTGTATAAAATATTGTTAACTGATCATGTGTTGCAATACTCGATTAGATTTTCAACTGTTTAGAAAATACTTCGCGAATTATTAACGTTAGTTAAAATTAAAACTGCTCGACGACGAATTTTAAATGTATTTTTCAGAAAATATATTGATATATTTTCAGATTCGATATAAATAAAGGATGAGGCTATTTATACATACGGTATGTATACGCAATTGGCTATTTATACATACTGAAAAACAAAAAAAACCTAAACTAACCTACCCTAAATAGCCAATTACGTAAAAATACTGTATGTATAAATAGCCAATTGCGTATACATACCGTATGTATAAATAGCCACTTTCATAAATAAATTGTCAAAATATAAAATATCATTGCGTATGCGTCTGTAAATTTTATTCTATATCGTGTAAAATGTATTAATTCTGTATATTGTCTATATATAATTTTCTATAAATTTTTTGTATAAAAAAAAATGCATCGTGTAAAGCCAGCGTAGAAATAGTTAGGTTATATAATACAATTTAGTAATTGTAGCGCTTTTTTTGAACTGATAACATTGTAAGTAACGAACAAAGGTAATATATACTGGTAAATTATTTTTATACGTTAATTTTCCGAACTAACATCACCAAATAAAAATCAGATTTCACATAATTAGAAATTTTTTTGTTTCTGTATAAATAATAATGCGTTTTTCTTAAGAAAATTATAATTAATATAATAATAATAATAATCTTTATTTATTTATCAGAGCTATTACAATTTACATAAAAATAACATATTTTTACATAGAATATATATATATACATACGTATACATATTAAGTGGTATAATTATACTTACAGAATACTTCACAAATTTAGAAAATAATTTTTTAACTTTATTTTGAAAACTTTAATGGTTTCAGATGTTGTAATATCTTTCGGCAAATTATTGTAAACATTGGCACCATTCCGAAATATAGAATTACTTGTTGATTTCTTATTAAATTTGCTTATATATAGATCACATGTTTGTTCACATTTAATATTTTGTTTAAATCTGCAATAAATAGTTAACAAATTGCCGGATTTTAAAACAACAATATGTAATTTATTCAGTCAATAATATGGTATATTTTTGCATTAAAAAATCATTAAATTTCTAATTAGTAAGACAATTTTAGTCGCTATTTATGCTATAAACTACCATATCAGATACATTAATTAGCCGTTTTTTTTTTACACTATTTATAAAATAATTAACGGAACAATGATTTTTGGAAATGTATGAGGAACTATTGAAGAAATTATTTATTGTTTTGTGAAATAGGGTAATAGTTATGTAATCTAATATCATACAAAGGACATTCAGAAAGAAATTAGAAAATATTGATCCATATTCTCACCTCAGTTTTAAAAGTTATTTTTGTTAAAAGTACTTTTGACATTTATTTAAAATTATTTACTAAGCAATTTTAATTAGTTTATTTGAATTTGATAATATTAGATATAAAAAAAATCATTAATTTTCATTACTTATTTTCAATCATTATTTTCATAATCATTTATTTTGATTACTTGAGACTTCAACTTTCCGAAACAAAAATTAAAAAAAAAAAGCAATGGCCGTATTTTTAGAGTACTTTTAGATAAGTGCAAATATTTTAAAGTGTTTATTTAAAAATTATTAAAACTGCTTTTAGCATTATTTATATTTTAGAATGTTAAATATAATAAAAAAATGTAATTTATAAAAGCAAAAATTAATATTGAAATCCTGAGTGCTTTTAACTAAAAGTACTGTAAAAGTTGCTATGAAAATAATAAATAATATTCTTGAATTAAACGAGGTAAACAAAACCAACAAACCAATGAACAACCAAATACAAAATGCGTAATTAATTCATACGAAAATTTATTAACCACAATCGATAAACAATAAGAAATGTGATACGCGATTAATTAATTTTTACGCAATATAAGTTGTTCGAAGTAAACACAATTCAATACAATACATACAAATCAAAATGTATCTACAAGATTTGATTGCAAATGTTGGTTGATTATGCATAGAGGACGAGACGCACATTACCGTGTACAACGTTGTATGTAGATTTTCTCTCTCTCTCTCTCTCTCTCTTTATTTATTTTCGCAATAAAGAAAAAAAAACTGGAGGCGACATCACAATTTATTTTCCACACTTTTTTCAAGGTTAACATCGATGTTTATTTATGTTGTCAATAATAATCAGTGGCGGAACATGTATCGTCAATATCAAATTAAATCGTAAGCGGGAATTTGCAAAATTTTACAATTACAATGTGTACACTATTATTATTTTTAATAAAAGTAAAACACCTAATAATATTTTTCACAAAGGGTTACAAGTATATAATCAACTACCAGAATTTATAAAAATATGCTCTTCACTACAACTTTTCAAAATTAAAATCAAACATTATTTGAATAAAACAAGTTAGTTATTTAGTGTCGCATATATTTGTATTCATATTTATGTATTTTATAATTAAAATATTTTATGTATTTGTTTTCTTTAAAGCTCCCAAAGCTATTAATAAATTATTATTATTATTATTATTATTATTATTATTATTCGTTTTTTTTTTCACACCACCTCAACTTGGCTGAGTTACCCAGGTGATCGGGGTAACGGATTTCTTACAACCCAGAGATAAAGTGAGGTTGTGGTGGACTGATTTAGTATCCGAGATCTGACCTAGATCTTAAGGATACTAAATGGTCTTCCTAATAATGTGTGCAGTGCCCAATATTGCTGTTTTTTGTAGTGACTGGATCAATTTACCATTGCAGCCAGGTATAGCTCCCAAGTACTTTGGTAAGTTTGTTGTGACAGCTCCAGTTGCGCCGATTATAATTGGTATCACTTTTGCTTTCAATTTCCACATCCGCTCTATTTCTATTTGCAGGCTTTTATATTTCAGGATTTTTTCTGATTTTTTTTTTTTTTTATTATTATTATTATTATTATTATTATTATTATTATTATTATTATTATTATTATTATTATTATTATTATTATTATTATTATTATTATTATTATTATTATTATTATTATTATTATTATTATTATTATTATTATTAAATTATTATCATCATCTATATGCTATTTACAATCTGCCCACTAAAGAACAAAATAAATATTTTTTTCTTCGAGCATATCGAAATATTGATATTATTGCTTATATAGAAGTACAAGTGTTACTAGTACAATAATGTGCATCATTTTTACGTGGGGTATGTGGTGTAAATAGGAGAGATCGGGTACGAAATACGATTAGTGTATGATGAGTTTGAAATTGAAAAAAAATGTTGTAGCAAAAGTTGCCCCGTGTTAGGAGTCAGTTAAGATGGTTCAGACATATTGAGCGAATGTTTAATGAACGTTTGGTTAAAAAGATTTATTTGAATGATTTTGATGGTATACGTTTGTAAGTGGACGTCCGATGAGTAGTTGGAGTGGTATGATTAAGAGAGTGGCTTGCGTGAGCGAAAGTTTCCAAGTAGTAGGAATAAAAGAGCATGTATGAGAAAGGAATTATGAATGTGGATGAAGCGAAAGTTGCTTATTTGGATAGGGAATGTTTGGAGGCGACTGATTTCGGGATGATGTAAAGAGTTTGTGCCACACCCTTTTGGGTACATGACGTGATTGTGTATGTATGTATTATACAGTATTTAGTTACTATATACATCACAGGTGGTAGCTTAATATTTATCAATTATTATTTATTATTTTAATTACATAATTGACAACCACTAAAATATTGAGAACCCCTAGTTTCACACCAGTCAGTCACACCATTTCAAGTTCGACTATATTAGTTTTTAATCAATTCTGAATTCTAACTGGGTTAGTTATGAGCAGTCCACATCATATTTTTCGTAATATACATAATAATTGTGAATTACAGACAACTATACGCCATAAAATATTTATTATTATGTAATATATTTATACATTTTAATTGCAAAAACAGTAACATTAAATATTTATGGATATTTGCACTTACGTAATATTATGTAAGATTATACGACTATATGAAAAATAAAAACTATGTACATTGTTAATAATATTCGGCAAATATAAAAAATTACATTATTATTAATATTTTTTTTAAAGACTAACCGCAATAAATCATAAATTATGCTACATCATTATTTAAGTACTCATATAGTTAAAATGATAGATAATAAATACGTAAACGATTATAAGTATTCTGGGATGTGTTAAAAATATTTTGAATTTCAAAATATTTTGTATTCATATATGTATATATATGTATAATAAATGTATTTTAAATGTGCGGAATGTACGCAATGCTTTTTCGAAAATTAGTTTTAAATGTGCATAGTTTTGGCTTGGAGAAAATATTGAAATTATTTTCGTATTACAAAAATTTTATCGAAAAATTTTAAATAAATATTTTCCTATATCTTTAAAATTTAAACTAATTACATAATAACATACAAAAATGTTTCAGAACTTTTTATATTAAATAATTGCTTTAGGTTCTGTATTAAAATTAATTTATAATCGACGTTTCGACGATACTCAATGCTCGTCTTTATCAGGATAAACTGATTCAAATGACATTACAGTAAATAACAGATCATAGAAACAAATTACTATAAGTAATAAATAAGTGACTAATTCATAAAAATATTTAGCCCGTATTCTCGCCTCATTCATAAAAGTGATTTTTGCCAAAAGTACTTTTAATGTTTATTTAAACTTATTTATTAAGCACTTTATAATAGTTTATTTAAATTTTATAATATCAAGTATAATAAAAATGATCAGAAATAGAAAAACTATTTATATTTGATCAAAAACAGAAGCAAAAAGTTATTTTGAAATTAATAATAAAAGCATTTTTTCACGAAAAAGTGAGGTAAGAATACGGGCCTTAGATTTTTAATTATTTTTAATACTATTCATATTTGATAAGAGGTAGAAGTAAAAATTGATTTTAAAACAAAAAATAAAAGCACTTTTTCATAAACAAAAGAGTTGGGAATACCCTAGTATTTAAAAAAAATTGTACATAAGCTGCTGAAACAAATGATTGTAAATCAAAAAATTGATATAATTTTTTCCATGTTTTAGTAATTTTCAGATAATGTATTAGTATTTTTTTAAATCAGGAATATTTGTTTTAAACAATATTAAAATTAACATATAAAACTTTTTTCAGAACTCATTATATTAAAATGAAAAGTTTTTAGGATATAGTTCTGTATAAATTTTAATTAAAAATCGACGTGTCGATATACTCTACCTATATATTATCATCAGGATAAATTATACAAAATGATGATGATCTCTCTCTCTATATTTCTTTATCTCTCTTTCTCTCTCTCTAAATATATGAGTGGTATTTTTTGGCATGACAGAATTGGTATTATTCACGACGTAATTGGTATAATTTACGACAAAACAATGAAACGCACGACAAAATATAAGTGAATGACGTTCTAGTGGCAAAAATTTAATACTAACTTTTTAACCTAATTTATCCAGCAATAACCGCAATCAAAATCTTCAGATGTATTAACCTCTGAAGAACAAATAAAAAAATGGATGAGGCTATTTATACATACGGTATGTATACGCAATTGGCTATTTATACATACTAAAAAAAAGAAACCTAAACCTACTTATTAACCTAACCTACCCTACCCTAAATAGTCAATTTCGTAAAAATACTGTATGTATAAATAGCCAATTGCATATACATACCGTATGTATAAATAGCCACTTTCTAAAAAAATAACCTTTCAACCTAACCACCTAATCAAAATCATCTACTAAAATTATCAGATGTATTAACCTTTTTCAATGAAATGAAAAAAAAATATAATAGTTTATTAATTTGTTCATTATACTAATTTTGTGCTATACTTATAGTTTGAAATACCAATTTCTGTCATGTCATACTACATATATACATACATACGTACACAATCACGCCATGTACCCAAAAGAGTGTGGCACAAACTCTTTTCATCATTCCGAAATCAGTCGCCTCCAAACATTCCTATCCAAACAACCAACTTTCGCTTCATCCACGCTCACGCAAAACACTCTCAATCATACCACTCCAACTACTCATCGGACGTCCACGCAAACGTGTACCATCAAAATCATTCAAATAAATCTTTTTAACCAAACGTTTATTAGACATTCGCTCAACATGTCCGAACCATCTTAACTGACTAGCACTAACTTTTGCTACAACATTTTTTTCAATTTCACACTCATCATACACTAATCGTATTTCGTACCCGATCTCTCCTATAGTTACACCCAGCTACCCCACGTAAAAATCTCATTTCCACAGCAGTCATTTTCCGTTTATGTTTTTGCAACCAAACTTAACATTCACTATCATACATCAACGTAGTCACCAAAACTGCATTGTTCATTCTACTAATTTTGTACTATACTAGTTTGAAATACCAATTTCTATCATGCCATACTTATCGTCTGAAATACAAATCTACATATTCCCCTATCTATAGTATATCAGTATGAGGGTTCCTTAAATTAAACACACTGTTTTTTAAACTGCACCTAAAATAGATCAATAATATCCTATTCAGTCATAGACTGATATTCGGTCTGATTCTCTAACAAAGTTGCTAAGTTTTAGCAACGTTGCCAACAACTCTAACCAATAGGAACAAATATAACAGCTATCATTTTGATTTTTTATTTAGTGTCAGCTAATATTATTGGCTAATGTTCTTAGCAACGTTGTTAAAACTTAGCAACTTCGTTAGAGAATTAGGGTGATTGTTCGCCATTTAAAACACACAACTTGTGTACCGCGTCCCCCCCCCCTCCCCTCATCATACCTGCAAAACAGTCGTGTATGTGTCACGAGGTGGCCAGGTGGGAGTCAAAACAACACACAATCGCTCTCGCGCGCACACACACACAAAAACATCATCGAATCGGACTAAAAACAAAACACTAACGCACGGCTACACAACGTATATCAAAGGTGTAGTAAGTAGTGAGCATATTCAGTTTATAATAGTGTTATTATACCGTCATATGTCTAAACAAATACAATATGCACGGCGGTGCTGTGTTTGCACAAATTTGACCGACTAAAACAAAAACAAAAAAACAATTGAACAATTTATATGTATATATGTTGTGATGGTAATGGTGTCTTCATCTTACGAGGATATACAGTGTCCTGTGTTTGCAGTTAATGGAAATAATGTTAGTAGTTTGTATATATCTAATGTGCGTTTGTGTTTTACTAGTGTTTTTTTTTTCTTGTTGGTGGGATATTTTGTGAATTGTGAATGCATTAGGCTATTGTGTTTTTTTTTTTTGGAATGTATGCTGAGATAATCTTGATCAATAGTGATTGTTGATGAGATTTTGCTTGTAAGTGGGCGTTCTTCTTTTGTTTTTTGAAAATTAATTCCGTGATACAATACTACACACATATCTATCATTTTTACCTGGATTTACTTGGATTATTCTAACACTTTCAAAATTATTTGATTATTAACTTTAAAATTATTTATACATACGGTATGTATACGCAATTGGCTATTTATACATACAAAAAAAAAACCTAAACCAACCTACTAACCTAACCTACCCTAAATAGCCAATTGCGTAAAAATACTGTATGTATAAATAGCCAATTGCGTATACATACCGTATGTATAAATAGCCACTTTCTTAAAATTGACATAATAAAAAAAATTTCAGAATTCATTATATTAAAATAAAAAGATTTTAGGATTAAATTCTGCATATTTTTTAATTAAAAATCGACGTTTTGATTTATCAAAAACATATACAAATGACAAATAATAAACAAACAAACATAGAAACAAGTTACTATGTAACAAAATTCAACTACACTGTAAAAAAAAGTTACTATTTTACATAAAAACGTTGGTTTACATAAATTTTTGTAAAAGTAATACAATTTTTTAATTTTAAGTAAAATAATTAATTTACTATATTTTATGTTTTTTTTTTATCGAAAAAGTAAATAATTACTTACATAAAATATACGTATTTTATATTTATATAATGTAAAATTTTTACTTAAAATATCTATAAATAATATTACATATATCTTGTAAAAATACTGACATCTGTATATTTACATATTAATCTGGTGTAAATCAGTTATCTCAGGTTTTTATATAAAATTATCGAATCTTTTTTACAGTGTAGATTATAAAATTTATAAATTATACAGAACTTAATCCTAAAACTTATTTATTTTAACTATGAAATTAATTTTTGTGTACTATTTCTTTTTTTGCTCTAACGTTATTTTTTTAAAATTTGCACTTTGAGTTTTTGTCTTATAAAAAGAAATATAAAGCTTAAATGAAAACAAATATTACTACATTACAAACTGGAAAAATAGGTCTTTATTTGCAGTTTTTTTAAAACACTTTTTATTATAATACAGTTCAAAATAATTTAGTATAACTTCTTGAATTAAAGGAACTGCCTTCGGTGACATATTAAACTGGTGTAAATCAATTGCCCCAGGTTTTCATGTACAATTACCAAATTTTTTTACAGTGTACATACATTATTTTTTTGTTTTGTCACATGTACATAAGTTTTAGCAAGGTTAAGTTTGACAATCTTATAAAATATATCACATGTTATATCACATTTTTGTATAATTATCATTGTAATTAAAATAATAAATATTAAAAGTTTGAAAACAAGATTATCGCAGATTAATTTTAGAATATCAATTGTTACGATATATTCGGTAATTATAGATATGTTTCCTGGCTAACTTAACAAATAATACTAAAAACAATTAAATGAGTAATTTTATAGAAAAATAACAATAATCTTAAACAAAATTGTTAATAAGTAAAATTTCAATTGCACAAATATTTAGTTTCTATTGTAGAATTTATAATTCCCACTGTACATAACAATAAGGTCTGTAATAGGCTTTAAGGTCGTACTAAAATATACCTTCTTTTTTTTGGTTTGTTTATTATTATTTTTAAATCTATTAAACTTTTTACATATGTAAGGTCAGATGTAATAAAAATAACAAATAAATATAAAAAAGAATAATTATATATAAAATAAAAACTTAAATGCAAAACGTCAGAACTTGTAAAATAGATTATATAATACACAGAATATATTTTTTAGAAATATTACACTAAAAATTATGGTTTTTTTTAAAACAAATTAAGTGGGCAATAAACATAGATTATAGTGTTTTTTCTTTTGGAAATATACACACTAAAAATTATGAAATAAATCTGCTTTACATTGAAGTTTTGCAAGAATATTTATTTATAATCGACGTTTCGACGAACTCAATTCGAACTCGAACTAACTCAATGATATTTACAGTAATTAAACAGAACACAGAAACAAGTTACTAGGTAACAAATAAATAACTAGATCATAAAAATATATAGATTTTTAATTAATTTTATTTGCTTTTACAATGATTGATGTTATCTTTTTCTTTATAAATTATCAATCTGTTGTTAATATTGATTGGTCTTGCAATACGTCTAAATCGTCCAGATAAAAAGATAACATCAATCACTGTGAAGGCACTGAGTTAAATAAAATTTGGGTTCCATTAATTAAAAAAATCTATAAATTTTATGTTACATATTTGTTACCTAGTTTAACCTAAAGCAGTTTTATTTTAATATAATGAAAGATTTTGGATATAGGCTCACTTGCGTACGTGTCAGATGCGTACAAACATTATTTAGTATCACTTGCGTACAAATAAGGGTCGGCTCAAGCACAGGTAGTGAACCTAACTTAATCCGAGTGTCAGATGCGTACAGCGATTTTACAAATAATCAAGTTAGTATTCAATTTTAATATTGACCAAGTTTATATTTAGTGGTTTAAATGGTCTCCCAAGATTAAAAGGTAACCTAACCACGAAGTATAATATAGAAGGAGTGCGCACTCGTTCAGAAACATGGCTACTAAAATGTGCTTTAAAAAGAGGCAGACAATGTTAGAGAGAGATAGCATATAGTGTCTTGTATTTCTTCTAGGTAGGTGATCATCCTTATAGTATATTAATTTTTTATTTATAACATTCATGGAGGTAAATAAATATTTTAAAATAATATTCTTATATATTTATTAAAACTGCTAATATACATTTAATTCATTTACAACAGTATGTAGGTACATTACAAAAAACCAAATAACTAAAAATGAGGAAAGTGGAGAGTTGAGAGTCAAAAGTGGAAAATTAAACAAGTATCAATAATAATTATTATCTATAATTATTTGTCATAATTATAAAATCATATGTTATAATTGTTAATATATTCTAAATACTAAAAAATATATATGTTTATGAAGAACATAATTTTGTTTTTTTTCTAAAATCTTTACATTTTGATTTCATATTTTTTTGCTGCATATGATTATATTGCCTGATCCTCATAACAATAAATGCGTGAATAATATATGAAAATATTATTATTTTATGTTCAGTACATGGGAATTCAAATTTATAATTTTCTAAAATAACCAAAATTGTTTCTTGGTATACCTGATCCGTTTGTATAAATTTCATAATAATTTTTTCTGCATACATGCAAAAATTAAATATATTAGTGTTTGGATATACTAAAAAACCTCTATTTTTTAAATTCGTTAAATATGCTTGAGGGGTATTTACAAGGTCGGTTTTTAAACCTTCTCTGCACAAGTTACAGTCAGTTTTCTTTAGCAAATAGTAATAATTGGGTTGTATCATTGTTTGATACATTTTCCTGTTCGGAGGATTCCAGTTCAGATTGTTCAAAACCATGGATGTTCGTGGCGTTTTGCACATTTTGAGTCGTTATTTCTACAATAATTATAATTTTTATAATAAAATATGCAATAAAATTTTTATTTTATTACACAAAATATAAAAATAAGTATATAAATAAATATTTATATACTAAATACCTGATACAATTTGTGTTTCGCTCGCTGCTGTCTGTGCAGGAGTGGAAAGTTCATGTTTCTTAATAATTCTTCTCTTTTTTATAATTTTAGTCATATATTTTGGGCAGTTTGGAAAAATGCTAGGTAACTGCATCGTTTTTTAATCTATAACGATTTAAAGGAACCTAAAATAATCATACAAAAACGAAGTAGCATCTTTCAAATCTTGTCACTTACAAAACTGGGTTAAGTTTATATACAAGTTTAAATAACAACATTTATTACTTACTGTATTTATTCCATCACTCCAAGACCTTACAATGTCTTCTTCGCAAAAGTGTTTTTCGCAAACATAATCTTTTATTCCCAATATTTTATCTTTTCGAGGAATCTGTTTTCTCCATTTTTCAAGCATTTCCTGGTTACCTTTTCCTTATTATTGTCATAACCACTACGACAGCGTGGAACAAAGCACCTTTTACCCATTTCACGTTTTATATTTTATAAAAATTATATAAAAAACACAAAATAACGACACCGGCAAAGCTAGTTCTGGTACACAGTCAGACACTATGTGTTATCTCTCTCTACTCAGTTGTCACTCTTTCTCGACACAACTTCGCTGCCATTCGTCTCTATACAGCGTTATACGAAGTTCGCACTCCTTCTATATTATACTTCGTGAACCTAACCTAACCTAGCCAATCATTTGCGCCAGTCGTCATTTGTGCCGATGGGATAAGCGCCTATATTGAATAATAACATAACTAAACCTTAACTTAACCTACCCTAGCCAACAGTGGCGCAGCGCAGATGATAAGGTTTCGTGGCGCAAATGATATACCACTATTGACGCAAATGACAACTCGACATTTCCCAAACCTCTGTACGCATCTGACACTCGGCCTAAGTACTTTCACTACCTGGGCTTGAGCCGACCCTTATTTGTACGCAAGTGATACTAAATAATGTTTGTACGCATCTGACACGTACGCAAGTGACACGACACCAAGATTTTGTACTATGTTGAATGAAAATAATTTTCTGTACTCGAAAGAATTATTTTTCACCGTCTATTTAAGTTTTCCATCTAAATATTAAACACAACAAAAATTATTTATAATTACAAATAGAACATTGAAATATTAATGAAATATACATACATACACAATCACGCCATGTACCCAAAAGGGTGTGGCACAAACTCTTTTTATCATTCCGAAATCAGTCGCCTCCGAACATTCCTATTCAAACAAGCAACTTTCGCTTCATCCACATTCATAATTTCTCTCATACATGCTTTTTTATTCTTACTACTTGGAAACTTTCGCTCACGCAAAACACTCTCAATCATACCACTCCAACTAATCGTCGGACGTCCACGCAAACGTATACCATCAAAATCATTCAAATAAATAAATGAAATATAGTTGTTGCTATACAAAATTTTCTATTCCATAAATTTATTTAATACGTTGACGGTCGGCTCTGGGGTGGCCACAGCAAATATTTTATTACTACTCTACAAATTCTAAATTAGTTTACGTAAATTTTCGTAGGTGTTTAATTACCGAATTAGTCACAAATTAACATGCAACAAGAAACATTAAAATTAATTTTGGGTTAAATTTTACTCATTATGGTTATAGAGAAAAGTTAATTATAATATTTTATAGGTACTAGACTTGTTTAAAGTCTAAATATTACATTTATTTATTCAAGTTTCTGGATGACGACATGTTTTGTGTAAGGTAATAAAGTAATATATAAATAATATTAATTGCATCTGTTTAAACAAACTTATATGTTTTTGTTTACATTTCTAATTATTAGACGAATGATTATAATTTTTATGTATTTCAAAGTCTCATACATTTGAATTTGCATAGTTTGCAAAATATGTTTTATAGAATTTTTAACAAACTTATAATTTTATAAAATAAGACTTGCTTTAGGTTAAAGTTCTGTATTAATATTTATTTATAATGAAATTAACGTCCGTCTTTATTAGGAAAACTGATACAAATGACACACATACATACATACATACACAAAATACCCAAAAGGGTGTGGCACAAACTCTTTTTATCATCCCGAAATCAGTCGCCTTTAAACATTCCTAACCAAACAAGCAACTTTTGCTTCATCCACATTCATAATTTCTTTCTCATCGCATACTCTTTTATTTCTACTACTTGGAAACTTTCGCTCACGCAAGCCACTTTCAATCATACCACTCGAACTACTCATCGGACGTCCACGCAAACGTATACCATCACAATCATTCAAATATATCTTTTTAACCAAACGTTCATTAGACATTCGCTCAACATGTCCGAACCATCTTAACTGACTAACACCAACTTTTGCTACATTTTTTTTTCAAATGATACAAATGACATTTACAGTAAATAAACAGAACATTAGAACAAGTTATTAGGTAACAAATAAGTAACTAGATCATAAAATTTATTTATTTATTATCTAGATAAATTTTTAATTTGTAATATATTTTGTCATCTACATTACAAAAAAAAAACCTATTTTTATATGTTCATCTAGATTAAATTTTCTATCTGTCTCAACTTGGTTCCAACACTGTAAAAAATTACCTTTACTTTTACACACAGTAAAACATGCTCATCAAATTATTGTAAGAATTACACAAGAATTACTTGTTGGTATTACCAATATTAACATTTTAAAGTTTAATTAATTATACATAAAAGTAATATTATTCTTTACATATCAAATCTAACAGATTTAGCACTGTATATTTAAAAATGTAATTTTCAGTCACATGCTAAATATATATATATATATATATATATATATATATTGAGTGTCACCTATAACTAATTGAAAATCAAATACAAAAATATACACAATTATTTAAAAATATTTCTAATCCTGTTTAGAATTCCCACGTTTCATATTCATAAAATTGTATAAAAAATACATGAAATACAAAGGTATTTAAAGTATTTTATAAACATAGGTTAATTTTTTGTTTTTGTTTTAAATAATTATTTAAGTAAACATGCGATAGTATAATAGACAGACACCGTATTCTAATTATGATAACGGTATAGCATTTAAATGTAACGCAAAAGTATTTTAAATATATTATTATTCTGCGTTTAGGTTTTGTAGTTTTACGTAAAATTTTGCATCGCAGTTATTTTCAACTAATTTAATTTGTTTATAGTAAAAACAGAAATTTCATTGTTATTTTATTACACAGTAGGTGGTTCCAAGAAGAATAGTGGATAAAAATATTTATCAAACATAAATGTATTATACCAAGTATGTGCGAAAAAAAGGGAAAATTGAAAATTAAGGACAGATCTGTTACAGTAATATCGAATCTTAAACTTTATTTTCGTTAGTTATAGTTATCACAACAGACTCGTTTAAAAATAGGATGAGGCTATTTATACATACGGTATGTAAACGCAATTGGCTATTTATACATACTAAAAAAAAAAACCTAAACCAACCTACTAACCTAACCTACCCTAAATAGCCAATTACGTAAAAATACTGTATGTATAAATAGCCAATTGCGTATACATACCGTATGTATAAATAGCCACTTTCTTAAAAATATACCAAACTAAATGATTTTTTCTTAAAATACAGGTGACAAATTCTAACTATTTCTATTGGAAATATAGTTTGGAATTATTTAATGATTATTTCAGTTTAAATTTAGAAAAAATACACTTTCTATTTTTCATGTAATTAAGCAATTACTGTGTGGAATTTCCGTGTAATATATTATTTTGTTTATGCAAAAAATTTATACATATATTCTTCATTCATATATTATATAAAATGCAATAGAAAAAAATATGTATACATACAGATTTATAAAAATATATATATATATATATATATATATATATATATATATATATATATATATATATATATATATATATTTTATTCAAAGATGCCCGTATAAAATTATGAAATTAAAATTTCGTTTTTATTATCATTGTACAAACAATTAAAATATTTATTCTTATCAGTCAAATATTTAACGGAAGTTTATGCTGGTTAAACAAATGAAGAATTATTCTGCCTTTAATGAAACATTTTCAGTTTTAATGAATTTCATTATAAGATACGATCCCAATATTATTTAATTTAATTAGAATTATAATCTAACATCAAAAATAACTTAATGTCTAATGAACGTTTGGTTAAAAAGATTTATTTGAATGATTTTGATGGTATACGTTTGCTAGTGGACGTCCGATGAGTAGTTGGAGTGGTAAGATTGAGAGGGTGGCTTGCGTGAACGAAAGTTTCCAAGTAGTAGGAATAAAAGAGCATGTATGAGAGGAATTATGAATGTGGATGAAGCGAAAGTTGCTTGTTTGGATAGGAATGTTTATAGGAGACTGATTTCGGGATGATGAAAAGAGTTTGTGCCTCACCCTTTTGGGTACATGGCGTGATTGTGTAGGTATGTATGTATGTATGTAAAAATAACTTAAACTTATATGTCTAGAACACATTTAAGTCTTTTTTTAATGTTACAGTAGAAGTAATGGTATAGTAAACCTAAACTATTACCAGTGAATATACATCATCACTAAAATAATCAGTGAATGTGTACTATTTAAATGAAATGCTATATAACTTGTAAAAAAGCCTATTGTCAAGGTTAGGATTAGAACTTTTTCTACTGATAATGAAAGCTTAACTTTCGAGTGTACAGCATGTTTAAATTATTGTTTATGGTTTAAGGGAAATTATTTTATTTTATGGACACTGTATATGAAACAAAGATTAAGTTTTTATTTCGTTAAAAAGTAAATTTTCAACTTTAATTTAGAATTTTTATTGCATATTTTGCGTCTAACTGCACATTACAATATAAAAAATTACATTGTAAAAAATATATCTTAAATTTTTGTAATTTTACATACATGCACAATCACGCCATGCACCCAAAAGGGTGTGGCACAAACTCTTTTTATCATCCCGAAATCAGTCGCCTCCAAACATTTCTATCCAAACAAGCAACTTTCGCACTTTCATCCACATTCATAATTTTTTCTCATCGCATGCTCTTTTATTCCCACTATTTGGAAACTTTTGCTCACGCAAGCCACTCTCTCAATCATACCATCTCCAACTACTCATCGGACGTCCACGCAAACGTATACCATCAAAATCATTCAAATAATAATTTTACGTAGATTTAATAATAAAATAAAAATATTGGCCCGTATTCTCGCCTCATTTATAAAAGTGATTTTTGCCAAAAGTACTTTTAAAATTTACTTAAAATCATTTATTAAGCATTTTAAAATAGTTTATTTAAATTTTATAATACCAAATATAATGAAAATAATCAAAAATAGAAAAATTATTTACGATTAATGAAAAACAGAAGCAAAAAGTTATTTTGAAATTAATGATAAAAGCACTTTTTCACGAAAAAGTGAGGTGAGAATACGGGCCATTATCATTTTGTAATTTTACTCTGATAATTATATTTTTTATAAAAAAATTACTTTTACAAAACATGTAAAATTACCTACATTTTTTACAGTGTATGTATGCAAAATATTGGAAAAAATCATCTAGATTCTTTTATGAACGATAATGCATTTAAAAAAATGATTTTGCGTGTTTGTACATTATTTGCATGTCAATTCCGACTTTTAAGTGTAGAAAATTAGATCATTCTCGTTGATGGATGATGATTTATGCTTGTTGCATAATAACATTCGCGTTCCAAAATTTAATATTGTCTCATTGAATTTTGATTTTCGCTCGCAAGCTTTGTGTACAGGCTTTAATATCATGGATAGATAAACAGATAGGGAAAGAAAATGAAATTAGATCGTTATGTGACTATGCAAAATGTTTTCAATCGCATTAATTGGTTTATACATTAATTAATTAGTTCAATCAAGGAAGCGAATAAACCAAAAATATTAATTAAAAATAATTGATCAATATTTTTTGTTTTACTTTAAACATTAGAATTGTTGAAATTTGGAAATTATACTAGATCAGGCCTTAGTTTAAGCCAGGGCCGTCTTAGCCCTTAGACCCTTATTGGTAGAAATTTCATATTGTGCCATCTAATCTGTGCTTATGTTTTAAAATTAATTTTGTTTTTTTTTTGTTGAAGTGCCAATAAAATAAATTTATGTTCAATAAATAAGCATTTTATTTTTTGATCAGTAATAATACGAATACTTGGTTAAATAAAATTGTTTCCATTTCTTAGAACATTTTAATGAAATTGTATCAGTTACAAAAGTTATGTTACTAGATTTAAATGATAAATTACTTTTTGCAGAGCAGAAAATCATGCACTTTAGAATTTCTTAAAATTTATTAAAGTTATAGTAAAATTACAATTTATATAATCAATAAAGTCACTTAGATGATTTTCAAAGAAAATAAAAAAAAACATATTTTATACAATATTTTTGTTGGCGATATAACAATAAAAAACTAACAATATGATTTAAAAACTATATCAAATCAATTAAACTTATCAATACTTATACAATCAATTATACAGTTCTAAAATTGTACAATCCTACGATTGTACAGTTCTAAGATTGTACAGTTTTCAGTTTGTATAGTGTAATTCGTTTATTTTTAATTGTGAATAAGATAAAACTGAATTACTGTATAAACTTAATTACAGATTACGTAATTATTGTTAAACACAAGAAGGTACTTAATATAAAATACATACTATAAGATACATTAACATAATTTATAAATTATACAGTATATCTATAAATGGATATTACAAACGACCAAAAAGAAAAAAAAAATTAAAAAGTCCTCGTGCTTTTGATCGAGGGCAGTGACGTAGCCAGAAACTTGTCATGGGGGGGGGCGGTTTACTAAAAGAATGATATAATATTAATCAATAAAGATAATACTATAATTTGTATAAAAAATAAAGAGCAATAAAAATTATTTTTATAAAAATGAAAGTAAAATAACATATTTCATATTTCACATACGTATGTTTTTGGTAGTTCAGGTTCTTGGAGGGATGGGGGGGGGGTTTAAACCCCCCTAACCCCACCCCTTTAGCTACGCCACTGATCGGGGGACTTAAGCGCATTTTTGGCGGGCGGATCAGTATTTTTATGAGCAAGTCACAAAATTGTGAAAAAATGAAAACAACTGTAACGTTTATAAAAATATTTAAATTTAAAAATTCACCTGATTTTATTATTATATTTTTTTAATTCTTTAAAATATCATTAATTAACTTATTTAGCATTGGCTGAGCGCTTTCAAACTATTCGATGCGCTAATAACAGCACCAAACTAATGCAAAAATACTAGAACTCTCTACGATGTCTAGTTTAAAAGTTTTTCTGGAGCCGAACGAACGAACGACCGACCGAACGGACAAAGCGTATTATTGAGCTTTCTTTTTGAAAACAAAAATGCGCTAAAAAAATTATTAAACTAATTCAAATTGTTGTAAACGAATTAACTAATTTTATTAATAAAAAAGAATTCTGATTCTATTGTTGTAATTACATGTTATATCATACAATTATTTCTAGTAGTAGAGTTTTAGATAAAGTGGGACCAGTTTTACAAATTTGGTTAAGAATTAATAAAAACAATTGATTTATTTGTTTTTTAATAATAGTTGTAATCCGTGGACATATATTATATGTGATTTTCTTATCAGTTTTTAAGTAAATGAAAGAACATAATAATAAAAAATTATATGTAATATGTGATTCAAATGTGTCTCTTAATTTTGCAATTGAAATTGATTGGTTGATAATGTAACGGAACTAAAGTCAGACACGTATTCGCAATAAAATGAATTAAAAAAAAAAAAGAAAATCGCAAATCATACCAGCACAATAATAATAATAATAATAATAATGGTCGTATGTATTTGCATAATGCAGGTACAGTTGACAATATATGTATACATTCCGTACCTTATCAGACCGTACTTATCATTTTTTTTTTTTTTTTAAAAAAAGTCATATACCTGACAAAAATACATAGGTTATTAAGTAGCATATACACAAATTATCATTTGTATAAAATAGTTTAAAATAGTTTTAATTTAGATTCTTGTTTGAATTTTGTTCAAATTTCGTACTAAATTATCTACACTGTAAAAAAATTCAGTAATTTTACATAAAAACCTGGGTCAACTGATTTACACCAGTTTAATAGATAAATTTACAGACGTCAATATTATGCAAACTGTATGTAATATTAACGTAATAGTACCAGTTGCGTAAGTGCCAGTTGCGTACAGTCATTAAATAGTGCCATTTGCGTAAAAATAAGGGTCGGGTTTAATTTTAAAATTGACCAAGTTTATATTTATTGGTTTAAATTTGATTTGTGTAGATTAATTAGTAGATTAAAAGTAGATTTTTTATTGTTATTGTGAAAATTTAACCGAGTGTTTTAATTTTTAATTTACATATTTCCAAAATGATTACGTAAAAGTGTGAGGAAAAGTTTATGTAATTATTATTACAAATTTAACATCACGAATTTAAGCATAATTTATCCATAATATAGTAAAAGGTAACGAAGTTGGTAAACGATATGAATTTATTAAATATTAATCTACACAAATCAAATTTAAACCAATAAATATAAACTTGGTCAATTTTAAAATTCAATACTGACTTGATTATTTGTAAATATTATGTGCGATGTATAGCGTAATATAAATATTATATAACGGCTGTACGCATCTGGCACTCGGCCTAACTAGCTTCACTACCTGGGTTTGACCCGACCCTTATTTTTACGCAAATGGCACTATTAAATGACTGTACGCAACTGGCGCGACACCAATATTAACATAGTAAAAAATCTTTCAGAACTCATTATATAAAATAAAACGGCTTTAGGTTTAAGTTCTATATTACTATTATTATTTATTTATTATGTTACGGTCAGTGTAAACAATTGGGCATTATTTATAATGCCCTGGCAATTTAGAAAGTGCCCAATGGAATGTGACAAAATGATAAATTATATAGAAAATATTACATTGGCCGGGCATTATGAATAATGCTGGAAATACGAGTGGGCAATTTCAGATTATTTTTATAAAAGTGACTATACATACGGTATGTATAGGCAATTGGCTATTTGGGGTAGGTTAGGTTAGGTTAGGTTAGGTTAGGTTTTTTTTGTTTTTTTCAGTATGTATAAATAGCCAAATTGCTGTCAATTTATTAAAGTGACCAGAGAAATAATAGCAGTATTTATAATGACCGGGTAATGTAATAAATTATCCTAGGTTGTTGTAGACAAATACAAAATTATTAAATTGCCTGATTTTATCGGTCATTATTTATAATGACCAAGCATTATGAAAACTGCCCAGAATAATCAAATTGACCGTAACATATATATTATAAAAAAAAAATTTGATCAAAATAGAAAAATATAAAGTAATTATAATGCATTTCTTATGCTTTCCAAATTTCACAAATACAAAAAATGAAAAAGTAATTTATTCAAATAAGTTATATAACGAAATTTTTTAAACTGTATTGAAAATATATTTTTTTGAGTTTGGAAATATAATTATATTTCCACAAATTAATAAATGCAGAAATTAAATTATTTATAAAACCGTCTATTCGTCTATGCACTAATTATTTTAAATTATTTTTGTTATGTTATTTTCATTGTTATATAAAATAATACAGTCTGCCTACAGCATGTATCGGATTACTATTTCTATGTGTTGCAATTATTGTTCTAATAAATTTTATTAGAAAAGCTAATATTTTTAACTATTGATAACATTACCTATTGTGGGAATAATTTTTATATAGAATTTTTATACTAAATTTTATAAAATAAGATTTTTTTCTATATTTTTATTATTATTTATCAAGTTGGATTTTTATTAGTTTTTTTAATTTTAAATTCTTAAATGTAACCGAGGGACAAATTATTTTCATGTATATGATTGTATTTATGTTTCATTAAAATGTTTCATCAAAAAAATAATTATTATATAAATTATTTCGTGGTTTAAGGGAAATTATTTCATTTTATTAACTTATTGCCACAATAAGATCATATTTTTATTACCACTTTGACTGCAAGGAAAAGTGATATAGTGTTTGGTACGGTGTCTGTAACATTTTCAAAAAAAAAAGTTTGTGTATAGAAATCCTTCATATAGTCCCTACATGACGAATCCGAACTTAGTTTATGTGGGTGTATGGATGTGCGTCGTCAGCTCGCTCGGTCAAAATTTTGTGGCCGCAACTCCTCCTAGACGGTTCAACAGATTTGAATGAAATTTTTCAGGATAAATTTGTTTAGTACCCAAGATGGTCATGGTATTTTATTTTTTCTCAGTGATGCCAACTTTCCGAGAAAAAAATTACTAAAGTTTTTAAAAATTCATATTGGCTACGTTATTTATCCGATTTTGATCAAATTTGCAGAATAGATTTCCCTAATGCTCTCATTAATTACATAATTTTATTAATATCTAGTGTTGCCAACTTTCCGAAAAAAAAATTACTAAAGTTTTTAAAAGTTTATTATGGCCATGTTATTTAACCGATTTTACTCAAATTTTCACAAAAGATTTTCCTAGTATTCATATAATTTATGCAATTTTAACAAAATACAGTGTTGCCAACTTATCGAGAAAAAATCACAAAATTTTTAAAAAATTCATTGTGGCTACATTATTTATTCGATTTTGATCAAATTTTCCGAAAAATTTCTCCTAGTGTCCACATAAATTATAATATTATTAAAATACAGTGTTGCCAACTTTCCGAGAAATGTCAAAGTAGTCTATACATATACTTCTAATCTTGTTTTTTTAATTTTTAATACTTTAATGTAACCGAGTGACAAATTATTTTCATGTACATATATGATTATATTTATGTTTCATTAAAATGTTTCATCAAAAAAATAATTATTATATAAATTATTTTGTGGTTTAAGCGAAATTATTTCATTTTATTAACTTATCGCCACAATAAGATCATATTTTTATTTAATACTAATCACGGCAGTGTAAATAAAATTAATGCAGTGAAGAGATTTTTACATTTTACACCTCCTTTGCTACGAAATGATTAATCATCCTAAACCTAAATCATCCATTACACCCTAACCAAACTTATATATACTAACAATATATGTGTTGTTTGTGTGTTTGTACACAGGAGCAGCTCCGTAAACGGAAAGAGGAAGAGGATAGGCTCGCGCAACAAGCGGAATTCCTCAACCGATCGTTGCGTGGCTCCCGTAAGCTGCAAGCGTTGGAAAGCCGTGCACAGGGCATCGTCAACGATGGCTATAGTTCCGAGGAACAGGATATCAGCGCTGGCACGGCAGCGTCAGCCACAACGAGCCTCACGGCCGGTACACCGGAACACGGCGAAATTGTGCACACCGTTTACAGTAAGTTGGGGGTCGGGGGGTTATTGCTTTTTACTTGTCTTGTGTCGCGGTTGACTTTAATAAGTTTAACCATTGATTATATATATATATATATATATATATATATATATATATATATATATATATATACTTCTTTAATCAATGGTTTAACCGATAGATATATGGAACCGGTGCGGTGGGGGTTTGAACGGAAGGAAGTCTTTGATAAAGGATAAATTTAGACTGAAATTTTACGAAACCGGGGAAATATTTTAAAATTAAGTTATTCGGTAGTGGTTTGGAAATTATCTAAAATGATCATCTAGATAAGTTCAAGATTATAATAATAATAATAATACTTTATTTACTTTATTTTTTATGAATCTTGTGTTAAATATTGATAAATGCAAAGTTTTAGTTTTGGAGAAGGGTGACTTGACAACTGAATGTAATGTATATATTGATACGGTGCACGTTTAAAGCAGGTAGATGAATTTATGTATTTGGGTAGTTTGTTGTCTAGAGATGGCTGTTTCGAACGTAAAATTGAAAGGAGAGTAAATGCTGGTTGTAAGGTACTTTGGGTGCTTTGGGAACTTTTGCTAAGAATGTAAATGTTTACAAAGAAGCCCTCTCCCGCCGTTTGAATATATACAATACAGTTTTGGTGCCTACGTTGATGTATGGTACTGAATGTTGGCTTTGGTTGCAAAAGCATAAACGGAAAATGACTGCTGTGGAAATGAGATTTTTATGTGGGGTATGTGGTGTAAATAGGAGAGATCGGGTACGAAATAAATTAGTGTATGGTGAGTGTGAAATTGAAAAAAAAAGTTGGTGTTATTTGAGATGGTTTGGACATGTTGAGCGAATGTCTAAGGAACGTTTGGTTAAAAAGATTTATTTGAATGATTTTGATGGTATACGTTTGCGTGGACGTCCCATGAGTAGTTGGAGTGGTATGATTGAGAGTTTCCAAGTATGTAGTAGGAATAAAAGAGCATGTATGAAAGGAATTATGAAGCTTGTTTGAATAGGAATGTTTGGAGGCGACTGATATCGGAATGATAAAAAGAGTTTGTGCCACACCCTTTTGAGTACATGGCGTGATTGTGTATGTATGTATACTTGATTTATACTGAAAGTATAGAGGAAACACCCATTTACAAAATTACGGTGATATTGCATTTACAAATTGATTTATCAAATAATAATTTTTAGTAAAACGAAAAATATCAAAATTTTGATTCGAAGTACAGACTTTATTGCACAGTTTTAAATAACTAAATAATGATAAACTTGTTTCTTTCAATTCAAATATCACAAATCTGGATCTCAGTCTTATATCAGGTACATGTCAAGGTAACAAGGATAATAAATCAGGAACATCAAAAAGTTTTCTTCTACTCTGAAGTAGTTCCATAGTTTAAAAAAATTTAAATAAATATCCGAAGAAAAATGTTTTTTTTTTAAATTTAATTTAATTTAATTTAATTGCTATAGAGCCGGATTTATACATAAGCGAAAGAAGCTATAACATAAAGGCCTTGTACTTTAGGGGGTCTCTATTGCCCAATGTTCTTTTTAGAAATTAATGAAAATAGAAAATATTTTTACCGTCAAAACAGAACTTTAATTGCATTATACTCAAATATAGGTATGCTTGGCACTGAGAAGACCTTTAAGTATAATTCATAATTCTTTTATAAACAGATCACAGAGCTTTAAGTATATGTCACACGTAAGAAGACGAAGAAAGCAAATCCTAAATTACTAATACAAAGTAATTCTTCTTTGTACTTTTTTTGAATAAACAGAAATAAATTTTTTTTTAACCAAATTCAATTACTATTCACATAATTCATATTGATTCTTTTATAAACAAAAAACACACTTCTTGGAAATAAATATTATTTAGTTTTGAAAACTAAATCTTTTAAATAATCACCATTTTGCTTGTAAAAAGTTATTCGAATTTTAAATGATCTAGCGACTTTTAGGCTACCTATATTTTGATAAGTAATTGTACTATTAAAAATAGTTTTATAAATATGCACAAAAAGTTCCATTTAAACAAAATTATATCATTTACAGTTCTGTGAATCTCAATAGTTAACTGGTGACAGTAATTTCATTAAATGAAAAATTTCAGTAATAAAAACAATTGAAATTTATGTACAAAACGATCAGTGAACGAATAATTATAAAATTGAAATGATAATTTTGTTATCATTATTTAGTAATTTGTGTTTGTTTCTCTCGAATAAAAATCGATAATTTTTTATTCGTAGTTTTGTTGAAATGACATGCGATACAATTTCAACAAATATTTTATGTTTATGTAAACAAACTACTACAAACGTGATAAAATTTCAGTTTTTGTAAAAACATTTTTTTTTACTTATATTAACATGTAAATGAATTAATTCAATTATTTAAAAATACTACGGCCCGTATTCTCACCTCATTTATAAAAGTGATTTTTGCTAAAATTACTTTTAATGTTTGATTAAAATTATTTATTAAGCACTTTATAATAGTTTATTTAAATTTTATAATACCAAATATAATAAAAATTATCAAAAATAGTAAAATTATTTATATTTGATGAAAAACATGAGCAAAAACTTATTTTGAAATAAATGATAAAAGCACTTTTTCACGAAAAAGTGAGGTGAGAATACGGGCCTACGTTTTTATTCTAAATTAATAACTTTATAATATTATTCTAAATTTATTTTACTGAAAAATGTTTTTTCTGCAGTGGCTGGATTCTATAACATTTTTTACTAACATAGTAAAAAATCTTTCAGAACTCATTATATTAAAATAAAACGGTTTCAGGTTATAGTTCTGTATTAATATATATTATAGTTTCGGTTATTAATAAATATTAATATAGAATTATAACCTAAAGTTGTTTTATTTAAAATCATTAATTTTGTTTATTTCAATTTCATTCACAGAATTTATGACAAAAATATAAATTTCTTATAGTGTTTTATTGGGAAATATCTGTTAAACATACAAAACATAAACACATATATATATATATATATATATATATATATATATATATATATATATATATATATATATATATATATGAGAGGGGGTTTAGTTAAAAAAAATACAGTCAGGTGCTATTGTCACATATATCATACAAGGTGCACACATCATTCTAGTCGTTCATATTAAGTTAACAAATTGAATTATTCGTGAAATGATTTTCAGTAACTGATTGGGTGATTGCGGAAGTGTTTTTCGTACGTGATGAGCATGAGTGAATCAGTGAATGCACCTAGAACGTGTACAGTTGCGTCAAAAGTTTGTTTTTTATCAGAATTTAATTATCTATTTCAGTTCTGAAATTTATTTTAATCATATACAGCTCAATATAAATTAGAAAATATATATTTGTTAATGTTAATCAATGTAATAATACTCAAAAATATTGAGATTTTATATTTTTCCCAAAATTTCACAAGATACTCAGTCATTGAATCGGCTTGTTAAACTATGCATCAATGACTGGCCAGATTAACCGTAGACACGTGTTTCGGTCTTTAGGACCTCATCAGTACAGACCGAAACACGTGTCTACGGTTAATCTGGCCAGTCATTGATGCATAGTTTAACAAGCCGATTCAATGACTGAGTATCTTGTGAAATTTTGGGAAAAATATGAAATCTCAATATTATATTAAATTTCACAATGACAATACGAACATTTATTTGTTCAAGGTCTATTAATAAATGTGTCGCATTTTCTTGAAAAATCTAATAACTCAGATTTTAAATTGTTCTTTTTAATATTTATGTTTAATTTTGTATTATTCAAATTTGTCATTAATTCAAAAGTTTTATTGGAAACATTACCATTACTTGAATGAATTTGATGGTATATGTTTGCGTGGACGTCCGATGAGTTAGTTGGAGTGGTATGATTGAGAGAGTGGCTTGCGTGAGCGATAGTTTCCAAGTAGTAGGAATAAAATAGCATGTATGAGAAGAATTATGAATGTGGATGAAGCGAAAGTTACTTGTTTGGATAGGAATGTTTGGAGGCGACTGATTTCGGTATGATGAAAAGAGTTTGTGCCACACCCTTTGGGGTACATGGCGTGATTGTGTATGCATGTATGTATGTACCTCTATTAAGGGCCGGATTTACAGCTTGCGGGGCCCCCAAGCACGAGGTAGGGATGGGGCCCCTATCTCTACTTTAAAAAAATGTATCAAGCAAAAAAATCCGTGCAGAGAACTTTCTTTAAAAAAAAAAAATAAAAATAAATAAAAAAAATGTTGACCGGGGGCTCTTTTGGATTGGGGGCCACAAGCACGTGCTTGTTCCGCTTTCTCGTAAATCCGGCCCTGCCTCAATTGATTTTGGAAAAGTTGTTAGGATCTAACTAATAAACGTCATTATATACCGTCAATCGATGTTTTTGGAATAATCTGTTCTTAAATTTTTGTAAAACACAGAGATCGGTTTTAATTTTTTGACAATCGCCGGTCACGGCCTCGGTGAGCCAGTCCAACCCTGCTGGGCACTTATAAAATGATTAATATTCTGAATGTTCTTCTTCCTTAGACTATGGTGACCTAGTGGCGTCGCTGCAGCGTCTCCAGTTGCAGCTGAAGAAGGCGTCGACCGGTTCGACAACGCTAAACCGTAGCGGTTTAGAGGGCCGCGTTGCAGCCGTACAAAGTCTGCTGTTATCGCCGCAATTCGGTCGCGCCATCTCCGTGCACAATAAGGTGCAAGAAGTGCGCGCTAAGCCCTCCATGCTTGTCACACCCAATGCGCAAACAGTTGTTAGAGACGTAAGTTCAAATCTATATACATCATATATATATATATATACAGTCGATTCCGCTTAATTGGGACACATCGGGACTAGAGCATTTTGGCCCAATTAAGCGGCTGCCCCAATTAAGCGAATTTTACATAAAATTAAACAATCCATATTTTTCTTTCAATAATTTTATTTTATAAATTCTTGGACAAAACTATAAACTACATATAACCAAAAAATATAAACTTTTAAGAAAAAATAATAATAAATTCCATAATAAAATAATAAATAAGTACATACATTTTTAATTCAATGCAAAAATATGTTTGTTTTTGTAACATTTCACTAATGTGTTGGGAATAAAGTTCACAGCGCGCGATACTAATGTAATTTGCTAGTTTTTTAAATATAATTTTCCATCTTGTGAATCAAAAAGATATGAAGCGTATCATATTAAATTCTTTGTAAATATTTTTTCTTGTGAATATTTATAACATAATATGTACTGCGATCTTAAATTTACTGTCCCAATTAAGCGGAATGTTGTCCCAATTAAACATGTAAATTTACTGTTGGTTCCTTGGTTTGGTTTCTGTTTTTTGAGATTTGGCTCAAATAAGCGGCTGCTCCAATTAAGCGGTGGCCCAATTAAGCGGAATCGACTGTATATATATATATATATATATATATATATATATATATATATATATATATATATGTATATATATATATATATATATATATATATATATATATATATATATATGTATATATATATATATATATATATATATATATATATATATATATAATATAATAAATTTTAAATTTTGAAATTATATTTTTAACCTTCTACTGCTGACGTGGTGCCACTGTGAGCCCAAGCAATTTTAAATTTAACGCCAGTTGAAGAATTCTAAGATGCTTAGATTCTATTTTGATCAGATATTTTTTTATTTTGGAAAAATATCAAGGAGTTCGTTATACTGGGGTGTAAAGATATGTCGAACAAATCATACTTTACAATATTTCAGAAATTTTCAAACCAACGGGCATGTAATCAGAAAAAAACTCTTTGGGTCAATATAGCACCATGTCGTCAATTATGTTACAAAAAGTGTACGTCAGTAGTAGAAGGTTAAAAAGAAAATATGTTTGTTATTACTTTTAGAATTTAAAAACGAAAAAAATTTGCATAGATGTTTACTCAACAAATCAGATTTTTTTTTTAAATCTCATAACTGCTTACACTAATCTGATTAAGAGCAATTAAACACAACAGAAAATTTAATTGCAAAATGGACTGACTTTTTAACAGTTTTAAATCTGTTTCTATGGCAAAAACATTTTTTTCTTTTATAATTTTTTTAAAATTTTTTTAATTAAAAATTAGTTTATTATTAGAAACAAAATATTTTGTACTTTTATCATATTAATACTATTAAATTTAATTAATATTAAAATTAATCAAAATTAAAATTAACAGGTATAATATAATTCTTAATAAATTCCAGAATTCTAGTTTTACACTGATATAATTTTAACAATTTTTTTACAAAATGATTGATGTTTTTTTGTTTTGATTTATGTTCTCAGTTTTTTAAATTAAATTTAACAATTATTTATATCTGATTTTAAATATACATCAGAAAATATATTTACTGGTTCAATACGAAAATTTAGCATAGATTTTTAAAATAAATTTTATATAATTATTAAAGAAATTAAATTCCAAGATACTGAAAAATATATTCTGTAATTTTACTTTATAAGTAAATATGTTTATAGATGACTAAATTTAATCTAATGGTATCAAAAACTAGTTATTATTATTAATAATAATCTGGTAGTAAATTATTGAAATAACATTAGTTTTCAAAGTTAATTAGTCGGAGAATAAATTTTACATATGAAGTAAATTTATTTTATAATCGAATAATAATTTATGAATTATAAAAATCTTGCAAGTCCGATGCTGTATATAGCCATAAGTTTGTACGGCAAAGAATTGTTTTTATGTTGACAGCGCCGTCGCGCTGTAACAGGTATACATTTATTCTTTCTTTCTGTTTTCAGCCGCTTTTGATAAGAAAACAACGTGACAGAAAATTGTGTTTATTTTTATAAATGTCACTAAAATATATTGTGCTCAATTTTTTTTATACATGTAATTTTTTCGTTACGCCGCAAAATGCATTATTTAAATTGTATTCAGATCGGCTTGAAAGAGAGGAAAAAAAAGCGTTCTGTAAGAAAGTTTTTGTTTCTGAATTTTGGAACGTGATAATAAAAAATTAAATTAATTATACATTCCGCGAGACAGTTTATTGTTTGTTTGTTTGTTTGTATTTCAAATAATTTGTTTTATTGTTGCGGTTTTGTTACGTTTGCGTTATATTTACATATAAATAAGATTTATGAAATTATTTTAAATTTTTTAAAAATTGGCTATGCAGATAATTTTGTATTCATTATATTTTTGTATAATGTGAAATAATTTACAATATGATAATTTTATTTTTGTAAAATATTTGCCTAAAACATTGCACATTTTCGAAATAAAATTATTATATACATATACATACACACACACATATACACATATTTTAATAATTCTCAGACTTTAAAGGTCTTTGGTTCACGCCGCGCTCACACCAAAACAATATTATTTATAGTATTAAAATCTTGTACAACTGAACTAATATCGGCTGTGTGTAAGTGGTTCAGAACCCAATGTAAGCTGTAGATTCCTTGCTTAACTATTGGCTAACGACTTTCACCATTTACAATGCAAGTAAAAAAATTTAAGAAAATATTATGATCAGCTTCTCGAACATATAGAATTACGAGAACTGATAATTATTATTTTAAGAAGTTGATATTACTTTTAATTGTATAATTACTTTTTATATAATACAAATCTTATAATATTACATTTACTTCGATAAATTCATATATATTTAACATTTACTGAAATATTGATACAAATTTTCAGATGTAAGAAGTTCAAATAATTATTAATTAATTATATATATATATATATATATATATATATATATATATTAATTATATTAATATTAATTATATTAATTAATTAATTATATTAATTAATTAATTATATTAATTAATTATATAAATTCATTAACACAATTTAGAAAGAAAAATATATAGAAAAAGAATTGTTTTAGTTATTCTATCTTTTGGAAATATCGACAACAAATTTTTTAACACTCTGTAAATAACAAATATAAAAAAAACCATAAAAATACAATATTGATAACGAAACTCTATTACTTAAAAATATTACTTTGTTGTTTGTTAAAATTTCATATTTTTGCTGAATTTAGTTTTGAGTAACAAATGTATTTAAAATTATTTATATTTGTAAAAAAAATAATAAATTTGTCAAACTTCATATTACTTATTATGAAGATAATTAGTTCTAGAAAAATTCTAAAATAGAATCATAAATTATCAAGTTTACAATATGTTCATATTTTTCGAAAAACAATTGAAGAATAAACTAAAATTTATTATTATTCTTACGAAACGAATTATTTAGTTCCGATAATAAATATTTATCTTTATATTGGTAATAATGTTTCTGTAACAGAATTTCTGAAAGGTGTAAATTTTTGGTGTTGTAGTGTCTGGACAGTCTAACAAATTGCACGAGTGCGGCCAGCATCGAATTAGCGGATCTTCTAACCGGTTACGATATGGAAGCATTAATGATCGCTCATGATGGAGTCGCTTCAGTTATCGATGCTGATTCACCATTTGGAAAGACGCCACGTGATCTTCTGAACGCCAGCAATTTGTTACCGGCGAACGATACAGACGCATTGCATAACCATTACGCGGACAATAATATTAAAATTATCAAGATTGAAAAGACAAATGAACCGTTAGGTGAGACCAAGTTTCTTTTTGTTTTAATTTAGTTTCAAAATTTATAACAATAACTCCCCGTATTCATAACACTTTTTATTAAATAAACTTCTGTATAAAATTTAACACACTACTTGAATTCAAAAATTTTGTACACAAATTGAAAAACAAAGTTAAGTAAATATTATAGGTGCATAAATTCTAAATAAACTTTCTTAACGTAAGTTCACACGGTTCTAATTGCTATGTTCAGACACGTAGCTCAAATACAAAACATGTTGAAGTTAATATTGAATTTATTCGTTTAATACAACTTATTTATTGTAACTGACTGTTCGGAAAATTACATAATAAATGTTGAATTAATAATTCAATAATAAATTTAATATTGTTAATTGATTTATATAAAATAAAAATAGTATATTTTTTAACTGGCTCTATTTTCTACAAAAACGATCTTAAAGGTACCGAAAAAATACTTGAGATATAATATTCTATGTAGAATAATATATATATATTTTTGAATTTTTGTATTTTGGAAAATAAAGAAAAATTTTTTTTTTCCAAAAAGAACGCATTTTTTCCTTTTTTTTTGCCCAAATTATAAATACGAAAAAATTCAAAAAAATATATATTATTCAACATAGGATATTATATTATATATATTATATCTCAGGTATTTTTTCGGTACAATAATAATCGTTTTTGTGGAAAATAGAGCCAGTTAAAAATATACTATTTTTTATTTTATATAAATCAATTAATAATATTCAATTAATTATTGAATTATTAATTCAACATTCATTATGTAGTTTTCAGAACAGTCAGTTACAATAAATAAGTTGTATTAAACGAATAAATTCAATATTAACTTCAACATATTTTGTGTTTGAGCTACCTGTCTGAACATAGCAATTAGAACCGCGTGAATTAACGTTAAAAATTAAAATTATAGGAAAGAAATTACATAAAAAAAAAACTTTAATCTCAATATTAAACACTCAATTAAAAATATTTGTTATTTTCTAAAATGCAGATTTATTTATATAAAAAATAATTTTTATTATTAACTTTGAATCAATTGATTTTTTAATTACACGTGCATTATGTAATTAATTGTAAAAAAAACTAATTAGATATTAAAATAATATTTTCACCGATTTAAAAAAATATTAAAACAAAAACAATAAATTGCATAATATAAGAATTTTTTAATAAAACCAGAATATTTGTTTTAACAATTTCTTTTTAAAAATGCATCCATCAATATCAGTTTTATTTATTACAAAAACAAAAGTTTGCAGTTTAAAACACGTTTACGTTTGGAGTTAAAAATAAAAATAATGAAACTATTTTTTTTTAATTCTCGCTGTAGAGAAAAATTATACGTTAATATTTATAATTAAAATAATTCTGTACTATCAATTAGGCGAAGTATTTCTTAAGTTTTATTTATTCTTAAGATCATTTATGATTGACTAAACATTTATTCTCAGAATAAATAACAATATTTCGTTGGCTAATTTAAAAATTATTCTAAGTATAAATTGATTTGTCCTCCAGGTGCCACAGTCCGAAACGAAGGTGATGCTGTCGTAATTGGACGCGTCGTCCGGGGTGGTGCAGCCGAGAAAAGCGGTCTGCTGCATGAAGGCGACGAAGTACTAGAGGTAAACGGTGTTGAAATGCGTGGCAAAAGTGTAAACACCGTATGTGATTTACTTGCGGGCATGGAAGGCACTTTGACATTCCTAATTGTGCCCGCATCCAATACGAAACCTACCACGCAACGTGATACACTTGTAAGTTTCAATTTAATTTATGTTTCCGAATTAGTAATTAGTTGTATTAACCCTTAACCACGGAGAACGATCACTCAAGCATCTAGTTCTAGTGAGTTTAACAGTTGCAGCTTTTTTGAAATTTAATTAAATATAACGTTTTTTTGTATTACTTATGTTCTAGATGTTTGTCTTTATGTATTGTATTGTAACACTATCAATAACTTGAATTTAAAAAAAATATTATTAGCCACTGAAAGAAGGAGTTACTTGTGGAAGTATTTAGTACTTACTACTTAAATTACAAGTAAAATTTGTGCTTAAATATTATAGAGTACTTAAATATTTGTTAAAATATTGTACTAAATATTTTTTAATGATATAATAGAATTTTTATTTTAGCGTATCATAGCATAATCATTCAGTTTAAACGTATGTTGGTATGTTATACCATTTATTTTTTGTATTTTATGCAGAAATATTGTGTGTAAATTTAAAGTTATATTTCAAATAAAAATTGTTTAATATTTTTACCAATTAATCAGATAAATTAAATTTTATATGAAAATAATTGAAAAGTATTTGGAAAATACATAAGTACTTTTGTTAATACTTAGGTAATTTACAAAATATAAATACTTGTACTTGAACTTCAAGTATTTACTATCTAGTACTTAGTACTTAATACTACCTCTATGGTTATGGGTTAATTAGACATAAAATTTCAAATCAAAATAATTAGTAAATTAAAATAAGTAAATAAACTATATTTAATCATCTGGTTTCCGATATTATACCTATATAAATAAAAGCATAGATTTTCCACTAGCACTAGAGTAAATTTATACATATTTTTATAATACAGAAATTTATAGAATACATTTATTTACTTCTGAAGTAAAAATTAATTAACGAGACTTTACTGTGACACATTTAATTTGTATTTCAATTGGGTTCTAAAGTTGCACGTGAAGGCGCATTTCGACTACGATCCCGAAGACGATTTATATATTCCTTGTCGAGAATTAGGAATTAGTTTTCGTAAGGGTGACGTACTTCATATTATAAGTCAAGAGGATCCAAATTGGTGGCAAGCCTATCGAGAAGGTGAAGAGGACCAAACATTAGCTGGACTTGTTCCAAGTCAATCATTTCAGTACCAGTAAGCATTCGACATTTTTTTTTCTTTCTAATCTGTTAGCTGAAGTTCGTTTGACACGATGTATAATTCTCTCTATAAATGCGTACCTAGTTGTTTAATTTTCTTCGTTTTACGAAAATGAAATTGCTGCATGTTTATAAGGTTTCTCCTAGATATGTCTAAGAATTCTTTATTAAATTTTTTAACGTAATATTATAAACATTTATTAAGGTGTAGAAAACTAATTATTGAAATTAATAAAATTTCCACACAATAATTATACACTGTGTAAAACTGCTTTTAATTCTCATTATTGTTTTTCAACTGTAAATTATTAATAAAATCTTATTGTTTTTATTGTTTATTTTTTTGTATTATCAATGTTGATTTTTTTTTTATTTGTGTCTTTTCAATATTAATGCACAATCTTTTTTTAGCACCAGATAAATGCCATAATTATTAAAAAATTTAAAAATTAATTTTTTTTTAATTTTCAAATAAAATAACAGAATTTAAATTCTTATTACATAAGATTTTTTTAATATAAATCTGAAGTCTCATTAACAACTCTGTATAATTAAATTATTTAATTAAGAACTAACTAACCATTCATGTTAAGAATGAAGTAGATGGCGCTACAATCTAAAAACAACTAATGTTACTAGTTGATTTGTCAAATTTTAACAAAATAGATTTTTAAATTCAACATAAATTTAGCGAGCAAAAATGTGCTTATTTTTTCTCAATATAAAGTTGCCACAAATCTCAGTCTATCACAAGCTATCCTTTCTTTCATAACACTTCGTCCTTAAAGTAAATTGACTCTATGTAAATTATATACAATGTAATGGATTACGCCTGTAAAATCTGTAGTGTTATTCTATATTTTTCTAGTAATTAAATGAAATTTTCATATTACAGATGTGATAAAATCTCATATTAATTAGATTCTCATATTAAGATAACTTAATGTTATGTTAATTGTTTCTGGTTTATGTCTTGGTTTGACCTTAAAATAAGGAATACTATGGATGTGGTATTAATCTCAATTTTAAATATTTCCAAACATTAAAAATCACTATCTACTTTGTCCGTCTCTGCTCTTTGAAAACTCCCCGTATATCCCGGTATTGTATATAACTGTTAAATTGGTTTTCTGCGTCCGTTCAACTCCCCTTGACCTTTATTATGCCATTTCCATAGTATTTATAGTTTCATAGATTTGACCAACTAAAAATAAGTTACGGCAAATTCAGTCAAATATATTTAATTTTCAAGAAAGACAACAAAAAAGAAACAGCTGATAATTTTTTTACTAATTACAGAATTGTAAACGAGGCTTGTAAATTATTTGTAAAACGTAAACTAGTCTATAAGAACAATTCGAATCAATCGAAATGGCATTTGTCTGTTTAAATTGATTCGTTCACTCCATCTGTCTGTGTGTCTCTAACATTCAATTTCAATCACTACCAGGTTATACTCTTACAGACGTGAGTCGATGAAACAGCAAATCGGTAACGATAAAAACTTCAGAGAGAAACCGCGCAAATCGGGTACGTTACTCTGTGCCCGAAAAACGCCGAAACGGAAAAAGAAGAAAGGCACGTACAACGAGGGTGGCTACCCAATTTACAGTAGTACAGTTGATGGTAAATGTAAGACTAGCTTGGTGTTGTGTTCAGTTGATTATTTAGTTTTTTGTTTTGTTTGTTTTCCCTCCCCTCTTCCCTGCCGCCTATTGTAGATTATGAAATGGATGAGATACTGACGTATGAAGAAGTCGCACTGTATTATCCACGAGCGAATCATAAACGACCAATTGTTTTAATCGGACCACCAAATATCGGCAGACACGAACTGCGGCAGAAGCTAATGGAGGATTCGGAACGGTTTGCTGCTGCTATTCCTCGTGAGTTTGGTTTTTTAATAAATATTTTCTGTAGTGATGTAGATATGTAGACAAGATAAGAAGAATGAATTGTGACAAAGTTTTGAGAATAATTTTATTTTCATTAAAGTAGCAATACTATAAACAGTTATGACCTAACATTGTGTAGCTTGAATCATCTTTACTATTTATTTTAAAATATTATCAATTGTTGATAACGAATTATTCTTTTGGAATTTTGGTTAAATAATTAATAGTCGATTCTTAAGTCAATTAGATTTATTGAAATATTCTTTAAATTTAAATACATTATAACTTATTTTTGTATAACAACTTAACTTTTAATTAATTACATTTACTATTAACATTGATTAAAGAAGTATGCTATTAACCAGTATTGTCAATTGTTTCATCAATTTATTGTCCAAATAAGTTCATATAAAGACATGTTTCATTTTCATGTTACAAAAAAAGTTGAACCGCAATTTAAAAAAACAAACCAATTTGTGGTTGTAGGTTTTTAGAAAATAAAATTTTATTATGTATTTTGAGTTATATTAGTTAAAAATAAATACAGATAAATTTTAATATTTTCAACATTAATGTAAAATTTTGTATTAATGCAATAAATATGTAGTTTGAAGGTATTATTAAATCAGTTTCAAAATTTTGCTCAAATACTTTATAGTATGTTTCAAAGTTCACAAAAGTTTTAAAGTTATTTAAATACTATCTGAATTTTTCTGAGTGACTAATGAATAATTATAAATTTATTTCAGATACGTCCCGGGCACGCAAAGATACGGAAGTCGATGGTCAAGATTATCATTTCATCACGCGTGCCCAATTCGAAGCTGATATTCTATCGAGAAAATTTGTCGAACATGGCGAATATGAGAAGGCGTATTACGGTACGTCACTAGATGCGATTCGATCCGTTGTAAATAGCGGAAAGATCTGTGTACTTAATTTACATCCGCAAAGTTTAAAAATCTTACGAACGTCTGATTTGAAACCGTACGTCGTTTTTGTCGCACCACCTAGTCTAGAAAAACTTAGACAGAAGAAAATGAAGAGCGGCGAAGCATATAAGGTATTATTTTTTTTTCTTTCTTATTTATTTTCAGCTACTGAAAAAGGATGCTAATTTTATGATCTATGAATAATTCAAATATTACCTATGAAATTTTATATTTTTACCTATAACCTAAACTAATCTAACCTAACTTAACCTACCCTAACCGAACCATAGATTAATTATTTAATACATAGGTAAACTATTATTTTCATAGGTACTATTCGGTAGGTCATATGTTTTTTTCATAGGTCAAATATTTTTATCCACTGAAAAATACTAAAAATAACCGAGCTAATCGGACCTAGTTGACCATAACTTCTACTATTTATATTTATTTTTTACTTTTTATTTTAGGATAAAATTCTGTTAATTATTTATTTTAAAACGATATTTCGATGAAAGCTAAACGCTCGTCTTCATCAGGTCAAAAAATTTATCAATTTATCAAAATTTACAACTAACTAGATCACAGGAATAATAGTTTTTTTAATTAATGGAAGCCAAATTTTATTCAACTCAGTGCCGTCACAGTGATTTATGTTATTCTTTTGTTTATAAATCTCTAGTGCTTCTCTTATTAATCTGCTGTTAATAATTTTAAAACTGTTTTTATATTAATACAAGATTTTGAATCCAGGCACATTTTTCAAACTAGTTCAGTATGCAGCTTCGATTTAAATCCATTACGGTGGTAACTAATATGTATTTTTCATTTTGTGTAAACAGGAAGAAGAACTGAAAGACATAATAGAGAAAGCACGTGAGATGGAGGATAAATACGGTCATTTCTTCGATATGATAATTATCAATAACGATACACAACGGGCATATCATCAATTGCTGAAGGAAATCAATAGTTTGGAACGGGAGCCGCAATGGGTACCTGCAGCGTGGGTCAAAGCGTTGTAGAATCAACCAAAATGTTATAGGGACACCTCAATCTTATATCTAAATTAAATTCTATTTCTAAATGAACTTAATTCCAATTTATAAAAGATCTTTTTTTTTTTAAATATAAGTAGCGCGATACTTTTACAAGCCTTACGATCTCTTTTACGAGAAAAGTGCAAAAATTGTTTCCAGAAAAAAATCTGTTCTGAAAAGTGGAACAAAGAAAATCGATTTTCGTGTTTTTGCTCAAGGTGTTCGAGACGATCTGGAAACCGAAAACATATTAGCAATGTGATAGCGAAAAATATTCAAATTTTTATGTGTGTATAGTGATTCATTATGGACAGCTATAATTCTTACATTTTTTGACGTTTTACAAAGTGATTTAAATAAATAAAGAATTTAAATATTACATAATAACAATTTTACTATTATGCCATTTGTGTGACTGTATCTTAGCGACAAGGCAATAATAATTTGTATATAATTAAATGATTTATTAAAACACAAAACTAAAATTATATTATATATAAGTAAATATATAACTAATATTTGTCAATGTCTGTGTATAGAAATGATGTACATAAATGATTTAGATAATAGGTATCTTTTAGAAAAGAGAAAATAAATCATTTCATAAATAATAAATATAGCTCAATAGCATGTTTCAAAATTTCAAGAATCCTTAGAACAAGAAAAAACATCACAATACAGAAATAATTATTTCATGAATAAAATTCGGAAAATAAACACATTTTCAATATGATTACATTCAATGTAATCATTTCTTTAAAAGATTTAAAATAAATTTATTAATATTATTAGGGTCAATCAGAAAGTAATATCTTCAAATACACATTTACTATTAAAATATTCTCATGTTTAATTTGTGGAAATTTTAAGAAATTTATGTACAACTTGAACGTAAAGTTTATAACAAAATTAATATTTTCTATATTTAATGTTTTATCGAAAAATGTTTTATTATAATTTTGTATATTTCGAATCATGAAACAAAAAAAACTCTGATTATAAATTAATGAGATACTTTTTGGTTGATCCTCATATTTATGTTTTTTTAATAAAATTCAATAAAATCAAAAACAATTTCGCAGACTGCATTGAATGTAAATCATACATAACCTTTCATCTGGGTTTTACGATTGAAAAAATAAGACTTAATAAAAGAACTTAATTTTATTTGTATATTAGATCTATAAAGTGTAAACTATTATAAAGAGAAAAATAGATATTTACCCCAAATATGTTTATTTTTTAATGTAAATCTTTTTTTTACATTTCGGTGCAAATAAGTTTTTCTTCAGATGGATTGTATATTGTACACGCCATTTTTAGTTACGATACTCTTATATATTATATATATATATATTTAAATTAATATATTGTATTATATCTAAGCAAGTTTATTTTTATGTTACATTATTTGTAAAAATTGCCGTGTTCGAAACAATTCAATTGTATTGCTCAGAATGTTTAAAGAATATTCTTTAAATATTTTAAATAAATTTTTCAATATATACTTTATAATTTACTAAAACAAAATTGTTTCGAATACAGTTTATGACTATGAAATATTAATTTGTTATTACATATTTTATTATCTACATTAAATTGTTCTCTAAAATTAAAAACAAATATGTTTTTGTACGTTTTTTGGTGTACTTTCAATTTTCTTCAATTTCCTTCCTTTTCCTTTAAATAATAGTAAACTCCCTAGAACCGTTTCTTTTTTATTATTAAGTTCGGGACTGTAATATTTCGATTATTAGAAAATTTACATTTACATTTATAATTTTTACTAGCTTACTATTATTATAACTTATTTCAATCCCAATCCCGTATATTTCCACGCTGTTAATTAGTAAAACACCCCATATTTAATTGGTAAGATTTTAGATTTATTATAGTAATTAATAATAATAAAACAGGCAAACAATTTTAAACTATACGAATAGTTGAAATAACTAGGCAAACAAACTATCAGGATAACATGATCGTTTGCAATATACACTAGTTTTCCTGACAGAAATGTTTCATTTCTTGTTTGCCTGACTCAGATTTTGCATTTCTCGCTTTCTTGATACAAATTTCGTTAAAAATCCCTTATACATTCTTGCAATGCACCGATGTTAAACTGGTTGCCTATTTTGTGATTTTTTTTTCATATTTTTATCATTATATATTCTGGGGGGAAGAAAGGGTTGTTTTAATTAATAAAGGGATATCGTGAGGGCTGATTTTTGAATATGTTGTAATACGTTTAAAAGTAGACTACTATTTGCAAATCGCGAGGCGCTTGCTATTTTTGCGAAATTCTCAGCCGTTTTCGAGATATTTGCGATTATAGATTTTTTTCTTGCAAACATTAATAATTTAAGAAATGAAACATTTGGAGAAAACAAGTTACGTTTGCAAACGACCATGTTCTCCTGATACAACTTTTGATTTTTTTCGCAAGAAATGAAACAATTGGAGAAAACAAGTTACGTTTGCAAACGAGCATGTTCTCCTGATACAACTTTTGATTTTTTTTCGCAAGAAATGAAACAGTTGGAGAAAACAAGTTACGTTTGCAAACGACCATGTTCTCCTGATACAACTTTCGATTTTTACTCAAGAAATAAAACATTTGGAGAAAATAAGTTACGTTTGCAAACGACCATGTTCTCCTGATACAATTTTTGATTTTTTTGCAAGAAATGAAACATTTGGAGAAAACAAGTTATGTTTACAAACAACCATGTTCTCCTGATACAACTTTTGATTTTTTGCAAGAAATGAAACATTTGGAGAAAACAAGTTATGTTTGCAAACGACCATGTTCTCCTGATACAATTTTTGATTTTTTTTTGCAAGAAATGAAATATTTGGAGAAAACAAGTTATGTTTACAAACGACCATGTTCTCCTGATACAACTTTTGATTTTTTGGCAAGAAATGAAACGTTTGGAGAAAACAAGTTACGTTTGCAAACGACCATGTTCTCCTGATACAACTTTTGTTTTTTTTGCAAGAAATGAAACATTTGCAGAAAACAAGTTATGTTTGCAAACAACCATGTTCTCCTGATATAACTTTTGATTTTTTCGCAAGAAATAAAACATTTGGGGAAACAAGTTATGTTTGCAAACGACCATGTTCTCCTGATACAACTTTTGATTTTTTCGCAAGAAATAAAACATTTGGAAAAAACAAGTTATGTTTGCAAACGACCATGTTCTCCTGATACAACTTTTGATTTTTTCGCAAGAAATGAAACATTTGGAGAAAACAAGTTACGTTTGCAAACGACCATGTTCTCCTGATACAACTTTTGATGTTTTCGCAAGAAATGAAACATTTGGAGAAAACAAGTTATGTTTGCAAACGACCATGTTCTCCTGATACTATTTTTGATTTTTCGCAACAAATGAAACATTTGGAGAAAAATTGAGATTTTTCTTATATTTTTATCACAGTTTTAAGGGGTTGGTTTAAATAATAAGAGGGTGTCCTAGGTGGTTAATTTTTGGATATGTTGTAGTACGTACCTGGTTTATTGGGGTGTTGCTCTGTTAGGGGGGGTGCAAATTTCGTTATTTTTACGAAATTCCTAGCCGTTTTCGAGATATTTGCGATTAAAGATTTTTTTTCGTACGGGGGTGGGGGTTGAAACATGTTATAGCAACACTAAGTGTTGCGGGAAGGTTTCGTTATGTTTGCGAAATTTGCAGCCGTTTGCAAAATACTCGCAATTCTAGTTTTTGAATTTTGAAACACAAATTTGTTAACTTTTTATAACAGTTTTAAGAGTTGGCTTAATTAATAAGGGGGTGCCCTAGGGGGTTGATTTTTGGATATGTTGTAGTACGTACCTTGTTTTATAAGGGGTTTGTAAGGGGACGGCAAATTTTGTTATTTTTGCGAAATTCCCGGCCGTTTTCGAGATACTTGCGAATATAGATATCTCAATTTTTTTGCGAAAAGTATTTAATTTAGACATTTCCGCAATGCATCGAGTTAAACTGGTTGCCTATAGTCTTTCCCAGCAAGGGGTCATTGCACAAATGTTTTGTTGATAGATCGTATCGTATTATATACGAATCTGCGGCAAAATATTTGCTGAAATTAAGATTATGTGAAATAATAAAACACAAAATTGTTATTAAAGAAATTTTTAATTTCAAAATATACAACAAAATTAAGATTGTACATATAGATATATTCAAAGAAATGACACAAATATACTAATAACTGTATATTAAAATAATGTATGTATCTTGCACATAGTTCCAATACCAGTAAAACATATTAAAAAAAAAGATTATTTCACTTTTTTTTCGCTAATATACTACAATTTATTATGCAAGTATTTCGTAAAGTGAATTTACTACTGTGTAATAAACAACAATATTTCTGGAAAAAAACAAACTAGAACATATTTTTCCGCGATAATAATTATTAGTAGTACTATTTTTTTTTCTTCTGAAATTCACTTCACGTATGCGACACAATATGAAATCCAGTAAACATTTAAAATTAATTACGGAATGACCACTTAAACAGGTAACATTTACGTCACTTTCTATTTGCGCTAAGTGACTACACAGAATAATTATGCTTCGACTAAATAATTTCGGGAACAATTAATTCGATTACACAGTTTAAATTCAGGTACAAACAACTGAAAAATGAAACCAAACTGTTCAACAAGAATATAGAAAATAAGAAAGATATATAAGTTGCTTTTCGCTATGTGTTTTTTTTTCTCAATATTGGTGTTCCATTTAGGTATTTGTCACTTTATATATTTATATTTATTAATAAGTAAATTATCTTTACGCTTCGGGTGAAAATTATTTATATTATTGTGCAGTAAGTATATTATTAGAAAAATATAACGTTATTAAAAAATAATATGTATGTTTGCATTGAAGATAATTTGATTTACACATTTGCCAAAACATTCTTGTAGAAGTACTTTTTGACATTTATTTCAAATTGTATTTTTTTAAAATCTACTTATTTTTGGTACATATTTTTTTTATATTTAACATTTCAACATCTAGAAAAGCTAAATAAAACATTTATATGAACAATTTAAAATATATGTCGAAGAGTTTTAAACCTAAAACTAAAAGTACTTACAAGTTTTTTTTATATATATATATTTATATGTAAAAAATGCTTTTGAATTCATATTTTACTTTATTAATTTCATAGACTGCATTAAATGAATTCACATTTAATTGTAAGCTGTTTTTGAACTTCTGTCATAACTTATCAAGAATATGAAAGAAAATTCGATTATGTGTTCGTTTATTATTTCAATTTTAAATTTAATCAGATGGTTACTAGTTAAAATATACTTTCAAAGCCAGCACTTTGTAGTTGACGCTTATATATTATAATAGTATTATTTATAATATATACTTTAAATGTTAAATACAAGCCACAGTAACAACATTTGTTTTATATAATGCAAAAGTACAAATACAATAAAAAATGAAAAGAGATATTTTATTTATTTATTGCTTTTTCTGTATCATACACAATTTTCAGTGTAGAAGAATATAAAACTAAGATATTTTAATCTCTTTTCATTTTTTTTTTAGTGTACTAATAACTAATAACTAAAAATGCATAAAAATATTGGAAAATGTGTAAATCATTTTGTTAAATGATAATCGGCCTGATTCTCTAACGAAGTTGCTAAATTTTAGCAACGTTGCTAGCACAACTATAACGAAACAAATTTGTCAGCTGATATTATTGGCTAATGTTGTTAGTAACGTTGCTAAAATTTAGCAACTTCGCTAGAGAATCAGGCCGATTATTTGAGTAATATGTATGATGTGTGCAAGAATTGTATTTTTTATTTATAATATAGATGATATACATATCAACGTCAGTTTTGTTTTTTTTTGAATTTTTTAGGCAGTTGTTATGTTTCCATTTTCATTTTATTGAATAACAACAAAATGGCAATGTTTATATTTTTCTTGTTGTTGATAAAATATGGTCCCTTTTATAATGAAGGTACCAAATTATACATAAAAATTAACAACATATATTAAAATTCATTTGATATTTAAATATATATATACTTTATATTATTTACAACTAAAAAACAAATTTACAATATGGCTGAAAAACTAAAAAATAAAAATATGATCCTTAAAAAACTTCTCTATCAGTGCCAGTCTGTTGTACTATCACAGAGTGTTTTAAATTTATATAATTTTGAACAAACATTTAAAAATTACAGACAAACACATTTAGCTTGTGAGTATTTAAGCTATTTCTTTCTAGTTGGATAGAAATGTGAATTTATATCAATCAAATTTATTATCATTAAAATTATTAAAAAACTTATAGTTAATTACTAATATTCAAAATCGCCTTATAAAACTTAATTTGACATTTAAACGATTAGAAAATTCTTATAAAATTCTTTTTTAAATAATTTCACAAACATAATTAATAAAAAAAATAAGCATTAAAGAAGTAAAATTTTTGGCTAATAATATTAACAATTTAAAATATTAAAAAATGAAACAATAAAAATAAATGCAGTTATACCACAAAATGTATAAACCGATTTATCAATAATTTTATATTATATAAAATAAATTTAATGATGATTTTAAGAACATAATTATATTTACAAAATTACTAAACAATATAAAATCCTACATATTTACTTATAATACAAAATATTTATACATATCAGCAGATTCAACTGCTGTTTCACGGTTACTAATAGATCCTCCGATCAGAAAAACTACTGTTTTTTCCACTTCTATATACAAAAATGTCGACCTATGATTTTTATGTATATTATTAATAGCATTTTGTTTTTATTTTGCGAATTATGTATAAAAATTACAACATATTTCTATTCAAAAGCCATAGTAAATAAATATAAAAAAATCATAAGACTTCATTTCCCATATTTTAAACGATTTAAAATCTGTATAAAACTCACATTTCTAACCCAGTGAATAATATTAATGTGTGATAAATGTTAAAATTTACACTAAAAAATCGTATTTACAAAATAGTATATAAAATGTACATAAAATCAATAAATAAAAAGAATCAATTATTGTTTGTTTTCTATTCATATACATTAATATATATGATCACTTAAAACATGGTGTTTTCAGGATGTATGTATGTATGTATATTTATAATAAATGCAATTGGTATTTTTAGTGTTTTTGGCCGTGTCAAGTTGGTTCATTGGGCCAATCGAAAGACGACGCTGGTGAGGCGGGCGTAGACGATGAGGTGGACGCCGTTTCTGTTGATTTATTATTGTGACTGAATTGAAATGCTTTGCCCAAACTGTGACGCAGCGATGATGAAAATAAACGCGATAGAGAACTGCTTGGTCATGGTAATATTTCCACGTAGTTCTCGGGCACTAGACCTGTTTTACCGTTTAGTGTACCTTCCAACCAACCTGGTTCTTGGGACGTTCGCACTATTCAAACAGAAAACAAGGTCGTAAAGTAGATGTTTCTGGTTCAAGATAGGTATGGAAATTTGTGATCATCATGATCAGTCTTTATTTGATGAATCCGAATCGAAATTGTGGCTTCTAAAGACGGTAATTTTCAAATTCATTCAGGCAGGCAGAATAATATGACAAATTTAAATTAATGTATTTATAAAAAATATCGAAATGTTACGTTTACGATTCGACCAGAGTAAGATTAAAATGTTAAAAATAACACAAAAAATGATTATAAACAAAGTATATTACAGTTATTTATATACACTAAAATTACAATTTATTTACTAGCAATTTTGATCGATTATTCGAGAATGAGTTTATAATACGACTGTCCCAAAAAACGCGTTCTCTACATAGCTGTCATTTTCCGAACAAATGCTCCGGCTCGTCGGGGAATAATTAATAAATTAATCTCTGTATATTAAATAAATAATAATAAATAATTTTCGATTAACTTACCATTTGTAATAATTTGATTCGGTTCAAAGGATAGTTCACCATCATTTTCACCCAGACAAGCGTATAAAGTTCGCACTCGCCTAGAAAAACCAACCACATTAATTTTACAAAATTCCGATCTCGTAAACGAAACTTTTCGCACCATCAATACCATGCAAAATAAATAACTAGAATAAAACCAAGATAATAATAATAATAATAGTTTTAGCAGAGTTAGAAAAGTAGTAGAAGTATAAATGAGAAGACATGCAATAGCGCAGAGCAAGCACATCTCACCTTACACCACCAGAGATAGAAGGACTTGAACGGCCACTAGATGTAGTGGTAGGTGAAAAAGATCTCCTACGGAACACATTGATTTCAAAATAATTAAAACTAATTTAGTAAAAGCACACATATAATTATAAAGTAAATCCACCACCAATCAAATACCACACCGCGGCGCGCAACAACACACAAACTCAATTCTTAGAAAATATAATATTATAAAAACCACATGCTTTTCGGCCTTGTTTCAATCGGTAAAATTTTACTTATTACATATACAGTATGTCTATTAAATATTATTAGGCGTCCTATACACGTACTAATATTATATGAGTTCAGTTTAATATACCGGGTGTCCCATTATATTTTCCGATATTTCAAGAGCTTATAACTTTTAAACGAATAAAGACAGATACATGCGGTTTTCACTGAAATACTTCACTATGATACAAGTTTTGTTTGGACTCATAAAAGTGTTTTGTTTCTTTTCTCTTCCGGTTAGCCAAAAAACAAAATGGCGTTTAAAAAAAAAACATTTTGTTTGCTTTTTTAAATGTAACACCCTGTATATTTTCTGATGAGACGAAAGCCACTTCTTTCAGCTATCTGCCGGTATATGGTTTTTCAAAATCGATGCAGAATTAACTGATTAATTTATATTTAAGCATACGCCTGCAAAATATCATTTTTATGCAAAAAATCTAGTGGAAAAAAACTCAGAATGAAAATTATGACATTCACGTCAAAACATTTCCAGAGCCTACTAAAAAATTATTGATAATTCATTGTTGACTGCTGATTTTGTAGGCGTATGCTTAAACATTAATCAATCAGTTAATTCTGCATCGATTTTAAAAAACCTTATACTGGCAGATAGCTGAAAGAAGTGGCTTTCGTCTCATCAGACAATATACAGGCTGTTACATTTAAAAAAGCAAACAAAATGTTTTTTTTAAAAAACGCTATTTTGTTTTTTGGCTAACCGAAAGTGAAAAGAAACACTTTTAAGAGTCCAAACAAAACTTGTATCATAGTGAAGTATTTCAGTGAAAAACCGCATGTATCTGTCTGTATTCGTTTAAAAGTTATAATCTTTTGAAATACCGGAAAATATAATGAGACACTCGGTATTATTGAAATATTGCCATGAATGATAAATAAATTGTTCGAACGTTATTGACAATTATTTATTAAATTTTGTTTTAAACTAAGTTACAAAAATTAGATACACATTTTGAATAATACTATCTAAGATGTGATATGTCCGAAATCAAACATAGCTTAACTTAACTAAACCAGAAATTAAATTTTTTGTAAATATGTATTATTACAATGTAATTAATTAGCCAAAAAAAGCTAGATAAAGCTAATAAAAGTAGAACAAACATACTGTATATAATTAATAATTTTGACATTCTTACTTAAAATAAATACTTTTTTAAATACTCGCAAGCTAAATGTGTTTGTCTGTAATTTTTAAATGTTTGCTCAAAATTATATAAACTTAAAACAAACTGGCACTGAGATATAGAAATTTTTTAAGGATCACATTTTTATTTTTCTACATCTGAAAATACTATCTTATTTTAGTTACAAAATTATCAATATTTTATTCGTAAAAATGTCAATTGGTAAATAAAATTTGCGTTAGAAAAAAAAACTTCACCACCATTCATGCACCACCAAAAACTGTTAACTAAATTTAGAATAAGAAATATATAAGTATAATTGAAATTGTTAAAATATATGTAATGGATAATGATGTATTATTAGTATATTTCTTATTCGAAAATCGAATGAATTAAGTAAGAGTTGAGCTGTATAAAATACGTACACATTGCCTTGATGTGATCTGTATCCAGTTGCATAATGAATTGGATTCGCACGTTTGGTTTTTTCTGGCGAGTAACCATATGAACTGCCACTATGGTTATGGTTTATTGATATGTCCGTCACGGATGAGACAGATTCATTCGAGCTACTTGTACTATTTGATATGTCGTTTCTCATGTACACTAAAAACATATAATTAACAATAAGTAGTAAGACAAAATCATCTTTCATACAAAATTGAAATTAGCGAAAGACTTACTTCTATCAGTAATATTAGGAATCTTATGTTTAGTGCTATACGAATGTATATTATGCAGATTGCCCTCGGAATGTGTGCTAATACCAGGATTGCCGATGCGATGATGTAGTATTGCACCACCGCCACCGCCACTGCCACGATGATTCGATGGTAACTGCTGATGGGAACCGTGCGGCGATGCTATGCTGCCACTATGATCGCTACGCGTCATCATACTGTAAGCTGAACCGCCGTTTGTTTCACGATCGTGAGCCATTGTTACATTGTGCAGACTCGATGATATGTTTACTATATTCGGACCATCACAATACTGAAAACGGAATTCATTTAGAATAGAATTTTTTAATGAATAACGGCCGTTTAACTTTGATTTCAATTGATATTCGTTTAAGTATGTATTGTTTGAAGACTTAGTATTATACCGTTATCGATTTTTGACAATAGACATATTTAATATAATTAAGTAACATACAATAAAATTACAGTAACATTTCAAATATAACAACATAATTATTAATTTTAAAATATAATTAATACCATTGTACGAAAATAACAATAAATATAAAGCTTACGGTTTATTTTAAAATTATGTGAAATATATTGGGTGTAGTAGCATGTACCGTCACTAATTAATTTTAGATTAAAAAAAAAAAATTATCAGCTATTACTAAAATTTTATTTTGACAATTAACATTTTATTCATTTATTCAATATCTGATTTCTTTTCTATTCGAAGATGTAAATATTGATTAGATATTAAAATCAAATATAATGTATGCGGCATTTAATATTTATATTAAAATCATTTTTATTTGATATTAGGTACACATAAAATGAGCCCATTTCAGAAATTATAAAATTCAGTTTGTATAAATGTATAGCGAATGAAATGATATACCACTGAAAGCTGTAAATTTATTTAGAAAAACACCCATAAAGCTTGATACTATAAAGATAATAATAATAATAATAATAATAATAATAATAATCCCAGCAGTACCAAATGTATATACAAAATTTGTACTAATTAAAAAAAATAATCATTGCTAAATATATATATATATATATATATATATATATATATATATATATATATATATATATATACAGGCGTTTCATTGGTAAACGAAAATACTTAAATGGTGAATAGAGGTCACCGAGGCGGTTCTAGTAATACCCCATTTATTAAAAAAAATATATATTTATTTTATTATATTTATTTAGTAATTTTAAAATGAGTATGGATTCAAAAGTTTTTATAATTTATTATTAAAAGTTAATAATAACCATTTTTTGGCTCTAAGTTCTTAAAAACTTCACTTTAAGTTCAAAATGTGAATAGTTAAATTTTCTGCGCAAAAATTTAAAGTGCACATTTTAATATAGTTTTTTTTTTGCACTTTCCCAATATGCAAACGGATTTTGAAAATTTCAATATACAGGGTATTGTTTCGAGGTCACAATTGCTTTCTATTTTTTTTTTTGTTAATCCAGACCTGAATTTTTCTTGTGATTAGTAAGTGGCTCATTTGGGCTGTGAATGAGAAACATGCGTACCAAATATCAAAAAATGTACGGGATGGTTCGACAGTTATGACCCCAGGAAGAAATAAGCAAAATCGATAAAACACCCTGTATCTCGGTTACAAAGACCGTCAGGTCCAATAAATTGGGTATTTCTAGAACCGCCTCGGTGACCTCTATTCACAGTTTAAGTATTTCCGTTTACAAATGAAACACCCTGTATATATATTTTAATCAATTCGTCGCAAAAATAATATATATTTCAAATTGAATGAAAAAGTACATTTATCTTAATTTTTTTAGTAACAAAAAATAATCACGTATCGAAATTAATAATCGACGTTTCAACGTACTTAACTTAAAATGATACAACAGGCATAAACAGAACCTGTTTATGTCATTTGTATCATTTTTTCTGATGACGATGTACGTTAAATACGTCGAAACATCGATTATTTAATATATATATATATATATATATATATATATATATATATATATATATATATATATTAATACAAAACTACAACCATTTAATTTTAAAATAATTAGTTGCTAAAAGATTTTTTACTATATTAAAAATTATAAAACTTAGCAATTGGCCCAAGAATGAAAAAAAAAATGATGATGACCAAAATGTGAAATGAATACATACATAATGAACAGGCAGTGCCATGTGGTAACTGTTGGTGGTGTACCGTGGTTGCGGATGACTGAGACTAGCATGACGTATGCTTGCCAGCGGCGGTGTGGTGCTACGCGTGTGGTGATTCTGATTCGTGTTCGCCGCAATGGCATTGTTCGAATTAAGCGAACTGCTTTGCATAATGCCGGTTACCGAACCGGGAAGCAGCGGCATAACCATTGGCAATTTAACGCTCACTTCATTCAGCTCCGGTTTCGATTTGAATATCGTTTCGTAGTTCTCGATCACGATCTCAACGACTACATTATAGAATTTTAAATCCATAATGGATGCGACTGTTTCTTCTTCGGGCCGAAGTAAGGTCGGACCGAAACACACGCCCAAATTGCCGACAGTCATTAGATTCTTGTCGGACTTACCAGCAACTCTAAAATAACGATTTTAAGTTCAAATTTGGGGCAAGTACCTAATTCACATCTGTTTTATAATAAATATTTTTTGTTTGCAGATAAAATTTTGAAAATTTATATTATAAAGTTCGTTGCGGGTAACTTACTTTGTTAAATGCTTTATTAATATCTCCAATATTTCGAAATTTTCTTTTGGTAACCTATGTATAAGCGTATGGACATCGTTTATACGCAGATGTCTTGTTTCTTGTTCTGGAAAAATATTCAAACATTTTCATTAATAATAGAACATATTTCACAAACTTGTCGAAATATGCAAAATTCAATTTACACGATCTGTCAACAATGGCTCTAAGTACAAATTACAAATAAGACCGTGCGAAAAAGTTTTAGAATATATTACATTAAATACAAAATAAAAAAATATAAATTAAATTTAGCAATAACAAAATAATAATTTTATCGAACAAATTTGACTCAGAACATTCATTGTTTATAAAATATTCATTTGAAATAATGTTAGTTATATTGTAATTTAATGGGTTTGTTAGAATATTTTGAAGTAATTTTTTAAATTTTGTCTTAAAATATAAACACGTTACTATGTGTAAAATCAAATAAGAATTGTCCAAAATTAACTTAATTAATAATCGTTAAATACATCAACAAATACTAATAAAAAATTTCAATATTTTTTATAATATTCAATATTAAAATAAATTAATTCTTTAGTAACATTAGCAATTCTATTAAAAAAGTGTTTTCAATGCAGGTAATCTTATTTAACACAAAAATGATAACAGAAATCAGCTGACGTAAGTTCGAAATTTGTTTTAATAATATTTGAACAAATTCTTGTTGCAAATCTTGTAACTTTTTATTATTATTAGAATTTTTGAAAATCCTCGTATTTTAGCAAATCCATTAACAACGAATAATTTAAAAACAAATTTGTAAATGAATATAAAATACTTACTAGCTGCAGCCATAAATCCATTATGATACCTATAAGTCATAAGCGGTTCGGGTAGATTTCTTAAATAACTTTTTAAAGCACTTGTAATTGTCTTCGTCTCCCATTCCATTGGATCATCAAAATTCACCAGCCGATCGGATTTTCTTCGATCTAGACCCATCGTGAGTAGTTTATTCACTTTCGACGCAACACCAACTACACGATATAGACCTTGTTCTTCTAGACCACGATTCTCCAATACTTCAATGCAACGATTTACAAAACTGATACCAACCTCATCTAAAATTCGTTCTTCTGCTTTGGACACTTTTCCTGAGTTTACGTATGTCTACAAAATTAAACCATCAATTTAAAATCTCTTTCAACAAACCACTGAACATACTTAAAACTAATACCACACGCTATTCTAGACTAGAACTATGATTTATTAAGGGCATTTCAAGGCAAACAAAAGACTATATTCAGACAGGTGGTGGGAGTACAAAAAAGAATAATTTTACATTCGATTTATTCGTTTTAATACTACATATTTATGGTAACTAATTATTAGAAAAATTAGCTAATTTATGTACAATTAATAATTTAATATCAATTTTTATATTCAGACAGAATTAGCATATAAAAAAAATTAATCAAATATTTAATTGTCAATATTTTCTTTGTTTATTATTATTTTGATTTCCAAAAAATATATTTGTTGTTAATTATAATAAAGATTAATCATATTTTTTCCAAATAAAATGTATGTGTGTGAAATAAGAGAAAATCGCATTTTTCAAGGAAAATGATGAAAATTATTTTTTTACCAATAAACCACACATACAAAAATTCTGAAATTAATACATCAGTACTATAATAACAATTAATAACATATGTATTTTTTGGAAATCAAAATAATAATAATAGACAAAGAAAATATTGACAATTAAATATTTGATTAATTTTTTTTATATGCTAATTCTGTCTGAATTTGTTATTGTCTATTGTCTATTGTTATTGTATTTGTCTGAAATTGTTATTAAATTATTAATTGTACATAAATTAGCAAATTTTTCTAATAATTAGTTACCATAAATATGTAGTATTAAACGAATAAATCGAATGTAAAATTAACCTTTTGTGTATTCCCACCACCTCTCTGAATATAGCCTTTTGTTTGCCTTAAAATGCCCTTAAACTATTAAATTAAACACAGTTTAGTTGTTTAAAATATACCTCCTCAATAGTCAGTAAAATTTTAGATCCATTAAATTAAAAATAAATCGAATATGAACTTCCTGATTTTTTTATATAAGTTTAGTAAAACTTTTGGTTCTGTAATCTAAAATTTATAATACAATGTAAAATTTAAATTAAACTAAGGTGAGAAAAATAAGCATTACCAAACATTAATCTTAGGATTAAACTTTAGTTCAAATTTTAATAACCATAGTGTCATACTTGAATTTGCAAAAATATAAGTAAACGTTAAGTATGTATGTTAATAATACAACTGACTATAAAATATTTAGTTTTTCCAAATTTATGACTGTATTATTAATTGTAATTCTAAAATATTATAAAATATATTGAAATTAACAAATTAATATTGTTATATATTTTATAGTAATACCAATATATTTAAATAAAAATTATTTGATAGTTTCAAATACGTGAAAAGGCACATCACAATTATCAGATGAATAAATCTAGGTAATAAAATTACACAATAAACTTATATGTAACACCTGGCACTCACTATAAAGATTATTACCTACTTGTAATATTAGTAAGTTAAAATTTTTGTCAAAATTATGCAACATTATTTTGTAAATTTACAAGATTATTTAATGTTTTGTAAAATATATTTATAAATTTATCAACTTATAGTTATTTTTAGATATTATAATCTTAATAAATATCGACAAAAACTTTAAAATGTTAAAACTATATTATTAAACAATAAAAATGTTGAAATACTTTATCTTTAAATAAAATTTTAATCAATACAAAAAATTGTGCTTTTAAGTAAAATTATTATCGATCAAAAATCTAAAATTAACATTACATTTTTTTTTTGAAACTAATCATAGACAATTTTTAAAAATTGAAAAAAATTCTTACAGGTTCACGACCATCCATAATATCCATCCAAGCTTTCCGATCGTCTTCGGAGAGTGCTTGAAAGGTGTAGATAATACCAGGACGTCCCTCCACTTGAATATCAAAACAAAAACGTTTCTCTATTGATTCGGACATACGTCGAACGCATGTACTTAAAACCATCTTGTCCGCTTGTGGAACCTAAAAATGTATCTTTTGTATTTTCAATAATTTTACTACAAAATTTATTTCGCAAAATATTTATTTAACAAAATAAGATTTTTAAAATATTTTTACCTAAAATTAATTTATTAATAACACTAAAAAATACTAATTAACAAAATTTATATGAAATATTAGAAACAATTTTGATTTAATCTAACGTAATTTAAAAATTGAAAATTATTAATCGAAAAGTATTTCCTTACCACTTTGGACGTTAACTGATTGTAAGGAAGCATTGAGAATTCTTTCCTGGTTTTATCGTATGTACAATAATGTTTTATCCAAGTAGTTCCGAAGGCTTCTACAAAAAAAAAAACGATATAATGTTTTATGAAAAATGTACAAATAAAATTCGAATACCGACTTACTTTTTTCTTGTAGAAATAAATATCCTTCTCTAGAATGTCCTTTATTACGACCGGGCTCTTCATGGGCCTAAAATATCAAACAAAAACAATATTTTCTCCCAAAAAAACATAATTACCAATATTTAATATACCTGTTGTCGTATTTCAAGCATTTTTTTCTTGAGAGATTCTGTTTGATTTCGTGTCTCGTCAAAGTTTTCTCTAGTCTACAAAGAAAAACCATATATAATTAAAGTCACAAAAAAACACAAAAAAAAGTGTAATTTAACAACAGATTGTATCATCTTATTATTTCGCTATTAAATAATGACAAACACATTTTTCGGGCAAATCTTACAAATCTGACACCATCAGATAATTACAGATTTGACGACACTTTTGTACTCTAACCTTTTGTATTCTAAATTGAAGATCGTGCATATATTTTCGATAGTCTTCAGCAACCTCGTGACCTTGATGATAAAAGGTGAGCCAACCGAACATAAAACTGAGCAGAGTTTCGACGAATTCAAACTTCTTACGCTCTTGCACCTCCTGCAAGAGGAACACATATTCCATGCTGGCTTGGTAGAAATGGCGTTCCGCCATATCGAGAGAGGCATCCGCCTGCAAAAATACGACAAAACACAATTATTCATCTATTGAAAATTAAAAATCATTCATTCTATAATTGAATTATTAAAACTGTATTAAACAACCGTTTATACTTCAGTTTTTTTTAAAATAAAAGAAAGAACATTTCTGATTAATATTTACATCGGATTAATTAATCTGGTATTACAATATTTTGCAGTTTATAACGTACGATCTAAAATTCTAAAACATCGCGGATCAAATAATTCCAAATTTAATATCCGAGTTACAAAAAGAAGATTTTATTAGTTAAAAAAGAAAGGATTTGTAAACAAAGTCAAAGTAATATAGAAAAACAGAATTATATTTTACTGAATTACAAACATTCTATAGATCATTCTGTGTGATCCACGGATCAGTTGGCCGACCACTGATTTAAAATTTCAATTAGAACCCAGTCACCCAGTTTAAAAATGTAACCTTTTTAAAAATAACTCTATGTTCATATTATATGATTTGTATCGATCGATTTATACCAATGAAAAAACTAGACTTGTATTATTTTACAAAGAACATTTAACAGCACTAACGCTGCCATCTACGATGTATAGCGAAACGTCTGCGACGATAATAAATACAATGGTTACCGGCCGTGAAAATCTGAGGATTACTAGATAGTGTGATGTTTATTTTTTTTAATTCTATGATCTAAATTGATAAAAAAAATTTTTAATTAAAATAATGCTACTGCTAAAATCGCAATATAAATGTAACTTAATGTGTGTCTCAGGCATAAAATAATAACAAAATTCTAGTTTAACAAAAATAAATTGTACCTAAACTAACATATATGAGTGTGAATAATGGAAGAGACTGTATGAAATGTATTGTAAATACAGATTATAATTATATTAATAAAAAAATAAAATTTTGTTAAGTCTGATGATAAAACAGAACAAAAACTTAGAATTTTTTTAGTAATGTACAATATGCGACGTAGTGCCTGTTTTATAATTTGAAAACACAATTATAATTAATTGGTTTATTGAATTTATGTAATAACTAAATTTAAAAATTTCTATATCTGTAACTATTATAAGAGATAATAAAAAAAAACAACATACTATATTTAGTACTACAAGGTAAAGAACTTTTTTGCATAATAATATAAAAATTGTTAATAAATTACATAAATTAAATATCTCTTCAAAAGATTAAATAAATTATACATTATTTAAAATTTTCAATGCATGCTTCTAATAATTAATGTCTTACAAAATTAATAATATAGAATACAACAATTTAGTCATAGAAAATAATAATTGTTTGACATTTAGCTATTTCATTTTTAAATTTATTAAATAATAAAATTTCTGTATGAAAATTTCATTCAAATTGTTGTATCAAATATTACAATCGATTATAATTAATTTTCAATAGCAACAATTTTTTTTATTAAAATAAACTTTATATTTTATATTTAAAATACGTAACATTCATAATTTTATATTACATTACATAAATTTATGAATAATAACAACATGTATAAATATATTCAATGATAGCGACAATTTAATTGACATTTAAAGTTGAAAAATTGCTCAAACTGTATCAGTTTGAATAATGCAAGTGTCACTTATTAAATAATCATAAAATATTGGAATATTATTGTATTTACATAATACAACATTTTAATTATTGTTAAATGCTAAGCTATTTATAATAATAATAATTACTGTTACATCAGAATAAAACCGTGACTTTAAAATTTGAAAATGCAATAAATTAATGAATGTTATTTACCTAAAACAATAATAACAGTAAACAATATTGCAAATTTCGATATTATCAAATGCATCCTAATAAAAAATTATAACGTATCGTAAAAATTAAAACCTGATAACGAAGAAAATGTTTATGATTGTAGAAAAAGATTAAAAATAAATTATTTTACAACTATTTCGAAAAACAACATCGTAATAAATAATAAAAGTACGTACTCATTCTATTTGTCATCTACGTTGTTCCATCGTCCATTGACAAAACTAATTCGTGACACACATTTTCAAACAACTTATTGCACGCTTCAATATTCACTGGCGAAACACAATTATCTACGCATGACTATCTATTTGTTTCGGACGCATTTTTTTGCTTCTCTTGTATCTAATTGTTTGTGATTAAAAGGCGATATACAAAAATATATTGGCGGTACAATTTTTTTAAGTCGAGAGTTAGAAAACGTCAATCAATTCACAATTTTACTTAACGGAGAGAAACGAGGGCAATGTGAAATACTCGAATGCGCAACTCGGGCCACGTCAAATCAATATTATTATACACCCCCACATGTTACAAATATCAATGTCATTTCTCTAAATAATACACGCGTCACGACGACGGGGTAGGTGGCTTTTCGCTCTTGAAATGTTCGGTTAACTAGCAATCACTACTTGACAGTTGACACTGTTTGTATATTTTGTTAGGTTAGGTGACGAAAATCAATTTGGTACGCGGTTTGTGTACAAAGAAGTACAACTACTTACGGTATATTATTCAAGTGCATTTGTAATTTTTTTTATCGTATGTGTATTCATTATATATGTTTTTATTTTTGTTAAACAAATAATATATGAACCCGAAAAATGTATCAGCTGATACTGTTCGAATATGTAGGTTAAGAAGTTACTACAGTTAATTTTTCATTCGTTAATTAAACACGTTTGATGAATGAAGTGTATTTTTAATTATTATTTTACAAATAAACTATAGTCAAATAATAGTTTGACAATTAATATTGTTCAAATTTATACGTTAAGTGCAATTTCATATCCTGAAAATTCAAATAAATAATTATTTAGTGAAGATGTTTCAGAAATATTAATACAAAAATTAATATTCTCATTATTGAATTTGTTATTTAGAATTTGTAGCAGAGTATGTAACTAATGAAAATATTGACGGTATATATTTTTTTGTCAAACTATAAGTTTATTTCTTTATATTTTTTTAAATATTTGTAACGTGATTAAATATTAAAATTATTAGCAATTATCATAAGTTATTTCAAAAAATTATGAATGTGCGTAGACGCCGTTTTCTGTAATAGTTTAAAATTCATAAATTTTTGTTAAAATAATATAAATATATATTATATATACATATATATTAAAAAAAAATATATTTCGATTTTGTATACGTTAAAACAAATTTAACAACAGAATTCTATAAATTTGTTGTCTGTAATTGTTTTTGTTTTTTTAAATAAAATAATAAAATTTAACTTATTAATTTAATTTAATTTAAATAACATAACAATACAAAATGAACTTTTAACTCTTGTAAAATAATATTACCGCAAATAGCAAAAATATAAATCAAAATAACGTTGTACTGTAGCAGTTGACACTTAATATTTGTAGTTTGGAATATTTTTCTATTAGCTTAATGTTCATACAGTGATTGTCATAATATGTCGGTCGTATGGCGAACACGTGTGTGCTCATATGTGTGTTGTGAATCAGTGAATGCCTTGTATAACATGCGTACTGAGTACTAATATACATGTGTATAGTGCATCCCGTGAACATGAATGAAACGGTTAAATGAATTTAATTGTTTAAGGCAGACAATGCACGTAACTAAGGCAGGAAGGGCCTAACATTCCAACGGCAATTAAGGGGCGTTAACTATAAACACGCTATAGATAAACTTAAAGAATTTCTGTAAATAAATAGGGGGTAGTGATTATGACGTCTTGTTAAGTAACTTGTTTTTCACAACGCTTACTATAATTTTATTTTTGTTTATACGGTGAACAGATATTTGTATGTTGTGATTTTTTATGAAATTGTTTATTAAATATTGTGTTTATTATTATTCTTACCTCTTGTAAAACATTATCCTGTTTCTTCGTTGAGAGATTCAAGTAGCGTTCTTGACTTTGACAAAATTTTGCTGTTTGTTTGTCGAATTTTTTCTTTCCTTCCTGAAAATATAATGTTTATAAAATTTTATTTCTTCCAAACTTATTTTAGAATAATATAATATTCTTTATACATAATATTCTTACTGAAAATATAGTTATAATTATATATATTTTTAAATAATTATTGTTTATTTAACAAAATTATAAATAATGTTTATTCTGGAATTCTTTATGTTTAAAAAGAATTTAAAGGAAAGTATATTTCAGTAGTTTCGTAGCAAAAAAATGATATGGTAGAAGTTAGGTTATTACAAAATTTTTAAGGCCCACGAAAAATTACAGGATCACATTTACAAAACACATACATTTATTTCATATAAAAATTTTAGGATCCATTGTAAAGTGTATAATAATGTCTAAGGGCTTTAATAAATAAAGGACCCACAAAGTCAAAAGACGACCCTGAACATAATCGTTTTTTTTTAAACTTTCATATATAGTTCTTTTTCAAAGTAGAACATAAAAAATAAATATATTTGTTAATTATATTTTATCAATATTTCACTTTATCGTAATTAGAAAATATAAATTTTTAAATATATACCAAGTTATGTAATATTTTTCAAAATAAAAAGTAATGATTATAGCACCTTTTAAAAAAACTTTTAGTTAAAAGCAGTCATAATTTCACAATAATTTTTAAAAATATAATAATAGAGTGCTTGCATGTTTCGTTTTTATCAAAATATTTTAAAAGTTTACTTTAAATTTTTGACTATTATTTTGAAACTAAATTTCTAATTTACGTAAAAACAATAAATCTGTTAACATAGTAAAATATTTTTCAGAACTCATATAGGATTAGATTCAGTTTAATTATTTTATAAAAACGACGTTTCGACGAAACTGAACGCTCGTCTTCATCAGGTTAAAATTTGCCAATGACATTAAAGTAAATAACAAGTATATAAATATGTATAGCTAATGTTTTATTGCGATTCTTCTAGAACAAATATTTTATAAACGGCTCCAGTTAACATAATGTGCGGAAATTTTAACAATTATTTAACTGATTTTGATATTTTGCACGAAAATTAATATTCATTAATTAATAGCTTAAATAATTTAGTTAGCAAATACTTCTACTATATTTGTATATGTATTAACAGTATTGTATGTATATAAACTGATTTATTTTTTTATATGGATCTTGTCCTGTAATTGGTTGTATAACTGTTGGGCAATAAAGTCATTATTATTATTATATAACAACAAGTTACTAGGTAATATATACGTAACTAGATCAGAAGAATTATAGATTTTTAATTAATGGAAGCCAAATTTTATTTAACTCAGTGACTTTACAGTGTTTCATGTTATCCTTTTCTTTATAAATCTCTATTGCTTCTCTTATTAATCTGCTGCTAATATTGATTGGTCTAGCAATTATTATCGTATCTTAGAATTTTACATCATGAAGATATTTCTAAAGCATGTTCAGCAATAGCAGATTTATTTTGGTTGTTTTAGACGAATTGACCTATTATGATCTAGTGCCTACGTTGATGTATGGTAGTGAATGTTGAGTTTGGTTGCAAAAGCATAAACGGAAAATGACTGCTGTGGAAATGAGATTTTTACGTGGGGTAGCTGGGTGTAAATAGGAGAGATCGGGTACGAAATACGATTAGTGTATGATGAGTGTGCAATTGAAAAAAATGTTGTAGCAAAAGTTGGTGTTAGTCAGTTAAGATGGTTCGGACATGTTGAGCGAATGTCTAATGAACGTTTGGTTAAAAAGATTTATTTGAATGATTTTGATGGTATACGTTTGCTTGGACGTCCGATGAGTAGTTGAATTGGTATGATTGAGAGTGTTTTGCGTGAGCGAAAGTTTCCAAGTAGTAGGAATAAAAGAGCATGTATGAGAGGAGGAATTATGAATGTGGATGAAGCGAAACTTGCTTGTTTGGATAGGACTGTTTGGAGGCGACTGATTTCGAGATGATGAAAAGAGTTTGCGCCACACCCTTTTGGGTACATGGCGTGATTGTGTATGTATGTATGTAGAAACAATTCTACCTGTCTGTACAACAGAATCTTATCCTAAAACAATTCTTAAATTAATAACTTACTTTTACACCTCCAATGTGTTTTTTTCGAAATAATTCCAAAGGTACCACAACTTGATCATACGCCGTTTTCAACTGAAAATAAACAAAAAAAGCAACTATTAATTTTTGAAATTCATACATACGAACAATTATTTACATAATTAGCATTAGAATAATGACATTGTAAAATTTACATTTTCCAGTAGTTTCAATTAAAAACCAAATGAGTCCAATTAAAAATATAACAATGCATTATGTCAGGAATTCTCACGGATAATTTCGAATCAGAATATAATTTGAGAATGACCTTCAACAGCTTGAATAATATAATAGAAAAAAAAGATATATAGAATTAAGGCTAGTCCAACCCTGCACCATGTAAAATAGCACATCGGTGAAGAAAAAAAAAGATATAAACACAAATTACTGTTTCATTATGAACATAACTGTAACAAAATACTAGTATAGTACTAGAAAGAGTTATGTGCAGAACATATATATATATATATATATATATATATATATTAAATACATATATACACATACGATAATAATATATGTTTTCGTTTGGTGAATTCATACACTGTACGGCATACTAATGTGAATGATCTGAACTTATGACCCGAAAAACAAAAAGGAAAACAAACAGTTTTTGTCTTGTCACAGCACACTACTTGTTCTACGATGCGAGAAATAAAATAGAAGAAAAAAAAAATTGTAATGTCATGTGACACCAATCATTTACCGGTAAAATGGAATTTATGTTACTAACAATAGAAATTTTAGTTTGTCATTTTTTTTTCTATTACAATTCTTAAATACATCAATGAAGTAAATGTATTAGAGTATAAAGTAGAGTTTGTCAGGATCTGCATTAGAGCCAAAAACATACAGTTGTTTTTTTTTATTTACGTTAATCGAAAAAAAAAAAAATGAAATTATTATTATATAAAATAAATATAAATATTTTGTATGTAACACTTTTGTTAGAGTAAAAAATTGATTAATTATTTAATTTTTGTTGATTTACATTTAAAAACTATAAATATTAATAATTTTAATACTACATACTGTAGAACCTACAAAATTTATAAAAATTTTGACCCTAAACAAAAACAAATAAAATATCTAAAAAAACTTTTTTAAAACCACGCTTATATTTAAATGCACTAAAAAGAGGAAAATAAATTTTTTCCTGATTATCCAAAATTTTTAGAAAGAAATGAAAGCGTGGAGCGCCAGGAAACTATATATTTCGCAATGATGATTAAGCGCTCCACGCTTTTATTTCTTACTAAAAAATTTGGATAACCAGGAAAAAATTATTTTCCTCTTTTTAGTGCATTTAAATATAAGCGTGGTTTTTAAAAAGTTTTTTTATATATTTTATTTCCTGCTTTTTAGTCTTGTCATCTTGTCATATCAATTTTTTTTGTTAAAATATTGTGTTGTCTCCTGGAATAAAGCAACAAGCGAAATTTCAGTGAGATCAGATGATAGGAAGTGGTCTAAAAATTGGTTACAAGATTTGAACGTGATAACTTAAACGTGAGAACTTGACCGTGACAACAGTGTGAGCTAATATAAGCCTGGTAAAAAAACGGGTCAATTTTAGGCACTTTCTAAGAAAGCCGTCATTTTGAATGAAATGAATGTAATGTGGAATGCGAGTTTTATCTGCCACCATTGCCAAATCCAAATTTTTACCTAATCACTTTTACGTCATTTTTTAAGTAAAAATTTGACTTTTTTGAAAAATAAAATACTGCTAAAACTTTAATAAATGCATTTTCCAACGGTATAATTGTCATTTAATGTATTTGTTGTAAAAGTTACCAAAATAAAATGTTGAAAAACACCTAAAAATATATAATAAATTATCTTGTAGGAAGACTACGAAAAAAATTGATAATGTTTGTTTGCTTGCATCAGTTACTTTTACTAAAGTCGTCAAATGAATTTTTTCCAATATTTTTCGATTCGGTAATGACAGGTTATTAGTAGAAATTTTAGTTATTTATTTACATTTTCCGTAAAAATAAATTAACCTGAATTTTTCTTCTTTTAATTCAAACTCTGTTTACATAGTTTCCAATTTTAAAATATATTTTAAATAAACATCAAATAAAAATAACTTCAAAATATTTTCCAACATTTACATGTAAATAGTGAAAAAGTTAAAACTCTTCAAATTATAAACAAATGTAACGAAATTAGTAAATGTTTTCTCAGATCGATAAAACTAAATTAATTTATGTTATTTTTGTTTACATCTCCACTAAGTCTAGTGGAAAGTTTAATGTATATTTAATTTCAATATTCTCTACAATTTAACAAGAAATTTGTTTATTTTATATAATTGCAATTAATTAAAATTGCCATAGAAATCTATTTAATCATCTTTTGAAATGTAATATAACATTGAAGTTTAACCAACACGATATAGATAAATCATTGGAATAAGTGTGATTGCCTTTTACAGAAAAACTTATACTGTAAATAAAACTGTTATTTTTTTGTTATAATATATAATACTATAAGATTCATTAACACCAAGTGCCCATATATAGAAATTACTAAAAAATATAAAATAAAATAGCTCCTTATTTCAGTTTTTTAAGTTCATATAGAAAAAAATAAATTGTAAAAATATCAGTTGATTTTAAAATTCCAGATAATTAAAATTTGTGTAAAATAATAGTATATTATATTACTAGGAACAGAAAGCGATCTTTATAAGCTTAATTTATATGGAAAGAGTTAATTTGTTTGGAAAATGCTTAATTCATATAGGAAAGACCATATAACAAAAATTTAACTATAATATATTAAAACTTAAATTATAACATTTTAAAATTTTTATTAAAACGACATTTTTTTGGAAAATATTTCAGAACATACAAAATAAAATAAGATTATTTATATATTTATGTTTTAATAATAATTCTATGTTCAGAAAATGAACAAAATAGCCAAGAAAAATTTAAGTTTTTATTGCAAAAATTTTAAGTGATTTTCAAGAAAGTATTTTGACGTTTAAAATTACTTACTATGCGTTTTAAAAAAATGTTTTCTTAAATTTTATAAGGATGCTAATTTTATGATCTATTAATAATTCAAATATTACCTATGAAATTTTATATTTTTACCTATAGAAAAATCAATCATTTATCTATTAATAATTAAAAAATGAGTCGTATAGATGCAAAACTCACTATTTGGTAAATTTTATGTTCTAAGATATTTGCAAAAAAACTGTTAAAGCTGGATGTAATTGTATTTTGATGATAAAATCTTGTTACTAGATGGCATTACTTATTTAATAAGTGCCATCTAGTAACAAAATTTTATCATCAAAATACAATTACACCCAGTTATAACAGTTTTTTTGCAAATATCTTTGAAAATAAAATTTACCAAATAGTGAGTTTTGCATCTATACGACTCAAAATGATCTATAGTAAAAAAAACCTAAACCAACCTACTAACCTAACCTACCCTTAGCCAATTACGTAAAAATACTATATGTATAAATAGCCAATTGCGTATACATACCGAATGTATAAATAACCACTTTCTTAATTTTATAGATCAAATTTTACAGATCGATAATTATATCAGTAGGTATTTGATTATTTCCATAGGTCGATAAATATTTCTATAGATCAATAATTAATTCTATAGGTCAGAAATTAAAACCATAGATTAATTATTTAATACATAGGTAAACTATTATTTTCATAGGTACTATTCGGTAGATCATATGTTTTTTTTTTCATAGGTCAAATATTTTTATCCATTTTATAATATCAGATATAATAAAAGATATTCAAAAACAAAAAAACTATCCATTTATTTTGAAATATATATACAGGTTGTAACAGAATAACTATTCCTAATTTTCAGAAATGATAAAGTGCACATAGTGAAACATTTTTTATTAATAAACTAGTGTCCGGAAATTTCTCGGTGCCAAGATACACTAGATATTGTTAAAAACAATCTTAATCAAAACATCAAAGTGTAGTTAAGTTAAGGAACATTTTATTAGAAATAATAGCTCATTAAACTTTATAAAAATTGTTCGAAGTTACGACCACCATTTTCAATACACAAGTTGTAACGATGTACAATCGACTGCCGAAAAAAAAAAAGAAAAACAAAGAAAAAAAAAATTTCCGGACACTAGTTTATTAATAAAAAATGTTTCTTTATGTGCCCTCTATCATTTCTGAAAATTAGGAATAGTTATTCTGTTACACCCTGTATATGTAAGATAAGCACTTTTTTACAAAAAAAAAAATTAGAATACGAGCCAAAATATTTTAATTACGTCGAGAAGTTAAGAACATATCGACGAAAAATGTATGTTTATGTATGAAAAAAAAAAAAAAACACCCAGAATCTCTTTAAGTAATTTTATAACCAATAACCGAAGTAAAAACAAAATATTTTAACATAAAACAATTAAACCACACACATAACTAAATAATTTTCAACAAAAAATAGTTTTTTCACAAAATAAAGCTATCCCGCAATTTACATACTGTTCGCTTCATTATAAACATCGAGTAAAAAAGACAATTGGACATACAAATACACAATGTGAACCAATTACGTATGTAAATTTCCGTGCCATTATCCACGTTTAAATTTCGACCATCGAACACCGTCTGCCGTTGGCTTGGAGAATACTCGGGTAGCCCCATATACACAGGAGTAATTAACGCAAATGAGTAGTTAATACCGAGTAGAGAATTTCAACTCCCAGCTTCTTGTTCTACCGTTTTTGTGTTTGGAGTTCTTATAAAGTGAGGTTAAGTCAGGCAGTGACGGATCTAACATGCATGAAACGTCACCTGACTGAAAAATTTGTCAGAGCCTTCGAATACTGATTTTTGTTTATTAGTTAAATTCTGTGATGTTATGTAAAAAATAAAAGTGACGGAACGCGGTATTTTGAACAACAAAAACAATAATTTAATCTGAAAAAAAATAATTAAAGAAACTTATTCAAAATAAATTGTATTTAGTTGCACTACGTACAATCAAAACAAAAAAGTGGTATAATTTTGTAGATACTTATACAATCTTATCTTATCTTATTATTATATACAGGATGGTCCAGAATTATGTACCGTAATTGCTAGAGCTGATAGTACGTTCAAAAATAAGGGTACCTTTTTATATACACTTTTTTCCAAAACTCAATAATAAAGGAGATACAACCCTGTAAAGGGGTGAAATTAAAGAAAGTGGCTATTTATACATACGGTATGTATACGCAATTGGCTATTTATACATACAGTATTTTTACGTAATTGGCTATTTAGGGTAGGTTAGGTTAGTAGGTTAGTTTAGGTTTTTTTTTTTAATATCTTCCAGACGCTTTTGAATAACGGGTTCATATTTTAGGGGCGAGTATATGACATTAGAACAATTAAATTTATGTTACCACTTATTCCATCACTTATGATTAAGGGGTAGTTTTGGGGGGTACGTGTGAGTTATTAAACAAAATTCTTAAAAACATGATTCTCCAGACTATTCTACGCAAAAAAGGTACACCTGTTACATTTCGATAAATATTACCGTTTTCGAGTAATTTAAAGTTAAAATAAACGTGCATTTTTATGTAATCGTAACAGTCATTTAATAAGTAAAGTAGGCTTTACAGGGTTGTCTCTCCCTTATTATTGAGTTTTGGAAAAAAAAGGTACCCTTATTTTTGAACGTACTATCAGCTCTAGCAATTACGGTACATAATTCTGGACCATCCTGTATATATATATATATATATATATATATATATATATATATATATATATATATATAAATAAATATAATCAAATCAGCCCCTCCTTAATCCGCCACTGAGGTTAGGATATATTTTGCATTAAAGTATCGGTGACCCAGTTTTTTTCCCTTTTTTTTTGGGACGGTTTTGGTATAGTTATTATAGCTGTGTATTTGATGCTAAAAGGTGTTGAACCTTGATATTATAAACCGGAAATGGCGGGTCGGAATTAGCGATGCTTGTTTGTGCTGCCATCTATTATAGTTGTAAAGTTAGAAGCGTGAAATTTTTTGATTTATGGTGAGAAAAGAATAAAACATTTTGAAGCTGTAAACTGCACAATGTGTTAAAAGTTGAAATACTGCAAATATTAGCAAAATTAAAAGTATTTTTATGATTACTTAATAATTTTAATTTTTATAATAATATTTTTGGACTAAAATACAATTTTGTTATGGTAAAATAAACTAGTTTTCTTCAAAAAATTTGTAAACATATGAAGAAAAAAATAACAACAATAAAACCTTCAATTTTTCCTGGAAAAAATTCGAGCATTACCTTGATTTTTCGGTTATCAATTATAAAACAAAAGATTCCAATTTGAATGGTTCTAGCACAATTCGATAAATATGCGCATAAAATTTTCGTTCATAATATTTTATGTTCTGTATATATGAAATACGAAATCTGAATTTACTGTAGCAAAATATTTTGAATTCATTAGATATACAAATATTATGCAAATTATTTCATGATCGAATAGTTTTTCTCTAGATATCTGCATTTTTCTCTGTTCATTATTTGTATTAAATCAAAATTGAATTAATCGCATATCGATTTATTAATGAAAGAGAAAGTCCTTTTGACACTAAATATTTTTCAATCACTATTTTTATGAATATATATTAATTATTAAATATTTCTAACACATAATTAACTTTCGTAGTAATAATTTTACAATTACCATATTACCAAGTGACTACGTGAAAAATATGTCATTAAATAAAAAAAATTGTACATTACATTTGCATTTTACATTGTAATTACAATTTTAAATCACTCTCCAAATAAAACACTTGAAAAACAAAAGAAGAAGAAAAACAGCAATAAAAAATACCATATTTAATTTTTTTTTAATTATTATTTGACTGTGTATCGTTTGTGTCGAAATTACGAATGCATTGGCTGACGTCAGATGAATGCATTAGTCTTTATCAGGACATAAGCATTATGACTCAACAAGAGAGCTATACCAAGCGCGCGTCTTTATTTCAAGAGCACTTGTTAATCATGAAAATGGCTGGACACCCACGTATTTTGCGATGAATTAACACGTTCCGTGTATGTTCATATTTAATACGAAACAATGCTCTCTTTATCAACAAAAAAAAAGTCTACTCAGCGATTTGTCATTCAATTATTCTAACTAAAATACATTTCTTTTAATATTAGTTATGACTTATGAGTAATGCAATATTGAATAAGAAAATTGTTGATTATAATGTTAGTAGATTAAAATTCAATATTTTTACATGAAATAGGCTCATTTGCGTACGTGTCAGATGCGTACAAACATTATTTAGTATCACTTGCGAACAAATAAGGGTCGACTCAAGCCCAGGTAGTGAAGGTACTTGGCCGAGTGTCAGATGCGTACAGCGATTTTACAAATAATCAAGTTATTATATATACTCGTAAGTTATTATATTGGTTTAAATTTAATTTGTGTAGATTAATGAGCAGGGCCGAGTTGTCTCCCAAAATTTGAAATTATACCTGAGACAAAAAAAAAAGGTCTTGACCGAGTTGTCTTCCGCGCATGGTCTCCCAAGATTAAAAGGTAACCTAACCTAACCTAGCCAATCATTTGCGCCAGTTGTCATTTGCGCCGTTGAGATAAGCGCCTATATTGAATAATAACATAACTAAACCTTAACCTAGCCTACCCTAAGCCAACAGTGGCGCAGATGATAGGGTTTCGTGACGCAAATGATTTACCAATATTGGCGCAAATGACATTCGACATTTCCCAAACCTCTGTATGCATCTGACACTCGGCCTAAGTACCTTCACTACCTGGGCTTAAGCCGACCCTTATTTGTACGCAAGTGATACTAAATAATGTTTGTACGCATCTGACACGTACGCAAGTGACACGACACCTTTTACATTACACATAAATAATTGAACCGTTTTCTTTGAAAGTGGTGTAAGTCCATTTTTGACAAAAAGTTAGTTAATGATAACAATGAATGCAATCTGCTATGAGCTTTTTATCTATAAATAGTTCCCAAAAAAATCCTTCAAAATTTTCATCATTTTATCAATATTAATTTATGTAGTTACCATTAGTTAGTTCCCATGCAAATACAAACCCTTAAATGTCTCCTTATAATATAAAATGGACTTACACCACTTTCAAAAAAAAGGCTCAATTATTTAAATAAAAAAAATAATATACCATGTTTTTAACACAAGCTAAAAAGATTTATAACGCCATACACTCTACACTCTTAACTATTATTTATTGCAATGCGCCCCACGTTTTTCTGTATGGGGTTATAAATCTATACGGGGCTAGGAGAAATTATTTTATACAAAAATAATAATTATTATAAAATAATTAGAAATTTAACAATTCAAATTAAATGAAATAGTTATTCTAATTTTTCTATCTGACATTATAACCTCATAAAAACACAATATTGACACTATCTTCTAGATTCTAGACAAAGCAAGATAGAATCACAACCCCTAATGTTACCAAAAGTCTTAAGAGCAAAAATTTAATTCTCCAATTTAAGTTTTGAAAGTGTAATTTTGTTCCGTTGAAATGAATAAGGATATACGTGGTGTATGTATGCGTGTGTGAATCTTGGGTATAAAAGGGTTATTTATCCGGCGAAATCCTTTTTACTACTCCCATAGGACCATTTATAAGTTGAATGCAGGCCAACCCCTCCTAATGAAAAGGATTTCTGAAGGATTACTGCGTGTCCCTGCTCAGTCGTTGTTACGGAAAACTTTGTTAACGTTAGATTTTATCAACCGGCAATTTGTTACGGAGTTCCAAATGTTTACTCTGTTTTTAACGATGATTTGTCGTGTTGTTGGAACATGTGTAAAGTTTTTAGTTATTTTTTGTTTACTACTAGGTAATAACTGCTGTGATATATGTTTTTTTTTGTATTTACATTGAACTAATATTTTATAAAAAAAAAAAACATTCTGACTTTTATCAAACTAATAGTAATAAATTAAAATAAGATCTTACTGTGGTGAAAAATAAGAAAATAAAATAATTTCCCTTAAACCACGAACAACAATATTAAAAAATTTAAAAAGTCCTCGTGCTTTTGATCGAGGGACTTAAGCGCATTTTTGGCGGGCGGATCAGTATTTTTAAAATATCATTAATTAACTTATTTTGCATTGGCTGAGCGCTTTTAAACTATTCAATGCGCCAATAACTCGACAGCACCGAACTAATGCAAAAACTAGAACTCTCTACGATGTCTAGTTAAAAAAAAATTCTGGAGCCGACCGACCGATCGAACAAAGCGTATTATTAAGCGTCCATTTTTTTTCAAAAATGTGCTAAAAGTTATAGTAGTTTTACTTAATTGTTTAAACATAAGTACATGATATCAGAACTATATTACAAACATTATGTAATATGATATTACCAACGGGATGGAAAAGTACATATACAGAGTGATTTATGATGTCTGGGAAAAACTACACCGGATGATTCCTATGAGTAATCTAAATAAAAAACTTCAAATAACCATACGTCCGAAAATGCTTTCTAACGGAACTGTAGCCGTTAGAAGTTTATTACATGTAACATCGATCGCGTTAGCCTTATTTATTATATCAAAAAAAAAAAACAAGTCATAAACTTCTGGATAATTGTAAAATTACTGATTGATTTTCTAACATTTTGTTTAAACACTACTAAACCAATTTACTATAGTTTATATATTTTTATACACACATAAACAATTTATTAAAATTAAAAATCGAAGACAAATTTTGTCGGGACCCAGTAAGTCATAACTAGTGTTTAAACAAAATGTTAGAAAATCAATCAGTAATTTTACAATTATTCAGAAGTTTATGACTTGTTTTTTTTTTCCTGATATAATAAATAAGGCTAACGCGATTGATGTTACATGTAATAAACTTCTAACGGCTACAGTTCCGTTAGAAAGCATTTTCGGATATATGTTTATTTGAAGTTTTTTATTTAGATTACTCATAGGAATCATCCGGTGTAGTTTTTCCCCGACGTCATAAATCACCCTGTATATGTAATATTACAATTTTTTTTAGTATTGTCTATTTTAGTAAATTTAACAGAACTTCAATAAATTGCTTGCAAGAATTTTCCACAAATAAATTAAATTTGTTTAGTTCTGTAATATTATTGTTGGTATAATTACATACATTTAGAAATACGTATATAGTAATTTTATTCTAATATTATGAGTTTTGAAAGATGTTTTTACTATTTTAATCTTTAGTCATTTTAATTTCTAGTAAACAACTGCACAAAATACATCAAAAAAACACACTGAACTACAAAAAAAAATGAATCACAAATTACCATCAATTAAAATTTCAATATTAATAACTTTTGCTAGTGAGCAATATTGTGCTAGCCACAAGAATAATTTACTTAATCAAGCAGGCGTCATTGCAAATAATTAAAACAAATGAAAATGTTAGTATTTATTTTCATTAAAACGTCATATTGTTTTATCGTTTTTCATATTCATAAGTGCATCGAATGTAACAACTGTTAGGAAATAATATTTACGCATTGATTCAAATTTAGAATCATGACAATTTAAATGTGTCCAGTTATAGTTGCCATCAGTGATGGACAAAGGTTAATGATTTCACTGACACCATAGTTACTAGATACTCGATTAACACAGCCAGTTAAATTGTGCTTAAGTTTTATGTTACACAGTTTAAATTGAAATGAAATTTATTGTGGATATTAAAATTCAGAATTGTAAAAATTTATATTTCAGACATCTAGTTTTTTTTCTTCTTCATCAAGCGTATCATAATATTAATATTATTTTATCATATTGCCTATGTAGAAAAAGATCATACAATAATGACATTATTATACAGCTGTTAGTTACTATATATATACACCACTGGTGGCAGCACCAAACATAACTACAACGTCAAATGTATTTAATGTCATATTAAATATGATTAAGTCAAGTTAAGTTAATTGACAATTGCGTTGTGTATTTTCGCTTGAATTTGAATTTGATTATTGAAAGTGTGTGAAGAAGTACAGCAAATTTAATTTGCCAGAAATTACATGTTCGACCAAAGAAACACGGTCAAGTGTATTTAATTTGACATCTTAGATGGCCATATTAAAAATTATCGAATTGAGTTAATTAACAATTGCATTGTTTATTTTGCTTGAATTTGATTATTAAAAATAGGTGAAGAAGTACAAAACATGCAATGTACACAACCAGATCTGTCAGAAACTACATTTTCGACCAAAGATATATATATATATATATATATATATATATATATATATATATATATATATATATATATATATACATATATTAATTCTCACAAATCAGGCAACAAAAATAAATAATTTATACATATATATATAATATTCCAGAGCTGCTAGTAAGGTTAAGGTTCTTGGTATGTATTTTTATTAATTTTAGTTTAATTTCGTTTGGAAGGATTGAAAATAATGATAACTTTCTGCTCCTCGTAACATAACATACTATTATAGAAATAATACAACAATCACAAATATAATTCAAAGATTTGACAAATTTCGTCATTAAGTAAGATTTCAACTGTGTAAATATATGTTTTTCCACAGCGAAAGTTGATTTCGGAATGATGAAAAGAGTTTGTGCCACACCCTTTTGGGTACATGGCGTGATTGTGTATGTATGTATGTAAATATTATCTTAAAATTACATATAAATTCAATTACTTTTGGTATTTAAAATTTATTAAACGACACGATAAAAATACTGACAAAAAAATATTCAAAAAAAAAACCCGTAATACGGTCCTGCATTTGTGATATATTGATCAAATGTTATCGTAATGCAATATAAAACGGAGGCGTTTTTATTTATGCATCAGTTTGGGTTACATTCGTAAATAGTATATTTTTATGTAGAGTTTTTATCAGGCAACTGTTATTATTACATTAGCCAGTTAAATATATAGATATTTTAATATTAAAAGCGTTACAAGTACGGTCCAATAAAAGAAAAAAAAAACTTTATGGCAAAACGAAAATAATCTATGATTCACTATTACTTTTATTTTTAACTTTTTATTATTAATAATATTATTCCACTATTTTATCAGTTAAAATGAATTATTACATTATTAGATATATACAGGGTGATTTATTAGTAATTGGATTTATTTTAACTGAAGTATCCTGAGCTCATAATATGAAGATTTAACCAAATCACTTAGATAGTAACTTTTTTCTCTAACTCATTCTGGTTTGGCAGGAAAAATTATTGAAAATTAATATGAGTTAAAGGAAAAAGTTACTTAGTTATTACGTTGCTAATTTTTTTCTCTATTTTACTGAATTTTTTCAAATTTTTTTGAGCAAATTTTGAAAAAATTCCAAGGGTGCAGCTTATGTTTAACTTTAAATATCTCGAAAAATAGTGACTTTATCGTTACGAAGGAAGAGCATGTTTTTTACACATAAAGGAGAATCGAAAAATTGTGCTAAAATGACAATTCCACCAGTGGCGTAGAATTTAGGATGGGTTAACCTCTCGCTTTCCCCTGTTGTACGCCACTGGCAGTAGCCAAAAACTTTTATTTAACATAATTTAGTATGGTGTACGGTACCTACACTACCTGCCAAATATGATAAGGATACGTCAAATAGTTTGAAAGTACTGGGCAAAAATCGTTTTTAAATTTTTAAATAAAACACCCTGTAGGAGCCACATTTTATCTAAGTGATTTGGGTTAAATCTTCATATTCTGAGCCCAGGATACTCGAGTTAAAATATTTCCAATTACTAATAAATCACCCTGTATTATGAAAAATTGAACTATAATTTGCAAATTGAAATTGTCGACTCATAATACTAGAATTAGATTTATGTTAAATTGCACACACATTTTTACTGCTATTCTGGTCATCACATTTCAATTGAAAAACCTTTAGATTAAATGAGACTTTAACTCGACGACCAACGGCCAGTTTCATAATGAACACTTTAATTATTAAAGTATATTAATAAAAGAACTATAACCAAAAGCCGTTTTATTTTAATATAATGAGTTCTGAAAGATTTTTTACTACATATCATTTAAATTAAAGTAATTAGATATATAATTACTTCTCTATCTTATTACAAGTTATCATAAATTCACACAAAAATAGTTATACAATGTTAATAATATAAAAGCAAAAAAAAATGTAAACGTTGGTAGCTCTTTTATAAAAAATATAAAAATTAATTAGATACAAATCTTTGCAATTTGTTGATTGATCCCATTAAAATAATGTCTATAAAAAAAAAAAAATTAAACCGTGCAAAATATCAAATGTAAGGTCAAAAACATTTTAGCTGTCATTATTAGGTCAATTTAGCGAAAGTTTTGATCACTGAGTGTAAAAGTTAAGCGGACACATACGTTTTTTTCTCTTCTAATATTACCGGTTAGCTTCCAAGTTGTCAGTTGAAAGTAGAAAATTAATTACCAGATAGAATTTATATATGAATATACTGATTAGCTGCAGAAAGTAAGCTATGGATTTATATACACCAACTTGCAGTTTTTTTTTTAAGTACATGATGTGTTTGTATATATGACATATATACAGTGTGTAAAGTGATGAGGTTTCCTATAGGGAAAAAAATTTAATATGAGTATTAGGAAAAAAACTTATTCTTTATAAATAAAATTGCTTGTATCGAAACCCCTTATAGTCAAAGAAAAATCCAGTAATCACTTAAGATAAGATCAGAAACTTCTTGATATTATGTCGAATTGTTGATTTTAAATATGACTAAGTCCGAATATTACATCAGTATAATGTGAAAAATGTTAAAAATATTTGTCATACAAGAGACTTACTTTTAAATTATTATTATTATTATTATTATTATTATTAATTTGCCAAAATATAATTAAAAAAAAAATATATATTTATATTTTTTTTTTATGGGTAACTCGATACTGATGTAACATTCGGACTTAGTCATATTTAAAATCAACAACTCGACATAATATCAAGTTTTTGATCTTATCTTAAGTGATTACTGGATTTTTCTTTGACTATAAGGGGTTTTGATAGAAGCAAATTTTTTTATAAAGAATAAGTTTTTCTCCTAAAACTCATATTAAATTTTTTTTCCTATGGGAAACCTCATCACTTTACACACTGTATATATATATATATATATATATATATATATATATATATATATATATAAATATACTTATACAGAATGATTCATTAAAATGGGTAATTTTAAAGCTGGAAATAGTAGAAACAAAAAATGTGGCAATTGAGTTACTATACATTGAACAAAAGTTCGTAAGTGTATCTGTGAAATTAATATAAAATTCCCATGTAAAAATTTTTCCTAAAAATTTTCACAAGTTACTCAATCATTGAATCGGCTATTAAGCTATCAATGATTGGCCAGTCAAACATAGACACGTATTTCGCTCTTTAGAAGCTTGTCAGTATGGTGATTTGATCAATGTCCAAAAAACACAAATACAGGTCTTTAGTATTTCCAATTTCAAAATTTTACTAATGAATCAGCCTGTATATACAACTACCATGGTTTAAAAATAAATAAAATGGAATAATTTTAATTAGAAATGTGTGACAAATATTTTTTGCAGTTAGCAAAAAATTGTTTGTTTATATTTGTTATGATAGTACGTTATAATTATTTCTTATTTTTATTAATTAATTAAAACATTTCATTTTTTTGTCAAGCTATGATATTAGAATTTTAAATAAAGTTTTATATACTTTTAAATTAAATTAACATAAATAAATTTCAAACTTAGATTTTTTTTTTAAATTAATGTTTGCATAATTTTTTATTAAATAATGCTAGTATCTGTTTTGTTTATACTATATAGTACTATAGTACTATATACTATAGTACTTATATATACTATATACTATATAGGGTGTAACAGAATAACTATTCTTAATTTTCAAAAATGATAAAAGGCACATAAAGAAACATTTTTTATTAAATAAACTAGTGTCCGGAAATTTTTTTTTTCTTATATTTTCTTTTTTTTTTCGGCAGTCGATTGTACATCGTTACAACTTGTGTATCGAAAATGGTGGTCGTAACTTCGAACAATTTTTATAAAGTTTAATTATTATTTCTAATAAAATAAAAATGTTCCTTAACTTAACTACTCTTTGATGTTGTTAATAATTAAGATTGTTTTTAACGATATCTAGTGTATCTTGGCACCGAGAAATTTTCGGACTCTAGTTTATTAATAAAAAATGTTTCTCTAAGTGTACTCTATCATTTCTGAAAAGTAAGAATAGTTATTCTGTTACAGCCTGTATACTATATACTATAGTACTATATAGTACTATAGAATCTTTTGTTTTTTTAACTTATAAAATTTTCCATTTATTAAAAAAGACAAAAGATAAATCAAACAAGATTAGAAGCATATGGGTAAACCCATATATAGACCTTAACATTATTACATAAATTCTAATAGAAATAAATACTGTTCTAAAATAAAATTATGTAATTTTTATGAGCACTAAAAGAATTTTTTGTAAAATTTCTATTAGTAGGTTTGAAATCAGATTGATGCATGGATTTTTGTGTTGTCTAAATTTACATTTATTGAATAGCGCCTTTTCAATAAACAAAAGTCTAAGACCTATATGAAATTATAAAAAAATAAAAATTTCATTTGAAGATTTTTTCTAAAATTTCTAATTTTCAGATTAGATTAAATCCTCATCAATTTAAAAAGTGAATGTTCAATACATTTTCTGTAAAGATATGTAATCTTATACATAATCTAAATTATGCTAATATGGAAAGATTTTATTGGAATCAAAATTAAACGGAAATCAATCAAAAAACACTTTTTTTTAGAAATTTCTCACATAAATATTAAAAACATTTTTTTACAATCTTGACAAAAGCAAATTACTTCTTGCATCTTATATAAAGTTTTCAAACTTTCTCCATAATTTAGAATATTAAATTTGCAAAAATAAATACATTAACTTTTAAAATGTCAATATGTCAATATTTAGTTTCAAGAAAATCAAAATAATAGAATATTCTAAGATGTAGTTATTCGAAAACTTATAAATAATTATGGCAACATTTCTTATTTAAACAAAACTATAAGAAATATAAATATCATGATCATCATAGATGATATTAATTAACATAGTAAAAAATCTTTCAGAACTCATTATATAAAATAAAACGGCTTTAGGTTTAAGTTCTATATTAATATTTATTAATAATCGACGTTTCGACGAACTCAGCGTTTGTCTTCATCAAGAAAATTGACACAAATACGATACTAATTATTCAAATTTTTTATGAATCACTTGATAATTGCAAAAAAAAACTAAATATTAGATTGTCAACTGTTTTTAAATCATGTTGTTAGGTTGACGTATATATATATATATATATATATATATATATATATATATATATATATATATATATTTAACAAAATGTAATATAATACAACCGACTCTTAAGATAATCAGTACTTTTTAGGTCAGTAATACTGACAGTACTGCCAATAAATATCAAAATATTCGAATATTCTTCAATACTTAACCCTTAACATCTGTTAATATTTTTAGATATAGTGCTGTTCAAATTATTTGGAATTGACTTCGTTGACTATTTTACAGCATGCTATTAGAAAACGGACGATTTACAACACTTTTAGAAAAACAAGCTTAAAATTACAGAGACGAATTTCGCATAAAATAAAAATAATTTTCTTAGAAATAACATTTCATGTACTTGTAAATAGATAAATTCCGTTAAAAAGAAGATTATGGACCAGTACTACCCTTGAGCAACTGGCAAACGACTCCCTGCTGTGAAAGTTTATGATACCAATCTTTGCAGTCATGTCAATTCCAAATAAAGTGACAAGCACTATACCAACAACTGATCGTAGAGAATCTGCTTTACACAGACTATAATAAAATAACCATAGTAAAAAATCTTTCAGAACTCATATTAAAGTAAAATTACTTTAGGTCAATATACGTCTAAACCATTCAGATAAATCTACTATTGCCCAACATGACTTAGATTATTATCGTGATGTAAAATTCGAAGATACTGTAATAATTGCAAGCGTACTACTAATTAAATTTGTAAATTTTAAATTAAAATCATAAATCTTAGTACATGAAATTTATCATGCATCAGGCTTTAGATTATTTATTTATTAAATTAGAAAATATTTTCATAACATTTTTTTTTTTCATTTATATATAAATTAATTGGAAAAAAAGGTTATAAAGTTTAGATAAATAATCTACAACTTTTCATAAATTAACAAACAAAAAAATTATACATACATACATACATACACAATCACGCCATGTACCCGAAAGGGTGTGGCACAAACTCTTTTAATTATCCCGAAATCAGTCGCCTCCAAACATTCCTATCCAAACAAGCAACTTTCGCTTCATCCACATTCATAATTCCTCCTCTCATACATGCTCTTTTATTCCTACTACTTGGAAACTTTCGCTCACGCAAAACATTCTCAATCATACCACTCCAACTACTCATCGGACGTCCCCGCAAACGTATACCATCAAAATTATTCAAATAAATCTTTTTAACCAAACGTTCATTAGACGCATTCGCTCAACATGTCCGAACCATCGTAACTGACTAACTTTTGCTACATTTTTTTCAATTTCACACTCATCATACACTAATCTATTTCGTACCCGATATCTCCTATTTTATTATTTTCAAATGCCTATTTATTTGTTTGAAAAAAATATTTTTAAGAATCAAATATATTTTTAAGTATCAAATTAAAATTGAACACTAAAATAAAACCTTTAAAATGTTTTATATTATTTTTAATATTTAATTTGGCACTAAACCGTAATTTTGGCAACTGAAAAAAGAAAGTAACACAACAACACAGCAAAAAAAAGACGTAAATGATACATCAAAGTGGGCTCGGGTAATATTGTTTTTTTTTTTTTAATCATTATACAGAAAACGAAAGTCGAACTCCATCAGCTTTCATCTGTCTAATTTAATCTCTTAATGATTACAATCGAAAATCGTCATTAAGTGGAGATGGATGTAAATCAGATTTTTATGATATGGATACTAATGGAATTACAGAAGATAGTAATTTAGTTAATTTATAGCGCATGCGTATTACAATATAACGACGTGTATGTGTGTATAATCGAAATTTAATACCGCTGAAATTTAATATTTTGTTTAATTACTTTGCTAATTGTATTAATTAATTCGCGATCATAAATTTTAGGGTACATTTTCTATTTTCTAATAAAGTTATAAACATAAATTTTAGATTAGTGGACACGTGTTTAAAGTATAATTAATTTAATGTCACTTTTTTTTAAGATAATATATATACAGTGTGTCCCCGGATTGAGTTCACTATAGGTGTAATCGACAAAAAATTTAAGAATTTCATTTTCATGTTTTGGGTTTCTGCCCTGCTTTGTCTGAAAACAATTTTAAGCATATTTTTAGTTTTTTAAAAATTAAGGCGGTCATGAAAAAAACTATTTTATATTCAGGTAAAGAGCCTTTTTGGTCAATAATAACGGCATAATCTTCTTCAGAAAAGTTGTTCAGGATATGAAATTATGGCTCTGTGCAAAATTTCAAAAAGATCAGTTAAAAAAAATGTGTCTGGACATAACGCCGACTGGACAAAACGCCGACCGTTTATTCGCATTTGCGATAGATATTTTGCATGAGATTGATGTATTAACAGATTTTACTCAACCCCAACGTTTTGGCTAGTGCCAGCGTCAACCTTTTGTTTATTTAGCTTGCGCAAATGCGAATGAACGGTCGGCGTAGTGTCCCCGGTCGGCGTTGTGTCCAGTTGGCGTTTTGTCCAAACAAATTTTTTTTTAACTAATCTTTTTAAAATTTTGCACAGAGCCATAATTTCATATTCTGAACAACTTTTCTCAAGAACATTATATCGTATTATTGACCAAAAAGGCACTTTACCTGAATATAAAATAGTTTTTTACATTTTTCATGGCCGCCTTAATTTTTAAAAAACTAAAAGTTTGCTCAGACAAAGCAGGGCGGAATCCCAAAACTTGAAAATGAAATTCTTAAATTTTTGTCGATTACACCTATAGTGAACTCAATCCGAGAACTCACTGCATAAGATTTTGAATTTTTAATAAATAATCTGTGTAAAATGGAATTAAAATTACATTTTTCTTCATTGCTTTGATTTTGATTGTAAACCAGTTCCCTCCCTGATAACTTTGCATATTAAATTTTGAACATACAAATTGCAAAATTTAGTCCACCTTAAAAAAAAAAAGTTTATCAACCTTGGTTTAGATATTTAAAACATATTAGATTTGCAATCATTAGCAATTAAAACTAGATAAAATAAATTCGACAGAGTTTATTATTTGAAATACATACAATATCCATCATAATAAAATACGGTTCAGAAAGTTGAGAGAAATTAATTAAAACGTACATAAACCCATACACAATTTGTATAGTTTCATATTGATTGATTTAAAATTTATGTTCCAATTTATTACTGTCATATTTCAATTTCTGTAATATCAAAGTTTTCTCATGTTGTAGGTGAAAATTAATTTTAATCTGCAAAATATTATAGTCGTATTCTAGTTGATGGCAGGACGCAACGTTCAATCAACAAACTGTTCACGATGATTTTGTTCATGATTAACCCGGGTATAGTGCTGTTCAAATAATTTGGAATTGACTTCGTTGACTATTTTACAGCATGCTATTAGAAAAGGGACAATTTACAACAGTTTTAGAAAAACAAGCTTAAAATTACAGAGACGTATTTCGCATTTTTACATAAATATATATATTTCAAAACTCTTGAATACTTGGGACAAGAATTATCATAAAAGTTTGTTTTCATTTTTTGTATTTAAAAAGTGTTTTAACATTAAAGAGTCAAATAAAAATCAAAAATAATATAACTTTTCTCTACAAACACTTCAAGTTAAATGAGAGGGAATTTTTCCAGTACTACCCTTGAGCAATTGGTTTATGATACCAATCTTTGCAGTCATGTCAATTCCAAATAAAGCGACTAGCACTATACATGTTCATGATAATAATAATATAAGTGTAAATTTAAAGACGAAACATTACATCGGTTTAAGGGTGACACTTTCAAAAAATCTACTTTTTTTGCATTTTATGAAAGTTCATAGTGTAGAATAATGTGTTTAAACAGTTTTCCAAAATTCGAAAATACAATATAGAGCAAATAAAACGTATAGATCAAACTGTAAACATTGTCTCAAAATCATGTTTTTAAATTCTCTAAAATAATAAGTAGGATTTTTTATACGCTTCAAAGGTTGATTTTTATACAAAAAAAAAACACTTATTTTGTAATTTTTCGAAATCCAAAAAATACTATGTAATATGATACATTTTTAATTTTAGTTTTAGGATATTCTAAGGAAACTTTTGTATTGTTCCAGAACTTCCCGGGGAACGGAACAAGTGGTCAGATTATTTTTTTACAGGGGCTGACAAATTCACGCATAACGCCACAATTTGAAAACATTTTTTGACATAAAAATTTGAAAACATAGTTCAAATATACCGTAATAACATATAAATAACATAACATAACATAACAAAAATAACATATGAGTTTTGTTGTTCGAAGTTTATCTGTTCAGCGTGCTCCATATCGTCAAATGGAATAAATCCTCTATATTCGCAAGTTTCTATAATATAACTTTAAACAACTATATATACATGTATATATATTATATATTTTATATATATAAAACAAAAAGTTGAAATAAATTTCCCGTATAATTCCCGCTTTTTCCCGTATATTTAAAAAAAATTCCCTATGTAAATATACAAGTTTAACGATAAAGAAAGTTATAGAAGTGTTAAATCGAAGTTATTTATTGCATATATTATATTTATTTATCAAAATTACAGCATGGAACATAAACTATCGCAATCATCAAATTCTAATTGCATCTTCTTTTTCTTTATTTCTTCTGAAATTGTATGAAGATCTTCCATTAGCGATCTTTTCTTTCGTTCTAAATCCTTAAATATTACAAATTTTATAAAAATTCACGCACAACGAAAAAATTCCTAGTATAATTTCCGCTTTTTTCACGCGTAACAAAATTCCCGTATAATTCCCGCTTTTCCCGTTTTTCACGCCCGTTATACACCCTGATATATATATATATATATATATATATATATATATATATATGTATATATATATATATATATATATATATATATATATATGTATATATATATATATATATGTATATATATATATATATATATATGTATATATATATATATATATATATATATATATATATATATATATAGAAATACAGTATAATAATAACACATATATTTAACTGTGTTAAATTCAAGTGTGTAACGGTTAGGTTAGGTTAAATACAATTTCTAAATGCTAAGTTTAAAGTGTAGTACCGCTACCGGTAAATGAAATTATGTAGGCAAATTGTATAGTGTGACATGCATTCCCAATTTACTTTTTATGTAAACTACACAAAAAAGAAATATATATATATATATATATATATATATATATATATATATATATGCAACCGTTTCCTTATTTTCACAACGTAATCATGCGGTAAAAATCATTTTCAAGTTTAAAAAAATGCTGAAAATATGTTTAACGTCTGATGATAAAAACAAGAAATTTACATTTTCGATAAAGTGTTTAGATAATATTTGGATTTAGATATCATAAAAATATTCATATAAATATTAAACTTTCATATTTATTACCTGTATGCATTATAATATCAGTGCCGGGCCCTAGATTAAATTCTAACATTATTTTAATAAATAATAATACACAATTTGATTTGTATTATTTTCTAGCTAAAGTATCCCGAGTTGCTCGGGTGCCAAAAGCTTGATTCTGTTTTTTTTTTTTTTTAATATATGTTAAGTGAAAATACAAAATGCCTGTTTCCGTGGAAGCTCGATAAGTAAGAGAATTAGTAAGTATAATTAAAAATTGAGAATAAATATTTTTATATTTAAACTAGTAAAATAATATTATGTCAAAGCATGTATTTTGTATTGTACAATTTCTATATATTTTTTGTTAATTTTAGACAATGTTACAGACACCGTACCAAACACTATATCTTTCAGTCAAAGTGGTACAAACAGCGATAACACACAATTATTAAGTAAAAAAGATTAGAAGTATATGGGTAAACACATATATAGACCACTTTGGCAACATAATATCTTTAATAAAATTATAATTTATGTGGGCACTAGAAGAAACTTTCCTGAAAATTTGATGAAAATCGAATAAATAATAATTTTTTTTCTCGATAAGTTGGCAACACTATTTTTTGTTAAAATTGCATAAATTATTTAGGCACTAGGACAATTTTTTTATGAAAATTTGATTAGAATCGATTAAATAGTGGTCATAATGAATTTTCTAAAACTTTAAAAAACTATAAAGTATTTTTTTCTCGGAAAGTTGGCAACACTGGATATTAATAAAATTATATAATTAATGGGAGCATTAGGGAAATCATTTCTGAAAATTTGATCAAAATCGGATAAATAATGTAGCCAATATGAATTTTTAAAAACTTTAGTAATTTTTTTCTCGGAAAGTTGGCAACACTGGATATTAATAAAATTATATAATTAATGGGAGCATTAGGGAAATCTTTTCTGAAAATCTGATCAAAATCGAATAATTAATGTAGCCAATATGAATTTTTATAAACTTTACTAATTTTTTTCTCGGAAAGTTGGCATCACTGGAAAAAAATAAAACCACATGACCATCTTGGATACTAGACAAATTTATCCTGAAAATTTCATTAAAATCGGTTGAATCGTCTAGGAAGAGTTGCGGCCACAAAATTTTGACTTACGACCGAGCGAGCGAGCTGACGACGCACACACATATACCCACATAAACTAAGTTCTGATTCGTCATCTAGGGACTATATGAAGGATTTCTATACACAATTTTTTTTTTTTTTAAATGTTACAGACACCGTACCAAACGCTATACTACTTTTTCCTTGCAGTCAAAGTAGTAATAATTGCAAGACACCAATAACGCTTGTTAAATCAGCATGAGACACTGAAATTATTCATCTAGATCATTTGTCTTGTACTAAGATTGAAGAATCAGAAAATTAAATCAGAAATAGTCGCGAGAAATGTATGTCAAAGAACAAATATGATTGTATACATAATACATTGTTAAACGAATTGTTGTTGACGTAAGATATAATTTACATGTTGGCGTATATTATTCGAAATCGTACGAAAGTTGTAACTCCCACTAAAAATGTTTGCCGAATGCATATACAGTGTGTCCGCGTAAGTTGGCTACATATGGAAAACTTTGGCCCGTATTCTCACCTCACTTTTTCGTGAAAAAGTGCTTTTATCATTAATTTCAAAATAAGTTTTTGCTTATGTTTTTCATCAAATATAAATAATTTTTCTATTTTTGATCATTTTTATTATATTTGCTATTATAAAATTTAAATAAACTATTATAAAGTGCTTAATAAATAATTTTAAGCAAATGTTAAAAGTACTTTTAGCAAAAATCACTTTTATAAATGAAGTGAGAATACGGGCCATAGTTATTATTAATTTTATGAAAAAATGTTATTCTTCATAAAACGTTCTGCATGTTCTAAAACCCAAAATTCAACCATTAGATATTAAATTATATCAGTTGTATACGAGGTGTGTCAAAAAATATCATTTTTGTTCAAGGGTCAAGTACCTTCATTTTTGACCATATCGAAAATGGAGGATAATAGAGGATATGTATTAGTAAATTGAGAAATGATTATTTATTAAGATTTATTTTATCAAATTTATGAATTATTAAATGTAATGTATTAATTTTCAAACTTAAACTTTCAATGTTATCGCAGAGAAAATGTAAAAAAAATATTTTTTAATTGTAAATAAACAATATTGAATATTTAAAAATTATTTTTAATCCATAACATCTTTTCTTATAAAAAATTTTCGATATGGTCAAAAATGAAGGTACTTTACTCTTGAACAAAAATGATATTTTTTGACACACCTCGTATACGACTGATATAATTTAATATCTGATTAGGGCTGAAAAAAATCATGATTTTTTTAAAAAAAATCAAAAAAATCGGATTTTTTTGATTTAAATAGGATTTTTTTGATTTAAATCAGATTTTTTTGATTTTTTCAATTTTATGTGCACTGTTCATTAAATAATTAATTGTATTACAAGTAGAACTAAAAATTCATAAAACAATCCCATCTCAATACCCTTATACTTTTTTATTTCACTGTGTAAAGAATAAAATATTTGTTTCCTCACAATAACATTTACTTTATTAAAACCTTACTCCTCAGCTATTTATTTGTTTTAATACATATAAAAAATGTGTCTATTAAACCACTTTATTAAATCAGAGCGAATGATTTGCTGGAATTTTTTTTTAGTTGATTTAAATCATTGATTTTTTTAAAAAAATCATTTGATTTAAATCGCGATTTAAATCAATGATTTAAATCACTTGATTTAAATCATCGCAGCCTTATATCTGATGGTTGAATTTTGGGTATGAGAACATGCAGAACTTTTTATGAAAAATAACTTTTTTCCATAAAATCAATAATAACAAAGTTTTCCATATGTAGCCAACTTACGCGGACACACTGTATATATATATATATATATATATATATATATATATATATATATATATACCGAGTGTCTACTTTTTTTTTGTTACATAGGGAATACAATGCTAAAATTTTCATTTGGTGATAAATTTTCCCCTAATTATTATAGAACAAAAGTACAAATACAAAAGTTGTTTAGAATTCAAAAATGCATCAAATGATGCCAAATTTATCAATATAGGATGTTCCGATCAAGAATTAGAAGCAAACTAAAATTTCCATTTTTGCGCTCTTTACATCAAAGTGCCATGGAAATTAAACAAATAATTTCATTTCTTCTGGAGTTTGAGTTTGACAGATCGTATTTATTTTATTGTTACGTTCTGTATTATTATCATTATTATTGAAAATAATGAATAAACTTAAGGTAAATGAAAAAGTTCAGTGCGTAAAATGGTATTTTACTGGAAATTCGATACGACGAGTAAGAGATTTATTCAGCGCTTTCTTTGAAAACCGTCCCATACCTTCCGCTATGACTATTCGTAGGATAATTAAACAATTCGAAGAAACTGGAAGTGTGTTAAAACGTTGTAAAAATTGTAGAAAAATCAACGCAGAAGATCAGGAGGAGAATTTAAATCAAAATGCAATTAAAGAAAATACATTGAATATACTTTTGTGTGTAACGGAAAACCCAAATGTTAGTGTGCGTCAACTTGGTGCTGAATTAAATTTGCATCCTTCAACAATACATAAGGTACTAAAAAATGAAAAATATCATTCTTATAAATATTCCACGCACCAAGAGATATTTGAAGCGGATAAAATGGCTAGAAGCGAATTTAGTAACATTATTATGGAAAAATCCAATTTAGACAGAAACTTCTTGAAATCTATTTGTTTTACTGACGAGTCTACGTTTACTTTACACGGCGAACCTAATACACAAAACTTTAGAATATGGAGCCAAACAAATCCTCATTTAATGGTAGCAACACGTACCCAATATCCAGAAAAAGTTAATGTATGGGCTGGAATTTTTGGCAGGTGTATAATTGGGCCATTTTTTATTGAAAATAATTTAAACAACGAAAAATATTTGGATATGTTGCAAAATCATATTGGTCCGCAGTTAGAAGAGTGTGCAACTCAAGATAATGTTGTCTGGTATCAACAAGACGGATGTCCGGCACATTACAGCTGCAACATTAAATTATATTTGGATCAATGTTTTCCAAATTCATGGATTGGTAGAGGTGGTCCAATTAATTGGCCAGCTAGATCGCCCGATTTAGCACCGTGCGATTTCTTTTTATGGCCATATTTGAAGGAGAAAATTTATAAACGACATATCAAAAATCTTGTTGATTTGAAAAATGCCATTGTTGAAGAGTGCAATAATATAACACAAACACAATTAAGCTCTGTACGTCACGAATTTTATAACAGATTAGGTTATTGTTTGGCAGTTAATGGCGATTTATTTGAACATTTAATTTAAATTGTTAGTTTCGTTTTTGTTCTCCTATATCTTGTATTCATGAATTTTTCTGTTTTATAGGTATATTGAATATTGTAATAAATAAAGAAAGTTTTACGGAGTTCAGCTATTTACTATTTATTAAACTCTTATCCGACGTTTCACTGCACAACTTACAGCATCCTCAGGGATAAGTTTAAATTATTATAATAAATATATTAGGCATAATGCCAGTCATCTAATTCAAATGTATTGTTTTTATAACTTGAAGTTAATAAATAAATTAAACAATTACTTAAAATTATAATGGAGACATTCACAATTTAAAACCACAGCTAGTACGTAGTGTACAGCCGAGTAAAATACCCTTTCATTGTAATAAATAATAAATACTTAATACTTTTTATACTTAATAGCTTTTCATTTACATTAAGTTTATTCATTATTTTCAATAATAATAATAATAATAATAATAATAATGATAATAATACAGAACGTAACAATAAAATAAATACGATCTGTCAAACTCAAACTCCAGAAGAAATGAAATTATTTGTTTAATTTCCATGGCACTTTGATGTAAAGAGCGCAAAAATGGAAATTTTAATTTGCTTCTAATTCTTGATCGGAACATCCTATATTGATAAATTTGGCATCATTTGATGCATTTTTGAATTCTAAACAACTTTTGTATTTGTACTTTTGTTCTATAATAATTAGGGGAAAATTTATCACCAAATGAAAATTTTAGCATTGTATTCCCTATGTAACAAAAAAAAAGTAGACACCCGGTATATGCAGAAAGGCTGATCTACACTAACATTATTAATGCGATGGTGGCAGCACTGTCATAGTGACAAAAAAAATAGAACTAAAGAGAAGACTTTTAAAAAATTAAGTATGGAATTAAATAAAATGAAAAAAAAATTATTTGTACAAAAAAAACAAATAAAATATGTTAAAAATAGAAAAAAAAATAGTGTAAAATATTTAAAATAAAAGTTGTATACCATAATAATACCTTTCATATTTCTCATAAACACATTTCAGTTAAAAAGAAAAAAATTCGATATTTTTCCATATTTTTGTTTTTTCAGTTGGTCAAACACACATTAAATTGTTTTAATCATTACACATAATAGACACAATACTTATAGCTTACGAATAGTTTAAAAATTCATTAATATTCGAAAACACATTTGTTGTTTTTTTCTTTTTAATATCTTTGTTTTTAATTCAACACATAAACGCATAAACTAGTTTTATTTCATTAAAATTTTAGAAACAAATAATTTTATGACAAAATACTTTAAAGTCCACTTAAGCGTTATGTTAGTACGAAAAATTTAATATTACGAGTAAATTTATAAACTGTAGAATTTTTAAATATTTTATTAAATGTCCAAGAATTTTCTGAAAGAAAATATAATTTTATAATTTTAAGTAAAATAATTAATTTCCCATTTTATATGTTTTTTTACCGAAAAAGTAAATAAACTTACATAACTTACATATTTTATATCTATATAGTGTAAAAATTTTCCTGTGACGTCTGTAAATTTACATATTTAACTAGTGTACATTGGTTGCCCCAAGTTTTTATGTAAAATTACAGATTTTTTTTGTAGTAAACTGGAAAAAAATTAACTTACTATTATTTATTTATATTAAAATATTTATTTCTATTATAAAATTTGAGAGGCAAACCACTTGTACAATCTGGTGTACAAATTAAATAAAATCCTTTAAAAACTTAGTAGAATCATTTTAAATCAATTAAAGATTTTCTTAAAATCATGTAAAATATTGAGTAAAATTCGTAAAATCAACAAAAAAAATAACAATCTCAACAATTATACCTAAAATTCGTACAATCTGGTATACAAAATTTGAGAAAGTGGTTTCAAAAGTATGTTTACTTTTGAATTAATATTAAAAACGTTGGTTAAAGTACTTTTTCAGTGAACGCAAAATTCTGGCGAAAAGAATATGAAAATATTATACAACGAGCATAGAATGATAATCATTTCCCAACAACTATCAACTAGAAAATTAAATTTTTTCAGTCTCATATAAACAAAATTTTAAAATAATTATAGATACGTACATACATACACAATCACGCCATGTACCCAAAAGGGTGTGGCACAAACTCTTTTCATCATCCCGAAATCAGTCGCCTCCAAACATTCCTATCCAAACAAGCAACTTACGCTTCATCCACATTCATAATTCCTTCCTTATCGCATGCTCTTTTATTCCTACTACTTGGAAACTTTCGCTCACGCAAAACATTTTCAATCATACCACTCCAACTACTCATCGGACGTCCACTAAGCAAACGTATACCATCAAAATCATTCAAATAAATCTTTTTAACAGCAAATGTTCATAAGGGTGAAAACATAGTGGAGCTTCGAGCAACGCGAAAAGCCACGATACTAGCGACGGAGCACATAAATTGCACACTGCCCCTCGAAATTGTACACAGGTCAATCGTTGCGGTGTGCAATTTATGTGCTCCGTCGCTAGTATCGTGGCTTTTCGCGTTGCTCGCAGCTCCACTATGTTTGCACCCTTAGACGCATTCGCTCAACATGTCCGAACCATCTTAACTGACTCTAACACGGGGCAACTTTTGCTACAACATTTTTTCAATTTCACACTCATCATACACTAATCGTATTTCGTACCCGATCTCTCCTATTTACACCACATGCCCCACGTAAAAATCTCATTTTCACAGCAGTCATTTTCCGTTTATGCTTTTGCAACCAAACCCAACATTCACATAATATATAAAAATTGCACAATATCCTAACAACAGTACTAACCTAATATTATTTCAAATGCAATGTTTTGATAGGTCACAAACTATCCGTAGTCATGACAAATTTTTCATTTCATTTCATTTTCATACATATTGTGATTCAGTTTTTCAGTGAGCGTGTACAATATACTATATTTATTAAGCAATAATAAGTCCATAAGTGACACATTTCATTATAGTTTTAGAAAAATGTATGAAACGTGTTGTTTTTTTGGCTGTAGGAATTTCAACTTAGGAAAACAATACTTTCTATTTTTGTTTTGCATAATTGTATTTTAAGTGTTAAAAATTTTGTGATACAATTGTTACCAAATGCTCTATGGTGTAAAACAAATGAAAGGAGTGACATACTGTATTGCGCATGCGTTATAGATGTACAAGAAAACAAATGTACATCTATCGCATGATTGAAATTTCAATTTATAATTATTTTTTTTATAAGTGTGTTATGATTACATTTTTTTTTCTTTCTTTCTTATCTACCTACGAATATGTTGCAAGCAGAATAATCTGATAATTATGAATCGAGAACAGTTAATTTTTAATTTAATATGTACACCCACTTTCAGCAATAAAAGAGAAATTTTTAAATTTATCAAAATCGAAATTTTGTTACAAAATTGTTATTACAATAAATTGTATTACAGCAAAACTCTTGATTCAATATTATTTTTTAGAAATTACTTTCGCTAGATGATACTTCTGTTTTTACGGTCGCAGAAGTACCGAATATGTAAAATTACAATGTGAATATAAATACATACATAATAGCCGAAATAGGCTCACTTGCGTACGTGTCAGATGCGTACAAATATTATTTAGTATCACTTGCGTACAAATAAGGGTCGGCTCAAGCCCAGATAGTGAAGGTACTTAGGCCGAGTGTCAGATGCGTACAGCGATTTTACAAATAATCAAGTTAGTATTCAATTTTAATATTGACCAAGTTTATATTTAGTGGTTTAAATTTAATTTGTGTAGATTAATGGGCAGGGCCGAGTTGTCTCACAAAATTTGAAATTATACCTGAGACAAAAAAGGTCATGACCGAGTTGTCTTCCGCGCATGGTCTCCCAAGATTAAAAAGTAACCTACCCTAACCTAGCCAATCATTTGCGCCAGTCGTCATTTGCGCCGATGAGATAAGCGCCTATATTAAATAATAACATAACTAAACCTTAACCTAACCTACCCTAAGCCAACAGTGGCGCAGATGATAGGGTTTCGTGGCGCAAATAATATACCACTATTAACGCAAATGACAACTCGACATTTCCGAAACCTCTGTACGCATCTGACACTTGGCTTAAGTACCTTCACTACCTGGGCTTGAGCCGACCCTTATTTGTACGCAAGTGATACTAAATAATGTTTGTACGCATCTGACACGTACGCAAGTGACACGATACCAATCACGCCATTCACCCATAAGAGTATGACACAAACTCATTTCATTGAAGCAGAAATCCAGCATAATACAGTCATAAGAGCAGGGCTAAACAAACGTACTAAAACAAAACAAGAATAAGCTTGTAAATTGAAAGATTAATATTATATTTACTTATGAAAAACGTTAAATTACAAATCATTGCATCATCCGTATTAACAAGAAAAGTTTAAGGTTGACAAAAATATTTTGCAGTGTTGGTACACCTGCAAAATATTAAAGAGAAAAGTTTGACGTCGTCGTCGTCATCTGCGAGAGACATAATGCATTATTGCAGACAGGATCAATGTTATTCAGAAAAGTTGGAAACAAGAAGAAAAAAAAATCTTCTAATATGAGTTTGTCGTGATATAGATCAGCAGACAGATCACAAGAGCTTACGTCGCACTCAAAGATTGTTTGCTTTTGAAAGAAAAAAGTTTAATATCGAACTTGTTGACATCACTGATAGGAAGTGATTGTCATATTTTTCATAGATTGTTTAATTTATGATGAAAAACAAAATTTATTAAAATTTTATATGTTGTTTACTGTAGGTATAATAAATGTTTCGATTTTGATAAATATAAATAATAGAAATGATGGATGACAAAAATTATGGATTGGAAAACTATTCAAATAATGAATTTAATACTTAATAATAATCACAAACTGATTGGATTATCTAGTCTAATTGGCCAAGACGTCCCCCGGGGAAATATCATAAATGTGGATAAAGCAAAAGTTACTTGTCTAGATAGAAATATTTGGAGGAAAATAGTATTGCCATTGTGGAAAGAGTTTGTACCACATCCTTTTAGATACATGTATATATATATATATATATATATATATATATATATAAAATATATGTAATACATTACATTATAGTCATAAAAATAAATTATTTGCGCAAAATATTTGTTAAACCTCATATTACAATACGTAATGGGAAAATTGTCAAACGAAAAAAAAAAAAAAAATGACACAATGTCAATTGTCTAAAGCAAAAATAAGCTGAAATATAAAAAAAATCTGTAAGTTACATTATAGCACTGGTGTTGTAATATAAAGACTAGGAAACCCGTGACCCTTAAAGGGTCACGTTTGAAGTCGAAAATAGTAATTAAACATATAAATATAATAAAAATAAATAAATAAACAAATAATAATATAATAATAATAAAATATCAATTGCACTATTATATATTTCTCAAAAGCAACACTTCTATCATCAGTAGTGTACAAACATAACTTCACACAGCTGTCATTTGACATTTGCATTATAAACATAATTTGATTCAAATGTTTGAGAAGCAAGATGAAATCGTAGAAAGATGAAACTTGCCTATTCTCAAATAGGGAATGAATCAATTAAAATAACACCACTCTCGTCAAAATCGGTTCAGGGGTTTAGAAGGTGATGCTGGGAGAAAACATATATACATACATACAAACATACATACATACATACATACATACATACATACAAACATTTGACAATTAGAGAGATTAAATTTTAAAAAAGTTTATCTACTTATTCTTTTAATCTTTTTTTTTCCACATACCTACTGACGTTAGCAAAATTAAGTAAATGCTTTGAAAGATACAGGTAAGTTTGACGTTGTGACGTAACAGTAAACTGTAATAAAATATCTCTATTGTTTTTATTTAACAACGAGTTCAAGGCTAACTACGCCCGTATTACCTTGCGCGTATGTCATTCAAATAACTATTACCTACTTTAATATGTTATAGAATTATACGAAATCACTATATAATACTACTATAAGATTTACAAACATCAAACGATAATTATTTGAATGAAAAAAACTCTCCAGAGGGCCTATCATCATGCTTAGAATTGCATAAAATATGACTTTAAACTTCGACTTCCCCAACTCGTAAATTTGCTACGTATGTGAGGAAATAAATTCTTGTAAATTATCCATGAATCTTTTTCGGTAACTTCACACGTTTTCGAATGTTTTATGTCCAGTAACTATTATACATGTCATTGCTTTTAGTTCTATTTGAAAATTTATGAAACTTTTTTTTTTGATTTATATCATACTGGTTGGTGACCTAAAGTCTATTCAAAAAATGAAATATTTTAAAAATTCATTTTTATTTCTCATGTGTAATAATTCACATATAAAAAATATATAACATGAATAAGTAGAAATATATATATATATATATATATATATATATATATACCGTGTGTTGACTTGGACAGTCGTACATAGGAATTTAACATGTAAAACATGTAAAAACTTTGGAATAAATGTTTTAGGAAACACTTTTTTTACATGTAAATCAATCAACAAATTTTTGTTTGAACCATCCCAACGTTAGGAATTAGGTCTAAAGTTGTCAAGAAATTGACTGAAAATGACATTAGTCGGCCGTGCATTAGCATTTGTTTGATTTTTTGTTCCAATTTCACGGCTACTGCCATTTTCCAGTCAATTTCTTAACAACTTTAGACCTAATTCTTGACGTTAGGAAGGTTCCAAAAAAAATTTTAGTAATTGATTTACATGCAGAAAAGCATGCCCTAAAACATTTATCATAAAGTTTTTTTCTGTAAAATAATTTGGGAAGCAGGAAATCGCACATGTCTGATTTTACATGCTAAATCCCTATGTACGACGGTCCAAGTCAACACACTATATATATATATATATATATATATATATATATATATATATATATATATATATATATATAAAATCAATTAATATTTTTAATATTAAAAGTTCGTATTTAATATTTTTAAAGTTGAATATATTAAATGAAAATACAGCTGCGGATTAAATTACTTTACTATTCAATAAATATTCGTAACGTTACGGTTAACAAAGTAAACAATCTTTCAGAACTCACTGTATAAAATAAAACTGCTTTAAGTTCAAGTTCTGTACTAAAATTTATTTTTAATCGATGTTTCGACGAAACTCAACGCTCATCTCTTCATTAGGAAAAACTGATACTGATACTTGTAATGGTTACTTGGTATTTACTTTAATTTATTTTCAGTTTAGTTTTGTTTGGAATGATTGAAAAAAAATAGTATATGTCTCTAAAATTATAGAATAAATAAAAAATGTACTTATGCTTGTATATACCGTGTGTTGACTTGGACCGTCGTACATAGGGATTTAGCATGTAAAATCAGACATGTGCGATTTCTTGCTTCCCAAATTATTTTACAAAAAAAACTTTGGGATAAATGTTTTAGGAAACACTTTTTTACATGTAAATCAATCAACAAAATGTTTTTTGGAACCATGCGAACCAGCCCTAAAGTTGTCAAGAAATTGACTGAAAATGGCATTGCATTAGCATTTGTTTGATTTTTTATTCCAATTTCACGGCTACTGCCATTTTCCAGTCAATTTCTTAACAACTTTAGACCTAATTCTTGACGTTAGGAAGGTTCCAAAAAAATTTTTAGTAATTGATTTACATGCATAAAAGCATGCCCTAAAACATTTATCATAAAGTTTTTTTCTGTAAAATAATTTGGGAAGCAGGAAATCGCACATGTCTGATTTTACATGCTAAATCCCTATGTACGACGGTCCAAGTCAACACACTATATATATATATATATATATATATATATAAATCAATTAATATTTTTAATATTACAAGTTCGTATTTAATATTTTTAAAGTTGAATATATTAAATGAAAAAAACAGCTGCGGATTAAAATTTATATCTAATACTTTACTATTCAATAAATGTTCCTAACCCTAACGTTACGGTTAATAAAGTAAACAATCTTTCAGAAATCATTGTATAAAATAAAACTGCTTTAAGTTCAAGTTCTGTACTAAAATTTATTTATAATCGATGTTTCGACGAAACTCAACGCTCATTTCTTCATTAGGAAAAACTGATACTGATACTTGTAATGGTTACTTGGTATGTACTTTTATTTATTTTCAGTTTAGTTTTGTTTGGAATGGTTGAAAAAAAAATAGTATATGTCTCTAAAATTATAGAATAAATAAAAAATGTACATATATAAAAATGTTCAATTTAATGTTTGTGTATAAAAATGACCAAAAAAAAAAAAATAGAAATCAAAAAGATTTTCCGTATAAATTTCAAATTTCAAAGAGTACTAAATTGAGGTACCTACATAGATTTATGTACTTTCGCATGAAGAGCCACCTATAAGTGTACTAACAAGGACCCGCTTATAAAAGGAGATCGTTAAAAATGGCCACTTTCTGCGATCTAACGCAAAAAGATATTTGAAATTTAAAGCACTCAAGCTGTGCCACGTACCAATAAATATAGCAAATGTAGAAATTCTAATATCTCTGTGCTTTACATATCTAATAAAATGCACATATTGGTAATATAAGAATAATATGTTCTTCTATAACATAGAATTCTACCGATTTATGACAAATAAATATTTATATTTTGATATAATATTCTCTTTCCGTGTAAGAAATATTATACAATAAATAATACTACTATATTATAAGATATTGAATATTTATTTTATTGTTTTAAATTAAATAATATTGTCGAGTTTTTATTTAAATAATTATTCACATTATTTATGCACCAAGGTCTCGAAATATTTGTATACACTTTAAAAAAATATGTAATTTTACCAACAAACCATAAAAGAAGTAAAGAATATTTATAGTAAAATAAAATTAATTCTGTAATTTCGCTAATTTTACAGTGTAGCCAGAGACGGACAACATATGCCATCAGCATTGCAATATGAAATTATATGGCCTAATCTGTTAGTATTTTTTTACCAGTCGCGTAGTTGCAAGCTGCAATAGGGAATTTATTTAAAATCGTTATAAAAATAAAAGTAATAAATTTTCATTGATACATTATTGTAAAATAAACAATATATATGGATATTAAATTGTAATTACTGTGATAAAAATTTAAACAAAAGAAATTTGAAAATTTTCCAAAATCACATAATTAATTAAAAGTAAACTTTATAGAAATTGTTATTGTTCTACTAGAATTAAGTAAATTCGGAATATTATTTATATTTTTTATTATTTTATTTTATTTTTACTAGTAGTAGGAATAGAAGAGCATGTATGAGAGCTATTATGAATGTGGATGAAGCTAAAGTTTTTTGTCTGGATAGGAATGTTTGGAAGAAACTAATTTTGTGATAGTAGAAAAAGGTTATTCTACACCCTTTTGGGTACATGGCGTGATTGTGTATGTATTTATGTACGTAATTAAATTACAAAAAACTTACTTTTGGAGTGCCTCGGATATGTGAAAAATTTATATAGAATTTAATTATAAGGCTTACCTGAAACAAATAAATATATATTAATAAAGTAACAAATACGAATATAAATATTACAAAAATTTAATTATTTTAACGAAATATTTAAAAATTATTTATGAATATTCTTTCAATTATAATATAAAATCCGGTGTTGCTCGGATTCTATAAGCTTAATTATTTTACAAGGCATTTTAATATAAAGTAATTAATATTCACTATTTTCTTACAATATTTGTTTGATCACAAATTTAATCCTAAATTAAGAAAATCTTAAACACTAAAAGTAACTATAAGACATTTTATAATATTAATATTTATACATACAGACATGCATACACAATCACGCCATGTACCCAAAAGGGTGTGGCACAAACTCTTTTCATCATCCCGAAATCAGTCGCCTCCAAACACTCCTATCCAAACAAGCAACTTTCGCTTCATCCACTTTCATAATTCCTCTCATACATGCTCTTCTATTCCTACTACTTGGAAACTTTCGCTCACGCAAAACACTCTCAATCATATCACTCCAACTACTCATCGGACGTCCACGCAAACGTATACCATCAAAATCATTCAAATAAATCTTTTTAACCAAACGTTCATTAGACATTCGCTCGACATGTCCGAACCATCTTAACTGACTAACACCAACTTTTGCTTCAACATTTCTTAATATTATATAAGCAAAAACGCAAAACTCAACGCTCATTTCTTCATTAGGAAAAACTGATACTAATACTTTTTTTTTTCTTTATTATATTTCTTATTATTATTTATTATATTATTTCTTATTTTTTTCATTAACCCTTTCCACTCCAAGCCTTTTTTCTTTTTATTCCACCAGCTCCACGCTAAATTTTGTAAATAAAATTGATTTTTTCTTATATGATAAACTTTATTTTATGAGTAATTACAAGATACTAGATTATAATTCTTAATTCTAATCTTTATAATCCCTTTTGGTATGGTATTTTTCAAAACAAATCCCGGGATGAAGCAAAGGTTTTGCCTCACATGTTTTGCAAAAATAGCATGTTTCTTTTCTCCCCCCTTTTATTTTTCGGTTGGAACACACAGCACAATCCTTGTGCTTCCCCCCAGGTTGTAAATAAATAAAGTGAGGGGTTCTATCGAGACGTTGTTCCGTATCTGCCGCAGCCGCAGTTCTGCGACTTGTTTCGGGTGCCCTAAAGTCTCCAATGAGTGACATGAGCAAAGTTTTTCTGTACTTCATATGACTCATTGCTACTTTTCCGTTTTTTACACTCCACTCTTTATACAACACGTATGAATTTATAATAGAGACTTCTAGCCCCCAGAAAAATAGTTTTCTCCACCATTTGAGTTTTTTTCTTATAAAGCAGTACGAAGAGGTATGTTGATCGGCCACATCAACACCACCCTTGTATTTATTATAATTAACTATAACGATTGGTTTTTTTACTTCGGTTCTTATGTTTATATTTGGCGTACGACTTCCTATGTTTCTTCCTTTAGCCCTTGCAAGTCTCCTTTGGATAATTTGTGAATCGGATGTATAAAAAGTGCTTAGCACTGTCACTACTCTGGTATCACACCAAGCTAGTGAAAGGGTATTGTCTTTGCAAAAAGCAATTGTTTCTCCTCTCCGCAACTTGTTTTTTTTTATTTCTTGTGGTAGTCCTTTTCGGTTAGGCATAATTGTGCCGGTCAAAAAGCATTTATTTTCAAATAATTCCTTGGCCAAAATTAAGTTAGTATAAAATCTATCTGTAAATATGTGATACGTATCCAGTAGCTTCAGGTATAGACGTGAGTAGATTATTGTATAGATGTAATACAATTCTACTGGTAAATGATAATTCTGGCTTTATTAGTCCATCAGTTGTTATTTTTCCATAATATGGAACAAAAGAATAGATGTAGCTTGTCTGGGAATCAGCTAACACATAAACGCGTAGCCCCCATTTTGTAGGCTTCTTTGGATTATATGCTAAGAATGAAATTCTACCCTTAAAACCTACAGTCGATTCATAACTATTGATAAATATTTGTCAGGTACAAAATGTTGTCTACATTTGGATTCGATATATATATAAGAAAATTGTTCACCTTTTGTGTTCTAGTGATGGGCCCCTGATTCCCTGTTGGTATTGTTTCTAAATGTTTCTAATGTCCAAAATATCTGCATAAATCTTTTTCGCGAAAAAAATTGAAATTGTCCGCAAAAAGAAGTATTACACTATGTCGAGTGTCACTCGACAGTGGAGCTGGTGGAACAAAATCAATGTCGAGTGACACTCGACATTGGAGTGGAAAGGGTTAATATTTATGTTTTTAAAATATAACTCAGAGACATAGGATATTGTTTTAAATCTTACAGTAGAGTAATAAATACATTTGGAAAAATAAAAATTTCCCAGTGACATCTCTAAATTAACATTTTAAACTGATGTAAATCAATTACCCCAGGTTTTTATCGAATTTCTTTAACTTTTTTTCGATACTGTTGAAAGAAAACGCAATAAGTAAAACAGTAAATAATTGCAAAAATTCTTCTGCACAATAAAAACAAAATATCTATGAAAAGTAAATATAGTAACATTACTATCTTAAACTAATACTACTTAATAAAATGCGTGTACAAAGGACATTCATACACACAAATTATACACATAACTTTCTCAATGTAAGTTTCAGCTAGTTAAACGTCTGCGTTAGTCTTTTGTTTTTTTTTTCATTCAGATTTCTTCTACGGGATGTTACAAAAACAGCGCGCGACAAGAAAATAAAACTTGCACACCACATGATGAGTGGCGAGCTAATGAACTTGCAAGCTAAGCCACCGCATTGCAAGAAGATTCACCAAACGGCAAATATATATATATATATATATATATATATATATATATATATATATATATATATATATATATATATATATATATATATATATATATATATATATATATATATATATATATATGAAAGAAACTAAGCGATTCTATTTTGAGTTGTTTTAACACACAAACAAGTGAATGTGTATGGCGCGCGTATACAGAGATATATTTATATTTTGCATTGCATTTACTAACTAAATACTAAATCACGTTAGATGTACGAGTCGCAGAATTTTTTGTGCATACCTTCAACTTTATGTGTATTATTTCTTATTTGTATCTATTTTTTTTTATTATTTTGAGACGGGTAAAAGTAATTTCATTTATAAAATGAAACTGTTAAGCAAACGCTCAACGGAAATAACTCCAAATTCAAGAGATATTAGAGAGATATCCAAATAAAGTCGTGCGGTATTTACCGTTTACGTTATTTTGATATCTACGCAAGCGCAGTTGTTAGTAGCAAATAGCGCACGTTGATAACGATAGCGCAACGAGTTATTTGTAATTGGGAAGTTTAACGTATTTTTTTTATTTCTTTATTTGGTTGGACATGGCTTAAAAAGTGATGTTTAATTTATCATTTATTTCAAAGATGCCCAGATTTCCTAAAAAATGCAAAAACATGTCGTGATGACGTCAGTAATGTCTTCGCAAAACTTATGTCGAAATCTGAATCAGACGCACATGTATTGCCATGGTTACCGATACAAGCTATTGGCTGGGCGTAACCGAATCAACAAAAATCAACATTTACTACGACATACGTTTTCAAAATTATATCTCACCAACTCTTCTGCGCTTGCGCACAATAGGCTTGTGACGTCAGTAATGTCCTTACAAAAATTGTTAATAACAAATAAATGAAACAATTATTAGAAATTTTAATGACAGTTTCTGTTATTATTTTATATATATATATATATATATATATATATATATATATATATATACCTATATATATATATATATATATATATATATATATATATATATATATTTGAGAAAAAATAATTTTGCACGTAACTTCAATCACGCTAAACTTCCCCATTAAATAACAAGGAATTTTTACACAAATTACGTTAGATCCACTAACGATAAAATCAAATGACTCATTGTATTTCTATTAGAGCTATTTTTAAAATAAAACTGCTTTAGGTTAAAGTTCCGTATTAATAATTATTAATAATCGACGTTTCGACGAACTCAACGTCCGTCTTCATCAGGAAAACTAATACAAATAACATTTACAATACAGAACATAGAAGCAAGTTACTAGGTAACAAAATACAAGTAACTAGATCATAAAAAAAATGTATAAATTTTTAATTAATGGAAGCCAAATTTTATTTGAAGTGATTGATGTTATCTTTTTCTTTATAAATTTCAGTTGCTTCTCTTATCAATTCGCTGTTAATATTCTTTACATCATAAAGATATTCTAACGCATGTTGAACAATAGCAGATTTATTTGGATGGTTTAAACCTATTGACCTATTGGTTTAAACCATTATTTAACTTTTTTGATAAAAAGATTTTTTTATTAAAACATCTTAATATAGAAATAAAATTAGTTATACATTGTTTACAAAAATACTGTGACGAATAAGTATGAAATAATTAAAGGAAATTATAATTATTTATTTTTGTTATTTATATTTAATTAATTTTTATTTTTACCATAATTGAGCAAAACTAATGTATTTCCTATACACACATTTGATTTGTATATATATATATATATATATATATATATATATAATTATTAATTACCAAGGTTACTGCGATCAAGGTTATAATAATAATCGGTTTCTATTCAATAAGTTTCTTAATTCATTGTCACCGCAATTAACAAAAAAAAAAAAACAACACAACACAAACAATCGAATGTGTATATTTTTGCTGTATCATATTTGCATATATATTAATTTACATATTTTTCTTCTTTTTTTTTGAGTTTTCTTTGTGAAAGTAGTCGGACCATTAATTTATTCTATAAAAATTTATAGAATATTGATTATAAGTTTATCTGAAAGTATTATTTTACGAACACGTTTAGTTTAAACTTTAAAGAATATATGTGAATGATATTGAAGGTTTTTCTGGTTTTTCTAAGTAATAATCGAAAATGTCGCTTAGTTAAGTCAATTCAATTTTCAGAAAAACTAACTTTTACTATTAACAAGATTAGAAGTATATGGGTAAACCCATATATAGACCACTTTGACATTTCATTAGGCAACACAATATCTTTAATAAAATTATAATTTATTTAAGCACTAAAAGAATTTTTTATGAAAATTTGATTAAAATCGGTTAAATAGTGGTCATAATGAATTTTCTAAAACTTTAGTAATTTTTTTCTCGGAAAGTTGGCAACACTGGATATTAAAAAAATTATATAATTAATGAGAGCATTAAGGAAATCTTTTCTGAAAATTTGATCAAAATCAGATAAATAATGTACACTGAGAAAAATGGATAGTTACCGTAACGCTATTTATATTTAAAAAGGTGACACAAACACAAGATTTTAAAAATAACAAAATAAGTATATTTAAAAATTAACTATAAATATAATAAAAACAAAAATTTAATACCATCAATTTGTATATAGTATTACAGTCTTAATTCTTAATATAGTATTAAAATATATATGTGAATACAGTCAACATACTCGTATATTTCAAATAAATATCTATTTATCATTATACAATTTGTTAAATATCTATTTTTCTCAGTGTAGCCAATATGAATTTTTAAAAACTTTAGTAATGTTTTTCTTGGAAAGTTGGCAACACTGGATATTAATAAAATTATATAATTAATGAGAACATTAGGGAAATCTTTTCTGAAAATCTGATCAAAATCGAATAAATAATGTAGCCAATATGAATTTTTATAAACTTTAGTAATTTTTTTCTCAGAAAGTTGGCATCACTGGAAAAAAATTAAACCACATGACCATCTTGGGTACTAGACAAATTTATACTGAAAATTTCATTAAAATCGGTTGAACCATCTAGGAGGAGTTGTGGCCACAAAATTTTGACTTACAACTGAGCGAGCGAGCTGACGACGCACCCACGTAAACTAAGTTCAGATTTGTCATCTAGGGACTATAGGGAAGATTTCTATACACAATTTTTTTTTTTTTTAAATGTTACAGACACCGTACCAAACGCTATACCACTTTTCCTTGCAGTCAAAGTAGTAAAAATTGAAGTTATATTTGTTTCATTATTTTTAATTAAAAATAAAATCAATTCAAATTAATCTCTTTAAACTGCGGTGCATAAACATTAAATTAAAATATTGCAAAAAATATAAAGTATTCGCTAAAATTCTGCTTGCATAATGATAAATTGAAAGAAAATGTTTCCAAAAAACCCTCGAAAGTAAACAGATAAGCAAAAATAATTTTGACGAAAAGTGCTTGTACTGCTCTAGCTGTCTTGCAACTTTTTAATCCATTAATCTTCAAGTAAAATTCTAAGCAAAAGATTAATTAATGAAAAAGATTAAAAAGTATTTGTACTTGAAAGTTGACGAACTGTGACTTTTACATCAAACAAATATTTAATCATTTTTAAATTTAAACAATTCTGTTTATATTGAATTTTAGATTGGCATTTTTAAATATATTACAAATATTTAAAATTTCATTAAAATATGAATTTAATCAGTTCTCATAATTCCGACATAAAACATGCAATTATATGTTCAAAATACTAATCATGAACAGTTTTAATAACAATTTTTACTTGCTCTGTCATGATTTATTTACAACTATACAGTAACAAAATTGCATTTTTCGAACTGTTGAGTAATGGAATTAGAAAATATTGATTGCTCAAAGATGTTGAGTAACGTTTGATGTGAGTAATAAATCGTATTATCAAGAAAAAAATTTACTAAACTATTTTTATTAAAAAAAAATCCGGCATTTGACAAATATGGCAAAAAAATTATATTTTATTTGCTTTTATACTCCGAGTGACATACACTAAAAAAAATCCATGTAATATTACATAAACCGTCTATGTAAAATTACCTATATCGTTTGTGTAAATCAAATTTTTTCCTGAAAAACTTTTATTTTTCACAAATACATACATACATACATACACAATCACGCCATGTACCCAAAAGGGTGTGGCACAAACTCTTTCCATCATCCCGAAATCAGTCGCCTCCAAACATTCCTATCCAAACAAGCAACTTTCGCTTCAACCACATTCATAATTCCTTTCTCATCGCATGCTCTTTTATTCCTACTACTTGGAAACTTTCGCTCACGCAAGCCACTCTCAATCATACCACTCCAACTACTCATCGGACGTCCACCTGCAAACGTATACCATCAAAATCATTCAAATAAATCTTTTTAACCAAACGTTCATTAGACATTCACTCAACATGTCCGAACCATCTTAACTGACTCTAACACGGGGCAACTTTTGCTACAACATTTTTTTCAATTTCACACTCATAATACACTAATCTATTTCGTACCCGATCTCTCCAATTTTCACAAATGATCTATGTTATTTTTATACAGACGGTTTATGTAATATAACAGTTTTTTTTTAGTGTATAATATTATTTCTTTAAGCTACAAGAAAAAAAAGTCGTATGTCACTCTTTTTGTGTTTCGTCCAGATTGCTAGATCTCGGCAACAAATATCTGAACTCGACACAATAATCGTCGTTTTCTACTCCTCGTAATATAATATACTATTTCCCATATCGTCAATGATTTCAAACATAGTAAAATAATTTTTCAAAACTCATTATATTAAAATAAAACGGTTTTAAGCTGTATAGTTCTGTATTAATATTTATTAATAATTAGTTTTAGTTTTTGAGAAGGGTGACTTGATGACTGAATGTAATGTATATATTGATGGTGCACGTTTAGAGCAGGTAGATGAATTTGTGTATTTGGGTAGTTTGTTGTCTAGACATGGCCATTTTGATCGTAAAATTGAAAAGAGAGTAAATGCTGCTGTTGTAAGTTTTTGGGTGCTTTGGGAACTTTTGCTAGGAATGTAAATGTTTCCAAAGAAGTCCATTTGAGTATATATAATGCAGTTTTGGTGCCTACGTTGATGTATAGGGTAGTGAATGTTGGGTTTGGTTGCAAAAGCATAAACGGAAAATGACTGCTGTGGAAATGAGATATTTACGTGGGGTATGTGGTGTAAATAATAGAGATCGGGTACGAAATACGATTAGTGTATGATGAGTGTGAAATTGAAAAAAATGTTGTAGCAAAAGTTGCCCCGTGTTTGAGTCAGTTAAGATGGTTCGGACATGTTGAGCGAATGTCTAATGAACGTTTGGTTAACAAGATTTATTTGAATAATTTTGATGGTATACGTTTGCGTGGACGTCCGATGAGTAGTTGGAGATGGTATGATTGAGAGAGTAGCTTGCGTCAGCGAAAGTTTCCAAGTAGTAGGAATAAAAGAGCATGTATGAGAGAAGGAATTACGAATGTGGATAAAGTGAAAGTTGCTTGTTTGGATAGGAATGTTTGGAGACGACTGATTTCGGGATGATGAAAAGAGTTTGTGCCACACCCTTTTGGGTACATGACGTGATTGTGTATGTATGTATGTAATAATCAACATTTCGACGTTCTTCTTCAAATGTATATTGAGTACGTCAATTATTAATAAATATTAATACAAAACTAGACCCTAAAGAATAATAATTTCATTTCTAGAAAGCTAATCAAAGTGAATAGAAACGATTGAGTATAAATGACCAAGAAATTCAATTATCAAAAACTACCTGCCGATAAAACGGTAACATATGTGTGTGAGGTAATAGTGGTATAAATGTTCTCCAGTTTCGAGTAAATTTATGATCGCATTTATCCATTTAACGTTAAGTACCTTCGTCGCAATACCATCAAATTGATGTTGGCATATCAATTTCACTCTTGTAAAATGGATAGCGACCGTACTGAGTTTTAGACCAAACATTACCACCCAACTTAAACACCGGCAATTCATCACAGCGGCAACGCTTTCAACTTATAGGATGATATATATTAACTTGGTCTATAAAGATTTTGCTTTTATATCCCGACTATTTTTCAAATAAAAAATAATCATCTTTAAGACTTGCCATTTTTAATATAGATTATCGTGAATCCAAAATATTTACAAAAAACAAGATTAGAAGTATATGGGTAAACCCATATATAGACCACTTTGATATTTCTCGGAAAGTTGGTAACACAATATTTTTATTAAAATTATAATTTATGGGAGCACTAGGAGAAACTTTACTGAAAATTTGATCAAAATCAAAAAAATAATGAAGCCGCAATGAATTTTTAAAATTTTTTTTGATTTTTTTCTCGATAAGTTGGCAACACTGTATTTTGTTAAAATTGCATAATTTATTTAGGCACCAGAAAAATCTTTTATAAAAATTTGATTGAAATTGGTTAAAGTAGTCATAATAAATTTTAAAAATTTTAGTAATTTTTTTCTCGGAAAGTTGGCAACACTGTATTTTGTTAAAATTACATAAATTATATGAATACTGGGAGAATCTTTTGTGAAAATTTGAGTAAAATCGGTTAAATAACATGGCCATAATAAATTTTTAAAAACTTTAGTAATTTTTTTCTCGGAAAGTTGGCACCACTGGAAAAAACTAAAACCACATGACCATCTTGGGTACTAGACAAATTTATCCTGAAAATTTCATTAAAATCGGTTGAACCGTCTAGGAGGAGTTGCGACCACAAAATTTTGACTTACGACCGAGCGAGCTGACGACGCACATCCATACACCCACATAAACTAAGTTCGGATTCGTCACCTAGAGGCTATATGAAGGATTTTTATGCAATTTTTTTTTTTTTGAAAATGTTGCAGACACCGTACCAAACACTATACCACTTTTCCTTGCAGTCAAGTGATAAAAAAGACTGTATATAACATATATATACATATATATACAGGGTGTAACAGAATAACTATTCCTAATTTTAACTGGAGTATCCTGGGCTCAGAATATGAAGATTTAATGCAAATCACTGTGATAAAATGTGGCTCCTTACTGAGCTACAGGGTGTTTTATATAAAAATTTAAAAACGATTTTTGCCCAGTATTTTAAAACTATTTGACGTATCCTTATCATACTTGGCAGGAAATGTAGGTACCGAACGCCATACTAAATTATGTTAAATAAAAGTTTCTGGCTACTGCCAGTGGCGTACAACAGGGGCAAGTGAGAGGTTGATCTTTCCTAAATTCTACGCCACTGGCGGAATTGTTATTTTAGCACAATTTTTCGGTTCTCCAATACTTGTGTAAAAAACATACTCTGCCTTTGTAACGATAAAGTCACTGTTTTTCGAGATATTTAAAGTTAAACATAAGCTGCACTCTTGGGATTTTTTCAAAATTTGCTCAAAAAAATCTGAAAAAATTCAGTAAAATAGAGAAAAAAATTAGCTACATAATAACTGAGTAACTCATTCTGATTTGGCTGTAAAAATTATTGAAAATAAAAAAAATAAAATGCAAAAAATATTAATTTTCAATAATTTTTCCAGCCAAACCAGAATGAGTTAGAGAAAAAAGTTTCTTATTTATTATGTAGCTAATTTTTTTTCTCTATTTTACTGAATTTTTTCAGATTTTTTTGAGCAAATTTTGAAAAAATGCCAAGGGTGCAGCTTATGTTTAACTTTAAATATCTCGAAAAATAGTGACTTTATCGTTAGGAAGGAAGAGTATGTTTTTTACACAGAAAGTATTGGAGAATCGAAAAATTGTGCTAAAATGACAATTCCGCCAGTGGCGTAGAATTTAGGAAGGATCAACCTCTCACTTGCCCCTGTTGTACGCCACTGGCAGTAGCCAGACATTTTTATTTAACATAATTTAGTATGGTGTACGGTACCTACATTTCCTGCCAAGTATGATAAGGATACGTCAAATAGTTTTAAAGTACTGGGCAAAAATCGTTTTTAAATTTTTATATAAAACACCCTGTAGCTCAGTAAGGAGCCACATTTTATCTCAGTGATTTGCATTAAATCTTCATATTCTGAGCCCAGGATACTCCAGTTAAAATTAGGAATAGTTATTCTGTTACACCCTGTATATCTATATATAAAAACAAGCTATTTTTTTGTGTGTTTTGTTTTTTGTTCTGTATTTTCTGTAGTTGTTTTCTGTAGTTTCTGTATTTTGGAAAATAAACTTTGCTAAATATATGAATGTACGGAATTCGTAAATATGACACAAGATAAAAATTAATTTTTCTTAAATTATTAATTAATTAATTCATTCATTCATTAATATTTCATTGTTATCCAGTTCTAAAGCTATGTTTAAAGTTTCAAATCTCTAGCTCATCGGGAAGTTTAAAATCGATTGGAAAATTTGTACCGAATAGAAAAAAAAACAGATAAGAAGTGAGTTAATAAATGATTTTTACAAATACACCAATACCTCACTTTGCGTCGTGGTTACGTTCCAAAAAAACACGACGCAAATTGAAACGACGCATAGTGAATTATGAGATTCTATAGCAAACCATGTAAAAATCGAAGATAGGTTCCAAGTTTACAAAAATACTACTTTTTAAAAAGAAAATTGAACAAAGTAAACATTTAAAAAACAAAAATAATATAAAATTTTATTACATACATACAAAAAACAAAAAAAAAAAACAAATTCAATTAAAACAAAATAAAATATTCAATTAATTTATAAAAACGAAATAAAAATTAATCACTGTCTGATGAGTCCATAGTGGCTGTTGTCGTAAGTCGGCTTTCTTTCACAAAAAATTGGTGATAATCACAAATTATATTTTGTTTCTTATATGATTATTCTTAATTTGAAATTCCCGCAACATCTGTTTGCATTATTTTGTATCTATTAAATGAGGCTTCACCTTATTGCCAATTTAAAAAATGTGTCCCTAGTTTCGATCTGTTTAGGGATATTCGTTCGATGGCATGGCGCAATTAGAAACAAAAGTCGTGCCATCTTTTAGAAGAAAAAAAAAGAAAATTTCAAAAAATTAAAAAAAAAAAAATTAAAGACTCGAACCCAAAACAACGCAACTTCGAAAATCTTACGACGCACAGTGAAAATTAGTACTAATTCAGCAGCGACGCAACTTCGAAAAAACGCAAAACGAAACGACGCAAAGCGAGGTATTGGTGTACTGTGTTCTTTAATAATATAAAATAATATAATCAAACTTTATTTAGCTTTTTGGCTAATTAATTACATTGTAATATATATTTACAAAATGATAAAAATTACAGGAAATCTACTACTTATAAAAATGCTGTAATATTTAAATTCTCAAATAATTATGTATTAAATAATCATTCATTAAAATAATAATAATTGTTATTGCTAAATATAAAGAAAACTCATCCTATACATATATTTCATAATCAAAAAAAAAACTTATAATAAAATCACATTTAAAAACAACTTAAATTACAATTAATAAAATAACGACAGGTACTAATGACTTCTTTTGCATAATCTGTGACATACTTGTTTAAATAATTATAATAATATTATAGGTATTATTTTTGAATAGTTATAAATATTTATTTGACCCACATGTAACATACTTACACAGATAATGATTTTAAAATTGACAATATTTAAAAATAAATATTTTTTTTCTCTACAATTTAAGTAAAGAAACTTGTAAATGTAGGTAATTGGTTTACTATAATATTTGTGTGTGTGTGTGTCCATATTTGTCAGCACGTATGTGGGTTCAAGTTATGGTTTGTGGTAAAATAATAAAGGTATAAATTATTGTACGTAAAGAAAAATATGACACAAATTTGTATATTTATATATCCTGGATTGAAAGTGTTTAATGCTAATTAATTACTGTAAGAATCTAATTACATTGTAAAAAAAAGTTGTCACTTTATATAAAACCTTTAAATATAATTTCGTGTAAAAATATTATAATTTTGTAATTTTAAGTAAAATAATTAATTTATTATATACATACATACACAATCACGCCATGTACCCAAAAAGGTGTGGCACAAACTCTTTTCATCTCGAAATCAGTCGCCTCCAAACACTCCTATCCAAACAAGCAACTTTCGCTTCATCCACATTCATAATTCCTCTCATACTTGCTCTTCTATTCCTACTACTTGGAAACTTTCGCTCACGCAAGCCACTCTCTCAATCATCTACCACTCCAACTACTCATCGGACGTCCACGCAACCGTATACCATCAAAATCATTCAAATAAATCTTTTTAACCAATCGTTCATTAGACATTCGCTCAACATGTCCGAACCATCTTAACTGACTAACACCAACTTTTGCTACAACATTTCTTTCAATTTCACACTCATCATACACTAATCTATTTCTATTTCTATTATATCATATGTTTTTTTACCGAAAAAATAAATAAACTTACATAAAATATACGTATTTTATATTATAATATAAAAATTATCCTGCGACGTCTTAAAATTACAGTAAGTAACTTGATTCTATGTTCTGTTATTTACTGTAATGTCATTTATATCACTTATCCTGATAAAAGAGAACACTAAGTTCATCGAAACATTGATTATAAATAAATATTAATACAGAACTTTAACCCAAAGCAGTTTTACTTTAATATAATGAATTCTGAAAAAGTTTTTAGTATGTTAAAAAAATTTGAAATTTTGTGATTTTGGCGTTTAGGTTCATAAATAAATCAATACAAAATTGTTTAAATTTGTTTAATTGAAACGTTTCGGTCTTATAATTTGACCATCATCAGTCCTGTTAATTAATAAAAAATTTATACATTGCTGAAAAATACATATTACAATAATGAGTAGTGGTCACTACGTGTTGATAAAATTACAATATTTATTACAAAAAATACATACCAAAGGTTTATCTAGGACACATGATATTAAAACAAAACATATATGAAGTGGATGATACCTATTAAAATTTACATTTTTGAGAAAAAACAATTTCTTAATTTAAAATTACATGTAGCTACTTGATGTTACATTGTGCAATGAACATGACATTGCAAAAAAAAAACAATGTTAAAAAATACAATTAATGTTAAAAAAATAAAATATAAATATAAAAATCCCTTTGCTCTAACACATGTCAACAGACAGACAGTCAAACTAACATCACACGAAAACAGTTGGTACTTATTTACGACTATTCATACTTATCTATAAAAATCTTAAAAAGTAAAAATTGGTATGATTACACTACTTTCCTCAATATATGTGACAGTCGGTAAAAATAAAAAATATGGGTCTCTAATGCCGTGATTCTCAAAATGATTTATGTGGAATAATAAAATTATTACAACGTTTTATTTGTTACATTTGCATAAACATTGATATATATTAGGAAATTCTACACTGAGAAATATAGATATTTAACAAATTGTATAATGATAAGTAGATATTTATTTGAAATATACGAGTATGTTTACTGTATTCACAAATTTATACATTTTTAAAATCTACTCACATATATATTTTAATACTATATTAAGAATTAAGACTGTAATACTATATACAAATTGATGGTATTAAATTTTTGTTTTTATTATATTTATAGTTAATTTTTAAATATACTTATTTTGTTATTTTTAATATCTTGTCTTTGTGTCACCTTTTTAAATATAAATAGCGTTACGGTAACAATCCAATTTTCTCAGTGTATCACATGTTTTCTAAATAAATACAGAAAATTCTGCCATTGTAAGTTAAATTGTTTTTTACAATTGTAATATATTTATTTATGTGTTATAATACAGGGATTAAGAAGGAAATAAGATATTTCCGAATGCTTGCTCAATGAATTGAGTTGTTTTATTTGATTTCTCCCTGACTGAAAATCCCAAGAAACAAATAAAAATAAATTTTTCCAGTCACTAAACCAAATCTACATAGAGCAAGAAGAGAGGAAATTGGAGATTCATAAAATTCATATAATTTGGGAATAGCTCAAATAAGTTTGAGAATCTATGCTCTAATGTACATACATACATACACAATCACGCCATGTACCCAAAAGGCGTTTGGCACAAACTCTTTTCATCATCCCGAAATCAGTCGCCTCCAAACATTCCTATCCAAACAAGCAACTTTCACTTCATCCACATTCAAAATTCCTCTTTCATACATGCTCTTTTATTCCTACTACTTGGAAACTTTCGCTCACGCAATCCACTCAATCATACCACTCCTACTACTCATCGGACATCCACGCAAACGTATACCATCAAAATCATTCAAATAAATCTTTTTAACCAAACGTTTATTAGACATTCGCTCACCATGTCCGAACCATCTTAAATCTTAACTGACTGCTCTAATGTAACATATAAAAACATAAAAAATCGTTGCTACCTTCTATATTATACCACCGCGTAAATGTACCATCCAATACATATTATTATTATACATATATGTATCCAGCAACAGGTTATAAACATACAAATAAACAGAATTAATATGTATCCCATCGGAAAACCAGCAATAGTGCAAATGCGTATCAAAAGTTGACATAAACGCAAGACACAAGGTCATATTAACCGTTATACCGGACTCACACTGTATATTATAATATAATAAACGTAGTAAAATATTTGAACGTTCTGACATTTACCACCAACACTTATGCAGCTAACTGTAGGACGACCAAATAAAAAAAAAAGTAGGCTGGTTTCATAATATTATAGTATAATATGATCATTTTTATTATTAGTGTTTTGCCAAATTTTAGAAGAGATTTCGTAATTATTCTCCGACGAATATTAATTTTTAGCAGTATAGATGATTAATCATGTATTTTTTTTTACTAGTTATTGCAAATTATGAAAGACAATATTTAAATAATTTTGTAATTATAGTTTAATGTTTTAAGAGGAGGTTCTCATCTGAATGACTAAAAAGTACGCACAGTTTGGAATTTTTTTATTCGCAAATGAACAAACATAGAAGAAATCGGTTTGGGGATTCGAAAAAATGTTATTTTGGTCTTTATTTTAAAAATTTGTCGTTTCATAAAAAACAAAATGGCGCCCGTGATTCACTGTTTTCGTCGGCCATGTCAGCGCGAAATCGGTAATCTGTGTGAATTGCAGCGTCTCTGGATTTATCTGTAACAAAAATGAACAACAATGCCAAAAAGTAAACTAAATTTACTAGAATATAGACCTAAAAACTTGGAAATAACTTCAAATTTGACGATGTGGTACGATCTCAAACTTTGAGGTCGACTTTTAGGCCTTTTTTTCCACTTCAGGGCCTTACAAAATATAGTTAAAATAAACAATTTGTAAATTTTATAAGTCTATACTCCAGTAAATTTAGTTTACTTTTTGGCATTGTTGTTCATTTTTTTGTTACAGATAAATCCAGAGACGCTGCAATTCACGCAGTTTACCGATTCCGCGCTGACATGGCCGACGAAAACAGTGAATCACGCGCCATTTAGTTTTTCATGAAACGACAATTTTTGAAAATAAAGACCAAAATAACATTTTTTCGAATCCCCAAACCGTTTCCTTCTATGTTTTTTTTGATTTGCAAATAAAAATTTCCAAACTTTGCGTACTTTATAGTCATTCAGAGGAGGAGAACCTCCTCTAAAGGCCACATTAGACGGTAATAATTTGTTAATAATTTATGAAATTTGAAATAAATCATGAGTAAATATTTGGAATTGATTTAATTTCACAAAATATTTGAGATAGATACGTTATGCGCATTCATGTCATCTAAAATTTCTACCAACTGACAGCAAATAACCGCCATTGCTTTATTTCAAATAATAAAATAAATAATAGTGACCTGATTATATCGAACAACCTGTATATGCTTTAGATAATTATTTAGAACTATTTGTATATAAATTTGAATATTATATCTAATATTTTATTAAATAAAATAAACAATAGGGAATTAATATTTATATAAAAGTCACGTTTTACATAAAATATTAATTAAAACAATTCTAATAAAAATACAAAGTCATTGTAAAAAGTAAGTCAAAGTTAAAATAGAAAAACACAATAATAAATAATATTTTAACCATTTAAAGGAATTTAAGTTAAAGATTTCACAGTTAAAGTATAGGGACCAGAATTGAAATTTATTTAAATCTTTAAATCGAAAGATTTAAGCTCAATTTATTGATCAGAATTTGCGACATTCACCGTATATTAATGCTAGTATTCTGTATTATACTATAAGAACGCTATAGTATATTTTGTCTCTTTTTGGTTAAATATAAAACATCAGATATTAAATAAAAATAAAAGATATTTTAGTAAAAAACTACAAATCTTTCGGAACTCATTATATTATAATAAAAACTGCTTCAGGTTCTAGTTCTGTAATAATTTATTAGTAAATAAATGTCTTTCATTATCTCAAATAGTTTACATTGGGCTAGTAATGGAATAGTACGCACTCTACCACCGTACTCTACTACTAACTTTACCAATGTAAAAGGAATTTGGTACTTGATTAAATTCTTAATATTTCTGCATTTTGTGCACTAGTTAATACTAACCAGTGGTTAAATTTATATGTTGTTTAATCATAAATTAGATACCTGGTTAATTTGATAGTTCGATTAGTTAATCGAACATAAATTATCGGTCTTTAATAAATCAAATTAAGTCGACAATAGTAGATACTGCAATAAATCCAGTGTAGGTATTGTTACAATGTTTCTAATAGCACGTCGCAAGAAAAAATTTCATCAGAATCCTCCGTTCATTTTTATGAGATTTCCTGAGGACCAAGAAATCGTTTCCACACTCAGCTTTGGGAAACTGCTATTCCAAGCACGAAAGCAATTTTATGCAATTTCGTCTAGATTGAAGCAAAACAAAAAAAATTAAAGTCCTCCTCGTATGCTGTATTTGTTAAATTCGGATTGTCTGAGATGACTTCTGTTTAGATAAATATTATGATACTGTGTTTGCAACATGAGATTGTTACAGCAAAATCGCTGACAAGATTTTTCTTACCGACCGTCATATTACATATAATAAAGAAGGTTTTATTAACATAGTAAAATATATTTCAGAACTTATTGTATTAATATAAAAACTGTTTTAGGATAAAATTCTGTTAATTATTTACATAAAAACGACGTTTCGACGAAACGTAAATTCTTGGTAAATTTTGACCTGATGAAAACGAGCGTTCAGTTTCGTCGAAACGTCGTTTTTATATAAATAATTAACAGAATTTTATCCTAAAACAGTTTTTATATTAAGGGGAGGTTCTCCTCTTCTGAATGACTAAAAAGTACGGAAAGTTTGGAAATTTTTTATTCGCAAATGAAAAAACATAGAAAGAAACGGTTTGGGGATTCGAAATAATGTTATTTTGATCTTTATTTTCAAAAATTGTCGTTTCATAAAAAACAAAATAGCGCCCGTAATTCACTGTTTTCGTGTCAGCGCGGAATCGGTAAACTGCGTGTATCGCAGCGTGTCTGGATTTATTTGTAACAAAAAATGAACAACAATGGCAAAAAATAAACTAAATTTACTGGCGTATAGACCTATAAAATTTACAAATTGTTTGTTTCAACTATTTTTTGTAAGGCCCTGAAGTGAAAAAAAAGGCCTAAAAGTCGACCTCAAAGTTTGAGATCGTACCACATCGTCAAATTTTAAGTTATTTCCACGTTCTTAAGTTTATACTCCAGTAAATTTTGTTTACTTTTTGGCATTGTTGTTCATTTTTTGTTACAGATAAATCCAGAGACGCTGCAATGCACGCAGTTTACCGATTCCGCGCTGACACGAAAACAGTGAATCACGGGTGTCATTTTCTTTTTTATGAAACGACAATTTTTTAAAATAAAGATAAAAACAAGATTAAAAGTATATAGGTAAACCCATATATAGACTACTTTGACATTATCACATAAATCGGTTAAATAAAGTGGTCATAATATATTTTTAAAAATTTTAGTAATTTTTTTCTCAGAAAGTTGGCAACACTGTACTTTTTTAAAATTATCTAATTTATATGGATACCAGAAGAATCTTTTGTGAAAATTTGAACAAAATCGGTTAAACAACATGGCCGTAATAAATTTTTAAAAATTTTAGTAATTTTTTTCTCAGAAAGTTGGCAACACTGTACTTTTTTGAAATTATCTAATTTATATGGATACCAGAAGAATCTTTTGTGAAAATTTGAACAAAATCGGTTAAACAACATGGCCGTAATAAATTTTTAAAAATTTTAGTAATTTTTTTCTCAGAAAGTTGGCAACACTGTATTTTGTTGAAATTATCTAATTTATATGGATACCAGAAGAATCTTTTGTGAAAATTTGAACAAAATCGGTTAAACAACATGGCCGTAACAAATTTTTAAAAATTTTAGTAATTTTTTTCTCAGAAAGTTGGCAACACTGTTCTTTGTCGAAATTATCTAATTTATATGGATACTAGAAGAATCTTTTGTGAAAATTTGAACAAAATCGGTTAAACAACATGGCCGTAATAAATTTTTAAAAACTTTGGTAATTTTTTTCTCGGAAAGTTGGCAACACTGTATTATATTAAAATTACATAATGTATGTGGGTACTAGGGGAATCTTTCCTGAAAATTTGATCAAAATCGGATAAATAATGTAGCCACAATGAATTTTTAAAAACTTTAGTATTTTTTTTCTCGGAAAGTTGGCATCACTGGAAAAAACCAAAACCACATGACCATCTTGGGCACCAGACAAATTTATCCTGAAAATTTCATTAAAATCGGTTGAACCGTCTAGGAGGAGTTGCGATCACAAAATTTGGTCTGAGGACCGAGCGAGCGAGCTGACGACGCACATCCATACACCCACATAAACTAAGTTCAGATTCGTCATCTAGAGGCTATATGAAGGATTTCTATACAATTTTTTTTTTTTTTTTTGAAAATGTTACAGACACCGTACCAAACGCTATACTACTTTTTCCTTGCAGTCAAAGTAGTAATAACATTTTTTCCTATCCCAAAACCGTTTCCTTCTATGTTTTTTCATTTGCGAATAAAAAATTTCCAAACTTTGCGTACTTTTTAGTCATTTAGATGAGAACCATCCCTTAATAATGGTCATTTGGAAATATTTACGAAAGTTTTTATATTATAAAAAAAAATCCTTTATTTGTTACATTTAAGTGATATATTTGTATATTTAAATATTGTAGAGTCAGTCTGAAGAAGATTCAATAAAGCATCACATCTTGTTGCATGTAAAAAAAATTTTTTTGAATTCACCTCGTATATATCTGAAAATTTATTCTACATATCAAATAAAATAGTTTCTAGTTTCTATTCCGGTAACATAATGAAAATTTTGTTCGTAACAAGACAAGTACCATCAAAATAGCGACCCAGTGAATCTAGTGCGAATAAATTAACACGATAATCAATGTGATATTGGAAATGAGATATTCTATTTTAAACAGATGAAAATCAATATGGAACCTTCAAAACACATACATACATCTACCGTATAACAAATATTGTGTAGGTAACCAGCCGAGAGAACAACTCCAATTTCTAACGAACGGATGTGCAATAATTACCGATCTGTTTGCAAATCATTTGCTCGCACAAAAGGAACGATATCCAATTTTGTAACTAAATTTATCCTGTTAATTAATGATTCGTGTCCGCACACTCGATCAAGGTCAATTTCGTTTGTGGAAATTTCAGTCACGAATTTTTGTGCAAGATAAGAGAAAGAAATATTTTCCAAATGATTTGATTTGGAAACAGCACGAATATTTTGTTTTCATATTTTTCGATTTGTTGAAAACGTGCTCAAGAATGGTACTTGTATCAAGATCTACCATAAATATAGATACGTAATACTACATGGATTGTTTTGTTATATACATTGAAAAAAGATGAATATAGTGTTTGCTTAGATTTTGTAACCCCACATATACGTTTTTATCACCTTTTTTGGCATTTACTTAAACATAACTTTTAAAATTTATCGCATATATGCATAACTCTATCTAACTCTAAATAAATAAAAAAAAACATTACTGTATTATTGTAGCAGCTTCTGACATAACTACTAACTCAATTTTTATGTTTTGCGATGCAGAAACATTTAAACTTCTATAATCTTTTTTTTTTTTAGTTACAAATAGAATTTGATTTGTTTTGCCGGCAGTACTACTTATTTAATGTGAAAAACAAATGCAGAATCATTTGAAAATAAACATTATAACGCTAGACATTACAATGAAAAAAAAAATGAAATGAAAATTGACCAAACGCAAACAAAAACAATATTGAAATTTTACGCTCTGTTGAATTTATACTATTATTAACATTGCCTTTTCTTCGCACTTTATAGCTCACGAAATTGTTATGTAATATTAAATATTTTTTATGAGAATTTTTCTTATAAACAATTGTAATTATTCTACATTTGATCTGCTAGAATTTGTATTACTTTGAAATGTTTAAAAGGTAAATTTACATACAACGATAAAACGATACAACGATAAAAGTTGTTAGTCATAACTTGTTTAGCCACTTTTGTTTAATAATTTTTTTTTGAAATAAATCTCAGTAAATTACCATATCCGGTTGGCAGATCTTTACCAAGAGTTGATCAAATTGAGATATTCACTTTCAAAATTTTATAACAATCCATTCAGCCGAATTTGCTCTACAAGCTTAATTCGTGCTTATCTGTAAAAATTTCGATATATCAATTTTGATATCATACCAATACTTTTCTTAATGTTAAATTTTTAAAATAATAAATAATTTAAAACAAAATATTTCATTTGAAAAATTAAATTAAAAAAATGTGTCATCTGATGAAAATCAATCTCGTAATCTTTCAATCTTTGAGCGAACGTCTCGTCGGGTCGGAACCCACTATAAGCTGTAGGTCCCTTGTTTGGCTGTGGACTAACAACCCATAGCATTGACAATACATACATACACAATCATGCCATGTACGCCAAGGTTGCGAGTTCAAATCCCTATTAATATATTATATCTATGACGGTTTAATTTTATTATTTATGAAATCATATTTATAACAATACGTTTTTATTATAATATATTACATTATTGTTAAAATTATATATTTCTGACGCATATCATTTTCTTACTTAACAAAAAAATTAACATAAATAATACTGCAATTTTTTGCATACAATTTTTCAATTGAAATCTATCAATCATGACGAATAATTTTATTTAAAGAATACGAGTTAGTTAAATGTTCAATATTATATTATTTTTATAAATTATAGTTTCCTGTTAATTTATTCAAATGCATAATTAAATAAATCTGCTGTGGCCATTATTACCTTTGGACCATAAGATGCACCCAAAATTTGAGTCCATTTTTCTATGTAAAAAAGTGCGTCTTATGCCCGTTTTATACGACGCAACTTTCTGTGGGATTTTCTTGCACAACAAAATTGTACAAGAAAGTTGCGCAATAAAATTGCAAAAATATATGTATGTTTTACACGATGCAAGAAAATTGCACTGCGATTTTGGTTATTTCATTCCAAGATGCCAACTAATTAAAAAAATAACTAAACGTCAAAGTATATCATAACTGTATAACCTTCAAAATAAACAAACAAAATATATAAAATAAATAAATAATTTTTTTTGTAATTTATTTTTTTAATGTATGACCACACCTCATAGGAAAATCAAATATAAATAAAAAAAATACTGGTATTGTGCCTTTCATAATAAAAGTTGGTAAGACTGAAAGTTACTAAAAAGTAACTAGAAATTGCAAGGCCATGCAATTAAATTACAGCGTGTTCTAATCCGTGCAACTTGTCGCCGCGACAAAATTGCGTGTGCAATTTCTGTATTACACGAGCATTATAGTCCGAAAAATACGGTATATATAGAAACAAGTTACTAGGTAACAAATAAGTAACTTGTTTCTATGTTCTGTTATTTACTGTAATAATATTAATACAGAACTTTAACCTAAAGCAGTTTTATTTAATATAATGAGTTCTCAAAGATTTTTTACTATGTTAAACCTATTATATTAAATATGTAGGTACGTTTCCAAGATTACCGTGATCTTTGACCACTGGATACGTTGAGTATTTGTGCAATCTTGCATCACTAATTAGAACTTTAGCTTTACCATTTGTTACTGATAATAAAAGTTCAGCTTTCAAAATACGTATACAGCTTTTTTAAAATGATTGTTTGTGGTTTAAGGGAAATTATTTTATTTTATAAACTTTTCGCCTTTCAATTTATTATTTCGAAAATAAATATGATAACATATAACGTTTTATTCAATCCAAACTTTCGCGTTTTCATAATAAAAAAAAGTTATAAAAAATCTATCATTAACCTATATTTTTCGTCACAAAAATCAGAAATTGTAATAAAATTTTCAGAAATTTAAAACAATTCATAAAAAATTATTTAGTAAACTATAATTTTATCAATAATATTAAATAATAAAAATACAATAAAAGATTTTATTGTAGTTCACTGATAACCATAAAAACAATAAACTCCGTAAACAATAATAAAAATTTATCAAATTTTCAATTATCAAAATTCAACATTAGAATGAAACAATTGAATGATAAACGACTAGCGATTCAAACTTATTTATCTGACAATTCTGTTCACATCTCGTAAGACTCGTAGTGCTATGAAATATTTTGTCTTTTTCTAGTAAGTTCAATTCTACTTTTGATAGAAAAAGACAAACTATCTCGTTATGTTACGAGTCTTATGAAATGCGAACAGAATTGGCAGGTTAGGCACAATGGGGAAGTTTAGCGTATTTTATTTATTTCTTTATTTGGTTGGACATGGCTTAAAAAGTGATGTTTAATTTATTATTTTTCTCGAAGATGCCCAAATTTCCTAAAAAATGCAAAAACATGTCGAGATGACGTCAGTAATGTCATCGCAAAACTTATATCGACATCTGAATCAGACGCACATGTATTGTCATGGTTACCGATACAAGCTATTGGCTGGGCGTAACCGAATCAACAAAAATCAACATTTACTACGACATACATTTTCAAAATTATATCTCACCAACTCTTCTGCGCTTGCGCACATTAAGCTTGTGACGCCAGTAATGTCCTTACAAAAATTGTTAATAACAAATAAATGAAACAATTATCAAAAATTTTAATGACAGTTTCTGTTATTATTTTATATATACATATTTGAGAAAAAATTATTTTACACGCAACTTCAATCACGCTAAACTTCCCCATTTCACACTAAAACTAACATTTAAACTATAGAACTATACTAATAATATTCGAAAAGATCAGATGGCAAATTCATGTCTTAAGTTTGATGAAGCAAAACTTGTAAATTCGATTCCGAAACTTTGAAAGCAAAGAACATATGGATATGCGGAGAGTAAGAGAGAGACAGAGAGAAACTTACCATTCTGTCACGTTCCTCTTCTATGGCGGCGATAAGTTTACCAAATTCGCGAAGTGACGATGATATAACAACTTCATCGTCTGTCTGCGAATCGCCAATACATTCGAAACTAAAGCCCTGCAGGCTTTTGGAAAATGTGCGTTGTGCATTTGATAACTCTGTAACAGAAATACAAGAAAAGTTTGATTATTTAAGTCTATATGCGTATAATAAAACTATACATTAATAGCATCAAAAACAATCTACTGTGGCCACCACAAAACCGACCGTTATAGTATTAAATAAATTAATATAATAGAAAAAATTGTATAACAACAACTGCTAAAGTCATAGTAACTAAAAACAAAACTGTCTTGATATAAATATACTAGGGATGCAACGGATATTCGGCCAGGCCGGATAATCCGGCCTATCCGGCCAATTTGGTTGAATATCCGTTTTGGCCGGATAATAATGTTGTACACTTTCATTCAAAACGAATAGAAATATGTTCACACTGATAGATTTATTTACGAAATTGAAGCCAGTCAAATTATCTACAATGTTTCTTTCAGTAAATATCTAATATTTGTTTATTAATTTCAATAAGATTCGATGCCAGTGGAATAGTTATTAATAAAGCTAAAACTTTTTGCATATTTATGAAAAGCTTTCTGTGAAACAAAACTACTTTATTAGTATTAACATTATAAGTTATCTTATTACGTAATTAACATGTAACCTTATTTTTCATATTATAAAAACATATATTTTTTATAAAAATTTGCAGAATATATGTAAGTGATACCTATTGAAGGTACGTCAGTGTAGGCTTTCGATGAGTAAATGGAATTTGTTTTGATTATACATGTATATACAAATGTAATAATTGAAAATGTTGCATATTATAACCACATGTGAATTGTAAATACGAAAATTTGATGATAAAACTTGATATTATGATTTTTTCATTGATATTTATTAATCGGCCGGATAATCCGTTATCCGGCTTTAAATTTTGGCCAAATATCCGTTATCCGGCTTTTTTAAAAATCGCTATCCGTTGCATCACTAAAATATACCACCTATTTACAGAATTATATACATGCAGTAAATTATGGAAAATGATAAAAAAAAAATATTTAGCCGTATCGAAAAATGTTCCAAATGAAAGTTGTTAGCTATAACTTATTTAGCAACTTTTGTTAAATACATTTTTACGAAATACACTCTGTTGCGAAATATTCGTAAAGCACATAAAAGTAACATTATTAAATTACCAATTACCGGTTACTAAAAGTTGATCAAATTGAGATATTCAAAAATTGTATGATCTAGTTACTTATGTTGTTACCTAGTACCTTGTTTCTATTTTCTGTTTATTTACTATAAATATCATTTGAATCTTTTTTCCTTGATGACGACGAACTTTGAGTTCGTCGAAACGTCGATTATTAATAAATATTTATACAAAAATATAACCCAAAACCGCTTTATTGTCAAATGTTTGTATGTATGTTTCTCTAGCATCTCCTCCTAAACCCCTGAACTGATTTTGATGGAAATGGTGTCATTTTAATTGTACGAGGCGATTTGTTTAGTTCTGCGTATGCAATATAGTGCTGTTGTCAATTTTACTTTTAAATTATCTATACATATGTGTTTTCCACGTTCAATTTTTATCAAAAGTTATTCCTAAGAATTTTATAGCTCCAGTTTCTTCTTTACCATGGAATTTTAGATGTTGCGTCTTATTTATATATAGATATAGCATGTAATATCAATAAGGTTACATTGACATTTACTGATACGGTATTTTGAAATTAATAATACATCAGAATGTTTAACAAAATGAGTATATGGGCAAATTCGTCTCTGTTCTATGTTTACAATTAATTTCCTTTTTATATAAACAATTACCATAAAAAAATAATAATTCAGTTTAAAAATCTCTACATTTAAACTTACATTTACATTTAAAATAATATTATTTTCATTTATTGGTACACCAAAAATAAAAACACACGTAAGATTAAACCATACGATATTAAAGACTGTTATTACAAAAAAAAGGAAAAAAAACAGTATAAATTTTCTTTTTAATTTTCTTTAATTGTACGTAGCAGTAAAACTATTAAACATAAGCCTCAAGCAACACCAGATGATATCAGGAAAACGGAATTTCCAAGCAAGGGGTGTGTGATGTGGGAAAACAGCGAAAATGCACTTTAGCTGTATCGACCGAAAGTTGCAGAGGACCACGCGTTCATATCCGGACATGTGCGTGCGATACGGGGTGGCCAAACGGGGCACCTACCCCCCAATTTCTTGTCTTATCGTTTGTGATTTTATCACGGCAATATTTTATATACGAAACTAGTTGTTATAGGTATGAGATAAATTTTTGGTTGAAACTAATTTTCAAGTAATTAGAAGGCAGACATTGTTACGAAATTTGTGAAAAATTGGGTCGCTGCTAGGTAGAAATTAGTGTAATTTGTGGAAAAGAATTATGAGGTTTTGTTGTAAGATTGTACAATTTTTAATGTTTATGTTACTGAATTATATAATTTGTAATTTTATTACATATGCGAGGTAGATTTTAAAACTATTAATTTAAGATTAGAATGAAAACTAGACGTAAAATTATGTATGTATATATATTTGAATTTTTAATAAGCAAGGAGAAAACTGGTTGCTTTAATTTTGTGCACCAGATTGTACGAATTTGAAGTATAATTGCTGAGACTGTAATAATTTTTCGTTGATTTTATACAGTTTTATTCGAAATTATAAAAATTTTACTCGAGATTTTATATGATTTTAAGAAAATCTTTAATGGATTTTACCACGATTTTAAAAGATTTTAGATATAAAATTTTTCTAATAAATATAGTTGATTGAAATTAAAATAGCCCCGCATAGAAGCATTGAAAATTTTTAAACATCCTAGAAATTTCAACAGAGATGAAAACACAAAAATTAATTAAATATTAAATTCAAACTCATATTTTTCACTAATATAAAGATTAAATATAAAATAAATTTCAAATTAAAATTCTAAATTTAGAATCGCAATTAGAAAACAACAAACGAATAAGTAAACAACAAAAACAAATTGATTCACATTTTTATTTTATTTGCGCAAAACGTTTAAATTTTGCCCAAACATTTCGAACGTAATTCAATGTAACAAGCAAGCGTTTATCGATTGAGTGTACTTGGTAGCTTCGTACACAAGTTGATATTTGTGAATTAGACCGAACAATAATGCAATTTTATTGAGTGGAAAATTATATTAATTTACGCGTTAAACTAGATAATATTTATAATTAATTCAAGCATTATTAATACGACAAAATTTACAAGTACTCTTCTTTTTTATTTAACAAATTTGTATGAAAATTTTAGTTTTTGTTTGTCAATTAAAGTGGAATAATAGTAATTTTATACCAAGATTGAGAAAATATTTCTTATAATCTTATAGCCCAAGCTGTATTATTCAAAAACTGTTTGCGGACACACTTTATTCAAAAATGTTACTTGCTGAACACTGCACATAAAAATATTGTATTTAGTATTATTATTTAATATTGTAATTTACATGTATATGACAATGTCCTGGTTAATGTACTTTGCTGTTATGGACAAATAAATATATTATTAGTGTGGTTTTCTTTCGCAGTGTTAACTGGTGTGGATTATATAACATCCGAGGTCACACCGTGACCTAAAGGATTGTTATATATTTATTTTACATTAGAGTCCTGCGTAGTATGTAAGCAGTGCCTAAAATGGTAGTTCTTTGGATAAGGGCGAAATTGTGTTTTCCCGGTATTTGTTATTATTATTATTATTATTATTATTATTATTATTATTATTATTATTTCATGACATGCGTAGCACTGAGATAAATAAAAATACCAGGCTATAGAAGTCTTCTGAATCGCGTTTATGTATTATTTCTTCACTACTAATTCATTTAATATTATTATTTAATCATTTTTATATTGACAATAAAGTTAAAAGTTTGAAATGAAAAAGATTTAGGATTAAATTCTGCATATATTTTATTTAAATATCGAAGTTTCCATGTACTCTACGTACGTATATCTTCATCAAGAAAATTAATACAAATGACCTAAACAATAAATAAACAAAACATAGAAACAAGTTACTAGATGACAAAGTAACTAGATTGCAAAATGAATAAATTATTATACAATAATAATAATAATTTATAAATTATTAATTAAAGGAAACCAAATTTTATTAAAATCAGTGGCTTTCTACTGTTACTTTTCAATTTTCAAATTAATAAATAAAACAAAACATTCAATTAATTTCCTATACATCAATACTTTTATAACAACTAAAAATACAAAACTATAATAATATATAATAATATCAATTCAAATGAAAACATAAAACAAAATTTCTAATTATATTGTTAAAAAAAAATCGATAAAATTATATAAAAACACTGCAACATATATACATAATACTGATTTACAATTTTACATGAATCCGAATAGGTATCTTGGTAAGATAGTAATTTAAATTATCTTAAAAGCTGACTAGAGATACATACAGCTAACAATGCGAATAACATTAAATAGTAGACATTTGAAAATTAACAGCTTGCAAGCCGTTTATCAAATGCAACTTCCGGCATATCTAATGTTGTAATGGACCAATGTAAAATAAGTTATTGTCATATGCACATTTAGATTTATGTAACAATTGCATCTTGTATTAGATTTATCTGTAAAGATTACATCAATGATATAATATATGTAAAATAACAACAAATAACCAGTACGTAACAATCTAGCTTTCTGTTTATTCTTTTTAATATGTAATAATATACATACATACATACATACACAATCACGCCATGTACCCAAAAGGGTGTGGCACAAACTCTTTTCATCATCCCGAAATCAGTCGCCTCCAAACATTCCTATCAAAACAAGCAACTTTCGCTTCATCCACATTCATAATTCCTTTCTCATCGCATGCTCTTTTATTCCTACTACTTGGAAACTTTCGCTCACGCAAAACACTCTCAATCATACCACTCCAACTACTCGTCGGACGTTATAATCTAAATTAAATAATATTTAGAATATTAAATAAAAATTATCACTTATCTTCTATTTTATTTACAAATATAAGTGCTATTTCCTATTGAGTAATATTTACCTTTTTACCAAAATCTAATCAGTTCATGAGAAAATAAATAAAAAATCAAATAGAACATCTGAAGTTATTCATTAATTTATTTTTAAATCATCATGTATAATGTGAAGTTTACAATTTGAGGAAATTTTCACAGACTTTTTTCTATATTCTATATACAAAAAAAATACAATTAAAATTTATTATTTATCAAAGTGGACTTCTAACTATTGGTTTCATTAATCACTCAATATTTATTTTGTTATATAAATTTTTATTATCAATTTTGATACAAACTAAATCAACACTAGAATTTTCTTATCAACTATTTCGATAATGAACTAAAAACTTTATTTTCACAATAAAAATAAATACTAAAAACAATACTATTAAGTTTCCTTGAATTTTTATTAAAGAACATTGTTTTCTGTACAACATAATCAAAATTTAATTTTTATTATAATAAAACTATGAATCAACAACTATTTTAATAACCACTATAATTACAAATCTAGAATGTATTTATTTGTATAATTGTATTGAGAACTTTATTATATTTAAGTAAAATAACTTTAGGATTAAGTTCTATATATATTTTATTTGAAAAATCGAATTTTCGAAATACTATACGTATATCATCATCAGAAAAATATATATATAAATACATACATACATACATACATACACAATCACGCCATGTACCCAAAAGGGTGTGGCACAAACTCATTTCATCATCCCGAAATCAGTCGCCTCCAAACATTCCTATCCAAACAAGCAACTTTCGCTTCATCCACATTCATAATTCCTCTCTCATACATGCTCTTTTATTCCTACTATATATAAATGACATATATAATAAATAAACAAAACATAGGAACAAGTTACTACGTTGATTTTTAATCCTAGCTTTTTACAACTTTGACTGAAAGAAAAATGTGATATAGTAATCGGTTCGGCGTCTGTAACATTTTCAAAATATATATATATATATATATATATATATATATATATATATATATATATATATATATATATATATATATATAGCCTTTAGATGACAAATCCGAACTTATTTTATGAAGGTGTATGTGTGTGCGTCGTCAGTTCGCTCGTTCGCTCGTCAGTCAAAATTTAGTAATTTTGTGAATTCCTCCCAAGCGGTTGCACCGATTTTAATGAAATTTTCAGGATAGATTTATTTAGTACCCAATATGGTTATGTAGTTTTCATTTTTCCAGTGATACATAATATCAGAACTATTACAAATATTATGTAATATGATATTACTAACGGGAAAAGTACATAAGTATGTGTAATATTACAGTTTTTTTAGTTAAGTCTCTTTTAGTAAATTTACAGAACTACAAAAAATTTGTTGTTGTCAGGAATTTTCCATAAATGTGTAAAATTTGATTAGTTCTGTAATATTATTGTTTGTATAACTTGCTTGTTTGGATAGGAATTTTTGGAGGCGACTGATTTTGGGATGATGAAAAACGTTTGTGCCACACCCTTTTGGGTACATGGCGTGATTGTATATGTATGTATGTATAATTACATACATTTCTAAATTTACATAAAGGATATATCTTGAAATAAATGAATTACACTTAAAATATTTTATTAGTATTATTACACAAAATTTGTACTAAAGCTCATTATTTTGATGAATTATTACAGATATTAATATGCCAACTATAATTTTATCTAATTTAAAAAGTTATGCCAACAATATGTAATTCTACATTAAGTATATGATGCAATTTGCAGAAAGTAAGCAATTTTACATACTTATTAGATTATTTTTACTTACTTTATATGATTATTATGAATTATGTAAAAATTGCAGAATTTTAAAGTAGAAATACAAAATATTTATGGTAAAATAAATTTTTTTTTATATTATTGGATGGGCTTATGAGGAACTTATTAATAAGATACAATCTTAATTATTTAAAAAATATATTGTACGCTTCGACTTTTAAATTTGATACAAGTCATCATCAGCAATTAAATCTATTAAAGAAAATATAAAAATATTTTTACATACCAAGTTTGGAGGATTTTAATACATTATAAAATTATCAGTTTGCTATGTTAAACATTGTTAGAATTTGAAAACACTTTTAGAAGTTCAAAAACATTATTAATAATAAATACATTAAAAATTTTGCACATATTATTTTAAAACATAAAACTTGTGTAAATAATTTGTCAATATAAAATTTTTTTATAGTAAAATTTTACTACAAATTTTCTGTATTTTAATAGTGAACCTTTAAACAAACACAAAAAATCGCTAACAACTTTAACCTCTTCATACACCTCAACTAAGCACACGATCATTTCATCTGTATATAATTCATGTAGTCCATAACAGTACACCTAACCGTGTATCATGGGCAAGGAGCATTGAGTAGGAAAAACTATAATCGGGTGTGCGCTGACGAGCCGCCCATGGCGTCAGACGCCGGGAGGAATGACCTGAACGACGCTCGACCACGTGCTCGCTCGCCTAGCTAACCAACAGCAGCCAGCAGCAGCAGCAGCAGCAGCAGCAACATCGACGGAATGCAACCAACACCAAGGTCTGTGTTATCGATAGCGCGCACGGCGTTACACAGCTATCGAACAACCGAGCGAGAGTTCCCCGTGACTCTGAACTACACACGCGAAAATTCGAACTTGTGCAAGCGGGCCGGCTACTAGGTATTATTTGGCGCGTTACAATGACTAAAAGCTGTGTGCTGCTGCCTCTGTTTGGTGTTATCCGTGCGGTATTGATATTTGAATGGGTTTCTTTAACGAAACTGGATTATTTATTGTCGCTTCATTAGAAAATTAATTAATTGTAACCAATTAAATTATTTCAGTTAATTCGATTTAGACCCAGTATTTTGAAATTTTGGAATAGATTTATCCCTTTGAAATAATTTTTAAATTACATACATATATACACAATCACGCCATGTACCCAAAAGGGTGTGGCACAAACTATTTTCATCATCCCGAAATCAGTCGCCTCCAGACATTTCTATCCAAACAAGCAACTCTCGCTTCATCCACATTCATAATTCCTCTCATACATGCTCTTTTATACCTACTACTTGGAAACTTTCGCTCACGCAAAACACTCTTAATCATACCACTCCAACAACTCATCAGACGTCCACGCAAACGTATACCATCAAAATCATTCAAATAAATCTTTTTAACCAAACGATCATCAGACATTCGCTCAACATATTCGAATCATCTTAACTGACTAACACCAACTTTTGCTACAACATTTTTTTCAATTTCACACTCATCATACACTAATCGTATTTTGTACCCGATTTTTCCTATAGTTACACCCAGCTACTCCACGTAAAAATCTCATTTCCACAGCAGTCATTTTCCGTTTATGCTTTTGCAACCAAACCCAACATTCACTACCATACATCAACGTAGGCACCAAAACTGCATTGTATATACTCAAACGGGCTTCTTCGATTAATTGACATTCCTAGCAAAAGTTCCCAAAGCACCCAAAACCTTACAATCAGCATTTACTCTCCTTTCAATTTCACGATCAAAACGGCCATCTCTAGAAAAAAATAAAATAAACATATATTTATATATTTTTTAAATTTTGTCATTGTTGATTGAACGTAATAAAATTTATTCAAATCTGAAAAATCTTCTAATAAATTCAACGAGTAGAACAACTTCAAATCATTTCATTTATCTTTAATCAGTAACAATCGCTGTTTAATAGATAAAAATAAAATAAAAGAAAGATTCCTTTTTTTAGATTGCATATGCTGTCAAATAATACAGTTTTGTTTGGGTAACAATTCCGTTGTTTATAAACAAATGCGGGAAAATTAAGTAGATGTTGGCGTGCCGCAGGGATCTACCCGTTTGGCCTTCTCTGTTATTGACATTCACAATTTACAAGGGTTGGTGCTTGTGGCGTTAGTGGTTTTTGCGTGTTTTCTGACTAAATACTATGGGGGGTTGGTTTTAGTAGTTGCGAAATTTCAATGTAGAACTGGACGATATAATGTTACATTTGCAGTAATAATATTTATTTTATTATTAAATGTGAAATTTTAGCATCTATCTTACGTGTATATTAGGGTGGCCCTTATTTTGGCAAAATCGGAAATTTGATGCTCTCAAATGCCAAAATTACTCGAAATAAAATAAAAAAAAAATGTTCATACACTTCGCAGACCTGTCAGATGATATTAACCCGTGCCTGTTAAAGGCTCAAAATTTGTATTTAGTTTAAATGGTGAAATCGCCTTTTCAGACATTTTGGTATATAGCTTTTATTGTATTCACTTTAAAAATATTTCAAAATAATCACTAGAAAGCTAATGAAATATGCTTTTTAGTAGTTCAAAATTCATGCCATTCCGATGATTATTAACGGAGTGGTGTTAATTTAAAAAATATGATTTCCAACTCAGAAAAAGCTAAAATAAAGGATTTTTCTGAGTCTGAAATCATATTTTTCAAATTTGATTGTATTGTAAAAAGTAGAATTATTTATACGTTTTTCATGGCAGTAATTTCATTTAGAAAAACTAACTCATTAATGACCTGAATAACTTTTTCTCTAATTTAATTTAATGGCTTCGTTTTTCTATCAGTTGAACAAATATTTACGGAACTTCTTCAGAATTCGTTATTAATTCAAACTGGTTAATAAAATAAATAATTGAAAATTCTTCCAATATATATACTTATATCGTTTTTCTTTTCACTCAATTCGTAATTCATTTCTCAATGTTATTTTATTTCATAAGAATATGTACATATTTCCTAAAATCTTATAGTAGTTTTATCTAAAAAATAGATGATTCTCATGTTGTTGCACGAAATTTTTATTCTAAATTCGTACCAGTGTTTACATATTTATAAATTTCAAATTTAAATCATAAATTTCAAATTTATAAATTAAATCCATTATGCATAAAACGCCTAAGTTCTATTAAAGTTTATGTCAGTTTATATTCTGTGAAATTTGAAAAACAAAAAATGTTGTAGCAAACGTTCATGTTAGTCAGTTAAGATGGTTCGGACATATTGAGCGAATGCCTAATGAACGTTTGGTTAAAAAAATTTATATAAATGGTTTGAGAGTAGATTGAGAATGTTTTGCGTGAGCAAAAGTTTCCAAGTAGTAGAAATAGAAGAGGAATTATGAATGTGGATGAAGCGAAAGTTGCTTGTTTGGATAGGGATGTTTGGAGAAAAATGATGTCGGGATAATGGAAAGAGTTTGTGCCACATCTTTTTGGGTACATGGCGTGATTGTATATGTATGTATGCTAGACCCCTTTTTTCATATAAAACTTGGCTTAGTATAGATCGGTATGTCGGTTATCGCTCAAGTTATTTAATTAAAGAAATCTATAAAAATTGTACATATTTTAATTACAATTATTCTATATCAAACAATGCATTTCAAATAAATTGCACATATCAAAAACTACGTCAAAATTTGTTCCTTACAAAAAAAAAAACCTACATATCCTATTCGTGTCAAAACATAATTATTTAAATAACAAAATAATCTCAATTCTATTGTGTGTAACAACAATTCAGAAACGCATATATTATATAATAAATGTATAAATATAATATAAACGCGCCAATACCAGTGGCGTGCCTAATAATTAAGTACCGAAGGATTATTTTTTTACCCCCCCAATATGACAGCAATTCAATTACGGTAAACCTTGTTTGCTCGTCACGTTCCGTGTTCGTAAATTAATAATGGCGTTTGATTTTTATTTATTAACACAATGTTGGGTGTTGGGTAAGCGAACGATTTCTACCCAGAGAGTATTCGAAGCTACATACCATATAGCGAAATTTATTCCGATGCATGTTTCCCGCCGTTCCAATGAATAATGGAAAACGTAAAATTATTTAACCATTTTTCTTTTTTTATTGTTATAATGTAGGATTATTTATTATTTTCAATCATAAGTCTCGTTCAGAATACCGTTTTAGTTTTATACCGTGTGTTGACTTGGACCGTCGTACATAGGGATTAAACATGTAAAATCAGATATGTGCGATTTCCTGCTTCCCAAATTATTTTACAAAAAAAACCATATGATAAATGTTTTAGGAAACACTTTTTTACATGTAAATCAATTAACAAAATTTTTTGAGGAACCATCCCAACGTCAGGAATCAACCCTAAAGTTGTCAAAAAATTGACTGAAAATGGCATTAGCCGTGAAGTTGGAACAAAAATAAAACAAATGCTATATGCTATATGCTATATGCTATTTCACGGCTACTGCCATTTTCCAGTCAATTTCTTAACAACTTTAGACTTAATTCTTGACGTTAGGAAAGTTCCAAAAAAAAAATTTAGTAATTGATTTACATGCAGAAAAGTATGCCCTAAAACATTTATCATAAGGTTTTTCTTGCAAAATAATTTGGGAAGCAGGAAATCGCACATGTATGATTTTACATACTAAATCCCTATGTACGACGGTCCAAGCCAACACACGGTATATACAAGCATAAGAATTTGACCAATTCAAACACTTGCTGTAAAAACAAAAAAATTTGTCAAGTGTTTCTATTGGTCGAATTCTGTACTTCCGATATAGGTCAAATTTAAAAATAACAAAAAATATTGGTCTTGCATTAAAATTATTGCATATGTGTTAAATTTGTACAATCTAGTGTTGGACAAAAACAATTGCTAATCGATTGAAAATAAAAATTAAAAAAAAACCTTTATTTATTTTCCGAGTGATGATTCAATATCTAATGAATAAAAACGTCAAATTTTAATAACAATACACTACACTGTCAAAAATGTAAAATAAATTTATGTAATATAGTAAAAAAATCTTTCAGAACTCATTATATCAAAATAAAACGGTATTAGATAATAGTTCTGTATTAATAATTCTGTTCTGTTTATTTACTACACATGTCATTTATATCTCTTTTCTTGATGAAGATGTATGTTGAATTCGTCGAAATGTGTATTATTAATAAATATTAATACAGAACTAGAATCAAAAAACGTTTTATTTAAATATAATGGCTGATTTTACAAGCTCAGTTATTACAGACGCATGAGTTCTGAAAGCTATGTTTACTATATTACATAAATTTATTTTACATATTTGACAGTGTAGTGCACCATATTATTAAAATTTGACATTTTCTTTCATTAGGATATGAATCATCATCAGGAAAATAAATAAAGGTTTTTTTTTACATTTTTATTATCAATCGATTAGCGACTGAATTTATTCAACACTTGATTGTATAAATTTAACACACACATGTAAGTAATGGCTGTACTCGTATGATGTATTTAACACTTTTTTTCTATGCAGAATAAATTCCACTTGCACTGCCGATAACCTTGCATTTTCTTATTTACATAAATGAATTCTTGAACGAATACAATTAAGATAAGTCATATATATATATATATATATATATATATATATATATATATATATATATATATATATATATATAGTTTGTATGTTCAATGTTTGTATATATATAATAATTCTTTGACATTTCTTAGTCGTAAACATTTTCTCGTCGAGTTACAATCAATATTTAAAGTTATCATAGATTAAATATTAAACATATAAGCTAATGCTGTATGGACTTTACCGATGTGTGTTCTGTTATTCTTTGAAATATCATTTATTTATTTATTTATTTGTCAGTTTTAAATATATATATATATATGTGTCTGATTAGTGATAAATTCTATGCATACCAATAATTATTGTAGTTTCTTTATATTTATATTTCAAAATAATATCTATATTAGTGATGAACATAATCAAATGATCGATAGAAATAAATATAGTCAAACTAGAACGAATATGTTACGTAAAGTTAGCAAAACAGCTTTGAGATATCGAAAAAAGAAAAATGTCAAAATTTGGTGTAAATATGGTGCTATTATGGTGTGCAAACCAAAAATTTGATGTTTTGAATTTTAAAAAAATATGGGATGTTTTACATAAAGTTAGCAAAACAATTGTTAAAAACTAACCAATATTATAAATGACTAAGTATCATGTACACTAAAAAATGGTGTAAATTTGGTGCTCCAATACTTCATAAACAAAAAGTTGATTAAACAAATAATTCGTCATTTATTAACAAATATAAACTAACCTAAACCTACCCTAATGTAACCTAACCTAATTGTAGTTAAACTGTTTAGTCAAAACAGTTTGACTACAATTAAATTAGATTAAATTAGGGTAGGTTAGGTTTAGTTAGGTTAGGGTAGGGTAGGTTTAGGTTAGTTTATATTTGTTAAAAAAAGGACGAATTATTTGTTTCATCAAATTTTTGTTTATGAAGTATTGGAGCACCAAATTTACACCATTTTTTAGTGTACATAACATTTAGTTATTTGTTATTGGTCAGTTTTCAACAATTGTTTTGCTAACTTTACGTAAAGTTAGCAAAACATTCCATATTTTTTTAAAATTCAAAACATCAAATTTTTTGTTTGCACACCATAATAGCACCATATTTACACCAAATTTTGACATTTTTCTTTTTTCGATATCTCAAAGTTGTTTTGCTAACTTTACGTACATAGAACGAATGATTGCATCTGTCTGTCAGTTATATTATATTAAAACTACTGGATGGTATCACAATTGCTTTTCTTATCAAATCTACTGTTAATATTGATGGGTCTCGCAATTATATCTTCGAATTTTACATCATGAAGATATTCTAACGCATGTTGATAAGGGATGCAATAGAAATTTGATAACACTAATTTAAATAAAATTTTACTTCCATTAATTAAAAATTTATAAATTTTATGATCTTGTTACTTATTCTGTTACTTAGTAACTTGTTTCTATGTTCTGTTTTTTATTGGTAATGTCATTTGTATCTTATTTCCTGATGAAGGCATATGTTGAGTTCGTCGAAATGTTGATCATTACATACATACATACATAATCACGCCATGTACCCAAAAGAGTGTGGCACAAACTCTTTTCATCATCTCGAAATCAGTCGTCTCCAAACATTCCTATCCAGCACAAGCTACTTTCACTCCATCCACATTCATAATTCCTCTCATACATGCTCTTTTATTCTTACTACTTGGAAACTCTCTCAATCATCTACCACTCCAACTACTCATCGGACGTCCACTTGCAACCGTATACCATCAAAATCATTCAAATAAATCATTTTAACCAAACGTTCATTAGACATTCGCTCAACATGTCCGAATCATCTTAACTGACTAACACCAACTTTGGCTACAACTTTTTTTCAATTTCACACTCATCATACACTAATCGTATTTCGTACCCGATCTCTCCTATTTACACCACATATCCCACGTAAAAATCTCATTTCCACAGCAGTCATTTTCCGTTTATGCTTGTGCAACCAAACCCAACATTTCATTACCATACATCACCAAAACTGCAATAAATATTAATACAGAACTATAACCTATAGCCGTTTTATTTTAATATAATGATTTCTCAAAGATTTTTTACTAACTAATAAACAAGTCACATTTCTACAAGTCCACATGTTTATTACAATTCTTCATTATCATATTAACTTGGCAAAATTATGTTAATATTTCTTCATTACTATAGCAACTCCCTAGCAAACAAACAATTTAAATTCAATAACAACCACAGAAATCTTAAATTACATTATAATATCTATATAAAACATAAATCTAGATAGATCGATTGTTCAGTGCGATGAAAAAGAAAATGTATGTCAAGAATGTGATTTGAAACGGCAAATACTACTACACCTGTCATACATCTGCACGTCAATATATAAGTGAACTGGTGCATGCCATGCCGCTAAGTTGCAACTCAGCACACCAATCACAAACACAAACAGCGAGGAAACATTGTATAGTATAGGTGTATGTTGATGACAGGTGAAGTATTGGGATTCGTAAGCAAGTGACAGTCGAATGCTTTTTTTGGGTGCTATACGCAGTGGTGTCACTAGGGTTGGTGTCACCCAGTGCGGTAACTTATGGTGTCACCCCCTCACGATACCCCATAATTGTTAATTGTTATTTTAACATTAAATTTTATGTCATATTAAATCTCGACTAAATCAGAATTTTCCTAATGTTATATTCTGGAGTAGATATTATACACGCAAAACTATAACACGTTTTTGTATTTACAAGTAACAGAACAGAGATATTTTTATATTTCAATAATATAATACATTTCTGTCACTGGGCGCTGCGCTGGGCCGGTTAGGCTGAAACAATGCATAAGAATAATTTCATGGAGTGACATAGAATCATAGACAGTGATATTTTGCATTTTGGTGTCACCCCTTGTGACCCCCTAGTGACGCCACTGGCTATACGCATTGGGAATTCGATACTGAGGTGTTCAGAGCTATAGTGAACTAAGTACACAAATATACACAATCACGCTGTGTACCCAATAGGTTGTGTCAAAAACTCTTTCCATTATCCCGAAATCAGTTTCCTCCAAACATTCCTATCCAGCACAAGCAACTTCCGCTTCATCCACATTCATAATTCCTCTCTCATACATGCTCTTTCATTCCTACTACTTGGAAACTTTGCCTCACGCAAAACACTCTCAATCATACCCCACAGGGCCGTATTTATGCACAGGCTATCTAGGCTGCAGCCTATGGGCCCGCACCACAAAGGGGCCCGCACCACACGTTTCAAATTTAAAGTAAATAATTGTTTAATCGATAACCTTTTAAGTATTTTACTTAAATTTTCATAAAACTTGCACTAGTACACACAGCTTCATTAGTACTAAGTGTAGGCGCAAAACCAATTACGTAGCCACTAAAATTATTTGATATTTTCATTTCTAAGTTTATTATTTATTTTTTTAAATACTCTATTTCAATGAAATAAATATAAGTAAAATTTACTTGTTTGTTACATTCCTTTTGTATCTTGCATTTTCCTAACATGTTTATTTAAAATTATAAAATCACAATCTCCCCCTCCTAAGGGCTCGCACCACAGGTTCAGAATAGGGGCCTACAGATCCTAAATACGGCCCTGATCCCCACTCAGGGTAAGAAACAGAAATTTGTCAATATTTTTTTGAAACTACCTGATGAAAAATATTGGACAATACATTTTTTTATGCACCGAAAAAACTCACTTAAACAAAATTTTATCTCTTATAGTTTCAGAGATTGCTAAAATGGCAGATAAAATTGGGTCAAGTACAGTATTGATGCAAATAATAATTTCAGGAAAGTCACAACTTGTAATATAATTTTAGTATTAAATAGAAAAAAAATTAAAATTATATTGTTATTATGCAAATTAAAAGTGCATTGTATTGGATTAGTTTGCAATATTATAATGTTATTCTATTACTTTACTATAATATTTAATATACTTGTAATCATTCTTTTCTTTAATTAATTTCTTTCACATTTAATATATATATATATATTAATAAAAAGCTGTATATTTACTCTAAATTTTATTTAAAATAAAGAATTGATTTTTTTTATTAATATCAAAGAAGCTTTATTTAAATACTGACTAGTTACTTTAAAACGAAAATAATTATATCAATACCAACTAATATAATCACCCTGTATTATAATAGTTTTATGCAATTTCCTAATGAATATGTATGTTTCTTAAACAATATAAATATAAAGCGTCTTACAGAAAATGAGTTACAAATAGCGTTACAATCATTTAGTGCATAACTATCGAAATTTGCAACAAAAATGAATCGCACTATATCAGCGCTAAATATTGATACGAAACCGAGTGAAATTCAAAAACTGTTCGAAAATTCGACAATATTGATAACGGGTGCAACGGGCTTTATCGGAAAATGTCTCCTAAATAAATTGCTACTAACATGTCCGGGCATTAATAAAATATTTATTATTGGACGAGTTAAAAAAGATAAAGATATTCAGCAAAGAATGGACGAACAATTCAATGATAAGGTATTTATTTCTATTAATATATTATATTGATATTTTATTGATTGCTTGATTATAATAAATTGCCGAAATATATTAGAGGATTCAAAAAAATTTAAAAACTTAAATTTTTACTTTATTAAAGTTTTACTTTAATTAAGTTGATAATTCGATAAATTCTAAATGTCACCAATTATGTAAATATTTATTCTACAGTAGTAAATTTCCCATAATTTTTATAGTTTTGTTAATATGTATTACAATATAAATAATTAGCCAAAAACAAAATAAAAATCTTGATTATTATTGTTATTTATATACCTACAATATTAATTACCACTTTGACTGCAAAGAAAAGTGGTATAGCGTTTGGTACGATACCATTTTCAAAAAAAAAAAAAATTGTATAGAAATCCTTCATATAGCCTCTAGATCAGACGGATCCGAACTTAGTTTATGTGGGTGTATGGATGTGCGTCGTCAGCTCGCTCGGTCATCAGTCAAAATTTTGTGATCGCAACTCCTCCTAGACGGTTCAACCGATTTTAATGAAATTTTCAGAATATTGTCTAGTACCCAAGATAGGGTCATGTGGTTTTATTTTTTCCAGTGATGCCAACTTTCCGAGAAAAAAATTACTAAAGTTTTTAAAAATTCATTGTGGCTACATTATTTATCCGATTTTGATCAGATTTTCAGAAAAGATTTCCCTAATGCTACCATTAATTATATAATTATATTAATATGCAGTATTGCCAACTTTCCGAGAAAAACATTTAAAGTTTTTAAAAATTTATTATAGCCATGTTATTTAACCGATTTTACTCAAATTTTCACAAAAGATTCTCCTAGTATTCATATAATTTATGTAATTTTAACAAAATACAGTGTTGCCAACTTATCGAGAAAAAAATCACAAAATTTTTAAAAATTTATTGTGGCTACATTATTTATTTGATTTTGATAAAATTTTCAGAAAAGTTTCACCTAGTGCCCACATAAATTATAATTTTAATAAAAATATTGTGTTACAAACTTTCCGAGAAATGTTAAAGTGGTCTATATATGGGTTTACCATATACTTCTAATCTTGTTTTATAGTAATATTTACTACAAAAAATTATGTAATTTACAAAACTTTTTACTTTACTATTTAGCTTTTTTTTCTACTTCCCGCTAATGCAAAATTCTGCAATAATAATTTTCAAAAATACCTAATACAATTTTTTCCCATATGATGCACGTATATCCAGTACTACATTATATAACAATAATTTAAGATTTTGTTTTTCAGCATTGCATAATTTGATTTTGTAAAACGTACTCTTATCTAAAATGCTTTTTTTTTTTTTTAATTTTAGTTCTTCGATCAACTAAATGAAGAATTACCAAATTTTCGAGAAAAACTTGTGATTATCGCTGGTGATTTAACGCAGGAACGTTTAGGACTATCTGACGACGACATTAATAGAATTCACAAAGAAGTGAATACCGTATTTCATGTGGCCGCAACAGTCAGATTTGATGAAAAACTTGGTTTAGCCACAAAGATTAATATTCGCGCTACTAAAGACCTAATGCAAATCATACGAAACTGCAAATCAATACGAGTAAGTTGAAATTAACATCAGTTTTGGTCTGTGTTTAATTATATTAATCCAAAATCGAAGGACAGACCACTTCCTCAAATTCTGAACGCCAGATTGTACAAATTTTAAATATGATTGTTGAAATTATAGACTTTTTTTTTTATTTTACGAAACTTCTACGATTAGGAATTTTACATAATTTTAAGAAAACCTTTAATTGATTTTAAAGGATTTAAGAGGAGATTCTCCTCCTCTGAATGACTAAAAAGTACGCAAAGTTTGGAAATTTTTTATTCGCAAAAGAAAAAACATAGAAGGAAACGGTTTGGGAATTCGAAAAAATGTCATTTTGGTCTTTATTTTCAAAAATTGTCGTTTCATAAAAAACAAAATGGTGACCGTGATTCACTGTTTTCGTGTCAGCGCGGAATCGGTAAACTGCGTGAATTGCAGCGTCTCTGGATTTATCTGGAACAAAAAATGAACAACAATGCCAAAAAGTAAACTAAATTTACTGGAGAATAGACCTATAAAATTTACAAATTGTTTGTTTTAACTATTTTTTGTAAAGCCCTGAAGTGGAAAAAAAAGGCCTAAAAGTCGACCTCAAAGTTTGAGATCGTACCACATCGTCAAATTTTAAGTTATTTCCACGTTCTTAGGTCTATACTCTAGTAAATTTAGTTTACTTTTTGGCATTGTTGTTCATTTTTTATTACAGATAAATCCAGAGACGCTGCAATTCACGCAGTTTACACAGCTTATAATTCTAAATTTAAATAATATTATTAATTTCATCTACATGCATCATCAACTGATATAAAATTGCACAAAAAAAATAATCAAAAACTACAGATAAATCAATGAACAAGCATAGATTAGAAAAAATATCTAATTATATTAGATAAATATCCCAAACTACTATTAAATTAAATGTATTATCTAATATGGTTAGAAAACAGAAAAATCATCTAATTTTTAGATAAAACAATTAAAACTTTAGAAAAAACATCTCAAGAATATTATCTTAATTTAATTACAGTCAAAATTTGAGAATGGAATTGTCGTTTTTTTTTAACTGGGATTGAACGTAACTATAATTACGATAAATTAAAAATTGAGTCGTACGTCGTTTTCTAGTACAGATTGGAACTCGTTAACGCCACGATTAAAATGAGAACGATATATACGTAGGTCTAAATGAAATTAATTTTCATTATATTCGATTTTTAAAAATTAATGTAAAATAAAAGTACTTACGTTGACGTTTATTAATTTTTTCCTAATAAGTAAAAGAACTTACCTGAAAAAAGAAAAATATATAAATTAGACATATTTGAAAAAATAATTTTTATTTTAATAATGGTCAGTACGGTATTTTCAAATATTTTCTAAATTCAATTTTATTAAAATTTAAATAAAACAAAATAATAATTATAAAATAATAAAATAATTAAAATCTCATAAATTCGTAGTAAAATTCATCAAAATTACAGTAAAATCAATTAAAAATTTCGTAAAATCGTGTACAATCTCAAATATAATTATTATCTTGTTTTCGTTCATGTAAAGGTCACTTAAACGGTAATAATTTGTTCATAATTTATGAATAAATATTTGAAATAAATCATGAATACATTATCTGGAATTGATTTATTCTCATTAAATATTTGGAACAGATTTGTGAGAAAATGCGAAAAATATAATAATATATAATATAAAAAATATAAAACAAATGGATCTATATACAATTATGTATAAAATTGAATATAGTAAATTAATATATATTTTTTTGAAAGGCTGTTGTTCACGTGTCAACTGCATATTCACACTGTTATCTGAAGGAAATTGAAGAAAAATTTTTCACGGCCGTACGAGATCCGAATGAGTTTTTACGATATATTGAATCTCATACCGATGAAGAAATAGATGCTGAAACACCAAAGTAAGTTTTTAAGTAAGGAATTTTAATTAATTTATTCACCGGATTGTACAAGTGATTTCTTCCTGAAATAAATAAACAATATTGATCCGTATTCTCACCTCATTTTTAAAAGTGATTTTTGTCAAAATTACTTTTGACGTTTACTTAAAATTATTTATTAAGCAATTTCAATTAGTTTATTTGAATTTTATATTAGATATTAAAAAAATATATCAAAAATTGAAATACTAGTCATATTTGATAAGAGGTAAAAGTAAAAATAGATTTTAAAGCAAAAAATAAAAGCACTTTTTCATAAACAAAAGAAGTGGATATTTTGCTAAATAATAACCTAACCAAAGAAAATCTATGTATTAGTGAATTCACATAAAAAAAAACAAAACTTCCCGTTTTTTGTGAAAAATTAAAATTGTAAAATACTATACTTAAATTTTATTAGATGACCTTATATATTATGAATTAATAATACCTTTTTGTAAATGAATTTGGATAACATCTAGTAAATAAAATTCTTCATTTGATTAAAAAAAAGTCCTATAACCTTATGAATCTTACAGAAGTGAATATAATAAAGCCATAATGAAATCTCCTTTATTTGTAATCTACATACAAACATACATACATACACAATCACGCCATGTACCCAAAAGGGTGTGACACAAACTCTTTTCATCATCCCGAAATCAATCGCCTCCAAACATTCCTATCCAAACAGGCAACTTTCACATCATCCACATTCATAATTCCTCTCATACATGCTCTTTTATTCCTACTACTTGGAAACTTTCGCTCACGCAAGCCACTCTCTCAATCATCTACCACTCCAACTACTCATCAGACGTCCACCTGCAAACGTATACCATCAAAATCATTCAAATAAATCTATTATTATCTATCTATTTATATTATTAGTAATATTTCAGAATAATTAAAGATTACCCTAATACGTATACATTTACTAAAGGATTAGGAGAAGAAATTGTACGATTAGAAGGAAAAGATTTGCCTATTGCTGTTTATCGGCCTTCCATAGGTATGTGATTTAATTTTATATTAGGTATTCTTAATTTTGTTACAAAAAAAAAATTAAATTATATGGTTCCCTATTATATCATATCAATACAATATTATATACAATATCGTGAAATTGAAAGGAGAGTAAATGCTGGTTGTAAGGTTTTGGATGCTTTGGGAACTTTTGCTAGGAATGTAAATGTTTCCAAAGAAGCCCCCCCGTTTGAGTATATACAATGCAGTTTTGGTTCCTACGTTGATGTATAAGGTAGTGAATGTTGAGTTTGGTTGCAAAAGCATAAACGGAAATTGACTGCTGTGGAAATGAGATTTTTACGTGGGGTAGCTGGGTGTAACTATAGGAGAGATCGGATATGAAATAGCTTAGTGTATGATGAGTGTGAAATTGCGAAGAAAATGTTGTAGCAAAAGTTGCCTCGTGTTAAGAGTCAGTTAAGACGGTTCGGACATGTTGAGCGAATGTCTAATGAACGTTTGGTTAAAAAGATTTATTTGAATGATTTTGATTGGTATACGTTTGCGTGGACGTCCGATGAGTAGTTGGAGTGGTAGATGATTGAGAGAGTGGCTTGCATGAGCGAAAGTTTCCAAGTAGTAGGAATAAAAGAGCATGCGATGAGGAAGGAATTATGAATGTGGATGAAGCGTAAGTTGCTTGTTTGGATAGGAATGTTTGAAGGCGACTGATTTCGGGATGATGAAAAGAGCTTGTGCCACACCCTTTTGGGTTCATAGCGTGATTGTGTATGTATGTATGTAATATCAATGTTAAGTTTACGAAATAAGTGTTTGTCTGTATTTCGTTTCCAGTGATGGGTGCACTTAAAGAGCCAACACCTGGTTACACGTCAAATTTCAATGGACCGAATGGAATGGCAATAGCTGTTGGTATTGGTTTATTGCATGTTATCGCCATGCCACATAATAAAGGACTAGATCTTGTTCCCGTCGACATGGTAGTGAATAGTATGATAGCTTCTGCATTACAAGCTAGTAAACGTGATAAGTATGAAATTCATTCATTCTAATTTAAAACAATATAATCTTATTTTCACATTAAACTATCTCCTTGAGCACAACATATGATTTTCGTACGTTCAACGTTTCGATATACTCTACGTATATCTTCATCAAGAAACGTAGAAATGTCAAATTCAAATAATTATTGAGTGGAAAGAAATGGTACAAATATATTAACATAGTAAAAAAATCATTCAGAACTCATTGTATTAAGGGGAGATTCTCCTCCTCTGAATGACTAAAAAGTACGCAAAGTTTGGAAAATTTTTATTCGCAAATGAAAAAACATAGAAGGAAACGGTTTGGGGATTCGAAAAAATGTTACTTTATTATTTATTTTTAAAAATTGTCGTTTCATAAAAAAACAAAATGGTGCCCGTAATTCACTGTTTTCGTGTCAGCGCGGAATCGGTACACTGCTTGAATTGCAGCGTCTCCGGATTTATCTGTAACAAGAAATGAACAGCAATGCCAAAAAGTAAACTAAATTACTGAAGTATAGACGTACCACATCGTCAAATTTTAAGTTATTTCCACGTTCTTAGGTCTATACTCCAGTAAATTTATTTTACTTTTTGGCATTGTTGTTCATTTTTTGTTACAGATAAATCCAGAGACGCTGCAATACACGCAGTTTACCGATTCCGCGCTGACATGGCCGACGAAAACAGTAAAACGACAATTTTTGAAAATGAAGACCAAAATAACATTTTTCGAATCCCCAAACCGTTTCCTTCTATGTTTTTTCATTTGCGAATAAAAAATTTCTAAACTTTGCGTACTTTTTAGTCATTTAGATGAGAACCTCCCCTTTAAGTCACTGTCCCACAGTGCTGCCACCTGCTCATGGCCCGTTATTCTATGTCAACCTGTCTAAAAAAAAAAAATGTTTAAATTTTAGGAAACAACCTGTGCCAATATTTAATTTCGTCATAGGTGCTTCAAATCCAATCCAAAATAAACCATATCATGATTGGATGGTCAATTTTGCACGTTTATATGCATCTACTCATACATTTTGGTATTATACTTTAAATTATATAAGCAATAAACATGCATACAATATTCTCTCGTATATAATGGAATCATTGCCAGCTATAATTGCTGACAAACTATTATTAATTCAAGGCAAGAAACCACAGTAAGTATTTCCAAATACATATGACGAATTGAGATTTTTGTTTTTTACTAGTAGAAAATATATTCAATCACAGTCCAGTTGAATATTTATCAAATATTATAGGTACCTATATGTTACCGTAAAATCTCGAAAAACAGTAAATCCTAGAATGTACGCGCTAAACTTAGGATTTATCAATTTCATGTGGTAAAACTACGAAAAAGTGTATCATCAATATAATTTCGGACTTCTGCCACGCCACTAACTAACTAACTAACTAACCTAACCTAACCTAACCTGACGACTTTGGCTTGATAAAAGCCCAAAATTAAATAACTGACACCATTTTTCGTACATTTACTACATCTAATTGGTAAATCCTAGGTTTAACGCGTCTATCCTAGGATTCACCAATTTTCGAGCTTTTACAGTAACATATATATATACAGCTATTCCCCTTTTGAAAACATTTTCATTAAAAATAACCGTTCGTTAAAATGAAAATTCTTGAATTCCGTAATGTGTATTACAATGAAATTTCTTAGAGATCCAAGAATTTTCATTTTAACAAATCGTTATTTTTTAACGAAAATGTCCATGCATTACGGGCATGAATCTTTAAAAAAAATTATCTCAAATCTCGCCATTTCACTGAATGTACATGTCCTCTCACAAATCTGTTCCAAATACTATGTAAATTAGTAACAAATTATTACTGTTTCTTAATTCTTAATAATTTTCAAAGTTTCCATGGTAACTAACTTTAAAATGAATAGCCTTACGTTTCTTGGCATGACAAATAAAAATTTGAAACTAATTTACTAGATATACCGATTAGATAAATCGAAACATATGTATATTTTGGCCTCTAGTATACGTTTGCGTGGATGTCCGATGAGTAGTTGGGAGTGGTATGACTGAACGCGTGGCTTGCTTGAGCGAAAGTTTCCAAGTAGTACGGAATAGAAGAGCATGTATGAGATAGGTTAGATGAGTGTGGATGAAGGTAAAGTTTCGGAATAGCGAAAAGAGTTTGTGCCAGACTCTTTAGGGTACATGGCGTGATTGTGTATGTATATATGTAGGTACGTATGTATTTTCAATTTTAACAATTCACATTGTTAATGAATCGTCCTGTTTGTATATACAGGGTGTAACAGAATAACTATTCCTAATTTTAACTGGAGTATCCTGGGCTCAGAATATGAAGATTTAATGCAAATCACTGAGATAAAATGTGGCTCCTTACTGAGCTACAGGGTGTTTTATATAAAAATTTAAAAACGATTTTTGCCCAGTACTTTAAAACTATTTGATGTATCCTTATCATACTTGGCAGGAAATGTAGGTACCGTACACCATACTAAATTATGTTAAATAAAAGTTTCTGGCTACTGCCAGTGGCGTACAACAGGGGCAAGTGAGAGGTTGATCCTTCCTAAATTCTACGCCACTGGCGGAATTGTCATTTTAGCACAATTTTTCGATTCTCCAATACTTGCTGTGTAAAAAACATACTCTTCCTTTGTAACGATAAAGTCACTGTTTTTCGAGATATTTAAAGTTAAACATAAGCTGCACCCTTGGGATTTTTTCAAAATTTGCTCAAAAAAATCTGAAAAAATTCAGTAAAATAGAGAAAAAAATTAGCTACATAATAACTAAGTAACTTTGTTCTCTAACTCATTCTGGTTTGGCTGGAAAAATTATTGAAAATTAATATTTTTTGCATTTTATTTTTTTTATTTTCAATAATTTTTACAGCCAAATCAGAATGAGTTAGAGAAAAAAGTTACTTAGTTATTATGTAGCTAATTTTTTTCTCTATTTTACTGAATTTTTTCAGATTTTTTTGAGCAAATTTTGAAAAAATCCCAAGGGTGCAGCTTATGTTAACTTTAAATATCTCGAAAAACAGTGACTTTATCGTTACAAAGGAAGAGTATGTTTTTTACACAGCAAGTATTGGAGAATCGAAAAATTGTGCTAAAATGACAATTCCGCCAGTGGCGTAGAATTTAGGAAGGATCAACCTCTCACTTGCCCCTGTTGTACGCCACTGGCAGTAGCCAGAAACTTTTATTTAACATAATTTAGTATGGTGTACGGTACCTACATTTCCTGCCAAGTATGATAAGGATACGTCAAATAGTTTTAAAGTACTGGGCAAAAATCGTTTTTAAATTTTTATATAAAACACCCTGTAGCTCAGTAAGGAGCCACATTTTATCTCAGTGATTTGCATTAAATCTTCATATTCTGAGCCCAGGATACTCCAGTTAAAATTAGGAATAGTTATTCTGTTACACCCTGTATATATATATATATATATATATATATATATATATATATATATATATATATATATATATATATATATATATACGTATAAATTTCATAATTTTTCAGGATGAAAAAACTCATTGATAAAATACATAAAGGACATGATCTAATCGCATATTTCGCCACTCGAGAATGGAAATTTATCGATAATAATCTAGTGAAAATGTGGAATGAACTAGGAAAAAAAGATAAAGAACTATTTCCATTCGATGTAACAAAAATTGAATGGGATACATATGCTTATCATTATGTAAGATATTGCCGAATCTACCTATTAAACGATCCCCTATCATCTTTAAAGGAAGCACAAAAAAAATTTACCAGGTAAGTTCATTCAAACAAATCTCCGGAAAATTCCCAAAACTAAAAAAGTCTCTACAACTAAAGTCAGTTACCGGGCTACCTAACAAAACCTACATTATCTACTCCAAGTATATTTATTTATATTTTCCAAAATACAAAACTATTCAAAAAAATATATATTATTCTACATAGGATATTATATCTCAGGTATTTTTTCGGTACATTAATTATCGTTTTTGTAGAAAATAGAGCCAGTTAAATAATATACTATTTTTTATTTTATATAAATCAATTAATAATATCAAATTAATTATTGAATTATTAATTCAACATTCATTATGTAATTTTCAGAACAGTCACTTACAATAAATAAGTTATATTAAACGAATAAATTCAATATTAACTTCAACATGTTTCGTATTTGAGCTACCTGTCTGAATATAGCAATTAGAACCGTGTGAACTAAACGTTAACATATATTTGTACATTGTATTACTTCCTATATTCATATCTAATGTTGGGGCACTAACATCATTAGTACAAAAAAGAAGAACTATTAATTTTATTAACTTTTTCTCTCTCAATGTCTATTCATTTAAATGCAAAATAAAAAAGGATCCCTAATTTGTACTTATAATATAACATAACAAAACAGAAATTATTGAAAATAAAATAATTTCTGTTTAACCATAAACAATAATTTAAAAAAGCTATATAGGTATTAATTATAATGTTATTAAATTCCCTATCAGGTTCGTTATTGTTTTTAGCAAATGATGCGTTTCGGCTTTTCAGTCATCTTCAGATTTTCTGAGCTTGGTCTGTGTTGCCACTCGAGCCAGAACACAGACCAAGCTCAGAAAATCTGAAGATGACTGAAAAGCCGAAACGCATCATTTGCTAAAAACAATAACGAACCTGATAGGGAATTTAATAACATTATAATTAATCATAACGCAGGTTCAGGACCCAAGAACAAAAGTTTATCTTTTGACATTAATATCTATATACGTATATCGGAAGCTTTACCTTTTGCTACTGATGATAAAAGCTTAGCTTAGCTATATGTATATAGTTTTTTTTTTAATATTATTGTTTGTGGTTTGTAATCATATCTTGAAAATATTGAATTTAAATTCGCTTCATACAAAATCTTTTTTTCCAGGTTCAAATTTCTTCATTACACTCTACTAACATTATTCTGGACTTTCTGCGCTTACCTATTGTACACAATTACGCGTCGTATTTTCTTATAATTTAAAACTACATGTCTTAGTTATACTCGTATTTATATATTTACACTGAGAAAAATGGATAGTTACCGTAACGCTATTTATATTTAAAAAGGTGACACAAACACAAGATATTAAAAATAACAAAATAAGTATATTTAAAAATTAACTATAAATATAATAAAAACAAAAATTTAATACCATCAATTTGTATATAGTATTACAGTCTTAATTCTTAATATAGTATTAAAATATATATGTGAGTAGATTTTAAAAATGTATAAATTTGTGAATACAGTAAACATTCTCGTATATTTCAAATAAATATCTACTTATTATTATCCAATTTGTTAAATATCTCTTTTTCTCAGTGTAGTGATGATTAAACTACCAGTAATTTACAGTAAATTACAGTACCGTAACTTAACCACATATAAATATATATCATACAGAAGTTTACTTGTTTATTTGTTGTAATATAAAAATAGATTTTAAGATAAATAAAAATTTCAATACAGTCTCACTTATTGTTTATCTGACCGTTTTTCTCAATTAGAAATTATAGTACTTATATTATGTTACTTGGAGTAGAAAGAGATGATTACTGTGTTAAGCCTAGACATTTGTGGCAAAGACATAGTCGAGATCAAGCAATTTCAATGAAACACAATAAAAGCCTTCTATTTAGAATGCATAACGCGATTGATGTTACATGTAATAAACTTCTAACGGCTACAGTTCCGTTAGAGAGCATTTTCGGACATATGTTTATTTGAAGTTTTTTATTTAGATTACTCATAGGAATCATCCGGTGTAGCTTTTCCCCGATGTCATAAATCACCCTGTATATAAAAATAAAAATCTACACATAATATTAAAATCTTTTTTTTTTTCATCGGCAATGCCATTCAACCTTTGAACTCATACGTCCAAATTTCTCGTGACTAACATTTATGACATTGACATGTAACATATTTCTTCTGTATATATATATATATATATATATATATATATATATATATATATATATATAAACGTCACAAACGAACCACAATGCCTTATAATCACAAATTAACAAAAGCCGGAGAATTTAAAAACAGTCAAACAATCGTTTAGCTCGAGCTGTCACGGAACCGTGTGTGTGTGTGTGTGTGTGTGTGTGTGTGTGTGTGTGTGTGTGTGTGTTTAATGCAAAAAAACAAAACACGGAGAAGAAAGAAAACATTTGCACATCGAGCTAAGGTGACACACACGCAAAACAACATCGCATCACGCTCCTTGGACCTTACAAACAAATGAATAACGATTGCGTTAAAGTAAATTTTATATACGTTATTTCAGCAACAGATAATTGTTTAGACGTGTTTCACAGATTTATTCTTTGTATTTTGCAATTGACTCACGTAAGTAAAGTTACGATTAAAAAACGTTTGAAAAAAAAAAAATTATTTCGTATTTTTACTTCAAAATTTGCCCAAAATGTCATTCTAAAATTTTTTCTAATAATTCTTACATGTACAAATAAAATAAGTTAACTTGATTTTTTTTCATAATTGTTCAATGACACTGGAAGTAATATTAATAACTCTCTCGTAACTGAGTTCGAAGTGAGTGAATTGCTACCCCCCTTACCGATACTGAGTTCCATATTTAGCTAGTGCTTAGCTGAGAATCAAATGAGCGCACATGCGCAATTCAAATTTTCTTAGTTTAAGATTTGATAACGTGTTTGATACTGGTTGACATTTATATTTGAATATTTTATTTTGAAATCAAACAATAGATATCCGGCGAGTTGCAATCAATTATCAACGCAAACAATCCAAATACATCTAATATTTTAGGTTATATCATATGTGGAAGTTAGATTTCAAACGTCACTTTCAAATAAATTGTTTTATTTATCAATACAACTCACTCAGCAAAACTCAGCTCAGCTCAGCTCATTTAAAAGATTTACTGATCTGAGTGGAATGTAAAAAAAACACAGCTATATTAAAATGAAACTACTTTAGGTTAAAGTTCTGTATTAATATTTATTTAAAATCGACGTTCCAACAAAACTCAACGTCCGTCTTCATCAGGTAAATTATATAAATGATAAATATCAACCTTTATCCTGATGAAGACGGACGTTGAGTTTCGTCGAAACGTCGATTTTTAAATAAATATGAATATAGAACTTTGACCTAAAGCAGTTTTATTTTAATATAATAATAACTTACAAAAGATACTTAAATAATTAAAAAATTTCCCATAATATGCCAACTTTTTAGCAGACAATATTCCTATATCCATTTAAAAACATACATACATACACAATCACGCCATGTACCCAAAAGGGTGTGGCACAAACTCTTTTCATCATCCCGAAATCAGTCGCCTCCAAACATTCCTATCCAAACAAGCAATTTTCACTTCATCCACATTCATAATTTCTCTCATACATGCTCTTTTATTCCTACTACTTGGAAACTTTCGCTCACGCAAGCCACCCTCTCAATCATACCACTCCAACTACCCATCGGACTTCCACGCAAACGTATACCATCAAAATCATTCAAATAAATCTTTTTAACAGCAAACGTTCATTAGACATTCGCTCAACATGTCCGAACCATCTTAACTGATATGGGGCATTTATTTTTAAAAACTCTCATTTCCAAAACAGTTACTTACCTTTAATATTTAAATATAATTACAACATAAATCTATAATTAATCTGTAAATTATCATTTATCGATTTCTTACATTAAAAAAAAAATCTAACTTTTATTTTCAATAAAAAACACATATAAAATTTATTTCGTTATTATTTTTGAAATATTCTGTAACAGCACATTAAAAAATCAATATTTTTTTATCAAAGCTGAGTAATATACATACACTGACTGATAAGGTCATAATTTACAAAATTACCGAAACCGCAACTTACCTAATCAGACATTTCGTCAAGTTTTATAAATATTGCTTTATAGTACAAAATTCAGTTTTTATAATAAAATCATATTTTATATTTTTATCACGTTTATATTGCAAAAAATATAAAACTGATCTATTCTATTAGAAAGTGTATCTTAAATATTTAATAATAAATGTCACTGAAGTTTAAATGACTCTGCAAAAAAACTTTTGTATATTTATAAAGGAAACTCAAAGATTTCTCTAGGATTTTTTTACACATATGTTTTAGTTTTTAGTAAACTAGTTTTATAGAAAATACAATAAAATCATAAAATTTTATGTTCGATAAAAACAGATAGGTGCGGTATAATTACTATCTTTCTCTATTTATTCTAGTTTTGCTATAAATAATAAATAGATAAAATATTAATACCAGCACGTTAATAACTGTTTTCGGATAAAATTCTGTTTAATTATTTTATAAAAACGACTTCATTAAATTTACTAATAATATTAAAATAAATAACACTACATAGCAGTACTGGGGAGGGGGGGGGGGAATGGACCCCCCTCCATTCAGCAGTCACTTCTAACACTACAATTATAACTCATCTGTATCAAAAAAACATTTCCCATTTTATATCACAATTTTTTTGAACTAATTGATACAGTTAACATGTCAAATACAATCGAGGAATATAAAATCATAACTCATCTTCATCAAATACACATTTTCATCTTTCCACGCAATAAATCAATATCAAAATTTGTACAATATTTTTGCCGTACGACATAAACACAACGTTTCGACAATATTTTAACGTCGAAACATTGCTGAAGTGAAAAACAACAAGCGGAAAAGTCGTCAATAAAAGAAGGAAAAAAAAAACTTCCTAAAGTGTACTTATAGATAGATATATATAAGTTAAAATGTTGGTCACGTAGTGTGTGTGAACGTGTTCTGTACACCGTTGATTGACAATAATCTAAGATGGCTTTGACAAAGAGCATTTTGAAAAAGATTCGTCGAGAGTCGGCATGGCACCCATACCAAAGTATAACACGTGTTTATGAACGCCCTGTATGTATGTATATGAGATACTTAAGTAAATGTCACGTTTGAATAAGCCCACGTGACTAAATCTTCTTATATATATTGTCGAGATGTATGTATGTGTGTGTGTGTATATATCTACTTTGTGGCATTATCATCATAAAAGTGGTTACTTCCTTTTTAATACGCATATATTCAAGTGACGTCACAAGTCGTTATTCTTATTACCTGATTATAGGTGAGTGTGTTGCACTATTCCTGCATAAAATGTACCGTTTTTATCAGGATTGGGCTATTCGTATTTTTCTTAAAATCAAATTTAACAAGATTAGAAGTATATGGGTAAACCCATATATAGACCAATTTGACATTTATCGGAAAGTTGGCAACACAATATCTTTAATCAAATTATAATTTATGTGAACACTAAGAGAAACTTTCCTGAAAATTTGATGAAAATCGAATAAATAATGTAGCCACAATGAATTTTACAAAAAAATGTGATTTTTTGTCTCGATAAGTTGGCAACACTGTATTTTGTTAAAATTGCATAATTTATTTAGGCACTAAGAATTTTTTTTATAAATTTTGATTAAAATCGGTTAAATAGTGGTGATAATGAATTTTCTAAAACTTTAGTAATTTTTTTCACGAAAAGTTGGCAACACTGAATATTAATAAAATTATATAATTATTGGGAGCATTAGGGAAATCTTTTCTGAAAATCTGATCAAAATCGGATAAATAACGTAGCCACAATAAATTTTTAAAAACTTTAGTAATTACTACTAGACAAAAAAAAATATAAAAATTATAAAAAAAACTATTTAGCCACATCGAAAAAATTTTCAAATAAAAGTTGTTAGTTAATAACTTATTTAGCAATTTTTGTAATGTTAAATAAATTTTTAGGTACATATCTCTATTACTATTGCTAATTTTTTTTTTTCCATTATATCGTCCAGTGCAACTTATCATCCGAAAAACACAGAAAATTATAAAACTAGAATACAAAAAAATATACTGAATTATAAATCAGTATAATAATACACATAAAAAATTTGTCAACAAAATTTGATAAATATCAAACTTCTCTTTTTAAATGCCATTGCAATATAATCACGGTAAGTCAAGGCCAATAAAAAAAAAAACAAATTTGTATTTATGATTCAGACAAGTTTTTATTCGTTTCCGTACAATGCGAATTTACTATACAACAAAAATTATACAAGCGAGGTTAATTACTCCGCTAACATTATATAAATAAACAGAAACACGCCTTTAAAATTATACAAAACATTCAAATTATAAAATATATTTTTTAAAAGTTTCAAAATACTAAAATATAATATGACATTAATTTATTTAGGTTCCAACATTGAGTCCGAATTAAAATGAATAAAAACATATTAAACTTGTTTGATTTATTAAGTACTTGCACGAGGACAAAATCTACTCGAATCAGCTGTTTTTGACACCTGAACGAATTTCACACATGTTTTGAGGCTATCAAATTGAAATGGGGCGTATAGTGCCGAAATTTTGTTTATAAAGTTATACATACATACATACACAATAACGCCATGTACCCAAAAGGGTGTGGCACAAACTCTTTTCATCATTCCGAAATAAGTCGCCTCCAAACATTCCTATCCAAACAAGCAACTTTCGCTTCATCCACATTCATAATTCCTTTCTCATCGCATGCTATTTTGTTCCTACTACTTGGAAACTTTCGCTCACGCAAGCCATTCTCTCAATCATACCACTCCAACTACTCATCGGACGTCCACGCAAACGTGCACCATCAAAATCATTCAAATAAATCTTTTTAACCAGACGTTATAAAGTTATAACTTAAAATATAATCAAAGTCTAGTGTATGAAGAATTTAATTTACAAATTTGAGTTTTATGACTTAAAGTTATAAATTTAATCAATAAATGATGAATTTAGAATATAGAAAATCCAAACAATCAAAATCTAATTTAGAAATCACGTGACTGACGGTATATATTTTGACGTTTTTGACATATGCATCACATTTGGAGTTATATGAAACTAGATTCTAACAAGATTAGAAGTATATGGGTAAACCCATACATAGACCACTTTGACATTTCTCGGAAAGTTGACAACACAATATGTTTAATAAAATTATAATTTATCTGGGCACTAGGAGAAACTTTCCTGAAAATTTGATCAAAATCGAATAAATAATGTAGCCACTATAAATTTAAAAAAAAATGTGATTTTTTTCTCTCGATAGGTTGGCAACACTGTATTTCGTTAAAATTGCATAATTTATTTAGGCAATAGGAGATTTTTTTTTTATGAAAATTTGATTAAAATCGGTTAAATAGTGGTCATAATAAATTTTCTAAAACTTTAGTAATTTTTTTCTCGGAAAGTTGGTATCACTGGATAAAAATAAAACCACATGACCATCTTGGGTACTAGACAAATTTATCCTGAAAATTTCATTAAAATCGGTTGAACCGTCTAGGAGGAGTTGCGGCCACAAAATTTTGACTTACGACCGAGCGAGCTGACGACGCATACACATACACTCACATAAACTAAGTTCAAATTAGTCATCTAGGGACTATATGAAGGATTTCTATACACAATTTTTTTTTTAAATGTTACAGACACCGTACCAAACGCTATACCACTTTTTCCTTGCAGTCAAAGTGGTAAAAATAGATTTTTCAAATAATAATGAAAGTGACATAATTGTCACAGGAATGATGTTATTAAGATTAAGATGTTGTAAGTATAAATAAAGAAAAATATATTTTATATTTTATTAATATTTAATTAACAACTTCCAACATAATTTTAATTTATTGTCAATAATTTCTAAGATATTATCATTCATTGTGATTTTAATATTATCATTATTAGTAATAATATAGGACATTGTACTTTCTAAAATATTCGTCTTTAGTAATTAATTTCTATTATTTGATTTTTGGCAATCTTGTCTGAAAAAGTACATGTACATATATGTAAACAAATGAAATTAAAATAACAATAAAAGTGATTATAATTTCAAATATGATTGTTTACTTTTTGAAATAAAAAAGAAAGTTGTTACCTAGAACAGTCAACAAGAGCTGTAATAGTTATTCTTGTAAAATAAGGTGACCAATTTAAGAAAAAAGTATTACGTAAATAAATAATAGTATATTATTTAACGAGCAAATAATGGCACCTATAATGTACGAGGATGTTGTTTAGTCCACGAGCGTAGCGAGGGGAATAAAACATCCGAGTACATTGTAGGCATTATTTGCAAGTCAAATACTATACTTTATCTACAACTGCTTATATATTTTTAATATTGTACTTACTTATTCAAATCTATGATGTTAACAACAACTAACTAACTAACTAACTACAACTGTCATTTTATTACTTTGACTGATAACTGCTGCCATCTGGCGTAGAGATATTTAGTTTGTTGATGTTGCCTAGCAACGAAGCGTGCGTACGGAAATCAAGTTAATAAAGATCGTTTCTTTATTTCCCTTGGTTAAAAATGACTAATATTTTATTAACCTTGGTTAATAAAGACTAGTATTTTATTTCCCTTGGGCTATAAAGACTAATATTATTTATCTGATTTTATATATATAATGACCATGTAACAAAGCAGTTGTAGATAAAACATTTTATTAATTCAAACATTCCTTTTAATTATTTAATGAAACGAATGAATATTTTTTGTCAATATATCATTTTCTAACAATATATTGGAAATTTCGGAGCAAAAAATATCCTTCATATTGAATTTTATGGTAAGCGGCATCTCTGAATACAGATATTAACAGATTAGTTTTAAAATATCGAAAAGGAAGACAGGTAGGACACTTTTCGAGAAAGGACAGAACCTACAAAATAAGGACTGTTCTCCCTAAAAGAGGACCTTATGTAAAATGTGTCCACAGAACATAAACTGACATAAAAATCATTAAAAATAACTTCGAGTTATGCGAAAATGTTCTTAAATATTATATAATACAGTAAAGTAATATCGACATTTTGATACTCTTGAAGAAAAAAGTTTAATAATGGTTTTACATTTCTTTCCATAAAAAAAAAACATTCTGACAATTATACAGGGTGTGGTTTTTCATTGGTAAACGGAAATACTTAAAGGGTGAATAGAGGTCACCGCGGCGGTTCTAGAAATATCCCATACAGGGTGTTTAAAAACTTTTCAAAAATTACAAGTACGAACCTGGAAAATACACACTGGATTGGTCTACAGCTATAAAAATTGAAACCAATGTAGTTAATAATTATTTAGTAATTTTAAAATGAGTATGGATTCAAAAGTTTTTATAATTTATTATTAAAAGTTAATAATAATCATTTTTTTGGCCCTAAGTTCTTAAAAACTTCACTTTAAGTTCAAAATGTGAGTAGTAGTAATTTTCTGCGCAAAAATTTAAACTGCACATTTTAATTTAGTTTTTTGTGCGCTTTCCAAATATGCAAACGGATTTTGAAAATTTCAATATACAGGGTGTTGTTTCAAGGTCACAATTGCTTTCTATTTTTTGTTAATCCGGACCGGGATTTTTCTTGTGAATAGTAAGTGGGCTCATTTGGGCTCTGAATGAGAAACATGTGTACCAAATATCAAAAAAATGTACGGGATGGTTCGACAGTTATGACCCCAGGAAGAAATAAGCAAAATCGATAAAACACCCTGTATCTCGTTTACAAAGATCGTCAGGTCCAATAAATTGGGTATTTCTAGAACCGCCTCGGTGACCTCTATTCACCGTTTAAGTATTTCCATTTACCAATGAAACACCCTGTATACAAGGTGTAACAGAATAACTATTCCTAATTTTCAGAAATGACAGAGTGCACTTAGAGAAACATTTTTTATTAATAAACTAGTGTCCGAAAATTTCTCGGTGTCAAGATACACTAAATATCGTTAAAAACAATTTTAATTATTACAACGTCAAAGAGTAGTTAAGTTAAGGAACATTTTATTAGAAATAATAGTGCATTAAACTTTATAAAAATTGTTCAAAGTTACGACCACCATTTACGATACACAAGTTGTAACGATGTACAGGCTGGGCAAATTTGGACGTTTTCATAGGGGAACTCGGAAACTATAAGAGATATGGAAAAATGGACCGCGCATCTTAAATCGCTTTTTTTGAGAGAAACTCAATTATGAAAACAATAATTAGCTATTGTCTTTTGTTTTCGAGTTATGGCGAAAAGTTCGCTTTTTCCGTATTTTGATAAATGGCGATATCTCGATGGTTTTTTAAATTAGATGAAAATAATTTTCACATTCTTAAGGCACTTTTTTGAGTAGAATGAAATGGTCTTAACGGATATTATAAATCTCCGTTAATTCTCGGGTTATAACATAAAGTTGTGTTTTTTACAATCGACTGCCGAAAAAAAAAAAAAAAAAATTCCGGACACTAGTTTATTAAGAAAGAATGTTTCTTTATGTACCCTCTATCATTTCTGAAAATTAGGAATAGTTATTCCGTTACACCCTGTATATATTCACTTTCTGACAAATAAATTACAATAAAATTAACAATAAGATAATATCAAATTAAATACGAAAAAGAAAAAACAAACACTAAATTAATTATAAAACGAGAGTGTAAGTATGATTAATAATAGTAAAATGCATTGTCTTAGCTGAGGCTTATCATTTGGAAATTATCTGAAAAATGTTTGAAAAAAAAAACAAAATGACATGAAAGAATCGAAATGCGCGCAAGACGCGGTTAGTAATGCGAGTGAGTTTATTTTCATTGTCTTGAGTCAAGTTCCTAGTGTGACGATAAATATATAGAACGAGCATGTTATTGTATTATCAGTTTCTTTCCTAGATGTGTATGTATGTATGTATGTATGTGAGAAATATAATATTATTATACTTTGTACTTGGTAAACAACTTTTGATTACTTTATCATGTGCAAGTTGAAAAGGAATGCACGCACGACGCACGTATATATACACAAAACATTCAAATAAAAGTGTTCTTATTGACAAAATTTTATTTCAATTCATCAAGACATGCGTATATAAAAATATTAATCAAATTTTTGCAATATTTAACATAGTAAAAAAATCTTTTCAAAACTCATTATATTAAATAATATTTAATATTAAAAAAAAAAAATTTAAGATTTATTTGAATGATTTTGATGGTATACGATTGCGTGGACGTCCGATGAGTAGTTGGAGTGGTATGATTGAGAGGGTGGCTTGCGTGAGCGAAAGTTTCCAAGTAGTAGGAATAAAAGTGTATGTATGAGAGTAATTATGAATGTGGATGAAACGAAAGTTGCTTGTTTGGATAGGAATGTTTGGAGGCGACTGATTTCGGGATAATGAAAAGAGTTTGTGCCACACCCTTTTGGGTACATGGCGTGATTGTGTATGTATGTATGTATGTAATATTATATTATATATTATATATATATATATATATATATATATATATATATATATATATATTTAATATAATATTCATATTATAAAGAATTTTTATACATTAATCTCTCTAATTGTCAAATGTTTCTATGTATGTATGTATGTATGTTTCTGCAGCATCTCCTCCTAAACCCCTAAACCGATTTTGATGGGAGTGGTGTCATTTTAATATGGTTCATTCCCTATTTGAGAATAGGCAAGTTTCATCTTTCTACGATTTCATCTTAATTCTCAAAAATTTGAAAAATAATGGCCCGTATTCTCACCTCATTTATAAAAGTGATTTTTGCCAAAAGTGCTTTTGACGTTTACTTAAAATTATTTATTAAGCACTTTAAAATAGTTTATTTAAATTTTAAAATACCAAATATAATAAAAATGATCAAAAATAGAAAAACTATTTATATTTGATCAAAAACAGAAGCAAAAAATTATTTTGAAATTGATGATAAAAGCACTTTTTCACGAAAAAGTGAGGTGAGAATACGGGCCAAAGTTTTTAATGCAAATGTCAAATGACAGCTGTGTGAAGTTATGTACACTACTAATGATAGAAGTGTTGCTTTTGAGTAATATATAATAGTGCAATTGATATTTTATTATTATTATTATATTATTATTATTTGTTTATTTATTTATTTTTATTATGTTTATATGTTTAATTACTATTTTCGACTTCAAACGTGACCCTTTCAGGGTCACGGGTTTCCTAGTTTTTATTTTATTTTGGAAAATGTTACAGACACCGTACCGAATACTATACCACTAGAGTTGTCGAAGATTTGTTTGATAATGAAAACATAATTTACGCTTCTTTGCCTTTCGTGAAAAATGTTACCGATAAAACAAGCAGAATTTTATCAAGAACGCATGTTAAAAAGTGTAAAATAAATTATTCCTCTTCAATTTTCGGGTATATATATGAAAATTTGATTAAAATCGGTTAAATAATGAATTTTTAAAAATTTTAGTAGTTTTTTCTCGAAAAGTTGACATCACTGGAAAAAATAAAACCACATAACCATCTTGGATACTATATAAAACTGCCTCAAAAATTTCATTAAAATCGGTTGAACAATTTAGGAAGAATTGCTACTTGAATTAAAATAGAATGCACTTGGTTAGTTTGTATAGTTTCCACTATAAATTAGATACTTTAAACTTTGTACAACCTAAACTTTAATTTGAATAATTTGCACTATAAATTTGATACATTCCACTATAAACGCTACGAAACCCTATCAGGGTAGGTTAGGTTAGATTTAGGTTGTTTAGTTATGTTATTATTCAATATAGGCGCTTATTTCATCGGCGCAAATGATAGATATCGGACTGGCGTAAATGATTGACAGTCCCCAAAGTGGAAAATATCCGTTTTTATAGTGGAAACTATCAGTTTTATAGTGAAAAGTAATTAATACAAGTGATAATATTTTTTTTTTGTTCCATATGTTTTTTCAAAGTTAAAATATTTTTTTTTAAAGTTGAATAAATTTAATTATAGTAGAATTATTTTTTTTCTCGTGCAATATATTTATTATGAGTGCAAATTGTTTTTATTAAAGTGAATATGATCTAAATTAAAATGATGAATATATTCTAAATTATAGTGCAGTTAATTCCAACCCTTACAAAATTTATAGAATCTGGTGTACAAATTAATTAAAATCTCTTAAAATCTTAGAAATCCTCTAAAGATAAAATTTGAGAAAGTGGTTTCCCCCCTTGTCATCATCTAACACCTAAGAATTACGGAAACTTATTATATAACACTTTATTAGTAATATTAAAGTTAAAATGTAAAAGTAACAAGATTAGAAGTATATGGGTAAACCCATATATAGACCACTTTGACATTTCTCGGAAAGTTGGCAACACTGTATTTTAATAATATTATAATTTATGTGGGCACTAGGAGAAACTTTTATGAAAATTTGATCAAAATCGAATAAATAATGTAGCCACAATGAATTTTTAAAAAATTTTGTGATTTTTTCTTGGAAAGTTGGCAACACTGTATTTTGTTAAAATTACATAAATTATATGATTGCTAGGAAAATCTTTTGTGAAAATTTGAGTAAAATCGGTTAAATAACATGGCCATAATATATTTTTAAAAACTTTAGTAATTTTTCTCTCGATAAGTTGGCATTACTGGAAAAAACCAAAACAACCTGACCATCTTGGGCACTAGACAAATTTATCCTGAAAATTTCATTAAAATCGGTTGAACCGTCTAGGAGGAGTTGCGGCCACAAAATTTTGACTTACGACCGAGCGAGTGAAAATGTTACAGACACCGTACCAAACGCTGTACCACTTTTTCCTTGCAGTCAAAGTGGTAATAAGAGTTGAAATATGGTCTATTATATTCGGAATAAAACAAATTTTAATATACTGATAACATAGTGAAAGATAGACTAAATAAAGTAACAATTTAACAATTTAGACTCTAAATCGTTTATAGTACCCTAGTTATTTATTATTACGTAATTATTATATAATCATACATACCGCAAGATATTAAACTAAATAGATACGGCCCTCATGTGCCACTATCTCACCATTAAAAATATTTTTTTCATACCTAATTATATATTTCTAGAATTGAACCGCGATAAAACTAAAACTTCAACGAATATTTAAATGTCGCATTGAACTAATTCATAATTAGTTTATTTAATAAATTTGTAAAAACGACGATTTTATTTTTAAATTAAAAGAAGTTATTCACAAAAATACATTTCCAAATTAGTAAATGAGTTTTTAAATACCAAAGTTGGAATGATTCGTTAAATGTTATGAAATAAAATAACAAAAAAAAGTTCTGAATGAGTCTGTTCCATAAACTATTAACAAGAACTATGAACAAGAACTATTTTTAACACTTTGACTGCAAGGAAAAGTGGTATAGAGTTTGGTACGGTGTCTGTACCATTTTCAAAAAAAAAAATTGTGTATAGAAATCCTTCATATAGTCCCTAGATGACGAATCTGAACTTAGTTTATGTGGGTGTATGTGTGTGCGTCGTCAGCTCGCTCGCTCGTAAGTCAAAATTTTGTGGCCGCAACTCCTCCTAGATGGTTCAACCGATTTTAATGAAATTTTCAGGATAAATTTGTCTAGTACCCAAGATGGTCATGTGGTTTTATTTTTCCCAGTGACGCCAACTTTCCGAGAAAAAAATTACTAAAGTTTATAAAAATTCATATTGGCTACATTATTTATTCGATTTTGATCAGATTTTCAAAAAAGATTTCCCTAATGCTCCCATTAATTATATAATTTTATTAATATCCAGTGTTGCCAACTTTCCGAGAAAAAAATTACTAAAGTTTTTAAAAATTCATATTGGCTACATTATTTATCCGATTATGATCAAATTTTCAGAAAAGATTTCCCTAATGCTCCCATTAATTATATAATTTTATTAAGTTTCTTCTAGTGCCCACATAAATTATAATTTTATTAAAGATATTGTGTTGCCAACTTTCCGAGAAATGTCAAAGTGGTCTATATATGGGTTTACCCATATACTTCTAATTTTGTTATTTTAAAAATATGTCAAATAGTTCCCTGGTTGATCCTGCCAGTAGTCTATGCATGTCTCAGTACAAGCCGTAATATTAAAATGAAACCGCAAAAGGCTCATTAAATCAGTTATGGTTCCTTAGATCGTACCCACATTTACTTGGATAACTTTGTCATATAAGAACAAAAACCTAAAACTTAATTTTTTTCTAGAACATTTGAAAGTAAACAGAAACTTCATTGATATTTAGTTGATAAAAAATTTTTGGATTATATTCTTATCAAAAATGCTCATATCAAATATATTAAGTGGCTGTATTATACCACTTATGTTAATGGAAACCAATAAAAATTCATTACAAAATATCCATTTATGTTATACAATAATTAGTCATATTAAACAATGACAAATATTTATTTAGAATACCATGTGCAAATTATTATTAAACTTTAATTACATTATCGTTTTTTTAATTACTAATATTTATTTTCTAATTCAAAATTATTATTATTTTTTATTTTTTACGCAGATGTATGTAATTAATTTTATAAATATAAAACATACTGGACAATAAATGAGTAATGTAATTATTCAACAGGAATGTTATTGTTTAAAACTATGCAAATTTTTCATTTACAGTTCAAAAACTTCCTATTTATTATTATACAATAAAGATAAATAATTAATACAAAGAATACAACGGCTATAGATTCAAATTCTGTATTAATATTTATTAATAATCGACGTTTCGACGAACTCAACGTGCGTCTCTTTCTTCTTTTTCCTTATGAAGGCGCACGTTGAGTTCGTTGAAACGTCGATTATTAATATAAATTAATACAGAACTAGAACTTAAAGCCGTTTTAATCGCTGTATTAATTGTGAAAATGAAAATTCTTGAATCTCGTAATGCCCGTTTTACACGACCCAACTTTCTGTGGGATTTTCTTGCGCAACAAAATTGCACAAGAAAATTGCTCGTGTAATACAGAAATTGCACACGCAATTTTGTCGCGGCGACAAGTTGCACGGATTATAAAAGGCTGTAATTTAATTGCATGGCCTTGTAATTTCTAGTTACTTTTTAGTAATTTTCAGTCTTACCAACTTTTATTATGAAAGGCACAATACCTGTAATTTTTTATTTATATTTGATTTTCCTATGAGGTGTGGTGTCATATATTAAAAAAATAAATTACAATAAAAATTATTTATTTATTTTATATATTTCGTGTGTTTATTTTGAAGGTTATACAGTTATGATATACTTTGACGTTTAGTTATTTTTTTAATTAGTTGGCATCTTGGAATGAAATAACCAAAATCGCAGTGCAATTTTCTTGCATTGTGTAAAACATACATATATTTTTGCAATTTTATTGCTCAACTTTCTTGTACAATTTTGTTGCGCAAGAAAATCCCAAATCGTGTAAAACGGGCATAAGAAATTTCGTTGCAATATATACATACATATAGAAATATTTCTTACAAAATCCAAGAATTTTTATTTTAACGAACTATATCAGCATGCAGGGATAATGCCTGTATGCATAAACATTTTCGTTAAAAATAACGGTTCGTTGAAATGAAAATTCTTGGATTCCGTTAGAAATCTTTCTATGTATATTGCAACGAATTTTCATTTTAACACATCATTATTTTTTAACGAAATTATTTCAGCTACGGGCATTAGTATATAATATTTAATCCGTAAAATTTCATATTTTTTGTGATCTAGAAGTATTTAGGATCATCTAATTTTAACATAATAATTTTGATATTTACACCATGTAATATACAAAGACAAAGACCACCCATGTAGTCATATTTTCTTTATATTTTGTATTACTATACTCTCAAGAAGTTCATCTAAAAATATCACGATTGATGCATCAGACAATTTAATGTCTGTATTATAAAAAAATTGAAATAAAATGTTAGTAGAACAATGACAAACAAACAGTCTATCAAATAGTATGTTTTTTTTAATATTCTTCAATTTCTTCAATGTTTAAAAATAAAATAAAAAAGCTTTAGGATTAATACATATTTTATTTAAAAATAAAAGTTTCGATATACTCTACATATAGCATCATCAAAATTTATATATATATATATATATATATATATATATATATATATATATATATATATATATATATATACAAATGATATAAATAATAAACAAACAAAATATAGAATCCAGTTACTAGATAATAAAGTACCTAGATTAAAAAAATTATATGGTAAATTAAAATAAAAATTATAAATTATTAGTTAAAGGAAGCCAAATTTACCTTCGTGAAGTGAGCACCGCCATGTTAGAATTTCAAAAAAAAAATTATTGCATAATTTTGCCCAAGTTATGCCTAGTTTTGCCCAACACTAATTTTATTTGTGTGGCATTACCACAAGCGAATTCGATAAAATCAAGTATGCCATAATTTTATCGAATGGGGACGTTTAGCGTATTTTTTTTATTTCTTTATTTGGTTGGACCTGGCTTAAAAAGTGATGTTTAATTTATCATTTTTCTCGAAGATGCTCAGATTTCCTAAAAAATGCAAAAACATGTCGTGATGACGTCAGTAATGTCATTGCAAAACTTATGTCGACATCTGAATCAGACACACATGTATTGCCATGGTTACCTATACAAGCTATTGGCTGGGCGTAACCGAATCAACAAAAATCAACATTTACTATGACATACGTTTTCAAAATTATATCTTACCAACTCTTCTGCGCTTGCGCACAATAGGCTTGGGACGTCAGTAATGTCCTTACAAAAATTGTTAATAACAAATAAATGAAACAATTATCAAAAATTTTAATGACAGTTTCTGTTATTATTTTATATATATATATATATATATTTAAGAAAAAATAATTTTACACGCAACTTCAATCACGCTAAACTTCCCCATTCGCTTGTGGTGATGCCACCCCGTAAAACGCCGACTTGTGATTCATTAATTAAGGGTAGTTGGGCAAAATAAAATTAGTGTTGGGGTGCCAAATTTTATTCAAAAATTTCTACCTTATTTTCATATCTTGTTCGATGTTCAAACCTACTATCATTATCAGTTGACAAATTTAAACTACTTTAGCAATAAATGACAATTTATAAACGACGCTATAGCAAACCTACACGGCTGTTGAAAACCGCGTTATGCAAGATATTCCTGAATTTATTTTAAATTTATCTGTATCTAAAAATATACGTAGCTAAAAGGTTAACTACACAACAAAATCGAACTACAATTATCAGCTTAAACACGATAAACAAAATAATGACAATATAAAAATAATTTCGAATAAGAAAAAAAACAAAACACAATTATTGCTAAAGGTGAAACATGCTAAAATAAGTGAAGGGCTAGCTAGTTAAATGTTAAAGTGTGCCATGTAATACAATTGCTAAATGTTAGCGAACATTAACACAAGAATTAGACGTTTAACAGTTTGCATATTTGAAAGAAGATGCTATACAATGCACAACGATAAATTGAAATCGTGAATGAAAACAAAAATCATATTACCGAGTACCAACTATTTAGATTTATATGTTTTTCGACTGGGTAATAGTTTTAAATGTTACTTAGTTCGCTCACATTGTTTCTGTAACCTATTTTGTTTTTATTGAGATTTAAAATAGTGTTCTTAAAGACAAAAAAACAACGTAAATGTCGTCATTGACATATGGTTATGTATTACATTAGATAAGAAATACATTGAATGTCTACGGACTACAGTATTTTATTTATATAATCTTCTGTTCTTAAGTTTAGAAATGAAATTAATAAAATTGATAAAAAAAAATCATTTTAATAATTTACGATTCTACTGAAATTTGTCACTTATGAGTCTGTCATTAGTGCATTATGAAATGCTACCCAAAAATCTGTACTATAATATACAGTGTAGAAATTAAGTAAGGAATAAATTCAGTAATTCCGTTGATATTAATTTTTTGGAAAAAATCTTTAAGGAGTCTAGCGATTTTGACTACAGCGAATATTTATATTAAAAACATTTATTTTGCTTTTTCCAAATTAGAAAAACAATTTTATTAATAAAAATGGTACAATTGAGCGAAAAACAGAGAAAAAGCAAAATAATAACACTTATTTTATTATGACATTTATAAATTGTATAATTTTGACAGTAGTAGCTAATGTTTTTTGTTTAATACACCGATAACTAGATTTATTTTGTCAATTTAATTAATTTTTAATATTTAAACTTTAAGAATATTTTTCTCAATTTTTTTCAAATGTAACATATTGAAAATTTTAAAAATGGTTACCAAAATCAATAATAAAAAAATATAGGTTGTCATTTAAAAAAAAAGTCGATGACGTCATAACTGGAAAAACAAATGATATAAGAAACTGAAAAATAGGCTGAAAATATTCGCTGTAGTCAAAATCGCTATACCCCTTCGAGATTTTTTCCAAAAAATTAATATCAACGGAATTACTGAATTTATTCCTTACTTAATTTCCACACTGTATATATTATTGTACATTGTAATTACTATCACTAATTAATAACAACATAATGAAACTGCTACATAAAACTAGTCGACATAATGTCGACTTTCGCTTGACGCATAAAAATTATTGAAATAGATAGTTTTGATACATGGAAATATTTTATTTTATTCCCTACAATCTTAGAAATTTGGTATAAACTCCATAAAATCAACGAAAAATCATTACAATCTCAACAATTACACTAAAAATTTGTACAATCTGTTTTACAAAATTTGATAAAGTGTTTGCTCCCTTGATATTTATGTAAGAAAATTTTAAAATAAAAATATTTAAGTATAAAACAAATATTCAAATACTTCTTTAAAGTTTTTATCTAAAAAATGTTATAAAAAAAAAGCACCAAATTTTAGAATATTTCATTTTAATTATTTTTTTACATATTTTCGAGATACTTGCTATACAAATTATATATTTTTATTTTTCGTATTTTACACTCGCTGAACACAAAAACCATAGACTGAAACTGTCACCAAAACTAAGCTTTTATTCCAAAATGCATACATATACATACATACACAATCACGCCATATACCCAAAAGAGTGTGGCACAAACTCTTTTCATCATCGCCTCCAAACATTCCTATCCAGCACAAGCAACATTCGCTTCATCCACATTCAAACTTAGTTTTTGTACATAGTTTAGAAATTTAATTTAATAATTTTTAATAATGAATTTGTCTAAATTAAACAGAAATACGTTCGAGTATGTACAAAAGAATGAAAATTTTACTGAAAACTATTTCCATTTAAACATAATACATTTCATACATGATTTTTTTTTAATAATATTAAATCAGCAAATATAGGTGAATTTTTGTATGTTTGCATTAGAAAATTTAGTTCATTTTTTTGATAAGACTAATCTAATCGAAATTTAGACATCTGGTATATGTAAATATTGTAGCATACGATAACTTGATACTTTATTATCAATAACTAAAAATAATTTTCAAACAAGTACTTTGAACTAATGCGTGTATATTTCGTAATTGTTTTATTAGTTCAATTTTTATATATTGTACAATGAATTCTGTTTATTAATTATTGACGCATTATTCGATAACAATAAACTATTATTTTACGACATTTTAGTGAAATATTTGTATAGTTTAATATTCTGTATTTGTTTAAATGTAATTAATTAATCATAATAAATAATAAACTAACTAAACAATAAATGCAAACATAAATTTTCATCATTTTAATACAATAAAGATTCGATAAATTTTGTGACATTTATTTGAAAATGTCATAATAGTTTTCATGTGACATATTTGTAAATTGATAATAAAATTTAAATATTCATATACAGAATAAGTAAAATAAGTGTTTCAATTAATTCTAATTAAACGGCTAAATTTTAAGTAATTTATTAAATTAGATATTTTCAATAACGTTAGTTCAACGAATAATAATATATTACGAGTAGAAAGCGATCTTTATAAAATTTTAATTAACGTAAGCCAAATTTTATTTAAATCAGTGCCTTCAAAAAAATTATGGTCAACTTACTTATTTTGTTACCTAATAATTTGTTTCTATGTTTTGTTATTTACTGTAAATGTCATTTGCATCAGTTTTCCTGAAGAAAACGGACGTTGAGTTCGTCGAAACGTCGATTATTAATAAATATTAATACAGAACCCTACAGCCGTTTTATTTCAACTAACAAAGCTAGACAAGTTCTGATCCAAGCTAACGAAAAATTTCTCATCTTTGAAAAATTCGACTATATATTATAATTATCTTTAAAGAACTTCCTATATATACCGGGTGTATACTTGGTTTATGCAATATAGGAAAAACAATGTTATTTTTTTAACATCGTAATTCCTGCCTCGCCGTTAGTTTTAGAGAAAAATTATAAGAGACAAAAATTATTTAGAATTAAAAACTACATTATTTACGCTTAAAATAATTGTGATATTACGTCTCAGTAATTAATTATTAATTAAATAAATATTATCAGTTTCCAGCAATATCAGACAGCCATGGACAAAACGCGAATGTATTTTGTTCACAAATGTCAGTTGTAAACAAAATACATTCGCGTTTCGTCCATGGCTGTCTGATATTGCCGAAAACTGTTAATATTTATTTAATTAATAATTAATTACTGAGACGCAATATCGCAATTATTTTAAGCGTAAATAATGTAGTTTTTAATTGTAAACAATTTTTGTTTCTTATATTTTTTCTCTATAACTAACGGGGAAGCAGAAATTGCGATGTTAAAAAAAATAACATTGTTTTTCCTATATTGCATAAACCAAGTATACACCCGGTATATATCCAGTTACAATACAATATATTAATAGTCATAGTATTTTTTTCTATTACAATATATCGTATTACACAAAACACCTATATAAAATAGAGGTTATACCACATATTTAAAACTGCGCAGTGATTATAGTTTTAACACCTTCCTTACGACACTACGGTAAGAATTCAAGCGACCTTGATGTGTTAACATAAAGTTGGTTTGATCATAAAGTACATTTATATATATATATATATATATATATATATATATATATATATATATATATGTATATATATAAACATATGTGTTATATCGTTTTGTTTGTCCTTGGATGACTTATTATACGTTTTTAATATTATCTTCCAAAGTCTGTCTTCTTCAGGTTATTCGGTTTCAAATCTGTACCCTAAATCGTAATGGTCTAGTTTTGTTTTTATCGTCTTCGTTGTACCAAGAATTTGTGCTGGCATTTAAAAAAAACCTATAATGTTATTTCCGGTTATAGGTTATATTGTTATTGTATTAAAAACTGGTTTCATATGACAAACAAATGCGTTTCTGTTTTTGTTTTTTTGTTTATTTGATGAGTCAAATGTTTTGGATTTGTTGTTAAAATTATTTTATAAATCAGTCGTTAATATCAACTGTAAATTTGTTTATTAATCCAGTATTTCTATGTAATTTTAATTTTTTATATTTAATTACAAATTAGTATAGTAGACCTAGAGATGTTGAAGATTTGCTTGTTATTGAAAACATAATTTACACTTCTTTAGCTTCGGCGCTAAAGAATATTTCCACACTTGAAATTTCCCCTCAGTAGTAGTTTATTTTAAGAAAGTGGCTATTTATACATACGGTATGTATACGCAATTGGGTATTTATACATACAGTATTTTTACGTAATTGGTTATTTAGGGTAGGTTAGGTTAGTAGGTTGGTTTAAGTTTTTTTTTTTAGTATGTATAAATAGCCAATTGCGTATACATACCGTATGTATAAATAGCCTCATCCTTATTTTAAAGTGCTATTGCACTTTGGACTCTATAGTATTCAGTCTATTCTTTCTCTCTTCTTACAATCTAATGTTTGTAGTAAATGCAGGTCTCAAGAAACTTATTTAATCACAATTTCCCGCCCGACAAAGAACCTCTAACAAGTTCTTCATATACCTATATCTAATAATGATTAGATAACAAACTTTATGATATATGAAACTAAATATTCTGTTATTATTTTATTTATTGATTTTTTATTGTAATTTAATTATAATGTCACATATTTTAGAAATTCTATCATTTAATATTGTCTGAAATAAAAAAATATATATAAAAAAACTTTTTAAAAACCACGCTTATATTTAAAGAAAGTGGCTATTTATATATACGGTATGTATACGCAATTGGCTATTTATACATACAGTATTTTTATGTAATTGACTATTTAGAGTAGGTTAGGTTAGTAGGTTGGTTTAAGTTTTTTTTTTAGTATGTATAAATAGCCAATTGCGTATACATACCGTATGTATAAATAGCCTCATCCATATTTAAATGCACTAAAAAGAGGAAAATAAATTTTTTTAAAAGCGTGTAGCGCCAGGAAGCCATATTTCGCAATGATGATTAAGCGCTCCACGCTTTTAAAAAAATTTATTTTCCTCTTTTTAGTGTATTTAAATATAAGCGTGGTTTTTAAAAAGTTTTTTATAAATATTTTATTTTCTGCTTTTTAGTCTTGTCGTCTTGTCATATCTTGTAATCAGTTTTCTTCTTGTAAATGTTAAAATATTGTGTTGTCTTCTGGAATGAAACTACATGCAAAATTTCAGTGAGATCAGATGATAGGAAGTGGTCTAAAAATTGGTTACAAGATATGACTGACCGTGACAACAACATGACCGTGACAACAACAGTGTGAGCTAATATAAACGTGGTAAAAAAAGAACAAGAACAGCATTTCAAATTAAATCAATTTTAAAATAATTATTATCAAATATTTGGAAAGATATGATTTATCGATATGAGAAATGAAATTTATTTATTTGATAACACTTTTCTATATTATTGACATTAATTACAAAGAAAGTATATCAAATATTTTTTTAATTAAATAAAATTTTATTTATATCATAAATAAGCATAGCTAAAAACATAATACTTTTACAATAATACCTAATTACTTATTTTGGTACCTAGTAACGTATATCTATGTTTTGTTTATTTACTGAAATGTCATTTGTATCTTTTTCCTGATGAAGACATACATTAAGTTCGTTGAAACGTCGATTATTAATATATATTAATACAGAACTACAAATGGAAAATGTCTGCTGTGGAAATGAGATTTTTACGTGGGGTATGTAGTGTAAATAGGAGAGATCGGGTACGAAATAGATTAGTCTATGATGAGTGTGAAATTGAAAAAAAATGTTGTAGCAAAAGTTGGTGTTAGTCAGTTAAGATGGTTCGGACATGTTGGGCGAATGTCTAATAAACGTTTGCTGTTAAAAAGATTTATTTGAATGATTTTGATGGTATACGTTTGCGTGGATGTCCGATGAATAGTTGGAGTAGTATGATTGAGAGAGTGGCTTGCGTGAGCGAAAGTTTCCAAGTATTAGGAATAAAAGAGCATGTATGAGAGGAATTGTGGAATGTGGATAAAGCGAAAGTTGCTTGTTTGGATAAAAATTTTTGGAGGAGACTGATTACGGGATGATGAAAAGAGTTTGTGGCACACCCTGTTGGGTACATGGCGTGATTGTGTATGTATGTATGTAGAACTAGAACCTAAAGCCGTCACAATATAATGAGTTTATAGTTGAATTCGCGAATTTAACTTTATAAGAAATGAACAAACTATACTGACTGCGACAGTAAACCTAAACACTGTCGGTAAATTCACACTTCTACTAACGATCAGCGCAAAAAAATATTTTATAAATTATTATAAACATCAAACGATGAAATTCTAGCTTTTATACAGGGTGTAACAGAATAACTATTCCTAATTTTCAGAAATGATAAGAGGGCACATAAAGAAACATTTTTTATTAATAAACTAGTGTCCGGAAATTTTTTTTTCTTTTTTTTTTTCGGCAGTCGATTGTACATCGTTACTACTTGTGTATCGAAAATGGTGGTCGTAACTTCGAACAATTTTTATAAAGTTTAATGCGCTATTATTTCTAATAAAATGTTCCTTAACTTAACTACTCTTTGATGTTTTGATTAAGATTGTTTTTAACGATATCTAGTGTATCTTGACACCGAGAAATTTCCGGACACTAGTTTATTAATAAAAAATGTTTCTGTATCATTTCTGAAAATTAGGAATAGTTATTCTGTTACACCCCGTATATTCGTAATTAAAATATCATTAACCTAATTTCGTTCGTATTTCAATAATTTTTTATAACACTTCTTCACTATTATTCGCTGAGATAAACAAATGAAATTTTATCACATACGATGATGCCTCGTAATGCCTACCTTGTACAATTTTCAGTTTTAAGTTCAGCTGTACCTAACCGGTATATGCCATTGGATGTTATGTGGTATGGAAAGAAGTTCAAGGTCGGATGTGCGTACATTTAAACACATTTATTAGGCGTTCGTTTTGCATTATCGAAAACGGGACATTGACTCTTTCATATTATAAATTATTTTGATTAACCATGCGAAACCACAGTCGACTTTGCTTTCTCTGTCTCTCTCTCTCTCTATCTATCAGTGGCGTAGCCAGGGGGGTGTTAGAAGGGTTAACCCCCCCCCCCCCCCAAGAACCTGAACTACTAAAAACATACGTATGTGAAATACGAAATATGTTGTTTTACTTTGATTTTTATAAAAATAAGTTTCTTTATTTTATTACTGTTTTTATGATTGTTATGACTGTTTTTTTACAAGATTATGAAGTTTTTCACAAGATTATGACTGTTTTTCACAAGGTTATGACTGCTTTTTACAAGATTATGAAGTTTCGAACAAGATTATGACTGTTTTTGACAAGATTATGTTTGTTTTTTACAAGGTTATGACTGTTTTTTTACAAGATTATGAAGTTTTTCACAAGATTAAGATTGTTTTTCACAAGGTTTTGACTGTTTTTTTACAAGATTATAGAGTTTTTCACAAGATTATGTCTGTTTTTCACAAGATTATGACTGCTTCTTACAAGATTATGAAGTTTTTCGCAAGATAATGACTGTTTTTGACAAGATTATGTTTGTTTTTTACAAGGTTATGACTGTTTTTTACAAGATTATAAAGTTTTTCACAAGATTAAGATTGTTTTTCACAAGGTTTTGACTGTTTTTTACAAGATTATGAAGTTTTTCACAAGATTATGTCTGTTTTTCACAAGATTATAAAGTTTTTCACAAGATTATGATTGTTTTTTACAAGGTTTTGACTGTTTTATTTGACTGTTTGACAGTTTTCTTTATTTTTTATACAAATTATAGTATTATTTTTATTGACTAATATTAGTAACCCCCCCCCCCATGACAAGTTTCTGGCTACGCCACTGCTCTCTATGTTTGATTTAAAATGCTGTTTGAAATTCTATCACTGCATTTCATTTTTATCTGTTTCGATAGTGAATTTGTTCACATATATGTTAGATCTATTTTTGCTTGATTCAATAAATCATTTGATAAAAAAAATAGCGCAACGATAAAACGTGTCAATATTGTTGCAATTGAACATTAGAAAGATAATGAAAAACATTTGATAATATATCCTTAGTATTGGTATGAAATAAAACGTGACTTTGTTTTTGCTAGTCAAAGAAATTTCGTAATGATTATATTATACAAAATTTGAGTATTCGTTCTTATCGTAGTTCTGATAACAATATTTTCTGTTTAAATAATAATACGATGTAAATAAAAATATCACGATATTATAATTTTATATTCATCATTTTCAGAAATATTAAACGTACCTATCCATACATACATACATATATACACAATCACGCCATGTACCCAAAAGTTTGTGGCACAAACTCTTTTCATCATCCCGAAATCAGTCGCCTCCAAACATTCCTATCCAAACAAGCAACTTTCGCTTCATCCACATTCATAATTCCTCTCATACATGCTCTTTTATTCCTACTACTTGGAAACTTTCGCTCACGCAAGCCACTCTCTCAACTCTCTCCACGCAAACGTATACCATCAAAATCATTTAAATAAATCTTTTTAACAGCAAACGTTCATTAGACATTCGCTCAACATGTCCGAACCATCTTAACTGACTAACGCGGCAACTTTTGCTACAACATTTTTTTCAATTTCACACTCATCATACACTAATCTATTTCGTACCCGATCTCTCCTATTTACACCACATACCCCACGTAAAAATCTATCTATCCATTTTAAGGAATATTTACAATAAGCTTAACCTTAAAAAGTTTGACAGATATCATCCATATAATAGGAGCAATTTGTGTGTGTGTGTGTGTGTGTGTGTTGCCGGAGCAGATAAATTGCACACCGCGGTCAGAAATCCCAAATTTGAGTAACCGAATTGCACACCAGTCAACCGCTGAATGACCCAAACGAATTATTGGTTTATAAGGGTCTTGAACCCTTACGCAGATAGTTTTTACAGTGAGCGTTCGTTTATTCTATAGCATATTTTACGCCGGTCATCCGCCACTGTTGACTTAGGGTAGGTCAGGTTATAGGTTTTAGGAAAATTTGCGTGAAAAGATTCGCAGGCGTTTGTGGTACGTTCTAGAGACGAACTATTTTCGATTCTACCTGGTTTTAGGTTGAAATCTTAATCCCTTAATCTCTTTATAATCGGTGTGCAATTTGGCTATGCAAAATTTCGGTAAAGAATTAAATCCCAACCCTGTGTTGCACATGCGTTATTTACTCTTATCTATATTGCATAAATGCTACATTTTGTCGAGAGCTGTAATTTAAGTTTAAGTTTTAGTATAGATTGAAATTGAAATGTTCAATTATCAATTTTTTTACTAAGAAATTTATTAGAATGACAGAATAAGTTTTTTGCACAAGTTATACACAACAGAATAAGTATTTTGCACAACCAAAAATGTTTTACACGACAGACTTGATTAAAACACGATAAAAAGAAAACAAACGATAGAATCGGTTATGATTCAGTTTATATTGACACTATAGGTATATATGATAACAAATTTGTATTGATATTTATTTTGCTAAAAAAAAAAATATTTCGATAGCAACTTTAACCATTTACTTATATAAAACTGTTCAACTTGAAATATTCGGAAAATAAATTACTGTAAAGTTAGAAAAACAAAAATTCTTAAAAATATTTGAAATAATTTGATTTACGTAAAAGCTAAATCCGATTTGACGGGTTTAGTAAAATTTCTTTCTTTGCTTTTGTTATGGGAATAATATTTTATTTCGAGCTAACGGAACAGTTCAAATATAAATTTACAACTTTTTTATTACTTTCAATACTTCTTTTTTTCTTCTTCTTCTTCTTCTTATACCGTTCCGGTTCTCCATTGAGATTTTCATAAAATACGTTATCCGATTACAGATTCTTTGGCTTTATTATGTAGATATTGTTTTTCGAATACGATTATAACACGCGACATTGGATCATAAATAGATTTAAGTGAATTTAAAAGATTCTTTACGAACATATTTACATGGATTGTAAGTGCTCAACCGATTTATAAATCATTTTTAAATAATAGTTTTAAACATTTTATTTCAAGTTTAAAGTTATGTACCAATATGTTTCTTATACGATTACCTAAAGAACTAATTCTTATATATTTATTTAAGTAAAAATTTGAATGAAAGATGTTGACTTTTAAAAAACCCGCTAACAATAAAAATAATTAAATGATTGTATGTAACTTCGCAAATGGAATTTGTTTGAAGACAAATTTTTTTGAAGAAAAAAAGAAAACGAATTGGTAATAGTGGATAAAAAAATTGACAAATAAATAAAGTTGTGAAAAGATTTTCGAGTGACACGATTTTATTCAAAAATGTACTAAAATGTACAAAAAAAATTTATTCCATAATTTGTTTGCTAATCATAAAAATATTCAAACGTATGATGTAAAATTCGAAATAGGCTCACTTGCGTAAGTGTCAGATGCGTACAAACATTATTTAGTATTACTTGCGTACAAATAAGGGTCGGCTCAAGCCCAGGTAGTAAAGGTACTTAGGCCGAGTGTCAGATGCGTACAGCGATTTTACAAATAATCAAGTTAGTATTCAATTTTAATATTGACCAAGTTTATATTTAGTGGTTTAAATTTAATTTGTGTAGATTAATGAGCATGGCCGAGTTGTCTCCCAAAATTTGAAATTATACCTGATACAAAAAAAAGTCATGACCGAGTTTTTTTCCGCGCATGGTCTCTCAAGATTAAAAGGTAACCTAACCTAGCCAATCATTTGCGCCAGTCGTCATTTGCGCCGATGAGATAAGCGCTTATATTGAATAATAACATAACTAAAATTTAAACCTTAACCTAACCTACCCTACCCTAAGCCAACAATGACGCAGATGATAGGGTTTCGTGGCGCAAATGATATACCACTATTGACTCGACATTTCCCAAACCTCTGAACGCATCTGACACTCGGCCTAAGTACCTTCACTACCTGGGCTTGAGCCGACCCTTATTTGTACGCAAGTGATACTAAATAATGTTTGTACGCATCTGACACGTACGCAATTGACACGACACCGTAAAATTCGAAGATACTATAATAATTGCAAGATCCATCAATATTAACAGCAGATTGATAAGAGAAGCAATAGAAATTTATAAAGAAAAAAATCTAAAAGATTTTTACTGTTTCTTACTTTTATTGCAGTTTTGAATAAAACCATGTCATTTAAAAATCCTTTAAATATAAATACCTATTGTTTTTTTTTCCAAGTTGATGATTACCTAGCCATAAATAACATTATAGTATTATATAAATAATAATTATTTTCAGAAATACAGTAATTATTTCTGCCTGCTTATTAATTTTATTAAATGATTTAGCATAATAAAAATCTAGTAAAGAACTTAATATATAGTTTAGTATCAATATAATTAAAGTACTACAACGCGAATGACACACTGAGAAAAATAGATATTTAACAAATTGGATAATAATAAGTAGATATTTATTTGAAATATACGAGTATGTTTACTGTATTCACAAATTTATACATTTTTAAAATCTACTCACATATATATTTTAATACTATATTAAGAATTAAGACTGTAATACTATATACAAATTGATGGTATTAAATTTTTGTTTTTATTATATTTATAGTTAATTTTTAAATATACTTATTTTGTTAGTTTTGATATCTTGTGTTTGTGTCACCTTTTTAAATATAAATAGCGTTACGATAACTATCCATTTTTCTCAGTGCATCAAGCTTGAATTCTATTAAAACTACAACAAATTATTTTTTTTTTATGTATATTTTAAACATAATAAATTATTATAGCAATAATAATATGAACATCTTAATTATGCTTAAGCAGAAAATGCTTAGTAACAAAATCTAAATGACATAAACCCAGCTGTTTCTCTACACGTATACACGATGTTGATATTTTATAATAACTATGATTTAGTGTGTTGACCTTCGTTTTAAATCGCGGATTAGACACGAATGAAATATAATGGTTTAGCTTAAAATATAAATACGTACATGAAGAGAGATTGGTTACATGATGTACCTTTTGCTACGGTTACGTGCTATGCCGATTCGTTTTTGTTTGAGTTCGAAAATATAAAGGCCCCCTCCCCCTTTATCTCACTTCCTTCCTGTCTATTTTATTCCATTTGCTGTTTATCAAACTAATTTTTATTTGTCTGTTGTTACCTGGATTGGATGTTAGAATGTGTCTGAACAATATCACCCAGGTATGTATATAATCTTTTGTATTGACGCTAGGTGAGATAATTTGTAATATACTGTGAAATTTTTGTGAGAAAATTTAGTTTCATAATCTTAACCCTTTCGGGATGGAATAAATTTTTCTTAATAATAATAACCACTGTAAAAATGTATAACTTAAATTTATGTTAGTTTACATAGATATAGCTGTTACCGTAAAAGCTCGAAAAACAGTAAATCCTAGAATTTACTTGCTAAAGTTAGGATTTACCAATTTCATGTGGTAAAACTACGAAAAAATGTATCATCAATATAATTTCGGACTTCTGCCACGCCACTAACTAACTAACTAACTAACTAACTAACTAACTAACTAACCTAACCTAACCTGACCACTTTGGCTCGGTAAACGCTCGAAAAAACCATTTTTCGTACATTTACTACATCTAATTGGTAAATCCTAGGTTTAACGCGTCTATCCTAGGATTCACCAATTTTCGAGCTTTTACAGTGACATAGCCACGGTTTTCGTCATTTCTTGAAATTAAAAAAAATATCATCTAATTAAATTAAATAAATAAATCATCTAAAATTTAACTATTTTCTGTGTATTTATATCTTCCGAGAAGAACAATACTAAATTTGCTAGCGCTACATAAATAAATTAATGAGTTTTTATATTTTTCGAGCATTTTCTACCTAATTAATATAAGATGTTTTGCATTATCTTAAAACCGGTATTAGTTAAAACCAATTTTAAAACCGAACTTATAGTACCAGCCAAAGTTACTACAAATATTTTACAGTCAATAAACCAAATGCTCACATATATAAATTTAACATTCAACGACATACTGTCTAACCATTAATAAACATCCATCACAAACCAGATAAAAAAATAAACAAATAAAAAAACCGCATAAAAACCAAATCCCTAGCGGTTCTCGATCCTAAACCATAAACCATATACGATGCGCGCAAATCTTAAGTTCATTGTCGGAAGTGGCGCTTTTGTAAAAAAAAATCGGATACCAGTTAGGGGATGTTCACCCCTATCCAACGGTCCGTTGAACGATCCATTTCCATTATACCGCGTGTAGATCATTTGGGGAGGGTAGTTGCACCCCAAAATCCCCGGGACCCGGCTCTGTAATCCGTTGATATATGGGCCGGCATTCAAAATGTAATAAAAATATTATTTGATGGTACGCGGAGTAAAGGAGAAATGCTTTTTGTAACATTAACACGCGAACAAATACTTTGTTTTCAATGTTTTCGATTTCAGGGTAGTTTTCAATTGTTTTCGATTATTTTTTGTTTAGTAAAATACGTTATCAGTATTATTAATATGAAATTTTAATGAAATTATATGATTTGTTCACGTTTTATTACAAAATAGTATAATCTAAAAAAAATACTCTAATTACTATTTATGTATATTTATTGATTTTCTGCTTTATGCATGAATAAAAATACTGTTATAGAACAATTAAACACAAAATTAACAAGATTAGAAGCATATATAGACCACTTTGACATTTCTCGGAAAGTTGGCAACACAATATCTTTAATAAAATGTTAATTTACGTGGGCACTAGAAGAAACTTTCCTGAAAATTTGATGAAAATCGAATAAATAATGTAGCCACAATGAATTTAAAAAAAAAATGTGATTTTTTTCTCGATAAGTTGGCAATACTGTATTTTGTTAAAATTGCATAATTTATTTAGGCACTAGAAGAATTTTTTATGAAAATTTGATTGAAATCGGTTAAATAGTGGTCATAATAAATTTTCTAAAACTTTAGTAATTTTTTCCTCGTATAGTTGGCAACACTGGATATTAATAAAATTATATAATTAATGAGAGCGATAGGGAAATCTTTTCTGAAAATTTGATCAAAATCGGATAAATAATGTAGCCAATATAAATTTTTAAAAACTTTAGTAATTTTTTCTCAGAAAATTGGCAATGCTGGATATTAATAAAATTATATATTTAATGGAAGCATTAGGGAAATAATAAGGGAATAAGTAATGTATCCAATATGAATTTTTATAAACTTAGTAATTTTTTTCTCGGAAAGTTGGCATCACTAGAAAAAATAAAACCACATGACCATCGTGGGTACTAGACAAATTTATCCTGAAAATTTCATTAAAATCGGTTGAACCGTCTAGGAGTTGCGGCCACAAAATTTTGACTTACGACTGAGCAAGCTAACGACGCACACACATACACCCACATAAACTAAGTTCAGATTCGTCATCTAGGGACTATATGAAGGATTTCTATAGTTTTTTCTTGATAAAAGTCAATCGATCTCTATTTTCTATCGGTCGTAAAAATTCAACAAAATTTATATTATTCTGTATAACAATTCACATCTCATATATTTTTTCGAAACAATAATAATGATATTTAAAGAAAATATGGCTTGTTAAAAAATATATTTACTTGTATTTTATGTAATTTTTATTAATAATGGAATATTGATATTGAATTATTAATTATACATATATTTTTAAATAGTACGAATAATCAGTTATATTAAATATGCTCTACAAAATTAATAAAAAAATATTTATTCAATCGTCCTTTGCAATTTTGTGTAATCGCCCATACGAGTGTGACTGTTCACCTTAATAATATTTTTTCTGTAACTGTAATGAAATGTGTCACTTATAAACCTTATCATTAGTTAGTAAATTTAGTATATTGTACACACCTTCTCTTTGCTATGACAATATAAGTTAAAATAATTTTGAGTTGTTGCTAAAATACCGTAGTCATATGAATTGCAGCACTCGCCAAGACTTATGCTGCAAATTTTTATACTTATAAAAAATTAGTACCATTTTATTCTCCTATTTCTATTCTATATACCTTTTATTTAAAATTTAAAAAAAAAATTCCTAATTACAAATAACTTTACTGATTATTATGTTTCCGATATCTTGCAATTTTAATCTATAAAAAAATAAGGCGATACTTATTCGTAACTGATAAGAAATGTTTAATTAATGAAAAGATATCTATTTTTAGAATTTATTATTATTTCATCAATTACATAGTATAGTTTCACATTATTAAGTTTGAATTTAACAGCTGGTTTCATAAAAAATACTTTAAGCTAGCAAAAAAGTGTCGTTTTTAAATTCTAACATTTCTCTGATAGTTTCTCGAAATTTAACTCAAGAAAGAATTATTTCGTATATATATACAGGATGTAACAGAATAACTATTCCTAATTTTCAGAAATAATAGAGGGCACACAAAGAAACATCTTTTATTAATAAACTAGTGTCCGGAAATTTTTTTTCTCTTTTTTTTTCGGCAGTCGATTGTACATCGTTACAACTTGTGTATCGAAAATGGTGGTCGTAACTTCGAACAATTTTTATAAAGTTTAATGAGCTATTCCTATTATTTCTATATAATAAAATGTTCCTTAACTTAACTACTCTTTGATGTTTTGATTAAGATTTTTTTTAACTATATCTAGTGTATCTTGGCACCGAGAAATTTCCGGACACTAGTTAATTAATAAAAAATGTTTCTCTAAGTGCTCTCTATCATTTCTGAAAATTAGGAATAGTTATTCTGTTACACCCTGTATATATTATCGATTTCTCCTGCTAATTTTCTATATCAACCTTTCAAACAAACGTCGCTGTACTTATATAATATTTTAACAAATAATCAAATAGACTACAGCAGGGATTCTTAACAGGGGGGTCCGCGGCCCCCTGGGGGCCGCGGACAGTATATAGGGGGGCCGCGAATATATTAGAATTTTTCAAGTTTTTATATTTTTACAAATAAAAAAAAATGTTACTAGTTTTTATAAGTGATACATATGTAAGTGACAGATGAATTTAATGACATCTCAATATTCGTAAACATGGTTAAACTAAAGTCTAGGTTTACAATTTTTATAGTACAACAAGTATACTTTCATTTGCAAATATACCTATTTTTCAAGAAATATGTTATTACTGACAATCTGATAAAGCATTTTTTGTTCATTGCATTTCGCATGAATTTTCTGCCTGCTTTTAATTCGCTTCCTCAATCAATTAAAGACATAGATAATTTCAAAATCTTCAAAAACTGTTTGCAGACACACTTTATTCAAAAATGTTACTATGATATTGCTGAACACTGCACATAAAAATATTGTATTTAGTATTTTAAGATTTTAAGGGGGCCGCGAATATAATTTCGGATTTTAAGGGGGCCGCGAATATAATTTCGGATTTTAAGGGGGCCGCGACTAATAAAAGGTTAAGAACCGCTGGACTACAGTACAGTACATGACTGGGCATGCTTTTTCTACCAGTGCAAAAAAGAAATCTCAATTTCACTAAGATTCTCATTTGTACGCCGTACCAAAGTTTTGTCCAACCCCCAAATATCCTTCTTCACACTTCCAAAAAAAAAAAGAACATCAACAAAACTACTTTATCCATTTACTTAACATCATAAAATATAATATACAAACGGAAATTTGTATAGATATGATGTTTACAAGTCATGTGATGTCTGTCGTCATTACTGATTCCATAGAATCATCCTCAAAGTTAATCCTTAACAGTCCAACAAAACGTACAAACAACGAAATGCCTTGGTACAATATACAAAACGTGACGATGAATAAAATTAAGTCCTTTTAAAGGATATATAGACATTAAGACGTGCTAGTTGAATGATATCGCTTTTTAAGTCATAACTATATATATATATATATATATATATATATATATATATATATATATATATTCAATCCTATTTTGGACTTGTTTGCTTCAATGAGCACCTAATTATTTCAAGGTTAAGTATTTTCAATATACGCACATACGTATTGCTGCAAAAAGAATATGCTATTCGACACGTTTCGTTCAATTCAAACGAAAATTTCTTTTCGCTTGTTATTTATAAACTATTAGTTCTAGTTATTGTTTAGCGATAGAAAATGTCAACAATATTTTATTTATTAACAATCAATTCAGTGTCATTTATTGTTATTCAAGAATTCACTACTGAATTTTTATTTATTTTTTTTTAGTTTGTGAAATAGAAACAATATTTCCATTGCTATAGCTAATCATCTGATTAACTAAGCGATTAGATTAGGATTGTTTTAAGAGAGAAACCACTTCCTTAAATGTAAATTTTGTATAAAATCCGTAAAATCATTACAATCTCAATAGTAATACTTAAAATTTGTACAATTTGTGGAAGTATTTCACACTAAAAGTACTGACCAGAATAAATCCCTGGACATGGAAACTACTGGAGAATTAGAGGTTAATTATAAACTAATTAAGTGCTCTATTCCCGAATTTTAGGCTCTTTATTTTTTTTAAATATCTTCAAAAACTCATGTATCTACATGTAAATACAAAAAATGAACTATAATACAAACTGAATATTGAGTATTTTGTAAATGCAATATTTTCATAATTATTTATGAATATAAAATATTGAAATATATCCAAACTTCACATTTTTACTATTACAACAGCAAACAATAAATAACATGCATAAAATAATAAATAATATTCCAAGAAAACAAATAAAAAACGGCATTTAATTATTGTAATTTAAAAGCAGCGCCGGTACATTGATTTTGACATTGATATTTAATTTCTGTATGCATTATGAGATGCGCCAACAACCAAACATTATAATTAAAAAAAATACCCAAAACATTGTAGGCTGATCACGTGCGTAAATTACCCGTTTCAAAAACAGTTTCTTAAGTAGTATAATGAATTGAAATATAATTGATTATATATAATTAAGTGTGCAGTTGTATCTGCGCTACGTGTGAAAGAAATCGAAATTTGTGAAAGTTGTCAAACTTCCAGTTTTAGTTGAAACTTTAAAGGGTTATGTGGAAGAGAAAATTAAAATGCAAAGTGTTTTGCATATTAATTAATATGTGTTTATGAATGCTACAGTAAAAGTATACAGTTTTAGTCATAGATACTTAATTGATAAAATTTCTAATCCTTTGTGTCCTAATAAATATTGTAAAATATTCTTGTGCACATGCTTACATATGTGTTTTTTACGATCGCTTATGAATTTCAAAATATATTCTCTAATATTCTAATCAGCAGATTGAACATTTTATGTTCCGACGCAATATTACATACATACATACACAATCACGCCATGTACCCAAAAGGGTGTGGCACAAACTCTTTTCATCATCCCGAAATCAGTCGCCTCCAAATACTCCTATCCAAACAAGCAACTTTTGCTTCATCCACATTCATAATTCCTCTCATACATGCTCTTTTATTCCTACTACTTGGAAACTTTCGCTCACGTATACCATCAAAATCATTCAAATAAATCTTTTTAACCAAACGTTCATTAGACATTCGCTCAACATGCCCGAACCATCTTAACTGACTAACACCAACTTTTGCTACAACATTTCTTTCAATTTCACACTCATTATACACTAATCTATTTCGTACCCGATCTTTCCTATTTACACCACATACCCCACGTAAAAATCTCATTTCCACAGCAGTCATTTTCCGTTTATGCTTTTGCAACCAAACCCAACATTCACTACCATACATCAACGTAGGCACCAAAACTGCATTGTATATACTTAAACGGGCTTATTTGAAAACATTTACATTCCTAGCAAAAGTTCCCAAAGCACCCAAAACCTTACAACCAGCATTTACTCTCCTTTCAATTTCACGATCAAAACGGTCATCTCTATAGACAGCAAACTACCCAAATACACAAATTCATCTACCTGTTCTAAACGTGCACCGTGAATATATACATTACATTCAGTCATCAAATCACCGTTCTCATAAAACTAAAACTTTGCACTTATCAACATTCAACACAAGATTCATATCTTTACCAACAACATTAATTCTATCAATCATAATTTATCTATTTTTTTTAAATTAGTCAATAATTATAAAAACGTAATTAGTTTATTAGAAAAATTTAGGTCAACACTGGGAGTTTGGTATTACAACATTTGTTATCTTCAGGTTTTCACGGCCGGTAGTGTAGTAGTAAAAATATTTTTAAAATTTTATTTAGCTAACAAAATAATGTCATATACTTATAAAACACTCATATGATATTCCAACGTGAAATTCCAAAATATGTATCACTCACACACACCACAAAACTCAGTTATCGGTTGATTAGCGTTGATTAATCGCCAACCACCCACGCACTTACGATTAGTCAAAAACCCGGGCAAAAATTTGAATAATCATTGAAGCAAGACTTCAACTTATTGAAGGGATGGGGGTGGGCTGGAGGACATCCCCGATCAGCCCCTTTGTTATCGTTTTACCCTAAAAGCATCTATTGCTTAAATGGGTAATTCAATTTGTTTTGGAAGCCAATCTGTACTTGTCGCACACTGATTAGGGTTGTCAACTGTTTAAAACGATGGCTAAGGGGAGGATTGCTGATGACATAGGAAAATTACATTTTTACGACGAATTTTTCCGTAGAAATTTTAACGTATGCGATTTATTGAGTGGACGTCTTTTTGTCTTCTTGTCACTTGGTGCATAATTATGAATTGATGTGAGAGATGCAATTTTTTTCAAGTAAATTGAAGTGTTAGAAATTTAAATTATTCGAGGCTTATGTTGTTTCAAAAGATCTTGTATTAATTAGATTTTTATAGGATTTTTTCTTAAATAAAAAAACTATTTGAAGTTTTACAATTTTTTTTTTTTGATTTGATGTTGAAAATAAGTACTCTGCAAAAATATGTACTACCTATTTTATGTAATCAGGGTGTATAACGAAAAGTTGAAATAGATTTCCCGTATAATTTCCGCTTTTTTCCCTGTATATTTAAAAAAATTCCCGTATGTAAATATACAAGTTTCGATAAAGGAAGTAAAAGAAGTGTTAAATCGAAGTTATTTATTGCATATATTATATTTATTTACCACAATTACAGCCTGGAACATGAACTATCGCAATCATCAAATTATAATTCCATCTTCTTTTTCTTTATTTCTTCTGAAATTATATGAAAATCTTCCATCATCAATCGCTTCCTTAGTTATAAATCCTTAAATATTACAAATTCACGTACAACAAAAAATTTCTTAGCATAATTCCCGCTTTTTTCCCGAGTAACAAAATTCCCGTATAATTCCCGCTTTTCCCGTTTTTCACGCCCGTTATACACCCTAGTAATTTCATTGTTTACTATAAAAAAAACTATATAATATCACACATTTCTCAGTATTGGCAATATAAAAAATTGTGATATACTTTTTAATGAAATTAATAAAATAAATGTATAACTTAAAAAATAATGCCTGTCAAATAGTAGATAAAAAATGGGCAACTACGTTGCTTATATTTTGTAAAATTAGCTATTTTTGTTTTATACAGTATAAATAAAGTCTAGTGATAGAAAAAAAAAACCTTTCAGGACTCATTATATTAAAATAAAAAGAGTTAGAGGATTAAGTAATTTACATATTTTATTTAAAAATCGACGTTCCGATATACTCTACGTATATCAACATTAGGAAAAAATATTCTGATATTATACGTTGAGTATATCGAAACGTCGATTTTTAAATAAAATATATACAGAACTAAATCCTAAACTTTTTATTTATTATTTTATTAAAAAATTAATAAAATCTAATTTTCGAAAATGGTTAAAAAAATCAAAAACAGTCAAACCCTGCTTTATTTCAATATGTTTTATAAAAAATTAACAGATAATAGTAATAATGTTTCCTATATAATTTCAGTAAAATGAATCTCACTGTAAGTATAGTACACTGTAAAAAATCAATGTAAATTTACATTGATAATTATAGTAATTTTACTGTGATTTTTATTGTAACTTTCGAATTTTTTGATAAATTTTCAATAATTTATTAAAATTACTTACTACAAAAAAAAAAAGTAAAATTACTATGATTATCAATGTAAATTTACATTGATTTTTTACAGTGTACGACTAGCGCAAGAAGAGATAAATATTTCTGCAAAACTGTACACATATACACGTATAGTACAAGCACACACACACACACACACACATATATATATATATATATATATATATATATATATATATATATATATATATATATATATATATATATATATAACACTCATCCCATGATGAACAATGTCTGAGTTACACTGATAGAGTCAATGAGTAGGATATTTCTCTTGTGTTGGCAATATGAACGATTATTCCACACAAATAATTATCCTACCATGTTTACATGTTAAATTTGCAATTTCAAAATGTTTTCACATTTTTTTGGATTTTTCGGAATTGTACGAAAATATTTAATTGATTTTAAATGATTCCACTAAGTTTTTAAAGGATTTTGCCAAAAATTTTAAAGGATTTTATTTAATTTGTACACCAGATTGTATAAGTGATTTCTTCCTCAGTTTTTATAATAAAAATAAATATCTTAATATAAATAAATAATAATAAGTTACAGTATAACTATTTTGAAACCTTTTTATAAATTTTCTATTCAATTTGGGAAAATATATATATATATTGAATTGAAAATTATTAATAATTTTTCACTACAATTTTGTCCAGGAAAACACCACCTCTTTTGTTTACGAAAAAGTGCTTTTATTTTATTTTTGTTTTTAAATAAATTTTTACTTCTACCTATTTTCAAATATTAATAGTATTTCTATTTTTCATATAAGTATATTTTTATATCTAATATTATAAAATTGAAATAAACAGATTAAAATTGCTTAATAAGTAATTTTAAGTAAATGTCAATAATAATTTTGACAAAAATCACTTTTGAAAGTGAGATGAGAATACGGGCCTCTATTTTCAAACTATATAGCAATAATAATTGAGTTGAACGACCTTTGAATATATGAATTTAATTTCTTCTCAAACAGGGGTGTAGGTCACGTTTTTTTAAATAAAACTATTTGGATTTTATTTTACATGCTACTAGTTTCGGTACTACCGCGTACCTTCTTCAGGCAATCTATTTTATTTTGTAAAAAAACATAGCAGTGTTAAACATCATACAATCATACATTAATAAATTTCAATTATTGTCATTGAAATTTATTAATGTATGATTGTATGATGTTTAACACTGCTATGTTTTTTACAAAATAAAATAGATTGCCTGAAGAAGGTACGCGGTAGTACCGAAACTAGTAGCATGTAAAATAAAATCCAAGTAGTTTTATTTAAAAAAACGAGACCTACACCCCTGTTTGAGAAGAAATTAAATTTATATAGCAATAATAAATAATATAAAATATATTTCAGTGTAAACAAACAACCTTTTTACTACATCTGCCTAAATCTAGCTGAAAATATCGTATAAGATTCCCCATGTAAACGTGGTATTGGCTTAGTTACGGCAGGGTACATGTTATGTGACAAAGAACTCATTTGCATAGACATTAGATTGCCTAGTTGATACGCGTTTAAAAAAAAGAGTTCATGATAAATGACGAGAAAATAACCCCAGTCTCACGTACACATTCAAATTCGGAATATTAAACATGGCCCAGAACGAAAATTATTCCATTCGATTTTTTTCCTATATACTCGAAAGAATATTTTCATACATTCACATACAAAAAGTTTAATTCCAGTGAAAAAAAAAAAGGTTAATTGTGAAAGACTTAACTCATTTATATGTTGACAAAAATTTATATCTTTATACAACTTAAAATATATATACAGGCTGGTCCAGAATTATGTACCGTAATTGCAAGAGCTGATAGTACGTTCAAAAATAAGGGTACCTTTTTATATACACTTTTTCCAAAACTCAATAATAAGGGAGATACAACCCTGTAAGAGCACGAATTTACAAACTTAAAAAAACAATGCAGTAACATTAAATGGAATAATGCGTTCACTAAATAAAAGAATTAGATTGTGTATACAACAAAATGGAGGACATTTTGAACATCTACTGTAAAACATTATTTTGGTGACTACACTGAGAAAAATGGATAGTTACCGTAACGCTATTTATATTTGAAAAGGTGACACAAACACAAGATATTAAAAATAACAAAATAAGTATATTTAAAAATTAACTATAAATATAATAAAAACAAAAATTTAATACCATCAATTTGTATATAGTATTACAGTCTTCATTCTTAATATAGTATTAAAATATATATATGTGAGTAGATTTTAAAAATGTATAAATTTGTGAATACAGTAAACATACTCGTATATTTCAAATAAATATCTACTTATTATTATCCAATTTGTTAAATATCTATTTTTCTCAGTGTAATTAATATTAGTATTGTATGATTCTTTCGAAAGTTGGAAGTTTTCATTAAGTTTGATTAAAGTGTTAAGTGTTGAAATATGGTTTTTATTTTACCCCTAATCTATAGTCTATAGCCTATAGTCTATATTCTAAAGTCTATAGTCTCTAGTCTAGAGTCTATAGTCTATAGTTTATAATCTATAGTCTATAGTCCTATAGTCTACAGTCTATAATTCTATAGTCTATAAACTATAATCTATGGTATATAGTCTATATTCTATAGTCTTATAGTCTATAGTCTATTGTCTATAGTCTATAATCTATAGTCTATAAAAAGTCTATATAAAAAGGTACCTTTATTTTTGAACGTACTATCAGCTCTAGCAATTACGGTACATAATCCTGGACCACCCTGTATAACTATATTACAAGTTCATTCACATGAAAAGGTGTAATTTATACAGGGTGTTAGGTAAGCATGCGGCAAAAATTCAAGGGGTTATTCCTTGGCCTATTCTAAGAATATTTTGTCCTATGATGATTTTTGAAAAACCCACTGAGTTTATCAAGTGAAGAATTTGACGACTTGCGAAATCGGATAAACTCAATTAGAAACGACCCTGGTGTGTTTGAAAGAGTTCGGCAGTCAATGTCGAGAAGATTGAATGCTTGTATCCGGGCTGGTGAAAGTCATTTCGAACATTTATTGTAGATTGAGCAACTTTACATGTACTTTTTGATAATAAAATGTTGTTACTGTCGCAAATTTTGTTCACCCTGTATCTTCAAAAAGGATTTTTCAAAAATCATCATAGGACAAAATATTCTTAGAACAGGCCAAGGAATAACCATTTGAATTTTTGCCGCATGTTTACCTAACACCCTGTATACAAACGCTTGATTCACATAAAAGAAGCTCAATTCCAATGAAAAAAACTTAATTATGAAAGGATTAAATCTTATATATATACATATTGTTGTTCAAGGATAAATATAAATATTTATGAAAAATGTTGCCGAAAACATATAATATTTGTTAAAATTATGTATATTTTTCTAAAATCTAATAACAATATTTCGCAAAACTAAATCTGAATATGATAACAACTTTTAAAATACAACTCGTTTTTTAAAAATTGAATCTTTCAGGACTCATTATATTACAATAAAAAGAGTTAGGATTAAGTTCTACATATATTTTATTTAAAAATCGACTTTCCGATATATGTTCTCCACACTAGGAAAAAGTATCCTGATGATAATATACGTAGAATATATCGAAACGTCGATTTTTTCATAAAATATATACAGAACTTAATCCTAAACTTTTTATTTATTATTTTATTAAAAAATTAATAAAATCTAATTTTTGAAAATAGTTAAAAAATTGTAAAAAAAATCAATGTAAATTTACATTGATAATTTTAGAAATTTTACTGTGAATTTCATTGTAATTATAGAATTTTTCGATAAATTTGCAATAATTTAAATCTTATATACTACTATATTGTTATTCAAAGATAAATATAAATATTTATAAAAAATGTTACCGAAAAAATATTATATCTATTAAAATTATGTATATATTTTTTTTAATCTAATAACAATATTTCGCAAAAACAAATCTGAATATGATGACAACTTTTAAATAGCAATTTAATTTTTCAAAATTGAATATTTATTAATAGAAATATTAATTATTTATTAAATTTAAATAACAAATTTAATTTTCAATATATTTATAATAAATTTTAAGTAAAAAAGTACGTCATAAAACTATTCATTATTAAAACAAACAATTAAATTACATAATATAATTTCTGTATAATATCTCGTTAAAACTACACTCATTATAGATTTTTTTTATTTTTAAATTCTTTTGTTTAAAAAAAGGAAACAAATAATTCTACGAATCTAATTTTCTAATGTATGTATACCTGTCCTACTATCAAAAAGTAAATATGTCTGTACACGATTTTTTACTACAGAAATGTAAGTTTAAACAATATTTGTTGATAAAATATTGTATATCGATGATAATTCTTATCATATAATGTCAAAAATTCTAGTTTAAAAATAGTCATAAGAACATATATTTTCATACACAGCATTTTAGATTAATCTAGACAAACATTTATAAAATATAAATATTTTAATATTAATGCTGAATCTCTGCATTTTCTACGAGATAATTAAATGACAGCAAAACTTATCAATATTCATTAAACTATCAAATTTTGAAACGATTTTACAAATCTTATCTATATTACACATACAGAATCTCAATATAGGTAATAATTATTAAATAACAGCATTCTACAATTTACTACAAAAGTTATTTTCAGTAAAAACACGGTGATTTGAGCGTTTAGGCAGACAAGCTTATATATTCCGTATTCATATTTATTTGTATTTTACAATAACAATTTGCATTAAGTAACGAGCATTAACAACAGTCTGAATTGATCGTGATACTTGAAATTTAATTGCAATAATAAAATGAACAACTGATTACATTTATATGAGACATTAAAAAAACTTACGTTTAGCGGCCAATATAAGATCTTTCACTTCCTTAATAAGTCTCTTAATCTGTTGGCTTGTATTTTCAAGTTCTTTTTCGTGTTTGTGTAGATTTTCACGAAACGCAGGACTGTCATACATGCACTCGGTAAATTCCAAAGGTGGTAATCCGACACCCATTTTGAAAATAAAATTATTTTTAAAAACCATACACGAAAATTAAAAACGTTCAACAGCAAATCTGATTAATAAAACCCCACTAAAAACTTAGTTCAAATTCTGTTTATTTTAAAATGTTATTTGACATAACAACTGCGGCATATTAACACATGACCACTTGCGACCGATGTTGAGATAAAACTACCTGTTGTTGACCGAAAACTAACTAGACAACGAAATGCGTACTGAAGTTGGTAACAAGCAGGGGAATGAGATTTCTAGAGATACTATATAATATAATAATTATATATTTTATTATTATTATTATTATTCTAATTATTATTATATTATTATTATATAATTATTATTATATTATTATATTTTTATATTATAGTATCTCTAGAGATTTCGAGATTTCAGAGATTTCTACACTGTGCTGACATCTTACGTGAATTTTATCAACATTCAATGACATTTTGTCAAATGTCAAATATATAACCAATTTTTTAAAGTTGCATATTAAAAATACATGTTAAATTTTATTTATAAATGGCTTTACAAACATTTATAACATTTCCTCGTGAAATATGTGAAAATATATTACGATTTTGTAATGGATTTACATTAATACAAGCTGAACTTGTCTGTACGGAATGGAAAGATATTGTTAAATATTTAGAAAAGGTATCGTTTATATTTAGATTTTTATTTTATTTTTTAATATAATATTTATTTCAGAAATATAATATATGGAAAACTTGTTGTTATAATGATTTACCACAAAATGTATTATATTCGATTATGGGAAGTTTTTCCGGCACAAATGATGACAGCAAATGGAGAATTATTTTTAAAAATTATTATTCTTGGAGAGATTTACGAATAATAAATTCCGAACTAATAAAAAACAACAATATGTGTTTTGTTCAGCCTATTACATGCGCAAAAATTTCTGGTACGTATCTATATCAAATGATATTCGGATTCAAATAGTTGAATATAATATTTCCCTAATAAGTAAAAAAATGAAACGGTTTTAGGTTGTAGTTCTGTATTAATATTTATTAATAATCAACGTTTCGACAAAATCAATGTACGTCTTCATAAATATTAATACAGAACTACAACAACTTAGAGCCGTTTTATTTTTATCTAATGAGTTTTAAAAGCTTTTTTACTATGTTAGTTCATTTCATTTTTAATACAGGCAACAAAATAGCTTATGCAACATTGTCAGGAGAAATAATTATTATAAATGAATTATATGAATATTGGGATAGTTATAGTGTAGGTAATTTGAGCTATATAGAAAATCTAGAATTTATAAATGGTAACTTAAACAAATAATATGCTTTTGGAACATTATTAATTTATCACTATTTTATAGAGAGTCACATATATGATGATGATGATGATGATGATGATGAATACAGCTATGAACATTCTCATATGATTATAATATGTCCAAAAAGATTTCTATTATTAAAATTAACCCCAGGATTGGATTTAATAGAAGAATATTTATATATAAAACATGTTAGGTAATTTATTGTTATAATTCATTCAAAATTAGAATTTAACTCGCTAATATTTAAGTTTAAACTATATTTATAATTAGTTGGAAGTCTTGAAATAATAAAAATAATTTGTAATATGTCGGTTAATTTTTAGTGTTATATATATATATATATATATATATATATATATATATATATATATATATATATATACACATTCACGCCATATACCCAGAAAAGTGTGGTACAAATTTTTCATTTAAGGAGAAATTAGTTTCCGCCAAACGTTCCTATCCAAAACCACACTTAAATTAAAATAAAGCTAAATACGTAGTTCGGAAGCTAAGCTTCCATCTTCAGTAGCTAAATAAAATTTACAAAAATTCTTATCTGTGATCCGAAGTACATCCGTGATCTTTGACAAGTGCTTAAGTGTTTATGTTCTTCGGATCACAGGTAAGATTTTTTGTAAATTTTATTTAGCTACTGAAGATGGAAGCTTAGCTTTCTAAATTCGAATTTAGCCTTATTTTAATTTAAGTGTTTATTTTTATTTAAATTTCGCCACAGTAGATCGTTTTCTAATCTTATATTCCTATCCAAACAAGTAATTTTCGCTTCATCCATAGTTATGATAATTCAAATATGCACTTTTTTCTTGTCAGTTGGAAAAATTAGCTCACGCAAAACATTTTCAATTCTACCTTCCCATCTACTCATTAAATATTCGCTGAAGATGTTCATACACCAATTTATTTTTATTTTTTAAATACTATATCCTACTATAGGTTCATTACAACCTACTATCAAATCAGTTCAACAGTCGATAGGAATAAACATGAATTAATCAAAAGTGAAAAAAGCGAAAACAAATTGAAACAAATCCCTATTTTTCGTCTGGGTTAAAATCTAATTTTGAATTTATCTATAACACACTTTGTGTTTTATAATATATATATATATATATATATATATATATATATATATATATATATATATATATATATATTTCGAAATTACAGTGTTTATGATAAATACGTTTGCTCCGCTGATTATAACGGATTAGTGAATGTAATGGAAATGGAAATTAACGAAACGAATGAAGCTAGATTAAGTATAATTTCTAGTTGTCAATTATATTCACCAACACAGATTCGATCATTATGTATTTTTAGCGATATGGTTACAGTAGCCACTGATAATAATTTAATGTATTTTAATTATTCGAAAGATCGTAGATATTGTGTGGCAAGAGATGGCCAACAATTGCCATTTTCATATGGTATTGTAGATCGGTACTGGATGTTTTATAACAAAGTTATTTTTTGTACCAGTAAGTTTTACGTAACGAAATTACAATTTGCGGCTTGCCACAGGAAAAGGAACCTTATCTTAAAGTGATTTTAGTAAACAAAATTATTGGATTATTGCATTAAGGGGGCATTCCTTAATTCTTTATAAGCTTATAGTCTGTAGATTATCCTTGTGAAACGATTTGGTCGAACTCGAAGTCCTACCATGCTTGAGCGCAATGCGTCTAGCACCACGACTATACTTTTGTTTTGTAAAACTTTAAACGCGTTTTACTCAAAATGACTTTTTTTAAACTGGGCGGGAGCAAAACGCGAAAACTATCAAACCAATCTTGATGCGATTTTTTAAAAATTAAACAACACAATTTATTGGAACTTGAACCACTTTCAGCCATTTTTATGAAGAATAAGTATTTTTAAAGTGTGATAAATTTTGTTAAAAATTGACCTCCAGATAATCTCATCTATTTTCATAATTCGTAAGTAGAATTTATATCAGATGACTATGACGATTTCAATCCACGTCAGCAATACACCATTGAAGAAATTTGAAAATAATCTTCAAATGACAGCAAATAAGATGGAAAAAACCCGAGGTAAAATCTTCGTTCCAATCCCAGAAAAAAAATTCTGAAAAACACCCTATTTTCGGCCTTCAGAAAGAGAATGCTCCCTGAAATGCTACCCTACATTCTTTCTGTGCAACTAAAACCAATTTTAATTTATTTTTCAATGCTAGATAGTTTTTTTACACTTTTTGGTATGATTTAGATCAAGCATGTCAAACTTGCGGCCCCCGGACAGAATAAATAAGCGGCCCGGACACAATAAATAATAAGATAAAGTTTTGTGAAATGAAGCTGAGACATATTCTCAAATTGAAATTAATTTTACGTTAATATTAGGCCTGACAAAGATTTAAAGATTTTACGTTTTTAATCTTGGTGATATAACATTTGTAATAAACAAATGAGGACAAAGAGGTATCAAATATCGGGAAAAAAGTATAATTAATTTTGTTTTGTTAATTTTTACACTATTTAAAATAAATTCATTCTATGATTATGAGACTTTCTATTTTTTGCGGCCCATTTAAATTTGGACCTTCATTTTTTGGCCCAGAGAAATTTACGAGTTTGACATGCTTGATTTAGATATTTGTTATTCAAAAATGTAAAACTTTAAACGCACGTTTTCTCAGAATACACTTTCGAATTCAAACAGTTTTTGGAATATTGGTTTTCTTTCCAGTGATACAAATAACTCAATATTGACTTGGATAGAAGATAAAGTCCTTTTTTCTGTGTCAGATCACTTTTATATTTTTGATTATAAAAAGAAAACTAATTTTGTTTTAGCAAATACATATTTACATATTACAACCATCAATGAAAGGGAAGAAGAAATAATATCGAAAAAAATCAATTGTATGTTAACTTTAGGATCTCCTATATGTGAAATATATCTTCACGGCGATGTACTGATAATTTCAACTAATCTTGGAATGGTATACGAACTATATAAAGAATAATCAATTATTTGTTAACTTATTATTTTATTTATTTAGATCTATATGTACTATGTAGAAGATTGGGCTATGTTTGAATTAGATAAATACGATATAAAAAAATATATATCGAGCACGCCAATTTGTGGAATAGATGTACAAGAACTTGAAAATGAACACAGAATCATATTAACAATGGATGATAATGTTGCACAGTTTTTTATATATCCGTAATTAGTTTTTTTTATATAATATTTATATACATTCATAGCTCCTTTTGGAGCTACTTTTAGACAAAAATGCGTATATTTTTTAAAAATTTCATAACTGTAACTAGTTATGACTTACTGCGTCCTGACAAAATTTGTCTTGGATTTTTAATATTGTAAATTGTTTATTATATATTTATGTGTGTACAAAAATTTATAAACTAGTAAATTGGTTTAAATGAATAAATTTTAAATAAAATATATTATTTGTAGAAACTCTTTTTAACCCAAACAAAACAGGCATTGGCCATCTATTGATTTAAATTTTAAATGAACAAGCTGTCAAGTTTTGTAAACTTTTAAAATTCGAAATGACAGTTGACACATGAAATTAACTTTTATATTTCTTTTACTAATAATTAAATGACCGAGTTTATAACTATTCAAGGTATATATATCGTTTAATTAAGTTATAATTATATTATTTATTTAATATTTATGTTAGTGGGACAATGTGGCAATCAGATTGGAAGTACATTTTGGCCTTTAATTTTACAAGAATACGGTATAAATAATGTACCCGGCGGAATATCCAGACAAAACTCAGCTACATGCAAGATAGATATAAGTGAATCATTTTATAGCTTTTTCTCAGTTGAAGATACTAATTTTGATGGAAGCCTTTCAAACTTTTCCGATTTGAAAAAATTCAATATTAAAGCTAGGGTAAATATTTTTAATATTATATTAAGATCCCAATTAGTTGTCTTATATATTTATATTTAGGCAGTATTAATTGATATGGAAAATGGAGTAGTGGATAGATATCACAGCGGACCATTAAAAAGTCTTTTCGATTCGTCGTGTACGATAAAGAATTATCCAGGATCTGGTAATAACTGGGCTGAAGGATTTTTTACACATGGTAGTGAATATCAAAGTATAATTGAGAAAACTTTGAGAGAAATGGCAGAAAAATGTAATAATTTAGTTGGAATTCTTATACTTTATTCCGTTGGAGGAGGAACTGGCTCAGGTTTAGGATCATTTGTTTTACAATTAATAGAAGAATTATTTCCTAATATAGATAGGTATTTAAATATAATCCTAATTCGTATTAGGTAATTTTATTTAAGAAATCTATTTTTCGAAGATTTATAACTTGCGTGTATCCAAATGGTACTGAAGACGTGATTACTTGTCCGTATAATATGACACTATCAACGAAATATTTAACCGATTATGCAACGTGTGTTTTTCCCGTTGAAAATCGAGCCCTACAAGATATCGTAAAAAAGCAACGCAATCAAAAAAATTGCACGGATACAATGAACTATATCGTTAAGTGTAAACCGTTTCAAGACATGAATACAATCATTGTAAATATGCTTCTGCATTTAACTAGGTAAGCTAAATACCGATGAAATTGGCTTTTTTAGCATTACCACACGAATATTGTTTATAGTTTTCTGTTAGTGGATCACGATTTTCAGGCGGTTTGAATGTCGATATAAATGATTTAGTCACGAATCTGATACCATTTCCGAATATGCATTTCGTTTGCAGTAGCGTTAATCCGGTGACGGTTTCGGTTGATCGATATCGGAAACATGTTGATAGGTAACGTATATTTACAGCCGGTTTCATAATAAACACTTTCATTAAAGTCGTCTTTAAGCCAGCATCGTTTTTAAATTCTACCGGCATAATTATTATTAATATTAATGTCAGAAGATAAACTTTTGTTCTTGGGTCCTGAACCTGCGTTATGATTAATTATAATGTTATTAAATTACCTATCAGGTTTGTTATTGTTTCGACTTTTCAATCAACTTCAGATTTTCTGAATTTAGTTTACTCGAACTACAAATACGGACCAAACTCAGATAATCCGAAGATAACTGAAAAGTCGAAACGCGTCATTGCTAAAAACAATAACGAACCTGATAGGCAGGACCGTTCCTGGAATGATAGCCGCCCAGGTGCAAAAAGGAAATAGCCGCCCTTAAAAATTAACATGATTTATTTTACTATTAATTTGAGGCTAAAAGTGGACCACGGCCGCCCTTTCGGCTGGCCGCCCTAGTGCGGATGCACCTTTTGCACCCCCGCCAGGAACGGCCCTGCTGATAGGGAATTCAATAACATTATTATTATTGTCAATAAAACAATGCTTCTTTGTCAATTTTTCAAACTTCTAATAGTAAAATGATTTGTTATTATTAATAAAAGAATGCTTTTTTTGTCAGCTTTAGATCGACTTTAATAATTAAAGTGTTCATTATGAAACTGACCGTTAATAAATTAGTGCTACACTTTATCTAAAGTCGACTTTAAAGCCAGCAAAAAAAACGTTCTATTGTCATAGTATTATTGCTGTCAATAAAACAATGAGCTTTTTTCCAACTTTTTAAACTTCTAATGGAAAAAAAATTGATTAAAGTCGACTTCAGTCGGAAGTGTTTATTATGAAACCGGTCATTATTATGTTAGAATAATAATATTTGTTTTTGACGATTGCAGCCGAAAAATACGTAATGAAATTTTTATCGATTGTTGCAACAAAAAGAATCAGTTAGTGAAAATGGATCCGTTAGGTAAGCTAACAAAATACTTCTATGATTCGATTCTAAGGTAATTATGTAGCTGTACAGAAAATTTGCTGCTGATGATAGAAGCTTAGCTTCCAAAATATGTATTTAACTTTATTGTTTTTAATTAATGCTGCAATTCTGCGTAAATCTCGTGCCGTTAAGATTCCATTTTCTAGAATCTATAAATTGGAATTTTTTTTTAATAGAAAAACAAATTATTTTGTAACATTGCTAATCTTACAAAATGTGCATAGAATTTTACCATAAATTATAATAGTGTAATTTATTCCAAATTTATTAGATACAGTTTATAAATTTTTGCTAAAGCCTATTATATATAATGTCCAATTTATCATATTTATGAAACGATTTTGTTATAAAAATAACATATTTTTGTCTTTATTTTTGAAGGTTTTAATTCGGTTCTATTGGGCGCATCGCTTATAAGTCGCGGTGATTTTACGATATCCGATATGCGTGATTATGTCGATTACATCCAAACAAAAGCCCGCTTTACAAATTGGAGTCGCAACGCAATCAAAATCGGTTTATGCGATATCCCACCAGCTGGTCATAATTCGTCAATGTTAACTTTATATAATTCATCTGGTATTACGTCACTCTTTAAAGAAGTTAATAGACAATTTGATAAACTTTATTTTAAAAAGGTAAATGTACAAAAGATCTTGCTTGATTTGTTCTGTCATAGATTTTCTTCAAATGAATAAACTGATTTGATATGACTGTTATATATTATTTTGTACTATTATCGTCGACAAAATTAAAGTTGTTTCAATTAATCAATTCGTGGAAACATTTTACAATTGAATATTTAATTTTTTAGTGAAGTACAGAAAAAATACTTTATCGGGCGATTTTATTTTGAATGTATTAATAAGAAAAATCTAAAGGAATTTTTTTTTCAGGCTCATATGCATCATTACACGAAAATTGACGGCTTCGAAGAGACTTTATTTGAAGATTCGCGTGAATCACTATTAAGTAATATTGCTAATTACGAAATGGTTGGACTGGAGAATGATATAGACAGAGCACGTTTTGTGGTTATGTAACAAATTAAGAGAGGGAGAGATTAATTGTTTATTTAATATTGTATATTAAAAAAAAATATAATAAGCATACTATATATGCACTTAAAAATGTACAATTAATAATTTTTATACATAAATAATAGAAAAAGCGAATGCGTTTTAATTTGGAATCTGAGGCAATCCATACTCATCCACTGGAATTCCATCCTGTAACATTTTTATTAATTAAAACTATATACTTTATAGTTTAAGTGCAAAATTTTTTACATTTTTTGTAAATGAATTTGTTACTTTCCTATTCAACAAAATTTAATTTTTTATGCAACTATGCATTTCTGTATTCATAAAACTTATCGTAAATATAACATCATTTTAACTATTATAGTTACATTTTATAAAAGTTGTCAAATATTGCACGGATTCCTAAAATTTGTTATTTAATTATCTGTTTAATTAAAAAATAAAAAACTTTTATGAATACAGATAAAACTATCTTTGTTTGATGAATATTGTAAACCAAATTAGACCCAGTAGCAACAAAGCTTTGTAAAAGCTGAATTACATTATACTTTTTTCGTCTAGATTCATACTAGGTTTCTAGTACTAGTTTCGTTTAAGGTTTGTTCAATTTTCATACTTTTTTCACACTCGGTCGTGTATTGTCGAGTTTCTTCGATTTTTTTCCGATGTATTGCCAGTACGCCAACTTAAAGCTGTGTATGACAGCTACATACACAGAGTATAATATATAACCTATATAACTTCGCTACATATAAGGTTGGTACAATTGCGTGCGCATGCGTATAATGTACCTAGTATGAAACTTGAATAGGAAAATAGAGCATGTTGTATATTTCTATACTAGGAAACTTGGATGCAAATATCTGATTTACATTATACTAGAACTGACTATATGTCCTTGAACGAAACTAGTACTAGAAACCTAGTATGAATCTAGACGAAAAAAGTATAATGTAATTCAGCTTTAACAAAACAAACACAGCCAAAAACAAAAAAAGAAAAACTCTTCTATTACCTTATTTCTAGCGGTAACAGTGCCAGGTTCTATTACCTTATTTTTAGCAGTATCAGCTCCCGGTTCTTTACTAGGTGCTTCTGGTGCTTTAACAACATCATCTAGGTAAGTGGTATCATCATCTAAAGCGATTTCATCGCCAAGTGCATCTAATTCGGCCGCCAATTCGTCATCATCGAGTTCAGGCGTGCTATAGTTTCTCGCTAAAGCATCCTGTACTTCTTCACTTTGATCCAATAAATCAGCCATTTCGTCTTGAATATCCTACAAAAGAAATCATTTACTAAAAATGTTAATACATAATAAACTTAAATTATTATTAAGATATCTCTAGTCAGGTTCAATCTGCTTTTTGTTAAATAAATTATAAATCTTGAAAAAATCGATTTTAAGAAAATGTCACCATGCGAAAGTATTCAATTACAATTCTAAAGTTACAAGTCGATATAAGAGTTATTTAAGACTATTTATTATTATATTTCAAAATTTTAAAGCCGTTTTCCTCGGAACGACATTTTTTAAATAAGTGAACACGATTACAGACAAACTTCTCAACGGATTTCCATGAAACTTTGAGAAAATGTAGGCGATATAATTCTCTTGCCCTTGAACGAAGGAATTTAATTTTTGATCCAAATAAATATTTTTTAGGCACGTTGAAAGGGACAAATTTTAGACCAAAATAAGCCTTTTTTTGTTCAGACGGTCGTCATTTTATTTACAAGCAACATAAATTAATTTTCTTCGTTCAAGGGCAAGTTTATTCAATGTATTATTGAGTGGTTTGCGAGTTATCGTGTCCACCGCACACCCCTTCCGCTGAGAGGAGATCCCGGAGAACGGCTATACCTATGCGATGTTTCAATATTTTTAAACAATAATTAGAAAATAAAGTACACGAATAAAGCTTTTAAACGTACTAATTGTTGTTTTGTATAATGTATACTTTCGAAGAAAAAATGACCTCAAAACTTTGATCCTAAATGCAGGTAATCCCTTAAGTGCAAACCTGACAAGAGATTTCCTAATAATGAGTTTAATTTTAGCACATCGCAAATTCAGGACCTAGGGGTACAAGTTTATCGTTTATATATATATGATAATATTTACATCAATTTCCTCAATATTTATCTTCTTAAATTCCTTCTTCATCGATTTAACACCATCCTTCATTGCAGCTACAGTTGCATGAGTGTCTTTTAATGTTTGATGTGCATAATTAGCTTGTTCCATATTAAATGATTGTGCTCTAAGATTATCAAGTTGTTGTTCGTACCTATAATATCAATAAAAATAATTAGATTTATTCATTATTTTCAAGATTAAGAAAATTTACATTTTCTTCTGTTTCAAAACTCTCATCGCTTTGGCTTTGACATTATTTTTTGCTGGCCCTTCTCGCATTTTATTCATTTGATCTTTATATTTGCGTAGTTCATTTTCTAATGTATTTACTTTTTTCTCGATATTCTCTGCTCTACTGTCAACCTATAATTCATAATCCGTGTATAATTGATTAGGAAATTGTATAGAAATAATACTTACCCCCACAATACAATCATTAATACTTGGGCCAGGTTCTTTTGGCTTTCCTCTACCAAAAAGTCGATTCATTTTTAATTAAATTAATATTATTTTAAAAATGACAGTTCACAGATGAAAATGGTACGAATTTGTCATACAACACACTGAATTGAAGTTCGATCTAAATGTGACATTCGTAAAGTTTAATAAAGTATGCATATGATGTACTATCAAGAAATAAAATAATGCTCATGCTATGTTCCTATTCAGTGTATAAATATTAGCTGAATGCGTGGTTTTGGCGGTGGCGTTGCTAACTTGTACACATGCTGTATGTATAAATAGCCAATTGCGTATGCATACTGTATGTATAAATAGCCAATTGCGTATATATACCGTATGTATAAATAGCCACTTTCATATTTTTTAATATTTTCATGTTCATATCGAGCAACAATCAATAAAAAAAAAAACATAAAAATACCAAACGGCTTTTTTAAAATTTTTAGTTTCTTAGAAGAGTTTAAACTGAATAACTTTGAACCTATTTAGAAAAAATAAATTAAAATAAATATATTTTTCGTAATACAATTTTACAATTATGATATTTTTATAAAATCTAAATGAAGACAACTTGTAAATTGCGACCGTTTTCCTTTTATATATTATTTCGAAATTAAAAAAAAAATACATTTTAAAAATTTTTCGTTTTCAATTTCTGTTTATTCAAACATTTTTGAAAGCGATAATAGTTTATTCAATAGTAAATACATGTTAAAAATATGAAAATTTTATTTATTAATATAATTATTATTAGTATAATTATTGGTTCAAAATGTTAATTTATTATCTAGTTTGCTAGAAAAATATAAGACAAAAATAAAAAATTTATTCAATTTCGTTCTGCTCGGAGAAACCACACGTCTTTTTTTCTAAATCTAAATTCTAAAGTTTTGAGTATTTTTTCTTTACTTGTTTATATGTTCTTTGTTTTTCTAGTTAAACAACATGAGGTAAGTAATATATTATTATTTATTATTATATTTATCTAAAGAAATTTTCTATGTAGCAGAATGAGAATTAACAAAAATGCTAAATATTTACGTATATAAAATTTGAAATTATATTAACATTAATTATATTTTATAATAAAATAAATACGATAACACAAATTCCAAAATTTTTATTGAAATTCAGTTGGTAATCATATAGAATCGCATAAATATCTAAATGAGAAGGAATGATTTCTCCAATATTTAGGGGTTGTAGGAATTGCTGTTCACGTCGCGTCCTAGCGTATCTTACAACAAACGGTGCCTTCGTATGGATTATGCTGATTTCCGATATGTAAGTGTATTTTGAATCATTTAATTTGTATATACTTATTTTATTTATATACATATTAATAGATATATTTTTGAAATAAAAAATATATTTTCAGTTTTCAAAGCAATGCTATTAAAAAAAAATATTCATACAATTATTATTTTGTTAGTTTCAGAATTGGTTAGATAATCTGACACATTTCAAGTACAAATATGCAATTTGAAAATCGACATTCATCTTCGATTGATTCATCTAGGTCTAGGTGCTTAATATCTACATATATGGAATAGAAATACGGGGTACAGCGTTCAATATCGTTTTGAAACTTTAGATTTATTTTAGATATAGTTATTGTTTTACTAGAACTTAATATAATATATATATATAACTTATAATATTTCCATGCCTATAAAATAATAATAATAATAAATATATATGAAAATATAAAATGGGTTTTTAATTTTCTTCATACTCGTGTTGAAAACACACATATATGCATTCTAACTGAATTTAAAAAATTATTTGAAGCTTTATTTTTTAAATATATTATCGAATATTGCATTAATTCAAAAAAAAAAAAATACGGAAATTAGTTATTTGTATATTATTGAATGTGTTTATTTTTTGAAATAAAATTCTAGTGTTAGTTTTTAAAAGTAATGTTGTTTTCTAAACGAAAATAATAATTTTAACTCTCATTGTTACAATTCTGTTTTCTGATAAAAATAATTTTTTTATAAAATATATTTATTTTTAAAATTAAAAATTTAGTGTCAGTTTTTCAAAGCAATACTGTTTTCTAAACAATTTTATTTTATTTTTAATGTTATAATTTTGTTTTCTGAAAATAAATAAATAAATATCATACTATCCGTGTGAAATAATGTCGAATCTGTAACTAATAAACACAATTCAGTTTTTTTTTTTTTTTCGTTATAAATTCTTCGTTCTAAATTCTTGTAATTATTTTTAATTTTTCTGTTTCGAGATATATTGAAATTAAGGGGTAAGTTATTGTCTTAATTTTTTTTTATTTTAAAGCAGTTTTTTTATGAAATTCTTTTCCGAAAGATTTTGTGTAAAAATTAATAGTGTATTGTAAATGAAATAGCATTTGCAGATGAAAATTTTCAATAAATTTTTGCTCAAATGCTTTTTCTTTTTTGAAAATTACATTTACATTTTTCTTTTTTTTGGAAATATTATATTGTCGCATATTAAACTGTAGCTAAACGTACACTCTAACCGCTAAATAAATATTTTTCTGCGGGATTGCTGTACGAGAAGTATTTTTATCATTTTCATATTTAATTTGACAGTTTTCAATATTTCAACAAAAAAAAAATATTCATGCGCCACTTCGATTTATATGTTTTTGTGACATTTTGACATTTTTGATATTTTTAACATTTTTTTAATATTAGTATATTTATTACAATATTATACATTGCATTTTTATGTTTTATATGTTTTTTTGTATGCAGGAAACAAGAACAAATATTTTGTGTTCATTTGATGGAACAAATTTTAATTTAAATTTGGCGCCGAGGATTATTTATACATAAATTCAAAAAAAAACAAACAATAAAATAAATAATAAGATATTTTCGATCAAAGATTTCTTTTGTATTTTGTTTTTCCTTAGTAACAAAAAAATTTTAAATGTTTATATTTTGTCATAAATCAAAAAATTTTTGTGTTATTGTGTTAATTGAATAAATTAAATTAAATTTTTTGAAAAATCGTGGTAAGTCATATTCAAATTGAATACATTGCAATAGTTAATAGTGTATAAATGTTTTCTTCGATAATATGTAACGATTTGTAAACGTAATTTTTGAGAAATATAAATAATACAATATTAGTAGTACCTTTATAACAATTCAATATGGCCGCATCAAATTGTTCAAATCAAAAAAATTATTATAGACATTAAAATAATACTCTATTTAATTTTTATATATGCATGTTACAATGTATTTGAGTAAATTTGTACAACTTATTTTCGGTTCATAACCAACATTTATATTGGGTTTTTCCGAAGTGAATTTCAATATTTAATCATCTAAATGTTCTTTTATTCTTATCAATTGGAAGCATTAATTTTTTTAAATGAAATTATTGTAATAAGTGGAATAAATTGGACTATTTTTCTGTGGTGTTCTGCTTATTATACTCTGTATACTATCTGCCAAAAATAGTATTAGAATAAAAAAGCTGTAGGTTTAAATTCTGTAATTTTAAATTAAAGTAGTAGGTACATAAATATTGAAACGTACATTCATCATCAGAAAAGAAAAAAATGTATACATTTATTATATCGAAACGTTGAATTTTAATATAAAATTAAACAGAACTTAAATAGAAAACTTTGTTATTTAAATAAAATGAGTTCTAAAAGCTATTCATCTCTCTAATTGACAAATGTTTCTATGTATGTATGTATGTATGTTTCTGCAGCATCTCCTCCTAAACCCCTGATTTTGATGGGAGTGGTGTCATTTTAATTGGTTCATTCCCTATTTGAGAATAGGCAAGTTTCATCTTTCTACGATTTCATCTTAATTCTCAAAAATTTGAAAAATTATGTTTATAATGCAAATGTCAAATGACAGCTGTGTGAAGTTATGTACACTACTGAGAGAAGTGTTGCTTTTGAGTAATATATAATAGTGCAATTGATATTTTATTATTATTATTATTATATTATTTGTTTATTTATTTATTTTTATTATGTTTATATGTTTAATTACTCTTTTCGACTTCAAACGTGACCCTTGAAGGGTCACGGGTTTCCTAGTTTATTTATTTAAAAAACAAATATTTGCATAAATAATAGGAGTAGTATATTATTCATAAAGTATGTAATTGGGATCTAAAATGTTCTGAATGGCATCTGCTGGCGAAATGAGGAACTAAAACACTGCGTGCACTTGTGTCAACGATCAAAAGTGACAGCTTGCGGAAAGGTTAAGAAGTGTAAATATTTGCAACATTATTGTATTATATAATAAATATTTAAATTCTAGATGTTACTGATTTGAATATGCGTTTGATTTAAAGTTCAGTTGTGCAAAGTGTCAACTAACCTATAACAATATAATAAGGATGCGATGCAGATTTCATGTGGAACATCTTTTAAACTTGACGTTTTCAAACACAGAGATGTGACTGTCATCTTGCCATCACATCATTTTTCTAATGATTTTCCACATTGTATAATATGTCCAGCGTTTAAAATACTCTCAGCTTGTGTAGAATTGTTCTGACAAGGGTTTAAGCCGGCCCATTTGCAATTTTTTTCAAGAGTTAATAGTATTTTTTAATTAAAAAAAAACCATACACTTTGATTGAGCTTTGACAAGTGCACGCTTAGGTCCGCCATATTGAATAGGCCACGCCCTCATTTTAGATCCCAATACAGAAAAGTTGTTTTACATATAACGCCCCTTTTACACAAAAATATTTTGTAATAATTTAATAATAATATCAATAATTTAATTGTATTTATATTATTAAGATATTTATGTCTAAAATTGAAATAGACGCATTTTTATCTACTTTCAATTAAAATTTAATTTTATTAAAATTCTAACTAACTTATCGTTTATACATTTTTACATCTTTCCTAATTGTTGACAGTACTATGGATCGGCGGGGAAAGCAACCTCCCCAACTAGTGATCACGCAAGTGGGTATGTAATGAATTTACTTCAATAATTTAAAGATAATTCAAAGCCAGTAATTTCGATTTTCACAACAAAATTATTAAACTATTAAATATTTTAATTTTTATAAGCACACTTATAACATACAAATTGATCAGTTTTTAAATGTTTTACATTTTTATTTTAAATATATTTTCTGAAGAAAACGATAATAAACGTAGAAAATTAAAAATTTTAATAAAAAAAAATCTAGTATTAATATCCCACATTAGACATTTTCTTTTTCTTTCGTCAAATGTAATTAATATTTCTTATATTTAATATTTTTATTATATTTGACATTTCTAAAATCTACACAAAGTTAAATAAATCTCTTGAAAATAATAATAAAAATTATTAAATAAATGCTTCTAATTCAAATGTTACTGGAACTATGAACACGGGCCAAAATTTTAAAAGAAACAAATATTTTTACAAATTTATAAAATTAGTACAATATACAAACTTATAAAAGAATTATATGAGTCAGCGAATTATTAATGGAGATAAATTAGTCAGCGACTAATTTATCGCAATTTGCGCAATACAAATAAATTGTATTTTGATTTGATTTCACATTTACTTAAATGACGATTGGTTAAAAGAACATACCATATACATATACTGGGTGTCCGAAAAGTCTGGACTGGGTCAAATATCTCGAGAACGAAAGGTTGGATTAACACGATTGCAAGGGAACGTTGTTTTTTTACACAATTATCTACCGAATTCTGTTGTAAAAAACCACCCCCACCCCTCCTAAGGGGGTGAACGTAAGGGTAGTTTTAAAACTTTAAATGGAAACCTCCAATTTTTTTTATTTTTGGATTCCTTGACAAATTCTATGTATGGCCTCAAAATTTCACACACAACCCTCGCCACCCCTCCACAGGGGATGAAAAAAATGAAGAAAATGATTGAAATAAAAATGATACTGAACAGTTTAAATGCTCAACTAAATCCACAACGAAAATAAACATGTCAAAAGATACATGTAACCCCACCCAAAATTTCACCCCCAACCCCAGCCGCCTCTACACAGGGGATGAAAAAAATGAAGAAAATGATTGAAATAAAAAATATTATTTTCATTTTCTTTTTTTTTCTTCATTTTTTTCATCCCCTTTGTAGAGGTGGCGGGGATTGGGGGTGAAATTTTGGGTGGGGTTACATGTTTCTTTTGACATGTTTATTTTCGTTGCGGATTTAATTGAGCATTTAAACTGTTTATTTTTATTTCAATCATTTTTTTCATCCCCTGTGGAGGGGTGGCGAGAGTTGGGTGTGAAATTTTGGGGCCATACACAGAATTTGTCAAGGAATCCAAAAATTAAAAAAAAATTTGGGGTGTCCATTTAAAATTTTAAAACTACCCTTACGTTCACCCTTTTAGGAGGGGTGGGGGTGGTTTTTTACAACAGAATTCGGTAGATAATTGTGTCAAAAACAACGTTCCCTTGCAATCGTGTTAATCCAACCTTTCGTTCTCGAGATATTTGACCCAGTCCAGACTTTTCGGACACCCAGTATATGTGAGTGATATTGAAACATTGAAAGTATGTATACGTTTGTGTGAACATCCGATGAATAGATGGAATGGTATGATTGAGAATGTTTTGCATATATGAGAGAGATATCATAAATATGGATAAAGCAAAAGTTACTATTAGGAAACTAATTTCGGTATTGTGGAAAGAATTTGTGCTACATCCTTTTGGGTAAATGACGTGATTGTGTACGTATGTACTTAATACTTTCAAATAAAAATTAAATCTTAAAACGTGTAATATTGAACATATTTAACTGTGTCATTTTACTCGATAAATTCTTGTATATCTGAAATATGTAAAGTTTTGTTTTACATGTAAATAGGAATGACGATAAAAAAAAGATATGAAACAAAAGACGGGCAAAGAAAGCTCAGAACCTTTCCCCGTTTCCGTAAATTAAATATAAATATTTTCGAAGAAAAAAAATTATTGGGTTGCATTATCGTTTCACATTTTATTTTTTTCTTGGAAAACATTAATTTTTATTTCTAGTGAACATCTACTCAACGACACCGTCGACGTCGACGTCGACTTCTTCCAGTCAACCGCCCAGTAAGTATTTTTCGTTATATATTTCGTATTTATTTTACAGAAAATAATTTCAAAAGCCCAAAGTAGAAGAATATAGACAGAATTCTTAGATGATCATTTTTATAAAATACACTCATCTATCAGCAAATGCTCATGAATCTTTTCATTATCGTTGGCAAAAACAATTTGTTTTAAATATTTTATATATTGATCAGATCTCGACATAAATAACCGTGTTGTCTGAGTGAAAAAAAGAAAAAAAAAATATCTAAAATTGTTTCATTCTAGTATTTATTATAGAAAATATAGTTTATATCAAAGCTTTGAAACAATCTAAATTTTTAACTGCCACGCCTACCATTAACGACAAATCAAAATTAAAAATTTAGTATTTATTAAAATATTCAAATTATATATACTAAATAATAAATATGTTTAAAAAATCTAAAGTTTATAATGCGTTGGTAATTTGGCAAAAATAGACCTTAAAATCTGTTGTAATGTCGGCATTATTTAATATTGCCATTAATAAGGCGGCATTGCTTTTATTTACCAAACATGTTTATACCGCTTATACGTTGTTGCAATTGTGGAACAGCTGTATATAGAACGGAAATAAGCATTACACTTCTACAGTTTGTAGTTGGGGGGATAAGATACCTTTTTGATAATTTAAAGTCCGATAGATACTTATTTTTTTCACGAACATTAAAATTTTTATGATTGAATTCAAAATTAAAGTAAATTGAACAGTATTAGTACCTATATGATTAACAATACGTATCATATACAAAATATTAAGTCCGATTTACAAAATATCACTAATAATATAGAAAAATGATTCGACGAAGAATTTACAAATGTCATCTTTGTGGATTCTACTACATTAGTAGTATTATTTTTATTTTGTTTTTATTATAATTTTTAACTATTAGCAGTTGCATCAGTTGCAAATATGGTTTATTTAATTCAGATTCTTTTACAGGGAAGAAACGTGCTTTAGAAGCCGTCAAAGAATGTCAATGTCCAAATTGTGGTAAGTTGACTTACGAGCCAAATATAATTTTTCGTAAAGCTTATCTAGCTGATAATAGTACTTTTCGAACAATGTAGGATAAAAATAAATAATTTACACCGATAACTTATTAAATTGTTCTTGCGTATTATTATATTTTAAATATTGACAATATTATTAATAATATTAAATTAAATAATAATAATAATAAAATGTATTAAAATTTATTTAGTTTCAATGAAAGTATATGAAAATATGTCACTGTAATGAATAACATATTACTAACCACAGGTACGGTGTCTAACATTTTCAAAAAAAATAATTTTTTATATAGAAATTTTTCATATATCTTCTATCTAGATCAGCGCTTCTCAACCTTTTTTGGCTTGAGTACCCCTTGGCAGTTCATTATTTTAAATTGTACCCCTTATATTAGAAAAAAAAAATTAAAATATTAATACTCGCGGATTTTTTATTATTTTAAACTTGTTCAAACACTAAATAAATGGCAATAATGTGTTAAGGAGTATGCTCAGAATGTGCATTGATGAAAAGTAAAACATTTATTATAGTTACATATATTTTAATAAAAAACGACATAAATATAAACTAATATATTTTTTAATTATAAATTTCTCATTAATTTTAACTTAACTTATTACATTTAGTGAGATCCTTGAGCTTGCTTTGAGGCGCATAGTTTTTTGAAGTCAGGTTCGATTGATGCAAGGTATAATCTTAAATCTGGAGCTGCATTCAGCTTATTACGGTATTTGTTTTTAATAAAGAGATATGAAGAGAATGCTCTTTCCACCAGCACTGTACTTGTAAATGGTATCAAAACGTTAAGCGCTTTGACAGAAAGCTGTTCATATTCGGTGCTGATATGTGACCAAAAGTTAATAAGACATTTTCCTTTAAATTCGACTTTCAAAGTAGAGTCATTTGAAAGTTCAATTAAGTTCTCTTTTTCAGTGATTGATAATTTAGCTATTCGAAAGTATTCGTCATTGAAAGGATTTGAAATCCAACTGTTTCCTGCATCAGGTTTGTCAAAATACTTCTCGAAATTTGATTTTAGCTCTTTTAAGTGTTCAGATATGTCGTTGCTCAATTCTTTGGAGAGGAAAAGTTTATTCTCTGATAGGAAATTGTGCAAAGTTTCAAGTACCTCCGGCTGACCGTTTTCAATACACGTTCTCCAAAAATTAATTTTTTTAATCATTGCTTCAATTTTATCCGAGACATTGATTATCGTTATGGAGGTGTTTTGAAGTGCTAAATTTAGATTGTTTGTACGTAGGAAAATGTCTGATAAATACGCAAGCGTCTGAAGCCAATTACAGTCGTGAAACTTGGGAGCAAGTTGAAAAGGATGTTCTTCGAAGAAAACCTGTACTTCATGTCTAAGCTCGAACAATCGGGTAAGAACCTTGCCTCGAGATAGCCACCTCACTTCTGTATGATATAGCAGCGTAGAATGAACACTATTAAAATCTTCACAAAGAGCTTTAAAAATTCTCGAGTTGGTTGACCTTGACTTTATAAAATTAACCACTTTCGTAGCTTCGTCAAGAACAAGCTTCATTTGCACTGGAAGGTGCTTAGATGCCAAACTTTGCCTGTGGCTGCAACAGTGACTCCAATTTACACTGGGAGCTATCTTCAAGACTCGACCGCGCAGGCCGGAATAAATACCTGACATAGACTTGCCACCATCGGTACAAAGCCCACAGCAATTAGACCAATTTATGCCTTTTTCTTGGAAATAATAATCGATAGCTTTGAATATATCCTCACCTGTTGTGTGTTCTGACAGAGCATGACAAAGTAAAAGGTTTTCTTCGACTTCGTTGTCTTTTAAATACTTCGCAATAACAAGCAAAATAGCAAAATTAGCAACATCCGTGCTTTCATCAACTTGTATAGCGAAAACCTTACTATTTTTAATTCTATCAACCACTGTTGCCTCAACATTATCAGACATATCCAAAATTCTTCGAGATATTGTACTGTTTGAAAGAGGAATATTTTTTATTTTTTGCACATGTTCTTCTCCAAGCATACACCGAACAGCATCTTTTATGCATGGTTGAATTAGATTCTCTGCAATTGTATGATTTTTACCACATGTAGCAATGCGGTAACTAATGCGGTAACTAGCTTCGGTCGCATTTTCGTTATCTTTATTAGCTGGCAGGATGTACGATGTCAAAACTGACATCTTCATATTTTGAGCCGCTAAGCGTTTAAAAAAATCATATTCTTTGTTTTTATAACTGGCATGTTTTGTTTGGAGATGACGTAAAAGCATGGAGGGCTTCATACTGCCATTTGATAGCACCTCACCACATACTACACATTTGGGTTTAGGGCTGTCTTCACCTCCTGTATATGAAAATCCATATTTCATATATTCGTCGCAGTATTTCCTCTTTTTAGCTATTTGCAGAACGGGCGGCGCATTTTCTGTGGGTTGTATTTGTACTTGTGTTTTTGATGTGACTTGAGAAGTACTAACTAATTCGTCACTTTCTAGTGTACGTTTATTGTCTTTTATTGTACCGGTTTTCAACCACTGATCCATATTTAATCCTAAATTCATTTAGAAATTAATTTAAGTTTAAAATTAAAATAATGTTAAAACTTACAGATTGGAAATAAAAGTGTTATTAATTAGTAATAAGAATTGTGTAATCGTAAAAAACGAGTATTAAATTTGTTACACTACAATAGACACGTTTTGGAACATTTGAATTCTAACCTAACACAAACCGTTGTTATATGATGATGCAACTATGAGGATTGTTGCATCGCGTGCGTTCGTTGCGTGAAGCCGCCGCTGCGCCGCTTTGCGTTTAGAATGAGTGGGGGCTCTTTTGTTTTGCATGGGTCCACGGCCTGGCAGCACTGGCAAATTTACTGAATTTACCCAATTTACCTTCGGAAAGCCAAAAGACCGACGCGGCGGGGCACACATAACTTTGAACAATATTTTGTGTATAAAAAGTGAGCCCCAAAACAATTTTCTTGTCCAATATTTGCCACCGCTTTAAAACTAAATTGAGGGGGAGTTATATTTTTAACATCCGGCATTACTAATATTTTTTTCACGTACCCCTGAGCCATCAGACGCGTACCCCTAGGGGTACGCGTACCACGGGTTGGGAATCGCTGATCTAGATGACGAATCTAAACTTAGTTTATGTGGGTGTATGGATGTGCGTCGTCAGCTCGCTCGCTCGCTCGCACATTGTATACTTAGCAGAAAACTACAATAATAATTTATTTTTTTATTTCGGTTCAATTAAATATATATAAGTACATATGCATGTAATATTATAGTAAGGTATCTTTCAGTAAATTTGTTGTCAGGAATTTTCCATAAATAGTTAAAATTTGTTTAGTTCTGTAACATTATTGTTGGTATAATTACACACATTTCTAAATTTATCTATAAAGGATGTATTTGAAATGAATGAATTACACTTTTAATATTTTTTTTAGTATTATTATACAAAATATGAACTAAGTCTCATTATTTTGATATTAATATACAAGCTGAAATTTTACATAATTCAAGAAGTTGTATCAACAATAATAACAAACAATAATTTGCAGAAAGTAAGGAATTTTACTTACTTTATGTGATTATTATGTAAAAATTACAAAATTTTGAGATAGAAATACAGAATATTTATGTTAAAATTTTACTAATATTTTTATGTAATTTCGCTATTTCTTTTTACAGTGTATGTATGTACAATACTTGCAAATGTGCTTACATATATCACAGATATTTATATTTTATTTATGTAAACAGCATTTGATTGACAATCTAATATTTTCAATTTAGGTTACAATATTAACCAATTTTCTATCTTCAAAATTGAAGTTACATTTTTAAATATTTTAAAAATTATACGTGATAAAATGATGCAATGTATATTTATTTAGGTAAAGTAAGAGATTTGGAACATATAATTCAAGATTTACAAGGTCGACTAGAAGAAATGCGTACGAAAGCGTTAGAAGCGGAAAGTGAAAACAAACGTTTATTATCATAAAACTTAAATTTTAGATTAGAAAGTTATTTTATCAAAATTATATTATATTTATAATATATATTTATATATTTTTATTTATATTTCCAAGTAGTAGAATTAAAAAAGCATGTATGAGAGGAATTATGAATGTGGATGAAGCGAAAGTTGCTTGTTTAGATAGGAATGTTTGGAGGAGACTTATTTCGGGATGATGAAAAGAGTTTGTGCCACGTCCTTTTGGGTAAATGGCGTGATTGTGTATGTATGTATGTATGTATAATGTATATTTATAATTAGAGATAAAAGCAGAAAAAACGCATTTAGTAGTGAATTGTCGTCACATTGTCACATTCAAAAGTAGATTGTTTTTTTTGCCTTATTTCAACGCTTTGTAATTTTAAGGTAGGCGATGCTTAAAACAATATACGTTACTAAACAAAATACATTGAAAAACATAGATCTATAATTGATTTCTGACATAAGCAAACAGAAAAATAATAATAATTATAAATACTTAAAATATTTGTGAGATAATGGCTAAAAAACGGCGAAACGATAAATATTTCGCGGAAGAAGAACAAATATTACTGCTGTTAATTATACAAGGTTACGAAGATACTATTAACAAAAAAAAAATTTATTTCAAAACGTGCAAACCTGAAAAAAACAAGATTAGAAGTATATGGGTAAACCCATATATGGACTACTTTGACATTTTTCGGAAAGTTGGCAACACTGTATTTTAATAATATTATAATTTATGTGGGCACTAGGAGATACTTTTCTGAAAATTTGATCAAAATCGGATAAATAATGTAGCCACAATGAATTTTTAAAAAATTTTGTGATTTTTTTCTCGATAAGTTGGCAACACTGTATTTTGTTAAAATTGCATAATTTATTTAGGCACTAGGAAAAACTTTTATAAAAATTTGATTAAAATCAGTTAAATAAAATGGTCATAATAAATTTTTAAAAATTTTATTAATTTTTTTCTCGGAAAGTTGGCAACACTGTATTTTGTTAAAATTACATAAATTATATGAATACTAGGAGAATCTTTTGTGAAAATTTGAGTAAAATCGGTTGAATAACATGGCCATAATAAAAATTTTAAAAATTTAGTAATTTTTTTCTCGGAAAGTTGGCAACACAGAATATTAATAAAATTATGTAATTAATGGGAGCATTAGGGAAATCTTTTCTGAAAATTTGATCAAAATCGGATAAATAACGTAGCCAATATGAATTTTTAAAAACTTTAGTAATTTTTTTCTCGGAAAGTTGGCATCACTGGAAAAAAACAAAACCACATGACCATCTTGGGCACTAGACAAATTTATCCTGAAAATTTCATTAAAATCGGTTGAACCGTCTAGGAGGAGTTGCGATCACAAAATTTGGTCTGACGACCGAGCGAGCGAGCGAGCGAGCGAGCTGACGACGCACATCCATACACCCACATAAACTAAGTTCAGATTCGTCATCTACAAGCTATATGAAGGATTTCTATACAATTTTTTTTTTTTTTTGAAAATTTTACAGACACCGTACCAAACGCTTTACTGCTTTTCCTTGCAGTCAAAGTAGTAAAAATTGGAAAAATATTTCCAAAATATACAATTCATTTTCTAATGGGGTCGTTGCGCTCATTTTTTTTATTTTTTTAATGAAAAATATATATTTAGACAATTACATATATATAGATATTAATGTTAAATTATTTATATTTAATTAGAAAAAAATTATTGAAGTCGAAGGTCAAATTCAAATTTTGAAATTTGTGACGTCATCCATTCTATAGTACCATCTTGTGGCTAAATCAAAAACTAGTCGATTCTATTAGCAATGTCAAAAACATATACGTAGGCTAACGCCTCCGATACCAATAATAATAATATATATAATAATAAAAAATATGTAATTATAATAATAATAATAAAATGTATAATAATAATAAAATATATAATAATAATAATAAAATATATATAATGTATTATTAATATCAAGTGCACTTTTAACAAAAGCAACACTCTACCAGTAGCTGTCATTTGACATTTCTAATAAGTTGTGTGCGATAGAAAGAGATAAATACAGATATCTGACAATAGGTTATCCTTGTCTAATTTGGAAAAGATTGACGTCATAAGCATTGTGGAGATTCTGTGGCGCGTAAAAAACGCTATTTTTCCTAAATTTTTTTTTAAATACTGTAATCGTTTTTGAATTAAAAAAATGTGTTTTGGCCTTGTTTTTATATAATCTTTTAATATTTATTATTGAAAATAGTAAATTTGATTGAGCGCAACGACCCCCTATAGATATGAAACAAAGTTAATAACTAATAATATTGTAACGTGAATTTGAATTCGTGTCGGGGCAGTCTGAACAGTATTGGAAACGTATTAAAATAATGACCACCATATTTGCGATTGTATTTTTGACTAGCATTTATTTACAACACTTAAACACTAAATAACAATAACTGTACAACAACAATGGTTAGCCGAGCGGAGCTAAACAAACAATTACACTATTTACATTACTTATAATTAATCTTACAATTATCAGACTGGCAATAACACAACTTATGAACTAACACCACATTCACTTATACTTGCACACATTTATATCTACATATTTATATCACTATTTATATCACACTATTATTTATTTCAACAAAGCTATCACCGCTTGACCCAATAATACTATCAGACCGATTGCTACGATCTGATTAGGTCGGCTATCTGGCGATAACTAACTGAGTCATCACTATTCGGCCCAACGGGACCGACTACCAACGATGCAACCATGGTGCTTATTTCATGATGACTGATTTCTTCCGTTGCTCGTAGCGCCTTATATGCTGCAACCAATCCTTCTCGAAAGCTTCTACAACAATCTAGAAGCCTAATAGAACTTTCCCACACATACATACACACACAGCTCACACCAACATTAGGTAAACACATTCCAATAGCGTGCCTCACCGCACGAATACACACACACATGTGCACTCACACACACATGCAAACATAACTACTTATGCAATCTCAGTTTTGTTACAATATAAACAAATATGGTATTCTGACTAATGAAGAAGGAGTTCATCTACTTCGAATTCTTACTTATAATATTCCGTATAAAAACAATTTATTAAAATTTGAAAGTCTTATGAATTTTACTTGGCGAAAAATTACACAAAGATTCGACAAAGAGTCGAATCATTCCAAGAGAAATCAATTGGAACTATTTGTATATTACCATAATTATTGTGTTAAGGTAAATCTAATTTTGAAATTTTTTGAAAATGACTTTAATATTATTTTATTAATTTAACACTAGAACTACCAACCGGTCAAAATGACCGGTTGTATCAGTTCATCACCACTTTTTGTTCATAATTACAAAAATATTGTTTTTAGAATAGTATGTATTTTTCTAAATTTATGAAATCTTTAATTTTACAAAACAAAATGTTAGATTCGTGCGATTTCATTTTACAGAGATAAATATGTGGTATACCTAAATATACCAACCGGTCATTCTGACCGTCATATAAAAACGTTACCAGAGTTTAGGATTGCTTGTGCAAATGCAAAAAAAAATTAAAACAAGCGTTAGCAACACACTCTATCAATATTGTAGCATACACAAAACATATTTTTTACTCTAAATACGGGGAGTCCCACGAATAAAAAGATTCTGTTCTGGTTCACATTTCTGCGGCTAAGTAGTTTCATTTTCTTGTTGGTGCTTCTGGTGCGAGGTGAAATAAATATAAAAAGTGAACAATATTTTGGCAAATATTTTACCATTGTTGCTAATATTGTAAAAGTAAGTTGTGAACAAATATTTTTATCATATACATAATATTCCATATATTTATTCAGTAACTACACATGCAACTACACATCAAACCGGTCATTTTGACCGGTTGGTAGAAATAGGTATAGAACAAATCCTGGTAGTTCTAGTGTTAAGTTAGGAGAAACCAATAATAAAATTACTGTCGATGATGATAAACCAGTTCAATTACTACCGAGTCAACGAAAACAAAGAGTAATATTAGGTATTATTCTAATTATAATCATTATAACCATGATTAATTATCTGTGGTAATTTCAAAAAAGGTGAATTTATGTATCATTTAGTAATAAAAATTGAAAATATTTTCTATATGTGTGTATTATAATATAACAATTTAATATTACTACAATAAATAGTTTTTAAGCTGTTCAGTAGGTTCCAAACGTATGCTTCATTATTTATATAAAGAGTACTTAGTATAAACGACGTTCACCGCCAATAATACAAGATCTGAACAAAATATTAAAATTCCGTAAAAAATACGTAATAAGAAATACCAGAGCAATGTTTCAAAATATTTTTTCAATGAGTAACGCTAAAACTTTTATAGCTAAATAATTATGTTCCTATCACTGAGAAAAAGATTTCTTTAACATAAAGTAAATTTATTAAATGTAAATAAAGAATTAATTTAAATATGGCGAAACAAATATTTATTTGTCAATAATAAATAATTTGTTTCAAAATCATAAACATATTTTATTTAAGTTTAAGTTTATTATAATAAATAAATAAATATAAAATATTTGTGAAATTCGTTATTACCCCCCCTAACATTTGTTGCTGGATCCGCCCTTGTTGCGCTATCGCTCGGCTGATTAATATATTTAAATTTTATTTTTCAATATATAGTCCGTGATCTTCGCTTTATTTCGTATTTTATATATATAATATATATATTTATATATATTTATTTTTGTAGGCCTAGGTACTTGAACTATAAGTTAAAGTGTTTAATTTGATAGATTATTTTATTGGTGGTAGTTTCGTTGTGACGATTTTAAAGGACCAGCATTTTTGAAGTTCGACGTCGAAATAATAAACTTCGTGGCGCCCTTAAATTGTATAAATATCTATTTTTTTTATTTTTTTATTTATTGTTCTTTAAATTATTGGATTAAATTAATTATATGCTACCCATATCCCGCCCTACTTCACTATAGTTGGTCGCGTTTCGGTCGGAAGTCGTCATACCAAATTGTTGTTACTAAATATTTGCTTTTAGCAAGTAGCACCAGCCTAATTTGTTAGTAATAATTATTTTATTAATAGAGATATTTTTTTTTATAATATTGCGATAGTATACAGATATTAGTAATAATTACAATTTTTAGATTTATAATTGGCGAATGTATTTTTGAATTATAATCTATGTTTAATTAAATAATAATTTTTTTTTGTTACATTGCTAGACTACCAAGCAATAAATATATACGAATGTTATCTAATAATTAATAAATATGTTTCACAACATAAAAGTAAATGTAATATTGTTAATAGTAAATAAAAGTTGTTAATTATGAATGTTTTTACTGTTCTTGGACTGTTGTTTTTTATTTTGGAAGATCTAGTGAATATGTATTTTCACTTGTACACATCGCTAACATTTTTCTATCTCGTTAACTCATTTTGATGAAATTTTATAATTGTTTAATGTAAAATTTTGGAAATTTTGTTTAATCTGGGCTACACTATATTTCAATAATACCAAATAATATATACGAATACGCATATAATAGTATATTATTTAACGAGCAAATAATGGCACCTATAATGTATGAGGATGTTGTTTACTCCACGAGCGTAGCAAGGGGAATAAAACATCCGAGTACCTTGTAGGCATTATTTGCAAGTCAAGTACTATACTTTATCTACAACTGCTTATATATTTCTAATATTGTACTTACTTATTCAAATCTATGATGTTAACAACAACTAACTATCTAACTAACTAACTAACTACAACTGTCATTTTATTACTTTGAATGATAACTGCTGCCATCTGGCATGGAGATATTTAGTTTGTTGATGTTGCCTAGCAACGAAGCGTGCGTACGGAAATCAAGTTAATAAAGATCGTTTCTTTATTTCCCTTGGTTAATAATGACTAATATTTTATTAACCTTGGTTAATAAAGACTAGTATTTTATTTCCCTTGGGCTATAAAGACTAATATTATTTATCTGATTATATATATATATATATATATATATATATATATATATATATATATATATAGTTAATTTGGAATAACTACCGTGAATATAAGTTGAGAAAATTTATATAACGGGATACGGTATATGATTGACTAGGTTATTAAAATGCTAGCATTTAATATCTATCAATTTATTACTAATCCTATATTTCGCCACACATTTGTGGCTTCTTCAGGGAAGCAATTGCTTCCCTGAAGAAGCCACAAATGTGTGGCGAAATATAGGATTAGTAATAAATTGATAGATATTAAATGCTAGCATTTTAATAACCTAGTCAATCATATACCGTATCCCGTTATATAAATTTTCTCAACTTATATTCACGGTAGTTATTCCAAATTAACTTACTCAATCATGGGATTTTTCAACTTACTGCTCAACACCTATGGCAGTGAATACAGCACATTATATATATATATATATATATATATATATATATATATATATATATATATATATATAATGACCATATAACAAAGCAGTTGTAGATAAAATAATATATTTATATAAAAACTCAACACCTGTTTAAACTAACAGATAACACAATCAGCAATGGATAAGCAATGCAAAAATAAGGGGCTCCATAGTAAATGCAATATAAATTTGTATATAATAGGCTTTGTAAGGTAATAGTAATATTTTCAGGATGCACAAATATATACATACCTAAGTAAACAATACAATTAAAAATTATTGATATGACTGGTTTTTCTTTTACTTAAATTTTTTTTATTTATTATAATATGTACCTGTAACTCTAAAATATATTTCGATTGCACCTACCAAATATTTGTGTGGAAAAAACTTCTAATAGCATATTAGGGCTTTTGGACGTACTATTTATAAGTATTTTTGTTCTTTTTGTTCTTAAGCGATTCAAAGGATATTAAAAAATTCATCAATTAATTACCTCATACTAATTTTGAGTTATTTATTCTTATTCTTCATATATTTTACGGATCTGTTCAGGGAATATTAAAACTTGCCTTTCCATTTAAATCAGAAATGTCAAACTTCTATTAAATTCTTACGGCGCAGACAGTAAAAATAATTAGATATTTATAAATTTATTATTACAATACGCCTTCCGTATTTAGATAAATTTAAGATTATATGAAAATAAACTTAATTTCGTGCGATCAAACCATCAGTTTAGAAATAAAATAAACCAGTTAGGAAGAGCAAGATGGAAAAATAAATAATATCAGTATACCAATTTATATATTTTAAATAGGATACTTGAGGAGCAGACTTTCAAAATGCATTTTGTCCAAAATGTAAATTTTTTAGTTAGTGATGGTATTACGTTCTATGTGCAAACACGCATCTTTTAAGACAAATTCGACATTTAAAACGCATATTGTCCCGTCTGAAATAAATATTAAATGTTACTTGGACATTGAAAACGCGTTTTGTCCAATGGGCACGTAATGTACTTTCAGATTTAGTCAAAAACGTTTTGCCTCTTTCTGAAAATTATGGAATTTGGACAAAACGCATTTTGAAAGTCTGCTCCTCAATTGTTAAACAACCAAAATTTAAATATAATAGCATAACGAATATTACTATTATAAATATTTACATACATACATACATACTCACGCCATGTACCCAAAAGGGTGTGGCACAAACTCTTTTCATCATTCCGAAATCAGTCGCCTCCAAACATTCCTATCCAGCACAAGCAACTTTCGCTTCATCCACATTCATAATTCCTCTAATACATACTCTTTTATTCCTACTACTTGGAAACTTTCGCTACACGCAAGCTACTCTCTCAATCATACCACTCCAACTACTCATAGAACGTCCACATGCAAACGTATACCATCAAAATCATTCAAATAAATCTTTTTAACAGCAAACGTTCATTAGACGCATTTGCTCAACATGTCCGAACCATCTTAACTGACTAACACCAACTTTTGCTACAACATTTTTTTTTAATTTCACACTCATCATACTAATCTATTTCGTACCCGATTTCTCCTATTTACACCACATACCCCACGTAAAAATCTCATTTCCACAGCAGTCATTTTCCGTTTATGCTTTTGCAACCAAACCCAACATTCACAACCATACAGTAACGTAGGCACCAAAACTGCATTTAATATACTCAAACGGGCTCCTTTTGGAAACATTTACATTTCTGGCAAAAGTAAATGTTAAATATATAATATAAATATTTATAGAATTTTAACAACAATTACAAATTATATATGAATATGTGTATAATATATGTACAGCTGTACGGAGATTTAAATGCAATGCAATTTATGTAAATATTGATTAAAAGTATTGTGACACATTCTGTTATTTTTTTTGCTAAGGATTTTTCACAATTTTTAACTTGTAATATGTAGTAAATGTCATATTGTTAATATGTTGAAAAATATGTATTTTTTCAGATTTTTTTGAGCAAATTTTGAAAAAATCCCAAGGGTGCAGCTTATGTTTAACTTTAAATATCTCGAAAAATAGTGACCTTATCGTTACGAAGGAGGAGTATTTTTTTTACACAGAAAGTATTGGAGACTCAAAAAATTGTGCTATAATGACAATTCCGCCAGTGGCGTAGAATTTAGGAAGGATCAACCTCTCACTTGCCCCTGTTGTACACCACTGGCAGTAGCCAGAAACTTTTATTTAACATAATTTAGTATGGTGTACGGTACCTACACTTCCTGCCAAGTATGATTAGGATATGTCAAATAGTTTTAAAGTACTGGGCAAAAATCGTTTTTAAATTTTTAAATAAAACACCCTATAGCTCAGTAAGGAGCCACATTTTATCTATGTGATTTGCGTTAAATCTTCATATTCTGAGCCCAGGATTCTCCAGTTAAAATATTTCCAATTACTAATAAATCACCCTGTATATATATATATATATATATATATATATATATATATATATATATATAAAATTGTTTTATTGTTGAATAAATACTTGTATCAAACCTATATTAAATTATTAGATTACATTTAGATATTCCTCCAATTTTAGCGTACGGTAAAATATCGGAGTGCAATAACTCTAAAGTGTCATTTACCATACAAATTAAATAACGTATAACGTCACGTGATTTTAGCGTTAACGGAACTTTAACGTTGTGTTTGCGATAACTCTCTAATAGCTAAGTAACTTTTTTCTCTAATTTATACTGATTTAGCCGGCAAAATTATTGAAAATTCTAAAAAACATTTTCTACCTTTTTAAAAAAAAAAACGAATAGCGTCATCTTACAATTTATGAACATATGAAAAATACAAAAATAATTAAATATGTTAAATTTTATATAAGTACGAATGTCACTATAATTATACTCCATCTGTTAAAAAAAGTAGTCATTATTTTAAAAAATAATATGCAAATAATTTATGAGCTATACAAAATCTTTTTGGTAAATAAAGTAATTATTAAAAAAAAAATTAATAATTATTATAAACAGCAAATATGTATTAATTATAAAATTAATGTATTAATTTTTTTTACAAGAATTTCAATTTTATTTTATGCCCTAGTTTTTTTGGTGTAACTATGACAAAAAGAGAGAAGAAAATGACGTCAAACTCTCAATTGTGTTGTAGGCGGCTGGCGGCAGTGGTGCGGTAGTATGGCGTACAGTCAAGCGATTGTTTGTTTTTAAAGTTTAAATGTCATCTGTTGCATTTTGATGAAATCAATACATGATGAAATGTTGAATTTCAAGTGCTAACTCTAATAATATATATATATATATATATATATAAATATGAAATTAACAACTAATAATTATGCAGCAATTTTAGTAGTTCAAGTTATTTTACTACTTATCGATTTGTGTATTAATACCTTTATAGGTTATTTTAGACGCTATACTATTTATCAGCTTATTATATTTATGTACGTATTATGTGAAACATAAATAATTGCAATTAAATATATATATATATATTTTTACAGTGTGCAAGATATATGTTTAATATTGGCTTTGACTACAATGCTCTTAACATTCTTCTCTACTTATACATTTCAGGTATATATTTGAATTTACGTGTCTATAATACATTTTTAAGTGAAATTTATATTATAGGTTGGTTTAGTTGAGCTTTTATATGATCGTTTTCGTATTACAATTATTACATGTATGATTTATATAATACTAACCGCTACATTGCAAATTTGGTCACTAACTTTAAGATGGAAAGAACCTTTAGAATACAATTGGTCCATAGGCCTTCATGTTCTTTACATATTTCAAAGACTCAGTAAGTTTCTTTTACACTAATTTTTTTTTTAATATAATATAAAATTAATGTTTATCTTTTTTAGCATCAGCAATATATTACTACTTATATAAACGTTCTGCATTGCGTATTAGTGATCCACGATTTTATGAAAATCTACAACATGTTCACAGACAAGCAATTAATTAAATGAATCACATTATATATTACAAATATTTCAGTATTATTTATATATTATTTTTTTTTATGTTATTAACAAGTGATTCAAAATTGAATCATATTAAGTATGATTATTTTTTTCAATAAGCACTTTTAAGAGTCGGTATTTTGTGTTCTGTGGCTGGATTTTATAACATTTTCGTGATCGTAAACCAAAAGTAGTTTACGAAAATTAATCGTATGTATAAAATAAATATATTTATTTGGAAGCTCGTATTACTTCAGTTTTATTCGGCAAGGAACATATTTCCAAACACAGATTCTGTCTTTACATACATACGATTCATTTTCCTAGACTATTTTTCAATTTCGAGTACGAAAATGCTGTAGAATTCGGTCACTGGTTAAACCCATGGATAACTAATCGAGATTTCAAATTAATCGGGTATCTAATTTATAGTTAAATTTGATACAATACAGTGAGTGATCGGTTAACAAACACTTTTACGAAAGATTTTTGTTTTCGGACAACAAACATATGTTCGGATAACGAACTTTTCTGAACCCCTTATAAAAAATATTTTTATAATAAAAATAGAAAATCTGGCAATATTATGAGGATGATCGGTTAACGTACATTTCGGTTTACGAACATAGTCTTGGAACGGATTATGTTCATAAACCGATCACCCACTGTATATAAATTTAACCACAGGTGTTAACGTAATAAGTATAAATACATAATTTGAGGTAGTTAATAAAATAATTTCCCTTAAACCACAAACAATAATTTTGGAAAAGCTCTATACGTATTTCATCAAAAAGTAGCACATTTTAAAATTACTATTTGTGGTTTAAAGAAAATTGTTTTATTTTATTAACTTTTCGCCACAGTAAGTAATATTTTAATTTATTATCTAGGTTTAATTTTAACCGAGACTCTAAATATCGGCCCTTAATATTTTTGTTAACATCAACATAAATCACATTAATTACTATAAGTGATTAGCAAAATATATTTAGCTTTTAAAATATTTTGACAAAATGCCTAATGGAGTATTCTGTAAGAAAGAAATGTTGAAAATAGTTTCTTAATTACTTTCTGATTGATTATTTTTTATTGATAATAAATATATCGACTTAACTAAATTAATTAATCTCTTGTATATAAATGTCATATATAAAAAAAATTATTGAGAAAGAGGTTCATAAATATATTAGTAATGTACTTAACGAATTTATTTATATATGTAAAAGAGTGATATCAGAGACCAAAAAATAAATTATAAAAAAAAAACATTTCGTATAAGTACAAAACTGATTTTGCATTAAATATATGATTTTATTTATAAATCAATAACAAGGTATTTATATATACTATATACAAAATTGAAAAAATCGGAAGATATATAGATTGTTTCACAAAACAGGAATATGCATGTTGTATCATTGTCCTTAAATATAAAAGACATATGAGTGTATTCTGCATCAATTCTATTAGAAATAACAACTTGCTAAAATCAAAATTCTGCGATTCCATAAAAAATCTTGTTGCACATAGTCAAGTATTTTTAATATAGAATCTCAGAATCATTTTTTTTAACAGAAGATATACAGAATACACTAAATAAGACGTTTGATGATTTAAACTGTATATATATTTTTATAAACATTAAAAAATGATTTAATAAACTTATGAATCATTTGTTGAATTTGAAATAAATTTACGCATAGTTATTTAACTGTAATAAAATGATTTTTAAAAAAAATTAATTCTAGATACATTATAAAAATAAATTGAATTATAAAAATAAAAATTATTTTAATATAATTAAAATATATTTTCATCAAACGTTTAAACTAAAGAGAAATTCTGATTTTAAATTCTAAAGTAGATTAGGATCTTTTATCGCCTTTTTAAAAGAATTTCAAATGCTTCCGAGCGAAACAGACCAGCGCCGAACGAAAATCTACCAATAGTACCAGTGTTAGTTTTATTTAATAAAACATGCTTACAGCCGGTTTCATAATAAAACATTTAAATTAAAGTCCACTTTAAGCCGACAAAAAGCATCGGCCCGAATTTTCACCTCACTTTTTCGTGAAAAAGTGCTTTTATCATTATTTTCAAAATAACTTTATGCTTCTGTTTTTCATCAAATATAAATAATTTTTCTATTTTTGATAATTTTTTATTATATTTGTTATATTATAAAATTTAAATAAACTATTTTAAACTGCTTAATAAATGATTTTAAGTGAACGTCAAAAGTACTTTTGGCAAAAATCACTTTTATAAATGAGGTGAGAATACGAGCCATCGTTTTTAAATTCGATCGGCATAATTATTATTGCTGTCAATAAAACGAAGCTTCTTTGTTAACTTTTCAAACTTCTAAGACAATTATTTGTTATTGTCAATAAATCAATGCTTTTTGGTCAGCTTAAAGTCAACTTTAGTTAAAGTGTTCATTAGTTATTTATATTGTTAACTTTAAGGTTAACCCTATTTTTTTTTTGTAAAAAAACAATATTAAAAAAAAAAGACATACATAGTAATAAACGATCCTAACTATCATATTCTGAAAATATTTAAATTACAATGTACATTTTCTTTTGTGTTCTTAGTTCGAATGTGATATTTTTTTTGTAATGTATTTATTTATGTGAATCTATCTGATGGCCCATGTACTTTGGATAAGAATGATTCAAGATCTGTTGAAAGAAGTAAACATTGTTTGTCATTAGTTTTCACACGTTTATCAGTGTTGTGCTTTAAACTGTCCGTATCCGATGTTAGTTTTCTTTTCTTTGAACTGAAAACAAAATAAATTATATGTAATTAAATTATATAAGTAATAAAAACTGAAGCAATTATTTTGTTTCCTTTTATTTATTTACTAACCTTATATCTTGTGATTGTGTTTCTGTTAACTGCTCACCAACTAAAGCGTACGTCATTAAATCGTCATCGACTATTTCGTCAGGAATCGTTTTATTCATCTCGGTTTTACTGTCTTTCACTGTTTCCGATATTTTCTTAGAAATTTTATTTCGGTAATGTTCTAAAGTAATTGTATTTTTGACACATTTACTAGTGCTTGCCTCACTTTTAATAATATTTTTAATTGGCTTAATCTTCTTTTCTTTTTCACTCAAATTAGTTTTAGTTTGTACTATTTTCTCATCTTTTGATTCAGTTTTTCGCGAAACTTTTTCCGATTTTTCCTCCATATCGTTACAATCAGACGACGAGTTTTCTTCAACTAATTCATTATATAAAACGTCTAATGGTTTTAAATTTAACTCATCTTTCGATTGATCGGTTGGTGACATTGCAAAAAAATTAATAAAAGGGGTTACAGTCATTTTTTTCTCTTGTTCAATATTTAATTCTTCAACAAATACCGTTGCTGAAATAATTCGATTTAATACATTTAAATTATAATCGGTTAACGATTTATTAGATTTTTCCGTTTCATTATAGACGATATGAATGGATTTATTTTCGGATATCGTTTCAATGTCGAATACTTTATCAAATGAATTGATGAAACTGTTTTCCGAATTTTCTATTTCAATTTTTTCATCTGACAATTTTTCATCGATTTCATTTTGTGTATTTTTATCGATTGATTTTATTTTTGCTGATTTACATGAAATTGTATCGGTAGGTACACTAAGAGTTGACGATATTTTTGTAATATCAATTTTCTCAGTTCGATCTAAATACAGAACGCTTTTGATTTCGATTTTTGAATTTTTCGTTTCCTTGTCACTATTATTTTCTTCTACATTTGTATCTTTTTCGTTTTTATGTTTTATACTTTTTGCAGTTTCTTCAGGAGAAATCATTTTCTTTTTAACAGATTTCTTTGGTATTAAATGTATGCCCCTTTCTTTCAGATCTTTAATTAAAGCTAAATCTACATTCGATTCAAATAAACTCTGTTCTTCATCGGAACTAATGTGCAAACGTGGTATTTCTTCTTCTTCTGAATATACTTCTGCCCTATTTGGTGCTCGTTCCTCAATACTTGTATTTAAACATATAACATCTTCACTTTCATTAGTCAAATTTTTGTCTCGCAAAACTGCAGAATTATCTTTCGTTGGAATTATTTCCTTTTCTCTGAGTTTCGTCAAAACGGATTCAATAGATTTTCGAGGTTTCGGTTTTTTTATACCTAATTTAGGACTTAGTTTTACTACGTTTTCCGAATTTTTGTTTGCAATAGTTGGTAATATAGCATTTTTTTTCGGTCTTCCTCTAGGTTTTGCTGAGACTGTAGGAGCTTTTTTAGGTCGATTAACCTTAGCTTTAATTGGTTCATTTTTCAATCCTGTTACAATACGTTTACGTTTTTGTTCTAGCTCCTTTAATAGTGTCGCATGCGAACTAGTTACTTTCGAGTTCTTAATTTCTTTTGGATTAATTCGTTGTTGCTTCTGCGCAGCAGTCAAATGTTTTTTCTCAGGTGTTTTTCTAAGTTTTCTTTTCTGTATTATAAGTTTTATCGGTTCTTGTTTCTTTTCTTTGTTATCGCTATTATCAAGTTTAGTTTTGTTTTCGATTTTTATCGATTCAAATTCTTCGTCAATACTATCTCGTAACTTTGAAGGCGTTTTGATCGCACGTCGTAATGAATAACGATTTGATCTTTCGATATGAATAACAGTCGCATTTGGTGTGGTGGTGGTGGTGGTGATGGTTTCATTCGCATTTTCTTCGGATGTAGTACTTGTGTCGCTTGTATCTGTTGAACACGAACTAGTTGAACATGAACTATCTGTACTACTGCACTGAGAACATTTACTTGCATTTAACGATTCATTCGATTCATTTGTCTTAGCTAATATTTTAGCATCAACTGGACATTTTTCTAACAGAACAACTAAATCGTTTTGCGAGATAGTTTCAGTTCTAGATTGATTTTTCGTATCTGATTGTACTAGTTCAGTGGAAGTAGATTTAAATGGTGTAGAACTTTTCAACAATTTACTCGATTCAATTTTCATACATTCTTCGATTAATACTTGTTCCAATTTTTGATTTTGTTCACTGTCCGAAGGCAAATAATACGAACTGGAATTGGAATAATCTGTAGGACGTGACACATACGAAGACTGGCTATCACCAATTTGTGGATTTGGTGTAATTGGCACTAGAGGTGTTAGGGGAAAGCTCGGTGTTGGTATCAATGCTAAATCGATTGTGTCACATTTTTCGTTAAATAATCGCGAGAATGGCGATTCGGAAAACGGTGTAAACATTCTAGGCGTCATTGGTAGTTGTTGTAAATCGGTTTTCATCGGCGTTTCCAATATTGGTGTTAAATTGCGTTTCGCTGCTGTAATCGCATTACTACAACTGGGTTTGAAAATATCGGGAGTAATTTTATTGGTTGTTGTAGTAGTTTCCGTAACGGTGGTTGCTTGAACTACAGCTGCCGAAGATGTAATTGTTATCGAAACACTTTCGGTTTTCGTTACCGATTCTAAAGGCTCAGTTTGTTCGATTAATGTTCGCTTATTTGCATTCTTTTTCGATGGGAATAGTACTGTCATACTTTTCGATTCATCAGTATTTTCATCGATTTGACTGTCTGATTTATTTTTTAAATTACCGATATTACATTTCTTATTCATTCTTGGTTTCATGTTTCTTAATCCTTCTAATAAAGTATCTTGTGATTCTGATTCTTCCGCATGTTTTTCTTCCATTTTTATTATTGCATCTTCTTTGTCCTTACATTCTTCTTTTACATTTAGCTCGACTTTTTGGATAGTACTTCTTGTTTTATTTGTTTGTCGTTTCTTTTTAGTGGTTTTCACATGTTTCTCCGTTTCTTTAGGATTTGAGTTTTCCTCTTTTTGTGTTACTTTTTCATTCGTTTTATCTTCTAATTTCAATAATTCTGTCTCAATAGATTTACCTTCTTCCTCTATCTTCTTTTTAGCATCGGCATTTTGCGTTCCACGAGTTCTTGTCGTTCGCTTTCTGGTTGCAGCTGATTTCTTCTTTGATTTGACTTCAACTGATTGCACTAATTTGCGAAGATCGTCATCCCACGATCGGCGGCCTGTCTTATCTTCTTCCATTTGCGTCTCAATGTCACTAGATGGCTCATCAATAGGTTCGGAAATAATTTTTTCCGATTTTTGTGTCTTTGTCGTTTTCTTTTTCGCTAGTGTAGTAGTAGTAGCAGCATCATCTTGTTTGGCTGGTGTTTTATCAGTACCTAAAATTAAATCGGCGCCATTAATCTTACTCCATACACCGCTCAATTTCGTTCGTGGCGATCGTGTAGCGATTGGCATATTTATAGGTTTAACTGGTGATGTATATAAAGTTGTTCGAATACCTTTTTTTGCTAAGCGTTTCGGCGTTTTGACGGTTTTCTTTCCGGATTGCGCTTTCGGTGATATGAAAGCTTTCCGCGGCGATATGATCTCCTCCTTGGTCGGTGTTGAAAAATCAAGCGCACGAATGTGAGAACGATTATTTCTTGGCGTTGAACGACTAACGGGAATTTTAGCTACAGATTTATCCTCGGGTGTTTTTCGTTCGTCTGGTTTGTCGTTGTCGTTTTTTTTGCCCGAACTCATTGGAATCATAGGTACTGATCTACAATTATTCTCCGTCGTTGTTTCCGTTGATACACTTTGTTCGGGAGCTTGAGATTGTTGTTGTTCGGATACAGTTGTAGAAGCAGTTTTCGGTTCGGATTGTAATGTATATTGTATTGTATATTTAATCAATTCAGATTCAGGAACTTTTCCAGCTGCTTCGGTAATTGCTGTAAATGACTTGATTTGCTCCTGACATGATACACAAGTTGGCGGACAATTGAGATGATCAGGTTTATCAGACTTCATTTTTATCGGCTGAACACGAGGTCGTCTCGTTATAACAGGTTTTGTATCTGCAATTTAAAAATATACTATATTATAATTTATCGTTACAAAATCTAAATTAAATATTTTATTATACAAATCTTGTAATTCCACAACAAAAATTTTAAAAAATAGAAAATATGCTTTAAAATTGTCTTGTAAAGAAAAAACCCATGTTGGTTTTTTGTTTTTTTTTCATCTAATTTACGAAAACATATTTTTATTAATATTAAAATAAGAATTGTCTAGAAAACATAAAAAACTTATTACATATTTAACTTTAAAGTTTATTATTGTTTTCAAAATTATAATCTCTTAATAGATTTAATAAAATATTACCACTAACACCAGATTTTAAGAAGACAGAAAGAGTACACTCTAAAAAAAAATTACGTGATTTTACCTACAAACCATGAGACACTAGAATGCCTAGTATTTCTAGGTAGAATATTACTCAACTGCTGTAATGTTTTTAATTCATAATTGTTTAAAAATACATAATAACAGAACTATTACAAACATTATGTAATATGGTATTACCAACGGAATGGAAAAGTTTGTAATATTACAGTTTATTTTAATAAAGTCTCTTTTAGTAAATTTACAGAACTTCAGTACATTTGCTATCAAGAATTTTCCTAAATAGGTAAAATTTATTTAGTTCTATAATATTATTGCTGGTATAATTACATACATTTCAAAGGATGTATTTTACAATTATTACAGATATTAATATGCAAGCTGTAATTTTACATAATTTAAGAAGTTATATCAACAATACGTAATTCTACATTAAGTATGTGATGCAATTTGCAGAAAGTAAGCAATTTTACATATTTATTACTTAGTTTATGTGATTATTATGAATTATATAAAAATTACAGAATTTTTAGGTAGAAATACAGAATATTTATAGTAAAATAAAATTACATATTTTTTATAGTAAAATGTTACTACCATTATTCTGTAATTTCGCAATTTTTTTTTCTTCAGTGTAGGCATTAAATAGAACAGAAACGTGTTAAGATAGTATCTCTCTAATAGTTGTTCAAATTATCAATTAAATGAAAAATGTATTATCCAACCATTTTATTTCGTTAATACATGCAAATGTAACAATAAAGAATATTATGTGAATTGTGAATTAAGAATAAATATCATGCACAGTTACTTTTTAAAATAGAATATTTCAACAAAATTCCATACAATTAAAAAACAAAATCATCCGACGTGCTGCAACTTACACACAGGTTTTGGTGGAGGCGGTGGAGGTATTATAATCGTAGAGGTCGATGGTCGTTCATCGCACATGATCACAGTAGGCATTGATAGTATATCACTTTCGCTGATCACAGTTTGTGATTGATAGGGTGTCTGTTGTACGGTTAAAATTTGCGGTCCAATCGCGCCCAACTTATTCACTAAATAGATACGATTCTCGGACGATACAATCGGTTGTTGATAGAGCGGCGTTATCGTATCGAGTATGATTTGTTGCGGTTGCGGTTGCGTTTGATTCGAATTTTGTGGATTCAACATTAATAAGTTCGAACGATTCGTCGGATTAGTTAAATTCGTGGTAGTGCTTAATACTTTCTGATCGGCAATTAATCTATCAACGGTTAGTGTTGTCGGTGTTGTTGTATCGACCGTTAACGGTTGCGATATTTCGTTTTCGATTGTTGTTGTTACGATTGCAGTTTGTACATCGGTTGTTGTTATTGTTGTTTGTTGTGTTTCAGTTTTACTATCTTGATTTATTTCGAATTCTTTAGGAATAGTTTCGATTGATTGTAATACAGTGTCTAGGTTAGTATTGATTGATACTTTCTCAGTTTCATTAACATTAATCGAAATGATATTTTCAATGGCGGCAGCATTTTGATGATCGATTCTTGTTGGAGAACCACCTGGACTTGTACCCGGTGATAGAATTAGTTTTGTTTTTGAGCTGCGTAAACGATGTTTTAGCGGTATTTGTTTTTTAACAGTTTCAGGTCTAAAAAGCGAAAAAAAAGAAGCTTTAGAATTTGGTTCTGTATTAAACTTAAACTACTTGTAAAATAAACTGTCCACATACTAATTAAACTATATATCTTTTTCAAATAAAATATTTTTGTACTTACGTTGACTGACAAGGCGTTGAAGTTTCACTTATAACGCGATCATCATAATCATCACTTGATCCGTCAGGTCCTGAAAGATATTTAACAAATTGTAATAATCGAACCGAGATTTAAACAAATCCGAATATATACAAACCGACAACTTCATGTAGGAAATTTTCAAAGAGCGGATCCGATTCGGTATCTTGAACAATTTTTTTAATGACATTATCTAATTCCATTGTTACATTATTTGGTGGCGGTAATAGAGAATTATTTAATTCCGGTATAGAATTTTGTGTTTTACACAAATCCTGCATGCCAGAAAAATTTATACTCGTCGATAAATCGGGTGTACATATTGCCTTGTTTATATTCTCCGCGATTTTTTCATGTAATTCATGATTATCTAATAGCGCTTTCGTCAACATCTAGAAACAAAATTTTATTTAAAAAAATATATAGTTTTTAACGGTACCAACCAGACCAACATTTTTTTTCTATAAAATAACTAAACTAGATCAATATATATGATAAAAATTAAGTGGTGTCAATCTGTCTGATAGCATTGAAGGCATTGGCTGATATTACAAGCTCGGTTTTGGGTGGTTTAGTTCATTTGTTTAGTCCAGCTGTTAAGACAGTTTCGTTGTTTTAAAACCTAGTTCGTAATACGAGCCATTGAGTTTTGGATATACATAGTTAGAACCTTTAAATTAACATACGTTATAAATAAAATGTCAAACTGTGTCATTGTCTTTATAGTAATTAGCAGTATTATGAAAATCTCATATTACTCATATATAGAATGTCAGATAATAATTTTTAGTGTATTAATTTATAAATTTTTGATGACAATGAAACCAGAAAAAAACAATGCTATTTATATAAAATTAAAATTGAGACAAACAAATAAAATTAATAATCTGAGAAAACAGTAAATAAATACAAGATGTGCCAAGATATTAATTTATATAAAACACTTTATAAAATAATTAAGCTTATAGTACCCAATCAACGTTGCACAATAGGTACAAAAGAAGTCAAAAAATAGAATTTGTTTTTAATTATAAATAATATTATAACAATACATTAACTTTCTTTAACTCTTTTGTAAGAATAATTAAATCGTTTAAACTTTCAATTTGTTGTATCCCTTTATCAAAATTTCTAATATATCGCAACACATCAATAGAAATAGAAATATACATAAAATAATTTATTACAAAAATTTGTTTAGCTAATCGGAACCGAACTAAAAACCGTTATTTTTGGTGGAACAAAAATCGGAACCGAATTAAAATATTCCAACGGAACCGAAATGAAAATCGGATAAAAAACGTTTGAAGCCCTAATTTAAACCGAACTAAAATTATAGAACAGTTTATAAATTGTTTCAATTTTTTAGACTACATTAAAACGAAAAAAAAAATACAAATAAGATTCAAAGAATCTAAATGAATTTTAAGCAATTTGCAGCCCTGTTTTTTTATATATATATATATATATATATATTTGAAACCATATATACCGTTAAATCTACATTATCCTCATTTTCTTCCGGAATAACTGAATTGGCACGAGATTTTCTGGAATTGGAAATAGTTTTTCTTTTTGGTGTCCTTGAAATATCATCATCTTCATAGATGATTTCATCTTGATTATCACTTAAATTTCGTTTTGTACTAGAGCTACCAGGTAGACTACTTAGAGTTGTCGTTTCTAAATTTGAGTACTTCGCCACTGATTCATTTAAATTGCAAGGTTCTTGAGTTTGTGGCCGATAAGTTTTACGCGAAAGATCTTTTCTCTTTTCGCAACTAGACGTTCTCATGCGTTTTCTGTAAAACAATCGTCAATTTAATATCTAAATGAATAGCTAGAATTATTAATAAACACAAACCGAACATGTGCAACAGTTGATGTTTGTGGCGATTTTCCTGGAGGTAACGTAATACTGAAAAGCATCGTTTGTCCGGAACTTGTTGCATTTAACAAAAAAGTAATTTTATCTAATAAATTTCCAGACGCTTTTAAACTACTAGCCGTTTCCGGATCAACTTTCTTTAAACGTTCTTGTACTAAAAATAAATATTATATACTGTGCTCGTTAACAGACCATTATTTTCATTTACCTAAAGAATATATAGCCGAATATTCATATAAAATATCAAGTAAACTTAAACCTAATACTTGTGTATGAAATTTTCGGCCTTCCTCCTTCATTTTTAAACATTCCTGTAGATGCAAAGATGTTTTAAGAAACATTTCATACGCTTCATCACATTTAGCCTCTTCTAAATAACCTATAAATAATTAATTGTATTTCAATCATTACGTTTTTTTTATTAATATATAGTTGTAACGTTAATATTTTGTATAAGAATCTGTATTATACTGCCAATAATGATAAACCCCCCACAGATAAAAATATAAACAAAAACTTACCAAGCACTAATCGTGCTATTTCCGAAGATAAAAACTCCATGTTTACTATATTGCAAATTCGTTTTAAAATACCAATAACATAAATTTTATAAAAATTGGTAACAAATTTTGTATAACAGTTGTCAGTTTATTTTCATTCTAACCTCTACTACCGAACTGTTAAAGCAATTCACATTCTACATTCCGAACTCCGATTAGGTACAAAATATAACTATACTCTATTTATCTTATTTGGAAAATACAAATAAATTAACACTTATTATTGCTATTTCAACATTTTATATAGTTTAAAAAATATCGGAATAATTTTGTTTATTTTAGCTTGTGTTATGTGAATTCAACTCTTACAACTGTCAAATAATATCGTTATTTTGGCGCGAAACACATGTCCTGTTATTGCAGTGCAGCCCCTGTTTTTACGCTACATTGTAGAAATATTATTTAGGTATTAAATTTTAGAAATGTACACAAGAAAAATGAAATAAGGAGAAACTTTTTATTTTTTTAATCTTCCCTTAATTTATTACCTCGATAAACTACCTTTTTACAAAATACAAATTATCTTTTATTTATAGAATATTTATCAAGATAGTTCAATTTTTTTTAAATATATTTTTTTAATTAATCAAAATTATCAAAATATTACAATGTTTTAATTTTAATATAGATATATTTTTTAATTATATTGTAATAGAAATAAAGCAGAATATTTTAGTTAAATATCGTTAATTTTTATTAAAATCAATATCGTCGAAAGAATGTTCTTTTCTTTTGTTCAAATATCTGACCACATTTCGTAAACTGCTCGAACGATTACTAAAATTTGGTTGAAAAAATCGTGATGTATAATTTCTTTTCCCAGTATTAATCATATTTTCCTCATTTGATTTATTTTCTCGATTTTTTATTGACATTTTAAATTCTTTGTTTGTATCTATTTTATTGGTCGTGACGACCATAAATTCTTCCACATCTTTTTCAGATTGCTGAAAATTTGATCGACGACTAATATTTGTTGTCCAAATAATTTTTTCCTTCTTGGGATGAGTTTTACATATGAGTTTTTTAAATTCTAATTTAAAATTTTGATTCGAAACTAAAAATATATAAATATTAATGAAATTATGAACTGAAATTTATTTCTATTGTAAATTTCTATTTCTCTTTATAGAGAGAAAAAATATTTACCTGCATATATAAAAGGATCAATACAACTAGCCGATTTACAAAATAGGGCAGGAATCATAGAAACTAACGGCGTGATTAACTCTTTTTCTCCAACAATTCCTAAAAGTGCTACAATTGCATATGGCGTCCAAGCTACAAACCACATAACTATAATAGATAAAATAATAAATGCCATTTTAATTTCGGTTTCTCTTTGTTTTTCTTCTCGGCAATGTTTAGCAGACAAAGCCATATTGCCCATCTTCTTACTGATATTCTGAGTTTTCTTTACTGCGCGAATAATATTTGTATAACATCCAGTTATGATAAAAAATGGTATGAGCCAAGCAGCCACAAAGAAACAGAATATAAATATTCTTACGTCTTTTTCAGTTGATAAATAATTGAAACTACAGCTTATTAAATATCCTTCAGGAACATAACCACCAGTTGAAGATATAACAAGCGGTATTAATGCAAATATTAAGCCGTACATCCATGAAATACTAGCGAAGATTTTTGATCGTAATCCAGCAATTGTTCGGTTTAGAGGATAAATAATGATGTAGTATCTATCAAGAGCTATTGAAGATAACATGCATATTGAAACGGTTCCTGATAAACCGCCAATAATACCGTAAATTGTACATTCTAAAACAATGTTTTATTAAAAGTAAAAAAAAAAACAAATCTTGTGCAACTAATTAAATTATAGAAAATTAATTTAAATTATTAGTTATTTGTTTACTGTAATAAACTTAGATAAACATATAAATAAATGGACAGAACCATTTTTGTTTCTACATTTGTAATATTCTCAAAAATGCTCTTCATAATTCATGTAATAAGAATTTATTCAAATAACTGCAGATATATAGTCACTAGATGTAATACAAACCTATTTTGTTTAAAGGCATACCATTGTTCATAGCATGATAGATAAACAGAGGCATTTCTAACATCATCAGTAAATCACTTATTGCTAAATTGGTTACTAGAATATTTGCAGATGTTTGCAAAGATGAGCATCTGAAATAATTTTATGTATTTGTTTATTCATATAATTTTATTCCTGTTTCTTCTTTAACAAATTCATTGGAATATAGTCCTCACAATAAAAAATCTTTAAAAATTACATGTTATAAATAATTAAGAAAAAATTAATACTATGATTAAATTAAAAGCCTGTATTATTGTAATTAAAATTCAACATTTCGATTCATTAAACATGAATTATCCGGATGATTATTTAATTTCAAGTAATATTGAAGTACTTTAAAAATTCAAACAAATTTGTTTGTGAAAATTAAAATTTTATAATATACTTAATTTCAAAACATTGGAAATGTATAAATAATTTATTAAAAAACTGTTTTTTTTTTTAATTAAAGATTAAAAAAAAAAACTTTGTATACATACAAATATAATTTACCTTAAAATCATAATAATAACGAATAAATTTCCAAAAATGCCTACAAGCATAATGATTATATAAAAAGCAGCTGTAAATTTTAATGCTTTTTCGGATGGTGGAGGAAATTCTAGCCAGTGCGAATGAACAAAACTTAAACAACCTTCATAGTACCAATCTTGCTTTTGCCATAAATAATTAATTTCGGACTTGTTATAATGAACACTATCATTTAGATACGTAATAATTGAATATATCTAAAATTTGTACAATTTTTTTAAATGCAAATAAAATATAAATATTTCAATATCTATCTTTACTTGATCTTCCATTGTAAATTTGTTATCACTTAAAATTAGAGTGTATAAATAATTCTATAATGTAACGAACAATGTCTCATTTAGTAAATATTCATAAAATGTTAAAGAGATTTGGTAAAATTAATATTTATAGTGAATAAAGATTACGTAAATTTAATAGCGTATTAATATTCAAGTTATTAGCAAAATTTATATCTATCTACTTAATATAATGAAAATAGATTATCGATATAGAAAATTAAATCACGAAAGATAAAAATATTAAATTAGATATTAATACGTATTTAACAATAAATAAAAGCTTGATGCAGGTTAAGATTCAAGAATATTTTTTTTTTAAAATAAATATATGACAAACAACATTTATTTATATTTAGTACATTTTGTTATAAAATTACAAAAAATAACTTATATTCTAGAATTATTAAACTAAAACACTATAATATATTTTTATTCTTGATAACTCGAAATGTAAGATTAATTCGGACTCCAGTAGCTTTTTTTCTAGGTGGTAAAGAATGGTACCAATACTTGTTTGTTGGACATTTCATTAAAAGTAAGCTTCCATTTTCTAATAATATTTTTACTAAAAAATACAATCGATAAAATAGATTTTTACGTATATGTATTTGAAAAATATATATGATAATAAATATCTTTATTGATTTATTTACCTATGGGAATATTTTTTCCAGTTGCAGATTTTTGTCTACAATCACGATGTTTTAAAATAAAATCTCTGGATTGGCCCAATGATAATGAAGCAATTGGTGCATTTGGATCAAGATCAGGTTCATTATCTCTATGTTCACCAATATAATCGGAACCATTCGCGTATCTAATAAATGGTATATTACGATACAAGATTGATAAGTGCACAAAAACAGAATTGAGGGAAGGTTTGAAAAAGGCTAGATAATAAAATATTTTGAATTTCCAAGACTCTGTTATTAGCAATTAGCAACCATGTTTTTCGCAAAATCGATTATAAATCTAATAATAGAATAGGTTTTGAATTTAGTTTATGTTTGCAAATGTTATTAAAAAATCACAATAAATATCGTATAGTCGCATACCATTGCTATGGAAATGTAATTTTTCACAATAGAATAATAAACAAAAACAACTACTTCATTGAAAAAGTAATAAATAAAATGACTAATTTGTATAACATTTATTAGAAAATTATTTTTTAAATAATTATATTATGCATTGTGACTTATAAAATAATTCCGAAATAAAAGAGGCTTGTAATTTATTTATACTTGTAAAATCTAAGTGAAGATATGAAAAAATATCGTGTTTGTTTTTGTTTCGTATCGCACGCGTTATAACTTACACGATTGTGCAAAAAAATATTTAACCAATTCCAACAGCGAAAATTTATAAATATTACCTATTTATCAATACAAAGTTAAAATTTGTTTCTGTTAGATTTGAAATTAAATCTTTTAATGTATGCAATAATGTTGTCCAAGGTTGTGCAGGAAAAGTTTTTCCGGAAAACCGATAACTTATGCCTTCATCACCAAAAGCAACTTGTTGACGAGGTATTTTTTGCCATTTTCCAAATATTTTAATCTATAATTTAAACATTGTTAATTGGATTACGTAAATTAATATAGCTAAATAAACCTGCCTGTGATTTTTCTGCAGAATCATAAATAATACTGTCCTCCAAAGTGGTAAATAATGATTTGGAAATAGAAATGGGTATTATAATTCCATAATCAAGATTTAAATTTTGTGCAGTTGTTTTTCTCCATTCAGTATCTTGATTGTTTAATTCTGTTAATTCACTTATTAAATCCATTATAATATAATCAGTAAACGTATAACATTATGTTAACAACTGTTAACTTTTTATTTAGTTATTTTCACTATGTTTATTGATGTTTATGTTACACATAACCTCAATTTCATCTATCAAAAATCGATAAATCAGACACGGCTACTTCGAAAATAAAGGATTTCAAATTTACTTATATAATTATAATAAATTCGGAACTATATTTAAAAAATATTTGATTCTAAATAATTGCAAATAGCATTTTTCTTTTCAAATTATTTTATAAAAAAAAAGTTTTTGATAGTCGAATTAAATTTACACAACTAAATATGGGATAATTATTGTGTATAGTGTAATGTGTGTTTTAAGACAGACTTGACATTTGTACAGACATACGATACATACCACGTAGCGAATGTGAATGACAGAAAATGAAATAGGAATCAGATTGTAGGTTTTAGTGCCATGTTGCCTGTCAAGTGAAATGGTATCAATTTACAGATATAAGTGATATGTAAGATAAAACTTTTATAAATTTTAAATGAGATTGTAATTTTTTGTTAGTTATTATGCAGAATGCAAAAACAATGTAAATATTATTTGCAAGGAAATTATAATAATTGTAGTATAGTGCAATTATAGATATATATACTTATATATATATTTGTCAAATGTTGGATATCCTTCAGTTTTTTTCGTAATTATCAAAAATGAAAAAGCTATTTTCGAAAATAGAAACGAAAATAGATAATACATCTAAAGAAACGAATAATTACGTTGGAAAAGTTTTTGTTGTGGGTCGAGTTACTGTGACTGTTGAAGATGTATTGGCAGAAGGTAATTATTTAACTACAATTAATTAATGCTACAAATAAATATTTGCACTCTTTTGTTTTAAAACTGTAAATATTGTCAATTAAATATTGTTGTTTATGCAAATGAATTTATATAATGGTTTCCCTGTATGCCTATTCCTCCAATTGGTGTCAAGTTACCATAATAATTTATCTAGTGGGCATGTTTTGTATTTGAATTATTTAAAATATGTGTTAACACTACACTGCATTGATGATTTTTTTCAGGCGGATTTGCTATGGTTTTCCTCGTTAAAAGTAATAATGCAACGCGATACGCACTCAAACGAATGTATGTCAATAATGAACATGATCTCAATGTTGCTAAACGAGAAATTCAAATTGCTGTAAGTAACAGATAGATATAGATGATATTTTAATAAAATGCGATTTAATGCGAAATATTTGATAACATAGAGTAATCTAAGCGGGCATAAAAATATCATTGGATATGTTGACGCAAGTATTACGCCAACGGGGGGCGGTGTTTATGAGGTGCTCTTGTTGATGCCCTACTGTCAACAAAATGTTCTCGGCTTGATGAAGGCACGAGGAAAAGCCACTTTTACCGAACACGAGGTGCTTTCAATTTTCTGTGATACTTGCGAGGCTGTTTCACGTTTACATCATTGTCAAACGCCCATTATTCATCGCGATCTAAAGGTATGCATTTTCTTTTTGTTTTCATTGCTATATTATTTATAGCGTTTAGGATTTAGTTTGATTAGAATAGTTTGCTGCGTTTTAGTTATTCTTATTTTGCATATGTAGAAATGGTAATTTGCTTACCTAATTAAAGTGGCTTACCAAAAAAAAATGATAATTTTTTTCTTTCTTTGAATAACGTAAAGATAAAGTTCGAGTATTTGATAAAAACTTATCTTACATTAAACGTCATGTTGACGTTACTTATTAATATTTAAATCATTTTGCAATGTTGTTTTTTTCTTTTACTCTACCTTGAACAGAAATTCAAAATTTTAATTAAAAAAAATTTTGAAAATATTATTCATAGTTACAACGAATTATTAAATTGTTTTTTGACCTAATAATCATGGCAACTACGTGAAAAATTACAAGTGTTAAAAAAATATTCAATATGTCATAAAAATGGTGTAATTTGGTTTATATATTATGAATTATTGCAATACATACGCGTACTATCCGTACTATTATTATTATTATTACACTAAACCAAATACAAATACAAATAAATGTCCACCAGCTAAAGTCACTATGAGTAAGCCTTATTGTGAATGCTGCAAATTAAACTATATGTTGTATAATTATTATTATGAAGGTAATATACCAGTTACTTGCTTTCTAACAAACAAAATAATAATGTATTTTTATAATAATTATGCCATAGGTTATAAAAAATTAATGCAAATCAAACAGAAACAAGATTGTGCCCTGCAAAAGATTGTCAATCAAATGTCATATTTAAGTGCAGTCATTCATTTGAATTTAGAGATAGAGAAAAATAATGCGGAAATCAACGCGGCCAAAATGAACTTATGTTGTGACAAAACGGATGTGTATCGTTGTAAACCGCGCAGTGAATGTAGTGTTCGTGTATCGAAATGTCTTATTAATCCACGTGAAGATGCATGCGATATGAATAAAATCAGTTATACGGACGTATTAGATAAATTAAATCGTATAACGGTCAAATTATCGGAATTGCAGAATATGAAATGTGCCTGCCCTACGAAAAAGATTGATCGAAATAACTGTTCGGTAGAATGCTTGTTTAGCGAAAATGATGATGACTGTGATGATAGTGAGAGCGACTGTGATGGCTCGGATACGCAAACTTATTGCGTAACCGTACGAGAAAACTGTACGGAACCAGCAGCATGCAGTCGAGTTGATATTACCAAATCGAAAAAAAAATATGCCAATATGTATGTGCCCGATTCCAATTACAAATTAAGAAAAAAAACTGTGGACTTTTCTTGTATTACATGCGATAAAAGTGATAGTGGGGGTAGATCGGATGACCAGCCGAAAAAATGCGATAGTAGATCCAGTCCTTGTGGCGAAATAAAAACAATAACGCATTGCAAGAAATGCGGTAAACCAAATAAATATTCAAACGACGTTTTTAATACGCCACGATTAAAAGTCTATGACGATCCGACTGGACGACATGCTGCGCATTGTAGACCTGCATGCACTAGTATATATAAGTAACAAAAAATGCAAAAAAATAGTTATTTTTTTTTTTTGAAGAAGATGTTCAGATTTCTGTATATGTTCTTATGTTGTTGCCAACTTATTGATGATTTTAAATAAATTTTATAATTACTTTTTTGAGTTTCATTAGTTTAACGATTAATTTCATTAAGACAAAGTAGTTTTAATGTAAAGTCGACAAAATTGCAAACGATTTTTCACATACGTACACACAAACATTTACGCCATATTCTTTTTTTTATTACGAATAATTATTATTGTAGTTAATAAAATACATTTTTAAATAAATACACTAGCAAAATGTTTCTGTGATAAAATAACTTTCTATATGTCGTGTATCCTATAAAGCTAATATATAAAAACGCGAATTTAAAAAAGAAAACACATAATAAAAGGCAAAAACGTAACAGATCAGCGTTAAAGCAGTATCTTACAATAACAAATAGGAGCCACTTAATATGAGCAACAGTAGTTTTCATTTATCACACAACACAAAACTGCTTATAAATTTGGTGAATTTTTTTATTAAATTATTGCTATTATAAGTAGACAAGTTTTTGTTGCCCATATAAGCGAAAGTTTTCTGTGCCAACAACATTGTTGATATCTTTAATCATGTGGATTGTTTCAAACTTTTGCTAATGTATTCTTAAATTTTGAATTTATATAATAATTAAATTTAATAGATTATTACATAATTATAAGAACGATAAACAAGACTGACTATTTGGCACGGTATGCATTTTTTTAAAAATATAAATTAAAACAAAAATAACAATCCAATTTGTGTCAAACATTTTCACTTTAATTTGTTTATAATACACGAGTTTGTTATTAATTTTATCACATTATTTTGTCTGTATTGTATTTACAAAAACTAATTTTGTTATTAATTGAATTATTTTAATTATTGCTTACATAATAAATTAGATATTTGAAATTCTTTGCAAATGTGTAATGCAGTTCCTTTGGAAATTTTTAAAAATAAAGTAATTTTTTTCTACTCTATTTTTGTTTTAAATAAAATTTAAAATATTTAAATTTTTTGATAGGTGGAAAATATATTGCTCAGCGAATCTGGTAACTACGTGGTATGTGATTTTGGTTCAGCAACGGGCCGAATTTTGAATCCATCTATTCAAGGTGCAACGACTGTAGAAGATGAAATTAAACGATACACAACACTATCCTATAGAGCTCCGGAAATGGTCGATATGTATTGTGGAAAATCAATTACAACTAAGGCTGATATCTGGGTAAGTTTATAATTTAAATTCTGCATATTGTTATACAAAAATAAATCTATATATTTTACGATTTAAAAATAGGCTCTTGGATGTCTTCTCTACAAATTATGTTTCTTTACTCTACCATTCGGAGAAAGTACACTTGCTATTCAAAGTGGCAATTTTTGCATTCCTGATAATTCACGATACTCAAAAGGCTTACATCAACTTATTCGTAAGTTTTCTTTGCATGTAATAAAATGTTGAAATTATGCGGTGAAAATCGATTTTTAAAATACGATATTTTCTATGTAATTAATTTTCAAAGAATTTAAAAGTAAACAACTGACTCATTCAATAATAATTATTTTCACTACATAACATAATTCGTAGGATGTCATAAAACAACAAGATGTTTTCAGTATTAATTAATATATTTTTTAATAGGATATATGCTTGAACCTGATACTGATAAAAGACCGGATATATTTCAAGTATCTGCTATAGCATTTTCAATTTTTGGAAAAGATAATCCAGTTCAAAATTTGAATGTAAGTCATTTCCAATCATTTTTATTTTTTACGTGAGCCATTTGAAAGTCAAATTGATTTTATTAAATTCGAAATTGATCGATTTATAAAAAAAAATTGAAATTATGTAGTAGATTCCGACTATTGCTTTTGACATTGGCATCGTAGTTAATAAAATATATTGTAACGAAAAGTACCTAAGAGCACACTTGATAGTTTCGTGTTTGGCTATGCTGGGCAAATTTTTGAAAAGGGCAATTATTTAGGCGGCGATGCGAGGTAGTTGTTCGGAAAATGTTAGTCGTGTTGTGAGTTATATATATATATATATATATATATATATATATATATATATATATGTATATAAAATGGAGATAGTTGGTGTAACATAAAGTAACTGAAATATATTTTGTTTATAATAATCTTTTGTTGTTATTTTTAACATCATTGTCTTAGTTGGTGTCGAATCGTAAACATAACAATATATATGACTGAATTCCGTCTATTTATTTGTTAGTATTTGATTTTGATGATTATTTTAAATGATTAATTAAGGCCATTTCAAGGCAAACAAAAGGTTATATTCCGGCAGGTGGTGTGAATACAAAAAAGAATAATTTTACATTCGATTTATTTGTTTAATCTACATATTTATGGTAACTAATTATTAGAAAAATTAACTAATTTATGTACAATTCATAATTTAATTACTATTTTTATATTCAGACAGAATTAGCATAGAAAAAAATTAATCAAATATTTAATTGTCAATATTTTCTTTGTTTATTATTATTTTGATTTCAAAAAAATATATATGTTGTTACTTGTTATTATAGTACTTATGTATTTATTTCAGAATTTTTGTAAGTGTGGTTTATTTGTAAAAAAATTATTTTTATCATTTTCCTTGAAAAATGTGATTTTCTCTTATTTCACACATACAATTTATTTAAAAAAAATATATGATTAATCTTTATTACAATTAACAACATATTTTTTGGAAATCAAAATAATAATAAACAATGAAAATATTGACAATTAAATATTTGATTAATTTTTTTATATGCTAATTCTGTAAATAGATAAAAATTGTTATAAAATTATTAATTGTACATAAATTAGCTAATTTTTGTAATAATTATAATAGTTACCATTTGAATTGTATATTTAGAATTTAAAATTGGTATAATCGGAATATATGAAAAATAATATTTATAATGATAATAAAAGCTTCAGGTAGATAGTTCTTTTTTGTTTTTATATTAAAATTCGACGTTTCAAATATACTACACGTATATCATTAGGAAAAAATATATACGAATGACAGCAAAACTTAGTTTGAGGTAATAAAAATGCTCTTTACAAAATGGAAAGTATAATTACGGATTTAATTTCGTTTGTATATGAAATTAATATTTTGAAAAATATATAGCAAATATGTTTACTTTGGCTTCTAATTGGCTCATTTACAATAAAATAATTTAGTATTGAATGAATATAATATATAAAAAATGATTTTTATCTGCATGTTTATCTAATTTAAAAAATTGCAGAAAACTTCAGTTGCAAATCTGGACGATTTACCAGTACCGCAATTTGAATCCGAATTGAAACGTACCAGCATAAACAAAGTTACCAAAACTAGTGTAGTGCCAATTGTAGAGGGCACCAGTGTCATGCCACGTCAGCGACCTAAAGGCAGTGCTAGTCAACCATTAGGTAGTGCGCTTCCCCTTGCGATTAGCGCCAGTCCGACAAACATCCCGAAGAAATCACAAAGTCCCATCACTTGTGTCGAACCGCCGCCACCACCACCACCAGTCACTACACCTGCATTCCCACCACCAGCAGCCACTACACCCGCATTCCCACCACCACCACCACCAGCCACTACACCCGCATTCCCGCTACCGCCCACACATTTTCAACCATTCCCTACCACTCAACCGACTACGCCCAATTTACAGCAGCAGCAGCAACCGTTTCAAAATGCTCAAACTTTCTTCCCACCGAATTCTAGTCAGGAACAACATCATCCCGATAAAGATTTAGAGAATTTGTTCCAATCGTCCGTCTATCCCGATCCGTTTCGAGACGACAGTGAAGAAAACGGCGCTGCAATAACGGTGGTGTTGAGCAACAGCACTGAACAACCACCCGAAGTGCAGACTATAAAAGTGGCGAATGCAATCACAACGATACAAAAGGCTGACGCTTGTCATTTGCCCGAAGTGAGTCATGTTTCGACATTGAGTTATATACAATCGGAGATGGATTTACCACCTAGTATTGGCGCAACTGGAGGTAGTGGTGGTATTGTGCCGATTAAAGTCAAACAGGACTTGTCTAATCAATGTGTTTCAACCGAAACGCCGCCACCTTGTTCGCCGACACTTACTGTGCCCAAGGGCCATCGACGCAATATGAGCGATACCAGTGCTTTCAATAAGTAAGTTGAAATTCAATTTACATATATGTAACCGAAAATATTTCAATTGTTTCAGAAATAGATATTTATTGTAGGATTTAAATAAAAATTTTCTAGACGTATAAGTTTTATTCATGAATAAAAATGCAACAAAAACACATCGAATTTAGTGTAATTTATTATTTAAAAATAAACTAGGGAGTCCCGTGACCCTTAAAGGGTCACGTTTGAAGTCGAAAATATAAAAATATAAACATAATAAAAATAAATAAATAAACAAATAATAATAATAATATATCAATTGCACTATCAGTAGTGCACATAATTTCATACAGCTGTCATTTGACATTTGCATTATAAACTTAATTTTTCAAATTTTTGAGAAGCAAGATGAAATCGTAGGAAGATGATACTTGCCTATTCTCAAATAGGGAATGAACCAATTAAAATGACACCACTCCCATCAAAATCGTTTCAGGGGTTTAGGAGAAGATGCTGGAGAAACATATATACATACATACAAACATTTGACAATTAGAGAGATTAAATATAGATGTTTGTCGAATTTGTTTTGTTGGTAGCGCGTTAACCGCGAAAACAAACGGTTCCGGGTTCAAATCCCGGCAAGGTCAATGCATTTTTTTTTCATTGATAACTAATGATTTAATTAGTTCATTAATGACGATTTAAATAATAACGCCAAATAATACGCCATGTGTAATTAAGAATATAAATATATACTAAACATTGTTAGATTTACACATCATGTGATCTACTTGATTGGATTAAATTCATGAATTTATCATTACCAGTCAAAATATAGAAAAAAGCATTACCGTATCGTCGTGATCTTGTGGCGCAGTTGGTTAGCGCGTTTGTCACAAAAGCAAAAGGTCCCGGATCTAAACCCCGGCAAGGTCAATGCATTTTTCTTCAATAACCAATGATTTAATTTAATTAGTTCATCAAAATAAATTAATGACGATTTAAGCAAAAAAGAGAAGTAATAAATAATTTAACATGTTTTGTTGTTATTTTTAGAAAGGAAAGTTTTCAGTATTGTGACATACATTAACCATTTTTTAACGAAAATATTCTATAAAATTGATAATTTATATTAGTTATATATTGTTTATTTATTAAAGCGAGCCATGTACGCTCAGTTTATTGCACATTGTGCAGTCCGAAATTGCTCAGTTATTTCGTAGTATGTGTGTGAAAACTGGAGTATCGTTTAGGCCTAAGAATGTAGCGGATAGATTTTTTTAACTGCACAGTAAAAACTGAATGTGTGGGCTCCGCTTAATTGTTGTTTATATTGTAACTGGTACATTTTTAACAAACTTCATCATTTACAAATGTAAAGCCCCATTCAGACTGCCGTTTTAGTTATTGCAGTAGTTATAGTCGTAGTTGTAAGCATAAGAAAATACATGTAAGCTTATGGGAATACAATGCGCATGCGTGGTTATTGCAGTAAGACATAGCAGTAGTTGTAAGCAGCCAAACATTTGAACAGGCCAAACTTTCTAGTTAAAATTTTACATAGTTGTAAGAATTGGCCAATCAGAGTTGAGTGAAAAGAGATAGCACTATTTTTATTTAGAAACGTCAAACAAATGTCAAACAAACGTCAAATTCATAAAATATATTTAAATGGCGACTTTAGAAAGCAAAATTAATCAAATAATATTTAAATATTATTATTATTATATTATTATTATGATTATTTAATTATTTTATTTATTTATTTTGTGTCAAATGTGTCATTGCAGTACGCATGCGTATGTAAAAATTTCACTAGCATCACAAGCCAGTGTGAATGGTGAAGTATGCTTACAACTATTACTACGGCAAAAGCAAAAACTACAACCGCAGTCTGAATGAGACTTTATGTTTTGTTTACCAAAATGATTATTTTGAAATATCAAATGAAAAAAAAACTATCTTAGAAGACAACTCGTATTTCTTGCTATTTTTTTCCATAAAAAGTAAATGAATATTTTTTTATTGGCTGAAAAGAAAGAGTAGAAAAGATAAAATTTAACTATAAATTCTAGAGTATATGCAACAGAAACATCCCAGTTCCTAGCACCCTACGAATCATCGATAAAAAGTCGATGTCCCGAAACACCACCGAATCAAATGAGCGAACTTTCGATGACTGGAAATGGTGCCAGTTCTAGTATCGGTTGCTCGGCATCGACGAACGATGTAAGTCGTGCATCCGGTTCCGATAATCGTTCACTCTCCGCTGATATTGCCGATTGGAATCCATTCGAGGAAACGCCGTTCAATCAGCTCACAGAAGATCATATTTTCGGCGCTGAATTCGATAAAATACGACGAGGCAGCCAAAGTAGTAAGTTTCTCGATTCTTTTCTGTACATCTGCAAAACTACGTTTAAAGCAGCAGTATTTACAACTCTAATTAAATATGTAGTTTAAACATTGAATAAATTTAAATTTGTATTTTCAAATGTTTTTATTCCATATTGGCTATATATTACATAATATATAATAACATAGTAATAAATCTTTCAGAACTCATTCTATTAAAATAAAACGGCTTTAGTTCTGTATTAATATTTATTAATAATCTACGTCTCGACCTACTAAACGTACATCTTCAACAGGAAAACCTGCTATAAATGACATTTACAGTAAATAACAGAACATAGAAACAAGTTACTAGGTAACAAAATAAGTAACTAGATCAAATTTTTTTTATATATTTATCTTGTTTTTAAATACTCACACTCTAATTTTGACTTTGATAATCATAAATGCAGTATTTAATCATATACAAACATACCTGACAAAAAATTACATTAACTAATTAATCAACAAAACATTATTTTCAAAAATAACGACACACAAAAAATCTAATCGGTTTAATTTAATCAATTCAATATTAATTAGCTAATTTTTAAAGCATATAATTAACGCTACATTTCACTTTTATGACGATAAAGATAAAACATTTGATTCAATTAATTGTGAAAAAGGGTTTGAAAAATAAAATTTATTTTTATATGTTGCAAGTTTTAAAATAAACTACGTCCTTGACAAATGTCCCTAATGATGTAACTAAAAAAGTGTTTGGTTAAAAGTAAATTTGTGTTGTCAGTTTTTATTATTAAATATAAATGAAAACTAAAAGATTTGTATTATATACTTTTAAACTTTTATTATTACCTTAATATTATTTTTTAAAATTAGTGAAATATTTATAATTGTATTTTTTGTTTCATATCTCGATATTTAATTATTAAAATAATTTCGTGCTTGAATATTACAAACAAAAAATATATATGAGAATTCAATATAAAGCTGATTCGTTTTTGAAATTTGTAAACTTCAGTTTTTTCAATTTTTCTTTTTTTTTCGTTACATTATTACTCGAATATCTAAAATTTTATGAGTAACTTTTGCTGTGTCACTTTTTTTTTTTTGGTTTTGTTTGTTATTGACGAAAGAAAGGAAATAGCAACCCATTTTCTTTTTGTAGGCATTCAAGGTGTGAAATCGCGTGAAAGTCTAGTGATGTCGGTATCCGAAGATCCGTTTGGGTGTGCGCCTTTTAGTCTTCCAGTGCGGTCACGAGACAGACCGGTTAAGACCAACGTCACAGGTAATGAATCTTAGTCACACACGTACACAACACACACACAAACAATGTCTGCCAACGGGCCCTTACCAAGCACCATTCAGATATGTAGGAAGATAAATGAGGTTCACATATTCAGCACTCGAAAAATAATACACTATTTGCTTATATTTCTCTTTCTATCTATCTATCTATCTATCTCTTTCTCTCTCTTTCTATCTTTAATAACTCGCGTTTTTTAGCATTTAGAGGGAAAATAAAATTTTTAAATGCTGTGCTACGTTCAATTTTCTTCAGGAAAATTTTTAGACATTCCAGAATTTTTGTTCTACAGATTACAAAATTATGTGTACTGAACAAGTTTACTATCAAATATAATAAAGTGAAAATATAATGTCATATAATTTGTTAAAGTTATTGTTTAATAATAAAAAAATATGATGCAATGTTTGATTTTTCTTGTAAAATTTATTAGAATTTTTGACGAATAATTTTGATAAATTATTTTTCAATAAGAAAACAAATCAGCTTCTAGAAAATATAAAACAGCTAAAATGTGTCGAAATAAAAATTTGATTATTTATTTTTTTACTTTGAATATTTACGATGAAATGAAATTACATATTGAAAATTTCGAAAAATGGGATGTCTAATTTAAATATCTGCTTTTGATCAAAAAATGTTTTTCTATAGTTTGTGGAAGAAATCAATGTTTCTAAACGGCCTTAATATATGTAGTTCAACCTAAACTCGTAAAAGAATCAATAGCTGTATTCTTTTTACCTAAAATTTACTGAGATCTCACCTCACTTCATATCAACTCAGATAATTCTTATTCTTTTTACCACGCTTATATTAACTCACTCTGTTGTTGTCGCGGTCAGTCATGTTGTTGTCACGGTCAAATTTTGTAACCAATTTTTAGACAACTTCCTATCATTTGATCTCACTGAAATTTTGCATGTAGTTTCATTCCAAGAGACAACACAATATTATATATATAAAAAAAAAACAGATTTCAAGATATGACACGCTTATATTTATTTTTTTAATACAACTAATGACATCTGTCACATGAACTACTTTTTTGTTCAGTTATTAATTGAACAATGTAAATGACAGATAAAAATGTTTCCTCTTTTTAGTGCATTTAAATATAAGCGTGGTTTTTACTACTTTGACTGCAAGGAAAAGTAGTAAAGCGTTTGGTACGGTGTCTGTAACATTTTCAAAAAAAAAAATAAATTGTATAGAAATCCTTCATATAGCTTGTAGATGACGAATCTGAACTTAGTTTATGTGGGTGTATGTGTGTGCGTCGTCAGCTCGCTCGCTCGGTCGTAAGTCAAAATTTTGTGGCCGCAACTCCTCCTAGACGGTTCAACCGATTTTAATGAAATTTTCAGGATAAATTTGTCTAGTACCCAAGATGGTCATGTGGTTTTGTTTTTTTCCAGTGATGCCAACTTTCCGAGAAAAAAATTACTAAAGTTTTTAAAAATTCATATTGGCTACGTTATTTATCCGATTTTGATCAAATTTTCAGAAAAGATTTCCTTAATGCTCCCATTAATTACATAATTTTATTAATTTTCAGTGTTGCCAACTTTCCGAAAAAAAAATTACTAAAGTTTTAAAAATTTTATTAAGGCCATGTTATTCAACCGATTTTACTCAAATTTTCACAAAAGATTCTTCTAGTATTCATGTAATTTATGTAATTTTAACAAAATACAGTGTTGCCAACTTTCCGAAAAAAAAATTAGTAAAATTTTAAAAAATTTATTTTGACAATTTTATTTAACCGATTTTAATCAAATATTTATAAAAGTTTTTCCTAGTGCCTAAATAAATTATGCAATTTTAACAAAATACAGTGTTGCCAACTTATCGAGAAAAAAAAATCACAAAATTTTTAAAAAATTCATTGTGGCTACATTATTTATTCGATTTTGATCAAATTTTCAGAAAAGTATCTCCTATTGCCCACATAAATTATAATATTATTAAAATACAGTGTTGCCAACTTTCCGAGAAATGTCAAAGTAGTCTATATATGGGTTTACCCATATACTTCTAATCTTGTTAAAAAAGTTTTTTATTATTTTAACCGAGCTACGACAAACAGTTGGATATCTTCCTCCCTTACCGATTCTGCTGCACCCGAAAAATAATCTCAAAATGAAGTGAGATACTCAGTTAAGTAGTAGAGATTAAGTTTGTGTCAATCTTGTTGTTTTTAAAAGGTTAGCGACGAAAAATGTCATACGAAATTGAATGATATTGGACATTTAAATTTTATTTTTAATCTTTAATTTTAATGTAAAATTTATCAAAGATGTATTTCTTGATTCACACATTTATGGTTGATTAGAAAAACCAACGTCTCTTGCTAGAGTTAGAATATTTTGTTCTTTTTTATAAAGCAACTCAACTCACTTCACTTCGTTTCACCTTACTTCACTTTCCAACTGAGATGAGTCAATTTTTGACAAAAAGAATACAGCTAATAAATAACTTATATATAAAATTTTCTATGTCATTGAATGGTGCTGAATATTGTACTCGTAATTTTGGAATTAAAACTGTTACTTCAAAGTGCTGTAGATTATGATGATTATATATAGCTAGATAGATTTGTAGTTAGTTTAAAAGAAAAATTGATTTTTATTTCAGTGAATATATGATGATGACAAATATATACATAAATAAAACACATTGATATACATACATATATTTAATAAAGGACTTAGTTATAAATATGAAGCTTAGCATAATTATTAAAATTTGATTGGTATTTATATAGACAAAAGAAAATATATTAGTGTTAGATTGATTATTCTATTATTGTGTTTTGAATCATGTTAAATAAAAATCTACTTATAAAAATAAAAATAACAAAACTTGGTTTTGTTGTTTTTAAATATCATATTTTTCAAATGTAAATTTAAAAGTTTTATTTGAGAAAGTTTCAATATGCTAGTCAATGATTTTTAAATAGATTCAAACCTAATATTAAAAAAAAATGACAAATTATGAAATTATATTCTTTATACAGGTATCTCACATCTTTGACTTTTCGAATATTTCAAATTGTGTATAAATTTTTGGTACAAAAAAAGAAGTATGACTGTGAGAAACCTGTATGTTGTTGAAAATTTAAGAAAATGACAATTCAACATTTATCTATAAGCTGGCTTTTTGCTCCCTATTTAGATGTAATAATTTGTAACTTTGATTTTTGTAAAATGATATAATAAGAAAGGAACATATTTTTGTGAGCGTGTTTGTGAGAAAAATTAAAAAATAATATCATGGCGATATTGAGATATATATATATATATATATATATATATATATATATATATATATATATATATATATATATATATATATATATATATATATATATATATATATATATATATATTGATGTTGTGGTGCTCTCGATAATAACATGTACAAGTATTTCAAAATGTTGGAAGTAATAATAATCATTCCTTTTTTTTTTTAAAAGTAGGCTTTAAATTTAGGTTGGTATAATTTGGTTTATGGTATTAGTAAAGTGATATGTGCAAATCATTTTTTTTTTTATCAAGACATGTGGTACCAAGATGTTAAAACAAATGTTTTTTTTTTGTTTTTCACTTTTTATTATGGAGCAATGATATAATTTTGACAATTTATCTACGTACTGTTTATTTTTGAATTTATGTATAGATATTAGTTACGTAAGACGTATTAATATTATGTAGATTTCTTATAATAAACTGATAACTTTTAAAAATATGAATTAATTAGTTCTAATTTCAAATTTAAGATGAGAAAATGTTTTACTTATAGTTCTGCAATATTAGTAGGTAATTTTAAAAATTGTCAGTTTATTGTAGAGAGCTTTATATAAAATAACCAAAGTGTAAATTATGTATATGTAAGGCTGTGTTAAGATGAAATACATATTTTGATTTTGTCTGTGATTTCTTGGTACCACAAAAATATTAATTATATATTATTAATGTACATGATCTCAATAATGGAAAGGTGTAATTTTTATATGTTTCTACTAATATGATTTTTAGTTTCCATTATTGAGTTTTTGTAATTTGTATTCTTCATTCCTGGAACAGCTGTCAATTGTTTTTTTTTTTTAATTTGAATTTTCTTTTATAACTATTATTGTTCTGTTCAAATATTTACTCCTCTTCTTTTATTTTTTGTTTAACAATTATATAGAGATGGAACACTAACAAAACTGTACTACATACTGAAATTGTATTTATTTTATGATAAAAAATATTATTTATACACTTGTATAAGTTTTATGCACACACATATGCAAAATAATATCTTGACTTTAATATGTATTACAAATAGTAATTTTACATAATCACTTGTTGGTGGTGTACCTAGGTATCTGTTTACACATTCATTCATTAATATATGAAAAAAAAAATTGTTAAATATCAGTTTCATATCAGCAAAAGGTACTAATAATATTAACAAACACCAAAATAATTTTGTAAGTGATTTTTTTCGAAAGTGTATATAATATGATTTTTTTTATCATACTGATTCGAAAGACAACAATAATTATTTTATATATCTATAAAAAATGAAATACCTGTATAATGATTACATGATGAATATTTTTTTAAATGTAAGAAGTATGTAAATACAAAGAAATATACTTCGGTGTATGCGTTTCTAAGCAGCAATAAAACGTTGCTATTATTGAATACATGTATTTCTTTTCACCATATTTATATATATATTTTTAATCCGTGTTTGGTTTTGGTCTGTTATAATAATTATTGTTCGTGCGTGTTTATTTGTTTTTCTTTTACGTTTTGTTATTTAATCTTTCTTTTTTTCCTCATTTTATTGTGAAAAGGGCTGTTCCAGACTGGTGGAGGAAAGCTTTACTAATACCATGTTTTGTTTTTTTATTAACTAGCACGGTGTTTGTACATATTTAATAATTTTTGTATATAATCATGCTATATGCTTTTACCCACTGTAAAATGTAACAGCCCTGTTTTCCATTTATTTTGGCATTTTTTTTTTTATTGCAATTTAGTTACCGCTTCATGAATTATCAATTATTTGCAATGTGCTTATAAAATTTATTAGAATTACTTAGAACAAATTATCAGTATACGAGTATCATGTTTTTGTTTTTTTTTTTTTTTCTTAAGAATAAATATGCCTTTTGCCCTAAACTTTTGGGTATATTCAGAAAAAGTAACAATTTTTAAAACGACATTATTCTGATACATTTTGAAAATATTAAAATAAAACAGTTTTAAGTTATAGTTTTGTATTAATATTTATTAATAATCGATGTTTCGACTAATTCAACGTCCGTCTTCATCAGAAAGATGAAGACAGACATTGAGTTCATCTAAACGTCGATTATTAATAAATATTAATACAGAACTATAAACAAAAGCTGTTTTATTTTAATATAATGGTTCTGAAAAACTTTTTACTGTTTTGAAAACATGTTTTTGATAATTTTTTATTATATTGCTTATTATATTATTATCTATCGCATGGCTCTTTAAATTTATTGCAATTTTAAAAGATTTTTTATATTTTTGGTTCAGATTGTTACAGAATATTATCCAATATTTTTTTCTTTTATTTGGTATAAAAAGGTGTAATTTTTTTTTTTGTGATATAAAATTATTTATTTGTATAATCTGAACCGTTGTAGAAATGATAACAATTTTTTGTTTAGGAATATTTTAGTTTAATAATTATAAATGAAATAATATGGAACGAACCTACCAAACACATGTTATTACTGTGAATATATTATCAATTTCAGTTTCACCGATAACAAAACGTACATTTCAACATCTACAAAATGAAAATAAATTATCACCGACCTACGAATATTCGCCGGAACACGCAGCATCACTTTTATCGGAAGGTGAAGCACCCTTAATAGATGCCGGAACGACTGAAACTATAACATCACCACCATTTGTACGTGCACCAATTGAAGATCGATCAAAATATGAGAAATTAACAGGCAGCCGAGATGATCTATCCTCGGATTTAGATGGCAGCTCAGACGGCGGCGAAACAAACTATAATAAAAGTGAACGTAATAAGAAACGAAGAAATAATATGAAAAATATTCCAGAGAAAATACACGCTGTTGTTAATAAAGTCGACATTCCATTAGTTAAAAATTTAATGACAGAAAGAAATACTAAAAAGAGAAATTCTACTAAGGTACAAGAAGAAACAGTTGGTTACGAATCAGATGATTCGATTGGTTCTGCGAGTGATTTACGAGCAAATGAAGATATTGTAGAAGTCGAAGATGATGTAGATGTTCGAAAAATGGACGAAATAAGCGAGACGATAAGTGAAAGTATTCGAACATGTGGCTCATCAGCTTATCATGCTGAATGCGAAAGCATGGCTACCCATGATGATGATCGTATAAGTCGTGCTGTGCGTTTAAAACGTATACAAAACAACTTACCGACATCAACCGAGCAACAAGAAGATCTGTTATTTGTTGGCCATCAGTACGGAGAAAAACCACTTCTTCTCGATGACGAACTCGACTCGGACTGTGAACTGAAATTAGACAACTCGAAATGGTCCATCGAGAAGAAAGTCGCCACGAAAGATATTTGGATTGAACCGAAAAGTTTTGAGGAAAACGATGATGTTTTTGCACAGGCACCATTTACGAAATTCACTAAATCAAAATCGCGTAAATCACGCGACGATATTATTCGAATATCACCTTTACAAGAGGAAAGTGAAAGGAATACAGGTGAAATTTTCTTTGATGAAACTCCTAAAGCGTCGAGGGATCAAAGTCCATTGTTATTTTTATCTCCACCGCCTCAACCTTCTGATTGTCTCGAAAAGGATAAATTTGTTATTCCAGATTCTAATAATATAATTTCGAATAATATTAATCTATATAATGGAACAAATTTTAATCCAGTGAATAATTTAAATCCATTTGTCGATCAGATTTCCCTAGATTCATTTCCATCGAATAATATCATACAGAGTACGTCCAGTTATGGCGTTGTTACGGTCAACAGTAATATTATTAACATTCAAGTTCCAGATATGACTCAGTCGTCGCAAACTGCTGCCGACTTATTTGGTACACACGAATTTCCAGCGTTTCCTTCATTTAAGAAATCAATTGAAACACTGAACAATTATCCAACGCCAACTGAAACACGATCAGCTGATAGTATATTAACAACAAATACGGGACCTGTTAGTAACTATTTTCCGTTCGAACAGTTTTGTGATAAAAACAACGTTTGTGATAATGAACAAGCTATCTATGAAAATGTGAACCTGCCTAATGTTTTTACAAATCAAAATGATTCGTTTGCATTTATTAGACATACGCAAGGTAGTAAGAAAGAGAATGATCCCATCAAGTACAAATCGGAGCCAATTGATGTTTATAAATTGGCATCGTTAGGCAGCTCCGGCTCACTCAATTTAAATAATTCCGAACTGAAAGTTAAAGACGAATTGCCTTCACCGTTTTCGGATGATACGGAATTTACTTCGTATTATAAACACTCGTCACACGATCAAGAATATAAAAAAGATCGAAAAGGCAAAGCCAAGTATCACCTAATTGAGACTGACACGAGTGACAATCATATTGAGGAATTGTCAATGAAGAGTTCGCATAAAAACTCGAAGATTAATTATAAGAAAAATATTTCCAAAAGTAAGAAAACTAGTAGTAAGTTACCAAAGTCACAAGTGGCATTTAGCAATATGAGCTTTGAAGATTTTCCGTCAGATGATTCCGAGCAAGTGAGTAATAGTAATTTATCGACACCTTTCGAGGTGGTGCGTAAATCTTATGATGAAGATAAAAAGTTTGGCAGCTTGAAACGACGAAGTAATCCGTTCTCTTAGAAAGTATTAATTATACATATTTATATTTTCTAGTAATATAGAGATATAAAAAAAATCTAATTAGATAGCAACATATTTATTTTAAAACTATTTTAATTACATCTAGAAAATTCTAAATAAAATTATATAATATTGTTAACAATAAAATAAAAATAAATAACTGCCTTTCTATAGTTATAAAAAAAAAGTAATTAGTAGTTATTAAAAGGCAACTATTAATTATTAGAATGCGTAGTTAAACTATTTTATAATTCCAATAGTATCCTAGTACACGATTATTAAAATATATTGTTGTAGATGATATACTTATTTCGTAACATTATTTCAAATTTGAAAGTAATAAGCACAATTTTTTTTAGATGATTTATAATACAGATATCTATTGATGGATATTTATTATAATTTTTAAAAGCACTGAAATATTATAAGTCTATCTTCTTAATATGCAATTGCCAATGTTTTCATTTACTATACATAATTATTTTTTAATATTTATATTATGGGAATATTTATTTAGTACTATTTGACGTATTTTTTTTTTATTTTTAAAAATAATCAACGAATTTTCATATACACTATATTATAAATATTTATACATGTTTATTAATTGCATTTTTATGTGTAAAATTAATTGACAACTTATAATTTATACATTTTTTTTCTTCTTTTGTTAAAAAATTTATTCTACTACCATGTAAAATGCATTTGTTTTATTGAAAGTATAATTGTTTATTGTTTTTACAATTTATTCATGTTAATTTATAATTTATTTGTTATATATAAATTATTAAAGTTTTGATACTGTTCAATATGTGTAGAAATCTTTAGTTATTTTTTCAAATATGTTATTATTTATGTTGTTTTCTTTCACAGCAACATTACTTACCAAAAATATATTTCATAAATCAATTAAATTTATTGTAAAGTTTATATAGATTTTATATTTTACCTGCATCTGTTTCAGCGTATTATATCCACTGTATAAATTGCATTTTTGTTTTAACTTTACAGCTTTAAAATATATTTTTATCGAAAGATTTTACGTACTAACAAATAATTAACCTTAATTTATTTTTTAAATGTCAATTAAGCTATTTTTTTATATTGGCTTCTGCTTTTTTCATAATTGAAAATTTATGTAATTTTGTATATAAAAATATTTATTTTATCAATATTAAATATGTATAATATTAATCTTTTAATATGTTTATGTTATGTAAACATGTGATAAAATCAAGGAATAAATAAAACATAGATATTTTCATAATTTTTTATTAACATTTTAAAAAATAAATTTTTATATATAAAATTTATAATTGTTTATGGCGTTATAAATAGTATTTGTACTTTAATATATTTTTTGTAAAAAACGTAAAAAAGATTGCATTTTATGCGTAGTATTGTTACTCAACTTTTCTCGAATATTTCACATTAATCACTGATGCCAGGATAAGTGAAAGAGTTGCAAAAAATGAAGCGATAATACCAATTATTAGTGCTAAAGCTGTATTAATAAAATTATCTCTTATAACCCAACCGACCATAGGTTGTAGATAATCCATAAAATCAAAGATCGCGTTACATGTTAATCGATTGTGAACAACTCCAATTGCAGATCCAGATAGTTGTAACAAATCGATTAGCTTTCTGCGATATTGCTTACAACTGTATAGATAACCATCAGCAAATGTAGAAAAATGTGCAAGCATATAAACAGAGAATACACAACTTAATACTGATGCTATAATCCAGTATACACGAGAAATTGGACCAATTTCGGCTACTCGAATTTGCATGTGCACTACTTCTCCATGTCTGTAAATTATTATAGATTTGTAAGTTCAAATTCATGTTTTTTTTTGTTCGACAATCCAAATATATATATATATATATATTACTTACTCATTTTTTCTCATTACGGATCTTGTAGCTTCAGTGCTAGGTCCAAAACAAGCGCGAATTCCGTGATAAATAGCGAGTGAAATAAAAATAATTATTATTGGAATTGGTCCAAAACTGATCCAAAGGCAAGTATAAAGGCTTCCACCCGTAAAATGTGTTGGAGTATATTCACCATATAGAATACAACTACAATTTCGTCCAATGCATTGGTCTAATGTCCATCTCCAGTGACCCCAAGTTATTCCAGATGTAATACTGGTAATAAGACCACAAACTGCGCTGAATACGTACAAACCACATAATAAACGCTCTGCTTTTCGTTGATCCATTTAGCTGCCCTGAAAACATTTTTTTTTAATTTTAAACGAGATATTAAATTTTAGGTTATGTTACTTATAAACAAACAACATTTTCGTTGATACGGTCCTGTAACATTAAATTATTTGATAAGATATGTTGACCGAACATAAATCTATTGTAATATGAAATTATAAACATAAAATGATATATTTTCAACAATTTAAGTAAAAATAATACTTACGTTATTAAATGAGCTTTAAAACTTTACTAATTTTCGAGGTCACGTATACACAGATGTTTGTTATTGTTTTTTATAACGGTAAATTTACTGTGTTTCTTGCGAAACTTTCGAAAAGTAGATTGTAATAGATAACATATCTGTAGGTATCTATGCTGTAGGTGTATATACTTGTGAACTAGATGATGCTATCTTTTAAGTGATTCATTTGTGAAGTTTTTTTGCAACAATGCTTCAATTCTTTTATAACTGAGAATAAGAAAATTCCACTTACTTGTTCAAATATTAATTAAAATATTTTGTATAAAATACAGGAATGCATTCACATATCATGAAAAAATATTGTTTCAATATAATTAGAATATCATAATTAAATTGATTTATTTGTTATTAATCATGTAGTTAATAACAGTTAATCGAAAGAAATAAAAAAATTTTATTATAATGTAATCTACAGAAAATTTATTATTATATATATATACATACGTTACTTTATACATATTTAGAAATTACAAATAATTTTCAGTTAGCAGTAATTTTAATCTAAATTCCTATTTATCAGCATTTGATATGTGGCCGTAACCTGCTTTGCTGTTAACTACGGGATCTGTCGACAAGAGAAAAACAAAATAAAAAATTTTATATTTGTTTTTCGAATAATGTAGGATTTATTAATAACACATTTTATTTAAAATTTGTATATATTTTTTTTAAGTTATTAATCACAGCAGAAAATATATACATAATATTATAAACAAATAATGAAAATACGTAAATTGCAAATCGTGTACGCCAAATATTTGTGTATAATTAAATAAAAAAGTTTGGCTATCGATGCGCTCATTTAGCTGTTTGTTTGTTGTTATATACAGTCCATGTAGTTGTTAATATAATAAAAATTACAACTACATAAGGAAAAGGAAACGACAGAGATACTAATTCCAACACAACATACAACAAGAAACAAATTCCGAAATTTTATCTCATTTTACGCAGTGATATACAATAGAGTTATATTTATATCGGAAGGCTATTAACTAAAACTTAAATGAATCAATCTCCTTACGCTGGATTTAGATGTCCAATCTCTTGTAATTTATCTCTATTGTTCCAAAGGCAATATAATGCGGAAATACCCAAACCGATCACTCCTCCAACGCCACATTTTCTTAATCCAGCTAAAAGAATAACAATTAATTGTAATTTTTTAACGTTTGTTTATGTTACAATTTTTTTAAATTTTATTTTAGAAGGACGATATTTGTTTTCTTAGTAACAACTGGATTCTCAGGGTGGCCAAAACTTTGTGAAATCCAGTTTTTCTGACTTTTCCCGGTTTTCCAGAATGTTTTTTTCATTTTTTCCTAACTTTTATTATTAAACAAATGTAAATTCCTAAGTAATGTGAATCACATAAATAAAGATTTCTAAGTATAGGTATGAAAAAATTGGGATAAGAATAATTTTAATATACTAAAAATTTTTGCCGATATTATAATAATACAAATTTGCACAAAATTTATGTTTGTAATTTTGTGAATTCGCCAAACAAATTCTTTCCTTGACTACAAATGAAATTCCCTGACTTTTCCAAGATCAACAAAATTTCCCGATTTTTACGTTTCGGCCACCCTAGATTATATTTGAAAAATATTTTTGTGTAGTGAATTAGTTTCTTGAAACAATATTTTAACTCCCGTATAGGTAAAATTTGTGATTAACTAACAAATTCTGGAACTATGTGGACTGTTTGAGATCTTTTATAAAATGTAACCATTTTATGTCATAAAATATTTATTATTTAATAAAAAGTTTTAAGAATACGGGAGTTAGGTATATATTTTATTTATTATTATTATTAGTACTATTACTTATTATATTTCAACAGTACCTGTAGATTTGAAAAGTGCTCCAGTAGCTGTCGCTGCTGCAATTGTGTTTAAGTCATCGTCGGTGCCTCGTATCCACGAAAGAAATACACCAAATGTTGAATACATCACAGCTATTGTACCTAATGTATTTGCATTTGCACTACCTTGTTTCATAACATGATTTAATAATCTAAAACAAATCAATGATTAATGAAATAATAATAATAAAAAAAAAATAATATTATAGCAACTTACTGTGTCCGTCTTAATTTTCCTGTTTGTTCTGCTAGCGAAGTAGATTTTAATCCATTATACAATCCAGATATGCCACCTATAGATGCACCAAGCATACAAGATCCGCCGATTTGACCGAAGGCAAGTTCAAAACGTCCGCGCTGTTTGTTACTACCATCCAGAAAGATAAATTCGGGTTGACTTGCAGGTATATATACAGGGTCGTAATTGAGATAGGGAGAAAGCGGTGTCGTTAATGATTTGTAACCCGCTGCAATTAAAATATTTCATATTAGTAAGCTGATGAAAAAAACGTACAGGTTATTTTTATACTCAAAACGCAAAAATCAAATTCAATTTATACTTACGTGGTAATTCACCAGTACTATTTCCTCCATAATTTTGTGATAAGAAATCAGCATTATTGTCAGTATAAGTACTCATTTTTATTTAATTTTATAGACTTAATTTGTCATACCTGCAAAAATCTAAACATGGATTTAATTTTGTGAACAAAAAGAAGAGTCTTGAACCATGAGTACGTGATCGAAATGACCTAAAGAATGAGAGTGACATCTGCTACAAATCTTAATAAAATCACGATTTAAATTAATAATATAAACTGTAAAATGCAGAAAAGAATGATAAACATTATAAATTAATACTGTTTTTATGCTTTTGATCTTATTTTATATAAAGACTTAGTAAAAAATAATGAAAAATTGAATAAAATATGCGCAACATGAATTCTTGCACTTGATTTTTTGTTGAAAATAATTTATATATATTTTTTAATATTTTGATATAATTACAATTATAGTTATATAAATATAAATAACACGAAATACATCTTTATAATTTTCATAAGAAAATAAATAAATAATGTACTTCGTTTTATTTAGCTGCTTTGATTTGTTTGCATGTTTGCAAGTTATTTATGCCGAAGTTAGCTACATTTAGTTATGTTATGGCGCTGTGTTGTAAATGTCAAATTTGTCTGTAGTTATAATACCGGTTTTATAAACAAAATTTAATAACATATCTATTTATCTAACTCTTAATTTTATAAATATTTTACATATTAGTGTGCCTTATTTTTTTATTATGACAATTAATATTTTTTATGTTTTGTTTCATAATTTAGTTTGAGATCGATCAATAAATTTTAAATGTCTGAATCATCTTTGCTTTGAATCTCTATAACTATTTTTTCGTTATTATTATGGTGTTTGTTAAACAGCCAGAAAATATGCTTCCTGAACCAGAAGAGTTTTGTAAACGGTTTCATGAACTCTTTAAACAACCATCAGAAACGCAAAGGTTTTATAAATAATATGAAGACGAATTTTATAAATAAATATGTATTTACAGTTTTATTATTTTTAGAAAACGAATCGAATGGAAGAAATTGAAAAAGAAAAGTGTTAAATGCAAGGATAGACGTAAAAATAAATTAGAACTTTTGAATGATAATGGTTTAATGAGTCCGCCTGAAATTGAGTTACCTGGAAATCCATCAGCATTTGCTGTATTTGCTTCTGTTCGTTTGGCTGTGCTAGAACGTTGGATGCGGCATGCTACACAAGAATATTTACAGAGTAGCTGTAGCATGCCATTACCAGATATAAGTGAAATTGATAGCGATACAGAAGAAAATTCACAAAACAGCACCTATCTTCCATTGCGCGTTTCCAAAGTAAGTAAATCTAATTTTAAAACTCTCGAATAGTTAAAAACAGGGTGGCCAAAACCGGGAAAAGTCAGGGAATTTGTTGATCATGGAAAAGTCAGGAAGTTTCATTTGTAGTCAGGGAAAAAATTTGTTTGGCGAATTCACAAACTTACAAACACTAATTTTGTGCATATTTGTATTATTATAGTATCGGCAAAAATTAAAAATTTTAGTATACATATTAAAATTAATCGTATTCCAATGTTTTTTCACACCTTAACTTAGAAATCTTTATTTTAATGAATATTTTGTGATTCACATTACTTAGGAATTTACATTTGTTTAATAATAAAAGCAGAGAAAAAAAGAAAAAATTTTCTGGAAAAGTCAGGGAAACTGGTTTTCGCAAAATTTTGGCCATCCTGTAAAAGAAAATTTGTAAATATCTTTTCAGATTGTCGGTCTGGGACTACGTTCTGTGTTTGAATTAATACGCGAGAGTCGTTCAACTCATCCTGCCTTATGTACGAAAGCTCTACGAGCCCTTTTAGATGTGCTTCAGGGTCAAATGCCGGAAGGACTTAAATCCGAACCGCCCGATGTTATCGATCCCTTATTCGATTTGTTGTTAGATTTGGCAACGCTACATGGTCCGGAGTCTTCGGTACCAAATGACGGTAGTCATTTAACAGCAATTGCCTGTGCGTGTTTGTTGTCGTTGGTTGTCGTTCGTGGTGATACTGGTAAATTTTTATCAGCTGTCGCTGCTTTGTTAATGTGTCCAAGAGCGTTAGCATCGCAAAATATTCAAGTAAGTTAGTTATATATCTTAGAAAAAATCGGCTAAACTTCACTTTACGGTTATAAATCGCAAAATTTTAATGCGGAAATGTTATTTACAAAAGTATAAAAGAAAAATGACTGCTGTGTAAATGAGATTTTTACGTGGGGTTTGTGATGTAACTTGGAGGAATCGGGTACGAAATAGATTAGTGTATGATGAGTGTGAAATTGAAAAAAAATGTTGTAGCAAAAGTTGCCCCTTGTTAGTCAGTTAAGATGGTTCGGACACCTTGAGCGAATGTCTAATGAACGTTTGGTTAAAAATATTTATATGAATGATTTAAATGATTTAGGTATAAGTTTGCGTGGACGTCCGATGAGTAGTTGATGAATGGTATGATTGAGAATGTTTTGCGTGAACGAAAGTTTCCAAGTAGTAGGAATAGAAGAGCATGTATAAAAGGTATTATGAATGTGGATGAAGCTAAAGTTGCTTGTCTGGATAGGGATGTTTGTAGGAGTCTGATTTCGGGATAATGGAAAGAGATTTTGTTACATTCTTTTGGGTACATGGTATGATTGTGTATGTATGTAGAAAAGCAAATTCTTTGTTTATTATTAAAGAAAGCATTTATTATCCATGTTTTTTTGATAATTAGTTTTACTACAATTTTATGAGTGGTCACAATCAGTGCTTGCAAATCTTATCATAATTTTTTTTATTTAAATGTAATTAAATAAGATTTACTGGTGTAAAATAAATAAAATACATGTTATTGTTCTCAAAAAAATATAATGGCTGATACTACAAGCTTGGATTTTAGAATATTTTTGTTCATTTGTTTAGTCTTGATCTTCTGCCAGTTACGTTGTCTTAAAACCGAGCTTGTACCAGTCGTACCAATGTGATTGGTTAAATATGAATTTTAATAATAATAAATAAATAATAAATAATAATAAATAATTTCAGATGCCAGCAGTGTTAACATCGCTGCAACGAAGTGTCCATGGTGTATTATTGGGCAAAGTAATTCGACCTGATTGGATAACACACGGTGTGCCACAAAATTCGAAAATTGATTCATTTTTCATAAATATGTCAGCCGAAATTCAAAACGCAGTTTTATGTCCCAAATCATTGACATCGGACGGCCAATTTTTGTATCTATTTACGAACAGAGGATTATTTAAAATCGGTTCTGGATTTGGTGGAACTTTAAAAGGTTATGTTTATATCTGGAAACCGGAATTTTATCCAAATGATAGAGGATGGATTGGATTTTGTAATGTAAATATTCTTGAATGATTGTTTTTTTCCAGGAAATAATTATTAATAATTATTATTGTGTTTGTAGAATAATTTGTATTTGAAATTGGGTTTTCGACGTGGTACTGAAATTTTAACAGTTGAACGTCAAGGATTGCAAATTGTCGGAACAGTTTCTTTAGATTCTCGAGATTTTAACGCTTGCGTTATTTTTTCGGATGGTGATAATTTGGGCACTATTACTCCTGCAAAAGATGTACGTAATATTTTGTAAATTTTAGGCATTTTATTTTGTGATCGTGGTTATCTGTGATTAACTCAATAGTTAAAATTAATTTCAATATACAGTGCGAGTGTAAAGTCTGGAACTATCGCAATAAATCTTTTATTGAACGTTTTTGAAAAAAATCCTTAAAAATCTTCTTTTGTTTTTGAGTTATGACATAAGCGATAATTTTTTTAAATGGAAATTTATATTTTTTATTATTGATTTTGGTAGTACTTTTTATTCCGTTTCCAACCATATAAAATTTTAAATATGTTGCATTTGAAAAAAATTGAGAAAAATAATCTTAAAAAAAATATTTAAAATTTTATATGGTTGGGAACGGAATAAAAAGTACTACCAAAATCAATAACAAAAAATATAAGTTTCCATTTAGAAAATTATCGCTTACGTCATAACTCAAAAACATAAGACGATCTTTAAGTGACGATTACAGTAAAATATGTCTCATTTAAGATAAAAATTGACGTGTTCGAGGATTTTTTTCAAAAACGTTTAATAAAAGATTTATTGTGATAGTTCCAGACTTTACACTCGCACTGTATATTATTAAAAAGAGTAAGCAATATCAATCTCAATCACAAAAAATCGTTATTTATGTATTTTTAAAATGTAATTAATGTGATTATATAGGATGGTTTTATGGTTCGAACTCTAAATCCGAATTCAAATCCAGCCACGTCAATAAATGAATTACCATTGAAATTAGCACGAAAATGTATCGATGTTCTCGGTGTCGCGTCATTTGAAGAAGAAGGCTCGTCGAATATCGTAAATACAGGTTCCGATGAAGAAATTGTTTCACTTGTGTCGGGAAAAGAATTTAGTCTGATACGAACAGCAGCTGGAAAAGTATCGTATATTTTTATTATATGGAGTTTAATTTCAAAACATAGTTATTTCATATTTTACTTAAAATCAAATATGTCCCTAGTTTTAAAACGTTATTTTTTCCTATACCAAATGGAAAATACCGCATTTTGATTTTTTTCCAAATAAAATGTAATTATTAACAGTAAAAAATCTTTCGGGACTCATTTAGGCTTTAGGTTTAAGTTCTGTATTAATATTTGCGTCGATTATCAATAAATATTAATACAGAACTTAAATCTAAAGTCGTTTATTTCAGGGCTTCGAAACGGAATTGAATCGAAAACCGAAAAAAAAACCGTTATTTTTGCTGGAACGAAAATCGGAACTGAACCGAAAAAATATATCGGTTTATTTCGTTTTTTTTTTATTATTTTCGGGATCTCGTAGTCGCAAGTCGCAACTAGTCTTACGCGAAAGAGTATTTGGTTTATTTTTTTGTGGATTAATATTCAGTTATTGAAATTGAAAATGAAACTAGAAATTACTTTTAGACAGGTGCATTTTTTTGATAATAATTTTTGCTTTTAATAATTTCTAAATAGTTTAAATAAAAATACATTGGGAAATTTTCATAAATAATAATCTTGTAAACAAGAATTTGTTACGTTAAGATATGTTATTATATAATTAAAACATATATACAAATTATATAAGTTTCAAATAATAAATTATATTATCATATATTTATATACTTCTAATTATTATACCTTTAATTAATTAATAATTATTATTATTCGTATTATATTTTTGTAGTAGTATGTTTATTATAAAAGTAGGAATAAAATGTTTTAAATTATGGTAGAAAATAACTTTTTAATATAAATAAAAATATTTAAAAACTAATCGTTCGGAACTGAACCGGAAATCGAAAAAAAAAACGTTATTTTTGTCGGAATGAAAACCGGAACCGATATATATATATATATATATATATATATATATTTAATTGAACCGGAACGAAAAATATAGCGGTTCGAGGCTCTGTTTTATTTTATATAAAATATAATTATTGTGAAACTGGTTTTTTTCTCAAAAACTTGTAAATGTGGAATAATTACGTATTTGTGAAATTAAACTTCTTATGTTTTTTCGAATATAAATTCTACAAGTTAAATGATTAAAATTGAATTAGGTTTACTATTCGGGTAAGGCATCGGCTTTAGGCATAAAACAGGCGGGAATCCGAACAAGTAAATGGTCAGAATTGACAGTTACAAAAGCGCCGAAAGTGACGCATATTGCTGTGGGACATGATGGATTACATGCGATTTTATTAACCGAAGATGGTTCCGTATTTTTTACTGGTACTGCACGAAGAGGTGAAGATGGTGATCAGAATAAAGCACGTCGACAACCGAAACCAGTTAAACCAAAGAAGATGATTAAAGTTGATGGACAATTTATTGTGCATGCCGCGTGTAATAATGGTTCGACCGCTCTCGTTACGAGAGATGGTGAATTGTTGATGTTTGGCAAAGATACGGCTCATGCTGACCACTTAACAGGTAGGAATAAGCTATTTTTTTAAACACATATATGAGCTATGTTTTTTTTACCGAAAAACTCAGCTCAGATCAGCAAATATCAGTAATCTTGAAATAATAGCTGTTTTATTTATCGTCTCGTAACTGAGTTCGAAGTGAGTGAATTGCTTCCCGCCTTACCGATACTGAGTTGCATATTTAGCTAGTGCTTAGCTGAGATTTAAGATTTGATAACGTGTTTGATACGTTGACATTTGTATTTGAATATTTTATTTTGAAATCAAACAATAGATATCCGGTGAGTTGCAATAAATTATCAACGCAAACAATCCAAATACATCTAATATTTTAGGTTATATCATATAAGGAACTTACGATTTTAAACGTCACTTTCGAATAAACTGTTTTATTTATCAATACAACTCACTCAGCAAAACTCAGCTCATTTAAAAGATTTACTGATCTGAGTGGAATGTAAAAAAAACACAGCTATGATTAGTGGCTCTTAGAACTAAATTAATTTTTAATGGTATTTTATTTTTTATTAAATGTGAAAACGAAGTATAAATTAATTAATTTCACAAGCAGAATTAATGAAATTATTAGCAAAATTACAAATATATTTTCCAATAAATATACATACATACATAATCAGGCCATGTATTCAAAAAAAGGGTGTGGCATAAACTCTTTCCACTCTCCCGAAATCAGTTTCCTCCAAACATTCCTATCCAGACAAGCAGCATTAGCTTCATTAACATTTATAATACCTTTCATACATGCTCTTCTATTCGTACTACTGCGAATCGTGCGCAGGACTATTATATATTTATAATTATTATGTAATATATTTTGTTTTATTGAATAATTGCAGGTTTAGTATGCAATTTGAAAGGCGAATTTTTAACACATGTAGCACTAGGTAAAGCACATGCAGTTGTTTTAACTAGTAAAGGACAGGTATATACATTCGGAATAAACAATAAATATCAATGTGGTCGAGATTTTGTTCCACCAAATAAAGAAGGTAACCACAAAAGCACCTTATATCTTTTAAATATTAAAACAAAAAATTTTCAATATTTAGAATCATGCGGTGGTACGTCAGTGGTTGCAATGGAAACTTGTGCTGTTGGCGATGATATGGACGTATATGATACGATAGGCGATGGTGCACTTTCAGGCGGTGAAGAAACCGGTAGTGGTGTTGGAATCAGTTGCGGTGTAATTGATCCGATTGGTGATCAGGAACAAGGACGCGATGAAGCTAGGGAACATCTTTGTGCACCCGGTAGACATGTTTGGCGACATGATATGTGTATGGTGTGTACGGTATGCAGAGAATGTACCGGATATTCGATTAGTTGTTTGAGCTCTATGCGACCGGACAGAAATCCAGGACAGTAAGTTTTTTTTGTTTTTTTAACATTTAGATATATTTCTTATGCCACTATTCTGGACATTAAATTCAGTTTAAATCTTTAAATTTCAATTCTGATTACCACTTAAATATTTTTAGCTTAAATTCCTTTAAATTTTAAATAACAAAATTAGTATGAAAAATATTTGCATGAAGAATGTTTGCAATTTTTATATTTAGATGATTTTGAAAGGAAATAAAATCCTTTTAATGGTTACGCTTAAAGATGTGTGTTTAGAATTGCCTTATTTAAATAAATTTCTGTAGCTAAAGATAACCAGAATAGCAGCATTAAAGTCTCGTTCAAATTTCTCTACTTTTATTCCTTTGTCACATGTAATCTTGATAGGTTAAGTAAAATTAAAATTGTATTATAAGTTAATTTGTTGAAATCTATCGTCATAGTTAATCAAATCGTAGAGAAAATAAGTATTTTTAATTTGATCAGCCTTTACTTTGTGATACATGATAAGTATTTTAAATAAAACCGAGTGATTACTTTGTAAATATCACAAGTTTATTAATATAGCTGTTACTGCAGTTTCGACCGCTAGGTCATCATGATTTCATTTAAAATAAGTTATTTTAAGGTTTGGAAAATTTTTGATCCTCGATTTTATTATTAAGAAGGTTTGTAAGCAGTAATGAATCATTAATTAAATTCTATAATTTCTTTTTATTTGGTTTATATATGATTAGGATATGAAATTCGTTTTGTTCGAATAGAGAATGCGGTTGCGGTGAGGGTGACAGTGGTTGTGCCGTATGCGGTTGTTGTCGAATATGCGCGCGAGAATCCGTCGACAATTCCGAACTGGCAATTTTGGGACCGAGTGGAGCCGGCGATCTAGCAGGCATGATGAGATTGGACTTGATTTTTAGAGGTAGACCCTGCTTTTCCTTACACCACGCAATCACTACTACAATAATACGTATTTATTATATTTGATAATAATTATTGCGACTATATATATATATATATATATATATATATATATACAGTGCGATATTTTTATCTCTGAACATATGAACTGAATTACATGTAAATTTCCTATGTTCAATTTAAAAAAAAACACATCGGACGCATAGAGACATCCCTGACAGTTATGCAACCAATCATACGTAATATGATGTTTATTTGAATAAAAAATAAAATATTTAACAGAATATGGTCATTTATTGTAAATTGCTGAACACTTAAATTTATAAATAATAATAATAATAATAGATAATACTATACGTTTTTAAACAGATTTCTTGAAATAATGCGAATAGTTTAATGTTTTCTAAATATTTTGTTGAAAGTAACTCATTTTTTTTTTCAAATAACTGTCACATTATGTAAGATTGGTTGCATAACTATCAGGGTTGTCTCTATGCGTCCGATGTGTTTTTTTTAAAATTGAACATAGGAAATTTACATGTAATTCAGTTCATATGTTCAGAGATAAAAATATCGCACTGTATATATATTATATTTTCTATCATCACAGGTTTATCACACGATTCGAGCACAGTTTTTTTTCTCTCTCTTAAATTTTCAAATATTTCAGTAAAATATCCCGCATGGTGAATGCTTTATTTGTTAGTTTTATAAATATTTTTCGTGCTAGTTATACCAGTTTTAAGTTAAAAAAAAATTGAAAAGAAACTTAACTAAAATTTGTATAATTATGTATATATTGAATAAATATTGTTTTTTTGTGTGTGTGTTTCTAATGATGTAACTGGTTATTACAGCATTCAAATTAAAACAAAAGAGTGTGTTTTGCTTTAATTACACGCTGAATAAAGCTAAATTGGCTCAAATAGCTTGATCATGGTTTTTCAATGAAGATTTGAATATTAATTCTGTGCTTTTAAATTACTATATATTGCTACATATAGTAGCTATTTTTGTATATACGGCCAGTTATTAACTTATTCAATGAGTTTACTAGACAAATAGATTATCTTTGAAGCGCTTCAGTTGACAATCTAGTTGCTCGATTAAGGGCATTTCAAGGTAAAAAAAGGCTAATTCAGACAGGTGGTGGTAATACAAAAAAGGATAATTTTACATTCGATTTATTCATTTTTGATTTATTTTTATTTATTTTTCTAATAATTAGTTAACATAAATATGTAGTATTAAACGAATAAATTGAATGTAAAATTATTCTTTTTTGTATTCCCACCACCTGTCTGAATATAGCCATTTGTTTGCCTTGAACTGGCCTTTTAACAACATTTTATCTAACTGATTCTTAATCATTGCACAAAATAATTATAATTAATTATAATTATTATCTATCTATATGAACAACTGGCTTCATCTGACCCTGTTGTGTTCAGAGATTGTTTCTTGATTGATAATAGTGTGTATTATATTTTGCTATAATTAATTATGTAGAAATAAAACATTTTAAAAATTAAAAATAAAAGGTAATATTAAAGTCTTCATTTTTCTATATCTATATTTTGAAAATGATTATTTGATTTTTGTTGAAATATAATTTTAATATGAATTTGTAACTACGATATAGTGAAAGATATCCCAGCAACTGCAAGTAGACATGCCGTTAAACTACAAGAACATCTTCAAAGACGTTTAGATGAAAGAAAAATCAGACAACGTAAGTCAGGTTCGAACGCCGGTAAACAAAATATCTTAAAGTTTAAACAGCCAAATGGTCGTACAGTTCCAATGGTTCCCACTGTTTCTTTCGCTCATAAAACAACAAATAGTATTTCGGTTGCTAAACAAACTACGCCAATTTCTGTTAATACTATTATTGGTATGTTTAATCAAATAAGCGAAATATAGATACACACAATGTAATGTTGTAAAATTTATTTCTAGCTAAAGAACAAGGCGGTTCGGATATTGAACGAGATCCAGCACGAGTTGTTTGTTTTCCACCAGCTAAATTAACTCTGCCTTCTGATAGTCCAGTAGTTCAAATTGCTTGCGGACTTCATCATACTGTTTTGCTTACACAAAATGGACAGGTAGAATAAAATTCTTTTAATTTCTATTGAAATAATAATATCTATATTAATTTTACTGATGCATATTTTAATATTATATGAAAAAAATTATGTCACCCCGATCGGGATTCGAACTCATTTCTTTTGATTGCTAGCCAATAGATTAGCAAACAAAAGGTTCGCATTCGAATCCTGGTTGGATGATATAAAATATTTTAATTTGTCATTAAAATAGCCCATCACTTGATTTAATTCTTATATTTACATACTTAATTTATATCAGATTAACTAAAGTGTCTGGCATATTATAAATTTTATTATTTTACAAAGCATATAGACATAACTTTTTGATTAACTTGACACAATAGCTGTGTTTTTTTTTACCGAAAAACTCAGCTCAAATCAGCAGATATCAGTAACCTTGAAATAATCGCTGTTTTATTTATCGTCTCGTAACTGAGTTGGAAGTGAGTGAATTGCTTCCCCCCCTCCCCCTGTTCTTATACTGAGTTGCATATTTAGCTAGTGCTTAGCTGAGATTCAAGTGAGCGCACATGGGCAATTCAAATTTTTTTAGTTTAAGATTTGATAACGTGTTTGATACGTTGACATTTATATTTGAATATTTTATTTTGAAATCAAAAGTTGCAATAAATTATTAACGGAAACAATCCAAATACATCTAATATTTTAGGTTATATCATATGTGGAACTTACGATTTTAAACGTCACTTTCAAATAAACTGTTTTATTTATCAATACAACTAACTCAGCAAAACTCAGGTCAGCTCAGCTCAGCTCATTTACAAGATTTACTGATCTGAGTGGAATGTAAAAAAAAAACACAGCTAATAGCAATAGTATCATGTATATCATGTCAGTCTTGTCGTTTATTATATTATAATTTTATGATTTTGTTTATAGATTTTTTATGATACTTTTGTATGAAACATTTCAAAATTTCACTTTATATATCACTTTAATAGTTATAAGATTATAAGATATCAAACAGACACTACTTTATTTTTATAATATTATAGATATTAAAAAATCTATTATTTACAAAAAAAAAGCTAATATAAATTTTTAAGGTTTATACTTTCGGCTCGAACCAGTATGGTCAACTAGGTTGTGGAGACATTTTGGCACAAGCAGGAATACAATTAGTTAAATTGTCTTGTACAGCGACACACGTTGCAGCAGGAAGCAATCATACTGTTGTTCTAACATTAAAAGGCGAAGTATATACATTTGGAAATTATCAGGTATTGATAATTATAACAACGCACTGAAATGTTTTTATTTGTGTAAAATATGTTTTTTTTCGTTTGTGAAGAAAGGGCAATTGGGTAGAGAACCACCTCAAACAACAGTAGCTGATGTTTCGCAGCCAGGACAAAGCGGTAGTGGTACATCGAGATATAGTAATTCCCGAAGTCCATGGTATGCAATACCAGGACTGATACCAAACGTGGGCCCCCGCTATGGACGTAGAGCTACCTGGGTAGGGGCTTCAGCTGATCAAACATTCCTTAAAATCGACGAATCACTTATTAACTCGGTCAGTTTGGCTAAATCAACTGTGATCGCAAATAAAAATAGCATAGGTAATTATTTGAGCTGTATTAAATGTTATTTATACTTGATTCATATACTTATGTGTAGTTTATTTTTCATTTTTTTTTTTTTTTTTTTTTTGGGGAGTAACAAAGATAAATTAACAATTTTTTACCACTTTGACTGCAAGGAAAAGTGGTATAGCGTTTGGTACGGTGTCTGTAACTTTTCAAAAAAAACAAATTGTGTAGAAATTCTTCATATAGCCTCTAGATGACGAATCCGAATTTAGTTTATGTGGGTGTATGGATGTGCGTCGTCAGTCAAAATTTTGTAATCGCAATTCCTCCTAGACGGTTCAACCGATTTTAATGAAATTTTCAGGATAAATTTGTCTAGTACCCAAGATAGGGTCATGTGGTTTTATTGTTTTCTAATGATGCCAACTTTCCGAGAAAAAAATTACTAATGTTTTTAAAAATTCATATTGGCTACATTACTTATCCGATTTTGATCAAATTTTCAGAAAAGATTTTCCTAATGCTACCATTATTTATATAATTTTATTAATATCCAGTGTTGCCAACTTTCCGAGAAAAAATACTAGTTTTTAAAAATTTATTATGGTCATGTTATTTAACCGTTTTTACTTAAATTTTCACAAAAGATTCTTCTAGTATTCATATAATTTATGTAATTTTAACAAAATACAGTGTTGCCAACTTTTCGAGAAAATTTTTTTTTAAAATTTATTATGATAACTTTATTTAACCGGTTTTAATCAAATTTTTATAAAAGATTCTCCTAGTGCCTAAATAAATCATGCAATTTTAACAAATTTATCGAGAAAAAATCAATTTTTTAAAAATTCATTGTGTCTACATTATTTATTCGATTTTGATCAAATTTTCAGAAAAGTTTCTCCTAGTGCCCACATAAATTATAATTTTAATAAAAATATTGTGTTACCAACTTTCCGAGAAATGTCAAAGTGGTCTACATATGGATTTACTCATATGCTTCTAATCTTGTTTTAAAAATATTTAACATTTCATAAAATTGAAAAAGTTTGAGATCTGATTAGTTGTTTTGCAATTTGAATATCATCTAGCCAAGAAAATTATTTTAGCAAATTATGATTACAGTGTTATTACCAAATCAAGTGGATCATTCGAACGCATTCAAATGTTTAGTTATAAATAAACACGACGGAACGTGTAATTCATTTTGCGGAAGCGAACAAGTTAATTTCTGTAATCAAACTGCTTGTATGGATCCATTATATAATGTTCTATGGTCTTATAATCCAATTAATCACGAGATTTGTTGCTATAATATAGTCGCTAGCGATGTAGAAAATACCGTGCAAACAGTCGATAAAAAAATCTTAACTGATGTTAAAACAATCGTCGAAGAGAAATCGATATCTCGTTTGATAAATGATTTTAATTTACAATCAATTTTAAGTGCAGAACTCGCTCTGCCAGTGATATCGAATTGTTTCGTAACCCGATTACAAGCTGCGATACATTTATTAAGTTGTTTAGATACACTAACCGTTGCGTATGATTTCAAAATGACCGCGATTAAAGAGGAAATAGATGAACGACATTTGGTAACGGGGAAAACTTATAGTCGTGATGATTTTCAATCGGTGAATCGTTTTGAAAGTCACGGAGGCGGTTGGGGTTATTCGGGGCATTCGATTGAAGCGATACGATTTATGGCTGACACCGATATACTGTTGGGCGGTTTTGGTTTGTTTGGCGGTCGCGGCGAGTATACGGGAAAGATTAAATTACTGGATATTGGTCCGGATGGCGGTGAGCAAGAGGGTGATGGTGAAGTTATAGCGGAAACGGAAGAAATACCCTATGAATGTGGACCAAGGCAAAAGTATCCTATGCTGTTTGATGAGCCGGTTCCCTTACAGGTAAATTTACGTATTTCGTTAATCAGTTGTATAAGGGGTTTATAAAAGAAATTTAGTGATAAAAATTATATTCTTAATTACTTATTTATTAATTATACAGGGTGGCCAAAACCTGGAAAACCGGTAAAAGTCAGGGAATTTTGTTGGTCCTCGAAAAGTCAGGGAATTTTATTTGTAGTCAGGGAAAAAATTTGTTTGGCGAAGTTACAAAATTACAAACACAAATTTTGAGCAAATGTTGGGCAAATTTGTAATTGTATTATTATAAAATCGGCAAAAATTAATGAATTTCACCTTTAGTATATTCAAATTAATCTTATCTCAATTTTTTCATACCTAGACTTAGAAATCATTATAATTAATTAAGTTTGAGGTTGTAACTCATCTTTATCTAATTTTAAACCGATTTTAATCAATATTTTGTGATTCACAGTACTTGGGAATTTATATTTGTTTAAATATAAAAGTCAGGGAAAAATAAAAAAAGTTCTGGAAAACCGGGAAAAGTCAGGGAAATTGGTTTTCACAAAGTTTTAGCCACCCTTATTATAGTATTTTGTTTGTTTGTTTAAATCGCCATTAATTTATTTTGATGAACTAATTAAATCATTAGTTAATTTTTTTAATAAAGAAGAATGCATTGACCTTGCCGGGGGTATGAACCCGGGACCTTCTGCTTTCGCGCCAACTGCGTTATCAACTGCGCCAAGGTAATGCAAAATATAGAAAAATGCATTACCTTGTTGATGTGATCTTGTGGCGCAGTTGGCGCGAAAGCAGAAGGTCTTCGGGTTCATATCCCCGGCAAGGTCAATGCATTCTTCTTCATTAAAAAAATTAACTAATAATTTAATTAGTTCATCAAAATAAATTAATGGCGATTTAAGCAAACAAACAAAATACTATAGCCTAATATATAATACGCCATGTGTAATTAAGAATATAAATTTTATTTTTAATTTAAAATATTCGATGAATCAAGTCTTGGGTTGGGCGATATTGGAATTTCAATATCGATATTTGTTAACTTAACAAAGCGTTTAACAATGTTTTATGCAACCAAGCTTATGTAATATAATGTATTGAAAAGTAATTTACTATGACAATAACAAAAGAAAAAATATAATTATTAAGCTATGTTTAAAATTTCAAGTCTCTAGCTCATTGGGAAGTTAGTTTAAAATCGATTGCAAAAGCGAGTTAATAAAAACGTGTAAAAAAAAGGTTACTTAATAAATAGAAGAGCATGTATGATAGGTATTATAAATGTGGATGAAGATAAAATTGCTTGTCTGGATAGTGGAATGAGTTTGTGCGAGACACCCGTTTTTGGAGGTATATTATTTCAATCAAAAATTTTTTACACAAGAATATTTTTAGGCGCATCGTTGGTACGTAGCTTGGTGTCGAATCAGCGGTCCATCAAGTGATTGTGGTTCATCCGGCCAGACAATGGTTACAACCGAAGATCAAGTTCTATTTTATTTCAAATCATCGAAAAAATCGAATAACGGTACAGATGTGAACGCCGGTCAAATACCACAACTCCTTTATCGTGTTGTAACACCCGATAATCAAACACCAAGTCGTCCCATGGATGTAGCTGAACCTGTTTATATATTAAGCAAAGATTTCTCACGAACTGTTACCAAAGAATGCTTCCAATCGCTTTTATCGCTACTACAATGGTCTTGGAATACGTTTAAGCTGGGCATTGTCGATACACAAACGACACAGTTGAATTCGGTGTTAGAATTGGAAAGACTCGTTTATATTAGTCGTGCTAGTTTGCGATTGATACGAATCTATACGAATGAAATCTACCCGAATCAAGTGACGAGAAAAATACCGTTAGAGAATGTGCATTTAGCTGAAAGTGTTGGCGATGTGCGTGCATTGTTAAAACAAATTTTATCCGATAATTTGCCGTCCTTAATGGTGATGAAAAAAAGCGGAAAATCAAAAATACAAAGAGCGAGCAGTTTGTATAGGAAAATGATGAATGGAATCTTAGAAGAATGTCATCATACATTTGTTGCTTGTTTTCATGCGTTTTATCCAACCGCCTATTTGAAATGGAACTGTTTATGTGACTTACTCGTTGAGATTGATAAAGAAAACGAAACAAATGGAGCCGTAAATAGTGAACGTTTACTTAGTGCTATTTTATATGCATTGTGTGGTCCATCCGTTAGACTTAGAAGTACATTTCCGTTACTAATAGGTAAGCAATTTAATTTTAGAAATTTTTCAGACAAACTTCGAGTCCAAATTACTTGCTTCTTTAGTACTTACATAATAGCGCGTACCTTCCAACAAACTTGAAGAAGCTTATGTATTGAAACTAGTTGATTGTAAGAGAACGTAGTTTTCTTTGTTTGAACCTGAACACGTTCACTATCCATATGTCACATATGACTCATTACATAGATTGTACTTTTATCGAGCGTACAATCTATCCAAATACTTTTTTTTTCTCTGCGTACATACATACATACATACACAATCACGTCATATACCCAAAAGGTTGTGGCACAAACTGTTTCCACTGTTCCGAAATCAGTTTCCTTTAAACATCCCTATCCAAACATGCAACTTTCGCTTTATCCACATTCATACCTCCTTTCATACATGTTCTTCTATTCCTATTACTTGAAAACTTCCGCTGCACGCAAGCCACTCTCTCAATCATATCATTCTAATTACTCATCGAACGTCCACGCAAACGTATAACTTCAAAAATCATTTATATAAAAAAATTTTTAACCAAACAAACGTTTATTAGACATTCGCTCAAGATGTCCGAATCGTCTTAACTAATTAACACCAACTTTTACAACAACATTTTTACAATACACTAATCTATTTCGTACTCGTACTGTAAATTGTAAATATCCTGTAATGTATTTGGAAATTACATTTTTAGGATCATCAAACAGTATCGAAAGTTCTCTTCATCGTGGTCTAAGTCCTTCAGATAATACTGGTTTGCCAATGATGTCTGGCGGTGATATGCATCATTATCCAATTCTTGTCGAACAAATGAGTTACAGAAGTCAGGTTAGTAGCTCATTTTGTTTTTTTTTTTAAATATAATTATTTTCTTTTACTAATATTATCTTAACAGATTGAAGGTACAGGAACAGCTTTATCTTGGTCATGGAAAGAAGTTCTAGATAGATTATTAAATTTAGTTACCACACCAGTAAAACAAGCATTACAGGGCAATAAAAATAGTGTTCTACCTGGTTTGACAAGAAATTGCTGTCATCTGTTGGCAAGAGTCATAGCTGAATTAGTGCATCAGTGTAATGCTTCTGATGTAAGCTAGTATGTGAATAGAGAAATAAAAACAGAAATTTCATAACAGATTTCTTGTGTGATTAATAGGAAGAGTTGCAAGGTGCATGTGGTCGGGTATTGCACACAACATCATCTCGATTCACCCGAACAAATCAATCACGTACGTGGAATACGGGAAATGGTTCACCGGATGCGATTTGTTTTCAAGTAGATCGAGCGGGAATTGCAATTGCTGGCGTTGGAATCTATGGCGGTCTCGGCCATTATGAATATGAACTAGAACTATTGGAAGACGTGAGTTTTATTTTTTTAATCATTAATCTTGTTCCTTTTTTATCCCTTTTAATGTTGAGTTTTTACCACTTTGACTGCAAGAAAAATGTGGTATAGTGATCGGTACGGTGTCTGTAACATTTTCAAAAAAAATATATATAGAAATCCTTCATATAGCAGCCTCTAGATGATGAATCCGAACTTAGTTTATGTGGATGTATGTGTGTGTGACGTGTGCATCGATTATTGATAAATATTAGCTGCGTTTTTTTTAACATTCCACTCAGATCAGTAAATCTTGTAAATGAGCTGAGCTGAGTTTTGCTGAGTGAGTTGTATTGATAAATAAAACAGTTTATTTGAAAGTGACGTTTAAAATCGTAAGTTCCACATATGATATAACCTAAAATATTAGATGTATTTGGATTGTTTTCGTTGATAATTTATTGCAACTCGCCCCGGATATCTATTGTTTGATTTCAAAATAAATTATTCAAATATAAATGTTCTTTTCTTTGGAGTATTGTTCCTACGGAATTATTCCAAGTTGTTTTCGATTTCTCTCTTTATTTTTCTGAAATATTTTTGACTTTTCGGCTTTCTTTCATTATTATAATTGTCCAACCCGTTTCAACTTCTTTTTTAAAATATTATTTGAAAATAAAATTACATATAGGTACTTTTATTGCAGCAAAGTAGTATAAGTGGTTCAGAAGGCCATGCTCATACACAACGCTGGAATAATTTAGAAATAGTTCGTGGAACTTTTGGTCCAGAAGATTATAATCCCGATATCATGGAGATTAAATTTGATAGACCTGTTCCAGTTAAGGTAATTTTATTATATTTCTTATTCAATGGCGCAACCTGCATGTAACTAAAATATTTATAGCTTTATAAATAAAAAACCGAATATTACTAAAGAATTACTAGATTCGTTCTAAAACACAATGGATGATAGCTTTGATAGTTAATTCACTCATAATTTTCTAGTAAATAAAAAAAAACAATATGATTAATAACTGTCAAAATAAATATTTAAAATATAAAATCAAAATATATAATCAATCAACTCTATTTTATATTCTTAATTACACATAGTATTACAATAGTATTTTGTTTTTGCTTAAATCGCTATTAATTTAAAAATATACATACTAACAATGCTAGATTTATAGACACATCATGTGATGTACTTGACTGGATTAAATTCATGAGTTTATCCATGACCAGTCAAAACATAGAAAAATGCATTAACTTGAGATCTTGTGGCGCAGTTGGTGCATTTTTCGTCATTTATAAATTATCTAATGAATTAATTAGTTCATGAAAATAAATTAATGGCGATTTAAGCAAAAACAAAATACTATAACTTAATCAATCAAATTATTTGAATGTATATTTATGTTAATTCAGTATCCCACAACAAAAATTTTCAGCAATTGTTTGCTTGTAATGCAACTTTTACTTATATGGCGATAAAATCCTGTATACTTTCGAACAGTAATTAATTTTGCAAATTTTTAATAAGCAAATTCTGTAAATTTATATACAATTTTATAAATTACGAAATAACTAAAAACTGTAGTTGTTTATTTTGTCTTCGTAGCATACTGTCTTTAAAGTTTTTTATTTTCAGTGTTTATTTTGTTTGTAATAATTAAAAATACTGCCTTTAGAGTGTTTCATTTTGTGTTTATTTTGACAATTACTGAATATATTTCGTTTTTAGTCGCGAGATTAATTTAAATAACGAAACTATCAGTCCCTAAAATTTGTTTGTTACTAGTTCAAAACTGTCCGGAACATACGTATTTTGAATTAGCTTTTAAATCTTTATGTTGTAAATGCTTTGTACAGTTCTAAATCTATAATATCTTGCTTTAAGGCGGTATTCCTGTTTGTAGCATCGATTTTTAGGTGTTTTTCAATTATTTTTTTTTGTATCTTTTACAACAAATAGACTAAACAAAAATTACACCGTTGGAAAGTGTATTTATTGAAGTTTTGAGCAGTATTTTTATTTTTCAAAAAAGTAAAATTTTCACTTAAAAAAATGACGTCAAAGTGATCAGGTCAAAATTCAGATTTGCCAATGGTGGCAGATAAAACTCGCGTTCTACATTTCTGAAACAAAAACAAATTAGATATTAGTACTTGTAACACATGTAACTTTCCTTGGAACTTACAAAATGTATAATTTTTTACATTTATTTTCAAAATGGCTGCCTTCTTAAAAAGTGCCTAAAATTGACCCGTTCCTTTTTCTTGGTTTAGGAGTAACAAAAAATCCAAATAATAACAAAATACATTTTTTGCAAGGTTCCAACGATAGCCAAATAAATTTCTTTGAAGGTAATGAAAAAACCGAAAAAATTGGTTCGATAATTTTTTAAATCTGTCACCAATTAAAAGTCGTTTTGAGAAAAACGCGTTTATAGTATTATATTCGGCCTGATTCTCTAAAAAAGTTGCTAAGTTTTAGCAACGTTGCTAACAACTCTAACCAATAGAAACAAATATAACAGCTGTCATTTTGATTTTTTATTTAGTGTCAGCTAATATTATTGGCTAATGTTGTTAAAACTTAGCAACTTCGTTAGAGAATTAGGGTGATTATAGTTCTAATATCCGAGAATGCAAAAAAAATCGATTTTTGGAAACTTACAAACGGGAATACCCCCCCTTAAATCTAAATCTATTCTAACATATTGTGTCTGTCCTGTTGGTGATAGGAAAATGTGAAATATGCTTTCCGGTTACGGAATCATGGTGGTCGTACTAGTAATGGTGATGGAGGTTTAAATACTGTAAAAGGGCCAGATAATACTACGTTTACATTTTCGACTTGTTCTCTTAGTTTTAATGGAACGACACAGACACGTGGTCAAATTCCGCATATACTTTATTATAGGTATAATTACATTTATTTTCATTTGTTTATCATTATTTGTATAATTTGCTTTTTCTTGTCGATAGTAATCCCCAGGATTCGGAAAGTCAGCATACGAGTCGTGCAATGGCTGAACTGCAAGCGAGAAAATGTACGTTAACAATGACGGCAACAATTGTCCAATGCTGTTCGTCATTGTTTGTTACTGCACGCGAACGTGCCGAAGATATTAATGTTGTTGATATTTTAAATGAATCTTGTATTGTCAATACGCTTTTACCTCTAGTTTTAGCTCATATCAGTCCATTGGTCACCACTGATCCCAGGGTAAATTATTATTATTTCATTTTTTATCTATATCGTATTTAAGATGATTGATAAGAGTAAATCTTGTGTTGAATGTACACCTATTAGGCACAATTAGTCGAAAAATACTTAGACATATTTAGTTAGAAAGTAACATATGTGCGTAGCTCAAATACAAAACATGTTGAAGTTAATATTGGATTTATTCGTTTAATACAACTTATTTATTGTAACTGACTGTTCTGAAAATTACATAATGAATGTTGAATTAATTATTCAATAATTAATTTAATATTATTAATTGATTTATATAAAATAAAAAATAGTATATTTTTTTAACTGGCTCTATTTTCTACAAAAACAATTTTAAAGGTACCGAAAAAATATTTGAGATATAATATCCTATGTAGAATAATACATATTTTTTTGAATTTTTTTGTATTTTGGAAAATAGAGAAAAAAAAAACATATTTTTTGCTTTTTTTGGCAAAATTTTAAATACGAAAAAATTCAAAAAATATATATTATTCTACATAGGATATTATATCTCAGGTAATTTTTCGGTACAATAATAATCGTTTTTGTAGAAAATAGAGCCAGTTAAAAAATACACTATTTTTTATTTTATATAAATCAATTAATAATATTAAATTAATTATTGAATTATTAATTGAACATTCATTATGTAATTTTCCGAACAGTCAGTTACAATAAATAAGTTGTATTAAACGAATAAATTCAATATTAACTTCAACTCACTCATTATTATTATCATACCCTGCTATTTTACATAAGGTAGAAAGAATATGCTGTATGGATAATGGAAAAAGTTCGTGCCACACTGTTTTAGGTACATGACGTGATTGTGTATGTATGTAAATTTTTGAATGCATTGGGTACGTTTGCTAAATAAATTGATTTCTATTTGAATGAAAAGAGTTCGTGCCAGACTTTGTGGATACATGATGTGAATGTATATGTATGAATATATATATATATATATATATATATATATATATATATATATATATATATATAATGATTTTTTCGTTATTTTTCGACTGTGATTGCATTGATTGCATTGATTGCATTGATGACTGCATACCTGAATAATAAATATATTAAATCAATTATATATATATATATATATATATATATATATATATATATATATATATATATATAATCTTATTTATTTTATTCTAATGTTTATTATTTCTATTTAGAGTGGCGTTCAAGTATTGAATTTAATTCAAGATATGCTACCGCATGTGGCAGCATTAAATCTAATGTCGGGATCAGTGGAGCAATCTTTAGGTCCGTCCGTAACCTGTCAAGATTCGTTCGATGGCGGTTTTGTAAATACAACTAGTCAACATTATACTTGGGTCCAAAGTGATCATCCATATAAAGCAGCAACGGTGTCAAATTATCGGTAGGATATTAATTTCGATTAATTACTAATTGACGGAATTCAGTCTTTTCTATGTTTTTATTATTACCTACTAAGCCACAACGTTTCGGCAATCTCTATTGCCTTCTTCAGGGCTTTACAAAAAATACATACAAGTAATCAAGTATACATATAACTGAAAAACAAAAACACTTACAGCAGAATATTTTAGTTGGTTTTATATATAATGCAGATAAAATACATTATTTGATAAAAAGCATGTCATAATAAAAACTATTTTAATTATAAATGTCACATAAAATGGTTTTTATTTTGGGTGAGGCTATTTATACATACGGTATGTATACGCAATTGGCTATTTATACATACTAAAAAAAAAAACCTAAACCAACCTACCCTAAATAGCCAATTACGTAAAAATACTGTATGTATAAATAGCCAATTGCGTATACATACCGTATGTATAAATAGCGATTTTCTTTTATTTTTACATATGCTTTTTATCAAATAATGTATTTTTGCATTATATGTAAAATCAACTAAAATATTCTGCTGTGTAAGTGTTTTTGTTTTGTGTTATATGTATATTTGTATATATTTACATGTATACTTATACGTATTTACTCTAGAGCTCTGAAGAAGGCAATAGAGATTGCCGAAACGTTGTGGCTTAGTAGATAATAATAAAAACATAAAAAAGTCTGAATTCCGTCAATTACTAATAATTTATTAAATATTAACAATCGACTATTTTTACAATAATTTAATTAATTTATATGTTTTCTAAACGATAGTGTTGCATTTCCGGAGACAGTCAAATGGTTATCGTTAGAATTTGATCCACTTTGTGGAACAGCACAACCGGAAGACTGTTTGCAATTGTATGTGCCAAGTGCAGGCATTTCCTGTTGTATGTCACAAAATATTCCCGGTTTACGAGTTATTGAACCAGATGATATTGATTCAACTCCTATGCCTTATTGGCCTGTTCTACATAAGTTTAGTTCGTGGTAAGTACTTGAATTTGAAACAAAAATCTATATTTTTTTCGTAATACTTGCTGTTTTTGGGTGCCTATGTTGATCTATAGTAGAGAATGTTGGGTTTGGCTGCAAAAGCATGTATGGAAAATGACTGCTAACTAAAAAAATCGAGTACGAAAAAATGTTGTTGCAAAAGTTGGTGTTGGTCAGTTAAGAGGTTTGATGATCTTCAGCGAATGTATAATGAACATTTGGTTAAAAGAATATATATATATATATGAATGATTTTGAAGATATACGTTTGCATAGATGTCCGATAAATAGTTGGAGTGGTATGATTGAGAGTGTTTTACGTAAGCGAAAGTTTTCAAGTAGTATGAATAGAAGAGCATGTATGAGATATGTTAGATGAAGCTAGACTTGCTTGTCTGGATAGGAATGTTTGTAGAAAACTAATTTTGAAATAGTGGAAAGAGTTTGTGCCACATCCTTTTGAGTATATGGCGTGATTGTGTATGTATTATATTTGTTTCTTGATAAATAATATTTATTATAATCACTTCAGTTGGGTTTTGAATTATTACTCAATATCTTTTGACCAATTAGAATTTTGTAAATTAATTACTTAACAGGTTGTGACTAATAACATTTACGCTGTTGTAATATAAATATCATTCACGTGACACCAAAAAGTTAAATTTTCTGTGTTATAGTCGTAGAAAAAAATATAGTATTCTACTCGTAGGTAATGATTATTACTCATTTGAATAAAATACGATAGTCATCCGCTTCTCATCGTAAACTTCATCCTCATGAATAATATTATCATTATATTATATGCCCATTGATTAATATATTATTTTTGAATTATTTTATAATATCTAAGATTCAGACTTTTATAAATGTATTAATTAAGAAATTCATATTATTAGGTTTGTTCGATTGACACTCTTGTGTTTTACTGTAAAACGCCACCGTAAATAATCCAGCGGTTTGCCGTTTATATAACATGTAACTGCGAATTAAATTAAATAACAAACATTGACGCAGCAGTAAACAGTAGACGCAAGGGTGCGAATTGAACAGGGCTAATATGTTTTTATTTGTCTAAAAAGTTATTTTATAAAAACGAAGTTAATTGTTAATTCGTTCCTAAATTATTTATACGATAAGGATGCGACTTATAAGGAACTTTAGAACATCATTTCTATCAATTTTATTTATTCATATGACGTTTCGGCCTCGAAATGAGTGCCATCTTCAGCATGAATTGTTACAATAATTAATTCTGAACTACGAATTAATTGTACCCATTATGCTGAAGATGGCACTCATTTCATGGCCGAAACGTCCTATGAATGAATAAAATTGTTAGAAATGATGTTCTAAAGTTCTTTATAAGCCGCATCCTTATCGTATAAATATTTATTTATGAGAAAATTAACTAATTTACGAATGAACGAAAATGTATTTATTTAAATGTTACTGATTTATTTCACTTTCGAGCGTTTGCGACCGGTTCACAATTCAACTGACACACACGTTCTTTTCGTTACAATATATTTAATCTAGATAGTTGCATAATAGTGAAAAATAAATAATTTAATGATTTTGGTAATTTAGTTATGTAATTTTGATTACATTTAAATTCTAAATAAAAAATAATTTTTTTTTTTACAGTAATAGTCAGTGGCCACAAAGTGCAGTAATTTTACCAGGCAATGAAGTTTTATTTTCATTGGAAACAGCATCAGATTATCTGAAAGATGACCGAGCAAATACATTCGGTTTCCGATGCTTAGTAGTGGGTTACGAATGGCCAATACCCGGTTCAGGTGGTTTACGTCATTTGGAAGCAGAACTAGCATTTCTGGGCGGTATGTGTGCAGCAAGTCTTATGAAAAAGGATTTACAACTCCTCTCACTTTGCGGAACAAGTATGTTAAAAAAAATCTCGACTCTGTTAATTAAAATAATAATAATAATAATTTAATATTTTTAGGTGGATATGAAGAAGCAGAAGGTGATGTAGAAATTGCAGAAATTGTCGCCCAACAAACTTTAGCTACCCATGGACCGTTGCTATCCAGAGGATTGGCCCTGAGTAGTCCACCATCGGTTACACAAGCCCTAGATGGAATTCTGCCATTTAGGTGAGTGATTTTTTTCTTTACAATCTTTTTTCACTCTTTGGGAATGGAAATTATAATTCGAGAATTATTTATTTCATATCTGTATTTATACGTGGTATAGATTTTACATATCTTTATTTTGTAATATAGTTTACAAATACGAACAAAACGATTAATTCGAATTCTGCCGTTTCGATGAGTGATCTTTTTTTATTTCGCTTTGAAAATGGAAATAATATTTCGAAAATTATTTATTTCATATCTTTATTGAACGAGTTTACTACATGGTATATATATATTTTTATTTTGTAATAAATATAGTTTACAAATACTAAATACGAACAAAACGGTTAAAATTTTTATAGAATTCGATGTTTTAACAATGATAATGAAATTTATAATGATTATTTTCAATGAATGATATTTTGTAAATTAACAATAAATATATAACAACTAATACTAACTTGAGCACATCTGGTATAATTTGTACATTGCGCATGAAATTATATTCTACGAATATTGTTTGATGCTTTAGTTTTAAGAATTAACCAATTATTATATGTTCAAAATAATCAGCTAACTAATAATTTTAAAACATTAATCGGGATTTGGAAAATAACGTTGAATAAAATTTGTATAAATTTACACTGGCAAGTTTAAATAATTTTTGTCTAAAAGACTTGCAATCATTAACAATATTGCACGTTCTTAACCTAAACTTTGGTTCTAAAGCCAACTGCAGACATGCGTTGTTTGTACACAAACAAGATTCGTGTCATAAAACGTAAATGTGTATGAAATATTTGTATACGAATCCCGTTCTCAAATCGTTATAGATCTAATTCACATGAATACCGAATATGTTGCACAAATATCGTGCACAATTATTCTCAGATTTGTATGACGAATAACAAATATTTATCAACGCATGTATGATACGCAATACTGATTTGTAACTAATTTACTACTAATAATTATAGTTCTGTAGTTAATAATTCCGCTTTTTCAATAATAACATGCACTTCGGTTTCTTTATAAGTTCGACCATCGGGCACGATTAATCCTAACGAACCATTTTTTCTTTGACCACGATTTATTAATTCCTTCTGTTTCTCTTTCTTATATTTCCGATAAATAAACACTAAAGCAACAGTAACAATAATTAGAACTAATAAAATACCACAAATCACTGAAATAATTAAAATCCAATTTGTCGATAATGAATCACATTCGCTTTCTTTAAACGATACAGCTTTCGTTGTTAGAAATTTCCGATTATCTATGACGCAATGGATTTGCTGCTCCCATTGATCGTTGGAAATCCAAATTTGAACATCCATGCATGTGCATGTTTGATTAACGATGATTGGTCCATATTTAGGTGTGTAACTTGTTCGATCGAATACAAGAGCGCCATATTTCATTTCGTTTAATTTATTATTGTCAAATGTTAGATCCTGATTAGCGGCAGCACGATGTTCCTTAATTAAACTGATACCTTTAAAAGCGTTATCTTGTAGATTTTTGAAATAATTGTTTCTTATCACAACTGGACCTTTTGCACTTATTTTAAAACTTTCGATTTCTAAACTATTAAATCTAGAATTTGATATTTCTACATATTTTGGTTGTTTAATAACGAAAGCGCTGGGTTTAACAATGTCAAAATCACAATTAACTATTTTAAATGAATCGGTTACGTCTATATCTAAAAAGGAACGGCTTGGTAGAATTCCTATTACTACACTATCACTAATTATTAATTTTTCCGTTTCTAGTATTTTAAATGCTTGTGCTTCGACTTTTTTAAATGTACAATTAGTGATTTCAATTGTTCTCATTTTCGATACACTAGAGAAGGCATATGGCTGTAAGCGATCTATTATTACATTGCGTAGCGATAAGTCTGTTAATTTGCCTTTAATTAAACGGGGAACATTTTGTATTCTTGCGTTACTAATTGTTATGCTAACACTGGGCGGTTCGGGATATGCTTCACTATAACCGGGCCAATTAAAACTCTCCTCTTCTAGTTGTAAATTATCTATATTTGTTATAGATAAATAGCGTAGACTTCTTAATTCTTCAATTGCATTACGGCCGATTGTAACATTGGCGCAATTTTGCACTGTAATGCTGCTAATACTTGTATAATGGACTCCATTTATTTTGAACGTTGGAATGTACAAATTCTGTACAGAAAAAAAAAACATATTTAAATTAGACATTTTTATTATTAATAGGTCTATTCGGTTCACATCTGTAAGACCTATAGTGTTACAAGATGTTTTGTCTTTTTTCAGTAAATGGAATTCTATTGACAGGAAAATATAAAGGCCCGTATTCCCACCTCTTTTGCTTATGAAAAAGCGCTTTTATTTTTTTGCTTTAAAATAAATTTTTACTTCAACCTCTTATCAAATATAAAGAATATTTCTATTTTTGATATACGATATTTTTATACCTAATATTATAAAATTCAAATAAACTAAATAAATTTGCTTTAATAGGTAATTTTGACAAAAATCACTTTTAAAATTGAGGTGAGAATATGGGCCAAAATCTTCTGTCGTAGTTGTGAACCGAATAGATCCATTTGAATAATTTTAAATTTATATTTTAGAACAAACAAATATTTCTTATTTTCTAAGTTAAAAAAATAAGGATGAGGCTATTTATACATACGGTATGTATACGCAATTGGTTATTTATACATACTAAAAAAAAAAACACCTAAACCAGCCTACTAACCTAACCTACCCTAAATAGTCAATTGCGTAAAAATACTGTATGTATAAATAGCCAATTGCGTATACATACCGTATGTATAAATAGCCACTTTCAAAAAATAATGATGGAATTATACTTTATTTAACAATTAGATTAAAAATAAAAAAACAGCAGTTTAAATTAATTTTATGTACAGACGTCTAATTTTGTAAAAAAACATATTTAGTAGAATTGGAAAACTTAGTTGCGTATTTCTTTAAACAAATTATAATCTTTAAAAAAAGTAAATACTAATTATGGAAAGAGTATAATTATTTGTATCAATTTTAACTTCAAACCAAAATAAATAAAATATTTAGAAATTGTAAATGTTGTTTTTCTACCCTCAGTATTATTTTAATAAAATCAAATTAATATGATACTAAGAAAAAGTTATAAACTATAAAAAAATTTATAAACTAAACTGTGTAAGGTAAAAATTTGACAGTTCAAGTTAAAATAGGTCAGTGACGTCATACATTTTTCTATATGGCTTATCACTGTTTTATCAATATTAAAATATTTACAAATTTGGTACAAGCTGATAAAACATGTACTTTTCCAGTGAAAATATTTATAATTAAATAATATATTTCATAATTTTAAGCAATTTCAAATAATTATTTGAGTTTTTAGAAAATACTATTACTGTAAATTATGCAACCAGAATAACACAAGTGTGTTGCAAATTTCATATACGTTTATTTTATAAAATAGGCATTTTTGATACTTACAGGATTTCCATAATTGCATTTGCATACTAGTTGCAAATTATTTTCTTGACATAGTGGTTGGGTCGGTAAATTTAATACACAGGTACCGAACTTGATCAGGACCGTAATAAATAATAATTGCAAAAATATATTACTTGTAATTTTTATTTCCCTCATGGCTTGTAGTATTATTCCATATAAATTTTGTGTAGAAATATTCAAGTAATTGATGATGTCTACATTTTTCAATGTATCATACTGCAATCATTCTGTAACAAAAATACCAGAAAATATTATTCATACATTTATATTTTTTCTTGCTCAGTAAATTTTTGCGTAATGACACTGATATTGTTTTGTTTCTGGGTAAGAGAATTATTTGCACAAAGGTATATGATAAGATAAAGCAGGTATTAGATCCCCCCCCCCATATTTTCTGTATTTTATTATTATAATTTCTTTGTGTTGCCTAAATTTTATTCATATATAGTAAAAAATCTTTCAGAACTCATTATATTAAAATGAAACGGCTTAAGGTTATAGTTCTGTATTAATATGTATTAATAATCGACATTTCGACATACTCAACGTACATCTTCATCAAGAAAAATGATACAAATTTATAGTAAATAAACAGAATATAGAAACAAGTTACTAGGTAATAAAGATTGATAAGAGAAGCAATAGAAATTTATAAAGAAAAAAATAATATCAGTCAGAGTGAAGGCATTGATTTAAATAAAATTTGACCTTTTTTAATTAAAGATTTATAAATTTAATGATCTAGTTACTTATTTTGTTACCTAGTAACTTGTTTCTATGTCCTGTTATTTTACTGAAATGTCATTTGTATCTTTTTTACTGATGCAGACTTACGTTGAGTTCATCGAAACGTCGATTATTAGTAAATATTAATATAGAATTATAATCTAAAGTCGTTTTATTTTTTTATTTATATATTTTTACACTACAAACATAATAATTGCATAAAAATAATAGACTAATGTCAATTTAAAGACACATGTGTAATTTAATTGATAGGAATTAAATTATAAATGCAGTGAAATTAATATATTATTTTTTAACACATATATATATATATATATATATTGGACACTTTTGGACACAAAAATATTACAAATATCCATTCGCTAAGCGGGATTCAAACCCGGCCCTCCCACAAATTATTTTTAATAGTTGTAATAGTTGTAATTTTATCAGATACGTATATAATTTTTACACATCTGTTATTCAGTTATTATAAAAAAAATTCTTTTAAAAAATTTTGCACAATTTTTATCCACAAACACTGAAATAATTTGTACTCGTTTAATATTAATCAAATATAATTTAGTTACGTAAAATAATTAAACAGTATTCTTGGTGAACGAATTAATATTTATTAACGAAAAAACATTATATCTAATTAAATTAAACTTACAAAAAAGAATTGTTCCTTTATTTATATAGATTACTTTATAAACTAAAACTATCTAAATTATTAATTAAATTTTTATGTTTATTAAAATAAAAATGTTTTCACAAAAATCTCAAATTTCAAACTCGACACTATCGCAATAAATATTTGCATATATAAATAATGTACGACGGAATATTTCTATTTAATCAAATTCTACTTCAAATTAATAATAAACAAAGAATTGCTAATTAAACAACTTAATTATTGCTATTAAAAACTTATGAATGAAAAATAAAATAACTCACATTTCGATAAGAGAAATCCAAGAAGCAAAATATTTATTCTTTTTAATATAATTTCGATACGCAAATGAAATGCATTTACAAAGATGACATGCACAGATACAACTTCGCACTTTAACTGAATTAATATGTATTGACAGCACTGTACAACGCACACAAAGATAGTGAACTAAATAAAAAAATTAAAAAAACTGACAAATTTTGATATACGTTATAACCGACCACCATAGATAGGTGCCAATATACTGTAATTATCTTATCAAATTTATCAAACATTTGTGATATATTTCTTTAGCGTGTTTTATCTGACTGCGCATGTTCCGTGATAAAATGGTTAAAGAGTTCGCTGTATCTTGTTTAGGCTGTGAGGTACTTTTACCTCTTTGAGAGTTCAGCTGTGTTTACATGATAGGAACGTTGAAAAAAAATTGTGTATTTAGTTACTGGTTACTGGATGGTCTTTCGACTTGGACAAGTTCATAAAAAAATACGTTTTTAAATTTATGCCGGATTATGATAATTATTTGTGTTAATTATATGCGATCTTTATTAAAACAAATTTACGATTAGTCATTTTTATAATTTATATGTTGCGTTTATCTGATTTTTATATTAAAAGATGAAGTGTTGTTTATATAAATCAATATCTAAAGAAATTCGGAAAATTATTGTTTGTTCGATTGATTGATAATACCAAAAAGTAGAATGGGGAAGTTTAGCGTATTTTGTTGGAAATGGCTTGAAAAGTGATGTTTAATTTATCAATTTTCTCAAAGATGCCCAGATTTCCTAAAAAATGTAAAAACATGTCGTGATGACGTCAGTAATGTCTTCGCAAAACTTATGTCGATTTCTGAATCGGACGTACATGTATTGCCATGGTTACCGATACAAGCTATTGGCTGGGCGTAACCGAATCAACAAAAATCAACATTTACTACGACATACGTTTTCAAAATTATATCTCACCAACTCTTCGGCGCTTGCGCACAATAGGCTTGTGACGTCAGTAATGTCCTTACAAAAATTGTTAATAACAAATAAATGAAACAATTATTAAAAATTTTAATATATATTTGAGAAAAAATAATTTTACACGCAACTTCAATCACGCTAAACTTCCCCATTTTCTGTTATATAATCGTAGAAAAAATATAATATTCTACTCGTAGGTAATGATTATTGCTCATTTGAATGAAATACGCCGCGGCTCATTGTAAATTACATGAATAATATCATCATTGCATTACATTATGTGCCCGTTTGAGTAATATATTATTTTTGAATTATTTAATTATATCTCAGATTCAGACTTTTATAAATGTATAAAATTGTATTAAGGAATTCATAATATTAGGTTTGTTCGATTGATTCTCTTACGTTTTACTGTAAAACGCCGCCGTAAATGATGCACCATTTTGCCATTTACATAACATGTAACTGCAAAGTGAATAAAACAACAAATGTTGACGCAGCAGTAAACATTAGATGCAAGTGTGCGAATCGAACAGGAGTCTGTTATATGTACATGTACAATCACGCTATGCATCCATAAGGGTGTGACATAAACTCTTTTCATTTAAGCAGAAATTAATTTCCACAAAATATTTGTTTTATTCATATTTATGCTACCTCTCATACATTCTTAGCACTATAGAAAACATTCGGTCCCGTATGTTTAGATTTACAATTCCAGAACTTAAACAAAATGAAGGGAAGAAGCACGAATTATAGTATTCGAAGCAAAATAGATACTTAATTAAAAATTAATTAAAAAACATTTTATTAAAATAGTTTTTTCGTATATTTCCTTTATTTATTGCGAGACTCTCGCGAGATTTCTTGATTCTTGCAGTTGTTTTATCGATCTCGTCTCGCATTTTAAATTACAATCTCGCTCGCGAATAATGCTGCGAGATGAGACGAGATGCGAGAGTACTCTCGCTTCGCCGTACATAACTATATGTATTGCTAGGCTTTTTTTTTTTTTTTACAAAATTCTGCTATTTTAACTTTATCTTTTTTTTTTCAATGTATTCATTTAGCAATTAACTAAGATGAATTTGAAGACATTGCTTTTAATTAGCATCAGTATCTTTAAAAATAATTCAAATATTTAAATTAAATTAAAAGGAAAAATAGGAAATTCTGCCAATTAAAACAACTATTTTTTTTCTTCTTCAAAAATTTACTAGAGCAAAAGGTTACGTAAGTAATTCATGATTTACTTAAACATAAATTAGTCATTCAAATTACCCGACACCCACTTGGATATTCTGAATATATATATCGAGTATACGGAGTGTGTGCACCACAAAATTAAAATTAATTTAATTTTATTAGATTTTTTTTTTGTTTTCGTAACAGGATGTGGACGCTTGCTCCAATTTAAGTTTACATTAATCGTTGCATCAATGCAAGTTGAAGTTTTTAGTCAATGAAAATGACACATATCCTGTATTTTTATTTCATTTATCTTCGAGATATTCCAGATTTTCGAAATATTTGTCATATATATATGTAAAATAACTTGCGATAATGTATGTAAAGTTACAGTACGTACAAAATTCCACATACTATACTTGCAGAAATAGTAGCAGGGGGGGGGGGGGGGGCGATCCACTGTATTAAAAATAAGGAAAATTGAACCATGCGCACGCGCATTTCAAAAATTTATGGCCCGTATTCTCACCTCATTTATAAAAGTGATTTTTGCCAAAAGTTCTTTTTACGTTTACTTAAAATTATTTATTAAGGATTTTATAATAGTTTATTTAAATTTTATAATACCAATTATAATAAAAATGATCGAAAATAGAAAAACTATTCATATATGTATGATCAAAAACAGAAGCAAAAAATTATTTGGAAATTAATGATAAAAGCACTATTTCACGAAAAAGTGAGGTGAGAATACGGGCCTATATATTTGAGTCCATATTTTTAAAATTCTCGGAAGCAATAAATAAATTTCTTTTTTCTTCGATTTTGGCCGACTATGGACCATGTAAAATAACTTCTCATGATTGTTTTTTCCTCTTCCTTTTTCTCTTCCAGTACTCTTTCATTATTTCTCCATTTTGTTTTCTTCTTTCTTCCGACCATTTTGCTCTTTTTTTGTCTTTTCTTGAAAACCCTTGAATCCTCTGATCTTCTCTCTCTCTCTCTGAATTCTTCTCTTCTCTCCACCTCATCTTCATCTATTTCCATGTTTTTTCTGAATTAGTTAAATATTCTCTTTCCTTTCTTCTTCTCTTCTTTGTGTCTGTTATTTTAATTTTTTAATTTGTATATCAAAAGGATTTAAATAAATTATTATTAGTTTATATTCAAAATTGTTGTAATTTGACAAGGAATTCTCGAAATATTCGTAACAATTTTTATTATGTCATAAAAATACAAATATGGATTTCTTTTTAAATTGTAATAAAAGTGAAACTCAATTCATTAAACTTCAATAATTTTTTTAAAAATAAATGCATTTATAAATTCTTTAATTACCTATCGTTATAGGTGTATTGTGTATACAAAGGTCGAAGTTGAACACATAAGTCCTTTTCTATTATTAATTTTAAAAGAAAAGGTATTAAAAGTTACATACAAGACTGCGTGTCTAATAACAAACAGCGCCAACTTTGACACGTTTCAATTATCTGGGGTCATGCACCTTTTTTATTATTGTGATTCATACAGTTTCTTTTTAATCATTGTAAACATTAAAATGATATATATTTTTTTCGTAATTTGTTTACATTCTTTTCTTATAAATACTTAAAGAATTTCAATTAATATTTTTGCCATTTTTGTTTCTCTAGGAGACAAAAATAAATGAATAGTGGATTGTGTAACTTCATGTACTTATAAGGTGAAGAATAGAATATACACATTTGTGACATCCCTGTTTGTATAACATATTTACATGAGTCTGTTATGTTTATTTAACACATTTCCACATTTGGTTAAACCAAAACGAAGCATGTGTCATTATATAAGTAAATTCTGGTTTATTTTTATTTTTAGTTTAATTTTTAACTCTTTCACTTCGAACACTATAATTTTACATTACATCGTCTAAATTTTTCCATCACTATTTGCAAATTTTAAGTTCTGAGATATTTGCAAAAAACTGTTATAGCGTAGTGTAATTGTATTTTGATGATAAAATCTTGTTACTAGATGGCAATACTTATTTAAAATCGTGAATCATTGGTTTTATACATCATTAATTCATACAAAGTAACTGTTTGCTTTCCACCAATAAAATTTTTATTGGTGGAAAGCAAACAGTTACTTTTGCATCTAAACTATGAACGCAAGTAGTGAGTTTTGCATCCAACACTAAACTTTAAAGAGTGTTTCTCATATTAAATACTGAGTTTTTTTTTCTAACTAACCTAACTATCGTATTCCTTGTAAAATTCTACGTCCAAATCGCGCAAAATCTCATTTTTCACTTTTTGTCATATAGTGAGTTTTGCATCTATACGCCTCATATAATATAGTAAAGAATCTCTCAAAACGGCTTTAGTTTCAAGTATTGTATTAATATTTATTAATAATCGACGTTTCGACGAACTCAACGTAGGTCTTCTTCAGTTTTCCTGATGAAGATGGACGTTGAATTCGTCGAAACGTCGCTTATTAATAAATATTAATACAGAACTTAAACCTAAAGTACATTGTTCAACAAGAATGTTATATTGGCTTTTAACTCACGAAGAAATACTGGTTTATTTTTATTTTTAGTTTAATTTTTAACTCTTTCATTCCGAAGACAATTTTACATTAGTCCGTCTACATTTTTCCATCATAATAAGAATTGGATAAATAGTTAAATAGTTTCAGAACTTATTATGTAAAATAAAGCGGCTTTAGGTTTAAGTTCTGTATTAATATTTATTAATAATCGATATTTTGACGAACTTAATATACGTCTTCTTTAGTTTTCCTGATGAAGACGGACGTTGAGTTTGTCGAAACGTCGGTTATTAATAAATATTATTACAGAACTTAAACCTAAAACCGTTTTATTTTAATGGTACATTGTTTAACAAGTATGTTATATTGGCTATAACTCACGAAGAAATAAATACTGATTTATTTTTATTTTTAGTTTAATTTTTAACCCTAACTCTAAACACAATGGCTCGTATTCTCACCCCATTTATAAAAGTGATTTTTGCCAAAAGTGCTTTTGACGTTTACTTAAAATTATTTTTTAAGGACTTTATAATAGTTTATTTAAATTTTATAATACCAAATATAGAAAAAATAGAAAAACTATTCATATTTGACAAAAAACAGAAGCAAAAAATTATTTTGAAATTAATGATAAAAGCACTATTTCACGGAAAAAGTGAGGTGAGAATACGGGGCCTATAATTTTACATTAAACATATTTTAGTTTATCGTAAATTTTTCCATTACAATAAGAAATGAATAAATAGTTAAATAATAGTATGTTATAATGACTATAACTCACGAAAACGAAGTTTACGGTAAGAGCCGCAGGAAAATGTCGTAAGTCATCTGATTGAGTTATAGCCATAACATTCGAGAGCAAAATACTATAGATATATATATACTATATATATATATATATATATATATATATATATATATATATATATATATATTATAAACGTATTATTCAACAGTTGAAAAAGTGTGTTATTTTTAATTTATGCACAAATAAAAATTATAATTATTAATAATTTGAGATAGATGCAGAGGACATGTATATATTTTGAATAAATTTATTTCAAGAGTGAAATATTTATAGAATATATTATAAAGATGATATAGTTTTAAATATTACCCTACGAATTAATTTATTCATGAATTTTTTGTAAAAGTATTGGCTTATATAGGTACCAAATATTTAATGGATTTACCTGCGTAAGGTAATATCGGGTAAAATTTAGTATTTTGTATTAGTTTTTTTTTTCATCGAAATTTTGATATAGGAATATAGACAAAATTATATACTTATTAGATAAAGATAACTAGTTTAGGGACAATCCAGTATAGAAATTAATCAAAGTTAAAATAAAACGGCTTTAGGTTATATATCTGTATTAATAATCGACGTTTCGACAAACTCAACTTACGCCTTCATTAGGAAAAAAAAAGATACAAATGACATTTACAGTAAATAAACGGAACATAGAAACAAGTTACTAGGTAACAAAATACAAGTAACTAGATCAGAAAATTTATAAATTTTGGAATAAAATAATGGAAGCCAAATTTTATAAATTTTATGATCTAGTTACTTATTTTGTTATCTAGTAACTTGTTCCTATGTTCTGTTCGGAGAGTTGAGGAAGCGCATTTTTGGTACCAAAACTATTTCTGTCGATAGATTCTTATTTTACAATAGGTCTTAAACTCAAGTTGAATAAGAAAAATATTACTTAAGTTTAAAATATATAAAATATTGAATAACAATTGATAAATCATGAGAATGCATATTACGTGGGGTATGTGGTGTAAATAGGAGAGATCGGGTACGAAATAGATTAGTGTATGATGAGTGTGAAATTGAAAGAAATGTTGTAGCAAAAGTTGGTGTTAGTCAGTTAAGATGGTTCGGACATGTTGAGCGAATGTCTAATGAACGTTTGCTGTTAAAAAGATTTATTCAAATGATTTTGATGGTATACGTTTGCGTGGACCTCCGATGAGTAGTTGGAGTGATATGATTGAGAGTGTTTTGCGTGAGCGAAAGTTTCCAAGTAGTAGGAATAGAAGAGCATGTATGAGAGGAATTATGAATGTGGATGAAGCGAAAGTTGCTTGTTTGGATAGGAGTGTTTGGAGGCGACTGATTTCGGGATGATGAAAAGAGTTTGTGCCACACCCTTTTGGGTACATGGCGTGATTGTGTATGTATGTATGTATGTATGTATAAAATTAACATTTGAATAATATTATATAAAGTTGTATTATTTCAGAGAATTTTCATATTTATGACAATTTACATTAATAATAACTAACTTTCAATTTCTTTGTCAATGGCTTGGCTGTGTTTACTTGTGTGTAGTGTAAGTTATTACTGGATATCTTTTTTTTTTGTAATAATAATAGTTTATGAATGTAACTGTAATAGCATTCTGGGATAACAATTGAAAGCGTCAAGTTGGCATATTCGTATATTTTACGACTTAACCGGTAGACGCAATAAGCAAAAGTAATTTGAGTCTTTGCTATTGGCATTTGCTTGCATTTTTTATTTTCAGCTCAAACTGGTTGCTTATTTTCAAATTGTATTTTCTGTCAGACAAATACTATTGAGTATGATAGTTTCCGTTGTTCGTATATAGTGAAATTTTTATTCAAATGGGATTCCAAAGCCAATTAGGAATTTTTAATAATTGACTTACGTCTCTACATACTAACTGCTTTTAATCCGTTCCGTTGAACGATGAAAACAAATTACGTGTTTCGTGGCTTGATTCAACCGAACTAGCTTGTTGCTTTCAACGTGCTATGTTTATGCATAGTTTTCTAACGTTTAAAAAATTATAACTGTCAATCAATATAAATGGTAAGTGTGCTTTTATTTTTTTCCCATATCTGACAATCCTAAACTCATTATCTAGCAACGAAACAAAAAATAAATAATGTTTGGTTTTTTTCGAAACGTCAAAGCCGTCAAAGTTTCGAGATTTTGTGCGATTTTGTGAGGTGAAAATTTTTACAGGGTATCATGTAACCGTAGTAAATGACTCATAGCTTTGGAATCCTATTTGAATAAAAATTTCACTATAAATGAAAAAATATTAATATGTATTTCGAAATTAGAGATTTCATTTTTCTTTGGAATAAAAAAAGATGAAATAAAACGGCCGTAGGTTCAAGTTCTGTATTAATATTTATTAATACATAATTGATATTTCGACGTATATTTGAGTATATTCAATGCATTTTTGTTGCCTACGTTGATGTATGGTAGTGAATGTTGGGTTTGGTTGCAAATGCATAAACGGAAAATGACTGCTGTGGAAATGAGATTTTTACGTGGGGTATGTGGTGTAAATAGGAGAGATCGGGTACGAAATACGATTAGTGTATGATGAGTGTGAAATTGAAAAAAATGTTGTAGCAAAAGTTGGTGTTAGTCAGTTAAGATGGTTCGGACATGTTGAGCGAATGCGTCTAATAAACGTCTGGTTAAAAAGATTTATTTGAATGATTTTGATGGTATACGTTTGCGTGGACGTCCGATGAGTAGTTGGAGAGGTATGATTGAGAGTGTTTTGCGTGAGCGAAAGTTTCCAAGTAGTAGGAATAAAAGAGCATGTATGAGAGGAATTACGAATGTGGATGAAGTGAAAGTTGCTTGTTTGGATAGGAATGTTTGGATGTTTCGGGATGATGAAAAGAGTTTGTGCTACACCCTTTTGGGTACATGGCGTGATTGTGCGTGTTTCGCCGAACTCAATGTGAATTATAAAAAAAAAACATTGCAAAAAAAATCTTTCAGAACTGATTATATTAAAATAAAACTTCTCTAAGTTAAAGTTCTTTATTAATATTTATTTAAAATCGACGTTTCGACGAAACTCAACTTTCGTCTTCATCAGGAAAACTAATACAAATGACATTTATAGTAAATAACAGAACATTAAGGTGACCAATTTTTTTACAATGAAAAGGAGTACGAAAGAATTTAAGAAAAAAATACAACGTCAATAAATGAAACATTTTATTAATTCAAACAAAAATACACTAATTATGCTTACATCCGTTTTAATTATTTAATTAAACGAGTATTTTTCCATTGAATGAATATTTTTTGTCAATATATCATTTTCTAACAATATATTGGAAATTTTGCAGCAAGAAATATCCTTTATATTGAATTTTATGGTAAGCGGCATCTTTGAATACAGATATTAACAGATTAGTTTTAAAATATCGAAAAGGAGGGCAGGTAGGAGGACACTTTTTGAGGAAGAACAGAACCTATAAAGAAGAACTGTTCTCCCTAAAGAAGGACGATTGGTCACCTTAAGAACATACAAAAACAAGTTACTAGGTAACAAATAAGTAACTAGATCACAAAATTTATAGATTTTGACCAAATTTTCTTTAACTCAATAACATCCATCACATTAATTAATATTTATTAATAATCGACGTCAACGTACATCTTCATAAAAAAAAATGATACAAATGATATTTACAGAAAATAAACAGAACATAAAAATAAGTTACTAGGTAACAAAATAAGTAACTAGATCAAAAAAATTATAGATTTTTAATTAATGGAAGCCAAATTTTATTTAACTCAGTGCCTTCAAAGTGATTTATGTTATCCTTTTCTTTATAAAATTTCTGTTATTTACTGTAATGTCATTTATAAGATTTATCCTAATGAAGAGGGACGTTGAGTTTCGTGGAAACTAAAACAGTAAATTTTCGCCGAAGAGCAAAAGAAACTAATGAAATTGAACGTAGTTTTTAATGGATAATTTTTTGAAATATCAGAGTCATAATTTTTTCGTATTTAACGTTGTTATTGTTATTAATTCCAACTAATTGAATTTTGAATTATGTCATTATACTTTGTAACGTGCGATATGCATACATTATAAAATTTAATCCTGATTATGAAATAATGTTAAATTATAATAGTTTTTTAATTAAAAAATATGTAATTAAAAATTAAAATCGGATTAACTTGTACGGAATAATATTACGTAAGTTTTATTAAATTACATAATTTATATTTTTAAATTTTTTTAAGAACTTAATAAAATAATTTTATTAATCCTGCAACTTACATAAATACAGTACATACATACACAATCACGCCATGTACCCAACAGGGTGTGGCACAAACTCTTTTCATCATTCCGAAATCAGTCGCCTCCAAACATTCCTATCCAAACAAGCAACTTTCGCTTCATCCACTTTCATAATTCCTCTCCTCATACATGCTCTTTTATTCCTACTACTTGGAAACTTTCGCTCACGCAAAACACTATCAATCATACCACTCCAACTACTCATCGGACGTCCACGCAAACGTATACCATCAAAATCATTCAAATAAATCTTTTTAACCAAACGTTCATTAGACATTCGCTCAACATGTCCGAACCATCTTAACTGACTAACACCAACTTTTGCTACAACATTTTTTTCAATTTCACACTCATCATACACTAATCTATTTCGTACCCGATCTCTCCTATTTACACCACATACTCCACGTACAAATCTCATTTCCACAGCAGTAGTATTTAAAAATTCAGTAAATAAGTAAAATGAAAATATTTTTGCATAAAATATTATATTTGTATAAATATTCGTATATATACGAGTATGAATGTATAATGTTTACAAGAAATATAAATATTAAATTCTGGGTTATATAGAGATTATTATATTAATTAGCTATTATGTTTTTTATCATATCAATGCAGATATAAAGTTAATTAATTATTTAAAATTACTAGTTATTATAAGTGATAGGGCAAAGTTGCAACTATTTTTTATTGAATAATAAGAAAAATATAAATTACCATAGATTATTTATATACATAGACCCATTATTATAAACGAAACTAAAATTGTATAAATATTTTATAATGTATTTCTACGTAATAATAACATTACATATTATTGAGATTTCAGACTGAGTTTTCAAGAAGAACTATTAAAATTTTCTATGAATTCATATACAAATATAACTAGCTATAGTGTTTAGATTGTGAATAATATAAATAATTTTTTGCATTCTATGTATGTACTTAATATAATATGATAGATTATCAAATAAATCGAAAGATTAGAATTGATATATTCATCGATTTTAACGATTTAATTTGACTGGAAAATACAAGCAATGGCTTATATAATCATTTGAAATTAAAACAGTTTGTGATTAATGATATTTCTATTTAAAATATTGAAACCTACAGATTTTCATAAGTTAGTTTATACAGGATGTAACAGAATAACTATTCCTAATTTTCAGAAATGATAGAGGGCACATAAAGAAACATTTTTTATTAATAAACTAGTGTCCGAAATTTTTTTTTTTTCGGCAGTCGATTGTACATCGTTACAACTTGTGTATCGAAAATGGTGGTTGTAACTTCGAACAATTTTTATAAAGTTTAATGCGCTATTATTTCTAATAAAATGTTTCTTAACTTAACTAGTCTTTGATGTTTTGATTAAGATTGTTTTTAACGATATCTAGTGTATCTTGGCACCGAGAAATTTCCGGACACTAGTTTATTAATAAAAAATGTTTCTCTAAGTGCACTCTACCATTTCTGAAAATTAGAAATAGTTATTCTGTTACACCCTGTATATTTAATGTGTAACGTAACTAAATGAACTAGCAACAGATATGAAAAAAAAAAAGACAAACTAGGAAGGTTTACTCTTACATATATAAAAGAAGTTAGACTACGAAATCTTTTGTATTGCCATGTAAATGGAATTCTTTATTTAATCCAAAAAAGATAGGCAATTCTATTGCTGTAACTATTGTTTAAAATTAAATTAAACAGTAAATGTGTTTTTGCGTTACATAATTATAAAGTTAATTTGAAGAAAATGTATTATTGTTAAATTAAAAAACAAAAAAAAACAAAAGATATCTTGAAAACGGGTTTTTTGCGAACTGATGTTAGAAGACTTTTTCGACTTAATTCTCAATTTACTATATATGTTATTAAAGTTTGTCACCATTTGTAACACCCTGTATACTGAACAAGGTATGATTATAAATAAAATGTTAAATTTGTCATTGCCGCTATGATAATGAAAAAGTAAATAAATTTATTTTAATTAAATTTCGAAACTGAATATAAAATGTTATAGAATTTTGAAATCTCACGGTTTTTCCGAATTCATCACAGTTATTTCTTCACACAATTAAAAACAAAGATAATTGTAATTTATTGCAAATGTGAATAATTATGCATATCGGTTTTCTAACCTTGTATGTTTATTGTAAAATATGGATGAATCTATTGCTTATTTACAGTTTTCTAATAACCTTGAAAGAACAAAAAAGAATATTCTTTCTAAAAAATCTCTTATGGAAATACAAGATAAAGAAAATGCAATAGAATAATGGAATTAGCACAATATCAAAATTTCACTCAAATCTTTTTGCAAAGTCATCGTGACTGTTACCTTTTTATTTATTTTTTTTTAACTTTTCTATAAATTTATGTTAGAAAAATATAGTAGATATTTTATGGAATTTCTTTTAGAAATATAGAAATTATTTGAAATTCCTAATAATTAACATAGTAAAAGATCTTTCAGAATTTATTAGATAAAATAAAATTGTTTTAGGTTTAAGTTCAACGTTGAGTTCATCAAAACGTCGGATTATTAATAAATATTAATATACAGGGTGTAACAGAATAACTATTCCTAATTTTCAGAAATGGTAGAGTGCACTTAGAGAAACATTTTTTATTAATAAACTAGTGTCCGGAAATTTCTCGGTGCCAAGATACACTAGATATCGTTAAAAACAATCTTAATCATAACATCAAAGAGTGGTTAAGTCAAGGAACATTTTATTAGAAATAATAGCGCATTAAACTTTATAAAAATTGTTCGAAGTTACGACTACCATTTTCGATATACAAGTTGTAACGATGTACAATCGACTGCCGAAAAAAAAAAAGAAAAAAAAAATTTCCGGACACTAGTTTATTAATAAAAAATGTTTCTTTACATATGTACACTCTATCATTTCTGAAAATTAGGAATAGTTATTCTGTTACACTCTGTATGTTGATCATTTTTATAAGGCGGAAATACACGGTTCAATTTGATTGGACATTTTGGTTGATTCAATCATTTTCAATCGTTGTATTTTTGCCTTTCAATGAAAGTACAACCAAATTGAACGATATATTTTCGCCTTTAATTCCCGTTCGTGATCTGGGCAAAATTTTACCCAATTTCTGAAATGATTGGACATGATAACTGTGATGGGGCTTACTGCAGCATAGGTTTAGCCAAAAACGTTAGTTGATTATTGTTTAGAGAAGATTTAATATACATGAACAAAAAATGTTTTTTAAAATTGTGGTCAACGAATAGGATAAATAAAGAAACCAGTTGACAAAGGTGATATTTTATGAATGGAGCGTAACAAATATATACATATTTACCTAATCACGCCATCTACCCTAAAGAGTGTGGCACAAACTCTTTCCACTATCCCAAAATTAGTTTTCTCCAAACATTCCTATCTTCATCCACATTCATAATATCTCTTATACATGCTCCTCTACTCCTACTAGTTGGAAACTTTCGCTAAAACACTTTTAATCATACCACCCAGGTAATAATCGGACGTCCACGCAAACATATACCTTCAAATTCATTCATTCGCTCAAGATGACCGAATCATCTTACATGACTAACACCAACTTTTGCCACAACATTATACAACTAATCTATTTCGTATCTGATTGTTTCTAGTTACACCACATACATACACAATCATGCCATGTACCCAAAAGGGTGTGGCACAAACTCTTTTCATCATCCCGAAATCAGTCGCCTCCAAACATTCCTATCCAAACAAGCAACTTTTGCTTCATCCACATTCATATTCCTCTCATACATGCTCTTTTATTCCTACTACTTGGAAACTTTCGCTCACGCAAGCCACTCTCTCAATCATCTACCACTCCAACTATTCATCGGACGTCCACGCAAACGTATACTATCAAAATCATTCAAATAAATCTTTTTAACCAAACGTTCATTAGACATTCGCTCAACATGTCCGAACCATCTTAACTGACTCAAACACGGGGCAACTTTTGCCAAAAATCTCATTTTTACAGCAATCATTTTCCTTTTATGCTTTTCTTGGACATTCTCGCTCACAAAACTTCTTAGTAAAATTCTGTATGGAAAATTTTAATATTCTAAATTGCGTTGTCAAAATTTGGTTCAAGTGTGTGTGTGTGTTTTTTTTTTGCGAGCAAGAAAGGTTAATTTTAACATTGACCCGACGACATTTGTATAGTGCCTTGTCTGATGTGCACTTGTAACATTTGTATGTTATAATAAGTAGCGGATTATTTTACATACCATGACATCATACTGTGAGGAAATGAAAAATATTCATATTAAATGTGAATTCAAATTCTAATACGTAATCATGCGTAAATGCTGATTTGCTTATTCTGTTTATATATATGGAAATATTTATGTTTCAAATGTTTATGATATTGTAATATGCATTTATTATACAGGGTGATTCAGGACTAGTGTAACAAACTTTAACAGCTTATTCCTGAGGTCATTTTGAGCCAAAAATGTCATATGAACATAGGTCCTATTCCTTCTAGTTACCAAAATACAAGAGGTTGAAGTTCTATAAATAACACGAAATTTTCTAATTTTTGTAATCAAGATACTTTCGGAAAACAAGAGTTTTATTGAAAAGTCATACTTTATTTGTCTTAATTAATTTTATTTATTAATATTAACGAATACGGTTTAGAGAACAAAACATAAAATGACACAATTAAATAAACAAATAAATAAATTCTAAATACAGAACAACATAATCAAACAAAAAAAAATTGAAAATTTTGTGTTATTTATAGAACTTCAACCTCTTGTATTTTGGTAACTAGAAGGAATAGGACCTATGTTTATATGACATTTTTGGCTCAAAATGACCTCAGGAATAAACTATTAAAGTTTGTTACACTAGTCCTGAATCACCCTCTGTATACGAACAGTTTTATAAGTTAATTTTCAAATGTGATAAAAATATAATTTTATTGACAACAGTGCTCTATAGTTTGATACTAGTATTTTTAAGCGTTTGATTTAAATTTCCACGTAAAAGTAATTTAAAACTGTGTTTCTGTTTGAAGATAATTTATGCGAGAATAATAATTTTCGCAATGCGTAATACTGACGTTGAAAAACTAATGATTTTTTTTATATAAACAGATATAGGTTATAGATAAATTGTATTTAATTAATAATGGTATATGTGAATTTAATTTTGATTAAAGATATTTTCGGATGAGATTTATGTTGTTGTATGATTAATGGTTATTTCTTTGAAGTTTTATTAGATTTATTGTAATAAAAACAAATTTTTTTTTTCAATTTATAAAACATACGAATAATACATGATATGCGGTATATAACATACATACATACATACACAATCACGCCATGTACCCAAAAGTATGTGGCACAGATAATCCCGAAATCAGTCGCCTCCAAACATTCCTATCCAAACAAGCAACTTTTGCTTCATCCACATTCATAATTCCTCCTCTCATACATGCTCTTTTATTCCTACTACTTGGAAACTTTCGCTCTCTCAAGCCACTCTCTCAATCATCTACCACTCCAACTACTTATCGGACGTTCACCTGCAAACGTATACCATCCAAATCATTCAAATAAATCTTTTTAACAGCAAACGTTCATTAGACGCATTTGCTCAACATGTCCGAACCATCTTAACTGACTCAAACACGGGACAACTTTTGCTAAAACATTTTTTTCAATTTCACACTCATCATACACTAATCGTATTTCGTACCCGATCTCTCCTATAGTTACACCACATACCCCACATAAAAATCTCATTTCCAAAGCAGTCATTTTCCATTTATGCTTTTGCAACCAAACCTCGTTATTATAAAATAATTAAACAGAATCTAATCCTAAAACAGTTATTATTTGCTATTATTATTGTTTGAATAATTTAAAATTTCGCATTTTTTGTTCATTTTTGATGAATTCCTAAAGCGGTGTCGTGATCTCATGCAATAAATCTAATATATAATAGTAAAATTAATGGACGACGAAAGGCCGGTACTGTATCACGTTTATCATAGTTAATATCAAGTCTGGTTTAAAATCATTTTATACAGGGTGTAACAGAATAACTATTCCTAATTTTCAGAAATGATAGAGGGCACATAAAGAAACATTTTTTATTAATAAACTAGTGTCCGGAAATTTTTTTTTTACATACATCTTGTGTATCGAAAATGGTGGTCGTAACTTCGAACAATTTTTATAAAGTTTAATGCGCTATTATTTCTAATAAAATGTTCCTTAACTTAACTACCCTTTGATGTTTTGATTAAGATTGTTTTTAACGATATCTAGTGTATCTTGACACCGAGAAATTTCCAGACACTAGTTCATTAATCAAAAATGTTTCTCTAAGTGCACTCTATCATTTCTGAAAATTAGGAATAGTTATTCTGTTACACCCTGTATAGCCAACTGTGCATATGCGCACGTAGCGAGTGGAATACGATATGCCTCAATATTAAAAGAGTACTTTCCTCTTATCGATCAAATGCACCAGTTTATTTTCCACTCTTAAAACAATCGTAACGTATATTGTTGAGCGTTCTTAGCCCCCAGAAGATAAGCCTTGTTATACACTGTTAAATTTACCGGTCATTGCACTATATAACGCCATGTTTAATATATATATATATATATATATATATATATATATATATATATATATATATATGATTACTATCAAAGTAAATTTAATTGAAATTTTACGGTTGCGACGTGTGATAATAATTGCCACTAAAAAATAATAGATAAATAGATTAGTGTATGATGAGTGTGAAATTGTAAAAAATGTTGTAGCAAAAGTTGCCCCGTGTTAAGAGTCAGTTAAGATGGTTCGGACATGTTGAACGAATGCGTCTAATGAACGTTTGCTGTTAAAAAGATTTATTTGAATGATTTTGATGGTATACGTCTGCCAGTGGACGTCCGATGAGTAGTTGGAGTGGTAGATGATTGAGAGAGTGGCTTGCGTGAGCGAAAGTTTCCAAGTAGTAGGAATAAAAGAGCATGTATGAGAGGAGGAATTATGAATGTGGATGAAGCGAAAGTTGCTTGAGCTGGATAGGAATGTTTGGAGGCGACTGATTTCGGGATAATGAAAAGAGTTTGTGCCGCACCATTTTGGGTAGATGGCGTGATTGTGTATGTATGTATGTAAAAAATAATGATTCAATCTTTTAATGATTTATGACCGGCACTTATTCGCAGTTTTATATTATTCACTATTTTTTGGTGTTGTTGTTTATAGTAGGGGAGGTGGTGATTAGATTTTTTTCAAATATAAAAATAGTAAGTATATGTATTGACAGTCGTTAGCCAGTGCTTGTTGGACGTAAGATCTAGCTAGTTTTTGAAAATAAGGAAATAATACTCAGTTTATATATATAAGTATAAATATTTTTCAAAAAATTACATATGATGACTAAAATTTAATAAATTTCTAGCTTTCGACGTTTGACGTTCTGCCAAGTTTTTCTATATGAATGAAAATGTTTACTACACGTTTGATCGTGTTACATAAACACTGAAATAAATATTTTTGGACACTGTCAAATTCACTATATTGAAATATATATTTATTACAAATTTTTGTATTTGAAATACTTACCTATTTCAGAATTTTTAAGTTTCGATTATCTCTGTATAGAGAGAGAGGCGCCTAGTGTAAATTCCAGAAGTCAGATATCTAGTTTTTTTTTCTACACTATTATTTGTATATTCCTGGAAAGTGGAAATTGCCGCATCTCGCATGTTTACATTTTAATTTGCATGCGGGAACTTAAAGATTAAAAATTTATAAAATTGTATGTTTTTGCATTATGAATTCAGCGTATTATCGATCTATTTACATGTAAAAATATATTACATTAACAAAAAAATTCTTTTATCAAAAAACTGTAGAATATATCCTACATTATTATTAAAAAACAAAATATTTCTGAGGTGAAATTTTTACAAAAATGCAAATATCAAAATTGTCAAACTAGTATTATTTCATACATACACAATCACGCCATGTACCCAAAAAGGTGTGGCACAAACTCTTTTCATCGTTCCGAAATCAGTCGCCTCCAAACATTCCTATCGAAACAAGCAACTTTCGCTTCATCCACATTCATAATTCGTCTCTTACATGCTCTTTTATTCCTATTACTTGGAAACTTTCGCTCACGCAAGCCATTCTCTCAATCATCTACCACTCCAACTACTCATCTGACTTCTACGCAAACGTATACCATCAAAATCATTCAAATAAATCTTTTGAACAGCAAACGTTCATTAGACGCATTCGCTTAACATGTCCGAACCATCTTAACTGACTCAAACACGGGGCAACTTTTGCTACAAAATTTTTTCAATTTCACACTCATCATACACTAATCGTATTTCGTACCCGATCTCTCCTATTTATGTTATTCCATAAGAATTATTATATTTTTAACGAACATGCAGTAATGATTATTACTGAATAATAAATTTTTATATGTCAGTAGAATAATATTATATAACATTGCCTTAAATAATAAAATTATCATTCCGAAAAAAAAAATTTATTTTGTGTAAAAAATGTGCTAATTTACTAAAATAATAATAATAAAAAAAAACATCTATCCTTGAATACTATAATGAACAGTTGAACACATGTATGATAAAATGGATGAAATAAAAATACATATAATATAATATAGTACGTGATGACATTGTACTTGGCAGAAATGTCATATTTACAAACGGTTGTGTTATATTTAACTAGAAATATCATTTTATTACCAATTTATTTGCGTATGCATTTGAGTCATCAATTAATATAATACGTGTCGTTTTTGTTTAAGCCATTTGCGAATTTGTTTAAATTTATTGTTATTGTTATTGTGAATTTGTCATTGTTATTAATAGCTAAATTGTAGGTAGGACATAAAATAGCGATCCGAAATGATTTCATTTATATTTAACTCAAGATATATTTCTCGAAACTGAAACAACAAACGATAAGCTATCTTTTTATTACTGTTTTGATAATGTTTATATCTTATCTATTTAATTAGTAATTTATTATAGCTGCTAAGGAGAGTTTTGTATTGTTTGTTTTTTTATTATTTGTATTAAGAGATACATTTTATAATTTTTTAGCAATAATATTTACATTTCAAATCGACACAAAACTCTTTAGATATCGGCAATATATTTTCAATAAATTTAAGTATTTTACTGTGATAATTAATATCAATTTCTATTTTTATAGTTATTTTATCACTAATTGTAGTATATATATATATATATATATATATATATATATATATATATATATATATATTCTTTCGCTGCGACACTTATTGTTTATTGAAAAATAATAATAATAATAATATTTTGCAGAAATATACGGCCCCCCGTAATGAAAGGGCTAGATAATTAAAATTGTATATAATTATGCTAAAATTTAATTATAAGTTATCGTTTGATAGATTATAAACAAATAAAATAAAACGGCTTTAGGTTCAAGTTCTGTATTAATATTTATTAATAGTCGACGTTTCGACAAACGCAACGTCCATCTTCATCGGGAAAAACTGATACAAATTATCATATACACAGTAAATAACAGAACATAGAAACAAGTTACTAGGTAACAAAATAAGTAACTAGATTATAAATTATTTTTTTTACTGAAATTATTACAAAACATATCAATATTAACATACATAAATACAAACATACATACATACACAATCACGCCATGTACCCAAAAGGGTGTGGCACAAACTCTTTTCATCATCCCGAAATCAGTCGCTTCCAAACATCCCTACTCAAACAAGGAACTTTCGCTTCATCCACATTCATAATTCCTCTCTCATACATGCTCTTTTATTCCTACTACTTGGAAACTTTCGCTCACGCAAAACACTCTCAATCATACCACTCCAACTACTCATCGGACGTCCACGCAAACGTATACCATCAAAATCATTAAAATAAATCTTTTTAACCAAACGTTCATTAGACATTCGCCCAATATTAACAGTAGATTGATAAGAGAAGCAATAGAAATTTATAAAGAAAAAAATATCATCAGTCACTGTGAAGTGGCACTGATTTAAATAAAATTTGGCTTCCATTAATTAAAAATTATAAAAAAATTATGATCTAGTTACTTATTTGTTACCTAGTAACTTGTTTCTATGTTCTGTTATTTACCGTAAATGTCATTTGTTTTAGTTTTCTTGCTGAAAACGTATGTTGAGTTCATCAAAACGTCGATTATTAATAAATATTAATACAGAACTTAATTCTAAAGCCGTTTTATTTTATATAAACAAATAAATTAAAGACTTTGAAATTTGGCATACATATAGATAGGACCTTAACATATAACCTATAAAAATTATAAACAATTTATAAACAAAAAGATGAGATTAAAATGAATAACAAGACTCACAATATATAACTAAAAATGTAAAATTTTGTCATTGTTGCTATGTTAATGAAATAAATAAATATCAGTAGTATAAAATGTTATTTGTAAAATAACTTTAAGTGTGTGTGTTTTCATTTAACGTTTGGTAAGAATGTAAATATTAAAAAAAAATAGTATTATTAGGATTAAACAAATCAAATCTAGGTAATATCGGATACTTTAGCTTATATAATCTTAAAATATATTTCAATTGAATATTTTAAAAATGATTTTATATTTTTTTCTACTGCACAAAATCCATTTCGTGTTATATGAACTTATTGTGTAAAACAAGAATAGATATTGTAAATTATTTATAATGCAACTAAATAAACGAATTAAATATTAAATAGTTTTTAAATTTTAATTAATGGTTAAATCATTTTGATGATATTGTAAAAATATAAAATATATTTTTAAATATTAATATACGACTTTTGTGATATATATTTTTATTGCATAATTAATATCATATTATATTTTTATTGCAATTTTATCAATAGTTATTATAAATATAGATTTGTTGAAAAATATCATAAAATTTCTGCTTAATATGTATATATAAGTACTTTTAAAATAGTCATATTAAAAAGGTCATACCTTTCAATGAACGGCATTAAAAAATATTAAATCCAACTATTAGCATTTTAAAAACACATAATTATAAGAATTTATAGTCACATTTTGTTTTCATAGAATAACGAACACGTTTATCTAAGTTCACTTAGCAAACTAGAAACAAAATATATTATATATGCATCACTTGAAACTTGAAATTAAACTGTAACTGTACACTTGGGAAAACTTATCAGTTATGAAATTGCAAACTAAAGAAATATGCCAAAGTGTTTATATATGCATACACACACTTTATACTCTCACTGATTGCTGAGTTCGATCTACATAGAACTGTATTGCATTTTGCATCACTTGATATTAAACTGTAACATGTAACTAGACACTTTGCAAAACATGCAAGTTATAGAGAACTGCCGTAAGAAATATTTACGTATACTTCTTTACTAATTTCCGATTCGATCTAGTCTGAATTTCTATATAAACTTTATTACACTGGTAGTTTTAGTACACAAACTTGAAATTTATAAAATAGCGAAGTTATATGCAATGTTGTGCAGTCCATGTGAAATTATGCATATATTTTACTCTCACTGTTTCCTGACATGTGAGTTCATGGGTCTAGCGTACGACAAGTGTGCTATGACTGACGGGACCGTTCGACGCCGTGCTCTCCGTAGCAGTCGGCGGCGCGTTGTTGTGACGCCTCGGTTGCCATAGCAACCACACATACAGCTCGCGATCGCGAAACATCGCGAGCGGTTAGATTTTAGCTTGGGCTGTTTTGGAACTGTGAATACGATAGACGCCAGAACGATATTCCGCACGCTTTGCTTTTGTTTTGGTTTGCTTATTGTTTTTGTGTTCGTCTTCTTCTTCTTCGTTTTTCTTTTGTTCTGGGTTGTGTAATAATTGGTTCGTCTGATCGTAGCGAGAGGGAAAATAAGTGTAAAACGAATTTTTTCTAGATTAGTTTTTGTTTGTTTGGATTAAGATCAAGTACAGTGGAACCTCGCTATACGACCTTAATCCGCTTCTGATGTTTGGACTTATACCGAATAGGACGTATACCAAACCAACCTTTCCCATAAGAACTAATGTAAAAATGATTAATTCGTTCTCATGTCAAAAATCTTCTTGATATGGTATATTAATGGAGTTGTAAAATATTTGTTTAGTTTTCTGTTGCTTTTTGTTTGCCTTTTTTGCAATTCATGTTTAATAAAAAAATGATAAAATTTTACTTGAAAATTAGTGCTGTCAATATTTGAAAAAATTGGATCCGGATATCCGGATCCAAAAAGATTCGGATATCCGAATATCCGGTTCTCGGATAATTTAAGATCCGGATCTGAGATCCGGATCCGATATCCGGATCTGAGATTCGGATCCGATATCCGGATCTGAGATCCGGAACCGATATTCGGATCTGAGATCCGAAACCGATATTCGGATCTGAGATCCGGAACCGATATTCGGATCTGAGATTCGGATCCGATATCCGGATCTAATATCCGGAACTGATATTCGGATCTGAGATCCGGATCCGATATCCGGATCTGAGATTCGGATCCGATATCCGGATCTGAGATCCGGAACCGATATTCGTATCTGAGATCCGGAACCGATATTCGAATCTGAGATTCGGATCCGACATCCAAAACCGATATTCGGATTTGACATCCGCATCTTAGATTCGAATTCGATATTCGTTTCTTAGATTTGGATAATACATTTGAAATGCGTAATCTAACAATTACACAGAAACAGGTATTGTATTTTTATTTCTATTTAGTTTATAATTTTAGTAATTTATTATATACATGTTTTATTGGAGAATATAGAGTGTTTTATATAAAAGTAAAATTTGGTTTAACAAATAGATATATTAAAATAGTTATTCTGTCTTGTTATGTCTATAACTTCAATACTTTACTATACATTGTGTTGTTGTTATTATATCACTGTTATAGTGTGGTTATAGTGCGCTATACGCTATATTTTACTAGATTATTCAATTATAGTTCAAAAAATTAAAATATTTCTGAATTATTAGATGAAGCAAATGAATTAGTATTTGAATTGTATAATATGTAACAAATATAAATAAATAACTTAAATAATTTGTTTAGTAATTTTGTGAATATTAAAAAATAGATACATCTTTCAAGAAACACAATAATATACCATAAATTAAAACTTAATATAGTTTATTATAGGAGAAGTATTGAATGTTTGCTTTATTTTTATTCGAAAACATAAATTGTCTGACTTTAGAGTTTACATTTTTAAGGGCGTAATGTAAACATTTATAGAATAAAATCAGAATATTATTTTATAGTTAGTAGTTACATAAATAAATAATACCTTACAAGCAGCTTTCATTTAAAATTACTATTGTATACTAAAAAGTTAAAGACGATGATATGAAATACAAACAAACAAAAACAATCATATCTCAAATAATGCAGCGTCCCTTACCAACCACATAGTGTTACAAAAATTAAACATTTGTATATGTTAAAAAAAAAAATTTTAATATTTTTATTTACTGTGTTATATTTAAAATGTATATGTATTTAATTTTTTTGTCTGGATTAGAATGTTTAGTGAAAGTTGATTTCTGGTTGAATAAAAAGATTTTGTGCAACACCCTTATTGGGTACAAAGCGTGATTATATATATATATATATATATATATATATATATATATATATATATATATACCGGGTGTCTACTTTTTTTTTGTTACATAGGGAATAAAATGCTAAAATTTTCATTTGGTGATAAATTTTCCCCTAATTATTATAGAACAAAAGTACAAATACAAAAGTTGTTTAGAATTCAAAAATGCATCAAATGATGCCAAATTTATCAATATAGGATGTTCCGATCAATAATTAGAAGCAAATTAAAATTTCCACTTTTGCGCTCTTTACATCAAAGTGCCACGGAAATTAAACAAATAATTTCATTTCTTCTGGAGTTTGAGTTTGACAGATCGTATTTATTTTATTGTTACGTTCTGTATTATTAAGTTCTGTATTATTAAGTTTATTCATTATTTTCAATAATAATGATAATAATACAGAACGTAACAATAAAATAAATACGATCTGTCAAACTCAAACTCCAGAAGAAATGAAATTATTTGTTTAATTTCCATGGCACTTTGATGTAAAGAGCGCAAAAATGGAAATTTTAATTTGCTTCTAATTCTTGATCGGAACATCCTATATTGATAAATTTGGCATCATTTGATGCATTTTTGAATTCTAAACAACTTTTGTATTTGTACTTTTGTTCTATAATAATTAGGGGAAAATTTATCACCAAATGAAAATTTTAGCATTGTATTCCCTATGTAACAAAAAAAAAGTAGACACCCGGTATATATATATATTGAGAAAATTTATATAACGGGATACGGTATAAGATTGACTAGGTTATTAAAATGCTAGCATTTAATATCTATCAATTTATTGCAAATCCTATATTTCGCCACACATTTGTGGCTTCTTCAGGGAAGCACTGAAATAATTTTTTAGAAAAACAAAAAAATTATTACAATCGTTAAAACCAAAACAATACAGTTTAAATTAACATAGTATGTAAAAACTTACAAGTATGACCAGATATTTAATTGCTGTTGTAGTAAATGAATATTTTTAAAAATGGTATGCTTTTTCTGTTTTCATTCTCATTCAATGTAAAACTCTTTTTTGTAATCCAAGTTAACACAAAACGAACAAATTGAAAATTTTTTTAAAATTATACACAGATAATTATCACTTATACAAGTCAATTATTAAAATAATAAATAGAATAAATATAATAAATAGTTAAAAAACAATATAATAGTTATAAATTAAAACAAATGTAATTTTATACGTTATACAAACAAAAAAACTGAAAAATATAAATAAATTTTACTGTTTTTTCAAAAACCAATTAAAATTCAAAATTAACAAACAAGTCGAATCCTAAAAAACAAGAAGAAAAAATTGATTCATAATTGAAATTAAAAGTGTGCGCATGTCAAAACAAAAAAAAAAATTTTTTTTAAAAATTAAGTTGATAAAAACAATTAAAAATTTTGGCGCTGCTATGAAGTTGAACAGGTTACTAAGAAGAAAAAGTTTTTATCGACCGTATTGACGATTGATCAATGTTCATTATGTTGGCATATACGGAGATAGAGTTTCTGATATCAGATTTGTTATTAATTACATTCTGTCTGTTTTGAGTGATATGGTATGATTCAAGCCATAAACGCTTGAAATAATTGTTCTCCACATCCAGAATGTAAGGATTGTCATAATCAGGATGGTGTGATGAACTTCTCACATGTACTGCCAAAGCACATAACTTGTTAGTCTTATTTTGATCGCTTTTGTGCTGTGTCAGTCTGTTTTTTAGGTTCTGTAATGATGTGCCAATGTAAAATTTTTCACACGAACATTTAATAGCATAGATAGTGTTAATGGTGGCTAATTTGGACGTTTTATCCTTCACTTTTGTGTACAAGTTGCTTATAGTTTTACTGTTTTATTAACAAATCTGATATTATCATCATCTTGAAACACTGATATGATTTTGCTCGATAATTGATTGATGTTTGTCAACGAAATATATGTTATTTTGTTGTTGCTATTTTCGTTATTGTTACTGATTGTAGTTGGTTGAGTATTGTTATTGTATAGCAAGGTATTTATCAAGCTTGCAGGGTAACCATTTTCAATAAAGAGTGTTTTGGCTATTTTTAAATTTTTATCCAATAACGACGTGTGGCTAATTTTAGTGATTCTAGTTTTCATGTTCAAAATTACATTCTTTTTTGTGTTAAAACTGTGATTGGATGCATAATGGATGTAGCGCCCTGAATGCAAAGATTTTCTATACCAATCTAAAGTAATAACTTGTTCGGTAGATCTAATCAACTTCGTATCCAGAAACGGTATTGATCTTTCAATCTCTTGTTCTATAGTAAATTGTATGTTAGTATTATAATTGTTGAATACTTGTAGAATTTCATCTAGTCCTGTTTTAGGTATAGCTGTTACAATATCGTCCACAAATTTGTAGATGAACGGCAAAGTAAAGGATAGATTTGAGACACAAGCATCTAAAACCATATCCATCACGTATTGTGCAATAATAGGACTAATTTTAGAACCCATAGCACACCCTAAAATCTGATGAAAATATTCTCCGTTGAACATGAATACATTCGATTGATAGATGAAAGTTAAAATGTCAATAAATTTTTCCAATGGTATGTTCGTGTGAAGCGTGATAACATCCCATTTATTTCTTATAGCCGTTATTGTGATTTGCAAGTCAATGTTGGTAAATAAGCTAATAACATCCAGACTGATTAGTACATAATTCTCCGGTATCTTTTTGTTTTGTACAAGATCAGCGAATTGAAACGAATCTTTGACGAAATAATCATTGTTGTGATTATATGATTGTGCTAAGATTCTTGAAACCATGTTACAAAGCGGTTCTGAAGGAGTGTTTATATTTGCTATGATCGGTCTTAGAGCCAAATCCTGTTTGTGAACTTTTGGTAGGGCATAAAATTTTGCAACAGTGCTATTATATGTTGTTAATGTCTTGGCTTCTGTATCTGTAATATATTTCTTATCTTTTAGATCTTTGACAATTTTGTTGGCTTTGATTTGGGTGGAGTTGGTCATATCTGTTCTGACTTTTTTATAATATTTATGATCATTTAATAATGCTATGCTCATTTCGTTGTAAGTATCTCTGTTCATAGCTACTGTAACATTACCTTTATCCGATGTCGTAATTAATAATTCGGGATGTTCGTTTAGAAATTTTTTTGTTTTGTAATATAATTCATTTAAATAATTATAAGTATATTTATTATTGTTAAGATAATTAGTAATTAAATTGGTAGTTTTTGCGCGAATTACATCTGAATCCAAAGAGGTTTTTGATATGGCCAATTCTGTCTCAGCCAGCAAGTGTTTAACATTAATTTCGGATTTGTTGATGTCGATGCCAAATTTGCCACCTAAAGCCAAAAATTGTGCTATTTCATCCGGGATTTGAACGTGCGAAATATTTTTGAACCATTGTTTAGGAATTGTCATGAAGTTTTGTTTTTGTTCAAGTTTAAGTTTATTGAATTTTTTAATATTTGAATTTTTTATATTGCGAAATGTGTTATTATATGTTGCTTTTTGTCTTTTAATAAATTCCTTGAAAGTGTTAAGTTGTTCCGGATTGTTAATATATATATATATATATATATATATCAGAATAAAAATTAATAATAATTTTAAAATAATATTTTTAGATACAAATTTTACATTTCATTAAATCAAAACCAAAAAAATATTAACTTGTAATAAAATATTTAATTTGAAAAATATTAACAATCTGGAAAATTTATTGAAGATTTGACAAAATGCAAATATTTTTAACAAAATTGTATAATTTTTAACAAAAATTAAAAATTTATTCTCAATATTTGACAGTTTTTATAAATTTAATAATTTTATACTAAATTTTTAAAATTTTTAGCACATATGAATCGCCAAGAATTTTAAAACAAAATTTTCAGAATTGCATATGTAAAAGAATTTTTAGTATTGCCAAAATTAGCTCTTTTAGTATTCCCAAAAACAGAACTTGTAATAACATCCATTGTATACAAAATTCTTTAGACACAATGTATATAATTGAGTACTTTTATTTCTGAGACACACTGCATATGTATATAATATAAAAAAAACATATTTTATATAAAATTCTTGAGACACATTGTATATATAATTTTGATGCACATTGCATATATGATTTTTTAGACACATCGTATAAACTGCAGTCGCACACTTATTTGACATTTCGATAAAATAATACAGCTTGTAAAATGTTTTTAATATTTGTTTAAAAAATGTGATATATATATATGATATGTTAAAAAGAAAACAGATATTTCATAACCTACCCGTACATTTATTTCAATAATATAAATATATTAAAATAATGTGTAAAAAACCTATATAAAAATAAAAATATAAAACACATAGATTCGAAACGATTCAAATTTGAAATCCGGATCTTTAGGTTCGGATCCTAAATCCGGATCTGAAATTCGAGTCCGAGATCCGAATCTTAGATCCAGATATCCGAATCTAAGATTCGGATCCGACACTCGAATATTCGAATCTGAGATTCGGATCCGAGATCCGGATATCCGAATCTGAGATTCGGATCCGAGATCCGGATATCCGATTCTGAGATTCGGATCCGAGATCCGGATATCCGAATCTGAGATCCGGATCCGAGATCCGGATATCCGAAAACCTAATTATCCGGATATCCGGATAATTTTGGATCCGGATCTAAAATTATCCGGATTCGGTTCCCAGCACTATTGAAAATTAAAATCAGAAGAAATTTAACAAAGTTATAGACCGTGGCACCGCGAAGGTCTAGTCTGTCCTAGTACATCGAAAGAGCAGTACATACACCAACATGATATGATCAAGATCATATGAAGAAAAATCACGCTAAGCTTGTGGGGACGTCATAATCTGAGAGTAAAACTGTGCAATATGAAAGTTTCTAATGAATAAAAATAAATTCTTTCTATTCTACATGAAATTAGCTAAATTTGCTAAAATACGAGTACATTCAAACATCTTATTTAAATAATGGTCATGTTGAATATATACAGATATAACGTAAATATTATTGTATTTTTTTATTTAATACCCGATATATTTATTTTACCATTATTGGCAGTAGGGTTTTTTTATAGTTAAATAATACACTTTGTTTATATTGGTATTTCTTCTATTAAGCTTGAATTACATTATATTTTTTTCGTCTAGATTCATACTAGATTTCTAGTTCAATTTTCGTTCAAGTTTTGTTCAATTTCCATACTTTTTTCACAATCGGTCGTGTATTGTCGAGTTTCTTCGATTTTTTCCGATGTATAGCCAGTACGCCAACTTAAAAATATAAAGTACTTAATTTGACAGATATTGAAAAACACATTTAAACAAAAATGGATACATATAAGGTTGGTATAATTGCGTGCGCATGCGTATAATGTATCTAGTTTTAAACTTGAATAGGAAAATAGAGCATGTTGTATATTTCTATACTAGGAAACTTGAAAGAAACTTGGATGCAAAAATCTGATTTACATTATACTAGAACTCACTATCTGTACTTGAACGAAACTTGAACTAGAAACCTAGTATGAATCTAGACGAAAAAAGTATAATGTAATTCAAGCTTTACGTTTGAGATTAAGTTAGATATGAAACCATCTAATTCCAAAGTTCATATCAACATACCAGCAGTGCATGAGTAACTTTACTCATTTATGAAAGTTGAACGACCTCTCGAATTGATTTTAGTATATAAGATGACAGGAAAAAGGTCAAATAAAAATGCTCTAGTTTGTTAGCATGCGACTAGTTTCGGTATATTCAGCATACCTTCCTCAAGCAAATCTACAATATTATGACAAAGTAACTTATTAGTAATTAACCAACAACAGAATAAGTACAAAAATATTTTTTACAATAAAAAGTTACTTACGCTAATATGTTTGAACAAAAATTAAACATTTATATGGTTTCAATCGCAGCTCGGTACAATATATAAAATTATTAAATTAAAATTATTCAATTTGTCACAGTGTAAAATAATAATACAATCACAAGTCAGGAATAAAATATAAATAAATTAAAAGTAAAATAAATATAAATACAAAAATGTCAAGAATTTAAAAACAAAATTGATGTGTACACAACCGTTGTATATAACAGACTGAAACATAATTGAAAACAAACTGGATGTTTCAGGTTTTTTGATTTTTTATAAATTCTAAGATGTTACCATATGACGCGCTTAAATTCTCCACGTCCTGTTGTATGTTAATATTATTTTTATTAATTTTTATATAAACCATCTCTTTTGTTAACCTTTTGTTTAGTACGTTTTCTTTATCAAGAATTTTGATATTATCAAAATCGAATTGATGAATGAAATCGATGCAATGTCTCGCTATTGGTTTGTCTGCGTTCTTTTTAACATCATTCTTATGTTGCTGGATGCGTTTTTTAATATATTGCAATTAATATACCGGCCAGACTATGCAATATATTAAAAAACGCATCCAGCAACATAAGAATGATGTTAAAAAGAACGCAGACAAACCAATAGCGAGACATTGCATCGATTTCATTCATCAATTCGATTTTGATAATATCAAAATTCTTGATAAAGAAAACGTACTAAACAAAAGGTTAACAAAAGAGATGGTTTATATAAAAATTAATAAAAATAATATTAACATACAACAGGACGTGGAGAATTTAAGCGCGTCATATGGTAACATCTTAGAATTTATAAAAAATCAAAAAACCTGAAACATCCAGTTTGTTTTCAATTATGTTTCAGTCTGTTATATACAACGGTTGTGTACACATCAATTTTGTTTTTAAATTCTTGACATTTTTGTATTTATATTTATTTTACTTTTAATTTATTTATATTTTATTCCTGACTTGTGATTGTATTATTATTTTACACTGTGACAAATTGAATAATTTTAATTTAATAATTTTATATATTGTACCGAGCTGCGATTGAAACCATATAAATGTTTAATTTTTGTTCAAACATATTAGCGTAAGTAACTTTTTATTGTAAAAAATATTTTTGTACTTATTCTGTTGTTGGTTAATTACTAATAAGTTACTTTGTCATAATATTGTAGATTTGCTTGAGGAAGGTATGCTGAATATACCGAAACTAGTCGCATGCTAACAAACTAGAGCATTTTTATTTGACCTTTTTCCTGTCATCTTATATACTAAAATTTACTCATTTAGTTACAAAAATTGATGACATGACTAAACACCATTTATATTTTTTTCACATCAACATGTGAATACAAACTGTAAAAAGAGTTGCCATTTTACATAAAAACCATAGTAAAAAATTACATATTATTTCAACAAAACAATAAATTTTCTGTAAAAATATTATAATTTTGTAATTTTAAGTAAAATAATTAATTTATTATATTTTATATATTTTTTACCGAGAAAGTAAGTAAACTTACATAAAATATATGTATTTTATATCTATATAATGTAAACATTTTCTTGCGACGTCTGTAAATTTACATATTACACTGGTGTAAATTAGTCTAGGTTTTTATGTAAAATTATTGTCGACATTTCAGCCGAAATGTAGGACGGAGGACGGTTACTTGCAATTGTACGACTGTCCTATCGGAGTCTTACCAAAAGTAGGACGCAAACTTTAATTTGATTTAAATTAAAAGCAATAAGAATTTGAATATTTTAGGTGTTTTATATAATGATTTTAATTACTCATTTTCGCATAATTAACACGTTTATTCTGTAGTTTAATTTATTGCCCATTCAGACATTTCATTGGCATGAAATGTTTTAATGTCAGCTGAAAACTTCTACAATAAATCTACGGGATCTTTTGTTCAAAAATTCTAGGATTTCATAAGATGTTTTCTATATGATATAATACAATCATTACCTAGAATTTTTATTCGAACGTGTTGTGAATTTTAACAAATTTGGTACACAATAGAAATATGTATGAATTTATTTATACAGGGTGTAACAGAATAACTATTCCTAATTTTCAGAAATGATAGAGGGCACATAAAGAAACATTTTTTATTAATAAACTAGTGTCCGGAATTTTTTTTTTTTTTTCGGCTGTCGATGGTAAAAAACACAACTTTAAGTTATAACCCGAGAATTAACGGAGATTTATAATATCCGTTAAGACCATTTCATTCTACTCAAAAAAGTACCTTAAGAATGTGAAAATTATTTTCATCTAATTTAAAAAACCATCGAGATATCGCCGTTTATCAAAATACGGAAAAAGCGAACTTTTCGCCATAACTCGAAAACAAAAGACGATAGCTAATTTTTGTTTTCATAATTGAGTTTCTCTCAAAAAAGCGATCGAGGATGCGCGGTCCATTTTTCCATATCTCTTATAGTTTCCGAGTTCCCCTATGAAAACGTCCAAATTTGCCCAGCCTGTACATCGTTACAACTTGTGTATCGGAAATGGTGGTCGTAACTTCGAACAATTTTATAAAGTTTAATGCACTATTATTTCTAATAAAATGTTCCTTAACTTAACTACTCTTTGACGTTGTAATAATTAAAATTGTTTTTAACGATATCTAGTGTATCTTGACACCGAGAAATTTCCGGACACTAGTTTATTAATAAAAAATGTTTCTCTAAGTGCACTCTATCATTTCTGAAAATTAGGAATAGTTATTCTGTTACACCCTGTAGATATATAAGATCGAAAATATTTCGAATGACAAATAAATCTTCAATGTCACCATGATGCGATAAATAAAAAATCTCAACTAAATACTCATTGTCTTCAAATGAATTTAAACGCATTTAATTAAATTAGCTGTGTGTGTCGTCATCTAGCCGTCGTGCATAGAACAATGTTTAATTGACCTTAGAAAAAAATATGATGCTATCTATCGTTTTGAATCAAATAGATATTTTATAAATGATTGATGAAATGTCATTAATAAATAATTATCAGAAAGTCTTAACAAATTACCTAGATTTTTTTTCTTGTAGTTATTATATAAAATTTAATTTAGATTTTAATTCGATTAAAAACAATAACTATATTATTCTATTCAGCCTAAACATACTAACATTGATATTGTAAGTTAGAACAGAAAGTTGTTAAATGATATTAATGTCATTTATATCATTTATCGTGAAGAAGACGGATGTTGAGTTTCGTTGAAACGTCGATTTTAAATTAATATTAATACAGAACTTTAACTTAATACAGTTTCATTTTGCATTAGTAGAGTTAGTAGTGTAGCAGGATGGTAGAGTACGGAACTATTCCATTATTAGCATAATGTAAACATTTTGAGATAGTGAAAGACGAGTCTAAAGATTCGTGTTTCACTATTTAAAAATGTTTATATTACTTATACTGATAACTAAAGAGTGGGTACTTTATCACCGTACTCTAGTAATATAATCTAAGCATGAAGGCATTGATGAATACAGAAGTGTGTGTATATTACATATTTAATATCAAATGCTAAACGCAAAATTTCAATTTATTACAAAAAAAAAATGTTTTTCCTCTAATGCTTAAAACGGGAACGAGATTTTATATTTTATTATTAACACGTTTTTAGTAACTCGCTTTTTTTCCTGTCTGTTTGTTTATTTGTCTTTTCAGTACAAACTTTACAATCGATTTTTAACTAACTTACCAATGAGCCAGAGATTTGAAACTTTAAACATGGCTCAGAACTGGTTGACAATGCAATATTAACTAACTAATTTTAATGTCAAAAGATAAACTTTTGTTCTTGGGTCCTGAACCTGCGTTATGATTAATTATAATGTTATTAAATTCCCTATCAGGTTTGTTATTGTTTTTAGCAATGACGCATTTCGGCTTTTCAGTCATCTTCAGATTTTCTGAGCTTGGTCTGTGTTGTGTAGTTCACTCGAGCCACAACACAGACCAAGCTCAGAAAATCTGAAGATGACTGAAAAGTCGAAACGCGTCATTGCTAAAATAATAACGAACCTGATAGGGAATTTAATAATATTATAATTAAACTAACTAATTAATTAACTTAATTAATTATAATTATATAATTATAATTAATTAATTAGGTTCAAGTTGAAGTTATACAAGCTAAAAAGCAGAAAATAATAATTTAAATTTAAAAAAAAACATTTTTAATACACCACGTTTTTACAAACAGATTAAAAAGTATAAAATAATTTCTCTTAGCCCCATACAGATTTATAACCCCCATAGAGAAAAACGTGGGACACATGCAATAGATAATAGTAAGGAGTGTAGGGAGTAGTTGTCGTTGCTCCACGTTTTTCTCTATGGGGATTATAAATCTGTATGGGGCTAGGAGAAATTATTTTATACTTTTTAGTTCGTGTTAAAAACGTATTAGTGTATGATGAGTGTGAAATTGAAAGAAATTTTGTAGCAAAAGTTGGTGTTAGTCAGTTAAGATGGTTCGGACATGTTGAACGAATGTCTAATGAACGTTTGGTTAAAAAGATTTATTTGAATGATTTTGATGGTATACGTTTGCGTGGACGTCCGATGAGTAGTTGGAGTGATATGATTGAGAGTGTTTTGCGTGAGCGAAAGTTTCCAAGTAGTAGGAATAAAAGAGCATGTATGAGAGGAATTATGAATGTGGATGAAGCAAAAGTTGCTTGTTTGGATAGGAGTGTTTGGAGGCCACTGAATTCGGGATGATGAAAAGAGTTTGTGCCACACCTTTTTGGGTACATGGCGTGATTGTGTATGTATGTAAGTATGTATGTTAAAAACGTGGTATATTAAAATTTTTTTTTATTGAAATAATTTACTAGAAAATCTTATAGGCCGATATTACGAGCTTGTTTTTAAAATTGGTTTTAAAACTAATATAGGTTTAAAAACAATGCAACTGTTCTAAGAGCAGGACTAAACAAATGAATTAAAACACGCAAAAACTGAGCTTGTAATACCCAGTCATACTGTGCAACAAATTTTAATTTCACTAAGAAACTATAAAATAAGCAAATAAAAGTAAAAAGTGAGAAAGAACAATAGGAACGGCGCAATGGGCAAGTGAATAAGTACGAAAGTCGTCATTTTATTACCCAGCTTAAATGTCAAACATGAAAATTGTCTAGTTATGTGCCGGAATGAGCGAGACTAAGTCATTATATTAGATTCATTGTCTCGTAAAATATCCTAACAAACATTTGTCATTCATCTCACAATCACAGCTCTCTGTACTGCGATGATGTGTTGGTATTGTTTATTTCTTATCCGTTAGATGTACTTAGTGAAATCGAACTATAAAAGCAAGCTGAACACATACACACTTGTAATAATTATTGTTAAATATTATTATTATTTATTTACTGCACAGTTCATTACATACTAACCTTGCACTTATATAGCATTTTAATTAATTTGAAGTGTTCTTGTTTTTATTACAAAACAATGAACGATTTATTCGTAATAACTTCAATTAATTTAAATTGTTTTGCTTTATTATTACCAGTAAAAAGTATGTTCATTATATGAGTAAATATTACGGATAATTTTCAAATAAAAAATAATATTTGTTGAAGAATTTTAAAAAAGAAGATACAGCGGAACTTGTGTGTGTCTCCCTGCAAAAGAATCCTATCAACACATTTTCGCCTTGGTGCAGAACTGCCTGTCTTAATTTTTTGAGATTTGAGTTATAGTGTTCGATAGTTTTTTATTTTTTTGTGGTTTTATAAGAAGAATATTTTCAGAATTATTTAAATTAAAAAAAAATAATAATATACCACGTTTTTAAAACGAACTAAACAGTAAAAAATAATTATTATTATGTAGTATATTATTATTATTATTTATATTATTATTATAAGTATTATTATTTACTGTTTGCTCTCAAAGTGAAAATTAATGTACACTTGCTGTATTGACAGTCTCTCTATGTGCCGTCTATAATGTCGACATTTTCTCTCTTTTTACAATCTGGTGTTAGTGATAGATGTAGTGCAAGAAGCATATTTTTTTATAATTTTTCCTCCTCCAATCCAGATAACTGAATTCTGCTGTTTTTTTTTTTGTCGTTTGTTCTTTTATTATCTTCAAATATACCAATCTGAATAAATATTTGCGTTTGACATTTTATTTGAAAAGTATTTTTATTAAAAGATGTGTCATGTTACTCTTGATTGACAAACAGGAAAAATAGTTTAATTTAGTTTCTGTTTATATAAAAAAAACTGCAGTTGTTTAATGTTTATATATATCAAACAAATAGTAAAACATTCGATTTCTGTGATGCGTCAATAAATTGCATCATTATGCCTACGTAATTACAGCTGTAAAATCATCAATGCATATTTAGTACTTTATGCAACCAATGGTCCATTGTTGATGTGCGGGTTGTCGAAGTAATTTATTTAAGGATGAATTGAACTCGTTAATGTTACATTATGTAAATAATGTGTACAGTTTAAAATTTATTTTACATGGTTTTATTATTATTTTTGTAAATTAATAACTAATTAATATCTATTATTTACGGAACGACACATGTAACGTTATTGATCTACTCTTTCAAAATATTCTATTTTCTTGCATTATACTTATGATTACTTGGCTAATCAAAATTCAGTAAGTTTAGTAATTAATTTTAAAACAAATGTCACATATGTTCTTTTTGAAATAATCGGGTCAATTATTTAACAAAGCATTTTAATTTTAATATAAAGTAATAATTACTTAACTTCAAATCTTCGTGTTTTCACTTATTTTTAAGATTATTTGTTTGATTCGTTTGGTTTTAAATTTAAACATTTTTATTAAATTCCATAGCTACACTGTAAAAAAGTTGCCATTTTATATAAAAACCATAGTAAAAAAATTACATATTATTTCAGCAAAACCGATGGTTTACATAAATTTTCTGTAAAAATAACATAATTTTGTAATTTTAAGTAAATATGTTTTTTTTTTCCGAAAAATACGTATTTTATATTTTATTTAAAAGTTTTCCTGTGATGTCTGTAAATTTACATATTAAATTGTTGCCCCGGGTTTTTATGTAAAATTACTGAATTTTTTACATATAGTCTTGTCATTATTATATTATAATTTTATTTTTTTTTTTCTAGATTATTTATAATTTTTTATAGTGTCAAAGTTCTAATTATGTGTATGCCAAATTTCAAATATTTAGTTTAATTTTTAAGGTATAAGTTATCAGACACTACTTGGAAACACACTTAGAAATAAGTACATGCGTTTAACTGAAAGTGCTTTTAAAAATACCAGTATTTTTTTGTAGAAATTAAATATGAATAAACTCATCAATGAATTAAAACGTCATGAAAAATAAGCAAATTATATACATATCATAAACTGTCAAATCGCCTTCCACATTCATTCACAGATCCAACACATACAAATATAAATTAAAGTCACACTCACATAGCAGTCTATATAGTTTCAATATGTCGGTCTCATAAACGTGACCAAAACTGTAAAAAATATAAAACAATTAAAAAAAAAAAAGAAACGTAAAAACAAAAATAAAACAAAAAAACTGGTCGAAGGGGCTTTACCGCTTCGCGTCGGCGTCATGGCAACCAGACGTAACGTCCAGGATCTGAAATAACCTCATATAGTTGGCCGGTTGCAACGCATACAGACACATATATACCATACTATACAGTCAAACAAATGAATGTACATGCACGGCCGACTACGATAGAATTGGTGAGTTGGCCGTGGTCCAGCAGTTATTTAAGTATATTCGCATTCTCCGAAACTTTTGCCTTCACGTCTGGATGAAGGAGACGCGGAGAGCGTATACAAAACATTCCTACGACGACGACGACTTTCACTGCAGAAGACGTGTCGTCGTCTGCAGACGCCGGGCGTCTTGTGAACTTGTGAAATAGCTGACGATGTAACTAATCACGATTTATTATTGTTTTTGTTGATGTAAAGTTTGAGACTTATGAAATTTTTACTTGCCGAGTTATATCACGCGATATTCTTTTGGCAAAAACTGTTACAGGAAATTTGCAATTTTTTTTCCTCATGTTTTTTAATTGAATGCAAATTGGTTGAGAACATGACGGTGTAATGACTGTGGTCTGTGTTTTGTCACTTTTTTATTATGTCCATTAGTTTTGCGTATATTTAAAGTGTTCGAAACCGGTAAAAAACCGGTTATATATTTTTATATTTTGCGAACGTTAACTGTATATTTTAAAATTCTTAAAAACCCGGTAACCTTTAACAGAAAAAATATATGCCTTTTTTTTTGGAACAAATCAAAATATGATTATTATTTTTATATAACGTATATTTTTTAATAAGAATAAAACAAACAGTCGGGCATCAGTCAATAGTTTTATTTTATTTTATTAAAATATGGTTCGATATTTCGACCTCACTGAGGCCATCATCAGGAACAATATTTATAACAATTGTACCATTACACTACACTTCATTGTAAGAACATTGACATTTTTGACAATTTTTAATTTCTAGTTTGTAAATATGTTTCATTTAAAATTGTTGTCATTAGTTAAAATTTAATATAAATACGTCAATGTTCTTACAATGAAGTGTAGTGTAATGGTACAATTGTTATAAATATTGTTCCTGATGATGGCCTCAGTGAGGTCGAAATATCGAACCATATTTTAATAAAATAAAATAAAACTATTGACTGATGCCCGAGTAGTTGTTTTATTCTTATTACCAATTTACAGTAGAGAAAATACATATTATATTTTTTAAAGCTAATTTTATGGATTTTAAACTTTGTTTTCAAAAATGGCATTTGCCCACACTTATATTATGCAATTTTAAAGCAATTGAACAAAATTAGATCTCTATCTGTAAATTAAAATTTAAAAAAATTATAACCTATAATTAAATTTAGATTTTCTGAAAATAAATATATAATAATTGTTAATAATTTTACTATTTGATCACATAACAAATATAAAAAAAAAAAAAATGTAAAAATAAATTTACAGTTTGACAAAAAAATATATAAAATAAATTTGATTCAGTTAATCTGATGATGACTTAGCGGTCGAAATTGCAGTAACTATTTAATAAAAATTGTTATATAGTGGCGACAAGATAAAAAGATAGGCACGTCATTAATTTTTGTCACTAGGCAAATAACGGCACTCACTACTATGATAATATGAGCTTCTCGCGTACAGCAGACAGGGCCATTAATGGCCCATTATTTTCCTTTTCTTGTTCAAAATATGAAATTAAATTGCCAACTAACTGTTGACATCGCCTAGGCCAATTACAAAAATACACATTCAAAATATAACGTCAAATGAACTAATATAAACGTACTGTGACTTTTGACATTGAAAAATCAATGCTGCCAAATATAGCAAAAATAAATAAGTTGATTTCGATAAAAAAATCCAATAATATACGATATATTTGTATATATTACATTTTAATTTGATTAAAATAACATATGTAAATAGTTTCAAGAAGATTTAGTTCATTATATGTAAAATAGAATAAAATTAATTTTGTTCATTAGTGAGTTTCATGTTGTTAAGTTTTATCACGTGATTATAACGTACCTATCTTTTTATCTTGTCACGACTATATAAATAAATAAATATCAGTTGTAGGTAGTTTCCTTCTAAATAAATTTACAACTAAATAATCTTTAAAACCAAAAAGTTATTTCATTGTTTAATCTAGGGTAAATGTATTCAGTTTTTTTATAATATGGAAATCTTTAGAGTAAATTAATTTATTTCAAATTTTTTTTTTTTATAAACAATTTAGTGAGCCAGCGTTTATAATAGCGAGCATTAATGTACAATAATTATTAAAATAAGGTCGTCTATTTTTACCACGCTTATATTAACTCACTCTGTTGTTGTCGCGGTCAGTCACGGTCAAATTTTGTAACCAATTTTTAGACCACTTCCTATCATTTGATCTAACTGAAATTTTGCATGTAGATTCATTTAAGGAGACAACACAATATTATATAAAAAAAACCAATTACAAGATATGACACGCTTATATTTATTTTTTTAATCCAACTAATGACATCTGTCACATGAACTATTTTTATGTTCAAATAACAATTGAATAATGTAAATGACAGATAAAAATTTTTCCTCTTTTTAGTGCATTTAAATAAGCGTGGTTTTTAAAAAAGTTTTTTTATATTATACTTATTACGGTTCAAAAAAACCATATTTCGCAAATAATAAAATCTCCAATTATTCGTGTCTGAAAACGTAAATAAATCATATAATTTTCTACTCGCCAAAATCCTACAATTTCATCTCGTTAACCCGCAAAAATCTCGACACAATAAAACGAGAGTACTTCTTTCAAGTTATTTTCGCAACGCGTAATGGTGGCACAAGCCATCATTTTGTGGCCAGTCTCCTCTCTATTATAACAACCGACATCCGGTGTTGTTGGGAAAATATTCCAACTCAACGACAAATATTATTTAAATGATGTATATATTTGCGCGGGCGGACATACTGCCCTATTATCAGCGGATAACATTATCATTAAACACACGATCAACTCCTTACCTATTCAAGCATGTTGGCCATTGCAATTGAAGTGAAAAAAGAAACATCAATTATAAGTGAGAATTAAAAAATTTATATGAAGAATGACAGATGAATGTTTGCCGAGTGGAGTTATGTATGAATGAGTCTTGTTTAGGTTTTACAATATCTCGACATATGGAGTTTGTGAATGGTTTAAAGATTTATTCGTTTGAACTTTCTGATATAATTAGGTTTAGTTTAATTGGATGATATTTAAATTAATTAAGTCTTGTTGATTTTGATTATATCGTAACAGTTAATATGAATACAGTAGATTTATTTAGATTAAATATTTAAACATTTTCTTGGATCTCTTAAGAAATTTCGTTGCAATATACATAGAAATATTTCTTATGGAATCCAGGAATTTTCATTTTAACGAATCATTATATTTAACGAAAATGTTTCAGCATACGGGGATTAATATTCAATATTTTTATAAGTTTATGTATACAGTGTGTTGACTTGGACCGTCGTACATAGGGATTTAGCATGTAAAATCAGATATGTGCGATTTCCTGCTTTCCAAATTATTTTACAAAAAAAACCTTATGATAAATGTTTTAGGGCATACTTTTCTGCATGTAAATCAATTACTAAAATTTTTTTTGGAACCTTACTAACGTCAAGAATTAGGTCTAAAGTTGTTAAGAAAATGACTGGAAAATGGCAGTAGCCGTGAAATAGCATATAGCATTTGTTTTATTTTTGTTCCAATTTCACGGCTAATGCCATTTTCAGTCAATTTCTTGAAAACTTTAGGGCTAATTCATGACATTGGGATGGTTCCAAAAAAAATTTTGTTGGTTGATTTACATGTAAAAAAGTGTTTCCTACAACATTTATCCCAAAGTTTTTTTTGTAAAATAATTTGGGAAGCAGGAAATCGCACATGTCTGTTTTTACATGCTAAATCCCTATGTACGACGGTCCAAGTCAACACACGGTATGTAAAATTGGACAAAATTGAATCAGTTATTTGACTGCATAGCTCTTTTTTATTTATTATTTATTTCTATTCGAATGGAAAGAGTTTGTGCCATATCCTTATAGATACATAGCTTCTTTGTGTATGTATATCATACTTATAAAAAAAAAACAATATAATTATTTTCTGATATATTCATAGGTCTATGGATTTGTTCAAACTTCAAAAAAAAACCAGCAATAATAAATTCATTTTTTTTCAAACGTATCATAATACAATATTTATAATACGTCACTATATTGCCTATGTAGAATGAGGTCATTATGTTACTAGTACAATAACGACATTATTATACAGCAGTTACTTACTATAAGTGTATTTAATCTGACATCTTCGGCGGCCATATGGACGAACTTTTATGTCAAGTTGAGTTAATTGACAATTGCAGTGTCCGTCTTCATCAGGAAAAATGATACAATTTTTCCTGATCAAGACGGATGTTGAGTTCGTCGAAACGTCGATTATAAATAAATATTAATACAGAACTTTAACTTAAAACAGTTTTATTTAATATCGGGGTTGCTATGATGCTGTAAGCTTCATTATTTTACAGAGCATTCGTATTATAGAGTAATACATTGTCAAAAACACTTTGTTTTTATTTGTTTGATTAGTTTAATTTCAAATTTAATCCTATGTAAATAACACTATTTTTTCCGCTTTCATTCTTACCAAAAATTATATTTTATAATACTGACATTTATTTTTTACATACATACATACATACATACACAATCACGCCATATACCCAAAAGGGTGTGGCACAAACTCTTTTCATTATCCCGAAATCAGTCGCCTCCAAACACTCCTATCCAAACAAGCAACTTTCGCTTCATCCACATTCATAATTCCTCTCATACATGCTCTTCTATTCCTACTACTTGGAAACTTTCGCTCACGCAAAACACTCTCAATCATATCACTCCAACTACTCATTGGACGTCCACGCAAACGTAAACCATCAAAATCATTCAAATAAATCTTTTTAACCAAACGTTCATTAGACATTCGCTCAACATGTCCGAACCATCTTAACTGACTAACACCAACTTTTGCTACAACATTTTTTTCAATTTCACACTCATTTATTTTTTAATAATTATAATATCAATAATAAAAATTAACATTTTATTTATATATCGTTATTTTGTTTATAGATTGTTTATCATAATTTTTCATAGCTCATTTATTAATAACTTTTGATGTAACTGTATGTATGCCAAATTTCAAGGTATTCACTTTTTTAGTTTTTGAGTTATAAGATATCAAAGAGAGAGATATATACCACACTTTACTTTTATAATATTATTATACATAATGAAACACTTGTTGATTTATTTATTTATCGTTTGTGTGGTAAAATAATGAAACTAACGGCCAGTTACATAATAAATACTTTAATTAAAGTCAACTTTAAGCTGACCAAAAAGTATCGATTTGAAATTCTACTATAATAATAATTATTGTTGTCAATAAAACGATGCTTTTTTGTCAACTTTTCACACTTCTAATAGGCAAATTATTTGTTATTGTTAATAAAATAAAACTTTTTTGTCTGCTTAAAATCGACTTTAGTTAAAGTGTATTTTTATTCTACTTTAATTCAAGATAAATTAAATAATTACAGTATTAAATTTTTCTTATACAAATACTTTTTTCTAGTATTTATTTAATAAGCTAATAAATTACTTAAACTGTTATTTTTAGATCATTATTTTTAACGAATCTAGAAAATATCTTTGTTAGATTTTTTTTCTTTACTTTACTCAAAATTCAATTAACTCAAACATAACTCAAATTACTGAATAGAAAACATATACAAACATGTTTTAATTTTAAAATAACTTATTGTTAACAAACTAAAGTCTATTTAAATTATATTTTTAATATATAATTTATTAACCTAAAATTAAAATTTCAAATTTCTCTATACATATGTGTACGTATATAATTAACATCAATGTATATTTAAGAGCCCTTTGGCCAATAATTTGATGAAATAATATGGTTGAAAGATATGATAATAAGACGAGACGGGAAACAGGAATCTCTATTTATATACACTTGTTGGTAGATAATGACATTGGATTGGGTTTATGTAGATCTCGTAGCTACATCTATGTAATTTTATCGGATTATTCGTTGTCGTTGTGAAGCTATTTTCGAATGTTGTGAACTTGTTGGTAGCCACAGATTACTAGAATACGCTGTGTATGTCTGTAAAACTATATAACGTAAACACACAAAGAATATAGAACGGATACGTTGGCATTTCAAAGCCGTGAAGGAAAACAGTTCGGTAAACATTTGCGAAAAAAATTTAGTGAGGTCTTTCGCCTTTTTTTTTCTGTTTATGATTTGTTTATATTTTGGCTGTTTGATTCTGGCTACATTTCCTGTAAAAAGGATTTGATGTTTTTAATCTGAAATCTAGGATATTTTATTGTTTTTTTTTTCTGTGCAATAATATTTTTGAGAACGATTTTTATCTATCTGTTTGGTTTTTTGATTTAAGCTACATTTCCCCGAAGTACTTTTATAATTAATTTTATATTTTTATTTAAATATAATACTGCGCTAAGAAAATAAAAAATAACAATTATATGCTCAAAGAATTAATTAGATTAAAAAAAAAATGAAACATTTCAATAAATAATTTTTATTTTCTCTCTGAAATACAAACGAAAGAGAAAATGAGAAACGTTTTTAATACGAAATTTCTTAGGTTGTGGAGATTTTACTCTAGATTTAAAATGATTTTAAGAAAATCGTTGATTTTTACCATGATTTTAAGGGATTTTACTAAGATTTTTAGAGGATTTTAGAAAGATTTTAATTAATTTAGTATATCAGATTGTATAAGTGATTTTGCTCCTCAGATGTAAGTCAAATTTGAAACAAAATGTAATAGTTTTCAAGTAAATTTTTATTTACATAAAATATTTTCAAAATGAAAAGAGGTCAAAAATTAAAGTTTATATATATATATATATATATATATATATATATATATATATATATATATATATTATTTTGCAATATAGTATATCGACTTTATACTTACATATTTGATGAAATATTTTTTTTTTATTGATAACATGAAATTATTTAATTTAAAACTTGTAAAGTAGAATAGTTTTGGTTTTTGGAGAATAAAAGGTTAAATAGAATATGTCCTTGCAAAATAAGATGTTTGATAATTTTAAATTATCACACGTTTGTTCCTATGTAATTACACAAAACATTGACAAAGAAATAAATTGTATTTATTAGTAAATTTGTGAAGAAAGAAATTGGTAAAGAATAAAACTATAATAGATTTGATAATAGAATTTATTAGCAATTATACTTATCGTACACTTTACAGATACACGTAAATTTAAAATACTACATACAAAATATACAAAATTGTAACGTTTATTGTTATATTATTAATCTATATTTATTTATAATTATATATCAGTGATGTTCCTACAAACATCGAAATTGGTTGCCGTAGAAACGTTATCACAGTTAAGGCAAGTCGAGGGTTTATCTGCCTAAAACGCAAAAACCGCACGTCTAATTTTATAGTGTACCGTTTTCTCATTTGTAAATATTGTTCGTTGTGTGGTGGTACACTATTATTACGTGAATATTGAGATTAAGTGCTTTTCAAGACAATATTGTGTGTGTGTGTGTGTTTTTGTGAGTGCATACATCTACTTCTCCAGTAATAAACATTAAATTAGTTGTGCATAAGCAAAATAAAATTTAATAAATATAACATTTATTTCGTTTCTCAATATTCATCAGCTGTTTAAATATAATCTTATATATTGATACTCAAAAATATTTACTTTGAAAGAAAAATAAAAATAACTAGATATTCTTATCACTTGAACAAATAAAAAAAAAATAGAAACAAAAAGTTTTACTTCGCATATGGAAAAGTTTCAATAGAAAAATTAAATTAAACGACAAAGAAAAAAAAAACAACATGGAATAGTTTCTAGAATTTTGTTGAAGGACCCTCACCAGGATCAGCAACAACAGGTGGTTGGGGAGGTAATGGCCTAAATGCCATTCTTCCCGAATTTGTAGTTCCTGTAGGATTATTTATTGTTCCTGTAGGTGAAGGATTCATTCCTAAGTTTAGTACTTCGTTGATCTCATTTTGTCGACCCTCTTTACCATGCTGAGGTAATTCTGAATAAAGATGTACTTCGGCATCGGTTGGCTCTGAATATTCGTCAGCTAAAACCGACGGAACTGCTCCATTTCCTATACCATTTGCTGGAGGATCACTCGGTGTTAAATTAAATCTTTCTTCAATTAGACGTAAGAAACTGAAGGGTCTCGTACCGGGAGTTTTATCACCTTCCAATTGGTCGACTCCATTAGCTTGAGGCTGTTGTAAATTTCCTAATTCCTCGTACAAATGCGCTTCCTCTTCTTGCCTATTATTATTCGTATAACTATCTTCGATGATAAAGTGATCATACAGCCTCTCAATCATTTCTCTCGCTTCGTTATAAGTTGAAGGATCTTCTAATTTCTCCCTTAACATCTGTAATAACTCTTGAGAGAGTTCTTCCGGTATATTCTCTGGTGTTTTATCGACGGTGACCATTATATCTTCAGCTTCCGTGCTACCTTCTTCAGTTCTATAATTGAAATTTTTAAACCGCACACAGTAACCTTTACGTTTTAACCATAAACCTCCGTGTATTAACAGTATCACTATTGTACCACAAACTGCAATTAAAAACACAAGACCCAGCACTAAACCGAGAATTAATTTATTGTTGTCTGGATCATCGGCCGAGAAATGTTTATCGACACCGACGTTTGCATCAGCCGAAAATGTTTTGCACTGTATCACCGATCCATCGTCGCAGAATAAATCGGTAAAATTCTTCATGATCATTAAAGTATCATTGATTTCGTAGCACTTCTCCAATAATGGATCAACTGTGCAGTAATTTTCTCCAACGAACGAGGAACAATTATCGCCTAGTGTTTCATCTAACCAACGTTGAATATCGCAATGGCACGAATGATTGAAACGATTGTTGTAAAGTCTTGCATAGGGAACGGCTTTCGCCACTTCGGAAAGGGCTAGCAGGGCGCCCGTATCCACGCTACGAATAATGTTAAAACTGAAGGAGAATTCTCTTTCATAATCGCGACTTAGATCAGCTACATCGAGGCCCCTTGGTGAGATTCGACCGAATTCGTTGTTGTCTATGACAACTTGACTCCAATCATGAATCGCTAGTCCTCCGGCATTTAACGATCCGATTCGATTATTGCGGAACATTAATTTGGCGATTGTTGCATTTATTGCTCCTGCATTCATCTCCGTTATACTGGAACAAACATTGAAAGATTTTCTTAATATAATGTATAGCGAAATTACAGAAAAATAGTGATAAAATTTTACTATAAAAATTTTGTAATTTCTTTTTACTATAAATATTCTGTATTTCTACCTCAAAATTCTGTAATTTTTATATAATTCATAATAATCACATAAAGTAAGTAATAAGTATAGTAAAATTGCTTACTTTCTGCAAATTATATTACATAGTTAATGTAGAATTACAATTGTTGGTATAACTTCTTAAATTTTATAAAATTACAGCATGCATATTAATATATGTAATAATTCATCAAAATAATGAGACTCTTAGTACATATTTTGTGTAATACGAGGGCTGTTTGATAAGTCAGTGACTTTTTGAATTTCCCGTGCAGTAACTTTAAATGCAACATTGCTCTCGTCAACTGTTATCTATTGATAGACTACTGTACAATTTTGGGTATGCTACACCATTTAGTTTGTGTTTGACAGCCAATTAGAACCGACAACCTTGTGAATTTTCACGAAAATGGAAAAAAGTGAATTTCGTGTGCTGATAAGAATTATTTTTTGCGTAAAAAAACTATCACCGAAACCAAGCCAAAGCTTGATAAATACTATGGAAACTCTGCACCATCAATTTCAATGGTTAAGAAGTGGTTTACTGAATTCCATTGTGGTCGTACAAGCACAATTGACGCCGAACGTTCTGGTCACCCAAAAGAGGTCGTCACGCCAGAAATCGTCAATAAAGTCCATGAATGATTTTGGACGATCGGAGAATAAAAGTGCGTGAGGTGGCTAAGGCTGTAGGCATCTCAACTGAGCGGGTACATCACATTTTACATGAATATTTGGACATGGAAAAGCCCTCCGCGCAATGGGTGCCGCGATTTCTCAAACTCGACCATAAGTGCAACCGTGTGACCATTTCAAATGAGTGTTTGGCAATGTTCAGCCGCAATCTGAACGAGTTTTTGCGCCGTTTCGTTACCGTAGACGAAACATGGATCCATCACACCACACCAGAGACTAAGGAACAATAAAGACACTGGGTTTCTTTGGGTGAACGTGCACCAAAAAAGGCCAAGATGGGTCTGTCGGCTAACAACGTCATGGCTACAGTATTTTGAGATGCAAGCGGTGTCATTCACATCAAAAGGGTAAAAAGATCACCAGCGAATATTATTCAGAGCTTTTGGACAGATTCGATATTGATTTGAAGCAGAAACGACCGCATTTGGCGAAGAAAAAAGTGCTGTTCCGACAGGACAATGCCAAAGTGCACATGTGTGTAGTCACCATAGCAAAATTCTATAAATTGGGCTACAAACTGCTACCCCATCCAGCATATTCACCAGATTTACCCCCCTGCAACTATTTCCTATTTCCAAATTTAAAAAAATGGCTAGGCGGTAAGAGATTTGGGTCGAATGAAGAGGTCATAACTGAAACGAACGCATATTTTGAGAGACTTGAGAAAACCTATTATTTGAAAGGAATAAAAAATTTAGAAAAACAGTGGACTAAATGTATCGAGCTAAAAGGAGATTATGTTGAAAAATAAAACTCTTATTTGCCGAAAAAAAATTTTTTTATTCAAAAAGTCACTGACTTATCAAACTGCCCTCGTAATATTAATAAAATATTTTAAGTGTAAATTCATTCATTTCAAAATACATTCTTTATGTAAATTTCAAAATGTATGTAATTATACCAACAATAATATTACAGAACTAAACAATTTGTATCTATTTATGGAATATTCCTAGCAACAAATTTACTGAAGTTCTATAAATTTACTAAAAGAAACTTAACTAAAAACTAAAGCAGTTTTATTTTACATATTATAATTACTTTAGGAATATCATATTCTGTTAACATTGATTAACTTAACCTGAATTTCTTCTCAAGTTAGCAGTTTGACCACTGTTTATAATTACCAGAGTTAATGTTACTAGTTAAAAATAAGAAATAATATTTATTTTATATAATATTTGTTTATATATTAATAATAAGAATAATAATATTTAAGAAATGAACTTACTTGGAATGTTGTACGGTAAGATTAGTAATAGCAGCAAGTATTGAATCGGAATCTAATATATGTATTTTACATCCATGTAACGCTAAATTATCGAGTTGGGTGCGATCGGAGAATGCGCGTCCTCGAACCTGATGCAGAGAACTATTCGCTATATACACCGCGGCAATGGTATTGCCACTAAATGCGCTCGCTTGTATATCACGTACTTCTGATTCGATTAGGGACACTTCGGCTAGGGATGATTTAAATACACCACGAAGCAGGGAAGGTATCATTACTTTACGGAAACGAATCTGTAAAGAGATATTAGTCTTATGGGTCTATTCGGTTCACATCTGTAAGACCTGTAGTGATACAGAATGTTTTGTCTTTTTCTAGTAAATAGAATTCTTTTATTAATAGAAAAAGACAAAATAATCTGTAATGCTACAGGTCTTACAGATTTGAACAGAATTGACCTATTAATTTCAATATTAATGCTGGCTTTGTACGATGCAATTTTCTATACACAAAAAAATTTATAGTTTTCTGTATTACACGATTCAATATTCGATTTTATATAATAGGGATGGCGAACCTTTTCACATTTTGAAATGCCGGCGTGCCAGCCAATTTCAGATTGTGAGGAGATAAAGGGTAAATAACACAATAGCTGTGTTTTTTTTTACCGAAAAACTCAGCTCAGATCAGCAAATATCAGTAATCTTGAAATAATAGCTGTTTTATTTATCGTCTCGTAACTGAGTTGGAAGTGAGTGAATTGCTTCCCTTCTTACCGATACTGAGTTTGATATTTAGCTAGTGCTTAGCTGAGATTCAAGTGAGCGCACATGCGAAATTGAAATTTTCCTAGTTTAAGATTTGATAACGTGTTTGATACGTTGACATTTCTATTTGAGTATTTTATTGTGAAATCAAACAATAGATATCCGGCGAGTTGCAATAAATTATCAACGAAAACAATCCAAACACATCTAATATTTTAGGTTATATCATATGTGGAACTTAGATTTTAAACGTCACTTTCAAATAAACTGTTTTATTTATCAATACAACTCACTCAGCAAAACTCAGCTCAGCTCAGCTCATTTAAAAGATTTACTGATCTGAGTGGAATGTAAAAAAAAAACACAACTATTATTATTTGTATTAAATGAATATTTTTATTGGATATAGTTTTAATTAAATTATGACAACATTGCGGTATATTAAGCTCAAAAAGAAATTATTCACGATTTACTGATCGAAACATAATTCGCTCGCATAGTTTCGGAACAAAATACATATTTTTATTCGAATAAATGTAATTCGGTGTTATTAAATTATTATTTAAAAAAAATAAGTAATAATTTACCAAACTTTTACCGCGTGCCAATAAAATTTTTCTACGTGCCAGCTGTGGCACGCGTGTCATAGGTTTGCCAACCCATTGCTATATAGAAATCTGTACAGAATATTTTATACACATGCATTCACAATTTGTCGCTGACAGTCTATATAGAAAAATGTATGAATTATAGAATACGTCGTATTTTTCATGTATTTCAACGCGAAACTACGCGTACCAGTGTTTGAAACGTCAAACTCTCATTTATTTTATGTATTATCATCAATTTATATTTATGTGTACAGTTTTTTTTTTTAAATTTTATTTAGTTGAAGTAGTATATTGATAAATATGCTATTTTCAGATTAGACATAAATAAATTGACAAAATAGAAAATATCATTGCGCATGCATCTGTACATTTTATTCATTATCGTGTAAAACGTATATTTATATATCGTGTAAAGCCAACATAAGAGATGTAGCTTCTTTTAAGAATTAAATGTAAAAATAATAATTATAAATATTTGATTTTTCTATAAATGTTAATGTTTGAAAAATTTTTCTATATACACAATAAAGATTTATTCTTAATTTTGTGAAACAAGCTATAGAGATTAATTATTCTTGTTTTTAGAAAGTTCGGAATATATTAATATATACTATTATAGATTTATTTGAATTACATCATTTTTTTGCATAAAGTTTGTATATAATTCAAACATACTCAAATAGAAATCATTACAAAAACATTTAGTTTGTTGAAAAAACTCATTTCTTTACAAAAATATTTATCAATCTGTGAGAAACTATTCAAGTAGCATAACTCTAAAAATATTTTTTTTAAGTTATTACCATGAATTAATTAGGTCAATCTTATGGTAATATTGTCAGATTGTTAATTTCATTTTTAGTCAAATTGAAAAATGATTTTTTTTTCTATGTTCCTACTTACATTTAAAAAAAAAAACGTGTTTTGTTTTCTTTTATTGAAAAAGTTAATATTTTGGAGTATTCATTATTATTATTTGATCCTATCTTACAAACCTAGCATTAATTTATGAACAAAATAATATACAGTGTGTAAAGTGATGAGGTTTCCTATAGGGAAAAAAAATTTTAATATGAGTTTTAGGAGAAAAACTTGTTCTTTATAAAAAAATTTGCTTCTATCAAAACCCCTTATAGTCAAAGAAAAATCCAGTAATCAATTAAGATAAGATCAAAAACTTGATATTATGTCGAGTTGTTGATTTTATGGTAAATATGATTAAGTCCGAATGTTACATCAGTATCGTGTTACCCATGAAAAAAAAATATAAATACTTTTTTTTTTTTTTAATTATATTTTGGCAAATTAATAATAATAATAATAATTAAAAAGTAAGTCTCTTGTATGACAAATATTTTTAACATTTTTCACACGATACTGATGTAACATTCGGACTTAGTCATATTTAAAATCAACAACTCGACATAATATCAAGTTTCTGATCTTATCTTAAGTGATTACTGGATTTTTACTATAAGGAGTTTCGATACAAGCAAATTTTTTTATAAAGAATAAGTTTTTTTTCCTAAAACTTATATTAAAATTGTTTTCTCTATAGGAAACCTCATCACTTTATACATTGTATATTATATCGTTATCATAACATAGTCATTCGATCAAACCTAATTTAATTCTAATAATATCGTTTAAATGAATACTTACGGTGGTAACGGCGCCATGATGTCCCAAGTCCCGTGTCACCAATGTGAATGCCTCCTCGCCGAGTTCCAGTCGTCGTATATCGGAAAAGCTCGCATCCTGAAGGAAACCGAAAACGGAACGTTCTAAGCTTACATACCCACATCGGGAGACATCCGTTGTTACCGGACCCTATTTAACAGACAAATACACAATTAGTTACTTCCGACGATCAAGTGGCTTCATATACGGGTGTTAGGTGGTCGGAACTTTTTGTCACCACTTAAGTACTTAAGATCAATTTAATTAGTTTGTATGATAAAATAATATCTTGATGGATGGATGGTGCAGTTGGAATGAGTTGCAGAGAAAGTGGAAAAGTTTTCGTTTTCTTTATCAATATTAATTTTATTATTAGGTTTATTCGATTGAGATTTATTATTTATATATTTATATATAGAAAAGAGAGAGTATACAAATCTGAAATGTTGAAAGAACCCATAGAGCAGTACGTAAATGTAAAATAATAAATTAAATATTCTTTAGATATCTCGTATATAAATTTTTGAGACACATTGTATACATGACTTTGAGATACATTGCATATTCATATATAAAAAAACACATTGTATATAAAATTCTTCAGATACATTACATATATAATGGAGAAGTTCAGCGTATTTTTTTTTATTTCTTTATTTGGTTGGACCTGGCTTAAAAAGTGATGTTTAATTTATCATTTTTCTCGAAGATGCCCAGATTTCCTAAAAAATGCAAAAGCATGTAGTGATGACGTCAGTAATGTCTTCGCAAAACTTATGTCGACATCTGAATCAGATGTACATGGTTACCGATACAAGCTATTGGCTGGGCGTAACCGAATCAACAAAAATCAACATTTACTACAACATACGTTTTCAAAATTATATCTCACCAACTCTTCTGCGCACAATAGGCTTGTGACGTCAGTAATGTCTTTACAATAATTGTTAATAACAAATAAATGAAACAATTATCAAAAATTTTCATGACAGTTTCTGTTATTATTTTATAGGTATATATATTTGAGAAAAAATAATTTTACACGCAACTTCAATCACGCTAAACTTCCCCATTCTTAATAAAATACATTGTATACTAGGGCTTCGAATCGTTATAGTTTTCGTTCCGGTTCAATTATAAAAATATATATTCCGGCAAAAATAACGGTTTTTTTCGGTTTTCGGTTCAGCTCCGAGTGATTTAATTTTTAAATTTTTTCAATGCTTTTACTTGTATTAAATACTTATTTTCCACCATAATTTAGAACGTTTTATTTCTACTTTTAGAATAAGCATTCTACATAAATTGATAAATAATATTCTATGGATAATAATAAGAATTACTCCTAAAAAACGAAAACTGACGTGGAAAGTAATTGTGTTATTTTTTTTTCGGTTCTGTTGCAAAAATAACGGTTTTTTTGGTTTCCGGTTTCCGGTTCAGTTTCGATTTGAAGCCCTGTTGTATACAATAAAATACATTGTACATAGTTCTCTTAGACACAACGTATATAACTGCCTCGTACACTGCATCTCCGTGAAATAATACAATTTATGTGTTTCACACAGTTTTTAGCATTTATTTTCTCAATATTAAATTATAATATTATTTATATTTATATATGTATTATGCAATAAGTTTATTGAAAACTGAAGGTTAGAAATAAATCCAAATTAGCTTGCTTGCCTTCAGATATTTTGAACTACTTAATACGAGTACAAAAAAATTATTTATATTATTTGTTAATAACGATATAAACATCAATAAAAATTAACATATCAAATTTCTGTAACACATATTAAATAAAATTAATATATTGAGAAATAATGTAACGATTCCATTAAAATCACAAATATATTTATTGTTTGTAATTGAGATTTTTACTTCTTTTTTTTTTAAAAACTTTTGATTTTTTCAATATGAAATTATTAGAATAGTTCTTACAATTACATTTTAAAAGAAATATAGCATTTCTTTTAAATATAAAAGTATGTAATATAATTAAACATTTTTTCTTCACAATTTGTATGAAATTTTTTGTGTATAAGCCCGTCTTACACTGTCATAATTTGTGAAGAAATATAATTTATGATATCTTCATCATGCGTCGTTATGTACGAGAAAAACTCTTATAGTAACTAAATATTTAATACGATTTGTGAACAATTTTTTGTTCACAAATTATGACCGTCCAAAATAAGTTTTGTTAGATATTAATTCAATTTTGAAAAATATAAAATGAAGAATTGATATAAAATTTCTGTACTCAATATATATTTACACTGTAAAAAAAATTGCGAAATTACAGAAAAATAGTTTTTCATTTTACCATAAATATTCTGTATTTCTACCTCAAAATTCTCTGTAATTTTTACATTATATATAATAATCACGTAAAGTAAAAATAACCTAAGTATGTAAAATTGCTTACTTTATTACATATTGTTGGTATAACTTTTTAAATTATGTGAAATTACAGTTTGCATATTAATGTCTGTAATAATTCATCAAAATAATGAGACTTAGTATATACTCGTAGTTTGTGTAATAATACCAATAAAATATTTCAAGTGTAATTCATTCATTACAAAATACATCTTTTATATAAATTTAGAAATGTATGTCTGTAATTATACCAATAATAATATTACAGAACTAAACAAATTGTACCTATTTATGGAAAATTCATGACAACAAATTTACTGAAATTCTATAAATTTACTAAAAGAGAATTTACAAAAAACTGTAATATTATTTACATATGTACTTTTCCATCCCGTTAGTAATATTATACTTGTATTACATAATGTTTGTAACAGTTCTGATATTATGTATTTTTAAACAATTATATAAAATTGTAACAGTTGAGTAATTATACCTAGAAATATTTATAGGTAAAATTATATATTTTTTTAGAGTGCTACGAAACAAAAAATCTATTCACAAATTAGGATAAAAAAACTTGATTTCTCAAAAAAACCAATCATTCCAAGTAACTTTTATAAAAAAAAATATTGTACCGTGCAAAATAGTATTGAAAAATAGAAAATATGTTTCAGCCCTTACCTTGAGATATCGGAAAGCTCCAGTTTTCAAAATAAGACTGTCACAGTTCGCAACTTGTACGAGTAAACTATTTACACTGAGATTGCTGAATGCGTTTTTCTGTATGACAAGTGTCGAACTACCATCGATTCGTAGCCGTTGGAAATTTTTCAGTAAACTGAAAACGTTCGCTTGGAACTGGATGTCTTTTCCGCTAGCTATTGACAATTCGATTGTGTCCAATGGCAATGAACCCGCGTACAATTTCATCGTCTGCAACAAGAAATAAACAAAATTTCCATTAGTTATGTTTCGATTTTTATTCTGTTAGAAAATGAATACAAAATCAAGTTGACAAACTGGATGCATTTATCAAAGAGAATCTAAACATATTTCACTTAGGGTAAAAACTAAAAGAGTTTATATTTTAATTTCAGACATAATAAGAAAAGTTCTACGTGAAATAATACAGCTTAGGTAGAGAGCGAGAGAGAGAGAGAGAGAGAGAGAGAGAGAGAGAGAGAGAGAGAGAGAGGGAGAAAAACACGTTACTTGTGTTGTATAATGGTGTAAAAATATCGCATTTAAAAAAATATTAGAGAGATATTGTGATAACGTGTGCGATAATAAGCTCAGCGTTATTTAAATAACGTAAACGTTTTTAATGAAATTCGAAATAGGAGTTATTGTGCCACATGCAGTTATATCTTTACGTTATTTCTAAGTTAAAAAATAATCCGCTAGTTACCGTATTAATTAAGTAGATTCATCTATATTCAAGTGTGTTAGTAAATGTCAAATTCAAACAGTCAAGTTATTTTATAAAATATTGTGTACGTATACATTCAAATAAGTATTTGTTTTATCTTTATATTGTAATGGTCATATTTAAAGTATTCTTATATAAGAAGAAACAAACTATTATAATTTTGTAAATATATTAATTCTCCGTAATTTAAAATATGATATGATATGATTGCATTATCAATATTTATACCAGCTTCAATAGCTTCTATTATGCTGAATCCGTTGAATCGGATTCATAACCTAAATAGTATAAGTTGCCAAACACGTTATTTACGTTAGCGCACGGTGTTATTTAGTCGAAAATAACGCGTTGCGCTATCGTTATTAACGGGCGTTATTTGCTAGTAAATAATGTGCATGCGCAGATGTCAAAATAACGTAAACGTAAATACCGCACGACATTAAATGAATGCAAAATATCTCTCTATTAATAGTAGATAGCTTTGAAAAAATAACCGTTTTTTTTTTCATTGAAATATAGAATTTTGTCTTCTGAATAATGTCAAAAATGATATGAAAATGATAAAAATACCTCTCGCACAGTATTCCCGCAGTAAAATCTATTTATTCAGCGGTTAGAGTGTACGCTTAGCTACAGTTTAATGTGCGCCAACATAATATTTGTCACTTTCTATCTTAAGAAATGCCTCATTCAATTTTAAATGGCGAGAGTTCTCTTTAGATTTATCTTTTTTTATACAAATATTTATTTTATTTCATTGCAATGGATTTGTAAATATTTCGAGAGAGAAACCACTTCCTTAAATTCTGAACACTAATTTGTACAAATTTTAAAATGTTTGTTGAATTTTTAGTAATTTTTAAGATTGTAGCGATTTTGCTCAAGTTTTTTGATAATTGTAATGAAAATTTACATTCACACATTATGTGTTAGAGTATTTTCATAATGTGAAATTCGAAGATACTGTAATTATTGCAAGATCAATCAATATTAATAGCAGATTGATAAGAAAAGCAACATAAATTTATAAAGAAAAAGATAACATCAATCACTGATTTAAATAAAATTTCGCTTCCATTAAATAAGTTGTTTGTATGTTCTGTTATTTACTGTAAATCTCATTTGTATCAGTTTTCCTGATGAAGACGGACGTTGAGTTTCGTCGCTTATTAATAAATATTATAATACTTAATACTTAAACCTAACGCCGTTTTATTTTATTACATAAATTATAATTTGTAGAAATTTTATAAAATCAACGCTATTACATTTTACGAAAAACATAATACACAATATATAAAATTTGAAATAAAATTAAAATAAATTTACATTTGAAAAACTCCACCTTCATGAAATATTAATGAACAAAACAATATACATCATTATTTAAACAGCCTAACATATTATATTTAGTTTCGCGGAACTGAAATTTTTTCATGGTGAGAAAAAAGGAATACATATTTTTCTAAAACTATTATGTGAGACAGGTGTGAGTGTATCCCCTATTCACAGGTGGTGGTAGGTAAAAATCTAAGGGTTGTCTATATGTATCTGGATGTTATTTATAGTCAATTTTTTACCCTATACCCACAGGTGCATTTATATGTATCTAGAATCTGGGATTCATATAGGGGTACCTGTACCATTAGAGATTTTTTTCTGTCTAGCTTTACCTACAGGTGATGAGACTGAGGTTTAAAAATACTTAATTAACTAAGTCAAGATGGAGGTTTTAGTCATTTTAATTAATTCTTGAAGATACTATAATATTTTATGTATAAAAAATATTTAATAATAATTAATGTATTTACTTTTTTTTTTTGGTCTAAATTTAGATCCAACAAAGTAAAAAAACTGTTGGATTATTTGATGTTAAAAAAAACAATATTCTTTGTCTAAATGTTTCTGTATAAAAAATGACACTAGTTTTGCATATAAATTACACTTTACAATAGTATCAAAAAAAATTGTAGTAATTTAATTTCGTGTTCTTTTGGGTAACACCAGCAGGTGCATTTTATTCTAGTCTAATTTTTATTATCTTTAATAAATGTCTGGTTAAAAGAATGATTTCGAAGGTATGCACGTCCGATGAGTTGTTGGAGTAGTATAATTGAGAGTGTTTTGCGTGAGCGAATGTTTCCAAGAATCTAGATGAAGCAAAAGTTACTTGTTTAGATAAGAATGTGTTTTGGTGGAAACTGATATCGGGATTGTGGAAAGAGTTTGTTCCGTACCCTTTTAGGTACATGGCATGATTATGTATGTATGTAATTTTGTACATACATACATCGCTTTTTTTTATATGAATTTTGTATGAAATAATATATCATACAAAATAATGCTGTGAATTTTCAAAAAAAAAATTTTACGTATAAATTACACAAAATTGCATTAAACAAATGATAACAAACGTTTCTTAATTAATTATGTTCTATAAAATGATGTGTAATTTTGTCTCATTTATATATTTTATATATTTTATATATATATATATATATATATATATATATATATATATATATACAGGGTGTAACAGAATAACTATTCCTAATTTTCAGAAATTAATAAACTAGTGTCAGGAAATTTCTCGGTGTCAAGATACACTAGATATCGTTAAAAACAATCTTAATCAAAACATCAAAGAGTAGTTAAGTTAAGGAACATTTTATTAGAAATAATAGTGCTTTAAACTTTATAAAAATTGTTTGAAGTTACGACCACCATTTTCGATACACAAGTTGTAACGATGTACAATCGACTGCCGAAAAAAAAAAAAGAAAAAAAAAATTTCCGGACACTAGTTTATTAATAAAAAATGTTTCTTTATGTGCCCTTTATCATTTCTGAAAATTAGGAATAGTTATTCTGTTACACCTGTATATATAAAAATTTTACAGAAAATGCACAGAATCTCAGAAAAATAATTTTAAAATTTTTCATAACAAAATAAACGTTGAAAATTGCCAAAAATGTAAATAGATTTTCTGTTTTTTTTTTACATCGTTTCGTTTTAGCATTAGCAAATTATGGTCACCCTAATTAATAATATTGGTAACATATTATTTACATGACAGCTCAATAAATTTGAATAATTTAGTCCTATTAATATGATTATTTAAATAAAACACGCTGTATATAATATTAAATTAAACTGTTAACTTTATCAATAAAAGCATTTCCTGTATCACAATCTGAACATATTAATATTTCAACACATTCGCCTAAGTAAAACTATTTATAACCATATAAACATATATTTGCTTTCAAATTTAAATTCCGTTATTTTACACATTATACGAGTATCCATATTTATATATGTTCATAGAACATTTACTATACATGTGTGTATATGTCTAACAATATTTTACATGTTATATGTATAGAAAGATTATATATTTTAGATTACGGTCAAAATAAATGCGTATGTCTGTATACTTATGAAAAAAATATTTTACACAATTTATGCCAACGTAATTAATTATTCTCGTATAACGTCTTTTTATAGCATAAATATTATTTGCATATTTATTGTTACCTGTAAAGTTCGAAAAATATTATTAGCTTCAGAAAGTAGGCCATGCATATTGTGTTTATTTTATTTTTGCAATTACCATTTAATAATTTCAGTCTTCACCATTTCAGGAAAATGTATATTGATTTTTTTTTAAGGTAATAAAACAAAATAATTTTTGATTTATTACAAAATGTTATTGAAATTTATTTATTAATAAAACACTGAAAATTATTCGATTTTATTTTCGATAGAACAACTAAAATATTAGGAAAATTATATAACGATTTTTATTCTGTAAAGAATAAAACAAGATCAATTAATTATCGATTCAAGTTTATTATAAGTGGTAGATATCAATCTGTTGTTATAGATTTAGATTTTTAAGGATTTTTAAATAGTTTTTTGTTCTTCAACTTCAAGTAAACTATACTGTTATTTGAAATGATAAATTAAAACTGAGTTCGATGTTCTTTGATCAATTTTGATAATAACTTCAATTGAAAATGGTTACATTTATAATGTAAAATAATAAAAAATACTCGGATTTTAAGTTTCACAATTTTATTTAAAACCCTTTATTGGCCAAGTTCGACATTAATTTTGATAATTATAATTTGCGTGTAAGAACAAACATGCTTTATCATTTAATTTTAGTTCAATTTAATTAGAATTAAATATTTAAATTTTAGATAGATTGTCTATTTAATCATGTAGTTTTTTTTTTGTTTCTATAAAAATTAGTTTAAATAAATTTTTTTTTCAAATCAAGATCAGAGAAATAATAAAAATAAGAATATATGAAACTATATAGTAAACTAAAAAAATACCTAATTACATTCGATCAATATATTAACGGCCGATTTCATGTTTTATAATAAAAAACCTAAAAAACTAAACATTATAAATATATCTAATACAAGAAGTCGCAACCCACTATCATTTAATTTTAAACCTAATATATAATTATCTTCAAACAGCTGATAAAATAACGCTGTTCCAAGAACTGGTACTATTACAACTAAACCAATATAGAATTTGATTATTTTAAGAACAATTACTAAACCGTAAACAAAGTATCTACCCACCAAGTACATATTACTCTTCCGTACGTAAAATTACAGTCAAATCCAACTGGAAACTAAACCTAACCTATTTGTTAGACCGTTGTCACCGCTAAATATAACGTACGTTAAGACACACGTAGACAACACACACACACATACACTGACGTGATGGTGTTAAGGCCTTTGAACGAGGCGTTTAACCTTTGCCAAGAGAAGCGCCAACCATGACAAATGAGATATTTCATCTCATCAAACTATTTTCATTTTTTTTTTTTCTTTAATCGACATGAATTGACATTAAATATTCATGGGAAAGGTGCGTTCATTAATCATTGAAGTTAATTACCGTTTATAATTAATTTGTGATATTCTCTTCGGTTTATTATTTAATTTATCCAAGAGGGATTTCGATATTGTATGTGTGTATGTGTATATAGAACAGTATATGTTGTATTTATTTGCATATGAAATTTTATGAATGTATTAATGATGATGAGATGATGTGATATATACTTGAAATGTAGGTACTTCAGATATCTCAAATATGAAGAATGACTTGAGAAGTTCTTAAGTTAATGTTGCAATTTCAAAAGCTTTATATGATTATACCGAAGGGAAAATCACTTGTACAGTATGGTGTACAAATTAATTAAAAGTTTTGTAAAATCTTCTAAAGTTTCTTAACATCGTAGTAAAATCCTTTCAAACCATGGTAAAATCAATTACCAATTTTCTTAAAATCGTGTAAAATCTCTACAATCTTAGAAATTATAATTAAAAATCAACAAAAAATTACTACAATCTCAACAGTCATACAATCCGGTGTACAAAATTTGAGGAAGTTGTCTCTGATTACACATTTGATTAAAATAAGATTCAGAAAAAGTAAAAGCGAACTATTATAATTAAAAATTAATTATTATATATTTTTATTATATTCTTATTCAATCATTTATATTGCAGTTTTCAATTTAAACTTTATTTGAAATTTGATTTCAACTATTTATGGATCTATTCGGTTACATCTGTGTTACAGAATATGTTTTGCCTTTTTCTTTCAATAGAAGAATTTCATTTACTGAAAAAAGATGAAACATTCTGTAACACTACAGATGTGAACCGAACAGATCCATTAATTTTTATGTAGATAAATGAACCAATATTATATAAAATATTTTCTAATAGACAAATCATCTCATCTAAACTTTAGCTATCCAATTCGAATTAAATGAAATAGTGAAAGGAAATGAGATTTTTACGTGGGGTATGTGGTGTAACTAGGAGAGATCGGGTACGAAATAGATTAGTGTATGATGAGTGTGAAATTGAAAAAAATGTTGTAGCAAAAGTTGGTGTTAGTCAGTTAAGATGGTTCGGACATGTTGAGCGAATGTCTAATGAACGTTTGGTTAAAAAGATTTATTTGAATGATTTTGATGGTTTACGTTTGCGTGGACGTCCAATGAGTAGTTGGAGTGATATGATTGAGAGTGTTTTGCGTGAGCGAAAGTTTCCAAGTAGTAGGAATAGAAGAGCATGTATGAGAGGAATTATGAATGTGGATGAAGCGAAAGTTGCTTGTTTGGATAGGAGTGTTTGGAGGCGACTGATTTTGGGATAATGAAAAGAGTTTGTGCCACACCCTTTTGGGTATATGGCGAGATTGTGTATGTATGTATGTATGTATGTGAAAGGAAAACCACTTTTACAATCTGATAAAATTTCTTCAAATCTTAGTAAAGTTTCAAATCATGGTAAAATCAATTAACGATTTTCTTAAAATCATATAAAATATCGAATAAAATCAATGAAAAATCACCATCATACTTAAAATTTGTACAATCTGCGTATACAAAATTTGAGAAAGTTGTTTCTCCCTCGTGAAATTTTTGTATGTATAACTAATTTAATTTTAATTTAAGTATGTAAAGCGTTTATAGTATTTATGAATATACAATTATTTTTCTTAATATTAAATCTAATTTCTATTTCTTATAATTGTTTATAATTAAAAGTTGACGAAGCGTGAAAATAATAATTTTTGACAAATACATGAAAGTTGCTTCGAAACAGATGTGAAAATAACAGTCATTTCTTTAGCGTATGTATAGTTAGTTACTTTTGCAAACATTCAATGTCATTGCTCTTGAAACTAAAGCGACTAAACAGAAGAAAAAAAAAACATAACTAACTCAATTGCCGATTGCAGAATGTGTCACGTTTAACATACTTCAAATATTTTTCGCTTACATTATCCAGAAATCATTATTCTGTGTTCGGTTTGTAAACTTTGATAATAATATCGTTATAAAACATAATAACATTTGACATTTATTTTATCGCATTTTTATTTTACTATTATCTGTTTGTTTATTGATCTATTAATAATTGTAAAAAACTATCTGACAGTATTATGGATCTTTTGTTTCTGAATTCTAAATACGCTTTTATGAAATTGTTACAGGATAAAATCAATTTCGTTATGATAATAAATATATCTACACTAAAAAATATATCTTAAATTTATGTAATTTTACATAAGTATACATAAGTATACATATACATAATATACATAAGTATAACATATACATAAGTATACATAAGTAAAAATTACATTTTGTAATTTTACTTTGATAATTTACGTAATATTACATTTATTCATGAATTATATTCATAAAACATGTAAAATCATATAAATTTTTTACATTGTACAATAAAAATATCTAAATTTCTAAGTGCTAGTATTTCCAATTTTTATTTATGTAACAGTAGAAGAAAATGCTACAATTTTATTCGCATCTTGAAAAACTCATAGCGTGACTCTGTATTGGAGTGGTATGATTGAGAGTGTTTTGCGTGAGCGAAAGTTTCCAAGTAGTAGGAATAAAAGAGCATGTATGAGAGAAGGAATTATGAATGTGGATGAAGCGAAAGTTGCTTGTTTGCATAGGAATGTTTGGAGGCGACTGATTTCGAGATGATGAAAAGAGTTTATGCCACACTCTTTTGGGTACATGGCGTGATTATGTATGTATGTATTTTTCTATTAAAAGATGAATTCTATTTATTACAAAAAAGTACAGAATTGTATCATTAGTCATTGTTCTTTCAATTTAAGTATGCCAGTAATTCGATATCTACTTTTAACAAATAATATTCAAGAAATCTCTAATTAGCAAACATATTATTAAAATAAGAATTATTATTTAAAACGTTTGATTTTGCCGATATTTTTAGAAAATTTTATAAATCCAAAAGAAATTGTAAATATTTATATCTTATAAACTTGATTCTAATTGCAATTATTAACATAACATTTGAACTTTCTATCTGTTTATATAAATTTATGTACATTATTTTAAGATTTATATATAGAGATAAATCATCTACATGAATAACTTTCATATTACATTTTCGGGACATTGAAAAGAATATTAACAAGAAGTTATTAAATTAAATTAAACTTTCACTGCACTTCTGATTCAGTGATTAATTAGTCAAGTTTAAGTGTTGTAATAACGACTGGTAATTGTCATATGAAACGCACTGAGTAATTAGCAAATTATTTTCAAATCGTCCTTGTATACAATAGATTAGAAAATAAGCTGCTAGTTAAAACTTGGACAAATTAACATTAAGAACTTGTAATTTATTGAGATTACATTAAGAAGTCTTTCTTAATAACTATAGATAAAATCTACGGAAAAATTTTGTTAAATAAGTTTCTTTATTTAGTTTTAATTGCTTTTAAATAATTTAAATATACTTTTAACTTTTTAATTCCGGCGGTCATCAATAAGCGACTTTTTACCATACATACATACATACATACATACATACATACATACATACATACACAATCACGCCATGTACCCAAAAGGGTGTGGCACAATCTCTTTTCGTTATTCCGAAATCAGTCGCCTCCAAACAAGCAACTTTCGCTTCATCCACATTCATAATTCCTCTCATACATGCTCTTCTATTCCTACTACTTGGAAACTTTCGCTCACGCCAAACACTCTCAATCATATCACTCCAACTACTCATCGGTCGTCCACGCAAACGTATACCATCAAAATCATTCAAATAAATCTTTTTAACCAAACGTTCATTAGACATTCGCTCAACATGTCCGAACCATCTTAACTGACTAACACCAACATTTGCATGTATTTCGGCAGTCGTTTAGACGATTAAATTTTTTTTAATATTAATGTCAAAAGATAAACTTTTGTCGGTCTTATTATTGAGAGACTGCAGAAGATATATTAATTTTGATAATAAATTTTTAGAATCTACAGAGATTTTAAACATTTATTAATGTTGTAGAACTTATGTAGATATCCGTTGTAAAGAGTCCTACCAACACATATGTAAGACTATAGCGATACATTATACAAACACAAATAAGCGTCTTCCTAAATAACTAATAATATATTATAAGCCCGGGTTTGGCTCAGTTTACTGTTAGGAAATTAAATTTATTACACAGACTGCCCAACAATCTCTGTTCCGTCTAATGCTTGATTCTTTCTTTCTTTTTGCAATTTGATGTTGGTAGTAGATAACAGTTTCTAGTAGCTTTAACTATTTGTGCAGCTCTAAAATTTAAATGTGTGGTTCTAAAAGTCAAGACAATATTATATTTGCATTTTTTATTCTATTATTTTTCCATATTATTATATTATTAATCGTATTGTTTTTGTGTTATTATTGTAACTTTTTTTTTAATAATGAATGAATGATTTCCAATAAATATTTTATTTTGGTAAAGCATTTTGTTTTAGAGCATACTCAAGTGTATCTTCATGCATACACATAAATGATGGTTTTAATTGCACACTTCTAAAGTTTTGTTAAAGTAACCCTTGTTTCAAAAATCCTATTTCTCCTTGTCCTTTTTCACGCCCCCAATATCTGCTGTATTAAAATTATTTTCTTAGAATTTTACAATAAAACAGAAATTGTTTTAGATGTTTTCTGAATTATATTTTTAAATATATGTAACTATAATTATATATTTTTTTGTAATGAAACATTAGAAGTAGAATATATAATTTTCTATAAATTTTAAATTCAAGAATAATAACATATTCGTTTAATAATAGTAATATTGAAAATGCTGAAACTGAAACCTATAATTAGTAAAACAACATAATATGGAACGGTTAAATAAAAACGAGTTTGGTACATTCTAAATAATATTACCAATTTTAAATTGACTCATAGACTCTTTTTAAGATGTACTATCGCTCCCTAAAATGATACAGAGAAGATCGTAAACACCCTGTATTTTTGTTTTTTTTGGTATTGTATTGGTAATTTTATCACACATTGAAAAAGTTTGAAAGTTTAAATATATAATCGACCTGATTCTCTAAGGAAGTTGCTAAATTTTAACAACGTTGCTAACAACATTAGCCAATAATATTAGCTGACACTAAATAAAAAATGAAAATGAGAAATGTTATACTTGTTTCTATTGGTTAGAGTTGATAACAACGTTGCTAAAACTTAGCAACTTTGTTAGAGAATCAGGCCGAATATCATAATTTTTATAAATTCTTTTGGTGTAAATGTTTAACTATTTTTTATTTTTGCATTAAACACCATTAATTTATATTTATTTATCTAATTAAACATTAGACAATTTTTAAATTTAATGCATTTTTCTTTAATTTAAAAATTGTCTAATGTTTAATTAGATAAATAAATATAAATTAATGGTGTTTAATGCAAAAATAAAAAATAGTTATATAATATCATAGATATTATATAATTATTTTAAATTTTCGTAATTTAAACTTGAAATATATTTTGTTTCTAAGATCGTTCGGTTTTTAACAAAAGAATCATAAAAATGTGTGGTTTTTTTTTTGTTAAAAAAAAGTTATACAGAAAAAGAGAATAAATATAGAAGCAATTAAATTTCTTAGAAATTATTTTTGCATCTGCATCGATGATATTAAAATCTAAGTATTTCTGTTAATATTTTAAATTTTTTATACTAGTAACTGCCGAAATACATAGCCAAATCTATTTTTTCTAAATTGAGACACGAATCTAGTTATGCTGTTATTCCGATCATTACATTTAAATTTAAAGATCTTTCGTATAAATGAGATTTTAACTTAGCGACTTTGACAAATTTAAATAGAGCAATTCTGAAAATGCATGCTATTTACATTTAAAGGAATTTAAGATAAAGATTTTGCATTTAAAATAGTGCCTAGCATTGAAATATACTTAAAGTTAAAATAAAACGGCTTTAGTTTTAAGTTCTGTATTAATATTTATTAATAATCGATGTAAATTTACTAAAAGAAACTAACAAACTGTAATATTACAATATACTTTGTTATATATATGTTTGTAATTGTCCTGATATTATGTATTTTTAAACAATTATGTAAAATTACAGCAGTTTAGTAATTATACCTAGAAGTACTGGGCATCATAGTGTCTCATGATTTGTAGGTAAAATTACATAATTTTTTTAAAGTGTACGTTATATTTAAAGTTGTTCAAATTTACAGCTAAATTTAATAACCAGAATAGCGTCATTAGCATATTAAAATTCTTATTTAATTCTGTATAAGTTTAATAAGAAAATTTTAAAGAAAAAAAAATACTAAACATTTCTGTTAAAAAATATATATATACTAAATAAACCCAACTTCCGGTTTGATGAAACATTTGGGGTTAACTTAAAAAAAAAAAACTGTTGTTTTTACTGAACAAAAGAGGCATACATTCTCATCTAACGTCTGTGTCATATGTGATACGGAAACGTGCCCTTCAAACTTAAGTTTCTTTAGTAGGAGTATTTGGATTTTACGTCAATGCCTCGACAGACTCACAGACATTCTAAGGGCTCGGAGGGGTCATAGAATGCAACTGGTTGTCTGGAACTTTTAAGGCGGTAAACGACCCATAGAATGTGATCATTTGAAAATGCTAGTCACATACGAACGACGCTATGTTGGGGTGGAATATTTTTGTTATTTATATTAAAAGCGGATAAATTTATCAAGAGATGCTGGAGACAATTTTTGACTGTTATACGGAAACAAATAAATTTACTTAATAATATGAAGAATAAAAAGATTTGTATGAGAGATATGAATGCATAACGAGCGATAGTTTGTCTTCAATAAAATTAAAAAATTAAAAATTGATATTATGCATACATACATACATACATATACACATACAGAATCACGCCATGTACCCAAAAGGGTGTGGCACAAACTCTTTTCATCATCCCGAAATCAATTGCCTCCAAACATTCCTATCCAAACAAGCAACTTTCGCTTTATCCACATTCATAATTCCTCCTCTCATACATGCTCTTTTATTCCTACTACTTGGAAACTTTCGCTCACGCAAAACACTCTCAATCATACCACTCTAACTACTCATCGGACGTCCACGCAAACGTATACCATCAAAATCATTCAAATAAATCTTTTTAACAAAACGTTCATTAGACATTCGCTCAACATGTCCGAACCATCTTAACTGACTTATACCTTTTATCAAATATGAATAGTATTTCTATTTTTGATATATTTTTTATGTCTAATATTATAAAATTCAAATAAACTAATTAAAATTGCTTAATAAGTAATTTTAAGTAAACGTCGAAAGTAATTTTGACAAAAATCACTTTTAAAAGTGAGGTGAGAATGCGGGCCATAGTGTTTTCCTGGAAAAAAATATTAATAATTTTCAATTCAAATACCAACTTTTTACCAAATTGAATAGTAAGAAAATTGATAAAAATGTTTCAAAATAGTTATATTAAAAAGATGTACATTTATTTGAATATTAATTCTTTAATATACGAGCCATTAATTACAATATAAAAAAATAAACATGTATAATGTATAAAGTAAATTAGCAATGTTTCAAACTTTTTTTTATTTTATTTTTTCCAAGATAAATATTAAAAACCATAAACCTACTCGACAGTCATGTATCTTAATGATTCATACCAAATACCAGCATATATCCCCCAATGAAAACCAAAAAAAAGCATTCTACTGCTGTACCAGTCTGTCCAAAAATGTTTTATAAAACTCCGGGATGGTATCAAGGTTCTCTATCTTAGTAATACCATCGCCGCCACGTAAACTATATACATAAGAAAAACACGAACCTTGTAACACGTTCAGAATTCTGATGCACAACATTGCTGAGGACAAAGAATCGAGTACTAGTGCCTTTTCTAAATATACCCCAGAGAAAGAGAAATGTCCGATTCTTAAGCTGGTTCAGCGAATAATCTTTTGGCCGAGTGTTAGCCTGGTTTAATCTAACACAAAACTGCTCACCTGATTATCTAGTTGGCGACCGAACAAGAATTGAACATTGCATTTCTGTATTATTATTTATTTTTTGGATATTCAATCTTAAATGTTACAGTAAAATAAGTGTTATTATTTTGCTTTTTCTCTGTTTTTCGTTCAATTACACAATTTTTATTAATAAAATAGTTTTTCAAATTTGAAAAAAGCAAAATAATAACACTTATTTTACTGTGACATTTATAAATTGCATAATTCCGACAGTTGTAGCTATTTTTTTTTGTTTTATACACTAATAACTAGATTCATTTTGCCAATTTAATTAGTTTTTAATATTTAAACTTTAAGATTATTTTTCTCAATTTCTTTCAAATGTAACATATTTAAAATTTTATATGGTTGGAAACGGAATAAAAAGTACTATAAAAATCAATAATAAAAAATATAGGTTTCCATTTAAAAAAATTATCGCTTACGTCATAACTCAAAAACAAAAGACGATCTTTAAGTGACGATTACAGTAAAATATGTCTTATTTAAGATAAAAATTGACGTGTTCGAGGATTTTTTTCAAAAACGTTTAATAAAAGATTTATTGCGATAGTTCCAGACTTTACACTCGCTCTATATATATATATATATATATATATATATATATATATATATATATATATATATATATATATATATATTAGTAAGTATTTAATTAATATTTTGATGTTTGTATAATAATATTATAAAGTATATATGGTTCATTATCTAAAGTATATCCTAACATTCATAGTCATTTTAACTTGCTTGCTTTGAGGCAATTCAGTCAACAGTGACAGAATTTTTAACCTGCAAAAAACTTCTATTCGTATCATAACATCTAGTAGTTACAGACAACCTTGCAGACAATTGTTTATTAAATTGGGAATATTGACGTTACCGTCCTTATATATTTTGCAATGCTTACTACATATTAAAGAAAATTGTACAGACATAAGTAAAAATAAAAATTATCATGATTACGAAACCAGGCAAAGGGATCATATTAGATTAGATCTATGCAGATTAAATGTTGCCAAAAATCTTCCTACACATACAGGGGCAAAGTTATTCAGTAATTTACCTATTAAGATCAAAAATCTTACATTAAACATTCATTTTATGAAGTAAAGGAATTTTCTAAAATTTCAAATCAAATAACTGTGAATATATCATAGTATGTCATTCATGTATTTTTTCTTCGACATTAGCTCATGTATATATTTTGTTTATTTAACAGCTGCAATAAAGTATTATTATTATATTATTATTATTATCTTAATTGTGTTATAAAACTTAGTCTAATATTGACTCATCAAAATTTACATTTTAAATATAGCTTTCTCATATCACAAACATTTTGCCAGGGCTTTGAACCGTTATATTTTTCGTTCCGGTTCAATTAAGAAAAATAATATTGGTTCGGTTCCGGTTTTCGTTCCGCGAAAAATAACATTTTTTTTCGGTTTTCGATTCAGTTTGGAGTGATTGATTTTAAATTTTTTAAATGTTTTTATTTGCATTGCAAACTTATTTTCTACCATAATTTAGAACATTTTTTTCTTACTTTTATAATAAGCATACTACATAATACAAATTAATGAATAATAATTAATTAAAGGTATAATAATTAGAAGTATATTGTAATATATGATAATAATATAATTTATTATTCGAAACTTATATAATTTGTATGTATATATTTTTTATTTAAATACACTTGGTGTATATGTTAAATTATTTTTTTTTGTATGTATGTCGATTGTAGATTGATAAGAGAAGCAATAGAAATTTATAAAAAGTATAATGCAAAATATTAATAACAGATTATTAATATCTTTTAGCAAAAGGTTATTAACATTTAATAAAAATTAATTTTAAATCATAAAAAAACAAAAATTCCACAAATGAAATTAAAACTTATATCAAATTTGACACATATGTAAACTGACCTTATTGAAACAAATAAATATTTACAAACATTCGGATTTATTATGTAAATTTTTACAAATTTATGACTCGTGAAATTATTATAAATAAGCATTCAAAATTATTTTAATATTTGTTTTCAAATTAAAACATAAATGTATTATTATTTAAAATTCCAAAATGTATATTGTGCATGCTATCAATTATAAAATTTATTTAACTCAAATTTAAATAAGTTCTTTAATTTGCACATATGGTAATAATTAGTCAGGTGTCAATAATTATAGCAGATGATATAATTATTTTAATATTTTTATCAATTAAATCATTAACGATTTTAATTACTATACTAACAGTTACACGTCCTTAGTTTTTTTTTTTGTTTTTCACACATAAAATGGATTCGGTAGCGAAGACTATCAATCAATAGATTCTAAGATATCACGTTTTAAAGTGGATTTGGACGATACGAACGGGATTTGAACTCGGACCCGCACAGTTTCAAGCAGTGTTGTAAACTATCTATCTATAGAATTAATTTTATAATAAATATTTAAAAATTTATTTCATTTAAAGTGATATTTAAATCATTTAGCGGCTAGTTTGCTAATAAAATCTTAAACTGACGCTATTTACAAGTGAAGTCTCAAGATAATTTTTTATTGTTTTTTCGCATTATTTGTTTAAATTGTGTTTGTTGCCAAATTAAGCTCCACATTATATTTTTTCTCGAATTTATCGTTTTCTTATATTAATCAATTAATTAAAAGATAAAAAAATCTTTTGATTTCAACTTTGTTTTTCTAACAGCCACTCTAAATTCAAATTTAATTTTGATTTAACCTTAGAATATGTTTTTTAATAAACAAACATACGAAATATTAAACCTCATTTTCACTGTAGTTTTAGTTTTAGGAACAAGCACAAGAATTTGACCAATCCAAAACACTTGCCACACGGAAAAATTCATATAACTATTACCTACTTAATTTAATAAGACAAATTAATTAATATAATAATAAATAAAATAATTATATAATAATATTAATTTCATATTATATAATAATTATTAGTTGCAATCGAAATAAGAAAATCCACTACTTAAATAAAATTCTTCAACTCTGACTCCTGATTATACTATAAACTTTTCTCAATATATATATATATATATATATATATATATATATATATATATATATATATATTAAATTATTCAATATCATTGCTATTAGTAAAACAATTTTATAGTCTAGTTACTTTTACGACTTTATTGTGAATCATAACATACGGTATACGTTTGCGTGGACGTCCGATGAGTAGTTGGAGTGGTACGATTGAGAGAGTGGCTTGCGTGAGCGAAAGTTTCCAAGTAGTAGGAATAAAAGAGCATGTCTATGAGAGTGGAATTATGAATGTGGATGAAGCGAAAGTTGCTTGTGCTGGTTAGGAATGTTTGGAGGCGACTGATTTCGGGATGATGAAAAGAGTTTGTGCCACACCTTTTTGGGTACATGGCGTGATTGTGTATGTATGTATAAATGTATGAAAAGATACAAATTTAATAAACTTTAAAGAGTAAAAATTGTAACTTTTTAAAGAGTAAATTAGCATTTTAAGTTTTTAAGAGAAATAATTAAAATTTTTGTAATTAATCTTTTTTTACCTTTTTGAAATAAGAAATAATTACTCAATAAATGCGTAAAAAATATACTTACAATAGTAATAAACTGATTACGCTTACAAAATTTTGAACAGTACATCCCTGATAATAATATATTGAAATAATGACTTGATATCTGTAAATGTCTTTTAAGTAACTGTTTGTCTGATTAGGTGATCTGATTTTTAGCATTTTTACATACTTAAATAATATTTTAATTTCTACCTACATACAATATATTGATTGTATGTATAACATAAAACTTTTTGACAAATTATATTAATATTTTATTAATAATTTCAAATTTTTGCTAATGATACTTTTAAAAAAGAGAAATTAAGTAATAAGTAAAAATTAAAAGTACATGTTGCATGTTGTGCATTACTCGAGAATATATATATATATATATATATATATATATATATATATGGTATATATATATATGTATATATGTGCAATGCACATATATGTTGTTTGATAAGAACGGTGGCGAATACGGTTCGTTAGTGTGGGGGTCAGTCCAATCAGGGGGTCACACGAAGGGGTCACGACACTCGCTAATATCATCAGTTGAGTGGGCGCGCCCCTGTTTCGAACCAGTGTAACCAGTGGCGGCAAATCGGTGGCTCGGTTTGCGTGTTTTACGAAAATTTATAATTAAATTTCAGAATGGGAAGCATATATATTTATTTAAAAGGAAAATCCAATCATAAATTATGTAAACAAAAGTTGGGATGTGTATTTTTATGTTTTCTTTGGAAGCATTTATTGTGGCTATTATGTGCTTTGAATAAAAATGAGGATATTGTAGTGAAATTCTGCACTACAACGCCCATTAAAATATTGAATTTGTGTATTTGGGTAGTTTGTTGTCTAGAGATGGCCGATTTGATTGTGAAATTGAAAGGAGAGTAAATGCTGCTGTTGTAAGGTACTTTGGGTGCTTTGGGAAGTTTTGCTAGGAATGTAAATGTTTCCAAAGAAGCCCTCCCCCCCGTTTGAGTATATACAATGCAGTTTTGGTGCCTACGTTGATGTATAGGGTAGTGAATGTTGGGTTTGGTTGCAAAAGCATAAACGGAAAATGACTGCTGTGGAAATGAGATTCTTACGTGGGGTAGCTGGGTGTAAATAGGAGAGATCGAATACGAAATACGATTAGTGTATGATGAGTGTGAAATTGAAAAAAATGTTGTCGTAAAAGTTGGTGTTAGACAGTTAAGATGGTTTGGACATGTTGAGCGAATGTCTAATGAACGTTTGGTAAAAAAGATTTATTTGAATGATGTTGATGGTATACGTTTGCGTGGACGTCCGATGAGTAGTTGGAGTGGTAGATGATTGAGAGAGTGGCTTGCGTGCTGTGAAAGTTTCCAAGTAGTAGGAATAAAAGAGCATGTATGAGAGGAGGAATTATGAATGTGGATAAAGCGAAAGTTGCTCGTTTGGATAGGAATGTTTGGAGGCGACTGATTTCAGGATGATGAAAAGAGTTTGTGCCACACCCTTTTGGGTACATGACGTGATTGTGTATGTATGTATGTAAAATACTTGTAAAATTTATTCAAATGTCAAAGACAGCTGATTGGGGTATATTTGTCCTTGCGCAAGTACTTAATTAAAGTACATAATGTATCACATTCATTAAATAAATGATAATCTCTTTTAAAATATTTTTTAAAAACCTAAAATAATATATATAACCGATCTCATTCATAACTTTTCGTATTCCACCCCTCAATGGTTACGTCTAGTTAGAGAGCACAACAAACAGTTGACACTAGTAATCCATTAAAGATATTTACAGTGCAAACGCATCCCATAGGCCTTTTACTAACTATTACATCGTACCATATAACACGGGGGCGGGAGAAATGGGTCCCCCGAACCGATGACGGTAATTAATATGAGCCGACGAGAGCACAGCAGCACAGCTAGTTCACTCGAGGGGGGGACACCCTTTATAATGTCTTCCGGTTAGGAGACGAGACAGATAGGTTATGTATATTGCGGGGACCAGTGGCGTAGCCAGAGGGGTGTTAGGAGGGGTTGAGCCCCCCCCCCAAGAACCTGAACTACTTATGTTATTTTACTTTGATTTTTAAAAAATTAAATTTCTTTATTTTATGACTGTTTTTATGACTGTTTTTTTACAAGATTATGAAGTTTTTCACAAGATTATGACTGTTTTTCACATGATTAAGATTGTTTTTCACAAGATTATGAAGTTTTTCACAAGATTATGACTGTTTTTGACAAGATGATGTTTGTTTTTTTACAAGGTTATGACTGTTTTTTACAAGATTATGAAGTTTTTCACAAGATTAAGATTGTTTTTCACAAGGTTTTGACTATTTTTTACAAGATTATGAAGTTTTTCACAAGATTATGTCTGTTTTTGACAAGATTATGTTTGTTTTTTTACAAGATTATGAAGTTTTTCACAAGATTAAGATTGTTTTTCACAAGGTTTTGACTGTTTTTTTTACTAGATTATAAAGTTTTTCACAAGATTATGTCTGTTTTTGACAAGATTATGTTTATTTTTTACAAGATTATGAAGTTTTTCACAAGATTATGATTGTTTTTCACAAGGTTTTGACTGTTTTTTTTACAAGATTATAAAGTTTTTCACAAGATTATGATTGTTTTTCACAAGGTTTTGACTGTTTGGACTGTTTTCTTTATTTTTTATACAAATTATAGTATTATTTTTATTGATTAATATTAGTAACCCCCCCCCCTGGCAAGTTTCTAGCTACGCCACTGGCAGTGACAACCGATATTGCACCTTATACTAAGATGTAACAAATGATATAGTTTCTGTTTGTCATCTTTGCGTTTGTTGCGTACTTATAGATTAGGTTTATGTTCTCTCCTCGCCTCCCTGTAGTTGAAATAAAGAGTGTGTGAAAGGTCAACATCGGAATGAACCATGACCTAATGCGGTTGAGATGTGGTTTTATACGGTGGCTTTTATCTCTCTATTAGGGCACCCTTATTAAGTTATTTTTGGGAGGGGGAGGATATAAATTTAGAAAATTGGGTGTTTATAAGAGAAATTGAAAATAAGTTAGTGATGGTTATGTTGATAGGGAATTACGAAAAATATTTCTTTTGTTATGTTATGAATACACTTAGCCTTGGATTTAAATTAGGCGACTAAATTGTAGATTATTTTTACAGATCAGTTGTAGTAATAATTGTGTTGTTACGTCATTGTATGTGTACATGTATAATGCGCATACGTTTGCTAATCAGCTAGATATTTTGATTATTTTTTAATATTATTTGTATTATATTCGAATTTTTCGAATATTCTGTTAATTGATGTAATTTTGTATAATTAAATGAACAAGACATCTATCTATTTAGAAAACGAAAAATTGCAAGATTCAAATCCTGTTAGAAAGCAGATATTTTTTATTTAATATTCTCAGTTTAGCCATTTAAAGTTGAATTTGGCATTTTGTATATTTATCAATGTTATTTTGAAAAGAAATGAGGCAAATCTACTGTTTGTACGTGCGAAAAAGTGATTTAGTTAGATTTTGACTGGAAAAATTCATTTTCAATATAAAAACTCATTTTGAAAACCATTTTTAACACAATGAATATTTAAAGATGTACATTTATATCAATCTTTTAATATAGTACGATTTGTTTGCAACTGTTTTTGAACAATTTTAATAAAGCTTCTAATTTTACAATTAGTAGAGATTCAAATTTTTAGTTATTTAAATGATTCCGAAAGTCTACAAATTTTGATTTGTATCTCTAAAACAATTTAAAATATTTAGGAGATAATTTTTACTTTAAAAAAATGCACACATTTTATTTATAAATTGAGAAAATTAATAACTATTTCATTAAAATGATGCGAAGAAAGTACTCTATGTAAATTTCTAAATATATTTTTAAAATCATCAGAGATTTCAGTGAATGAAAAATTGAAATATATACCAAAATAGCTCAAATAATCTAAATTTAAATACACAGTCCAATTATGCGTGTCTGTTTTCCTTATCTACACTAAAATTTAAATTGGTCTTAGAATGGATACCGAAAAAAAATCGTTATTGTGTATATTTTGAGTAACCCTAAAAATAAAACTAGATACAACACATAAGCAGAAGGGAGTGGTCCACCCTCTAAACCTAATTCAGGTTATTTTGTGAGTTTTTTTTACATCCCTCTAGAAGTATAAAAGGGCATTGTACTGGTCTGTTATGTCTATCAGCCAAAGTAACTTAAAATAAAAATGATACATGTCCTTATTTTTGTCTACAATCTTAATAAATTTATTTGTTCACACGATATTCTTAATTTTCTTGATGTTTTCTTAAACAATAAGCAAGTTCGCAGACGTCAAAATTAGCTAATATACGTACAATTATCAAGTAAGTCTTGTTTTGAGTATTTAACAAATAAAATGATCTCATTTTTTTTTTTCATAGTTCGCTGTAAAACGCCATAAAAAGATAAAACGAAAAAATTAGTCATCAATTTGTAATTGTATTATCATATCATAAAGGAAACATACTTTGTTTTAATTTGTTTGTATCTGAGTAATTTTTTTCAATAGCTTTGTTCTATATTAGTATATAATGTCTCATTTGATCAATTCAAACACTTGACACATTTTTAGGTTTAACGCCAAGTATTTGGATTGGACAAATTCTTGTGCTTGTTCGTAAAACTAAAACGGCAGTCTGAATAAGACTTTCAACACGAAAACTTAAAAGTAAAAACAAAGAATAGTTATTTGTTAAAATTTTTAAATTTTCAGTTTTTTGTAAAAATGTGTTTAATGTTTGGTTTTACATACACAGAATAAGTAGTACAGTTGTAGAAATTGATAGGCCAATTCATACATTATACCGATATTTCACAAACATAAAGAAGGTTCTTTCAACGAAACAACTATATGTTTTAAGGTAGACTAACATAACTAATGAAGGGCTAGTTCGATTCACTATTAAGGCTAATTCACCACTTTGGTTTATTTTATCTTTACATAAACAAGAAAACATATCTAAATATTTACACATTAATAGGTAATATTACACAAGATTTCAAGTGTATTTAGACCCATTCATAACAAAATTTGCCAGTGTACTACTGTTGTTGATACACATGTATTCGCTATAATAACATGGCTACTATTGAGTAGATTAAGGAGAAAAATTAATCCAAATATATCTTTTAAAATGGATCATTAGTTTTAAGTTTCAATGTACAGTAAAAAATCTGTTGCATTTCGTGTTAAAAAAAAGAACACTATTCTTTGTGTAAATGTTTTTTGTGTTAAAAAAAAAAATTACACACTAATTTTGAGTATAAATTAACACTTTATAATATTGTAAAAATTGTTGGTGTTAATTAAATTTAGCGTCTTTTTAGTAACACTAGCAAGTGTATTTTTTATATCTTCTCACAGTGTGATTTTTTACATTATTTTTAATGTTTCTCAAATGGAACATTAGGTAGTGTTAAATATTTTTTTATTGTGTAGGAAATAAAGTACGCATATTGTACTAATTGTGAGTTTATTTTGCACTGCTATATACAGTGTAGTTATCTCTGTTCTGGCTAATATCGATTCTTTTTCACTTCTAAAAATTTGGCGATTGTAGTAGGTTCAATATCAAGAAGCCACAAATTTTCTTCCTCATAAAAAGTTCAAAAAGCACTTCTTAAATAAATACATACATACATACATACATACATACAAACACAATCACGCCTTGTACCCAAAAGGGTGTGGCACAAACTCTTTTCATCATCTCGAAATTAGTCGCGCCTCCAAACAAGCAACTTTTGCTTTATCCACATTCATAATTCCTCTCATACATGCTCTTTTATTCCTACTACTTGGAAACTTTTGCTCACGCAAAACACTCTCAATCATACCACTCCAACTACTCATCGGACGTCCACTTGCAAGCGTATACCATCAAAATCATTCAAATAAATCTTTTTAACAGCAAACGTCCATTAGACGCATTCGCTTAAGATGGCTCCGAACCATCTTAACTGACTCTAACACACAGCAACTTTTGCTACAACATTTTTGTTCAATTTTACACTCATCATACACTAATCTATTTCGTACCCGATCTCTCTCTCCTGTTTACACCACATACCCCACGTAAAAATCTCATTTTCACAGCAGTCATTTTCCGTTTATGCTTTTGCAACCAAACCCAACATTCACTACCATACATCAATGTAGACACCAAAACTGCATTGTACATAAAACAAATTAATCTGTGTTTACATTTTATCGAGGGGAAACCACTTTCTCAAATATAATACACCAGATTGTACAAATTTTAAGTATGATTGTAGAGGTTGTAGTGATATTTTGTTAATTTAACAGATTTTATACGAAATTTCTAAAATTGTAGAGTTTTTAATCGAGACTTTACGTGTTTTTTTAAGAAATTTTATTTAATTTGTACTTTTTTTGTAATTTTACTAATTACCAACTTACGAAAGTACGTATGAATGTAAAACTATTAAACATTTGTAAAATGTTTTATCATACTGTTACTCGGTTACCTCAATTACTAGCTTTTGTTCATATCTGAATGATATTTTTTTTTCCTTGTCCATGTTTATGTTAGTATGAATAATAGAAAACAAAAGTTGTAAAAACAAAGAGTACCTATGTTTGTTGTATGCGTTGAATAGATAGGTTGAATGATATGTTAAACTAGTTGAAGGTTTTTGCCAAACGTGGCAACCTCGCACAACCTGTTCTTCGACAAGATGATGAAGAAAAGAGAGGAAAAAATCTAGGGAAAAAAAACAAAAACAGAACTCAGAGCTAACACTCTCTGCCACTGATATTTCTCCAGGCTATAAACTTGCCTTAGCCTTATTAGGTTCTCAACTTGCGATCTATAGGTTTCATTTGGTTTTTAAATGATAATGTTTGCTGATATCATACTCACAATTAACGTTTACTGTTTTTGGTAATTGCAATGTTGCCTTGACTTTACATTAATTTTTAATTGTTTTATTAATGGCTTTGTCAAAGGTCTTATAAAATTTTCTTATCATATACTTCTCTGTAATTTCAATATCGTTAAGGATTTCATAAAGAGTTAAATTTTGACTATTTTGCAAGTATTTGTCAACAATTCTTTTCTTTTTATTTTCAATGTAGGTGTTGTTAAACATAAATGGAAATTGTAATGTAGTTACGGCCTTTGTTTATAATTAATTTTTGATAATTTTTATTGATGTTTTATGTTTTATTTTTGCTGTTACCAAATTTTCTTTATCGCATTTTGTTTTTGTAAACTCGAGGACAACTAAAATTTTATTGTTTTATTTTAATGTAAGTTACTATCGAAATTTAAAGAATGACCCTGAATTTCTAAAATTTTATAAGCAATTTTCTACAATTTTAATTATAACGAAAAAAAAAAACTTTTCTTTAAAAAATTCATTTATTTATCGAAAGATGATTTAATCTTTTAAACACATTGCATTGGCTGGTACTACAAGTTAAACTTTTGCGTGTTTTAGTTCAGCTGACGTTAGTTCTGACTATATAACAGTTGCATTATCTTAAAACCGAGCTACTGAATCCATCTTTAAGAATATTATACAGTATCTGTTACAAATGTTTCTGAATTAATCCAAAACCAATTTATACTATTAAACAAACAATTTTTGTATATTTATATGTTTGTGTGTACATTTTATCTAGAAAATATAATAGTTCTACGTTTTCGGGTGCGAGGAAATGATTTAGCGCTAGGTCACAACTATGGAAAAACTTATTTACATTATAAAACTTATTTTTTAATTTCGAAACTCGGTCTTCCTGATATTTAAACCATTGTTTGATGAAGTTATATATATATATATATATATATATATATATATATATATATATATATATATATATATATATGTAGAGTCAGAGTAACTACCGTTTAATATTTAGTACAAAAGTTTAACGGGATACGGTATTTGGGTTGAAAAAATTTATAAAAATGCAAGCATTTACAATTCTATCAATTTATTGTATATTCCAATATTTCGCCAGCAATTTGTGGCTTCTTCAGGGAGACACTAAAAATAATTTTATAATTTTACAATTTTACAATTATGTATAAAACAAGAAATAATTTAATGTGAACTATAGGTGAGAAATCTTACATGTATGATCAGAACACTATAAATGCTATTGTATAATATTTGAATGTTTAGAGTTGATTAATATTCCATATTTTCATCGTCCAACGTAAAATGTACACATTTCATCACAAAACTTATAAATTATCAAATAAATAATACAGTTATTAAAATATATTGTTGTAAAAGTCAGTAGTTAAAAAATAAATAAATAAATAAAATAAAATTGTTAAATAAATAAATAATAAAATACAGTCAAATAATAAAAAAATATAATACTATGTCTAAAGCTACGTTAAAATTTTTTTTGAATAAAGCCTAGAATTTACAAACACAAAAACTCAATGTTCGGTACTGTAATTAAAAAATTTTAAATTAATGCGAGAGCGCAAGTCTATTTTTGAATTTTTTTCGATCGGCAAGTTATTAGTTCATTGACCTGAGACACAAAATTTGAAGGTAGCGCAATTATTTAAAACAAAACAACCTAAGAAGAAGAAGACATATTTAGTATTGATGTATTATCCATTTTCATTATGTTGGCATAACTAGCGATTGAATTTCTAATATCAGATTTGTTATTGATTACACATTCTTTATTTTTTGTTATATGATATGATTCTAACCAAAGTCTTTTGAAATAATTATTTTCCACATCTAATATATACGGATTGTCGTAATCGGCTTTATGTGCATTACTGCGTAGGTGTATTGCATTATATTGTATTGTATTATATTTTTTTATTATTTGACTGTATTTTATTATTTATTTATTTAACAATTTTATTTTATTTATTTATTTATTTTTTAACTACTGACTTTTACAACAATATATTTTAATAACTGTATTATTTATTTGATAATTTATAAGTTTTGTGATGAAATGTGTACATTTTACGTTGGACGATGAAAATATGGAATATTAATCAACTCTAAACATTCAAATATTATACAATAGCATTTATAGTGTTCTGATCATACATGTAAGATTTCTCACCTATAGTTCACATTAAATTATTTCTTGTTTTATACATAATTGTAAAATTGTAAAATTATAAAATTATTTTTAGTGTCTCCCTGAAGAAGCCACAAATTGCTGGCGAAATATTGGAATATACAATAAATTGATAGAATTGTAAATGCTTGCATTTTTATAAATTTTTTCAACCCAAATACCGTATCCCGTTAAACTTTTGTACTATATATATATATATATATATATATATATATATATATATATATATATATATACATATATATTAGGGTGGACCTTAAATGGGGTGAAGTCGAATTTTAACCGGGCCGCCCCTCAAAATGATCCCAAATTAAAAAAAAAATTGTAGTAAAATTTTTTCCGCGTAATATTAAGGTTTAAGGGTGCCGAAATGCACTTTTCTACTTTTTATTTACATAAAATCGGATTTTTACACATTTTGGGACTTCATTTCTTTTCGAGGAAATAGGAGGTTTAAAAAATCAACTCAGCGGTGGAATACAGTCTATAATTACCCGATAATGTGTGGAAATGATTCTGATATTATTCTGAAGAGATTTAAAGATGATCAAACTATCGCTCAAAAGATTGAAAAGCCGTTTTGGGTTAGATGATTAAAAAGATGAAAAAACAATTATATAATTTCAAATCTACAATAAAATTACTAAATCAATTGTTAATTAACTGACTTAATTTTAAAAGTGTTATTATTTAAGGATTTTCAGCAATTTCAAAAATGTGAGTGATTTGGTGCCACATTGGTAGAGATACTATAGGGAGAGTTCGGCCGATAGCCTGAAAATAGTGTGGCAGCTTATCATTACCACACATTATCGGGTAATTATAGACTGTATTCCACCGCTGAGTGGATTTTTTAAACCTCCTATTGCCTCGAAAAGAAATGAAGTCCCAAAATGTGTAAAAATCCGATTTTATGTAAATAAAAAGTAGAAAAGTGCATTTCGGCACCCTTAAACCTTAATATTACGCGGAAAAAATTTTACTACAATTTTTTTTTTTTAATTTGGGATCATTTTGAGGGGCGGCTCGGTTAAAATTCGACTTTACCCCATTTAAGGTCCACCCTAATATACAGGGTGTAACAGAATAACTATTCCTAATTTTAACTGGAGTATCTTGGGCTCAGAATATGAAGATTTAATGCAAATCACTTAGATAAAATATGGCTCCTTACTGAGCTACAGGGTGTTTTATATAAAAATTTAAAAACGATTTTTGCCCAGTACTTTAAAACTATTTGACGTATCCTCATCATACTTGGCAGGAAATGTAGGTACCGTACACCATACTAAATTATGTTAAATAAAAGTTTCTGGCTACTGCCAGTGGCGTACAACAGGGGCAAGTGAGAGGTTGATCCTTCCTAAATTCTACGCCACTGTCGGAATTGTCATTTTAGCACAATTTTTCGATTTTCCAATACTTGCTGTGTAAAAAACATACTCTTTCTTTGTAACGATTAAGTCACTGTTTTTCGAGATATTTAAAGTTAAACATAAGCTGCACCCTTGGAATTTTTTCAAAATTTGCTCAAAAAAATCTGAAATAATTCAGTAAAATAGAGAAAAAAATTAGCTACATAATAAATAAGTAACTTTTTTCTCTAACTCATTCTGATTTGGCTGTAAAAATTATTGAAAATAAAAAAAATAAAATGCAAAAAATATTAATTTTCAATAATTTTTCCATCCAAACCAGAATGAGTTAGAGAAAAAGTTACTTAGATATTATGTAGCTAATTTTTTTCTATATTTTACTAAATTTTTTGAGATTTTTTTGAGCAAATTTTGAAAAAATCCCAAGGGTGCAGCTTATGTTTAACTTTAAATATCTCGAAAAACAGTGACTTTATCGTTACAAAGGAAGAGTATGTTTTTTACACAGCAAGTATTGGAGAATCGAAAAATTGTGCTAAAATGACAATTCCGCCAGTGGCGTAGAATTTAGGAAGGATCAACCTCTCACTTGCCCCTGTTGTACGCCACTGGCAGTAGCCAGAAACTTTTATTTAACATAATTTAGTATGGTGTACGGTACCTACATTTCCTGCCAAGTATGATGAGGATACGTCAAATAGTTTTAAAGTACTGGGCAAAAATCGTTTTTAAATTTTTATATAAAACACCCTGTAGCTCAGTAAGGAGCCATATTTTATCTAAGTGATTTGCATTAAATCTTCATATTCTGAGCCCAAGATACTCCAGTTAAAATTAGGAATAGTTATTCTGTTACACCCTGTATATATATATATATATATATATATATATATATATATATATATATATATATATATATATATATATATATGTGTGTGTGTATGTGCTTTTTTTTTCTTGTTGAAGTACATCATGTATCATCACTTTACTAGTAAAGTGTGTCCACATAACATAAATTTAGAGAATGTTTATAATAAATATTATAATTATAATCATGATAAAATATTTTAGGTTCAGATTTTAGGTGCAATATAATGAGTTTACAAGAATAGACAAACTATGGATATAGTGGTGTAAAACACGTGTGATTCGATGCATTAAAATGCAGAAAATCGACGCATTAAAATAATAGTGCAATTTCCGTAAAAATTATAGAAAATTAAACTACTGCGCACTGTAATGCGGTTGATTTTCTGCATTTTAATGCATCGTGTCACACGGACTTAAAAATCGCAAGTAAAATGCTGTTTTTCAATTACATTATTGCTATGTTACCAGTTATTCCGCATAGTAAACAAATGTTATTTGTAATTATTTCTAGAATTCTATATAAATAATTTCTAATTAATTAAAATTAACCATTTTTTTTTAAATACAAGGTTATATGACAATTACAAAAAACTTAATTTCAAATCACAATAAGTAACTTGTATAATAATAAAATCGTAAATTAAAAAAAGTACAAAATAAATAAAAGGAAAAAAGAAAAAAGTTAATTGCGTTGCGCTTCATTTGTTATATATCTTGTCTTTAATTTATTTCCTTGTAAATTATTTACTGTAAAATATACAACGTTTATTATGTACATTTTTTTAACATAATTTATATTTACTGTAAAATATACGTTTATTAACATAGTAAAAAGTCAAAAGTTGGTGTTAGTCAGTTAAGATGGTTCGGATATGTTGAGCGAATGTCTGATGAACGTTTGGTGAAAAAGATTTATTTGAATGATTTTGATGGTATACGTTTGCGTGGACGTCCGATGAGTAGTTGGAGTGGTATGATTGAGAGAATGGCTTGCGTGAGCAAAAGTTTCCAAGTAGTAGGAATAAAAGAGCATGTATGAGAGTGGAATTATAAATGTGGATGAAGCGAAAGTTGCTTGTTTGGATAGAAATGTTTGGAGGCGACTGATTTCGGGATGATAAAAAGAGTTTGTGTCACACCCTTTTGGGTACATGGCGTGATTGTGTATGTATGTATGTAAAAAGTCTTTCAGAATTCATAATATCATAGGTAATAAAACGACTTTAGTTTTAAGATCTGTATTAATATTTATTCAACAAATTCAACGTCTGTCTTCATCAAGAAAAATGATACAAATGACTTTTACAGTATATAACAAATATATTCATGATGTGAAATTTGAAGATACTCTTAGTATTGCAAAACCAATCAATATTAACAGTAGATTGATAAGAGAAGCAATAGAAATTTATAAAGAAAAAGATAACATCAATCACTATGAAGTGGCATTGATTTAAATAAAATTAATTAAAAATTTATAAATTTTTATGATCTAGTTACTTATTTGTTACCTTTTACATCACTTGTTTCTATGTTCTGTTATTTACTGTAAATGTCATTTGTATCATTTTTCCTGATGAAGACGGACGTGAATTATTAATAAATATTAATACAGAACTTAAACCTAAAGCCGTTTAATTTAATACGTTTATTCTACTTAGTTTTTGCAATTGTATAAATTTACATAATGTTTCATAAATCTAGTTTACAATAGAAAATAAATTGAATGTAAATTTTAATTGATTTTCAACAATTGACTTGTCGTAAATTGCAATTGAATTAAGAATATATTACATAAAGATACGGAATCAATAGAAGCCACTATTATTGTTAGTATACATGACTAGATAGAAAATTAATAGTAGAAATATAAATGTTATTAGAGCGAGCAAGATTTAATAGTTAATAGTTCGTTGAACTTTAAACTAATATTTGTCGATTAAATAATCAGCAATTAGTTTATTTTAACTACACTGATTTATCGAATATTAGTTTTTCTTTATTCGATTTAATAATAAATTAGTAGTCGTTACATGTTATAAGTATCTTGTAGAATTTGTTTTAATAGTATTATTTAAACTTGTAAGCTGTTACTGAAATTATAAATATACATTCATGTAAATATAGCTTATAAATATATTGTTTTAAATTATTCCAAAATTTTTATTGAAAATTTTTTCTTTAATTCTAAATACTGATATATTTATTTATGTATCTAAGGTTATTATTATTACTTTTCCGCATGTTTCCAATGGCAACGTGTGAGAAAGTAATTTTCTCGCATGCTTTAATTATGGAAACGTACTGGAAAAATATTACTTTCTAACCCAAAGATGGGCAATTTTTTTGTCGAGGGCCACATTGGTATCTGCAAAACATCTAGCGGATCACAAGTTGAAAAATGTTATTTTCACAAAAAAAAAAAAACATTGTTCAACGTAATCATATAAGTTTAAATTTGTATGCGGGACTCATTAATTTTCGTTACTTTGCACATCTCTGTTCTAGCACAAACATACATACATACACAATCACGCCATGTACCCAAAAGGGTGTGGCACAAACTCTTTTCATTATCCCGAAATCAGTCTCCTCCAAACATTCCTATCCAAACAAGCAACTTTCGCTTCATCCACATTCATAATTCCTCTTATACATGCTTTTCTATTCCTACTATTACTTGGAAACTTCCACTCACGCAAAACACTCTCAATCATACTACTCCAACTACTCATCGGACGTCCACGCAAATGTATACCATCAAAATCATTCAAATAAATTTTTTTAACCAAACGTTCATTAGACATTCGCTCAACATGTCCGAACCATCAATCAGAAAAACTTATTTTCCAATAAGGTGATAGAAAAAAATGTATTTTTTGGTACTAGGCTTAAAAAGCACAATTAAGTATATGAATTTAGAACTGCAGCAGCATCTAAAATTGACAGTAGGATAACCATGTACTTAAAATACAAGTTCATGTTAATAATTAATTTTATTCATTGTATATCTCTCATATTAAAAAAATTGTCCTAAAAATATATGTAATAGATCTAAAATAAAACTATTTTAGGTTAAAGTTCTGTAATAATATTTATTTATAATCGACGTTTCGACGAACTCAACGTACGTTTTTATCAGGATAAATAACATTACAGTAAATAACTTGTTTCTATATTTTGTTATTTACTGTCATTTATCCTGATGAAGACAATATTATTACAGAACTTTAACTTAAAACAGTTTTATTTTTTATTTTTAATATAAGTAATGAATTCTGAAAGATTTTTTACTATTATCAGCGAACATTTTCAACTATTACTTTGATAACGGTAGTTTGAAATTTTATATTAAAAAGTTACAGAATTATTAAAATTTTTCTTGAAGAGAGTACGACATTTTGGTATGAATACAAATATATTTTTTTTTAAATATTGAGATCAATAAATCATTTTTATTCTACAAAATCAAGTTAAATTCTAAAATAAAATCATAATAACGAGAGTTACACATATAGAAATTCAAGGGTGGTCTGATCAAAACAGGAAATTTCATTCAATGACCAAGTCATAGCACCCGCCATATTTGAAATGACTATCAACTCGTTACATACGTAAATAGAATCATTTCGAACTTGTAAAACTCTTCCATAGTTTTCGAACACTTTGGAAATAATATCCATATCATGAATGCACTTGGACGCGCGCGGCGCTGTATTTGTGTGACATATGGCGGAGAATTTCACAGGAACAAAAAATAGTTCTACTAGGCTGTGACGTAAAACAGATAAACACACACGGAGAGAGAGACAGAGAGAAAGAGAGACATTTAGAAAAGTCGGCTTTATTATGTTCCTTAGTTGTGTGTGCATTGAGAAAAAAACTCAATCCACCACGGATATGGGGAAATATGAACTTGAGAAGATATGACGGTAAATTGGAATTTACAAGGGTTTGGCTCTATTTTCGCTGGCGATCAATTTAGGTTAGAAACAAGATTAAAAGTATATAGGTAAACCCATATATAGACCACTTTGACATTATCACATAAATGATAAGAAATAGGAATAAAAAAATTTTTCATCAAAAGTTGGCATCATTGTATTTTGATAATATATAATATTATAGGCGCTAAGTGTATCTTCTGTAAAAATTTCATTAAAATCGGATAAATAATGCGGGCATAACAAATTTTTAAAAATTTTAGTAATTTTTTTTCTCAGAAAGTTGGCAACACTGTATTATATTAAAATTACGTAATTTATATGGGCACTAGTAGAATCTTTCCTGAAAATTTGATCAAAATCGAATAAATAATGTAGCCACAATGAATTTTTAAAAACTTTAGTAATTTTTTTCTCGGAAAGTTGGCATTAATGGAAAAAACCAAAACCACATGACCATCTTGGGCACTAGACAAATTTATCCTGAAAATTTCATTAAAATCGGTTGAACCGTCTAGGAGGAGTTGCGAACACAAAATTTTGTCTGACGACCGAGCGAGCTGACGACGCACATCCATACACCCACATAAACTAAGTTCAGATTCGTCATCTAGAGGCTATATGAAGGATTTCTACATACAAATTTTTTTTTTTGAAAATGTTACAGACACCGTACCAAACGCTATACCACTTTTTCCTTGCAGTCAAAGTGGTAAAAAGTAAAATGTTTCTGTACTTTATATAAGTATCTATATACCTTCGTTGCACTTGAGTTTTTTAAAGATTTTAGAGGATTATAGTAGAGTTATCTTGTTAAATCTGAAGATTGAAAAGGTTAAATTAGGTTGTAAATCTAAAAATAGTTATGTTATATAATGAACAAAGAATTGAGGAGGTTTTTAGTCGAGTATTCTACGAAATTATTTTACTAAAGAGGAAAATAACATCCAAATATATATGTTGTGGTTTTATAATTTTGGTTTCTCTGTTCCTAGAAGTATTTATAATGAGAGACCGGTTTTGTGAATATATTTTAAACGTAAACTATAAGTTTATTTGAAAAATAGAGTGAACTCAAAATTACTAACAATAAATTGCAGTCATTTACAAATATATACTGGAATTCTGTACAGAACTTATAGCGTTACAAAATGTTCTATCTGTTTCTAGTAAAACGAATTTTTCATTTGACAGTTAAAGACAAATATTCCATAGTGCTACAACTTTATAGAATTCCACCATTAAACTGATACTACAGCTCGATTTTTATGTTTTGTAGTTCATAAGTTAGTTCTATTGTTCTATTCAGTTATGGTGTTTTCTTTGTTCAAATTTTCATAAATAATTTACATATTTGTCAATAAAATAATACGTTAAATATATAATAATAGTATATTATGTCACGAGGAGCAGAAAGCAAGCTTTATTGTGTGAGACAGAGCCAAGGCCAAGCAATCTAAACGAAACTAAAAATAAGTAACCTTAATCTTACTAACAAATGTAAAACATTATATATTTGTTGTGTGTTTTGTGAATTAATCTTTCTTTAGTCGAATATGCAATTTCTGACAAATCACACATTTTCAATAATTAAATTCAAACAAAAATAAACACTGCAATTGTCACTATATCATTTTCAATATACTGTTCAATAATATTCACATTATTGTACTAGTAACATAATGACCTTCTTTTATATATTCAATATGGCAATGTAATACCAATATTTCAATACGCTTGAAGAAAAACTATCTAATTTTATAGGATTACAAAAATAACAATACGAAAATTTAGAACCTATCTTATTACAGCGAGTATCAAGTTTATGGAAGATTTTTATGTGATATTTTTAGAAACTTTGTAAGATAAAATCCAAGGCCTGTATTCTCACCTCATTTATAAAAGTGATTTTTGCTAAAAGTACTTTTAACGTTCGTTTAAAATTATTTATTAAGCACTTTATAATAGTTTACTTAAATTTTATAATACCAAATATAATAAAAATGATCGAAAATAGTAAAATTATTTATATTTGATGAAAAACATAAGCAAAAACTTATTTTGAAATAAATGATAGAAGCACTTTTTCACGAAAAAGTGAGGTGAGAATACGGGCCTTAGTTTTTCCGAACAATTAAAAAGAAAGATATTAAAAATATCTAATTTCAACTACAATACTAATATTTTATAGTATGCCTTCTTCTGTACTACAAAAGTTAATAAAATTCAACACCAAATTTCATTTATATATAAATTTATTTTCCATTCATATTTTCTATTGAAATTTACATTCATTATTTATACAACTGTCTTTTTGTTTGTTTTCTATTATAAATTGACCACGTTTTCCTCCCATAACCAATAAAACTGGACACACCAACACCAACGCATAAAGATATGGGTGACAATTTATATTATCGCGAGTTTGTTTTCAAATAAGGCCGGAAGTAACTACCGTTATTAAATAAATATCGTCTTAGATAAGGTACAAATTTGATTTCGTTTAAAAGCGATTTTATTTACATATATTTTTTAGAACTAGTTTTTCTAATACGATAATTATTCTTGGAATAAATTTAACATTATTGTAAAAGTATTCTGAAATAAATGTGTTATCCTTATTAAATATCTTAGTTAATTATGTTTTTATTTTATTTTGAAATTTCATTTGATGATAGACAGATGTAATTCCTAATTTAGTAGTTAGTTTAGTAACTTTAGTGAGTCATAGAGTCAATTGTCTTTGAGCCCACTAGAAAAAAGAAAAGTTAAATATTAATAAAATTACAAAAATAAATTTCATATTCTTAATTACATATGACGTATTATATTAGGTTATAGTGTTTTGATTTTTTGCTTAAATCGCCATTAATTTATGAACTAATTAAATTATTAGTTAATGCATTGACCTAGCCGGGGATTGGACCCGAGACCTTCTGCTTTCGCGGGGTTCAAACCCCCGCCAAGTGGCTTTGCTAAATTCAGGGAATCGTGTAATTTATCAAAATGTTTGTACATCAGTTTATTTTATTCATTAGAAATATACTAATAATGTAATTAGCTAATGATATGTATTTATCAGGTTATTAACATTATTATCATTAACCTTTTTAATTACCCATTGAAAATACAAAAAAAAAGTAAATAGTATAGTACATATACATATTTATATTACTATTATGAAATTGTTTTATATGGATAATACCCTGTTGGACGGAAGGCCTTCCCCAATTATTAACATATTTTTCATTAATAAAATAAATTGATATACAGTAAGATCCCGCTTAACGCGGGGTATACGTTCCATCAAAGTAAAGCGTTATACGAAACAGCGTTAAACGAGGTCATATCATCATGTAAATAATGGGGTTAGGAGAAAACGGGTAGAAAATTAAAAAATTGTTCAGATATTTTGTCACTTACGTTCATTAAATATATTTTTTATAACAATACAACAACAGAGGCCCGTATTCTCACCTCACTTTTTCGTGAAAAAGTGCTTTTATCATTAATTTCAAAATAACTTTTTGCTTCTATTTTTCATCAAATATAAATAATTTTTCTATTTTTGATCATTTTTATTATATTTGGTATTATAAAATTAAGATAAACTATTATTAAGTGCTTAATAAATAATTTTAATATATAAACATAACAAATGGATATATAAAAATATGTAAATAAAATTCTAAGTCACCATTTAATGTTTGAGATCATTCAGATTTTTCTGCATTTCCAATTTTCTGCCTTTTTATCAAGAAGGTATCTAATGTCATTTGCGTTTTTCTTTTGCGCTCTGTTAGAAGTTGTCAATAAGTGGACAAGGCATCCATGACACCCCCCAATGCCATTTTCAATAAATTGATCCATAATTTCCGTTATAGTGACTAAATTCAGCTGAATACACTATTCCAAAAAAACCACGTTAAACCGAAACAGCGCTAAGCGGATCAGCGTTAAGCGGAATCTTACTGTACCAACATTTTATTAAATCTTATTTATACCAAAAACTGCAGACTATTCTATTTTCAACTTTTTGATTTTTCAATAACTGCATATATTTAAAAATAACAGCTGAGTAATTTTAGCAAACAGAACCAAAATATTTGTATAGCAGATATATTATCAATTATTTTTAACAAATCCCTAAAAATAAATCAAAATCGCACATCGTAAACTATAATTTAATTACTAATTACACCATATAATAATCACCCATTACAATTACCTGCCTATCATGTTCCCTACTCATACAAGTATTTAATTATTTCATCATATATACAATGCACAACCATATAACATTGCATTGACTGCTATAACATCCTGTGTGCGTTATAAAACTATCAACATTAGTTTATAAATTCACCACTATGCATACCTGGCGTGACACGCACATGATTGTTTATTTCGATCGGAGATTTTAATAAATTCCGGAAGTTTACAAAACGCACTGTATCCGGTTACCGCGGCATGGGGTAACCAAAGCAGATTAAAAATATGAAAGGGGTTCCCCTTTTTAAATCTAGGTTTATGGTTTTTGGTTTATATGGTTTGTTTTTTTTTTAATGGTTTTTAATGGTTATGGTTGGACTAGGATGAGTAATGAATGATTTTGTTTTTGTTTTGTTTATCTAGTAGTACATTAAATTTTAGTGGATGAATGATGATGTTGTTTTTTTGTTCAGTACTTGGTACTTCCTTTGTTTAAATTAAGTTCAGAGTAATGAATTCAATGTGGATAGTTGATGGATGTACCATATGAAATTTTTGTATTTGTTTTGTAGAAGATATTTTTCAAGTTAGAGTTTAGAGTTTAATTATGTTTTGTTTGGTTATGATATTAAAATGTACCATAATTATAATATCAAATTATTTTTAGAATTCGTGTTGAATCATATTTTTGCTTAAATCGTTAAGCTTTGTTAAGTAAAATACAAAAAAATATATATTACTGTTATAAGTAACATAGTTTTGTTTACAATTATTTTGTATAATTATATGATCACGTTGTAAAAATCTACTAATTTTCTTAATATTTCACTTTTGTTTACACAGTTTATTTATGTGAAAGTAAAGATAGTAAAAAATAATTTTTAAACATGATTTTCCTACAAAAATATTAATTTTTCGTCAAGTAGTATTAGTAGTAGTATTAGTCAATAAGTATTTCTCATTTGTGTTAAACTTGATCCATATGACAATTTAAAGAAAATATATTTAATTTTGTATTTCACACGGTTACCAAAACCCGGAAAACCTTGAAAAGTCAAGGAAATTAATTTGTAATCAGGGAAAAAAATTTGATGACAAAAATTAATTTCAGTTTTAGGAAAATTTATTATAATATGTGATTTGTGATTTTGATTAAATACTTAATTAACAGTCGATGTTCGTATAATTTTTATTACTCCTCATCATAGAAGAGCATGTATGAGAGGAAGTATGAACGCGGATGAAGCGAAAGATGCTTGTTTAGATAGGAATGTTTGGAGGAGACTGATTTCGGGATAATGAAAGAGTTTGTGTCACACCCGTTTGGGTACATGGCGTGATTGCGTATGTATGTATGTATAAACTATCTATTTCTCGCATTCTTAAAATACAAAAGTTTAAAATTTACGATTATTTCCAAAAAAAAACTAGAGATTTTGAAAGAATTAACTTGAATATTTTCAATTTAAAATTAAATAAAATGTTTATAAACTTCTTAATAATAAAATTATAATGTAACTTCAAAAGAAACTCCATTTCAGTAACTGTATATATTTGCAATATATCTGTTAAATATTAATCCATCTTATAAAATTTCAATATTTATGCGTATGATATGATGAAATTATCTTAAAACACATTTTACGTTAGCCAAAACAAACAAAATTATAGATGTTATCGATCACATTCTGATGTAGCCCACAAATATTATTAAGAAACTGCATATTTCTCTAGCCTCATACCTCGTATATACCTAACAGGAAGTTAAAATATGTTTCTGGTCTATATTTTAATCTAAAAATAGGTAAATGCCTATATTTTCATTGGACGATTCAAGCTTTTTTCAAATTTAGACGCCAGTCGACAAGACTGTCTTTGATTATTATTTTAGTTTTATTATTTTTTAACCAAACAGATGGAATCTGAAACATAAGGTAGATTATATGAGTGATATAAAGTTTACATTAAAAATCCATATATTATATATATTTACTGCAGGAAAAAAATTAACGACTTCTAACGGTAAAGTTTACGTAAATTATAGTTGGAAAAGATATAGTTATGTTGTGACATTTTAAAGATAACTGCGGCAAATAGAACATAATTCACAAACACTAAGTAAAAAATGTAGAGATATACGCACGTATATGTAGAATTATATAAGTAAATTGAATTTTACATATTTATGATTATGTTTCTTCTCGAATTATATAGTCACACATTTTTTTTCCAAGATAATTATAGACCACGTTTGTACAAACAACAAGATTAGAAGTATATGGGTAAACCTATATAGAGACCACTTTGATATTTCTCGGAAAGTTGGCAACACTGTATTTTAATAATATTATAATTTATGTTGGCACTAGGAGAAACTTTTCTGAAAATTTGATCAAAATCGAATAAATGATGTAGCCACAATGTATTTTGGTAATTTTTTTCTTGGAAAGTTGGCAACACTGTATTTTGTTAAAATTACATAAATTATATGAATACTAGGAGAATCTTTTGTGAAAATTTTAGTAAAATCGGTTAAATAACATGGCCATAATAAATTTTTTAAAACTTTAGTAATTTTTTTCTTGGAAAGTTGGCAACACTGGACATTAATAAATTAATATAATTAATGGGAGTATTAGGGAAATCTTTTCTGAAAATTTGATTAAAATCGGATAAATAATGTAGCCAATATGAATTTTTAAAAACTTTAGTATTTTTTTTTCTCGGAAAGTTGGCATCACTGGAAAAAACCAAAACCACATGACCATCTCGGGCACTAGGCAAATTTATCCTGAAAATTTCATTATAATCGGTTGAACCGTCTAGGAGGAGTTGCGGCCACAAAATTTTGACTTACGACCGAGCGAGCGAGCTGACGACGCACATCCATACACCCACATAAACTAAGTTCAGATTCGTCATCTACAGGCTATATGAAGGATTTCTATACAATTTTTTTTTTTTTGAAAATGTTACAGACACCGTACCAAACGCTATACTACTTTTTCCTTGCAGTCAAAGTAGTTAATGAATTTGTTCGTAGAAAAGGATTATTTCACAATTACGTTGAAAAACCTACATGTTTATTTAACATCCTCTATCCTCATTACATACGATTTCTTTTCAATAATTTTTCTTTTATATAAACATAAAATTTCTGTGGGTTGTACATGCATACAAATCAATTCAGGCGCCATTCATTTGTTATTCTCATTCATAATAAAGATGGAAAAAATATTATGTGCGTGTGTGTGATTATTAACACATGCATATAAGCGGCAATATTTCTTTAGTAATTTCATAATTATATAAATTGTTTTTACAGTTTCCTTGGCATCTTTAAATTGGATAAATATTACTTTTGATTCGTAGAAGAAAATGTCATGTTGAGTGTTATAAATGTAAAGATTTTTTTTTTGAATGTCATTTACGAAAATAGAACAAGAAAAATGTCAGGTTTCTCCTGTTTTAAGGATTTAATATATTTGTATTTCCTTCTGTAAATATAAAATAAAACTAAGGTATTCAAGATAAAATTTTATTTTTGCAATTTTAGATGGATTTGGCATTACTGCACACATTTTTAATAACTTGTACGGAACCCATTCATTCCACTCAAACGCGTCTTGTCAAGTAATGTTAAATCCAATTTTTTATAATTACCAAGGCTCGGTTGCATAAAGCAATGTTAAACTCTTTGTAAGTTAATCAATTAGTTAACATGCAAACTGACCAATCAATATGAGATGGTTTTAAAACAGTTGACAATCCACTTGCCTAATTAACTAAATGATTAAGTTAACAATGTTTTGTGCAATCGGACTTTAATCATTTTAATGGAAATTAATCTGTATTTCATATTTGGTGTTAGTCAGTTAAGATGGTTCGGACATGTTGAGCGAATGTCTAACGAACGTTTGGTTAAAAAGATTTATTTGAATGATTTTGATGGTATACGTTTGCGTGGACGTCCGATGAGTAGTTGGAGTGGTATGATTGAGAGTGTTTTGCGTCAGCGAAAGTTTCCAAGTAGTAGGAATAAAAGAGAATGTGTGAGAGGAATTATGAATGTGGATGAAGTGAAAGTTGCTTGTTTGGATAGGAATGTTTGGAGGCGACTGATTTCGGGATGATGAAAAGAGTTTGTGCCACACCCTCTTAGGTACATGGCGTGGTTGTGTATGTATGTATGTATATTTCTTTTCACAAACATTTTCAATTAAAACTGTTATTTATATTTGAAATTTTTCGTTATTATTTTTAAAATTTCTAGAGCCTTTATGTAGATTTATAAATCAGATATAATAAAAATATGCAAAAATTGTTTGCAAAGAGAATTAGATTTTTATTTAATTCGAAAAACCGACACAGCACTGTTGTTGCTTATTAAATCCATATTCGCTTGAACATAATAATGTCAAAAACAGCTGATTGGGGTATATTTATCCTCGCGCAAGTACTTAATTTAATCATCTAACTATAGTTTACATTATTATTTCTCTGTACAATATATAAGTTTTTTTTTCAAAGACAGAAAAAAATACAATATATATATATATATATATATATAGGTACATAAGTATGAATAACATCACGAACAGATGATTTTTAATTGGTTTCATTAAATAATAAATACGTTTATATGGATGTATAAAAGTAGAGTGTGCAATTATATATTAACGTAATACAATTCAAGGTTATTATTGTATAGTAACTATATAGTTGAAAGTAGGTCTAGATCTATAATCATAAATAGAGATACAAACATTGATATTAATCGAATAGAAAACATCAAATACAGATCACTTTCTTTTTCATTAAAATTCATTTCAAAACCGTGTTGTCCATTTCTAATATTTTGCATAATTATAATAGGTAGTGGTAAAGACATTGAAGTATTTCATAATAATTCTAATTTTAGGAATTTTCCTACAAGAAAAATACGATAGTTTAGTAAAACTTTACTTTACAGTTACCAAATGTATTTACTTCAAACTTTACAGACTGTTACATATACTATTAACGTAGTAAAAAATCTTTCAGAACTCATTATATTAACATAAAACGGTTTTATTTGCTATAAATATCATTTGTATCTTTTTTTTTCCTGAGGAGTTCGTCGAAACATCGATTAATATCTATTAATATAGAACTATAACATAAAGACGTTTTATTTGAATAATAATATTATTTTATGCAGTAACTACTTTGTGTATTTTTTTTTCCAACAACTGATACAGATTAAACAAAACAATTATGAAATAAAACAAAATATATTATATCAATATAAATATTATGCGAAGTGTAATTATTATTTTATCACAAACTTTCTTAGAATGCAATTACAAAAATGACACATTTAATGATAATGTCCAATAAAGACGTTCCTTATGTTATAAATTATAAAAGAATGTTCACTAAATAATCTTCAATTCTTAATAAAAAATTATTCACTCTTTCATATACAATAGATAATATAGTAATATTAAATTGTTGTCAGAGAAATTAAATAATTTTATTATATTAAGATTCTGCGAAATATCTCTGAGTCATAAGAATAAAATAATTTGTTGTTAAATATTTGTTAAAAACTTAATTTTATAGGAGTATTATTTATTTCTATATTATTTGCTTTACCTTTATGGTAAGACCAATTATAATTTTTATATTAGTACATCATTATATTGTTTACTGTTTATTGCAAAATATGATGTACTGAGTCAGCTACAACTCACATGGCTAACTGTATTATATAATCAATATGTACTTGAAATTTTTCCAATTTTTTTTTCGTATTCGAAACATATAAGTAATTAAAATAAAAAAAGCTTTAGAATTAAATAAAATATATAGGTACAAAACTTAATCCTAAAGCTTTTTTATTTTAATATAATAAATTCTGAGAGATTTTTTTACGGACTTCTCTGTATCCTTTTAGGGGGCAATAGTACATCTCAAAAGGAGTAGATAAACCTTAAAACACCTTAGTTAAAGTCTCATAAGCGAGAAAATAATTCTTTTAGTTTTTACATTAAACGATTAATCTGTTTTGAACACTAGTAATTTACTAATTAATCAGCATTGTCCACTACAAAATATGTTCGAAGTTATCACCATGTTGTTGTATACAAAGTCTCGCTGTAGAAGTCCAAACTTTGTTGACGAATAAAAAAAAATAATAGTAAAATTTTTAGTCATCCAAAGGTGATAGTAAAAGTGAGTTACTGATAACAACTTCACCTGTCAAATAACAAATGTAACAAGATTAGAAGTATATGGGTAAACCCATATATAGACAATTTTGACATTTCTTGGAATGTCGACAACACTGTATTTTAATAATATTATAATTTATGTGGGCACTTGGAGATACTTTTCTGAAAATTTAATCAAAATCGAATAAATAATGTAGCCACAATAAATTTTAAAAAAAATTGTGATTTTTTTCTCGATAAGTTGGCAACACTGTATTTTGTTAAAATTGCATAGTTTATTTAGGCACTAGGAGAATCTTTTATGAAAATTTGATTAAAATCGATTAAATAAAGTGATCATAATAAATTTTTAAAAATTTTAGTAAATATTTTTCTCGAAAAGTTGGCAACAATGTATTTTGTTAACATTACATAAATTATATGATTAATAGGAGAATCTTTTGTGGAAATTTGAGTAAAATCGGTTAAATAACATGGCCATAATATATTTTTAAAAACTTTAGTAATTTTTTCTCTTTTACTAAAGTGTCTTAAGGTTTATCGACTCGTTTTGAGATGTACTATTTCCCTCTAAAAGGATACAGAGAAAATCGTATAAGTAATTATTTTATTGCATTTTTTTCGTAATTTTGTTTGTTTTCTTTTCTTTTTTTTTTTCATAAAGGCTACTTTTTGTAAATTTACAATTAACGTACTAATGATTAATTTTATAATATTTTTTAATTATTTTGCTAGAAAATCTTTTTTGAAACAAGTGCTTTATCATTTCAAAATTAATATTTAATCTTGTTTTTCATTAAGTTTAAATAGTTTTCTATTTTGATTATTTTTTATTAAAAGTGAGATTAGAATATGCAAACCAATTTTTTTGTAACTGGTTAACATAAAAAAATACTTAAATTTTTAATTTATCTCACTTTAAAACTTGAATTTGAAATAACTGTACATTTTCTTGACTATACTAATATATAAAAAATAAAATTAGAATTAATCTAATATTAGCAATATTTTTGATCTATCACTATAGTTACAAATTTTTTTCTTAAGTAATTTTACTTAAATTATTAATTTATCTTTTAAATTGTTCAAAGATTTTATCTATATTATGTTTATATACTTGTATTTTTAATGAAATATTTTAAAACTAAACCGTTTATTATCTGAATATTACAAGGAATTATTTTATCTTTTATGATAAAGCTACCACCTACGACAAAAAGTATTAAATATCAACATTTTTTTGTGTTTCAATTTACCTTGCTCGATTTGTGTAAAAGATTTGACCAGGCAATTTAATTATATTTTAAATTGGTTTTTTTATTATAAATATTTATATATTTTAACTACAGTTGACTTTAAACAGACAAAAAAACATCGATTTCAAATTTTATTGGCATAATTATTATTGTTATAGCATCAATTACTTTTTTTTAATTTAAATTTAAACTAAACTAAGTTTTACATTTTTACTCGTGCTATCATATAATTTTATATCCGAATTGTTACTTTCATTTAATTGTTTAGTTAAGTTGAAATTTTTTTCTGGTGAAAAAAGAAAGTTTTAAATATCCAAATCAATGTATCTTTTACGTAAATACTTTTTTTTTGTTTAGAAAAAAAAAATTACTGGTCATTGTCCGACAAATAACTGTAAAAATATTCGCATTAATACACATCGTAATTTATTTTGTTTTTTTCTTTAACAATTTGTTTTATTATAAATATGTTGTTTTATTGTTAAACAAATTTATTTAATAGGTAACTAGAAGATAATTGTAAGGCATACACTTAAGGTTGTTGTCGTTTCATCAAGGTGAAATTAAATTTACTGTTATAAAGTTAAAACTGTATTTTATATTTGCGAAGTTTATAACCTGACATAATAAAATGAAAAGTTGTAAACTATATGTACGATCATGTATATGTACATAATAAAATATATGTTTTATTTTTTTCCATATATATATATATGTATATTCTGCTGTAGCTGTAGGATATTTTATAAATTTATGTAATTTTCTATATAAAATTCTATATATTCTATATATTCTGCACCTGAGAAAATTACACGGCTGATAAATTATTGAAATGGAATTTTGTAAAATAAATTTATTTGATAGAAGTTTATTATTTAATTTATATTGTAGATTGTTCGTCGAAATAAGTACGGATATACGGAGATCTATCGAGATCTCAAAAACTATAAGAGAAACAACATTGGTTATATTAGATGTAATTTTATTATTATTAACAAAATGAAACTATAGGTCACATTAAGTCTTTTGTTTGTAATAATAATAATAATATTTACTTAATGATGTTACTTTAGCAAAAGTTTTCTTCATATTATCAAACTTAAAAAATAGCCCATCGAATTGTATACATAGTTGATTTATTGGTCAATTTACTAGAAGTTCAAATCTAATTGAACTTTCATCAGACGATATTCAATCAATCGACGCATACTTCAATCATTTATTGCAATAGATTTGATGTCAGTTAAATTTCAATCCAAATTTTTTCAAAGCAAATTAAAACGAATTTAATTCATTTTTCTATAGAAATTCTAATCTTTAACTTTTCAAATTACAGTATTTCCGATAATATCTTTTTGTTTATATGTGTTTGTTATATGTACGTAGTAGGGTCATATTTTTACGCACCTCCTAAAACAAAACTTTATTAAAAAATAAATTTTTTGAGCCAAGTTTCATCAAAAAATATTGATATTAACCTGTGCCCCACTCAAGTTGAAATTTAAATGGAGTTTAACAAAGGTTTTAGATAGTTTCATATACAGGGTGTAACAGAATAACTATTCCTAATTTTCAGAAATGATAGAGGGCACATAAAGAAACATTTTTTATTAATAAACTAGTGACCGGCAATTTTTTTTTGTATATGGTGGTCGTAACTTCGAACAATGGACTATTATTTCTAATAAAATATGTAGTGTATCTTGGCACCGAAAATGTTCCGGACACTAGTTTATTAATAAAAAATGTTTCTCTAAGTGCACTCTATCATTTCTGAAAATTAAGAATAGTTATTCTGTTCCACCCAGTATGACGCGTTATAACTGCCGCGATTTTCGACAATTCATAATTCCGTGATCCTAATAGAATATTAAAATTGTTGAGCAAAACAGAACTTTTAATTTTAATACAGACACACACAGGAAAAGCCGCGCGCACAAAAAAAAACGCGCCGCGAGGGAATATGGTTGGTGAGGGCTGTAGCCGCCATTTTGTTTTTTTTTCTTACGAAAATATAGGATTTTATTGTACATTAACTAATGAACAAAACTAGTTAAACCCCATTCTAAAAAAAAGCACTTTTTCTATGAGAAAAAAAATCCCAAAGTTCACTTAATTTTCAGGTTAAAGTACGGCAACCTCCTTTTAATTTGAATAATTTCATGTTTGACATTTTACAATAAAAACAAATTATTTATATCTAAAAAAATTCAGCTTAGCTGATATTTAAAATCAAAATTTATTAGTAACTAACTCGATATAAATAATAATAACAACGCCGTCGACTAGAAATGATTTGAAGCATACATAAATATACGAGTCGTATAGATGCAAAACTCACTATTTGCAAATTTTAAGTTCTGAGATATTTGCAAAAAACTGTTTTAGCGTAGTGTAATTGTATTTTGATGATAAAATCTTGTTACTAGATGGCAATACTTATTTAAAATCGTGAATCATTGGTTTTTTACATCATTAATTCATACAAAGTAACTGTTTGCTTTCCACCAATAAAATTTTTATTGGTGGAAAGCAAACAGTTACTTTTGCATCTAAACTATCAACGCAAATAGTGAGTTTTGCATCCAACACTAAACTTTAAAGAGTGTTTCTCATATTAAATACTGAGTTTTTTTCTAACTAACCTAAATATCGTATTCCTTGTAAAATTCTACGTCCAAATTTCGCATAATCTCATTTTTCACTTTTTGTCATATAGTGAGTTTTGCATCTATACGCCTCATATATAAAATATGAAAATGCAGTCATCCATGTATTTCTATAATTATCCGCGCATATAACCTCTCCGTGTAGCTTTGTTTGATTCCATGGCAGGAAAACATAGAACACCCCCCCCTCCCCCCTAACAACGCCATCATTAGTTCGCTTATCAAAAATAGAGACAAAACAAAAACAGAGACAATTCGTTGGACGTGAATGGTGTCTCCACATGGCAGACTACTATCACGAAAATGTCGACGGCGGGACAGAGATAACGCCTCCGTTATATTTAAATTATTGTATTTATATATTTAAATATGTGTGTGTGCTCTATGGTGTGATGATACATCATTGTAGAATTCTTTCTCCGATCTCTGCACGATTGTTTTATTTGAATTGAACAGTTCTATGAATTGCTTTGCGGTTAAACGTTAAAGGAACAAACAATTTTGTATACGTATTTAAATAGATTTATCTCGGTAATAACTATATGTTTGTATAGGGTGTTTGACAATTTGAATATTTTTATTTTGTGTACTTTAGCAAAGCTAAGGTTATCCCAGTGAGTAAATTGTTTCCAAAATGTTGATACAGATTTAGAAAATAAAGTAATGGATGACTTTCACAATATTATGAAATAAATTTCATTCGTATCGTAAATACACTAAACATATGAGGCGTATAGATGCAAAACTCACTATTCGACAAAAAGTGAAAAATGAGATTTTGCGCGATTTGGACGTAGAATTTTACAAGGAATACGATATTTAGGTTAGTTAGAAAAAAACTCAGTATTTAATATGAGAAACACTCTTTAAAGTTTAGTGTTGGATGCAAAACTCACTACTTGCGTTGATAGTTTAGATGCAAAAGTAACTGTTTGCTTTCCACCAATAAAAATTTTATTGGTGGAAAGCAAACAGTTACTTTTTATGAATTAATGATGTATAAAACCAATGATTCACGATTTTAAATAAGTATTGCCATCTAGTAACAAGATTTTATCATCAAAATACAATTACACTTAGCTATAACAGTTTTTTGCAAATATCTCAGAACTTAAAATTTGCAAATAGTGAGTTTTGCATCTATACGACTCATATAGAACTTGCATAGAAATCCGTTGTTGAACAATGAATGAGGAATATTATGGACAAATAAGGCTCTTCAAACTACACCTTGCCAATAACTAAAATAAAAAAAAGCTTTAGGATTAAGTTCTATATATATTAAAATCGACGTTTTGGATATACTCTACGTATATTATCATCAGGAAAAAATATACAGAATTTAATCCTAAAGCTTTTTTATTTTGAAAGTGGCTATTTATACATACGGTATGTATACACAATTGGCTATATACATACAGTATTTTTACGTAATTGGCTATTTAGGGTAGGTTAGGTTAGTAGGTTGGTTAAGTTTTTTTTTTTTTAGTATGTATAAATAGCCTCATCCTTTTATTTTAATATAAGTAATGAGTTTCTTTAAATTCTGTTATATTTAATTTGCAAAATTAAAAATTTTCTGATTACATATAACTCAACATGTTTCTTAAATATTCCTATAGGATTTTATGTATATAAAAACAAATAATTATAAAAATCTATTCAGGCAAAAATACGTTGCGAGAAAACTAGCTTTAAAGTTTTTAAATCCCTATTTGACGGCCGTATACGCACTCTCGTTTTTCGCTATAACTTCGAAATTTTTGCGAATCCGGAAAAACCGTTGCGGCTACACATTCTACACATTGCATTAATTTTATGCAAAAAAATAATAGATTTTTTTCAATACAGTATACTGGATATACCCCCTTAAATTCTGATTACAGTCACTCATATTTAATTTGCCAAAATAAAAATTCTACGATTACACTTTAAATTTCATAGCAAAAATCACATAATTTTCTCTGTAATGTAAGTTTACTACATTTATTCTGTAAATGTCATAAAACTATTATAGAATTAAAATATTACATAAAATAAAATAGTAGATTTGCATATTTTTTGTATATTATCATAAAAGTTTATTTAAATTTGTGCTGCAACAGTAATATTATGTATTTTTCCATATTACTTGTGTAACACTAAAATTATAATTATAATTATATTATAATAAGCATTTTTACAGAATAATTTAAGTAATATTACATATAATATTCAGTAATATTACAACTTCTGTAGAATTATACTTTATGTCAAATTACACGATATGACAAGACATTTTTGTTACCCTTGGCTTTTTATATAGTACAATTACGTAAAAAAAAACTTAACATGTTTCTTAAAATCTTCTTATAGGATTTTATGTTTATAAAAACAAATTTTCTAACAACCTATTCCTGATTTAATAAAAATCTAATCTTAGTAAAAACAAATAATTAAAAAAAATCCATTCATGAATAGAAACTTCCAAAGGCAATAATCATTATCCAGAAGCATTCAATAGTCATTTGTCTATCAGCTGCCGACATAACGTAGCACCATTGCATTAGTAAACCGTAAAATGTTACGTTTAAAAAACTTGTCGATGCATACAGAATTTCAAATAGTGTCGGTATATCTTCTAAGTTCCGACTTCAATTCAAAGAGTTAAAACGGAGGCCAAGCCGGCCTACGATAAAAACCAGATTGCGACTTATCGTTGTTCAGATGTTTCGGATTTTATAAAACGAGGTGAAATAACTGTATAATCGTAATCAAAAATGTAAAATGATTAAATGATTCCTCAGCATATGCTGATGATGGACACTTAATTATTAAATAAAGGTTTTATAGCTTATGCTTATATGTATATGCCCGCATAATAGAAACAATTTTTTTTTATTTTAATATAAATATATTTGAATTATGTCTGCTTAAAATGAATAATTTATTTTGATATTTTTCTTCAATAAAAACGGAAAAATGATTATACAGTAGAATTTATTTATATAAAGGCCTATCGACACATACTTTGAACCGATAATACACAAACACAGTTTTCAGTTCAGTTCACTGTTAAACTATTAATTTTGATCAATTTTAATACGAAATAAAGTAGGTTTGTTGCACTGACATTATTAAATAGTAATACCACTTTTATGATACATCATTTAAAAAAATTGGTTTAATTTTACGAAAGTTATAAGCGAAACACTTAGAAATTGTACATTGTAAAAAATTTATGTAAATTTATATATGCTATAAATGTATTTTTACAGATAAAACGTAATTTATGTCAATTATCATAGTAAAAATTACAAAATGCTGTTATTTCACTATTAATAGTTATGTAAAATTACTACATAAATATACATTACATTTTTTATAGTGTAATTTAAAATTCTAAGACAGTAAATGAATTTTATAAAGTAAGACATTTTTCTATTTTGATAAATGTCAAAAATTTGACAATTCCACAAAATAAAGACAATATAAACATAATTTACATTTTAGAAAAAACTGTTTGACAATTTTATTTTGAAGTTGTTGATAATCAAAACAAGATTTATATGTATATATTATATCTTATGCGACTTTCACAAGTAAAAGTAACATTGGACATCACAATATTTGGACTAAATCCAAACATTTTCTCTAAACTTCTTAAAATAAATATGATTCACACGTATTATCTGCTAAAATAAGTCAAATAATAGTCACTTAAAATATTAGCATTTAACTGAAAACAATCGTCATTCTAAGAAATATATATAAATAAGATTATTTGTATCAGATATCAACTTCGTTTTAAAAAATATGTCACGTCCGAAACAAGATTGAACTTGTTCGAAAGACGATATCTCAAAAAAGGACATGAACCTTTCAAGTTTTTTTTTTTTTATTTTTTGGTTGACCAATTTTACTTTGGTGTAGATATTGGTTAAATATTTTTCAGGTAGAAAATGTAATAGATACTTGTGCATTTCACATAAAAATATAAAAGATTTTAATTCACATTCACTTTTTGAACCATAGAAAAAAATAAATGCACCTTCAATAATCAGAAATTGTCATAACAAATATATATTATCTTTCCATTGATACACAGTTGTTTTTATTATAATTTTCGTTAATATCACCAAAATATCGTTTTTATGTAGAATTTGTAGAACAAAGATACCAACAGAATCTAAATTAGTTTTGTAGTACTAACTTTAAAAGAAAATTAACACAATTGGAGATCTTTTTTCTCCAAATACGTCATACATATTAATTAAATATAAACTTTTATTAGAAAATAAAAATGATATATTTAAAAGTAGGGTTGATTAATTGTAGAAAAATTTTAAGATGCATTTTCAAAACATTAAAAAAATGTGTTCTATAAGCATTCAGAAGATATAACTTTAACTTATTTTAAATAATTATAATTAGTGTCGTTTTTAATAATGAAATTTAGACAAATTTTTTAAAATACTTTTGCAAAATTTTACACTTGGTATGTCAATTTTCTAATGACATTGGGATATATCATTAAAAAAATCTGAAAATTAATTGTTTACAACAATAGTTATTTTTAGATCAATATCAATATTATTAATTTAAATTAATACACAATATATGGTATGTATATATAATTTTATCGGATGTTGATTTTTAATCCTAAATTTTCTTATATGTCGTATAAAAATATAAACAGAGAAAGTTTATGTTATATACAAAGAATAATTACATCAGCATGATTTATTATCGAACTGAAATAATATTAATAAAGTTGATTTTTCTTATAAATAACTTTCTGTTTCATTTGAAAAATAATAAAAAAACACTTTTAACAACATTATTTTAAAAACTCAATATCTATTATAAATTTCTATTTTTTGTATTTCTATAAAATAGACAACTTGGTAAAAGTCTTCAACAAGCTGAAAGTAATTTAAAACATTTAAAACATTCTAATCAATATAAACAATAATATTTTTATTTGATTTTATTGGGTCATAGTTCAGCTGGATTGTTTATTTGATATAAGTATTATACAGTAAGAATTTCTGAAAACTAATAAAATTATTTATCAATCACAATAAAGTAAAATTTCTAAACTATTTATAAAGAAAGAAATAATATAAATACTATAAAAATATTGAAATATTTAATTAAAAATTCTAAATTTTTTTTATCTAAAATATCGATTCTAGAATGTGCAATACAATAAAATCGGGATGATCGATATGGGAAAGGAATTGATTGAAACAAATATATATATATATATATATATATATATATATATATATATATATATATATATATATAATAAACAAATAATGGAAGTAAGCAATAGAAAAAAGAACGATACATTGAGATTTCACTACATACATTTCATTTGTTTTGTTTTTATGTAATATGAATCAAATATTTATATTATTAACATATAACAATATAAATATTAATTTTTATCAATGAACTATATTAGTTTATTGCATAGTTTTAATCGCACAGGCAGAGATTGCGAGTAAATTAAAAAAAAAAAAAAAGTTATAGCTACTTTATTTATCCGATTTTAATCAAATATTAACAAACGATTCTCCTAGTGCCCACATAAATATCATAATTTTAGCAAAATACAGTGTTGCCAACTTTTCGATTACTTATATACTATTTTTACATTGCAAATAACCTCAACTTAAACTTAAACTTAATTTAAACTAATTTAAATACATATCTATCTTTATGTAATAGTAATCTTCAGATTATTACGTCCGGTATAGTTTCATATATTTATAAATGATATTTTTTTATATAAGTGACATTGTTGATTTACTTATTTAAAAATCTATTTTGGCGACAATTTTTTTTTTTTTTTACATTTTTATCTAAATTACATTTATATGTGAATCGGAAACATAAATACATACATACACAATCACGCCATATACCCAAAAAAAATGTGGCATAAACTCTTTCCATTATCCCGAAATCAGCCTCATCCAAACATTCCCATTCAAACAAGCAACTTTAGCTTCATCCGCATTCATAATTCCTCTCATACATAACTAAATTACAGTAATACTATGTAAAACGATGTATTTCGGAAAACTAAAAAAAATTAAATGAATAATGCGGGAAAACCATAAAAATTAAACAAAGCATAGAGGTTTCGCATTTTTACGGTATATATAATTTTCAAATTGCTATTAACTAAGACTTTTTAAAAGAATGTTCCTTGGTTCCAAATTTAAACGAAACATAAGGAAATAGAAAAAATAAACAAACAGTAAAATAAAAAGTAAACAAAAAGAAAAAAAAAAAACTTACTTGTTTGTTATCAAAAGAACAGTTGACAGTCTGCCAATACTTATGCATAACGGTGCAATTGCATCCGGTCATCTCGCAAATGGAGCCAATATCTTGCGTCTCTCCGACATCAATCGCCCTAACATCAACAACAAGAAGGACACAGACCATCCAGCACCAGCTCCAGAAGAAGATAGCATCGTGAATGCGCCACCTGTATGGAGCAGCCATCCTGAGACGAGCATCTCCATCAGCAGTTAGTACCCAATACACTTAACATCACATCACCAAAGAACTTTCCCAGGGGGGATATTGTATTTTCACTTCACAACATAAGAAGAAACAAAACACTGAGGCGGAGGGAAAACAATTTATTGATGCAAACAATAACAAAACAGTAAATGGAAAAGAGAAAGAAAGAGTTGAAGAACGGAACGATACGACTAGGAGCGCAGTCCGTTGAAGACTGACTCAATTGGAACCTACTACTCGCGGACTCGGAGAGTTGAACAGTGGCTTTACGAATCCCGTGTTGCCGATTATGACTTAGCATGTATTCACGCTAAGAGAGCACTTGGTTTTGATGGCATTGCTAATACTCATATATTATAAAGTATTTTTTGATCATTGTTTTATTTTTCTGATAAATTTATTGCAGTTGGAAGTAAAATAAAATTTAAAATTTTGCAGTTTTGTCAATATTTATATATGTTTCTATATGTTAGTCAGTGGTTCGGACATGTTGAGCGAACGTCTAATGAACGTTTGGTTAAAAAGATTTATTTGAATGATTTTGATGGTATACGATTGCGTGGACGTCCGATGAGTATAGTTGGAGTGGTATGATTGAGAGAGTGGCTTGCATGCAGCGGAAGTTTCCAAGTAGTAGGAATAAAAGAGCATGTATGAGAGGAATTATGAATGTGGATGAAGCGAAAGTTGCTTGTTTGAATAGGAATGTTTGGAAGTGACTGATTTCGGGATGATGAATGGGTTTGTGCCACACCCTTTTGGGTACATGGCGTGATTGGGTATGTATACATACATACATACATACACAATCACGTCATGTACCCAAAAGGGTGTGGCACAAACTCTTTTCATCATCCCGAAATCAGTCGCTTCCAAACATTTTTATTCAAACAAGCAACTTTCGCTTCATCCACATTCATAATTCCTCTCTCATACATGCTCTTTTATTCTTACTACTTGCAAACTTCCGCTGCACACAAGCCACTCTCTCAATTATACCACTTCAACTACTCATCGGACGTCCACGCAAACGTATACCATTAAAATCATTCAAATAAATCTTTTTAACAACAAACGTTCATTCGCTTAACATGTCCGAACCATCTTAACTGACTCTAACACGGCAACTTTTGCTAGAACATTTTTTTCAATTTCACACTCATCATACACTAATCTATTTCGTACCCGATCTCTCCTACTTACAAACATACCCCACGTAAAAATCTCATTTCCACAGCAGTCATTTTCCGTTTATGCTACTAAATGGCGCGTATAATTGAATTAAGTCGTCCGTATACAGAACAAAAGTCATATACCGAACAAAATTTTTTCGCCTAAACAGGACATATTCCGAATTGGACGTATTCTAAAGCACACGTATACCGAGAGTACCACTGTACTTAATAATAAACGGGTATTGGTACTGTATCTGCCATAGTGAATGAATCCTTAATAGCTCAGCAATAGTCTGAATCGCTTGGTGCGTTGATTGTCCGGACGATCTTAACTTGTCTTCTGATGCTGCAGCTGTGTTTTGTTGTGGATATATTCTAACCTAACTAAACTGGAGTCTCTCTCTGCCAGTATACACTCGTATGTCGTATATATATGCAACACTGAACACGTTCGGTCACGGTGCGACAAGTAAATTCATGATAAACACGTGTAAAAAAAAAGTTCTAACACTATTACCAGTGATAGTAATCAAACAGGGACACAGGGATGAATGAATGTCTAACCGAAACTGATTTAACCTTATGCCCGTGTCCCACTGTAAAAATTTTTATAAAAATTTTATAAAAATTTTTATAAAAAGAATTTTTACAGTGTGACAGCCCGTAGTTTTATAAAAATGACGTCACGGTAAAATATTTTTATGGTGTCTGTATTTTAATGACGTCACGTAAAATGTTTTTATAAAAACTTCTGAGATAGAACCGTTTCTATAATTTTTACGAAAATAAGCATTTGATTGGATGTTAGAACAGTTTCTATAATTTTGACGAAAATAAGCATTTGATTGGATGTTGCACGGCAGTCAAACTTCTAGGGATTTGAATTGCCGCGCGAAACTTCTAACCAAAACATATCCAATTAAACCTATGATAACCGCACTCACTAGTAAATGCTGGTTTGTATTTAAACTTTCCATGATAAAAAATAATAAAATAGCACACTTTTTCAAAAGTTTTTCAAGTTTTAAGCACCAATCTTATAAAAACCAATCTCACAACATCAACCTCACTTTTCAGTATTTCATCAAACAGCTGATCAGATTTTTATAAAAATTTTTACCAAAAAATTTACAGTGGGACATACCTTAAAATAATTTTTATGGTGGGTGACGTCATACCGTTTTTATAAAATTTTTATAAAAAAGTTTTTATAAAAATTTTACAGTGGGACACGGGCATTATTGTCGTTGCAATTTATTTGACTGTCAATAATTATTGTGATATAAATTATTGTCAAAAAAAAAGATATAATGTATTTTTGTTCAATTTCAAATAAAATTGATAAATTATACACATATGTACAATTACACCATAAAGTTTGTCCAAAAACTTATTGAAAAATGAAAATCATATGCACGAAGAGAACGAGAACAATACTTCTAGTTTTTACTGTACAAAATTTTACATTTATAAATTTAAAAAATTGCCGAATATTTTTGTTTATTATAATTCTAAACTTATGCACAATAATAAAATAATATAATATAATTTAATATATGTGGTGTAAATAGGAGAGATCGGGTACGAAATAGATTAGTGTATGGTGAGTGTGAAATTGAAAAAAATGTTGTAGCAAAAGTTGCCCCGTGTTAGAGTCAGTTAAGATGTTTCGGACATGTTGAGCGAATGCGTCTAATGAACGTTTGCTGTTAAAAAGATTTATTTGAATGATTTTGATGGTATACGTTTGCAAGTGGACGTGGAGTGGTATGATTGAGAGAGTGGCTTGCGTGCAGCGGAAGTTTCCAAGTAGTAGGAATAAAAGTGCATGTATGAGAGGAGGAATTATGAATGTGGATGAAGCGAAAGTTGCTTGTTTGGATAGGAATATTTGGAGGCGACTGATTTCGGGATGATGAAAAGAGTTTGTGCCCAAAAGGGTGTGGCACAAACCCATTCATCATCCCGAAATCAGTCGCTTCCAAACATTCCTATTCAAACAAGCAACTTTCTCTTCATCCATATTCATAATTCCTCTCATATATGTATATTATAGAATTTCATAATAAAATTCATTCATAATTTGTAACCATATGAATTCCAATTAGAATAGAGAATTTATTAATTAGTGAAGACATAAACTAGCCTATGAAACATAATTTTTATTTAAATTACATACAAACAAGATACAAAATTTTGAAATTCTTTTTTCATGTTTACCTGATCTATTACCTACTAAATTAATTTTCAAAAATTTTGTCGACATATAATAACATGTATGCAATTAAAGAATACTTGTAAACCAAAAAAGTAATTTTGTTAAAAGTGTTTTTTAATTAACTGAACACATTAATTACTAACCATGTTAAATATCCACCCACTTATCTTAATGACCCCATTGACCAGATAATTTCAATTTTAACATATAGTACATTTACTGTTGACAAATGTCCACAAAAAAATGTAATTGACAAATTTCTATTCTGACAATTCAGTTTACATGTCTGATAGTTAAAAATACAGTCGATTCCGCTTAATTGGGACACATCGGGACTAGAGCATTTTGGCCCAATTAAGCGGCTGTCCCAATTAACCGAATTTTACATAAAATTAAGCAATCCATATTTTTCTTTCAATAATTTTATTTTATAAATTCTTGGAAAAAACTATAAACTACATATAACCAAAAAAATATAAACTTTTAAGTAAAAATAATAATAAATTCCAAAATAAAATAATAAATAACGAACCTTCCACGCGCGAGGTGTAGTGGTAACTGAATCATAACTGAATACGTAACGATTGAGACAGCAGGGTAGACTCTCACAGCTGTAATGACCGGTGCCGCGCCACGCCGACGCGAGGGTAAACATTAACCTTTGAAAGTGCGTGGGTCCGTACTTCATACGTGAATGAATGTGTTGGGAAAAAAGTTCACAGCGCGCGATACTAATGTAATTAATTGATACATATTTGCTAGTTTTTTAAATATAATTTTCTATGTTGTGAATCAAAAAGATATAAAGCGTATCATATTAAATTTTTTGTAAATATTTTTTCTTTTGAATACATATTTGTAACATAATATATACTGTGATCTTAAATTTACTGTCCCAATTAAGCGGAATGTTGTCCCAATTAAACATGTAAATTTACTGTTGGTTCCTTGGTTTGGTTTCTGTTCTTTGAGATTTGGCCCAAATAAGCGGCTGTCCCAATTAAGCGGTGTCCCAATTAAGCGGAATCGACTGTATATTGAAATTTTTCACATATTTTGAATTATTACTGTCGCTCAAATTGAGAGTTTTAAATACTTGAAAATACTGTTTTATAGTTGTTGATAAAAATAGTTAAAATTGATGTTTACAAATTTTGAAATTAGAGAATATAAATCAGTGAAAAAAAAAGTATATTACGGTATATTGGTTCAATTATAGAAATTTTTTAAATTGTTTCTTTTGAAATATAGGTTTTTAAATGCATCTTATCGTTAAAATATATATTTTTTATGAATGTTAATTTATTTTTCATTTAGCTAAGCAGAGTTATTGGAAAAATGAATGATAAAAATGTATTGGAATGCTTTGATACAGAAAATATTTTAAATGTTTATTTCAATATTTATATAATTGTTTGTATTTTGTATAATTTTAAATTTAATTAAGCAGTATTTGTTTTATCAAATTATACAATTCTTACACTTACGTTATATCATTGATTATGTAATACAAAGGCTATATCTAATTTTTTTATTTCTTTTTATTGTGTTTAAATTTTAGATTTATTTTATGAATTAATAAATATTTCTACGTCTATTAAATAATATATTTATTATATATATATATATATATATATATATATATATATATATATATATATATATATATTCTTAATAAGTAATATTTATTCATTACTTACACCTGTGAGTTTTTAATCATTACTCAACTTTATTTGACCAATCATAACATATTTGAAATATCTGACTATAGACCGTGTCCTATAACTGTAAAATTAGGTATAATTTTATTGAAATATTCATTCATGAGTATAGAATAGAAAAAATATATTTTATTCGCATGTAATGATTATTACATACTCGTTGAATAATATACTATTATTTAATATTTTATATTATATTATTACAAAATATATTTTTTTAGTATGACTATTATTATTATAATAATTATTATATTATTATTATTATTATTAAGGCACTGACTTAAATAAAATTTGGCTACCATTAATTAATTATTTATAAAAATTTTATGATCTAGTTGCTTATTTTGTTATCTAGTAACTTGTTTCTATGTTCTGTTATTTACTGTAAATGTCATTTGTACCATTTTTCCTGATCAAAATGAACGTTGAGTTCGTCGAAACGTCGATTATTAATAAATATTAATATAAAACTTAAACTTATAGTCGTTTTATTTTAATATAATGAGTTCTGAAAGATTTTTTACTATGTTAATATTATTGTTTTTTTAATATAAATAAATCGAAAAATATGTCTGCTTAGAAATTATAATTTTATCTTTGAAATGATTAAAATAATTTTATTTTTTTCTTTACAGTGTCCATTCCAATGAGCGTTTATTTCTTCGCGATTTTGTCGGCTGTGTTACGGGATCAAGTGGCGGTCGTTTAGCTCAATGGCTGCAACCTGCAAGTCGTGTTGACCCCGGTAGATGTCAAGTGCTTTACAACAGAGATGAACTCCGCTGTGGATGGCCAGCAATTGTTACTGTATTAACACGTGATCAATACGGAGATCTAGTACATGTTAATAATCTTAAAGTAAGTGTTGCATCGTTAAAAATTTTCATCATTAGATTAAAAGTACTTGTAAAGTTTTGATTTTAGTTTTAATATTTTTAAAATTAGTTTTTTGTTTGCGTCTATTCAATTAATTTAAATTTATTATTTGTTTGTTTGTTTATTAGTTTTGTTTGTCTGTTTCGGTACAAATTTTGCAATCGATTTTAAACTAACTACATACATACAAAATCACGCCATGTACCCAAAAGGGTGTGGCACAAACTCTTTTTATTATCCCGAAATCAGTTGCCTCCAAACATTTCTATACAAACAAGCAACTTTTGCTTCATCCACATTCATAATTCCTCTCATACATGCTCTTTTATTCATACTACTTGGAAACTTTCGCTCACGCAAAACACTCTCCATGAATCTACCATTCCAACTACTCATCAGACCAGAAATTACATAGTTTCAAACCAAATGAAGTCAATATAAATGGATGCTAATTTTATGATCTATTAATAATTCAAATATTACTTATGAAATTTTATATTTTTACCTATAGAAAAATCAATCATTTACCTATTAATAATTAAAAAATGATCTATAGTAAAAAAAAAAAACCTAAACCAACCTACTAACCTAACCTACCCTAAATAGCCAATTACGTAAAAATACTATATGTATAAATAGCCAATTGCGTATACATACCGTATGTATAAATAGCCACTTTCTTAATTTTACAGATCAAATGTTATAGATCGATAATTATATCAGTAGGTATTTGATTATTTCCTTAGGTCGATAATTATTTTCATAGGTCGATAAATATTTCTATAGATCAATAATTAATTCTATAGGTCAAAAATTAAAACCATAGATTGATTATTTAATACATAGGTAAACTATTATTTTCATAGGTACTATTCGGTAGATCATATATTTTTTTCATAGGTCAAATATTTTTATCCAATATAAATTCGTGAATAGGGTAGATATTATAGTGAGTATAATTGAATTAAGTCGTATACCGAACAAAAGTTGTATATCGAGCAAAATTTGTTTTCGCCCAAACATGACGTATTCCGAATTGGACGTATACTGTATGTCAATATCACGTATTCGTTGAAATATTGTACAAGTTTTACTATTGGACTAAAAAAGTTTTTATTGTGATAAATTTCAGGTGGAAGTAAAAGCGGTTCCTATTGATAAAAAGGAATTGGGTGAATGTGATCCAGGTAGAAAAATGCGTCGATTAAGTCAGCCAGATCCGCTAACTTTTGGTGGCCATCCTGTACCATCGCTGCATCATTCGTACGAACCGACAATAAGAGACAAAATGTGTTTTCATTCTATAACTATCATGAAAGTAAGTTCATTTTATATTTAGACTATATTTAACTTAACACGTTTTATAAATAAAGACATATAAAAATAGATTTGATTGAGAATAGCTTTTTTATGACTTGATTTATTCTAAAATGTATATATAATAAAAATAATTTTGTTTTGATTATTACGACTAATAATATTTGGAAATGCAGTCATCAGTTTTATTTATTTGCTTCAAAATTATCTAATTTATATTTTTGAAATATTCTAAAATATCTTTCTAATAATATTTGTGATTTAATCAGTAAAATGCGGATGAGCATTTTTTTAAATTTATAATATCAATTCAAAAATAAAATTATGTTTTAATAAACAAAAATTTTATTTTATTACTTAAACTTGCAAATTTTAAAAACTTTTGCGTTGGTGTGTTAAGGGTTTTAACAACGCTGAAATTAATTTTTTTTTTAATTCTTAATTATATTTTATATTCTCAAACAAAATATGTAAATTGATTTTAAAAAAAATAAATTTAGAATTTGTTTTTGCCACTTAATATAATTATGTTCTTACCATTTTGATAATTATTTTATATTAATAATTATTAAATAAAAAATCGGATCAAAATCTATTCAATTATTATTTGTAGTCTGGAATTAGACAAACGATAAATCTGTTACTGTTAAGAATTAAGTAATTATTATAGATTTTATATATTTAAATAATTAAAGTTGTAATCTATAAATCTATACTTTTATTCTTAACGTTAGTTCACACGGTTCTAATTGCTATATTCAGACAGGTAGCTCAAATACAAAACATGTTGAAGTTAATATTGAATTTATTCGTTTAATACAACTTATTTATTGTAACTGACTGTTCTGAAAATTGCATAATGAATGTTGAATTAATAATTCAATAATTAATTTAATATTATTAAATATTAATTGATTTATATAAAATAAAAAATAGTATATTTTTTAACTGGCTCTATTTTCTACAAAAACGATCTTAAAGGTACCGAAAAAATACCTACCTGAGATAAAATATCCTATGTAGAATAATATATATTTTTTTGAATTTTTTGTATTTTGGAAAATAGAGAAAAAAAAAATTTTTTTTCCAAAAAGAAACACATTTTTTGCTTTTTTTGGCCAAATTATAAATACGAAAAAATTCAAAAAAATATACTTATATTATTCTACATAGGATATTATATCTCAGGTATTTTTTCGGTACCTTTAAGATCGTTTTTGTAGAAAATAGAGCCAGTTAAAAAATATACTATTTTTTATTTTATATAAATCAATTAATAATATTAAATTAATTATTGAATTATTAATTCAACATTTATTATGTAATTTTCAGAACAGTCACTTACAATAAATAAGTTGTATTAAACGAATAAATTCAATATTAACTTCAACATGTTTTGTATTTGAGCTACGTGTCTGAACATAGCAATTAGAACCGTGTGAATTAACGTTAATGAAAATATTAATATTGTTGCGATATGATTCGATAATATTGTTTTCTTCTAGCCTTATCAAAATTACTCTTTCGAAGAACTACGCTATGCTTCACCACCAGTAAAACGTTCCAGCGAAAATATGCTAGTAAGACCGAACAGTGATGGAACGTACAGTGCCACATGGACACCGGCTACAGTTGGTTGTTACTCGGTTCTGGTTAATATTGACGGTTACGATATGGAAGATATTTTCAAAGTGGAAGTCAAAGAACCACCGCAAGGTATGACACCGCCAACACAAAATCTAGTCAAGAAACCCACACATCAACCGAGCAAACTTAGAAAATTCGTTGCGAAAAATAGCGCCGGACTACGAATTCGAGCACATCCTTCATTGCAAAGCGAACAGATTGGTATTGTTCATGTTAATGGAACGATCGCCTTTATTGACGAGGTAAATTTGATAAATTCAGATCATAAAACAATCAAGATGGTTCGGACATGTTGAGCGAATGTCTAATGAACGTTTGCTGTTAAAAAGATTTATTTGAATGATTTTGATGGTATACGTTTGCAGGTGGACGTCCGATGAATAGTTGGAGTGGTGTATGATTGAGAGAGTGGCTTGCGTGAGCGAAAGTTTCCAAGTAGTATTAATAAAAGAGCATGTATGAGAGGAGGAATTATGAATGTGGATGAAGCGAAAGTTGCTTGTTTGGATAGGAATGTTTGGAGGCGACTGATTTCGGGATGATGAAAAGAGTTTGTGCCACATCCTTTTGGGTACATGGCGTGATTGTGTATGTATGTATGTATGTATAAAACAATAAAGAAATTTATTTCGCAAATGTTATTTAAGGGGATGTTGCTGTACTGAAAGCCTGAAAAATTAGTGAACTTTGAGAATTTTTTTCTCATAGAAGAATAACTTTTTTTAGAATGGGGTTTAACTAGTTTTATTTTTTAGTTAATGTACAATAAAATCTAATTTTTTTGTAAAAAAAAATGGCGGTTCCAGTCCCCCCAACCATGTCTCTTTGCGGCTTTCTCTGTGTGCCTGAATCAGAAAAACCTTAAAAATTAGTAATTTAGATTAAATTGGGGGGGGGGGCATAATCGTTTTCCTTTTTTTAAAAAAAACCCAAAATGGCAGCCATTTGAAAAACAAAAAAACTTTGTTGCTCTGTTGTTTTTTTTTTTCGTTTAACGGACAAGAAAAAATATTTATAAATCGATTTTTGAAGAAACGCTTCGGTATGATCCCACAAATTAAATTTTCCATCTAGTTCACAAAGAATCAAATGAATCCGTTCATCCGTTGAAGCCCTAGAACGCCCCGCGCGCTGAAAAATGCTGTTCCGAGAAAAACGCGTTTAAAGTTTTTCTTTCGAATAAATTGGGATATATAACTACCTTTTTTCACTTAACCGGCTGTAACTTCTGACATACTTTAGATATCGACAAATCTCTTTCAACCAAATATTCTCGACACTATAGAAATGAAATTTATGCAAAAAAAAATTTTTTTTAATCGATTAGTACAGCAACCGCCCTTTAAGTTATTTAAGTTATTTTTTATTTAGTTATTTAAACAATATTCAGATCATATTATTAATAGTAATAACTACTTTTAGTACTACTAAATTAAATTTATTTTCTCTTTTAATACAGTAGATATAAATACATTTACTTTTAAAGTAAATTTAACCACAATTTATGAAACCGGATCTAAATATATAAATATTACTAAATAATTTGAATTTAGATTCATAATGATGACGGCGTCTGGCTACGTTTATCAGCAGATACAATCAAACAATATTGTACAACAGCTGCAGTGGAAGCCTGGTGTTTACAATATAATCAACATCTAGGAAAAACTCTTTTGCTACCAGTCGAAGAACCAAAATCAATTTTAGATCAAGTTATCACTGAAACAATTTTAAGAAAACTTCCCGAGATTCATGATAGGTAAGAATAATAATCTTTACCATATAAAAACAAACAAAAAGTAAATAATTAATTTTAATAATAATATTTAAGACGTAAAACAGCATCGGGACATTCAGAAGGTTATCAAGTTATTAAATGTGGAGCGTCCGGACATAATGTTCGTTCAAGACCTAGTTTAAAAGCTCCACCTGTTGGAATGCTAGTACTAGGAAATCAGATTGGAGTCACCGAATATATAGTTAATTCAGATGGATGTTGGGTACTGTTAGATCAAGCAACTAGAGATAAATATTGTTTTAATGCTGATGGTGAAGCTTGGTCGCTAGCAATGGGACATAATAATGTTCTATATTTGGGAACTTTGAACGATGTTGAAAATGGTAAGAATTTCGATTTATTCAAAAATAACCACCTATCCTATATTACTACGTATTTAATTTTAGATTATGCAGTTGAATTACAACCACAATTGCCATTGGAGAGTATGTCAAACAAACGTGGTTTTGATTTTTCAACATCAGTAAACAAGGATCAAGAAATACCATTTTTGTTTGGTTCAACAGTAGGTACATCTTCGACACAGGCGTCAGCTGCAGGAGATACATCTGTGACCAATCCATTTGTTTTCGGTGAAACTGATCGTTCCGAATCGCCTAAAATTCCACGTAGAGAAAAACACAATAAAGAATCAAAACTTAATATTTTGCCAAAATGGTTAAAAGCGGAAGATTCCAAGTCCTCTGAAAAGGAACCCAATAGGTATTTACAAAAATTTATAAACTTTTTTATTTTTTATATTTATTTAAAGATTAATATTGAAATTATTTTCCAGGGAAACACCATCTGAACTGTCTGGAGTTTCCGTAAAAGAATTGGTGAAAGCTTTGGGAGAATCTCGAGCTAATGGTAATGGAGTTACACCACCAGATACACCACGTAGGTCTGGCAGTCCAAGAAGTGGTCCATCACCAAAACCATTAACACGCAGTTCAAGTCCTGTTGCTATTCCAGGTATAAAATATTTAATTTAAATTTTAATCATATGATAGACAATAAATATTGGATAAATTATTAAGAGTAACAAAAAATTGGTGTAATTATATTTCATTGAATATATATGTACTAACATTAGAGCAGATAAAGTACATTATCTCCGAAGACTACATATTTCTAAATAAAGCCGATAACGCGGTACAGAAAAATTTCCATTATTGAAATAAAAATTTTGTGTCAATCTGTTATTTACACAGGATGTTTGGTGTGGCGATATAGCTATTTAAGGGTGTGATAAAGAAGGTCTTTTATAGTACTTTCCGAGATATTGGCATATTTTTGTAATTATGCTGAAAGTCTGAGTCGGTGCAGTTAGAGATTAATAAAACACCATGTATATAACTGTTGTCCTCTTTTATTTTTGTTTTTCATCACGCATAGGTACCATACTAGTTACCAAAGATGCTACAAAATCTTACAAAGTAGAATTTAATAAAATAAAGCAAAAACAATATACCAAACAGCATTTTCTCACAACAAATTTATAAATTATTCATTTAAAATATTCCAAATAATTTTCTTAAATATCTACATCGCTCCAGTAAACACTTTTGTACGTGTACTCTTGAAAATTAATATATAATTAACAATTTAAATTCTCATTTAAAATATATATCTAACAATTTCAATATATTTTTATTTTAACATATATATCCGATATATCAAAAACAAATAATGAAATATAGAAATATACCAAGTGCTTTATGTAGTTATTATATGTTATCTTTCGTTTTCTTCTAATATGTGCTAATATTCGAGCTGAAAACATAAACAAAACAAAAAAATAATAAAATTAACAATCTAAAATATCTGAAACTGAACTATATAAATGTCTTTGCTTGTGTGTGATGTTATGTATGATATTAGCATTGGCTCGTGTCGCTGTGTCCCAATCTTCTTCGGTGGCCCTTGGGCCTTCTGTGACTACATCGGTAGTGACAGGTACGCCCAAACCAACTACCTGTTGCAGATATATAATCATAAATGGAATGACAAAAAGTATATATACTTGTTGAACTTATACGTTGTCGTATACGTATATCAATCAATATTTTATACGTGTTTGTTGTTGCAGTTTCACCTATTTTGTATTTTTTTATTACTGCACTTTTTAGTTTTTACTAATATACTGATATGCTTTTTATTTTATTTATTTTTTTTTATATAAAGTTTTATTTTTGTAGCTTGTTCATTGTTAAATTTACCGGAAAAAAAATCTTTTTTATAATATTCGAAAATTTTCAATTTATTTTCCCTTTAAAACAAATAAAATTATTAGAATTATTACTAAATAACTTATATTTAGTATTATCATTGAATTTTATTTGCAAATAAGCTACTACAATTATTTGAATAGTTATAAATTTGTCTGATTAATTATTTTCCGGTAAATTTAATATTCGTATATGTATTTATGAGAATGAATACGAAACAGAATTTATGAAACATTTCTGAACAATATTGTATTTAATTTTAGTTGATTTATTAAATTTAGTTTCTATCTGAATAATTTTGTACAAATATTTCTTGCTTTTTAAATGAAAATGTGCTTTGGATATTAACAGTGCCTTGATTTGATAAGTTTCCAAGAGGCATAGATACACAACACACACACACAGCATACACTCACTTAACACGAATGTATTGAACAAAGGAAATTAATGAATGTAAAAACTAATTAGTAATCGCAGTATTTTATCATTAGGTGGTCGCGGTACAGTTAATGTACTACAAGATAGCGCAAGTAGTAGTCCACAAGGATATGGCTCATCACGCAGCGTTGGAATTTCTCCACTAGGTATAAAATAAACTTCTATTGAAATTTATAAATCGAATTTAAATGGTTGAGATGGCAAGTCAGTGTATCAAATGCTTGTCATACATTTTTTTTTTGTTTCGATACAGCAGCTATATTAAAAGATGAATGCGCCATATCGATTTATAATAAACGTAAATTGATTGAATCTTGATTTGATAATAGTATCAGGTACTGGAGGCGGTGAGACATCAGCACGCCGTGGTTCGACACAATCCGATACTAGTGCATTAGTAAGCAGCTTAACGAGGGATTTATCACAATCGCCAAGTCAAGCTACGCAACCTCGAGACCTCACACCAAGCCCCAGCGGGAGTTCCATACATACCCGTTCGGAAACTAGCCCACCACAAACGCCAAAACGAGAAGTCTTGGTATAAAAATTTAATTTTTATGTCAATATAAATTATGTAAAATAATTAACGTTAAAATCAAACGATTTTCGATTCTAATTCGGTATTAATATTTATTAATAATCGTCGTTTTAATGAGTTCTGAAAGATTTTTACTCTCTATCTTATATAATTAATGTTGTTTTTCAATTTATTTACATTTATAACCCTGTTTTCTACTGTTATTTTAATTAAAAAATATAGAATAGTTCTGTCGCTTTTGGCTCCTGATTTTTTCTTATAATTTTCAAACTAATGGAGGTAATTCAGTAAAATTTGACGTGAACATACGTTGCTGTATGAAAAGCATGGAGAGGCCTTGATACTACTGGCGAGCACTTTCAACAACTGCTATTAAATCATCACGCTTCTCATATACCCCAAAGTATTCTGTGTTAAATTTCACTCAATTATATTCACTAGTTTGAAAGTTATAAAAAAACAATCAGAGACCAAGAACGAGTAAAATAACCTAACTAGTATATATTTCATAGAAAATATTATAATGACGATAAGTATTGATTGGAACTTTTAATTTCATCCGTATATTTTCAACGGTTTGCATTGTCATCAGCTGAAATTTTCTATTAGCATCATTTGCAGATCAAAATAAAAAGTAAAATCAAATTAGAATCTTGTATTAGAAATGCTCGAGAAATTTTATATATTTTACAGTACAGCAAGTTCGATAGAAATAAGTCTCATTTTTTTTGCAAATAAAACCGTTTTATGTCAACTAAACTGTAGATAAAGTTTAAATTATTAAATTTTAAAAATATATAAATATTTATTAGGAACCAGAACAGAGTCCTCGTAAATTGATGCAAACAGGAACGCAAACTTCTCCTGAAAATGGTAGTACAACTTCAATACGTAGTCATTTTTCAATTGGAACATCTGGTGGAAAAGACGAGCGCGTATCACCAAAAATGGGCCGTAAAGAACGCGGATTATCTGGGTGTAAATCACGACCAAAACGTGCAATATCACCAGCAAATATGCAACAATTACCAAGTACATCAAAACTCGCTTTGCCCGCAAATGAACCTGTTAAACAAGCTATTAGTCCATCTGTAGCTGAAAGTTTACGAGCTGTATTTGCCGCTTTCCTTTGGCATGAAGGTAAATTTGACTAAAATCTATTATATAATATGATTTTAATTTTTAAAAAACTTTTAGGAATCGTGCACGATGCAATGGCTTGCGCTTCATTCTTAAAATTTCATCCAACTCTTCCAAAGAAGGGAGCTTTAGTTGTAACACGTCACGGTCATCATTCGGAATCTGTTGCCGATAAACGACGAACCGAATTAACAAAAGAAGAACGAGCCAGACAACGACACTCGGTGGAAGTTACAAATGCTGGAAATTATTTACATATTCAACCAGCAACTTTAGAAACCCTTACTCGTTCCGCTGCAAATGCTAATGCCAATCGTAATCGGGCAAAGAAAATTCCAGAAGGAATAATTAAGGAAGATATTGCAACTGATAAATTTGTTTCCGAAAACTATCATACGATAACTGTACTGCCTCCTGCATTGAAATCGTTGGTGTATTTATGGGAAGAGTTAACTTCTAATTGTTTGCAAGCTATAATGATGCAACAGATGGTCATACAAAGTCCTGTACAAGGCAAAGGAAAAAAGGCAGATAAGAATTTCGTAATTTGTAGTAAGAATGAAACGAAAGAAAGCAGAGAAAGAAATACGACTCTAGAAAAGGAAAGCAAGAAAAGTAGTAGGAAGAAGAAGGAGTGGAAGCCAATGAGTCGCGCAAACTATTTAGGTATTTTGCATTTTAATATTGAAACTATTATGAGTGATTTAAAAATATCATTTTCAGAGGATCTTGCTCTTGCCGGCTTTCTTCAATCAACCGATGGAGAAACAGCATGCGAACTTTGTGGAGAATCTTATCCTCATCCAGTAACTTATCATATGCGTGTAGCTCATCCAGGATGTGGCAACCATGCTGGAGGTAAAGGGTATAATTCTAGTGGTAATTTCTGTGTTGGATGGGCTGGTAATTGTGGCGACGGTGGAGTTGGTAATTTATTCAATATTTTCTCTATTATATATGTATTAATTTTCTATGATATACCTATTGTTATTTTCAGCTGGTAGTTCTTGGTATTTGGTTTGTGACACGTGCAGAGAAAAATACATGAGAGCCGGTAGATCAACAGGTAGTAAACAACATGGAAATCGTAGTAGAATCGCAAGAAAGAAACCAGTAATTATTGCTCCTAATATTAAACAAATTTTATCACCAGCAACTAGTATTGGCAATGTTGATGCCCATGTTATTATGAAGAATAACGCAATGTTTCTGTTAGATCTCGCCAGTTCTGCTAATACAGGTAAACATTTATTTTTATTATTTTGACGTAAATTAAAATAATTTCACCGATAAGTATATTTTTCCATAGGAATTTCTCATCAACGAAGACCATCAACAAGTAATATGCCATCTGTATCAGAAAATCAATCACCGCCAGATTACAGTGGTCCATTCGGACCTCTTCCACCTTTTCAATGTCTTCGAACTTTAGGAGCATCTGCTCCACATGATGAGCCGCCATTTTACGAGGAGGTACTAAGACGACCAAGTTTTCAAGATAGTAATTTTCCAGGACCGTCTCATAGTGGCCAAAGAGTAATTATTATTAACATACGATACGAGTGACTGTATATAAATATGTTCTCTTAATTTTTATTTCGAATATTTTTAGCCCTTATCAGAAGTATCATTATCAGATAATGAAACTGAAGCAACTAGAGGTCTTCGATTTCATCGTTCTATATCAATGGGAACAAATGGTCTACCTTGGGCTAGAGCTGGTCAAGATGGTAGGATTATTATGATGAGAAAAAGAAATAATAGCAGCAGTGAAACTTCTAATGGCAAGTTTGTTAAATAAAATTCCTTCAAATAAAATCTATACTAAATTATAATCTACTTTTATAGAAACTGGTTCATCCTTGCTATGTAATCCATCAGCAACTTTACAAAAATTAATACCAAGTATGGATAATTCTGCAATTGTTTCTCAAACAATTGAACCAAACCACGATGGTATTAGTTTATTACAAAGACCCGTAATGGCTTTCGTTCTTCAACAACATGATTTGGATGCATTACAACTCGCTATGAAACAGGCTCTACGAAAAGCTATGTGTCGTGTTTATGCAATGCAGGTATTTATTATATAATCATCAAATATCAAATAGAAAAATTATTTTATTTTTTTTTTTAATACTTTTTCAAGGCTTTAAATTGGTTACTTCGTTCAGTAACTCAACCGGTTTGCCTTCACGATTTACTGTGGTGGTTTGTAACATCATTAACTCCGTCCGAAATGGAATCCGAAACAGAAGATGATAATAAGCTTCACAGAAAACCCGACGATCAAGTACATATTTTTATATAAATTAGATAAATAGGTTTTTATCATCAAAAATTACTTTCTAGGATATGAATGTTTGCGAGCATCCACTTTCTGATATAACAATAGCAGGCGATGCTGTTCATCCTCTACCATCAACATTTCATTCATTACTTCAAACAATTGCCGATTTAATGGTATTACTTCCAATGGGTTCTTCTCTTCAGCAAATGGCGGTCAGATGCTGGGGCTTACGTTTTACACAGGCTGATCACACGTTCTTACATCGTTCGCAAGTTTTTAGTAACGTCAGTAAGATTCTATCACGTAGCGAAGAATTGGAAGATTGTTCTATATCGATGCATGAAAGTCATCAATCTATGATAGCACAGGTAGATTTTTTTTAATTTAATATTTTCTTTTGTTACTTAATTTGGAGAAACTATTCTAGATAACAGCAATAGTAGAATGCTTAAAAGATCTGACACCATCTGTTGAAATAAAAGCTTCAAGTCGACAAGCTATGGTCGGCAGTCTAACCGATGGATCAACGGAGACATTTTGGGAATCGGGTGATGAAGATCGCAATAAAACAAAGAGTTTAACGCTAGCGTGTTCTCCACATCATCGACCTAGGATGATTTGTCTTCATGTAGATAATTGTCGTGATTTAGCTGTAAGTTTTTTTTTTTTTTTCAAAATATTTTCAATTACATTTAAGCCATTCACAGTCCAAAGTGCTCTACTTTTTGACTAATTTATCTATTGTTAAAAGTATATCTAATTATATTTTACAGAACAAAGTTTCAAGTATTTCATTTTTCTCCGGGCCTAATTCTGATGAATTAACAAAACTTCGAACTGTTGAAGTAGAAAGCCGATTATTAGGTGGTTGGGTAAATTGTCCAATTTTAGGTAATATTTTATTAATACGAGTTTAATTAATACTGTACTAATAAAAAAAATTAAAAATTACTATAGAACCTCAGCACACCGTAATTCGCGTTGAACTGAAAGGTCCCGATAATTCTCTACGCGTACGTCAAATACGAATACTTGGTGAAATTTCGAACGAAACGATTAAGATTAGTAAACAATACAGCGCTATGACGATACAACAGCGTAACTGTGAAGCAGAAACATTACGCGTATTCCGTTTGATTACCTCGCAAGTATTTGGTAAATTAATTATGGGCGATCAAGAGAATCAAAATCAGAATCTAAATCAAAATGAAAGTACCGGCTCGCTTAATACCAGCGAATGTAATGATCCATTGGAAGAGAGCAATGATCTACGTGAACATATGGTTGGCATCTTATTTAGTCGTAGCAAATTGACGCATTTGCAAAAACAAGTGAGAATTTTTTTAAATTTAAATTTTTACTGATGATCTTATGTTTCGATTTTCAATAGGTTATTGTGCACATTGTACAAGCAATACGAAAAGAGGCAATGCGTGTCCGGGAGGAATGGGAATCGTTTTTGTGTTCAGCAAATATTGGATCGAATAGTTCGGGACAGAGTTTGGATTTGGCAAAAAGTACCGATACATATTGTTTTGAAATGTTGTCTATGGTTTTAGCGTTATCTGGAAGCAGTGTTGGTAGAGCCTATTTGTCTCATCAGTATTTATTACTGACAGATTTATTGAGTTTGTTGCATACTGGTAGCGCGAGGGTTCAACGACAAGTACGTATTTTTCTCGATTTTTTTTTTCTTCGTATAATAACAAAAATAATAAATCACGAAGAAATATTGGTTAATATAAATTTGTTAAATTCTGTTTACAAAATACTATAATTAATCTGCAACACAATAAATAATGTTAATTCAATTTAAATGTAAATTTTCTATGTACTTATATAATAATTAAGAAGTTCGTGTAAAAAAATTTTTTTTTTGTATATATTTTTAATCGAATTATTACAAACAAATATGTTTCTTAATTTTTGTGTGAAAATGACAGTGCAAATCATCAGATTTACAAAACGGATATTTTGCTAAGTATTATTAATATTTTTTTATTATTTTGTTTTCTAAATATTTTAGGTTACTTCTCTTTTAAGACGAATGCTTCCAGAAATTTCTCCAGAATCTTTAGCAAAAGTTTTAAATGTTTCCCATCTTCCACCAGCTGATTTTAGTATTGTATCCGTTGCAAATAAAGATAACGAAAATGCAGAAGAATTTGATGTATATAGGTACCTATATAAACACAGTTATTTTCTTGTAGTATTTTTAAACAATATTTTCATCAAGTAATTTCCATTTTAGAATTGGAATATTGGATGTATTCCTAAGCGTAATCGCAAAATCTTTAAGTGTCCAAATAAAAATAAAATCTAAAGATGGAAATGGTTCTGGAGGATTGAAAGGCATAAGTACGATTACATTAGCTACTTCCATTCATCCTCGAGATTATGTCGGTGACAGATGGTGGTTAAGAGGAACTGTAAATAGAAAATTAGCCGAAGTAATCATACATCTTTTAAAAGACATGGCTGCTGTAAGTAATAAATAAATGAAACTAGATATCTAGAATAACTTTAATTCTATGAAATTTTCAGGGAAAACTATCAGAAGCCTGGGCACATGTAACTAAAGGAGCAATAGCCGAAAATATATTAAATCTAACGAGATTATCCGATGAACAAAGAACACCAAATGTTTGCCTACATACACCAACACTATGGCTTGCATTGGCATCCCTATGCGTTTTGGATCGTGATCACGTTGAGCAATTATCATCAGGACAATGGAGCAATACCGATGGACAACAAGCAACACCACGACCAACTTGTACAAACCATGATGACGGCGAAACTAATGCAATAATTCAGTGCAATGTTTGTGGAAATCTATGCGCTGACTGTGATAGATTCTTGCATTTACATCGAAAAACTCGAATGCACCAACGACAGGTATCTATCTATTATTAGGAATATAGATTTTAAAGAATTATTAATTAAATTATATAAACTATTATTGAAAGGTGTGCAAAGAAGAGGAAGAAGCTATCAAAGTAGAGCTGCATGAAGGTTGTGGAAGAACGAAATTATTCTGGTTACTTGCATTAGCAGATGCCCGTACTTTGAAAGCTTTAGTGGAATTCCGGGAAGGCGGTACTAGAACTAGAATGGCTGGAGCTAGTGGTGTTTGTAGATTTTGCGGAGCGACGGGCAATTCGGGACTTCTTGCAATTGGAAATGTTTGTGCTGATCATGAATGTCAAGTAAGTGAAATTGTTTTATCAATATTTAATGTATAATGATTAATGTATGTTATTTTTTTTAGGAATATGCTCGTATTGCTTGCAATAAGATACATAGTTGTGGTCATATGTGCGGAGGAATTCAGGGAGAATCAACTTGTTTACCTTGCTTACATGGATGTTCTGCCGATACAACATTACGACAAGATGCCGATGATATGTGTATGATTTGTTTCACTGAAGCATTATCTTGTGCTCCAGCAGTACAGGTATTTGCATTTTTTAATTTTTTTTTTTTTTTATTATTAGAATCTCTCCTCCCTCAACCCTGATCTTAAACTTTAGTTTACTGACGTTGTTGAAACCTTTCAAGGTCAAAATTAAATTTGATTTTATTTTTGTTAGACTTGTTATTTTATTAAGATAAAAAATGCAATTCCGTCTCATCGAAATTAAACAGCCAAAATTGCTGTCGGCATTTCATCTAAATTGTATTTTAAATCTACACATGGTTATTAAATATTTGAGAACAAATGTTTGCGTACTATATTTGCCCAGTATAACTGTTAATATATTCGGAATTATCTATGATGCAAGCTAGACAAGTATTCGTATACTTTGATGTGTCCTCTTTACCAAATTCGAATATTCTATATATATATATTTGCGTATTTTGATACGAATCTTATTTATTAGTGCACGAGCAATGCATATGTGGACCCGACTTTAAATAATAATCGATGCTTTTAAAAAATAATAAAACACAGTAGTATAACCGTAGAAGGCTCGCAAGACACGTGAGCCCTTTTTTGGAAATTTACAAGATTTTTTAAAATACTAACTTTGAAAGAAATTTACAAATATTAATTATTCTATAAATTTTTTTAAAAAATAGTAAAGAAGAAAGTTTTCTTTATTTATATAGTTACATTAACATAAACGTTACCAATATATACATAATAATTTTGTACCACAAAATTTACGAAAAACTACGAACGAAGTTTTTACACTGATAAAGCTTATTTTAAAATTAATAGAAATTATATAATTTATTAATTGAAAAAATTAATATTTAATAGCAAGAATTGTATTATTTACTTTTAAATGTTTTAATTGTTAGTTATGTAATCCAATATTATTTTATTAACAAAATGTAACGAAATAATAAAACTCTATTTTTGTGTGTTTTAGTTAAAATGTGGTCATGTATTTCATTTAAATTGTTGTCGAGCAGTATTAATGAAACGTTGGGTTGGTCCCCGAATTACTTTTGCATTTTCTCTCTGTCCAATTTGCAAGGTATGTATGAAAAATTTAATCCGATTTATTATTATCATTACAATAAAAACAAATCTTTTATTTGTCAACAGTCAAACATAGAACATCCAATGCTAACCGAACTTCTAGCACCGATACACGATCTGTACAACGATGTAAAACGTAAAGCGCTAATGCGTCTCGAATACGAAGGTTTGCATACAACCGAAGCGATAACAGCGCCCGGATCACGTTTTCATAACGATCCTGCCGGTTATGCAATGGATCGTTACGCGTATTATGTTTGCTACAAATGTAATAAAGCTTATTACGGTGGCGAAGCACGTTGTGATGCCGAAGTTGGTGAACAGTACGATCCAACCGAATTAGTTTGCGGTGCTTGTTCCGATGTTGCCCGTGCACAAATGTGCCCCAAACACGGCACCGATTTCCTAGAATATAAATGTCGATATTGTTGTTCGGTCGCTGTGTTCTTTTGTTTCGGTACGACACATTTTTGTAATCCGTGTCACGATGATTTCCAGCGGGTTACTAATTTGCCACGAAATGAGTTGCCGAATTGTCCAGCAGGTATTTTATTTTCATTTTTAATAGGCTATTTTTTTATATTCCTAATTACACATTAATTCGCCATTAATTTATTTTGATAAACTAATTAATGCATTTTTCTATATTGTTTGACTAGTCATGATAAACTCATGGATTTAAAATAAATTAAATTCATGAGTTTATCATGACCAGACAAAATATATGGAAAAATGCATTAAATGCATTAAATTTAAATATTTTTGTTAGGTCCAAAAGCAAAACAATTGGAAGGTGAAGAATGTCCATTACATGTAAAACATCCTCCAACAGGCGAAGAATTTGCTTTAGGCTGTGGTGTATGTAGAAATGCTCATACATTTTAAACAATACTGTAAGTAAAATTATAAAGCACTTTCCACACCTCTCGATTATAGATATAATATTTACGTATAAATTTTATGTCCACCATTACTAAATCAACGTACTACGCATACCGTATGACACAATAGTCAAATTTATTAAGAATATTAGAACCAGTTTTATATAAACGATATGATATTAAAATACTTATTGGACACGTACAATTTTTAAGAAATAATTATTAATTTTTTCTATCGTACTGTAGTTTGTTAAGAGTAATACAAAAACAAAATTGTAAGTGTCCGTAAAATTATTTGAATACCTCATTAAATAAATTTGAGATTAATTAAAAGTTTCAATTACTCAGTAAGTTATTTATTTATTTTAAATTATTCACCTTGTATTAGTATTAATTTAAATGGAATGCCGTATAAAATGTGATTTTTTTTTAATTGTATGAATAATATTTGTGTGAAATAAAGAAGTAAAACCTTCATTTTTATTTTATATATAACTTTTACATATAACTTTGATATTTGGTAAGGATTTAAATAAAAAAAAGTAACTTTTGATTCAGGACTAAAATTATCTACATTTTTCTTGCTTTTTCGATCTATATAATCGTTTGTAATGTCTGATATTAAAAACTGACAAATAACTAATAGTCATTTAATTGACTTACATCTTTCCTGCCAAACCTCAATATAAATGATATAACAATATTAAAAAAAAAAAAAAAAACGTATAAATATTTATGCTTCTATACTAAAACAACTATCCCAAGCTTTGGCATTAACTTGCTTTAAAAGCGGCTTCAATGATTTACGTGGACCACATTCGAATGTTCTTGGAAAATGTTGTCCTTCGTCTCTTTCGTATAAAACGTGAAGTGTTTGTTCCCATTTCACAGGCTTTACAATCTGTTAAAAAATTACCGAAAAATTAAAAATCATTTATAATTTTAATAATAAAGAAAATCTTACTTGTTTCGGTAATTGTTTTTTTATATGTTCCGCATCTCGATAACGTTTTCCATCGACATTAGAATGAACACTCACTAATGGATCTTGAATGGTCGATTTTCGCAAAGCTCTCTTAAATGGTTCAACAGCTGGCAGCATAAGATCACTATGAAATGCTCCGGTTACTTGAAGACGTTTTAATTTTCGTAGTTTAAATTCACTTGCATTCTTTTCTAAAAATTCTATTGCCTAAAATTAATAAATTAATACTCGTTATTATAAACATAATTAGCTACTTTCTAAGTAAATTTAAATTTCAACTAAAAGCCCGTGAATGACAGTACAGATAGTCGAAATTCTTAAATGGAATTTTGGTAAAGTATAATGCCATTTATCACCAAATGTATAATATTTTTGTGAGTCAACTATGCTTGCAAGAATTTTTAAATTATCGTTAACAGAAACAATTTTTTCAAAAAGTTTTTCTATGTTAAAATTGGTATTATAAATTAAAATATGATCTTACTGTGTCGAAAAGTTAATAAAAAAAGAATAAATTCCTTTCAACCACAAATAATATTAATAATTTAAAAAAGCTATACACGTATTTCGAAAGCTAAGCTTTCTTCGTCAGTAGTAAAAGTTAAAACTAAAGTCCTGATCACAGATACTCAACGTACCCAATGGTCAAAGAACACTCTCTTTGTTCTTTGACCACTGTGTATGAGTATATCTGTGTAACCTTAGATTACTGATTAGGATTTTAGTTTTAACTTTTGCTACTGATGAGAAAAGCTTAGCTTTCGAAATACGTATATAGCTTTTTTAAATTATTTTTTGTGGTTTAAAGGAAATTATTTTCTTTTATTAAAATTGGAATCGTTTAATTGCATGAGATTTGGTTTCATTACGATATTTTAACAACAACAGTAAAAAAATAATTGCATAACTTAAACACTTTTAATTTTCATAATTTCAACATGACATTTAAGTCTAAATGTAGGACGAAAGTAGAATGCCTGATAACTCTAGTTACTACACATATTTACCACTAGAGTAAGTTTATTCTTTTTTTTTATAATACGAAAATCTATAGAATAAGGAGGAGTTTTTACAAATATCCGCAAAGTTACGATAGAGGTTAAAATAAAAAAAATTGTAACATTAAATCACAAGATTTTTATCATTCGCGGATAGTTTAGCGTAAAGTGTGCAGAAACTCCGTAATATCTTCATTTAATGTAGAAAAATTATTTAATTTACCTCAACGTTACCAGCAACAACTTTACAATGTGGATATAAATAACTCGCTATTCTACATTCTGGATTTTCTACACCTTTTTCCAGACACCATTCTTTAGCTTTTAAACAGGCGTAATTTAATTTGCTATCTGGACCGTACATGACTGTAGTCATAGCGCCTGCATAAGCCTCACTAGCTAATTGCATAGCTTCTGCACGTACTTTTACTAGTTGAAGTGCTAAAAAAAATATATATTAAATCAAAACAGATGCTTGAAAAATTTTGTTTTCAATTTGAAATGTAGATAATATATTTACCTCGTTCAAATTGAATGGCACCGGCAAAAACTAACGCAGTAATTTCACCTAAACTAAAACCAGCTGTTGCTACACAATTATCAATCGCATTCGGACGTTCTTCTTTAAGACGTTCTAATGCTGCTAAAGAAGTTACAAGAGTAGCAGGCTGACAATGAATTGTTTTATCAAGCTCTGACTGTGGTCCTTCTAAGCATAATTTTAGTAAGTCATAACTAGAATAAATATTATTAATAATACATTTATTTAGAAATAGTTTATAAAGTTACCCTAAGACATGATTAGCTAATTCAAATAAATCTCTAGCCATGGGAAATTTTAATAAATCCTTTCCCATTCCTACATACTGATTTCCTTGTCCGGGAAATAAAATAATAGTTGTTTCTCTTGGATCAGTATTTGGTCTAAATGAATAAGCTCCTTGTTTTCGAATTTTAGTACCTTCAGCGTATGGTAAAGTTGACCAAACTTGTTCCGGACTTCCTGGTTTAACATCTTCAAAACTTGCTGCATCGTCCAATAATGATTTTAATGGAGATTCTTTTTGTTTTGTTTCCTTGATATTATTTTTGTTTTGATGATCGATTTTTGTACAAAAATTAAAGTAAGTAATTTTTTTCAAACTTTCAAATTGATGTTTTATTGTAAATATATTATTAGATCGAATAAAATTCAAAAGTTTAGGCATTTTTATATGAAAAATATTTAAAAATTCCCTCCAAATCAAAATAAATGACAGCTAGTGGCGACACGTGAAAACTGTGTGATGATGTGCGATTTTAAATTGTTTTTATAAGAAATAATTAAATTGTGATTTACTTGTTGCGTTAATTTGTTGGAAGTAAGTAATATTTCACTTATAATAATAATTCGTTTTATGTAAGAGTTGTTATCATTTTTTATTCAGAGGTTATCTATATATGTATATTTTTAGGTTATGTTTTCATATAATGACATATTATTATATTAAAAATTGTTCGAAAACTACCACTGACTTTATAGATAAATTATAAACAATATTATTTATTTAAATACACTCAGTTACTAGATTAAACTTATATTTTCAAAATTTGTTCACAAACATTACAACTTTCGAGTCAGATAAAAGATGGTGTAGTTGTTTCGGCGCACGTGCATTGTTTTAAAATACCGCCTTTTTTGAATTTATATTTATCTTTTTCATAATTTTATAAATAATGTCTTATCCGAAAACTTCTAAAAAGGATAGTAATATAGAGAAAGATTTATTTTATTTCGAATCCGATCATTTAGCGCTGAGAGGCAATAAAGATTACAATGATTTGTTAAAAACTATTGCAATTTTGGAAGCTCAAAGAGAAGGGGCAATTAAGGTAATTAATATTTATTAATTTTCTCCTAATAGGTAAAATTACATTTTTTTGAATTGTAGGATATTGACAAAATTATTGAGACTCGTAAAAAAGCTATTGAAAATCCATTAGATTTTATTAAAAAAATTAAAAATCATGAAGATATAGGAGTACCGTCACCGCAAATTGTAGCAGAAGTATAAATTTTCAATACTCCTAGTAATATTTATATATGCATATGTAAATTAAATTATTTTTAGATTCCAGAAATTAATTGGGCAAAATATAATGTTCCTATACCTGGAGAATTATTTAGATTAATAAACCAAGATAAAAGTATAGATAATAAAGTAGAAATTTCTAAAAAAGCACCGAAAAAACCAAAAAATAAAGATAACCATTCATCTACTTTTAGTAAGGTATTACTGTATATCTTAAAATAATACTAATATACTTACAACTTATAAAATTAAAATAAATCTTATATAGCCATGGTCTGCGGAAGAACAAAAAAAATTAGAGGAACTTTTAGTTAAATATCCCTCAGAATCGGTAGAAGTTCGTCGTTATAAAAAAATAGCTGACGCATTAGGAGATAGAACAGTGCAACAAGTTACTAGTCGCGTTCAAAAATATTTTAAAAAATTGTATAAAGCTGGATTACCAATACCAGGACGTATTCCGAAGTCTTTAAATAAAAATAAGGTATATTTACTATATACAGGAGATGTTTACGGTCTCCTCTGTATCCTTTTAGGGGACGATAATACACCTCAAAAGGAGTCGATAAACTTTAAAACGCCTTAGTGGAAGTCGTCTCATAAGAGCGAGGTAATATTTTTTTTTAGTTTTTACATTAACCGATTAATTTATTAACCACAAAAGATGTTGGAAGTTATCACCATGTTGTATATAAAGTCACGCTCGGCGTACCCACGACTCCACATACTGTGCAAGACCCAAACTTTGTTGACGAATTTCCGCCGCTGCTTCTTGCACTCGATCGTTTGTAATAGTTTGTGATAGTAAAAGTGAATTACTGATAACAACTTTACCTGTCAAATAACAAACGTAATAACAATTGAACAATACTGATTAAGTAGTAGATTACTATAGTTTAAAACAAATTAATCGTTTAATATAAAAACTAAATGAATTATTATCTTGCTCATGAGACGACTTTTACTAAGGCATTTTAAGGTTTATCAACTCCTTTTGAGTTGTACTATTGCCTCCTAAAAAGATACAGAGAAGACCGTAAACACCCTGTATAATTTTGTAAAATATCAGAAAATCTAAAGTTTACTTTATTTTCAACAGAAAATACATAAACATCAAAAAAATAATTCCTATTTATATAAACAAAGTACATTTTTTCCTGACTTAAATGTACCAGTTTTTATGTCAGAAAATGACGATGAAATTCCTGGAGCAAATGTTTTACCTCCTACGATTAATACTAGAGAACAAATAGAAGTAAGATTTTTTTGGAATTTTATAATAATTATTTTTGTTTCTTATGATATTTTTTTTATCTAGAAAAAAGATGAAGTTCTACTAAAAATTGAATTATTAAAACGTGTTAAAATTGAAAAAGAATTCGAAAAAAGTGGATCTGTATTTTATCATATTGGTTTTAAGGTAGTTATCGAATATATTAAAATGTAATCTTAAATTTATTAATTTTTTTTTTAATTATACCTAGTGTGATATTTGTAATGAAGAACCGATAATAGGAAGTAGATGGCATTGTTTAGATTGTAGACAAGATTCAATAGATTTTTGCACGGATTGTATAGTATCGCAATTAAATTCAACAAATTTTCATCCATTAGAACATAAAATAGTACCACTTCGAAATGACGAAACATTAGAATCGTCAGAAAGTTTAACTTACTCAGAACCATCAACATCTGCGATTAAATCCGAACCAACTTCAGATTTGGAATCCGATTCACAAAATTCCAGTTCATCGGAAGATGATATTTCCGAAAACGATACCAATAAAATGTTTGTAAATAGTTATGATAAAGATTACGTTTCAAATAGTTTTACGAAAACTTCTGGAACTTATAATTATTTAGATCCTAATTTTTTACCTGAATAATGTAACTTATATTGTTTTTCTTAATAAAACATTAATTTACATAATAATATTGTTTTTTTCTTTGTAATAATATATTTTTAAGAAAAGTATAAGAAAATTCTTTTATTTAAAAAATATTTTATTAATAACTTAAGAAATTTAATTAGTAGACAATAAGTCTTATAAAACATATTCTAAAAAAGTTTGTATACATGGTATACATAACAAATGCAGATTTTTTGTACTCAGGCTTATTAGAACTTACATAATGTTTCGATGTCTTACAAATTAATCTAATTTATTCAAGTGTTGTATGATTAAAGAAAGACATTTTAATATAATTAATCAATTAACTTATTGCGTAAGTTCTAACAGCAAGTTTGACTGTAATATGAGTTCTAAACTATATTGTTGTTTAATTTTTTCTAATGACAATTATTCAATATGCACAGCCGGCGGTACAGCTTCAAATAGTACTTGAATGAAATACGTTGCTTTATCTAGAGAGAAATAATAATATTAATATAAATTAAATAACAAATAACAATATACACTCACTCAGCCACAAAGGTCTATTTTTCTTGTAAATAAACCAGTAATACACAAATAATCCAATGACGATAAATGCTACTGCAAATAAATAATGTAGAGAAGGATCTGTAATAATTGGTACGGTTGCCAAAAATATCGCAACGAATATTATAAATACGGGAATAAATGTTGGAACCTACGCAAAATGAATTTTTAGTTTATAAATTTTAATACATTGTAAGAATAAAATTGTATTTATTACTGTGTAAGGTCGTAATACATTCTTCTTTGTTTTTCTTAGTATCAACAGTGATACCATTGATAATCCGTAAAATATCCACACGAGAAAACTTGCAAATTCAATTAGTACTAGGATATTTCCAGTTATAATGAATAGAAATGCTATTATTCCCTAAAAAAGTCAAATAATTATTGAACAAGTATCTATTTTTTTTTAATTAATAGTGAAATTCTGAACAGAACTGTAGCTTACAGATTATTTTGTCATTTTCTAGTAAGGTCTGTTTAAAATTCCATCATAATAACTATCTACGTCACATTATACGTATGTATCAAATAAATGACAACAATGTCAATATTAATTTTAAATTTCACATTCTCATACTGAAAATATTTAATATGTATAGGACAATAAAATTTATACATATAAAAGACAAATATGTGACGCAGTTATTTACATTTATATACTCGTATTTATAGATTTATGGAAATGTTTAAATTCTCAAAAATTTATTTGTAAATATTTACTTGAAATGCAACAGCAGGTGCTGGTGTAAATCTTCGAATATGAACATAAGATAAACTCTCCAACATATGCCCTTCTTGACCTGCCACGTAACATAATCTATAAGAAAAAAAATCAGAAAATTACATAAATAAAAATAATAATAATAGGTTTGTTCGATTTGCACTCTTGCGATTAACTACAAAATGCTGCCGTAATTGCAAAAAAAATACTGAGGTCCAGTTGCACAAAGCATTGTTAAACGCTTTGTAAGTTAATCAATTTGTTAGCTTTCCAACTGACCAAACAATGAAGCGGTTCGAAGACAGTTGACGATTTAGTTGCCTAGTTAACTCATTGATTAAGTTAACAACGCTTGTGTAATCGAGTCTGAAAGTGTGAAAACCAACATCTAGTGACTTTTCAGCAACTGCAATATGAGTGAAAACAAAATTTGATGCAGCACTAAAAGCAGTAGCCGACAAGTGTGCGAATCAAACAACGCAGTAAAATACCTAGTAACACCAAATTGAACAGATAAAGCGCATCCGAACGTACTAAGTACGACTCCTAGAGGTATAGTGAAAGCTAATGGGCCGAGAACACGCTCGCCAAAAGCGACAGCTACTGCTTGCGCATTTACCATTTCTGGAATACTTAAAGCTGTCATGTAAGCTACATTCATAAATACGTATAATGCTGTCACTATTGGTACACTAATTGCGATACTTCTTGGGATATTTCTAAAAATACGTTTTATTAAATATAAGGTTTATTATGTTAAAAGAAAATAGATGTGTAGTTACATTTCAGGCCTTTTAACTTCTTCAGTAACAATGGTAACTGCAGACCAGCCATCGTAAGCCCATAATCCGGAATAAAATGCTAAAGCTAGATTTTTTGCACTGTAATTTGTTCCTTCAAATCCTGTGTATAAGTTTTCCGTGTTGCCTATGAAAATATTTTATTAGATAAAAATATGAAATGTATAGGTATTTATTTTCATTGATTCAATTTCAGTTAATATGTTAAATTATACATGTCCGATCTATAATGTATAGTTTTCTGTTCTGAATAAGAAGCATAAATAACTACTTATCGTCCAAGGGCTATAAAAGAACTTTATGGTTCTTAAGATAATTTTTTTACAAAGTTAAATACATATGACATTATTTGCAATCTACATAACACACTTGTTTATTTTTCAGTAAATTTGAAGTAAAACAATACAGTAATAAAAAATATATTTGACGGTTGTTATTTATTGTGATTTGTAATTACCGTGGTTCATTAACTTCAATGTCATTTTGCCAACTATTTATATATTTTCTAAACAATAATATTGAAATTTTAAAATTGTTCGAACGTGCAAAAATTTGTTTGGTGGCTACGGTCATAAACGCTTGAATTACGACCATATTACGACTTTGATATATAAATAACTGTTATGTATCTACTTATTTAATGACAAATCGTAAATGATAATGGTAATAAAAAAATCATTTACTTCATTACTGTTATTATATCACTAGTATTAATTTAATCAATAATATTTTGTAACTTAAGTGTAAATTTATTGAATTACAATGACCTAGTGTATTATTAACAATGAAGTAATAATTATTTTATGAAATTGTATATTTACCTTTGACCAATTCATAAATTCCACCAAATATAACAATCAAACAAGCAATGACTTTGAAGGAGCTAAACCAATTTTGGATTTTAACGTAGAGTTTCACGCTGTACATATTAATATAGGTAATTGTAGCTGAAATCAAAACCAAAATTAATCAATAATATTTCAAATTAACTCAACACAATGATATTTACCTAATGCTAACAATGCAACAATTTTCTTAACATTATCGGCTCCATCAACATCGACAATTCCTAAAGCATCTAAAATCGGTTGCGCGAAGTATTCAGCGAATGTCAGCAATATAATTGCTACTTCGGCGGGCCGAAGAGCCACTACATATACCCATGAGCAAACGAACGAAGGCACAGCGCCCCAAAATTTATGTAATGGCCCGAATGCTTCCAAAAAATATGCGTATTCCGCTCCTGAACGAATTACGACTGTGCCTAGTTCGGCGAATGCTAATGCACCTAGTAAACATATTGGGTACAAATTATCACATACTTATTTACATTTTCGATCTAATTGCATTGTTAAAACTTAATTGCTTATTTAAATAATAGAAGCAACATTTAATAATGAAATATAATATTTATGTAATAATCTTTTGTCTAGAAATAAATATATATATATAAATGACTTAATTATGATTTTCGACTTTTTTAAATAATTAATATTACTTAAGTAATTTCCGAATAATTCGTTGAATGATTTATTTCAAGTTATAAGTTAAATATTGTTAAAAACAATATATATTTAATATTAATGAATCAATTAACTAATTATACAAGTCCTATCTGCTTTTCATTTTATTACAATTAAAATAATGTTTCATTACCGTAAAAATAAAAATAATTATAATAATTAAAATTATGTAATAGGAATTTTTTAATTAGTATTTACTTTTCTTACATTTGTCATTTAATTTCTAAAAGTTCTTGCAGCTAACACAAGTTTTCGATCAATTTTTTTTTCAATATAAAATTTATTAATATTTGAAACGAAAACATTATAAAGTTTAATGTCATTCAAGAATATAACCACTGTTAATAAATTTAAATTTTTTAACATACCTAATAGAGATATAACTCCACATAATGTCCATATAACAATGCTCATTCCCACCGATCCTGACTCTTTTAATGCTGAAGAAGGTGAAATAAATATTCCAGATCCAATCATAACACTTAAAATCATATTAATCGCCGAAAATAATCCCAAATTTCGTTTAAGTTTTGTGCCATCATCTTGCTTTTCTTTATTTTTAACGTCATTTTCACCACCTAATTCGTACGACAAACTTTCTTTTAAATTTTCAGCTAAATTAAAAATAAAAAATTGAAATAAATGTATAGTTTTTATACTGAGAATTGACTTACAATCGGACATGTTGAGATTAGTTTACTATAATTGTTATAATTAATGAACAAAAAATAGGTATATCTAAATGAATCTATAAGTATTACAAAGTTCTAAATAATTCTATTATAAGAAAATAAATAAGTTTAGCTACATTTCCGAGAAAGAAGAAAATTTTATCATAGTTCTCAAAAGATAACCATCTTACTGTATCAATATTTAAGTATTCTGATAAAACAATATATCAATCGTTGCGATAATTCAATCTGTTAGATAAACTTATCATTAACTTATTTATCGGGTTGATGTATTTAAATATTTTTGTTAAGAAAATGAAAACTAAATATATCTGCAGCGATTTCATAATAAACACAAAAGTCTCAACTTTAAATTGACAAAAAAACATGGTTTAATAACAGCAATAATAAAGTCGACAAAAAATTAATATAGTTTTATTGATAGAAATAATAATTATACCATTAAAAGTTTAAAATCAATATTTACTTGGTCGATTTAAAATCGACTTTATTGTGAAATCTGCCGTTATTTTTTATAAGTTAAATTTTATCTTGAATCGTACAATAAGAAAAAATGAACTCAAACCAATTATAATCATATGTAATTAAAAATAATTTTTTTATCATCATCACGTATTGTATATATTGATAATTTCTCTTATTCTGAGTTTTTCTGTTTTTATACTTTTATTAGTGATTTTACATTGTATAACTTTATAGCTTTTAAAATGAAATATATATATATATATTTAATTTTATATTAATGATAAGATATTGATATAGATTATATAATAAATAACTGTTACAATTATTGATAAAAGTAATAGTTACATGTTTTTTTTTTTATCTAAAATGATATTAAAATATTTTATTTCACTGCTGGTATTTCTAAAAATAATATAACATAGCTTCTATAATTTTGTCACGTTCGAGAAATTTTCTTGTTTTCAAAATTGTGGCACTTAGATTCAGGAAATAGAATATAATAGACCAATTTATTTTGATGTCAATTTCTACATTTCAAAAATAATATATATATATATAATTGACTTTGATAACACTAACAAATTCTTGTTGATAAAAGTGAAGTTCAATGAGTAAAAGAATTCAATTTGCTGACACTTTCAGAAATATTTTGAAATTTAATATCTCAGCAACAAATATGAAAAAAAAAAACAAAAAAAGTTACTTACCCATTTTGACGCGTTTAAATCCTAATATCTTATGATTAAAATTTCAAATTGAATTAAATTTTGTTATAACAAACAATGCATGACGATGAATTCACTCTGTAATAATTTATCAAAAGAGATGTTCTCTGTATACAATATAGAATACTTCTGTGTTCTATGGCCTGAGTGTGTTGGTATAACTAATGTAAATAACAAAGTATCATACCCATAGTAAACTCAAGTTTTGTTGTTGTGAAACGCGGCGGTCACATGGATCTGACTGTAAAGCGTTCCTAATAATTTTGTATTCTTTAATAGGTTCACTTATTTACTATAGGTCAATAATACTATTCGGTATCATACTACATTAAAGTTACTGAGAAAATTCATATGTCTAGATAACGAATTAGGCCCAGCTTTTGAATTGTACATATAGCTTGAAACGTCAAGGGTAAAATGATTTTCAATTTTATATTGCATTTACATTATAATTATATTATACTGCACCAAGGAAATCTAGTTTCACTAAAAAGTGTTTTTTTTTTCTTGATAGTAATCAATCAATGTCATTTTTATGTATAGTACTATTACATACCAAACTTTTTATATATAACATTTACTGTTACTTTACTACACTTTTATAAATTTTAGATTACTACAATAATTTAAAAATTTGAAAAATAATACAAATTAAAATAGATTATTTGTACAACTATAATGAGTAGATAGTTGCCTATATTTCTGATTAATATACAGTGGGTGATCGGTTGCTAGATTTTCTAATATTTTTATTTTAATTTATTTTTTTATAAGGGGTTCGGAAAAGTTTATTATCCGAACATATGCTTTGTTGTCCGAACACAAAAATCTTTCGTAAAAGTGTTCGTCGTCTGAACTGTTTGTTAACCGATCACCTACTGTAGTTTATAACTTACCGTATTACGCTTGCTTCGTACAGTTCCAAACTTATTAATTGGAACAAACTATAATATCGAGTTTGTTCCAATTTTTTGTAAAAATGTTTACCTGCAAATTTAAATATATATTTAACCTTATCCTATCCCTAATCCTACACTGGTAAAAAATCAATGTCAAATTTACCTGATAATCATAGTTTTTCTTGTAATTTTAGTTTTAATAAATTATTGCGCAAATTTACCCAAAAAAAATTCTAAAGTTACCAATGCAAAATCACAGTTAAAATTACACTAATTCATTACAGTTTGCGCTTAATTAATAAGGGGGCCCCTCCAGGGGCTGATTTTTGGATATGTTGTAGTACATATTATCACAGCTGTAAACTCTTGAAAACCAATTCGATTTTCAATAATTTATCGGTTTCATTTGCGTTCCAGTTTAACACAAAATAAATTGATTCAGTTATACCACGTAAAATTGTCACAAAATAATTGAACAAAATTCATACACATTTTTGTTAATAATTTATCAAAATTTGAAATTATATAAATATTATAATTTAAAATTTTTATAAAAAATAAAATAGTATGTAGCATTATAAATTTTTATAAATGAAAAACAGATATTTAACCGATTTTATACGGTTTATAGTTTTAATTTAATAACAAGTGGCAATTTGTTTCTCTTCCGATTCACGTTTCAAATTGTATTTTTAATTAAAAATGAAATACATTTTTTTTTATTTTAAATGTTATATTGTCACTACAAATGTTTCCCAAAAATAAATTTATAAACAAATATATAAAAACAAAATATAACTATTGCAGAAAATACAAGTTTCAGAAAATTTTAATTTCTGGATTTTCTAGATATATAATAATTTTATTGTCAACAATCTATATTTGAAACAAATAACGTAATATAACAGATTTAAAAGATACAATATACTATAACAATTATTTCTCGTTTCACATGCCATTATATTTTAAATTAAAAAACGGGAAATATATATAATATTAAATATCTTAATTATCTTTTATTGCCTTTTATAAATAGAGCGTAATATCAATATAGAATTGAAATAGTTTTTTTTTATTTAAGAAATGAGGTTATAAAATTGAATAATTCTAACAATTATATTAATATATAAATATAGAAATATTATCCGTGGAACAGTAATCTCCATTTCACAGCCTTAAATATAATTCGAAAAACAAGATATAAAATATCTGAATATTTTCTTAACAGTTAAATAAATTATTTATTTAATAATTCACATTGTACATTAATTAGTCTTGATTGCTTGTTGAACATTCTGGGGAAGCTCGATTTTGGTGTTCTTCGTTGTATAAAGTTTTCTGATAATTTTCATAATCCTTACAGCATTTTTGGCAGTTTTTCGTAGAATTACTAGAAAAAGAATACGAAAAAATAATTTATTCAATACAAAATAAATATAATTTGGCAATAAATTACCGTAAAAACGTTTCACAAGATTCAAGTTCTGTATTTTGACTATTAATTTTTGTTTGTAAATTTTCAATAATAGCTTCTTTTTCTTTTAACTGATGACGTAAATGATATATCGTATCTTCCAGAGCTTCAAATATAGCCTGAAATTAAAAAAAATCGTAATAATTCGATAATAGTTAATAAGATTACATCATTTCATATTATTATATTCTTAATTACACATGACGTTTTATATACTAGATTATAGTATTTTTATTATAAAAACAACTGTATAAAAAATATAGCTATGTTTTGGTCTTGCCCCCCTCCCCCTAGAATAATTTCTGAGGGCGCCTATGGAGGACACCACACTGAAGTTTTCAAAAAAAATCTATATGTTTTTACATTTTTTGAAAGCTTATAGTGTGTAGAATATTTGGCTAAATTGGTATTCCGAAATTAGATCTTGTTGCGGAGTTACAGCGATTTTTACAAAGTCGTGTCAGGGCAGATAGATAAGGTATCTCAAACTTTAAACGCGGTTTTCTGAAAACCATGTTTTTATAACTTATCCAGAAGATATCTTGGAATCTATTGACTTGATTTTCTCTCTAAAAAGAAGAGAATTGAATTCTCCAGGATGTAGGGTAGGATATTTTTGATATCTACTTCTTTCGATTTTTTATGTGCTTTCAAAGTTGATTTTTTTTATATGAAAAAACAAAAACACTTTTTTCTCAAAATGCTGCCATTTTTGGTAATTTTATAAATTTCAAAATAATCCTACTCTACATCCTAGATTTTTTAGTTTACAATTGGGCAGAGTAACCAGAAATGTTTTTCTATGTTTGAATGGTGTCCGGGAGTCTGGACAACGGACCAATGTTTGTTAAACACGATTCCACAAATGAGCGAATTACAGCTCACCACTGCAACCAATTTGGTTAAAATTTTCTTTCATATGAAAACCACGGAACATGTGTTTACCCGAAAAAAAATCCCAAACTTTACCAATTTTCTAAGTGCTCAGAGTGGTGTCCCCCCTTAAGCAAAAACAAAATACTATTACTTAAGATTTCATATCTGACATATTTGACAATGCCAATGTTTGGCGAAACTGCAGTCACGATTCTTAATAAAGAGTGAAATTATCAAAGTTAAAAAGTGTCTTATTAATTTATGACAAAATTGTTATTATGTAATATAACGCGTCAAAACATATTTGTCAGAGACATTTGACATCGTGTAATACAGCACAATGTAAATCGTCTAACATTTTCTTGTGGCAGATTTATCATCATATCTTATTTTTCAAAACACCTAACAGTAAAATTAAATTAATTTTTCATTTTAAATGTACATAACGAGTATGTTTTGCAGTTGTATTTAGCAAAAAAATATTCTCAAATTTGATTAATTACCCTAGATTCCTCAGTTGTGTCTGAATAAGCTGGTGGTTCGTTCAGGCAGAAGAAATCCTGGATTTGTGTACTATTTATTAAATCTGGAATGGATATAATAGCGTTGACAAATGCTTGCAAACCCTGAATTCGTCCTTCCAAGAATGCAGGATCGAAATTATTGCCAAAGTATTTTTTACGAGGCATTAACACAGCTAGTTGTGGATAGGAATGTTTTAATCGCGAGCACAGTCGAACAAAATCTGTATAACGTCGGAAGACGTACCAACAATCACCGGATGATTTATTTTCAACTCGTAATTTGTATACCTTGAAAATTATATAGGTTAAATATTCCTGTCACTTATTTGATATTAAATATACTTACAGTAAATCTAGCCCTTTCTTCCATCACTTCATATCCAACAATTGGAATTTGTATGTTATTAATATCATTATCACTAGCTTGTATAATGCTTTCCAAGACATTTTGTATATTCGTGGGCGTGATTGTTAAATTTGAATGATCACTTCTTGTCGAATAATCCAATTTTTCACATCTGCACATATAAATAAATTTTAGAATTTTATCTATCATTTATATTATTAACATACCTATAAGAACCAGCTAAATAATTATTAGTTGAATCAGGAGTGCAGACTTCTTCAGCTGGCTCCAAATTGTCATTATTATTAAGTTGATGGGAAGATTGTATCATGTTTAATTTATTAAATTCGGACGTAATATCACTGATACACTCGTCGGTCATATTAAAAATTAAATTATTTACTTTTATTTCTATCACAATGTGGTTTAGCTGTCAATAGATCTTTGGCTAATATTTTTAGTGTAATTTCACCTTGTGAAATAGTAGATGATAGTGTTGTCAAGGAATCACAACTTTTCTATATTGAAAATTCACTTCGACAAGCAAATTAATTTATTAAATTAGCACATCCTCCTTTGCGTACAGTGACATTTACGTACTGTTTCATGTTTTGATCTAAATATTATGAAAAACGTGTTATTTTATGCTTTCTTTAATATGAACATAAGGTCCATATTACAACGAAAAAGTGAGCGCTGTCACAGATCGAAAATTGTGTTCGTCATGCGCATGACGTCACAAGGTTTACATTTTACTTGTTTATTTGAATCAAATTGAATTACCGAAAGTTTTATGTAATTTTAAATTCATTTGATCATTATTTACAGACAGATGAGTTAGTTTGTGTTTGACTTTAGTATACAGGCCTACAACAAAAATCGGTGTAGCGTCTGCAAACAAATTTTCACCATAAGAGTTCACCAAAACAAAATGTGCATTAAATCTAACAGATATTCATTAGTAGTATTTCAGTTGTGTGTAATCATTGTGTAATTCCTCGAGTTTATGATATGTTTATGATTCGCTGATACGTCGCTGTAATGCGTGTATTCGCGCTCATGGACAACAATTTGAGCATTTACTGTAACTGATATTAAAAATAATGTAATATTAACACGTATTGAACACTGCTGACACTGCTACACTTAATATGTTTTGTTATTATTAATAATTGAAAACAAGTATTTCGCTTTTGCAGTAAACAACAGCCTGTACCGCGGTAACCATTTGGTTAAGTACATATGTTCGTATAGACATTTCAATTGATTCACTAATTAAATTAGTAATTATGAATCAATCTATATATATTTTTTTAACAACTGTATCCGTATCGCTCAGCCGATTTTTTTTTCAATTTTAATTTCTAAAATATTTTTGAATAATTACCACGTATAACGAGCATTATATCACAAAGACTATTGATGCATTTTTTGAATATTATTATTTGAAATTACATACAATTTTACGAACTTTACTTACCACATACCAGCGCCATCTATTAACAAATAAATGAATTATTGTTGCTTCGGTTTTGCGTCTCACGTGTTTCATCAAATGTCATTTGTAAAGTTTTTATTATAATTTCATTAAAAAGTTAATATTAAAAATGACAAAGTTACGAAAACAGCGTAGAAGAAAGGTATATAGAGCCAATGTAAACAGAAAACGTATGCGAAACAAGCAATGTAGTACTGGTAAAATAAAGAGGTTAGTATATTAATAACATTAATTGTTTTATTTATTAATTATATGAAATGTAAATAATTCACACAGTGACGAATTAAAAAAGGCATGGAACCCGAACCGATCGGCAACAAAAAATTTAGAAGATATGGGTTTAGTTGCTGATCCCAATAAAGATATTAAAATAAAAAGTTATAAGCGTGAAGTAACTTCGAAAATTGCATCAACAACCGAATGGATTACAACGGATAATACAAAACCGGAGCCAACAAGAGTTCCTTTGAAAAAACATGTTGCTGAAGAATTAGAAAAGGAAGCAAATGCACCGAGAAAACGAACGTTTCAGCTACCATCAAGTCAAGTAGAATGGGTAACTTATTTGATGGATAAATATGGTTCAGATTTTAAAGCCATGGCCAGAGATAAGAAAAATTACAATCAAGAAACATGGAAACAAATTCGAGCTAAAATTAAATTATTTATGAGTGTTCCGGAACAGTACGCGAAATATTTGGAAGAAAGAGATTTATTAGATCAAGAAATTAATGAACATGAACACAAAAATTTGTTCATGGACGATGATAGTGATTAAAATATTTATTTTATAAATGTATACATTTTTATTCCCATATCAAAAATTAATTTTTGTAAATGTAAATAAATAAAATTATCGTTATAAAAGATATATTGTGTTTTTTTTTTATATTATATGATACTTATTTTAATCCTTAAGTCATTATGTTAATTTGCAATTATATAGTTTTTTTAATAATTATTTAAATATCTGTTAAAATAAAAGTAATTAAATAACCTAACTTTTAAAAGATACAGGCTCCATAATGTCCTTAATTCCTTCCTGTTAATATCTGTAACAGATATATACAATCACGCCATGTACTCAAAAGAGGTACGTCACAAACTTTTTCCACTATGCCGAAATTAGTTTCCTCCAAACATTCCTATCCAGAGTAACTTTTGCTTCATCCATATTCATGATACTTCTCATACATGCTCTTGTATTTCTACTACTTGGAAACATTTGCTAACTCAAAAAAACTCTCAACCTTCAATATCATTCACATATATTCTTTTAACCAAACGTACATAATTTTTATGAACCGTTACATATTTTATTTAAATTAAATTTAGAGTCTAGGAAATCATATCACTTTAAGTAAAAAAAAAATAAAAGACTAAAATTGTATTATATAACAAAAGTATATTAATATTTCAACCTGAACTACAATACATTTTAAATGAAGAATCACAAACAAAATATTGTTATTTTAACCAAATATAACTAAACTAATTTAATAAACATTACAAATGAAATCTGAATTACAATAATAAATATTTTCTAGCAACCTAAAATTTTATTTTGAATGAAACAAAATATAAATTTATTTATTGAAAAACAACTTAATAAAAATCGTAATAATGCATATTTGTTTTATATAATATTTTCGAAGACAAAAATGGAATGTACATACATTCGCCAAGTTTAGTGCTAAAATATTTAAAGATTTGCATATTTAGAAATAATTTAATTAAACTCTATGATTATTAGATCATATCCAAAATTGCTTTTTTAACTTGTAAAACCGAAGGATGCACCTTATTAGAATCGAATCGACAGCCCAAAATTTTAATTTTATGCTTAGAAGGTGAGATACTTTTGACATCTAAAGCGTCAGCAACTTGTTCAGGATTAAGTGCGCCAATTATATCCTGTTTACTAGCAACGACAATAATTGGTACATTTTTAAGTCTTTCGTCACCCGCTAAGTTTTTCAACTCTTTGCTAGCAATGACAATATTATGTGTATCAGATGCATCTACTACGAACACTAGCACATCTGTATCTTGTATAAAATTTGACCAAAATCTACGTACGTTTTCACTTCCACCTACTAAAAAATAGAAGTATATATTTTCTTCTGCTATTTTAAATAATTTAAAATATTTACCATCCCAAATATTTATAACTTTGTGACCGTGATTCAGATTTGTCACGTTAAAACCTTCGGTTGGTCGAATTTCGGAAGTATTTAATAATCCAGTTGTTATTTGCGATACTAAAGTGGTTTTTCCCGATGATTGTAATCCCAGAACAAGTATACGTTCAGGATTTTCTTCCAACTATTAAAAAAAAACATTAGAAATGTTAAAGGTTAATATAGTGTGAATTGCTTACTTTTGGAACATCTTCGAAACCCTCATCTATACATTTTGAGTCCCTTTTTTTCCAATATCTATAAGCTGCATATGCTCCAATTCCTAAAGCTATGCTGGAACTTAATACATAAATAGTTTTAGACATTTTTACCTGTTTATATTTATGCCATACTGGTTTTACAGGTGTCTTTCTAAAAACTGTTTTCAAATAATTGCAATAATGTTCATTAGTTAATATTTCACTATGTGTATGTTTATTGGATCAAATTATTTTAAATAGTTCAAATGAATATCAATAATAGAATTATCATTATGTACTTGTATCACTTGGTACTATAAAAACGTGGTATTGTAAATATTTTATAATATTTTTAATTGCTTTAAAATTATTTTAATAAATGTAAATTATAATTATTACTTATTAGTACAATAATAACATTAAATTAAATTATACAAAACATGTGCAATTACTTTATAGCAAAAAGAAATTCTATTCATATTCACAATTTTATTAAACTCACTATTGTAAGCTACAACAATGTCAGTAATATTGTAAATTAAAATATTCCCATGTTTTTAATTATAATATCATAATATAAAAATTGTTAATAAATGTGTACATGATGTAGTATTTAAATTTACAGATACGTTTTAATGCGTTTTTATTAAAAATGTTTATTTAAAAGTTACGTAAAAAAATGTGTCATTTACAAACTTAAAATTTAATGTTCTTAAGTTGTCATATTGAAAATAATAAGTGTGAAAAGAAAATGGAGTTGTACTAGTGAAATGAAAATTTAAATGTATACAGTAATAAAAAATGCACTGTTTATTTAATTTTTTTATACTGTATTAAGTTTAATGGTATTTACATACAATTCTATGTAATTAATTATACACAATATTTCATCAATAAAAAAAAACTTGTGGAAAATTTGTAAGTGTAGAAAGGTGTAGTGGCAACTTTCTACTCATTGGAGGGAATAATCTATTCGTATCAGTATGACCGAAATATATTTTCAATATTTTTATGTGTAACAATTTTTATATGTGAACTATTCAAATTAATTTTGGAAAAAATGGATTCTGTGAATGCATCAGATACGGAAATGGAATGTACTCCAACAATTCCAGAATCGGAAAAATCTGATAGCGATTCAAATGCAGTATCCAGTGTTCAACAAAATGAGGAGCCAGCAAAAACATCGGAAGATAGTGCTGATCGAACTACCGAAAGTCCGACAACCGGCGATAATAGTGTTACATGGAGTGGTTTAAAGTGTGTCTATTGCAGTCAAATGTTGACGGGAAGTGATTTACCGAAATTATTAGAATGTTTACATTCGGCGTGTGGTGCATGTGTTCAATCGAAAATTAATGAACAAATAGGTCAATCGGAAGTGGAAAATGGGCACACTTCGAAAGGTAATTGGGAAAAATGTTTATATCTGCTAGAATTGAATGTAATCATATTTATCATTATCTATGTAGGTTTGCCGGTAATTTCATGTGCTGCCTGCAAAACTGTTTGCCGTCAAAGTCAGGTGATTGATAATCAATTTTTGATTGAATTGACGAACGATGAGAGCACAACGAATGAGAATATTAAAAACGAAGAACAGAAATGTAATAGTTGTGCTGATAATGAAACTGCAACGAGTTGGTGCGTCGAATGTGCCGAATTAATTTGTAATAAATGCGTTCAGGCCCATAAAAGGTAAGTGACCTACACTAATAATTAGGTTTACTGATAAGTAAGTTCTTTTTTCTTATATCATAATGAAACTACTATAAAATAAAAGTGTTTTTCTGTAAAGTAACACTAACTTATGTAACACATTTTACCAAAAACATTATTTCGACTTTCGGTACACACTTATGTTTTTGGTATTCTCAGGGTGGCCAAAATCTGGAAAACTGGGAAAAAATGTGTTTGACGAATTCACAAAATTACAAACACAAATTTTGTGTGCAAATTTGTATTATTATAGTATCAGTAAAATTAATGAATTTCACTTTTAGTATATTAAAATTATTCTTATCTCAATTTTTTTTCACACCTATACTTAGAAATTTTTATTTTAATGAATATTTTGTTATTCACAATATTTACATTTGTTTAATAATAAAAGGTCAGGGAAAAAATAAAAAATATTTTTGAAAAACAGAGGAAGTCAGGGAAACTGTAATTTTTTTTTTGGAAAATTGGCAACACTGTATGTTGTTAAAATTACATAAATTATATGAATACTAGCAGAATTTTTTGTGAAAATTTGAATAAAATCGGTTAAATAACATGGCCATAATAAATTTTTAAAAACTTTAGTAATTTTTTTCTCGGAAAGTTGGCAACACTGGATATTCATAAAATTATATAATTAATGTGAGCATTAGGGAAATCTTTTCTGAAAATTTGATCAAATCGGATAAATAATGTAGCCAATATGAATTTTTAAAAACTTTTATCGGAAAGTTGACATCACTGGAAAAAATAAAACCACATGACCCTATCTTGGGTACTAGACAAATTTATCTTGAAAATTTCATTAAAATCGATTGAACCGTCTATGAGGAGTTGCGATCACAAAATTTTGATCGAGCGAGCGAGCTGACGACGCACATCCATACACCCACATAAACTAAGTTCGGATTCGTCTGATCTAGATGCTATATGAAGGATTTCTATACAATTTTTTTTTTTTGAAAATGTTACAGACACCGTACTAAACGCTATACCACTTTTCCTTGCAGTCAAAGTGGTAAAAAATAATATACCACATTTTTACAAACGGACTAAAAAGTATAAAATAATTTCAAATTTATAATCTCATACAGAATTATTTATTGTATATAATTTTGCTTTGAAACATATATTTGCGTAGTTATTTTAATATATTTGTAATTAAAAAAAAACAAACATATTATTAATTACAAGAAGCTAGATTTTATTTAATTCTGTACTTTCGCACTGATTAATATTATCTTTTTCTTTGTATATTTCTATTGCTTCTTTTTTTAATTTACTATTAATATTATTGTATCTTGTAATTATTTTTCTATCTTTAAATTTTATGTCATAAATGTATTTATATTTATAGTTTTTTGTTTATATAATTTAATAAACTGAAAAAATATATAAATATAAAAAATATATTTATGTATAATGTCGTTTTAATTTTTTTTTTTTTAGTCTGATGGTCTAAAATAATATTTTAAAGTGGTCCGTGATTAAAAAAAAAGTTGAAAATCTCTTATCTAGATTATAATTTAAAATTTTAAGTTTATAAAATACAAATAGAAAGATAAAAGATATATTTTTTTGTGGCTAACTAAATCTCAAGATTTAATAAGCAAACAAATGTGTGCATACGAAAAGCTTTTGCTCTAAAAAAATTTAAAAACAAGATATAAAATATGACGAAGCACATCAATTATTAATTGGAAGGGGGAACCTTTATTAGTGACTTAAAAATGATAAAGTATTCAACCCTTTCACTACAATTGCTTCCAACTTTGAAATCTTAAATGTCACTTTATTAATTAATGAGTTTCCCTTTCTAATTAAAAATTAATGTGTTTTGTCATATTTCATATATTTTCTTGTTTATGGTAGAAACCGTTCACTATATTTATATATATATTTTTTTTTTATCGGCAACCGTCAAGGTTTAGGGGTGTAAAAGTCACCCCCAAAATTTAGACATATATTTTACTCCGTATTTAATTGTTTTGTAATTTTTTTCAAAATTTTATTTTATATTAAGATAGCCCAATTAAAAATAAAATTGACGTGTTTTCGATTTTTTTTTAATTATTTATTGTTTTAATGGGTCATCTACCCCTTATGTAGACATTCGTATGTACTCATAAGTAAGTTTGATTATTTATAACTCGTTAATATTAAATGATAGAAAAAAAGTATTAGTATTTTTTTAAATTTGTTTTACATAAGAAATTCTATAAAATATTTAAAAAAATTATTTATGAATTTTAATTCTTTTCATAACTCATCAGTTTCTTATATTGATTATGGCGGACTTTTTGGGGGCTGGCGGCAATAAGCCATAAACTTATAAATACTTGTAAAATTCGCCGATTGATTTACTAAAATATGTTTAAACAATAGTAAATCAAGTTGTTGCTTCCTGAATTTTCGTATACACATAAATATATTATAAGCAAATTGCAATAATCAAAAAATGAGTACAAACTTCGTGAGAGCGACAATAAACAATTATCTTATAGATAGTTTTAAAATCCGCTGTATCTATAGTTTCTGGCTTATATCTATATATTCATAATTTAATCGAAAAACAGAAATAATTAAAAAGATGAAGATTAAAAAGGAAAAACAACAATTAGGTTTACTTAGAAAATATAAATACAAAAAATGTAGAATATTTCATATTTGTATTGAAATAACTAATTGTGATATTAAAATTTAAATTAAACAACAATAACTTTGATCTTTTTCTTTTATTTATTTTCTATATAATAAAATATGTAATTAGTAATTGCTAATACAGTGCTTAGTACAGCTTCTAGCTGTTTTAAATAATTGTTCTAAATAATTGAAAAACGACCCTTTAAAACACCCAAAAACAAAGCTTGTAATACGAATTTTTAGTATATATATTTTTTGAAGGACTGTGGCAGGAACAGTTTAATAAAAAACAAATAACAAATAACTTCCTCTTGTTAGTATTTGTTCATTTATTTTTTTTTAATAAAATTTTTTTTTTTAAAATAGACGTTTCGGCTCCTTAATGGGCAGCCATCCGAATGTCTGACATTCGTATTTTCAAGATGGCTGTTCTTCAAAATTGACAACATGTGATTTCGCTCACTATGTTTTTCTAAATTTTAAATTTCAAATTGTAATCTTCAAATAAAATCAAGAAATATGTTAATCAGTAATTTAAATCATACAAAAAAGGAACATATCAACAATCTGTACAAAATTGATAATTAATTTTTTATGTAATCTGACGCACATTGTCTCAATGTATTGACTTAACAAAACAAAACCAAGAAGATACTGAAGATGGCTGCCCATTAAGGAGCCGAAACGTCTATTTTTAAAAAACTTTTTTTATTAAAAAAAAAATAAATGAACAAATACTAACAAGAAAAAGTTATTTGTTATTTGTTTTTTTATTAAACTGTTCCTGTCACAGTCCTTCAAAAAATATATATAAATTTCCAAGGAACCAAAATTAAAGAAAAATTTTTTTTAGTATAAGCAAATACACCCAAAAACAACGTTCTTAGTATACCCCAAATACAGAGCTTGTAATACCAGCCAATATGTCTAACCAAAATGTAATTTATCTGACTTCAGATTGAAAATAACGAAAGATCACACGATCAAGTCGAAGGAAGAAGCTGCCCAGGACAATCAGAGCCAATCCGTAGCGGGCAATAAAAACTATAATTGTCCCGTACATCATAACGAACAGTTGACGTTGTTCTGCGAGAATTGCGATATTTTAACGTGTCGCGATTGTCAGCTGAACGATCATCGTACGCACAAATATAAGTTTGTGCATGAGATTGCCACCGAAACGAAAACATTCATCTCGACAATGCTAAAAGATGTCAGCTACAAACGTGTTCTATTAGATAGTGCAATGAAAGTTATCGACGATCGACAGAATTTGATCACCGAAAAGAAGCAGGCACTTGTTAAGGAAATAACGCAAATGGTTGTTAAGTTAGTAACAAAAATATTTATTCTACTTTTCGTTTAATATTTTAATTCAAATTTTGTTAAAATATTCACATTTTTTACTTCGACCTTATCCGGTCCGGTATTGAATCGATATTTATTATATATTTAAATTCTATTTAATTATTTTCTTTTAACTTTATCGTGTGTAGCATAAGATGATTAAATTTTTATTTTCGTTTGGGGTGTTACGTGGTGTTTGTATTTATATTAGTTACCGTGGTAACTCGAAAGTTTGCTATTCTCGACCAATGTGAAAATTGTCCATCTGGTGTTTAAAGTTATTTTGGACAACTTAATATTTAATTTATGTCGGTCATTTTTTTTTTGAAATGTTTATTGTTAATTACTTTGAAATGTTTTATCTTGATCTTAAATTATCAGATACTAGCTAAAGTTGTTAATTTTAATTCTTGTATATATGCAATGTTTTAATACACAGTACTGATTTGACTTGACATATTTTATATAATACAGGCCAATATATATATATATATATATATATATATATATATATATATATATATATATATATATATATATATATATATATATATTGGCCCGTATTTATAGTCCCTTTTAGTTATAGTTAAAAGCACTATTTGTAACATAGTAAAAAATCTGTCAGAACACATTATATAAAATAAATCGTCTTTAGGTTATAGTTTTGTATTAATATTTATTAATAATCGAAGTTTCGACGATCTTTATCAGGAAAAATGATACAAATGACTTAGGTCGTAATATTTTGTTTACTTGATGAACTAATTAAATCATTAGTTAATTTTTAAATGGAGAAAGTTAGTTCATTAAATAAATTAAGAACGATTTAAACAAAAACAAAATATTATAACTTAATATATAATACGCCATGTGCAATTAAGAATATAAAAACTGATACGAATGACATTTACAGTAAATAACAGAACATAGAAATAAGTAACTTGGTAACAAAATAAGTAATTAGATCATAAAATTTTTAATTAATCAGTGCCTTTATAGTGATTTTTTTTTCTAAATTTCTATTGTTTTTTTATCAATCTGCTGTATTGATTGGCAATTATAACAGTATCTTCGAATTTTAAAAATTGTAAGATCTAGTTATTTATTTTGTTACCTAGTAACTTGTTTTTGTGTTCTGTTATATACTGTAAATGTCATTTGTATCATTTTACTTGATGAAGACGGACACGTTGAGTTCGTCGAAACGTCGCTTATTAATAAATAATAATAATACAGAACTATAATCCAAAGCCGCGTTTTATTTTAATTCAATTTTTTATTGAATAGCTTAGAGTACATTTGTGCCCATAATTATGAAAGTGGTCTAAAGTCATATATTTCTTGTTTCGAGATATTTAATGAATTGCATAATTAACACTAAATGAATTCCATATAATGTTGAAATTACAATCACTATCTAATCGTTCACTTTTGACAATATCGAATTAATTTAGTTTAAAATAATGTGGTGTGAAATAACTAATAAACAATTTTTTTTTTTTTTTAATTTTGACTTAGACCACTTTCATAATTATGGGCTCATTTAAATATTTCTCAAAATTTTACAAGTTACTCAGTCATTGAATCGGCTAGCTAAGCTACTTCAAGCATCAACTCTTGTTTATCTTTTATTTTACTTGGCTTAAATGGCTATTTAAGCCAGAATTAAAACATCGGTATCAGTTGTCTTCAGCAACTGATCAAAGCATCATACTGACGAGATCCTAAAGATCGAAACGTGTCTATGGTTAACTGTAGCCAATCATTGATGCTTGAGCTAGCTTAGCTAGCTGATTCAATGACTGAGTAACTTGTGAAATTTTGAGAAAGATCTCAACTTAGTTTATATAATATACTATAGTCGCGACAAAATAAAAAGATAGGTACGTCATAATCATGTGATATAACTTAACAACATGAAACTCACTAATGAACAAAATTAATTTTATTCTATTCTACATATAATGAACTAAATCTTCTTGAAACTATTCACTTTTGTTATTTTAATCAAATTAAAATGTAATATATACAAATATATCTTATATTAATGGATTTTTAATCGAAATCAACTTATTTATTTTAGCTATATTTGGCAGCATTGATTTTCACTGTCAAAAGTCACAGTACGTTTATATTAGTTCATTTGACGTTATATTTTGAATGTGTATTTTTGTAATTTATTATGGCAAAAAGATTATTTCATATTTTGATCAAGAAAAGGAAAATAATGGGCTATTAATGCTCCTGTCTGCTGTACGCGAGAAGTTCATATAAACATTGTAGTTATTTGCCTAGTGACAAAAATTGATGACGTCCCTATCTTCTTATCTTGCCGCCACTATACCAAAATTTTTTGGGAATGGCTTTTAAGTATACTGTGAAATCTTAAGAAAGGTTATTTATTCTTGTGTAAATTCATGTACGTTTTCGTGTAACCGATAAAACTGAAATGTAATTTTTTCCGAATCTGTTTTCTTAGATTAACAAATACGATCAATATCCGTGGCAAAGAATTAGTGCATCGTTTGAATGAGGTGTGCGATAGTAAACAAAAGACATTGAACGAGAAGAAAATCGCATTGGAACAATTATCGCAATTAACCGATCATTGTATCGAGTTTGTTCAAGGCGCATTGGATAAGGGCAGTGATATGGCGATACTCTATAGTAAACGTCACGTTACGAATCATCTGCAACGGATCAAATGCCGACGTGCTGATATACCCAATCCGGAAATACCCGTACGAATACATATTGCGCTCGATAAAGTGCCTGATCTCATCAAAGGTAATCCAATTCAAATATTATTATTTTGTTATTATTTCTAATTATATTGTTCCTGATTTGAAAACGAATTATAAGCGAGTACTGTTGCATCAAGATCAAATTGGTCATTGATTTTTTTTTTAATTTTATTTTAAACTTGCAAACGAAACTGAAAAAGGCGTATTACCAAATAGAAATGTTAAATAAAAATAGTATATTATATTACGAGGAGTAGAAAGAGATGATTATTGTGTAAAGCTTAGATATTTGTGGCTGAGGCTAAACACAAAAAGAGCTATCTATTCCGAGTGACATATATGATTATTTCTTCAAGCGTTCTAAACGAAGCTAAACTAAAAATACATGCCAAGTTATCTGAATCTTACTAACACTTATAGAATAGTATGTGTTATAGTGAAATTTTTATTCAAATAGGATTCCAAAGCTATGAGTTATTTACTACGGTTACATGATACCCTGTAAAAATTTTCACCTCACAAAATCTCGAAACTTTGACGGCTCTGACGTTTAGAAAAAAACCAAACATTATTTATTTTTTGTTTCGTTGCTAGGATATGGGTTTAGGATTGTCAGATATGGGAAAAAAAAATAAAAGCACACTTACCATTTATATTGATTGACAGTTATAATTTTTTAAACTTTGGAAAACTATGCATAAACGTAGCACGTTGAAAGCAACAAGCTAGTTCGGTTGAATCAAGCCACGAAACACGTAATTTGTTTTCATCGTTCAACGGAACAGATTAAAAGCAGTTAGTATGTAGAGACGTAACTCAATTATTAAAAATTCCTAATTGGCTTTGGAATCCATTTGAATAAAAATTCCACTATACGTGATTTGTGTGAATTAATCTATCTTTGGTCGAATAATACAAGTTTTCACCACTTACTGATTGTGTATAGATCTTATGTCCGTTGTTGAGACTGACGTTACAATCAATCGTATGAGAAATCACAAACTTATTTAATACATTCTATTAATATACCTATAATTGTCAAATGTTTGCATGTATGTATCTCCAGCATTTCCTCCTAAACCCCTGAACCGATTTTGATGGGAGTGGTGTCATTTTAATTGGTTCATTCCCTATTTGAGAATAGGCAAGTTTCATTTTTCTACGATTTCATCTTAGTTCTCAAAAATTTGAATCAAATTATGTTTATAATGCAAATGTCAAATGACAGCTGTGTGAAGTTATCTTCACTACTGATAGAAGTGTTGTTTTTGAGTAATATATAATAGTGCAATTGATATTTTATTATTATTATTATTTGTTTATTTATTTATTTTTCTATTATGTTTATGTTTAATTACTATTTTCGACTTCAAACGTGACCCTTTAAGGGTTCACGGGATTTCCTAGTTTCTTTCTTAAAGCAGCTCTTATAGCAATTTCCTTGTAGGTAATTTCTGCAAATTTCTGTCCTTTATTATTCAGTAAGTAGAAAAAAGATAGAAACAGATAATATATCAATTTATTTTTTTTCAACTAATTAGTATCCTCAATAATGTTTTTCTTGTTGCTTGCAATATTAGAAAGAAAAATGTAAGAAATATAATATATAATAGCTGTGTGTGCTATTTTTCTTCTAGGCATATAGAACATAAAATATCTTCAGGATGTCGCAATGTTTAATATAATTGTATTTTTTTTTTATAACACAATAAGGTCCATTTGTATTCATATAATGTGTTGGTGTTATAGATCTTATTGTGCACGTGTTTAACTGTTTATTAATGAATGTTCAAGAAATATATATTGCTTTCAAACTAATTTCACATTTAAAATACAAAAACAACAAAAAATTTTTTAACCATGATACATCAGATATATGTCAATTATAAAACCAAGTGTCATTTAATAAAATTATAATTAGTAAAAACTTTTGTAAAACTTGTTGTTGTCAAAATTGTTCAACAGAACAATTTTGACAACAACATGAGTACAAATGGACCTTATTATGTTATAAAAAAAATACAATTATATTAAACATTTCGACATCCTGAAGAAGAACCAAAACCGGTTCGAAATATCGATGACAATTAAGCAATAAAGTAATATTAACAACTTTAGAAGAGAAATATGTCTATAAATTAATTCCTTTCCTTAAATAAATGACACTGCATACCTGACAAAAGAATATTAATTTTATTACTATCAAACACAGTCGAAGATCGAAAATCAATATATATATATATATATATATATATATATATATATATATATATATATATATATATATAGTAATTAACTGCTGTTTAATAATGCACATTATTGTACTAGTAACATAATGACCTCTTTCTACATATGCAATATGGTAACGTAATATTAATATGATACGCTTGAAGAAAAATTACATTAATGTACTATGTTAATATACTTATTATTAATTATTCTATTCCTTTCAAAAACGATGCATTTAGGTTTTACACTATTTTCATTTATTTATTTTTTATTACTTATTAATTTAGTATATTTTTAATTTTTTTATGCTTTCCATAGGATTAACTAATGGTAAATATATTTAAAAAAATATAAAAGTTTAAAATTTATCGTCTTATAATTTTTAGTTTTAGTGTTTATTGTTATTCTTATTTATTCAGGTTTAGTAATGTTTTAAATCAAATTAAATGTAACTTTTTTTTCCTAATAGAATGTATTTTTAGTGGTATATAATTTTATTCATTTTGCAAAGATTAATTTTCTTGTTTTCATTTAACATTATACTTTTAGAATTGTTTTTAAAAAGCTTTTTATTAATGTATTTTGTTTTAATATTAATACTTTTTTGATTTGTAAATAAATAAATAAAGCTAAATAGAACCTATTGTAAGATTTTTAATATACAATGTAGGTTAGGGCTGTTTTTATTTTAGCATAGTTCAAAATTCCTTACGCGAATCGATAGATATTCTGAAAAAAAAAAAAACTAAATCCAAGTATTAGCGGTTTTTTTATTTGTTAACCAGTGCCACCGAGGGCTTTTCGTTTAAAAGGCGTTTAACATAGGTTTTTGAAACTTTTTGATAAATGTGAAGTAATTGATGTCCGAGAGAAATTTTTTGCCGAAAAAAAAGGTTCCAGGAGTGATATTGAATAGATGTGCTAGCAGTGAAATGCTTTCAAAAAAAATATGATCTACATATTGAAAATGCTCGTTTTTTTCTATTTATTCAATATCATTTTCGACTACGGGATCTTGTTCAACAACTCTTGAAACCATAAGGAACATCTTTTTCCGGCAAAAAATTGCTCTCGGACATCAGATATTGCACATTTACCAAAAAGTGTCGAGAACCTATATTAAACGCTACTTAAACAAAAAGTCCTTGGTGGCAAAGGGTTAAAAAACCTTAATACTTGAATGTAGCTTATTTTTTCAGAATGTCTATCGATTCCAGGGGAGTGCATAAGGAATGGGAAAGTTTAGGGTATTTTTTTTTATTTCTTTATTTTATTGCAAATGGCTTAAAAAGTGATGTTTAATTTGTCATTTTTCTTAAAGATGCTCAAATTTCCTAAAAAATGCAAAAACATGCCGTGATGACATCTGTAATGTCTTCGCAAAACTTTTGTCAACATCTGAATCACACGCACATGTATTGCCATGTTTACCGATACAAGCAGTAGTTTTTATTTATTTTTTTATTACTTGTTAATTTAGTATTTTTTTAATTTTTTTATGCTTTCCATAGGATTAACTAATGGTAAATATATTTAAAAAAATATAAAATTTTAAAATTTCGCCAGCCAGTAGGCTGGGCGTAACTGAATCAACAAAAATCAACATTTGCTACGACATACGTTTTCAAAATTATATCTCACCAACTCTTCTGCGCTTGCGCAAAATAGCCTTGTGTCCTCAGTAATGTTCCTTACAAAAATTGTTACTAACAAATAAATGAAACAATTATTAAAAATTTTAATGACAGTTTCTGTTATTATTTTATATATATACAGCCTGTTTCAGAGTAAGCGCCTTATTTTTTTTTAGCCACACTATGGATACTACTTTTAAAATATTTGGCAGTAATATGTTTCAGGACATTTTCTACACGATGGTGATATCAGATTTTCAATTGGACGAATCATTTCAAAATGGCGACGTTCAACTTTTTTTTTTTAAATGGGATGCCATAATTTTTTTTTATTATTGAGATCCTAAAAACATTCTTTTTACGATAGTTTTTCGTTTTTTTAAAAAATTTATTTCTTTTCCTTTCAAAAAGCATACTAACATTTTAATCTAGTAGCGCATGAATGTTTTACACTCGATGTTATTTTTGTCAGAATATCAAGTAGCGGTAGACAAACTAGTTGTCAAACGTCAAACACCACCATTGGACGACGTTTCAATTTATGTATTGAAAAAAAAGGAAAATATTTCGAGCATTTTTTGTAAATACCTAATTTTTATTTCATGTAAATTTTTAATTTTGAGTTTCAAAAAGTAGATGTTTATTACAAAATAAAGTTTAATTGTTTTTTGTGTCTACCGCTACTTGGTATTTGGACAAAAATAACATCGAGAGTAATACATTCATGCGCTACTAGATTAAAGTGTTAGTTTGTTTTTTGATTGGGAAAGAAATTAATTTTTAAGAAAAACGAAATACTATCGTAAAAAGAATGTTTTTAGGATCTCAATAATAAAAAAAAATATGGCATCCCATTTAAAAAAAAAAAGTTGAATGTCGCCATTTTGAAATGATTCGTCCAATTGAAAATCTGATATCACCATCGTGTAGAGAATGTCCTGAAACATATTACTTCCAAATATTTTGAAAGTAGTACCCATAGTGTGGCTAAAAAAAAATAAGGCGCTTACTCCGAAACAGGCTGTATATATATTTGAGAAAAAATAATTTTACACGCAATTTCAATCACGCTAAACTTCCCCATTTTGAACTTTTCCGAAATAAGAATAGCCCTAATAATGTAGGTTTAAATATAAATTTTAAATGTAATCTTATGATAAATGTATATAATTTTTAACATCATTAGATGTTCAATATAATGCTCAGTAAATACTATGTGAAATGATTTAAATTTAATCATAATGCGCAGATTCAGGGCCTAAGAATACTTTTTTTTTAATATATATATTAATAAAAATACGAAATGCATAATAATATGATTTTAGTTTTATCATCAATCGGAGCGATAATAGTTGATGGTAAAGTTTATCCACCGAGTCCATACGTACCGATAACTTCGGCAACAACACCACCTACAACCAGTCCCATACCACGTCCACTTCAACCATCTACGTCGCCATTGATTCTGCCTCGTTTACCACCTCCGTATCCGCAACAGGGGCCACCGCATGGTGGCCCGCCACAGCAGCAGCAGCAGCAACAACAACAGGGACCACCACTACCGCCTCCACAACAACAACAACAGCCGGTTACGCCTCAACAACAACAGCAACCGCTACAGCAACAGCAACTTCCACCCGGTGCACCGGTGTCTGCTTCCGAAATGCATCTACCTCAACAACAACCATCTCAGCATATGCAAGCGCAAATGCAACATATGCAACAACCACCACGATCACAGGTGTGTAATACGAATCACAGATACCATGGCCCGTAATCCCATCTTTTTTCTTTATGAAAAAGTGCTTTTATTTTTCACTTTAAAATACATTTTTACTTCTAATATGAATAGTATTAATAGAATTAAAAAATAAACTCGTCAAAAGTAATTTTGAAGCGTTATAAGGAATAACTATTTAAACTATATTTTAAAAAATCAATCTTTTTCTGATTATACTCTGTTTTTAAACTGTAGACAGCACTAGACAAAGTCACATTTACACCGCTAGAAGTTACCAAAAAAAGTCACTAGGTTTATGGGGAATTGAAATGTTAAAATTAACCAAAACTATGATAGATAATCTACTTAATTTATTCATATAAAATCATAAATACATAACTTTTAATTATAAATTAATTAATTGCATTATTTTTTGTAATTCCTTGATGAAAAATTTATATATTTTTAAAAATACTGTTAACTCTTGGTTTTATGCATTGCAACACATATAAATTAATAAATATTTATTAAATACACGTGCAAATTCTACAAATGATTTGACAACTAGCCAAATAGCGCAGCAGCCAATCACAAGCTTTGATTTTCTCACTAGAATTTCTAGTTGCTGTCTATAGTTTAAAAACAGTGTATAGTATGGCTGTAAGTACTTACAGTTTATGAAAATAATTATAATAATAACTTTCATTAACAATAAACCAACTATAACAGAAAATAACAATATTTCAAATTTCCTTTATTCAAAATCAAACTGCGCGCAAGTTTGTCGAACCCATTAAACCAAAACATTCGACTGAGAATAAACCATGACGTCATTATTATGACGTTTTGCAAACCGCACGGCAAACCAAACCCAAAACGAACCGAAAATGCCTATTATATATCTAAAGGAAATTTAGCTTGAATCTTGGCATGGATGTAGATTTGAAATTAGTGTATCTGCACTGGACGTGAGAAAATTGTGTGCATACTGATGACGTACTGGACGTCCCATAAGAAATAAAATTTATTTTTGACGTCTGCTCGTGATTCTTAAATTTTATTTGAAATATTTTTCTCTCTAAATTTTATAGGGTTGGTGCATAATTACACTTCAATGACTGCTTCCCATTTGCTTGGAAGACAGACAGACGGTCGATTCCATGGGCAAAAAAGTCACGGTCCTTTTTATTAAATAAAGTAAAGAAAACAGCAATTTTTATGAACAAATAACTCGCCTACAAAAACGCCTGATAATTATGCGCACCAACCACAATACATTAGAGATATAATTGACGTGTCGCAATCTCTCAAGTTTTATGTTTGAAAATGTATTTTAATGGATTTTATAAAAAAAAAAACTTGTTGTATTTGTTCTAAGGTACAACAGCGTCCACCCCCTTCTTCATTAATGCGCCATCCAACTCCTGGTGGCCAACTGGTACGGTTACCCGGCACCAATCACCAGCAAGTTAGTTCATCAACACATCCAAATCAGCCGAATATGAATCCTCAACTGCGTGGCTTACTACAAACGAACGGTAGCCAACAACCTGTCTACGTACAAACAGCGCCCGGTGTTTATCAAGCAGTGCAACCATCGTACGTTGCTGCGCAAGCGCAATACAACAATCAACATCCACGTTTCTTGCAACAACAACAACAGCAACAACAACAACAACAACAGCAACAACAACAAATGCAGAATTATCATTCACAGCAGCAGCAACAACAAAGTCGCATGATGTCACCGAGTCAAATGATGCAGAGTCGTTCTTCGGTGATGCAATCGAGACAGATGTCGCCATTGTTGATTGCTCAACAGCAACAACGTTATCTACAACAACAGCAACTACAGCAGCAACATCAGCAAGCGTCTCATCATCAACAAGCGTCTCATCAACAAGCGTCTCATCAACAAGCGTCTCATCAACAAGCGTCTCATCAACAAGCGTCTCATCATCCGCAAAGTTCTCATCATTCCCAAGGTTCTTCTCATCATCCGCAAATGCAGCATTTACAACAACAGCATCAGCAGCAACACCAACAGCAACAGCAGCAGCAGCAACAACAACAGCATCCGCTTGCGAAATGGCACATACCGCAACAGCATAGTAATGGTGGACAAAATCAGGGTCAGCCACATCCGAATATGGTGGCTAATCAACAAGCACCGCCAGCACTTGTAGCATCCGATAATTCCTTTAAAATTACGTTAAAACCGAGAGTGCCATTAGAAAATCGAACAACGGCTGTCACGTCTACTATACCGAAAACGCCGAGTCCCAATTTAGGTCTGTCTTACTTTCATTTACATATATCTATTTTTACTGTACTTAACAAAATATCTATCAAAGATAAATTCAGTTTTGATTTAAAAAAAATTCTTTCTTGATCTTACAAATTTTAATATATTACTTTTATTGGCCATAAATTATATAGGCCCGTATTCCCATCTCTTTTGTTTATGAATAAGTACTTTTATTTTTTGCTTTAAAATAATGTTTAAAATAAATTTTTACTTCTACCTTTTATCAAATATGAATAGGATTTCTATTTTTGGTAATTTTTTTGTATCTAATATTATATAATTCTAATAAGCTAATTAAAATTGTTTAATAAATAATTTTAAGTAAACGTCAAAAGTAATTTTGACAAAAATCACTTTTAAAAGTGAGGTGAGGATACGGACCATAGATTTTTTCTAATAAAATAATATGCAAAAAAAAATTTTATCAATTTTTTTTTTAAAGAGGAGGTTCTTGTAAAATTTGCCGAAAATGATACAAACTGAATTTTTTTTTGAACAATAAGATTTATTAATTTTTTTTTGTTATTTGTTTCTATTAGGTTATGTGTTATGTGTTTATAAAGTAGCCATTACTCTTATGTAAGCACTACTCTTTCTTTTGTATTTCGTGTATTATGTCCAGCATATCATTTATTTCTAATAAATTCCTTTTGTAGTTTTGTCTCCTGTCACGTTTCTTACCAATTTTTTTTTTTTAGTGCTTTTTAAAAATTTATTATTTATTTTATCTTGACAAATGTCAAATTTCTCAGTCGGTAAATCAAGAACGTATAAACTCCTAAAGCTACATTTACAACTTTCAAATTAGTAGTAGAATTTGTGGATATAATTATACATAAAACATAACGTAAATTAACCCCCACACAGCATTCACAATGTATTACTTTGCCAACTAATTTACGGCAAAAAGGCATGAATCCACTTAGGAATAAAAGCTTGAAACGTAAGAAGTCGGATACATAAATATCTGTAATTTGAAAAGTGACGTTTAACTTGTGGTTAACATAACCTAATATATTTACTACTTAATTATTTTATACTTGCATAACCTCGGAGTATGCGCAGTTTGACCGCAGCGCAGAATTAGTACATAAATTAACGTAAAAACTTGGAGTTTGCAAGGTTCTGCGTTGCTGCGTTAAGTACTAATTTCGGTCATTGTGAACGACTTCAAGCGCATGCATATGCCAAACCTTTACGGTTAATTATAGCTACTAATCCTACTGCTAATTTGGAGGTTGTGAATGTAGCTTTATAGTTATTTATTTTAAATTTTTCTTTGTGAAACGACAGAATAATTTTACTTGTTTATTAAATTTAACTACTTTATAATTTACTTTGGTGTTATTTTGATGAAAAATAAACTATTATCACAATTAGGTAAAGGAGATGAAACCGAGCGAAATCTTGACAAGTTTTGCGAAGATTCCGTAAACGACTTAATGGCAACAATAGCAAAATTGGATAGTAACGGAGTGCAGGTATTGGCCGAGGGCAGAAACAAACAGGGTGGTTCGCCTCACGTTGATAGTTCAACGGACGAACACAGCGGTAGCGGCGGCGCTACGACAACGGGAGTGGGCAGTAATGAAAAAAGTACGGCACAAATCATCAAGAACAGTTCACAGATCAATGATACAGATAAAGACGATCCGAATGAAGATTGGTGTGCCGTTTGCATGGACGGCGGCGAATTAGTCTGCTGCGATAAATGTCCGAAAGTTTTCCATCAGAATTGTCACATTCCACCGTTGAGCGTTGAAGAGAGCGATACGTGGCAATGTTTATTATGTATGAACTTTGCAGATATACCCGATAATGGACTGGGAGAAAAAAGAGATACGGGACTGAGTCCGCGTGAAAAGAAGATCGCCGAACGACTTGTTCTCGAATTATACTGCCAATACGAACCGAGTCTACATTTTCGCGAATTGGTTACAATCGATAATACCTATTACTATTCGATCATTAAGAAACCAATGTCGTTAGAACTGATTAAACAGAAAGTGAATTGGAACGCCGAAGGACATTACACTAATATTAAACATCTGATTAAAGATATACGATTGATGTTCCGTAATGCTTATCTTTATAATGCGGTTAGTTTTTATTCTCTATTATTTCGTATACCGTATTTTCCTGAATATAACGCGATATTTTTTTGACTAATTATTTCTCGTTAAAAATTGACTAGCGCTAAATTCGAGGTCTAGGTAATTCTTCTTCTTTTACTTAGGTATTTTGTTACTTACTTTAATATTAATTCAATTCGGATTTATTTATTTTTTTAAATATTTTTATGAAAAATTTTGGTGTCGCGTTTTATTCGGGCAAATACGGTAATAAGTTATATTTCAAAGTTTTTCTGATACACACAAAAAATCCAAATATTAATTATTTTTTTTTTAATTTTCTGTACACGTATGTTAATGCATATTTGTTACCTTGGTGCAGAACTAGCCTAATCCATTATTTATTTTTTTAAGTTTTGTGATACAGTGATAGTGTGATAAGTTTTGTGCTACAAATATGTTTAAAGTTTCAAGTCTCTTAACTCAACTTCCCGATGAGTTTATTTCGAGAACTATTTTTTTTATCATAGTAAACAAATCTTTTCTGTATGAATGTTTATTTCAAATCGACGTTTCGACAAAACTCAACGTCCATCTTTATCAGGATTAATGATCATTTATCCTGATGAAGACGGACGTTGAGTTTTGTCGAAACGTCGATTTGAAATAAACATTCATACAGAACTTTAACCTAAAGCAGTTTTATTTTTGTTTATGTTCAGTATTACTAAGATTTAATTTAATAACTAATGTCCTGGCAAGCGTTCTAAGATTATATTTCAGATGAATAGTTTAGGAAATGTATTATTTTTATCTATTGTAATATGAATATTTGATTTGATTGTGTGAAACAGGTGAACTTTGAAATAGAAATTATGTTATAGTGCTTCTAAGCGAATAAGAATCTTGGCTGGGCGTGTTCGAATTCGCTGCTAATACAGCAAGTACAGTCAAACATTTAATCTGCTGTGCTGCACCCCAAACGAATAAAGATTTATTCCTAATTTAGGTTTTCTCTTATACCGAGAAACGAATAAAGATATTAATTGTTAATCATACAATGATTGGTTTAAGGGCCAAAACAAATCAACTAACTTTAGGTATTTTTTTTCTGCGAAACTATAAAAAATATCAAACCGCGGTTTTTTTTTTAAGTGAAAGAATAGATCTTGAACTTCTTGCAAGAATTTTTATTTTTACTTACGGCTGTGCGGTAACAGTGATAACTCCTGTTCATCTGAAACAAAAATCAAGAGGCACCCTTGCAGTATGATATATTATCTGGTTTTTGAACCCATTTTGTACCGAATGAATATATGTGGGGGAAAAAAATGGATCGAAAACCAGATAATATATCATACTGCAAGGGTGCCTTTTGATTTTTGTTTCAGATGAACACAGGATAGGAAAGGGGTTAGAACTCGGACGATTTCCAACAAAAGTAAAAATAAAAATTCCTGAAACAAGTTAAAAGTCTATTCTTTCATCACCAGAAAACCGCGGTTTGATATCTTTTATAGTTTCGCAGAAAAAAATTCATAAAGTTGGTCGATTTTTTAGGCCCATCTCCGCTTAAAAACTTTAAAATGAGTTTGCATATTTTCCGACTTTTTTTTGGTTGCTTAAAAGCACAATATAATATTCCAACACAATTTCAATTGATTTGCTTTTGTTTAGGAGAATTCAAATGTGTACAAAGATGGAAAAACATTGGAAGCATTTTTCGATCAGCAATTAGAAAAATGGTTACCGGCTTACGCGTACGAAACGTTTTTAGATGATGACGATGATGAAGACGACGACCAATTGATATCGCCTAATAATAAAAAATATCGACGAATTATAGCTGATTGACAAGTTGCGTTTAGGTATTGTATCTGTTATTGTTTATTGTATCAGTTAATCATTCATTCATTGTTAGGAAACATGCTATTCGACCTATTTCGTTCATATTTTCGAATATGTTATTCTTATTACTTATGGTTTATAAGTTAGATATATTTACAATTATTTGTAAAAGGGTTTGTTCTCAATTTACTTACTGTACTGATATTGCAATACAAAAGAAAGAAAGTTTTAAATAATTTCTTATATTTATTTTTTTTAATTAGATATTTTCATTTCACTTTCATTATAACGAATCGACAAATAGAATTTATATAATAATTTATTATTTTAATTTAGATTAACTATGGTAGACATCTTTTTTTTTGTATTTCTTAACACACGAACAGTCCACAGCTGTTTAATGGGGTTGTTGCATTTAATTAAAAAAATTCTATTTACATCACAAAATATCCGACGTCAGCGACATAATAATTTTATGTTAGTGATAATGCCAAAATAAAAAAATAATTTAACCCTAATCGAACCAGGTTATTTTGTTACATTTTAGCTCAGGTTGAGGTCTTTGGGGCACACACGAAAAAATGTGTAAGAATATAAATAAAATTAAATAATTCCATTCATAAAGTCATTTTTTTTATTGAAAAAACATGTAACATAAAAGTAGTAATATAATGAATTCAAAGAAAAACTATTTTTAACGTAAAAAAAATGTCTATAACTATAAAAGAAACATTTCATGCACCATAAATCATATGGGAAATAATATTTTCATTTATTCGCACATGTTTTGCAAATAATTAGAGTCAATGAATGCTCCTTACATATATTTGTGTCGCAGAGGCTGCAACACTTGTCTTGACAACCGAGATATTTTGGTGGGTAACATATCGTATATTGTTTTTAAAATTTTACTAAGCGTCTACGGCAAATGTAGATGATGCAATATTTAATACAATAGCAGTAATACGCTTGCTACACTTACAGTTTGCACATTAAAACATGTCGTAACCAGAAAATATAGATAATGCAACAGTATACAGGTAAGAATTGGAACGTATGATAATATGTGTCTTTGGGACACAACCTGGGCTTGAGTGCAATTATTTTATGTTTATTGTCATCAAGGTGACCAGATTTCAGTTTAGGTAAACCCGGAGATTGAAAAAATTCAGAAATATAGGCCCGTATTCTTACCTCATTTATAAAAGTGATTCTTGCTAAAAAGTACTTTTAACGTTTGCTTAAAATTATTTATTAAGCACTTTATAATAGTTTATTTAAATTTTATAATACTAAATATAATAAAAATGATCAAAAATAGTAAAATTATTTATATTTGATGAAAAACATAAGCAAAAACTTATTTTGAAATTAATGATAAAAGCACTTTTTCACGAAAAAGTGATATGAGAATACGGACCTTAGTTTTTTTTATTATAAAAATTAATACAGATAAAACAAAAATACATAAATAATATAAAATAAGTTAACATTAATTATTCTTGAAATAACTAAAATATAGTAATATATTTTATAACAAAACCTGAGAACAGATGTTGAAACCCTGAGACTCCGGGTAAAACCCTGAGACCTGGTCACCCTGATTGTCATAGAAAATATATTGAAATAAGTTAAGTTTTTGTATTTAGATTTGCGACATAAAAAAAAAATGGTTTGTACATTTTTTTTTAACGGAAATATCGCGATTATAAAGTTAAGATGTGTCCCCAAAGACACATCCTGGACTGATTAGGGTTAAATAATTATTGGAATAAAAATAATAAATCATATTATTATATTATTATATTATTATTATAATTAATCTTCTACGAATACCAAACTAACTTAGTGCGCACATCTTCACCTTTGATTTACACTAAAAAATTAACAAATTTCTTCAAGCTTTCGCGGTCCACAGATTAGAAACCACTGCCTTTACTTAAACAAAATAAAAATTATGCGACGACCCCATTAAAAGTTACTTTTAAGCTTAAATTTTTATTTTAAAATTTTACTATTTATACATATAGGTATATATATGTTACGCCATCAGATCAACTATAATAATATACGAGTAGATGGGGGGAGCATAAATACAATGTTTTTGTTATAAAGGTGTCCCAAAATTTAAGCAAGATTTAAATTTTGCCAACGAAAAACACATATAAAAACACATTGTATAGATACACTGCATATATATAATTCTCAATTATATAATTTTCAATTTTATATGTATTTTTCGCCGGCAACATTTTACCGCATAAATGGCGCAAAATTCATATATTGCGTGAATTTTGTGACACTATTAATAAGATAAGATAAGAAAATATAAACATACATTATTTTCATTATTTTTTTTTAATGTATATAACAAAACAATCCATGTCTTGATATAGGCATTATGTATCTATATTTACGGTTGATCTGATATTGCGCACAATCATACATTTGTTCTGTTCCTTGAACATAATTTGAAAGAAATCGAATTCTTTACGTGTTTTAATAATAAATAACTCTTTGGATTCAATCTATGCTGCAGTAGGTCGTGCCTACATTTTTACGTACAATCATTATTCCACAGATTGGACGAAATTTTGCAATATTACGATTGAGACGTAACATTAGATCAATCATAAATATAGTTGACGATTACAATACAATGTATGACAAGAGTTCATCTCTTGAAATTAATAAAAAAATAAGTCAAGCAATGTATTAATAAGACAAAGAAGTTTTGTTTATAAACACGTTTTCGACATTTATGTTACAAAATGTAAACCAAAAACTATATGCATCTTTTTTTTTTTTTGATGTATATAATAAAACAACCCACGCATTACGTATCTATATTTACAGTTAATCTGATGGTGTAAAATATATAAGATTAAATTTATGTTCATAAAGTTTGTGAAGTTGTATTCTACCATAATGAAACTTAATTATTAATGAAAGTGAAATGAATGCTGGCTGTGAATTTAATTTTCATTTTATTTTCTAATTAAAAATAAAATATAATTGTAACCCCGAAATGAATACATGAAAAACCCTTTGAAATATTTTTGAAACAGATAATAGCATTGTACAATTTTATAGATCTTACATACCTTAAAAAAATATATTTGACTTATATTTATATTATTTTTTTTTATATATAAATAGCATTTTTATTATTATTAAGAAGAAATATTATTCATTATTTTTGTTTTGATTAAAAAATAAATCTTTTTAATAATATTTAAATGTAACATTTCCAAAATACAAATTTATATTTTTCATGTAGAAAAATTGGGTAAAAAAATGTGTATAAAATATTTTTCTCTTCATTTATAATCACTTTTAATTATACTTCAAGAATCTATTTTTTTTTTTTTCGAATTTTTATGATTCGTATTTATAATTGGTAAGTTCGCATTATATTTTTTTTAATAATAACGCATATCAGTAATTTATAATTTTTATAAATTTCTTCTGAATTTATTTATTTATATACTTAACAGAAATTATATATGTATTTTATATTATAATTTAAAAATATATTATTGAAATTATAGTTTTTTTTTTTTCTATATTCGAAAATATGTATAATTTTAGATTGTAATTTCATACTTTAAATTGTTTAAAAAAAAAATAAATAATTAAAAAAATATATTAGCAAATATTTCTTGTTAATCTATTGTGTCTTATATACGCAAATTTTATTGAAATTTATTTATACAAATACCTAGACTTGTATTCACAGCAACTTTTTGATGTTTATTTTAAATTGTGTTTTTATCTCAAAACCGCTTTTACGTAAAAATAAAAAATGCTTGTAAAAGTGGCTACAAATACAAACGTTAATATTTTCAGGCTTTGAATAAAACTTCGAATTAACTCAAAGTAATTTATTATAAAAATTTTAAAAAAATTAGGTTAAAAGTTCTGTTATAATAATAACATTAAACAAAATTATTCTAGAGTGTTACTTGATGAAATTAATATAATAATATTCTAAAGTTGAGACTTTTCTCAAAATTTCTGTAATAATACACAAATAAACAGAACATAGAAACAAGTTACTAGATAACAAAATACAAGTAACTTGATTACAAAATTTATAATTTATTAATTAAAGGAAGCCAAATTTTATTAAAACACACTGATTGATATTATAAATTTTGTAACATAGTTATTTGTATTTTGTTACCTAGTAACTTATTTCTATGTTTTGTTTGTTTATTATTTATATCATTTGTATAGTTTTTCCGGATTGTGATATATGTGCTGTATATCGAAACGTCGAATTTTGACGAAAACTTATACAGAACTTAAACCTAAAACTTTGTTTGTGACAGGAATACTAGTATATTCGCATCATCATTATTACAAAAGTTTTATTAAACCTGAATTTAATACATACCTTGTTTTATTTTATCTTCCATAGTTTGAACCATTAATTATAAAGATATTTTAGAAATAAATTTTGATAAAATTGTTGTACATGTAAACGAAAATTACACGTTCTTTCTAATTATTTTTTCCTTTTGAATTTCATACGAATGAATAATTTATAAATTAAAATTTCACTAATCATGATGGGTTGAAACATGCATCCATTTTGTTGGATGAGAAACATGAATATATTAATTAAATTTAGGCTGTATTCCAAAATGAATCCGTGGTTGTGTTTATACCAAGGAAATATGAATAATATTATCCTATTTTCTTAGTATAACCATAAAAAAGAATTTAATTTCGGGATACAGTATTAATGTTAAATGTCAAATTATTTTTCTATACAAGTGACGTCAAAAATTTGAAATATTTTACAACATTACGTAATTATTATTATTAACACTATTTGTTTAGATTATTTTGTTACAGCCTTTTAAGAATATTTTTGTAATAAATATAATTTTTATTTATAAATATTTGACTTATGTTAAGACTTGAAATAAATATATATTTAAGTTTCTATATGTATTAATTAGGAGATGAAAACAAATATAGCTATTAATATTTTATTCAGGATAAGTTTATTTATTTTCATTGATAAATATGTTTACATATTACATACATAATACCCCCTGTTCTGGAAAAGAATAATAATAAAATCAAATGACAATGACTTGCTATAACATTTTACGATGCATTTTGTTCTTCCGAAGATTCGTCTTCCGATTCATCGTCATCATCCTCCGATTCTGAGTAAAGATCATCGTCTTCCTCATCTTCATCATTATTATAATCATCAGCACCATAATGCGATGCACCATACTCTTGTTTATAATCATCGTCGTAATCATCAAAGCCAGCTTGACCTTGTCGACCAAATTTATGATTGCGAGCTGAAAATATTTTATTTAATTCGATAGTATACAAAAAAAAAGAAGAAGAAATTCCTTACTTGACATGCTCAAATCTTTGGTTTGTGATGTTTCGTAACCACATTTTGGACACGGTATCGCTTTATTCTTCTCGTACTTAAAGCCTTTACGACGTACATGATCTTCACAGAAACACGTCTTACAACGTAAGCAAGAATATTGGCCGAGTTTATTGCATGATTGACCTAAAATTTGATTAATTCATTGAAATTAATCTTAAAAGATATATTAATATTTCAATTACAATGCTATTAAATATAATGGTCTTTTTAGCCATAATTTCTAATATTTACAATTATGTTGAAGAAAAAAAATGATTGCTGTGGAAATTAAGATTTTTTGCGTGGGTTATGTGGTGTTATTATCAGAAGGAATTAGATGCGGAATAAATTAGAGTATGAAGTGTGTAAAATTGAAAAAAAAAAAAAATGTTACCGAAGTTGGTGCAAGATGTAATAAACATTTAATTAAAAAAATATGTCATTAGCTTGGGGCGGAACTATCTCCATTTTTTATTATATTGAGATTTTCATTAAAACTAATACTATTTAATTCCTCCGGTTTATGTATAAACACACTAACAAAAAAATAGAGATAAGTTAGTTCTGCTCCAAGCTGTGAGTGACATTAAAGGTGTAGTTTGCGATGAGTAGATTGATTGGCATGATTTATAGTGTTTTGCGGGAGCCAATATTTATGAGTGTAAAGATAAAGTAAACGTTGTATGCCTAGATAAAAATGTTTGTTGAATACTAATTTCTGCTTGAATAAAAAGAGTTTGTGGGAATATGACGTGATTGTGCATGAAAAAATTCATTATTCGTAGTAACTCTTAATAATTGTAAGTATTATTTAAAAAATAAAAACAATATATATATATATATATATATATATATATATATATAAATATGGTGCTTACATTTAAAGTTCTCGGAATCTAGTACTTGACAAGAAGCTTGATGTTCAAACTGATCGTCTTCGCAGAGAAATGATTCGCAGAAAGAACACTTAAATATTCGGCCACCATGGTCCCAAACGCCTCGTTCGCATTCAGCGCAAATGGCATTTTGTAATGGACAAGAGCATGCATGGCTTTGTAGACAACGTCGACCATGACATACCCATGCTTCACAGAAATCACATATTGCACCCTATGATAAATTTAATTTCATTCGAGAATTATTAACACAATCAAAATTCGAATTGAATTTTTAAAATAGACATACCACCATGGCTAAGCCGGTAGTGTAAACACCAGGATGATGTACAACACAATCACCAGTTTTAAGCATACACTTTATCTTTCCGCATTGAGCGCAAATCGGAAGACGTTGTACACTTTGACAAAAGTAACAAAATGCGCGACTTTTTTGTTTCCTTTGACATTTCTCACATTCCATAACCGCATTACATGGATATTTTGCAAGTTCCATGTTATCCTTTGCTGTTCGTATTTCCTTTTGACGCAGTTTTTGTTTCTCCGCTTTCTTCCTTTGACCCGTTTTCTTTTTCGGCATCTTTATCTATTATTATTTGTATTTTACAAAATTTACCTAAAAATACACCCGCACCAAACTGTTAATTTTTGACACGTGACACAAATTTAAAATTCAGTTTTTTAGGTTACTTCTGAAATGTCAATTCTTTTGACAAGAACATAGCAAAGGAATGTAAGAAAAAAAATTCTCGATCTAAAAAAGATCGACTAAATTTATGAATTTTTTTCTTGGAAACTCTAAAAGATATTAATCCGCGGTTTTTTTACGGTGAAAGAATAAACTTTAAACTTCTTTCGGGTAATTTTTATTTCTACTTTTGATTGGAAATCGTCTCCAAGTTTTAACCCTTTATCTTCGGACAGGCTGTGGTGTTAACAATGATAACTTTATCTCCTGTTTCAAATGAAACAAAAATCAAAAAGCATCCTGGTTTTTTATCAATTTTTTTCAAGAAAAATCCATGTTTCGATTTTTATTTCAAAATAAAAATGTATTTGGTCGTGCCATCTCTTAGACAAACGTAATATTTTTAGCAAAAAACATTCCAGTAGCTGCCGCAGAAAAAGTTCATCGCTTGTCTAAGAGATGGCAGTGTCCATCTGATTACATTTTGATGCAAAATCTTGCATTTCACGCTTTTCTCATAAAAATTTCGTTAAAAAATGTATCGATGTAAAACGGGTTGCCTATAGGCTTTCTGTTTTTAAAAACTTTATTTCACAATAAACAAAATACATTTCATAAAAAAATTGAGATTTTTTCTGGTATTTCTATCACAGTCTTGAGGGTTGACTTAATTAATAAGGGGGTGTCCTAGGGGGTTGATTTTTGCATATGTTGTAGTACGTACCTGGTTTATCTATGGGTTTGTAAGGAGACGGCTAATTTTGTTATTTTTGCGAAATTCCCAGCCGTTTTTGAGATATTTGCGATTAAAGATTTTAAAGTTTTGGGGGTTGGCTTAATTAATAAGGGGGTGTCCTAGGGGGTTGATTTTTGGATATGTTGTAGTACGTACCTGGTTTATAGGGGTAGGTTTATAGGGTAGGGTTCGCAAATATTTCGAAAACGGCTGGATCTTTCGTAAAAATAAGAAAATTTGCCATCCCCCTAACAGACCAACACCCCTATAAACCAGGTACGTAATACAACATATTCAAAAGTCAACCTTCTAGGACACCCTCTTATTAATTAAGCCAATCCCCAAAACTGTAATAAAAATATAAGAAAAATCTCAATTTGTCTCCAAATGTTTCATTTCTTGCGAAAAATCAAAAATAGTATCAGGAGAACATGGTCGTTTGCAAACGTAACTTGTTTTCTCCAAATGTTTCATTTCTTGCGCAAAAATCAAAAGTTGTATCAGGAGAACATGGTCGTTTGCAAACGTAACTTGTTTTCTCCAAATGTTTCATATCTTGCGAAAAAAATCAAAAGTTGTATCAGGAGAACATGGTCGTTTGCAAACGTAACTTGTTTTCTCCAAATGTTTCATTTCTTGCGAAAAAATCAAAAGTTGTATCAGGAGAACATGGTCGTTTGCAAACGTAACTTGTTTTTTCCAAATGTTTCATTTCTTGCGAAAAAAATCAAAAGTTGTATCAGGAGAACATGGTCGTTTGCAAACGTAACTTGTTTTCCCCAAATGTTTCATTTCTTGCAAAAAAATCAAAAGTTGTATCAGGAGAACATGGTCGTTTGCAAACGTAACTTGTTTTCTCCAAATGTTTTATTTCTTGCAAAAAAATCAAAAGTTGTATCAGGAGAACATGGTCGTTTGCAAACGTAACTTTTTTTCTCCAAATGTTTCATTTTTTGCGAAAAAATCAAAAGTTGTATCAGGAGAACATGGTCGTTTGCAAACGTAACTTGTTTTCTCCAAATGTTTTATTTCTTGCGAAAAAATCAAAAGTTGTATCAGGAGAACATGGTCGTTTGCAAACGTAACTTGTTTTTTCCAAATGTTTTATTTCTTGCGAAAAAATCAAAAGTTGTATCAGGAGAACATGGTCGTTTGCAAACGTAACTTGTTTTCTACAAATGTTTCATTTCTTGCGAAAAAATCAAAAGTTGTATCAGGAGAACATGGTCATTTGCAAACGTAACTTGTTTTCTCCAAATGTTTCATTTCTTGCGAAAAAACCAAAAGTTGTATCAGGAGAACATGGTCGTTTGCAAACGTAACTTGTTTTCTCCAAATGTTTCATTTCTTGCGAAAAAACCAAAAGTTGTATCAGGAGAACATGGTCGTTTGCAAACGTAACTTGTTTTCTCCAAATGTTTCATTTCTTGCGAAAAAATTAAAAGTTGTATCAGGAGAACATGGTCGTTTGCAAACGTAACTTGTTTTCTCCAAATGTTTCATTTCTTGCGAAAAATCAAAAATAGTATCAGGAGAACATGGTCGTTTGCAAACGTAACTTGTTTTCTCCAAATGTTTCATTTCTTGCGCAAAAATCAAAAGTTGTATCAGGAGAACATGGTCGTTTGCAAACGTAACTTGTTTTCTCCAAATGTTTCATATCTTGCGAAAAAAATCAAAAGTTGTATCAGGAGAACATGGTCGTTTGCAAACGTAACTTGTTTTCTCCAAATGTTTCATTTCTTGCGAAAAAATTAAAAGTTGTATCAGGAGAACATGGTCGTTTGCAAACGTAACTTGTTTTCTCCAAATGTTTCATTTCTTGCGAAAAAATCAAAAGTTGTATCTGGAGAACATGGTCGTTTGCAAACGTAACTTGTTTTCTCCAAATGTTTTATTTCTTGCGAAAAAATCAAAAGTTGTATCAGGAGAACATGGTCGTTTGCAAACGTAACTTGTTTTCTCCAAATGTTTCATTTCTTGCAAAAAAATCAAAAGTTGTATCAGGAGAACATGGTCGTTTGCAAACGTAACTTGTTTTCTCCAAATGTTTCATTTCTAGCGAAAAAAACCAGAAGTTGTATCAGGAGAACATGGTCGTTTGCAAACGTAACTTGTTTTCTCCAAATGTTTCATTTCTTGCGAAAAAATCAAAAGTTGTATCTGGAGAACATGGTCGTTTGCAAACATAACTTGTTTTCTCCAAATGTTTCATTTCTTGCGAAAAAATCAAAAGTTGTATCAGGAGAACATGGTCGTTTGCAAACGTAACTTGTTTTCTCCAAATGTTTCATTTCTTGCAAAAAAACCAAAAGTTGTATCAGGAGAACATGGTCGTTTGCAAACGTAATTTGTTTTCTCCAAATGTTTTATTTCTTGCGAAAAAATCAAAAGTTGTATCAGGAGAACATAGTCATTTGCAATACACATTTGTTTTCTTGAAACTTGCCTATAGGCAACCAGTTTAACTCGATGCATTGCGGGATTGTATAAGCTAAGGGGTTTTAACGAAATTTGTATCAGGAAAGCGTAAAATGCAAGATATGTATCAGGAAAGCGAGAAATAAAACATTTTAACGAAATTTTATCAGGAAAACAAGAACAAAATTGAGATTTTTCATATATTTTTATCACAGTTTTGGGGGTTGGCTTAATTAATAAGGGGGTGTCCTAGGGGGTTGATTTTTGGATATGTTGTAGTACGTACCTGGTTGTTAGGGGGATGGCAAATTTTCTTATTTTTGCAAAATTCCCAGCCGTTTACGAGATATTTGCGATTAAAGATTGTAACTAATTTTAAGGGATGAAATTGGGAAAAAATAAATACAACACAGCATCTGTTTTGAACGAACTTTATTCAACAATAAGAAAAAATACATTTCACCAAAATTTCAATTTCAATATTTTCATCAGTTTTGTTGGGGGCTTGACTTAATTAATAAGAGGGTGTTCTAGGGGGTTGATTTTTGGATATGCTGTAGTATGTCTGTTAGGGGGTGCAAATTTTCTTATTTTTGCGAAATTCCCAGCCGTTTTCGAGATATTTGCGATTAAAGATTTTTTTTTTGCAAAATATCCCGAAAACGCGGCTGGAAATTTCGCACAAAAATAACAATAAATATATATAAAATATATAAATATATACAAATATATATATATATATATATATATATATATATATATATATATATATATATATATATATAGTTTTAAAACACTTGGTATATATATATATATATATATATATATACCGGGTGTTCGTTCGTTAAGTTCGTATGGCATGTAGTACGCGTGGATCTAGTAATAAATAAGTAAATGATGTTTTCCTACTGCCTTTGCGCCATTGCCTATTACGATTTTTTGGAGCTTTACTGAATTCTTCGATCATGTGTTCTTCTAACATTTTATAAACGCTCAAATCATCTTTCCAATTTGGATTTCGTACGGTTTTTTGTAGTTCAATTGAATATACTGTATAATGGTATTCCATCGATTAAAATTAATATTAAATAATTTTTTTTTTTAATTAAGCTCGATTTTTTCTTCAATGGACGTAATAAAATAACTATCAACGCGTAGGATAAAAAAGATATAGAGAACATAATGTATAAACTATATTGCACAATCTTGACGTTGAAAAATATTTTGTATGTATTTAAAATAACATTTTTCGTACCTTGTTATTTTACACGTCCATATCTGATATTGACATTTTATTTGACAAGATGTTTTTTAAAAAAATCAAACTTAAATTTCTATACATTTTCTGTTATTACGAATGTATCTGTGAAATGTATTCCATATAATATTAAAACTTTTTGATATAACCATTCTAATTATATTATATAAAACATAAACAGGTAAACAGGTAGGTAAACAGTTTGTGTATTAAATAATTTTCAATTCTTATTTTAACAAAAAAATTATTTTTCACAGCATGCAGTAGACATGGGTATAATACCGCACATTTTTAGGATATTATACAAGTACATGTACGATCATACATTGTCGGTTACAAGAAATGAAAAAACTTAAGGCAAAAATTGATTTCATTATTTACTTTGTCAATTTATGTCGACAATACTGTCCAAATTGATAATATTTAATTAGTTTTCTGTCAAAAGTGACATTACTATTGAATTTTTTCCAAGAGTTGACAAACTTTTGCCAATTTGTTTTTGTATTAAGTTACTTTGGTGACAATGTAAATAAATAAATAATTGAGTTTCATAATAAACATCTACGTATGGTACATGCATTTTCGTTGATTTGCGATATACTAAAATTATTGAAAATTCTAAAAAACATTTTAAAATTTTCAATAATTTTTCCTGCCAAACCAGAATAAGGTAAAGAAAAAAGTTATTTAGCTATTATGTGGCTAATTTTTTTTTCTATTTTACTGAATTTTTTCAGATTTTTTTGAGCAAAATTTTGGAAAAATCCCAAGGGTACCTACCCTTTTTCTACTAAACGATGCATCGTAGAATAATGGTTTCTTCACTCAATTATCGTACTCATTATTCCACATTTTTTCATATCATGCTTATTTTCCTAGACCTCATAGTTTTTGAGAAAAAAATAAAAACAAAAAAATCAAAAAAAAATTCTAGCGCCCAAACGGCACATGCTAGCAAATTAAAACTAAAACCAAATTATAGAACTTTTTATTGTCTATCAAAAAGTATTTCAACTATTTCTCCGAATTTAACTCGAGAAAGAAGTATATCGCAAATTATCGAAATTGCATGTTAAACGCCCATACGAACTTGACGAACGAACACCCGGCATATACATTTATATTTATAATAAAATCTCACATATTTCTCAAAAACAAAATAAATACATACATCTCACATTAGAAAGAAAAGTGGTATGAAAATTAGCCGATTTCTAAATTGGAAAATGGAAAAACATACTTTTAAATTTATCTATCTCAGCTTTTCCCCTAACTTATGCGTGATATATGTTTAAACAAATTATTATAATTCTAACACTAAAACGTGTATCGTGTTGTAAATGAAATCAGATGAGAAAACGAAAAAATATTTAACACATAATTTTCCTAAATTTTGATAAATAAATAACGAAAAAATGAATTTATTTAAATTTATTTTAAAACATGTGTGTGTTTGTTTATTTGTTTGTGCAAAACTCAAAATCGATTTCATTTACACAGTATAATTTTACGTACACTGTTAAAAAATCACATTGATAATTATAGTGTCATTTTACTGTGATTTGAATTTTTTTAGGCAAATTTGCGCAATAATTTATTAAAATTACAACGAAATTACTATGTAAATATTTACATTGATTTTTTACAGTGTAAGTTCAGGGTTAGATTAAATATATATTTATATATATTTAAATTGGCAGTTAAACATTTTGCACAAAATTATTCAATATAAATAAATCGCTTCTTCATTATCCTCCTTCTTGGGCCCTCCATCAACCCCGGATGAGGACACTTTCTGCTTCAGATATTTTCCTTAATCCCGGGAATACGAATAAATCCTTGTGGATCCTTGCATTGTCCCCCTGAAGGACCTATGTTTCTTTTGGGCATCACCGTGTAAAATGACTCAACTGAAATTAAAATATTACTGTGAATTAACAAAAAAATGTAATAGCAGTAAAAAATCATCGGACACAAAAAATTATCGGACTAATTTTAAGAATTGTTTTTGCTGCTGCAAAACTCATAAAAGTAATCAAATCGCGTTTTGTTTTTTTTGGGGATTGAAAGAATACGACTTTGAACTTTTTTCGATGTATTTTTATTTATTACTTTTGTTTGGAAATCCCCGTCCGGGAAAGGGTTAGAGAATCCTTTTTGCCAAAAACCAGACGCGATTGTGCCGCGATAACAATAATTTAATTTATAAAATTTTGAACAAAGTTCAATTGTGTGGATTTGTGCAAATTGTTAATCAAATATTCCAAATATTAAATTGATTTTCTCTACGAGATTTTACAAGTTACTCGAATCATTGAATTCAATGATTGTGTAACTTGTGAAATCGGTAGAGAAAATCAATTTAATATTTGAATAATATAACTCTTTCCCTGTTTCATCTGAAACACTGGAAACAAAAAATAAAAAGGCACCCTTAAAGTACAGATATATTATCCTCGTTTATGACCAATTTTTTCCCCACAAATATTCATTCGGGACCTTTGGAAATAAACACACTTTTTTCCAAAGTTCGTCATTTTATTCCCGAATCAATATTTCTGGGAAAAACTAGATCAAAAACCAGATAAATAAATCAAACTAGTTCAAGAACCAGATACGAACATAATTCGTTTACAAAACTATGTTTGTAAACCAAAATGTTCGTCAGTTAACGTCCCCTCCTCAATAATATTTTTATATTTTTTTGTAAGAAAAATTTGTTATCTGGAACATATATGTTTGTTGTCCGAACACAGAATCATCATTCCCTCGTAATATTGCCAAAATTTCTAAATATTTTTATTTTAATTTATTTATTTTGTAAGAAAAGTTAGTTATCTGGAACATATATGTTTGTTGTCTGAACACAAAAATCATCATTCCCTCATAATATTGTCAAAATTTCTAAATATTTTTATTTTAATTTATATTTTTTTTATGTAAAGTTCATTATCCGAAACGTAAATGTTTGTTGTCCGAACATTATTAAAAAGTAAATAAACGAATCTAAAATTTATATCAAATTTCTATTGCATCTCTGTTAATTTTTTGATTGATCCTGGCAAAAATAATTACAATTTAATTACAAATAATACTACTTTTATTTACTGTAAATTAGGTTTTCTTGATGAAAACATGTTCGTTGAGTTCGTCGAAACGTTGATTGTTAAATAAATATACTAATATAGAACTAGAACGCTAAAATAAGTTTTATTTTAAATACTTTTTACTATAGAATCGGGATTAAATATTAAATTAATAATAAATTATGACACATTTTCTTACCCAATCAGTCCTTTAATCCTGTTCTCCAAGCTTCTTTGTAAAGTATCTCCTTCTAATTCTCTTCATTACTTCCTTCAGGACACTCTCCATAACCGTCCAATCTACCTTAATCCAGGACACGAATAAATAAAGATCCCTTGTGCATTCCTTGCAATCGTGTTTTAGATAAAATTAGTTGCACACTTTTTTGTGGCTTAACTTCTCAGCGATCTCAGCTGCTCGCCACAATTTCGTTGAATCCGTTCGATTTACGCAATAAAAAGCACAATTCAAAACATGAGGGGGGGTTGAGATTGGCTTGTATTGTGTGTATTATATATGCAACGCAAACTGAAAATTAAAACACATTTTTGGAATTAACAATAATGTAATAACGAAAAAAATCTTATGCATTAAAAATTAAAAATAAAATGGAGGGGGGCTTTAAGGTTGTGTATTAATAGTTCTCTATTAATATATTTATATTAAAAAATATCGACATATATTCAAAACGTACGTCTTCAAGTAGAGAAATATTTACATTAGCAGATCATATAAAAAACATAGGTAACACAAAATACATAAGTAACTAAATTAATTAATTAACTTAAAAATGAAATTATGTATAAATATTTTTTTTCTTCTAATTAAATCGAAGCCAAATTAATTAATTAATTAGTTAAATTATTTAAATCGAGTGCCCCGTTTTTTTGGCCACAAAATCGTTCACAAATTTTTGATTTCCAATAAAATATCGTATAAATTTCTTATATAAATAATTTAGTTACGAGGTCTAGTAGCTATGTTTCTATGTAAAGACGTACGTTGAGGAGCGTACGTCGATTATTAATACAGAACTATAGGAAGTTAAAGCAGTTTTATTTTAAAATATAATAAATTCTTAAAAGATTTTTTACTATGTTAATTATTATTAAAGGGGTAAAATTCGATAAAAAAATAAAAAAACAAAAAACTATTTAAGAATTTTACATGATTTTAAGGACGATTATAATGCCCGTGTCCCACTGTAAAAATTTTTATAAAAACTTTTTAGAAAAATTTTTATAAAAACGGTATGACGTCATGTTGTGAGATTGGTGTTTAAAAGGTTGGTGCTTAAAACTTTAAAAACTTTCGAAAAAGTGTGCTATTTTATTATTTTTTATCATGGAAAGTTTAAATAAAAACCAGCATTTACTAGTGAGTGCGGTTATCATAGGTTTAATTGGATATGTTTTGGTTAGAAGTTTCGCGCGGCAATTCAAATCTATAGAAGTTTGACGGGCCGTTCAACATCCAATCAAATGCTTGTTTTCGTCAAAATTATAGAAACGGTTCTATTTCAGAAGTTTTTATAAAAACATTTTACGTGACGTCATTAAAATAGAGACACCATAAAAATATTTTACCGTGACGTTATTACTACTTTGACTGCAAGGAAAAAGTAGTATAGCGTTTGGTACGGTGTCTGTAACATTTTCAAAAAAAAAAATTTGTGTATAGAAATCCTTCATATAGCCTCTAGATGACGAATCTGAACTTAGTTTATGTGGGTGTATGGATGTGCGTCGTCAGCTCGCCGCTCGGTCCTCAGACAAAATTTTGTGATCGCAACTCCTCCTAGACGGTTCAACCGATTTTAATGAAATTTTCAGGATAAATTTGTTTAGTGCCCAAGATGGTCATGTGGTTTTGGTTTTTTCCAGTGATGCCAACTTTCCGAGAAAAAAATTACTAAAGTTTTTAAAAATTCATTGTGGCTACATTATTTATCCGATTTTGATCAAATTTTCAGGAAAGATTCCCCTAGTGCCCACATAAATTTCGTAATTTTTATAAAATACAGTGTTGCCAACTTTCTGAGAAAAAAATTACTAAAATTTTTAAAAATTTATGACGGCCATGTTGTTTAACCGATTTTGTTCAAATTTTTACAAAAAATTCTTCTGGTATTCATATAAATTAGATAATTTCAACAAAGTACAGTGTTGCCAATTTTCTGAGAAAAAAATTACTAAAATTTTTAAAAATTTGTTATGACCACTTTATTTAACGGATTTTGATCAAATTTTCACTAAAGATTCTCCTGGTGCCCGGATAAGTTATGCAATTTTAACAAAATACAGTGTTGTCATCTTACCGAGAAAAAAATTACTAAAATTTAAAAAAATTCATTGTGGCTACATTATTCATCCGATTTTGATCAAATTTTCAGAAAAGTTTCTCCTAGTGCCTACATAAATTATAATTTTATTAATATACGGTGTTGCCAACTTTCCGAAAAAAAAATTAATAATTTTCTAAAAATTTGTTATGCCCGCATTATTTATCCGATTTTAATGAAATTTTTACAGAAGATACCCTAGGCGCCTATAATATTATATATTAGCAAAATACAATGTTGCCAACTTTCGATGAAAAAATTTTTTATTTCTATTTCTTATCATTTATGTGATAATGTCAAAGTAGTCTATATATGGGTTTACCCATATACTTCTAATCTTGTTTTTATAAAACTACGCGCTGTCACACTGTAAAAATTCTTTTTATAAAAATTTTTATAAAATTTTTACAGTGGGACACGGGTTTAAGGATTTTATATGATTTTAAGCGAGTTTGTAAGAATTTTATATGATTTTAAGTGAAATTGTAAAGTTTTTATATGATTTTTAAGCTAGTTTGCAAAAATTTTATATGATTTTAAGCTAGGTTGTAAAGATTTTATATGATTTTTAAGTGAAATTGTAAGAATTTTACATGATTTTAAGGACAATTATAAAGATTTCACATGATTTTAAGCGAGTTTGTAAGAATTTTATATGATTTTAAGTGAAATTGTAAGGTTTTTATATGATTTTTAAGCTAGTTTGTAAAGATTTTATATGATTTTAAGCTAGTTTGTAAAGATTTTATATGATTTTTAAGTGAAATCGTAAGAATTTTATATGATTTTAAGGACAATTATAAAGATTTCACATGATTTTAAGCGAGTTTGTAAGAATTTTATATGATTTTAAGTTAAATTGTAAGAATTTTACATAATTTTAAGGACGATTATAAGGATTTTATATGATTTTAAGCGAGTTTGTAAGAATTTTATATGATTTTAAGTGAAATTGTAAGGTTTTTATATGATTTTTAAGCTAGTTTGTAAGGATTTTATATGATTTTAAGCTAGTTTGTAAGGATTTTACATGATTTTAAGGACGATTATAAAGATTTCACATGAATTTAAGCGAGTTTGTAAGAATTTCACATGATTTTAAACGAGTTTGTAAAGACTTTGTATGATTTTAAGTGAAATTATAAGGATATTACCACGATTTTCAGCGCAATTTTAAGGATTCTAGATGATTTTTCGTTGATTCTACAAGATTTTAAGTGAGTTTGAAAGGATTTTATATAATTTTAAGTGAAATTGTAAGAATTTTACCACGATTTTAAGCGCAATTTTAAGAATTCTAGATGATTTTTAGTTGATTTTACATGATTTTAAAGACGATTATAAAGATTCTACATGATTTTGAAACCACAATGTACGCTAACACTGGATTATTAAAAACTAACGTAGTGCAATTACCGAATTATGTGTATAGAATTCAATAGTAAAGTAAAATTAAATTAAATGAAGGTTAATACATATTGTTAAAAAAAGTAGGAAAATAGCCTATCATGTTAACGATAACTACACTGAATAAAATAATTTCTCTTAAACAACAAACAATAATTAAACGGCTTTAAGTTTAAGTTCTCTGTATTAATATTTATTAATAAATAAATGTCATTTGTATCTGATGAAGACGGAAGTTGAGTTCATCGAAAAGTCAATTATTAATAGATATTAATACAGAACTTAAACCTAAAGCTGTTTTATTTTAGAATGAGGCTATTTATACATACGGTATGTATACGCAATTGGCTATTTATACATACTAAAAAAAAAAAAAACCTAAACCAACCTCCTAACCTAATCTACCCTAAATAGCCAATTACGTAAAAATACTGTATATATAAATAGCCAATTGCGTATACATACCGTATGTATAAATAGCCACTTTCTTTATTTTATATAATGAGTTCTGAAAGATTTTTTATAATGTTAAAACATCCGAGTTTATAAAAGTATATTGAAAACAATTATTTTGCAAACTTAACTGCATGCAGAAATGTCAAATTTTAGATTTTTGTATTGATGTTCGTATAAGTTTATTCTAATATAGAAACTAAAAAAAGTTTTCTTGGATGAAGAACTGACGGTTGAATTTACATATTAAATACGTCTGCGATTATAAAATAAACATTCATAAAACTGTAATAGGGCAGGTATAAGCCATGTGTTGTAACTTGATACATATTTCTGAAGCTACATAATTTTTGTATAGTCAAGCCAAGCAAACAAGTCTCGTGGGTAGGCCGTGATTTGTTGTCTCTGTGTTCTAGAGGTACACTCAGTGTCAATAGTACTTTGACATAAAATATATATTTTGAGGTTATGCGATAATTTCATTTTAAAAATACTTTAAATTATCTATAAAATATATGCCTACCTTATTTCAAATAAGATTAAATCTTAAAAAAAACTGATTTTTTTATAAAGATGAGCAACAGCAGAGAAAATTAAGAAAAACAAACACGCGATAATCTGTCAGTTTGCTAGCTACTTTTACTTTTGTTACGGAATGTACAACGGCGGCAGAAATTGTTTTTATTGGCTTAAACTTTTACCGCCACAAATTTTTAAAATTAGTTCGCATATTTTCCGATGGACTTGTTTGCTTGGTGGAGCTATATCTATTAGATTTTGCCCTAGTGACAGATTTATATATATCAGAGTTCGCTGCAAACCACTTGACAAACTTCAAGATATTTCTTAGAAATATGTTGAAGTATTTTAGATTTTTTGCTGTATCTTTCGAAAAAGATAACAATTTAGTTTTTGAGAAAGAAGTATGTTTTTCTCTCGGTTGCAGTCAGGTCAGTTCACGCTCGCCCTCGCTTTAGTTAAGTTCTCTTTAAGTTAAGTCCGCTTCGAGTGCCAGAGGCCTCGAGATCGCTTTAGTTGCTAGATTCGCTTAATTGTTTATTAGTAATTACATTCGCTTTAGTTTATATTTGTAATTTAATATATATTTCACTTTGTTTTTCTTTGTATATTTCTGTAATTTGGTTTTTGTGTTATTATTTAATAAAAGATTAAATTTATAATTGTTGATCACTACTTGTACGCACGCTCCCCTAAAGTTAATAAATATATGCAAACCGCTTGCTCGTGTTACAAAACCATGTAAAATTTACTTATAAATTTTTTAACAGCGTATGTGTGTATAATAATATTTTGTATATAAAAACTTACTGCGATATTTATTTCGTATAAGGACAACCCGAATCCACAATCTCGCATCCAAATCAGCAACGTTTCAGAGTTACAAACATCCGGTAATTATATAACCAAACCACGCTGGTTCCTCGTTCTGGTTTAACCGCTTCGAAGCAAAGCTGATGCGCCACACGACATTCGGTAAAAACCAGACATTTTCCTGTTGAGAAGCTTGTCTCGATCCACCCCCAAAAATTCCTTCCAAAACATTGGATAATTTCGCCGGATTGAAAATCTTCTCCAGAAAAGGATTCCCCTTAGTTTAATTCCTTCGTTGATTCGTGTTATAGTATTTGTCCGACAGTTAACGAAGGCGTTCGGGTCCCCACAAATTGGAATCAACACACACCCCTGTAATAATTTTCAGATTGAATTAGATTTAATTCTAATTTGAAATCGAAAAATATAATTAAAACATATACATACACAAATTGGATAAGTTTCGAAAAATAAATTATATTATCATATATTTATATGCTGCTTCTAATTAATTAATAATAATTACTATTTGTAATATATGTAAAATAGTTTTAATTAATTTAGCTTAGTTCTAGAATAGACATAATCTTTGTTACCTATACCAAATGTGATAAAATGTACAAAACTGCTGTGCTAAACTTTACACAGGAGATTATAACAAACATACCTCTATTAGAACCTTATATATCAGCGTTAAAATGATAACGAAATTATTTTATTTACAAATATTAATTACTTTTATTTTTTATATATTTTATATAAATAAGTTTATATCATTAGTTTTAAATGTTATTAAATTTAACATGAATGTTCCTTATTTTCAAATAGTATTTACACTTTATTCTCTTTATAAGTTTAATGTTTTAATGAAAATAGCAATAGTATATATTGTATAGAATAAGTATATATTTTAGATCATAATTTAGATATGTATCATTAGTTATAAATAAAAATTAAATTTAAATTTATATATCTCAAGATCAACTCAAGTACAAGCATATGCTTCTGTGAGTAATTTCATGTTTATTGATAGAGCTATAAGGAATTATATTCACTTTGTATACACATAAACTCTTTTAATAAACATTATTATTATTATTATTAATTAGGAGTATTAATCAATTTATTTTTAGTAAGTATATAAAAATATAGGAATATGAAATTTTCTAAATTATGGTTAGGAAATAAGTATTTGAAAATACAAATAATAAAAACATTGAGAAAGTCAACCGAAAACAAACAAAATAAGAATTGTTCTTACTCTGTTAATAATAGGTGCTGCTGAAAAATACGACCAGCGAAGCATTGATCCGCCCATAACTAATTAATTCCTGAAGCGTTTTCAAAGAATTTAGCTGCTTTCTGAATCAGTCCAAGCCAGCTGGTGGTAGCGCATGCATATCCCCCAAGACACCGTCATTATTATTATTGGACAGCCGCAGCGCTTCGGATATAAATTCAATTCAGTGCCAAAATTCGGATCAGTCCTTTGAAAAAGAGATAAATTTATACATAAATATCGAAAGGGTAAAAGTAAAAATCGCAAATTACTTCCAAACTTAATTCGTTCGAAAGTTACAGACAGGGTTGTCTAGCAAATTTTCAAAAAAAAAAAAAAAAATCCCGTACATTTCTGCATGTGTTTTGCAACATTTTACTAATTATACACTAGTATTTAAAAAAAAAACAATATCGACCGAAATTGAATGAAATTTTGCGTCCGAAAATATTTTAAATGAAAAATAAATAAATTTATATATAAAAAAAAAAACTGCTAACATACTTGCGCATAACTATCAGCGCAGATATTTAATATTTTACGTTTAAAAACCAACCACAAAAGCCTTCACAGTTGCTTTAATTCTAAACTAAAAATGAACCGAAAATTAATCTATATGAAATGCATATGTCACGCGGTTATAACCGCGTATACAGAGTGTAACAGAATAACTATTCCTAATTTTAACTGGAGTATCCTGGGCTCAGAATATGAAGATTTAATGCAAATCACTGAGATAAAATGTGGCTCCTTACTGAGCTACAGGGTGTTTTATATAAAAATTTAAAAACGATTTTTGCCCAGTACTTTAAAACTATTTGACGTATCCTTATCATACTTGGCAGGAAATGTAGGTACCGTACACCATACTAAATTATGTTAAATAAATGTTTCTGGCTACTGCCACTGGCGTACAACAGAGGCAAGTGAGAGGTTGATCCTTCCTAAATTCTACGCCACTGGCGGAATTGTCATTTTAGCACAATTTTTCGATTCTCCAATACTTGCTGTGTAAAAAACATACTCTTCCTTTGTAACGATAAAGTCGCTGTTTTTCGAGATATTTAAAGTTAAACATAAGCTGCACCCTTGGGATTTTTTCAAAATTTGCTCAAAAAAATCTGAAAAAATTCAGTAAAATAGAGAAAAAAATTAGCTACATAATATTTAAGTAACTTTTTCTCTAACTCATTCTGATTTGGCTGTAAAAATTATTGAAAATAAAAAAAATAAAATGCAAAAAATATTAATTTTCAATAATTTTTCCAGCCAAACCAGAATGAGTTAGAGAAAAAGTTACTTAGGTATTATGTAGCTAATTTTTTTCTCTATTTTACTGAATTTTTTCAGATTTGTTTGAGCAAATTTTGAAAAAATACCAAGGGTGCAGCTTATGTTTAAATTTAAATATCTCGAAAAAAAAGTGACTTTATCGTTATAAAGGAAGAGTATGTTTTTTTACTCAGCAAGTATTGGAGAATCGAAAAATTGTGCTAAAATGACAATTCCGCCAGTGGCGTAGAATTTAGGAAGGATCAACCTCTCACTTGCCCCTGTTGTACGCCACTGGCAGTAGCCAGAAACTTTTATTTAACATAATTTAGTATGGTGCACGGTACCTACATTTCCTGCCAAGTATGATAAGGATACGTCAAATAGTTTTAAAGTACTGGGCAAAAATCGTTTTTAAATTTTTATATAAAACACCCTGTAGCTCAGTAAGGAGCCACATTTTATCTCAGTGATTTGCATTAAATCTTCATATTCTGAGCCCAGGATACTCTAGTTAAAATTAGGAATAGTTATTCTGTTACACCCTGTATAAACTCATCCAAATAACGATAATATTATTAAACACAAATGTTAATTGGGCATACAAATATTTAATTGAAATAACACAGGGGGATTTCAAAATATAAACTCACCCAAGACATTTTCATATAGATTGCAACAAAATATATATATTTATATATTTGTTGGTTCCAAACTTGAATTAAAACAATTTGATTTCAATTAACATTGGATGTATTAATAGCAAATACATCTTATTTATGCGGAATCATTTTCACCCACCGTGAATTGGTTATATCTGGGCTGATGGCGAGCGTACGAGTCGCTGCCGGCCAAGCTTTTTTCTCGACATACGTATATCTAAGGTACGGGTTTTTCGTTAATTGGCGTAAGAATATGCAACACTAGGAGTGATAAATGATACCGAAATGAAGAAAAAATCATCAAAACACGCGATAAAACACAACAAACACATAAAATTTAAATTGTTTACGTTTGACAATTACACGGTTTTTCAATGTTTATCGTCCATTTACGTAGGAGAATATGCAAACACTAGATGTGATAAATAATAATAAATGGAAAAAGCAGCAAAACACATGGGATAAATATACGCGATAAAACATAAATACACAATATACCGTTATGTTTCACTTTCACTGCATCTACACCTGACACCAGGGACGACCGGGATGGCGCACTCAATGATAAACAGGCATGACCATGTGACGTCATAAAACAGATACTTACCTCCGCGACCGCTCTGCTTCACTGAACTATATATATAACGGGAATGACGATCACATATAAAATCACATTGCATTATGTGTCCCTACATGGTGCCCGCCATATTGATGGGTTGGCAAGCTTGCGAAACACAATTCTAGTGATATTACAATTGATTTGTTGGTATTATCAATCTGTAATTTATTCTTGTTTATAATTTTGGTATACATTTTTAGTGTTGGTTCAGCTTTTGTTGCTTTAAATTAGATTACCGACATAAACGAGTAGATATTTCATTGACAGCATAAAACAGAGTGACAGCTAGGTTGTGCAACATACCGGCTATAGATAGAACCAAAAAGAACTTAATGTTAGTTACAAATAGTAGAGCCAGATGGCGACATCTGACACAATTTAGCTAGATTAGATATTGTACAGTTTATATAATTTTAACAAGTTTAAACTAAACAATTTTTTTACTTTAATTTAATCAATTTGCTTCTGTTTAAGTTTTACATTTTAAATTCTTAAAATATTTATTATAATTCAAAATAAATAAAATATTATTTTCAAAATTACGCGCTAATAGTATAGAAATGTGTTTCGCAATGATACCAACTTAATCTCCATGTGAGGGTAAAATTTATTTTAGTATAATCTTTCCCGTTATATGTATAGTTCAGTGCTCTGCTTGCTTTCGTGTGGCGCTACTGTACATTTTTGAATTTTGCGCATTTATTTAAATTTAAATTTCAAATTAATACAAAGTTTACATTTAATATATAAAACTTTATTAACATACAAAGTTCAGTGTTACACTACAAAAATACAAAAAAAATATAAATATAAATATAAAAATATAAAATATAATATAATGTAATAATATATATATATATATATATATATATATATATATATATATATATATATATATATATATATATATATATATATATATATATATATGTATATACAAATATAAAATATAAATTGCACATTTTACAAATAAATAAATAACAACTTGAAAATACTCATTATTAAAGTTAAGTTATGGTACTTGATTTATGAAATAGTTGATGTATTCCGATCTCAATAAAAAATTGCTATTACTTATTTTTTTAAAAAAAATTAGAAATAAATTTTATAATTTCTTATTATCTCACCAACCATTGGTTAAGTAAATGGATGCAATTTTTTTGCTAAAAAATTCTGTTTTATAAAGTTAATAAAACCTGTACACACGTATGAATGTAAAATAAATAAGAGGAAAAAATTATATATGATCTTTTTAAAAATTATTTCTACAAGACACTCGGTCTCATAATAAAAATATGTTTCTTATAACGGATTTCTTCAATCTAAAAACTCGTATAGTTGAAGGTGCATGCATATCCATAGAAAATAATATTGTATGTTAAAATTGAAAAAGATATTGTTAAATCATATGTTTTTGCAATAGTAATATTTGATAGAATACCGAAACGTTTTATAGAATAGAATAATATAATTCAAGTAATTTATAGCAAACATAATTGACACGATTGTCTCAAACAAACATCATAATAAACAACTTTCTGAAAGATTTTTAATATTTTAAATATATCAAAATTTGCCACATCTCATCTTATGATAAGTTCCCTGTGTTTGTTGGGCGACTACAATTAATTTCATTCATTCAATTTATTTAACAAAATAATTGATATGAATATAAACGGTGTATATAATAAAAAAATATTTTTTATGTTTATAGTAAATATAGAATTATTATTCGTTCTTTACTCATATGTTCAAATTTTATTTATGATTTTATGCATTATGCATTGTTCGATTAAAATGAAAATATAAAATATAGAGCAAAAAAATAGATAATTCATATTTTTCATTTAGTGGTTACAATATAACCTTACCATAAATAATATAAAAAAATTCCGGATTTGGAAACCGACATTTCCTTTGATTCTGGTACTGGACGCAAGACGGTACGCAACAAGAATATTGGATCTATAAAAAAATATTATACATTACAAAATTGCCATAAGATACATACAGGGTATTAATTTCAATAGCTTTTTTATTCATATGCAGTAATAAAATGTTTAACTTACCTTCCTAAATATCAAATAATATTCATAAAAGAAAGCCGTGTACGAAAGCGCCCAATTATCGTCAGTAACCAAACATAAATCAGTTGAAAATCCAAATCAAGTACCAAAAACACAGCCAATGATAAACCAAATTATCCAGTATTCCAAATCCAATTTGATAATCGCAAATAGAGGCAGGGTCCAAATATTTTAAAAAAAGTATCACGTTCGCAAAACTCAGTTCGCACAATAAAGACAAAATTAAGAATAAAATGATATTTCGTTTTCCAACATGTACATATATTTTCTACCAAGGTCGTCCCTGTTTCTACCTGATAAATTTTTGACATTTCTAAACAAAAATCGTCTTCAAATCTTAATTGTTTTAATTAATTTAATTAATTAGTTTAATTAAGCTAGTGACATCTAACGAGTACAAAATCATTTAAAAAACTTGGCACGCCATCTGTTGATCGCGGAGGTAAGTTTTGTACGGTTCATGTTCTGCTATTCAAGTGAAAACTCCCGGTCCTCCCTGCCTGACACAGAAGAAACACGTAATTAGTATTTGAATGCCCGACTCGATGGCCGCTAAACTTTTTCTAAGCAGCTACTGAAATGTTTTTAGCTAAAAATATTACGTTCGTCTAAGAGATGTCACTACCCGAAATACATTTGTATTTATATTTCAATTTCAAAAATAATAAATAAAATTATCATTATCATTATTATCATTAAATTATCATTAAATAATAATAATAATAATGTTAATATTTATTTGTAATAACGTAATATTTTTAGCAAAAAACATTTGAATAGCTGCTGCAGAAAAAGTTTACTGTTTGTTTAAAAGATGTCACCAGACAAATAATTTTTATTTATATTTTATATATCAAAGAAAATTATAATATATATATATATATATATATATATATATATATATATATAGTATATACGTATATATTCTATATTCTAATTATTATTAAATAATTAAAACTACTTATTTGGCTAAAGTTTACTTTTTACCAGGAAAATACTTTAAGCTATCTTCAGTCGGTTGCAAGTGGTGTTATGGTTTACATTTTGTATAATTTCATATCTTATTTCATATCTTATTCGTTAATATATTATTATTTTTACAATGGAAACTATTAGCGATATACAAAAATTAACATCTTTTTTAAACAAAGAGGCAAGTAAATTATCCGTACTATTATTTATGTTTTAATAATAACATAACAAATATTTGCAGGAAATCGATTGTCATTCTGATTCGAATTCCGTGGATTCTAATGAGTTATTAGAAGATTGTAATCGTTTAGAAATTATTCAGAAAAATGACGAACAAAGAGATACAAATATTGATGATGCGCCTAATGAAAATTACGATTCTACTGATATTTTCATGGATGAAGATACAAAAAATATAATTAGCAAATGTAAAAATCCTTTGCTAAGGGATGCTTTGATTGCTAATGTAAAAAAACGAAATGTTCTCCATAAACTTGTTAATAATTTGGAAGCATATATAGTCAATTTAAATAAAATTGAAGAAGGAACTAAAATAAACTCTCCACCAGGGTCCGAGCCATTTAAACAGTTTTCCAAAATAAAAAAACGTTTAGGTGCACCTTATTTCAAAGACAATAGATTATTTCCATGTCCACTTAATGAAGATTACAAGAAAATGAAACAAAATAAACATGAAATAATAACAGATAACAAACCAATTCGTTCCTGGCAGCCAGAAGATAAATTAAAATTAGCTAAAGGAGTATATTCCGATATTTGTGCCAAACATTTAGAAAGTATAAACAAAAAAATTACTTCACTAAAATCGAAGAATGTAAAAATCAATATATCTAACTCAGAAGAACTGAAACGTTTTGAATATGAAAAAGGTGTATTTAGTAATCAAAAAATTATTCAGTCTGTAGCAGCAGGCTGGAATTTATATGCCGTAAAAAATGATAGGATTCTTTATAAAAAACAACATGAAGCAGATAGAAATTTAGAAAAAAAAATGTTAATTATGAAAACGATAAATGCTTGGCAAGGAAGAATAGATTGGTTAAAAATTTCCATTGAAGATTTTAAAAGCAAACGCAGCGATACAGAATGCAAGTCAATGTGGTGCAATTATTTGAATCCGAAAATTAATAAGGAACCTTGGAAACAAGGTGATGATTTAAAACTAATAGAAATCGTTAAAAAATATAATTATCAGGATTGGAATAGAATTGCAAATGAGCTGGATATAGGAAAGTCTGCGTTTCAGTGTTGCATTCATTTTCATTCGAAATTATGTGAAAAATTTAATAAAGATATGTGGAGTTCGGAAGAAGATCAATTATTAAAAAATACTATAGAATTTTGTCGTTTAGGCGATTACATTCCTTGGGCGAAAGTTGCATACTATTTTCGAAATCGTACAAAAAGGCAAATCTACAGTCACTATATGAGTTCGGTTTTACCTGTGAAGAAAGGATCATTTAGTCTAGAAGAAGATGTACTGTTATTAACAGTTTGGCAATTAAACGATGGCGATTTAACAAAAGTAAAGCCATATTTTCCAAATCGATCCAGTCAACAGTTGCGCGACCGATTAAAATCTTTATCGACTCATAATTCTGATCCTTGGACCCTAGAGGAAGATGTACAAATAATTCAGTTTGTTGAACAATATGGCCATAAAAATTGGTCGAAAGTAAATTTGCGAAGATCTAGTGGTTGCATCAGACATAGATATAATACGTTAAAGAAATGGTTTGAGCAAAACCCCAACGATAAACTTGAAAATGTTCCCAGACGACAAAAAAAATCACGAAAATACCTAAGAAATCGACAGGCTACTCTACAATCAACAATAGATCGATTAATACGCGAAGTACAAGCAAAAAAACGTAATCAAAAATTAATATTAACTATAAGTCATATCGAACGATTATTAAATATCAAACCAAAACGAAAATGCATTGTACCAATTGTACGTAAAACGAATCGGAGACAACGAATGACCATAGATAAAACATTAAGTAACTTTTTAAAATCATCCCATCGAAGTATTTCTCGACAAAGACAACATATTTCAAATGAAGTTTTTAGCGATACAGCAGATCGTATCAATATTTTACTGGAAATTTTCGGAGCTAAACTCGCTCTGCCAAATTTGCAAGACATTAATGATCATCCGTTATTAGATGACGCTGATAAAGTTATACTTACCGAAATCATCATTAATAAAGAAAACGCAATTGCATCATCTAGTTCAAATCAGACAAATAATGTAGTAGTACAACCATCAATGCAAATAACGCCATGTTTAATCCCACCCTCGCCCGAAACTTTGATTGGTTTCCGAACATTATTACTACATATTCCAGTATTGCGAGAACATGCAAAATATAATTACGAAAATTATAATCTATTTGTGAGAAACAGACCGTATCGATATGCAGCGAAAAGTTTACAATATACCACGAATAAAGTCAATCGTTATTTAGAAAATATCGATAGAGAAATAGCCGAAGATATTATAAATAATAGGGAAATATTTTATAAACGATTGAAAATGTTGTTTTATTGGCCGAATCTACTAAGTAAAGAAATTCCGAAAAATGAAGATATTTTCGACATTGAGAGCACAGAAAATATTACTGTTACAGAACAAGAACCACGCAGACGAGGACGACCGTCAAAAGTCAATCATGTTAAAGTATCCTTGATGAATAAGGCAAGACTTGAAAAATATAAATTAGCCGCAAGTACCAGTACTTCTTCCCTACAAAATAATCAACCTATTCAAGAAAATTCTATTTCACTCATACGAACTCCAGGAACAGCACTAGCAACTTGTGGTAGAAAGAAACGAAAACTAGATACATAGGGGCCACGGTATATTCATAGCATAGATTCATAGAATTGTTTTTTATTTTTGATATTTTATTATATCTAACGTTTCTAAATTTATTCAAAGTTAAAGTTCTTGAAAATAAGTTATTATTTAATTTTTCTCGATTATAAATTGCAGTTTGACAACTATTTATTTTTGGTGGGAAATATTAATATGTTACTTTATATTGTTTTGTAATTTAATTATGTATGATTAACATAGTAAAAAAATAAATAAAAAAAAAAACAATTATGCAAAAAACTTTTTTTATTTCAGACAATTAAAACAGTTGCTTTAATATTAGACTTAATAGATAATTATTAAAGCTGAAACAACAATAATCATTTAATGTATTTGCTGTAAAACAACAAAATAAAATATAAATTGCATAATAAATTATAAAATTAATAAAATGAGAAGTGTTACTTAATCTGATTAATAATTAAAAATAAAATTTTATATATACTAATTTTCACTTATAAAACTAACAATCGTAGAAAAATAATTTTAAATTAATTATTCGAGTGAAGGTTTTGTTCGTAACTAATCTTTTACACTTTTAATTAAATAAATAATAATGGCTATTCTAAAGTACATTTAAATCACAATAGACAGTCATTTTATTTTTAATTTTTTTTTCGTTTTCTCTGTATGAACTAGTCTTCATAATTTACAATTTTACATAAATATTGTCACTCAGGCCATTTTTGAAATCATCTATAAAACATTGTAGAATTTAAGTGTCAGACTTGCAATCACTGAAATCTTAATTTATTAAATGCATCCGTTTTAATTCAATATTATAAATAAACATTTTGCGCCGCAATGTAAATATTATTTTTTGCTTCTCGAAGTTGTAATGATCAAGGCGCAACCAGCTGTAAACACTGACCATAAAAAGATACTCGCTTCGATATGATTTGTTACGAATCTAATATTATCTAAGATTAATTTCCAAGTGGGATGCACGTGAAATTTAACAGGTACAGCAGATGGCAGCACATTCACCGATCGCAAGTAATCGACCAGGGTTGGATTGTCGCGAGTGAATACTGGGAAATATTCACTGACTCGTTCACGGCTCCACCACGATTGTTGCCATCTAAAAATGTGTTTCAATTTGAAATCAAATATTTTATCATTTATATATATATACAGTAGTGTGTTGACTTGGACCGTCGTACATAGGGATTTAGCATGTAAAATCAAACATGTGCGATTTCCTGCTTCCCAAATTATTTTACAAAAAAGACCTTATGATAAATGTTATATGGCATACTTTTCTGCATGTAAATCAATTACTAAAATTTTTTTTGGAACCTTCCTAACGTCAAGAATTAGGTCTAAAGTTGTTAAGAAATTGACTGGAAAATTGACTGAAATTGGAACAAAAAAATCAAACAAATGCTAATAGAATGTTACAATTTCACGGCTAATGCCATTTTCAGTCAATTTCTTGACAACTTTAGGGCTAATTTCTGACGTTGGGATGGTTCCAAAAAAAAATTTTGTTGATTGATTTACATGTAAAAAAGTGTTTCCTAAAACATTTATCCCAAAGTTTTTTTTGTAAAATAATTTGGGAAGCAGGAAATCGCACATGTCTGATTTTACATGCTAAATCCCTATGTACGACGGTCCAAGTCAACACACGGTATATGAGAAACTTGTTAATTTATTTTCTTTAGAAGATCATTACTGTTTAATTAAAAACTTAGAAAGTTTACTGAACTATATTAACGAAATTAATTATATAAAAAATACAAAGTCGATAATATAATATCAAATGTTTTATGTGGTGTATTATTGCATTTTTACATCGAGTAGGTTCAAAATTTCATGCATATAGAGTGCCTAGCTATAATTTAAATGAATATTTAAATGGAGTTAAACCATGGTTTGAAAATATAGGCCCGTGTTCTCACCTCATTTATAAAAGTGATTTTTACTAAAAGTGCTTTTGACGTTTACTTAAAATTGTTTTTTAAGCACTTTATAATAGTTTATTTAAATTTTATAATACCAAATATAATAAAAACGATCAAAAATAAAAAAACTATTCATATTTGATCAAAAACAGAAGCAAAAAATTATTTTGAAATTAATGATAAAAGCATTATTCCACGAAAAAGTGAGGTGAGAATACGGGCCATAGAATTTTCGATGCAAATTTATAAAATTGAGAATTGATTTGTCGGCAAATGTTTATTATTGCGATAAAAAAAATTGTCCACTAAGAATTACTAAAAGTTATAAGAATGATTTATTTTGTATCAATAATCATTAGGTACTGTTTAATGAAGAACTTAGGAAGATTAGTTGAAAAACAATTAAATACTGTTGAAAAAAAAAAAATTTGTAATTGCTGTTTAATATTCTTTATAAGGTTTATAAAGTTGTAAGAATGAGGAGGAGGTCATTTGCAAAAAATTCAAATCAGTAATTTTTAATGTAAATTAAAACTTTATACTTAATATAATGACAAAACATTTTAAAATTGTTTATATACCTATATAATGACAATAATTAGTAAATTAAAGTTAAAAAGTGAACCCATTCAAATTGCATTTATAATGTGATATTAAGATGACATATAATCCCTAAATGATGCAATGGTTAGATGTGGTTAAAAAGTATTGAAGTGTCAAAATATGATGAGTGTGAAATTGAAAAAATTTAACAAAAGTTGCGATGTTAGTCAGTGTAAGATGGTTCGGACATCTTGAGCGAATGTCTAATGAACGTTTGGTTAAAAAGATTTATATGAATGATTTTGAAGGTTTACGAATGCCAGTGGATATCCGATGAATAGTTGAAGTGGTATGATTGAGGTTGTTTTGAGTGAGCGGAAGTTTCCAAGTGGTAGGAATAGAAGAGCATGTATGCGAGGAGGAATTATAAATGTGGATGAAGGGCTTAGTTGCTTGTTTGGAAGAGACTGATTTCAGAATAATGGAAAAAGTTTGTGCCACACCCTTTTGAGTATATGGCGTGATTGTGTATGTATGTATGTAAAATATGAAAAACAGAAATAAATAATTTATGCAATTTTATTTGGTATAATATTTTTCATTCATATTTTAAGATTATTAAATGTTACGTAGTTGCTGTTTTATAAACATTAGACTGACATTTCTAAACGCACTAAAGTTTCGATTTATTTTTAACTTTTATACTTTTTTACATTTACATTCACTAAAAGAGTTAATGAATATGATACTAAAGCTTTTTGTAATTATATTGGCTTATTTTTTTTGTTAACAAATTAAGTATTTCCATAAAATAGTGACATAAAAACATTTCACAAGAAAATAATTTTATATAAAAACCTATTTGATTTTGAACTTTTACCGAAAAATATATTAACTTTGAAACAAAAAATAAAATACTAGGCGGTGTTAGTAGCTTAGCTATATTTAATACTCCTAATAATCTTTGCTGAACTCGATATATTCATTGTGAAAGAAAGAGAAATGAGATATGAATTCAATCAATATATTACCTTTGAGTCCAAGATGTAAACTTATAATTATATAAACTGGCCCGGATATACTTAGGTGCTTTTACCCCATACCCACTGTGATCCTTATCCAACAAATTAAGAACTTCCGGTTGACCCTGTAATAGTCTATAAGTTAACGACATTAACCAAGGTTGTTTTTGATAAGCGCTTTCAGCTGCAAACCACATTTGCCAATCGATACGAGGAGAATATGGAGCTGAAATTAAAAAAAAAATTCAAGCAAAACTAAATTTCAATTAATGACATCTCATACCAACAAATGGTAATGAATGATTAACATTTCCGGGTTTGTAATAGAATTGATATTCGGTCCATGGTCCTTCGATATTATTCGATCCTTCGAGAATAATTTCTTTTCGACCGTTTAAACCGCTCACCCGTTTTGGTATATCATATGAATTCACGATATGTAAGCGTTCGAGCCGGGTGTGTAGTGTACGTACAGATGGCACAACTGTTGCATTTGTACTTACATGTAAACTTGTCAATGGTACCTGTAAGCAAATGTTAATTGTATAGTTTTTTATTCCCTACTAGTGGTCGAAATTCGACCGTAATTCATTACATTTTTAAGTTTGGACGTTATTGGAGGTTCTTTTGTCAAATATAATCATTGCATATTATTTTTTAATTTTGTTCTATTACGTCATCTGCGAACGTGTACAAATACGTCATTATCAGGGTGTATAACGGAAAGTTGAAATAAATTTCTCGTATAATTCCCGGTATATTTAAAAAAATTCCCGTATGTAAATATACAAGTTTCGATAAAGGAAGTTAAAGAAGTATTAAATCGAAGTTATTTATTGCATAATATTTATTTATCACAATTACAGCATGAAACATGAACTATCACAATCATCAAATTATAATTCCATCTTCTTTCTTTATTTCTTCCAAAATTATATGAAGATCTTCCATCATCAATCGCTTCCTTCGTTATAGATCCTTAAATATTACAAATTCACGCACAACGAAAAAATTCCTAGCATAATTCCCGCTTTTCCCGTTTTTCACGCCCGTTATACATCCTGATTAAACAATAATTTTCGAGTTATTTGCAAAATACGAATGACAGGAAAAATGAGGTATAGCTTGGCTGCCATATTTAAAAAAACAATAACGCGTTTTTTGACATTTCCGTGTTTTTTTATTACTATGGTTTCGCCAAGGCAACACAGCTAATCTTTTCTAATCTTTTACAAATTATATAAAATTTAAATAAGAAATTAATACAAAAAATTAAATAAAGAATACGTGCATCGTATTTTTCTGTAAACAAAAATAATCTTATTGTTAAATTAATTCCTTGCCCCTTAAGCTATAGGCAACACATATAACTAACAGCATTGCACAAACTCTACCAAACAACCGTAACAATTTTATTTAATTTACTGTATTTGTAGCACACATATTATATATAAATTTTATCTCTCTGCACTTCTTTTCCATATGAGCTTTAACTCCTCTGTGCGCGCAATATGCATTAGAAGAGGTACAAAGATTTTTTCTTTACGTATTAATATATAGATGATACGATTTTTATTGTAATATAATGCTGCGAGAAAAGTGTGATCCAGTACAATGACTGCGCGTATGTGCAAAAAATACTACGGCTAAACAATGGGTAGTATACTTCTAGCTAAAGTTGCTGATGCTGCTTAGCAAATGTGTTAGTTAACTATGTAATTATTATCATGTAGATTTACACAGTTACTAGATAACTTAAGTCACTCTAGCTAACAGTAGTGTTACAGAACTGTTTCTTTTCACATTTTATTTCAGCTCAAAGTTATATTTGAAAATATCCATAAAACAAATACAATAAACAATTCCTTTCTAGCTTTCTAATATTTTAACTGTGCAAAGTGTGTAAATATTTGAAATGAGTTTTGATGAAAAAAGAAAACGACTATTTATATAGTAAAAAATCTTTCAGAACTCATAATATTTCTCCATTAATATTTATTAATAATTGACGTTTCGACGTACTTAATGTACGTCTTCATCAGGTAAAAAAAGACATTTATAGCAAGTAAGCAGAATATAGAAACAAGTAACCAAATAAGAAACTAAATCATAAAATTTACAAATTTTTAATCAAAGATAGCCAAATTTTATTTAAATCAGTGCGCTATGTCACAGTGATTGATGTTATCTTTTTCTTTATAAATTTCTCTTGCTTCTCTTGTCAATTTGCTGTTAATATTGATGGGTCTTGCAATTATTGAAGTATCTTTGAATGTTGAGCAACAGCAGATTTATCTGGATGGTTTAGACGTATTGACCTCGTATGTTCTGTCAATCTAATAGAAACAGCTCTACCTGTCTGTCCAACATAAACCTTTCACTGTGAAGGCATTGATTTACATAAAATTTGGCTTCCTTTAATTCAAAATTTATAAATTTTATAATCTAGTTACCTAGTAACTTATTTCTATGTTCTGTTTATTTACTGTAAATGTAATTTGACGTACGTTGACTTCGTCGAAATGTCGATTATTAATAAATATTAATACATAACTATAACCTAAAGCTGTTTTATGCTAATAAATATGTTATTTAATTATTATAGAAATTAGAAATTTGTTTACAAGTCGAAAATAATTGTCAATTATAATTTTATGTTTACGCTTTGTTATTCATTAATTTTTTTAGAAAATTAACCCATTAAAAGTCCAAAGAAAAAATAAATGAATAATAACTTACCGTACTAGCAGTGAAGACTAGAACTGCAATTATACCATATAATAATGTAACAAGTGTAGTGCCTATTTTAACAAATGCACCCGTTGATTCAGTAAAAGCTACAGCAACTGCACGAGCTACAGTCACACCCAATGATATAATACCAATAAAGATTGTAATGGGAATTGCTTGGCGTACGATATTGGTAAATTGCTCTTTCGTAAATGCTATTCGAAAACAATACAAAATTAACATAATAAAATATTTTTCAGACCTTATTGTATTAAAATAAAAACGGTTTTAATATTAGATTCTGTTTAATTATTTAATAAAAAAAAAACAAGGTTTCGATGTGATTGAACGCTCGTCTTCACTAGGTCAAATTTCTCTTACCAATGACATGAAAGTAAATAAAAGTATCTAGTTACACATGAAAGTAAATAAAAGTATCTAGTTACTCTTATTTACTTTAATGTCATTGATAAAACCTAAAACCGTTTCTATTTTAATACAAAAATCATATTTTTATATTTACCGATATTTGCATCAATATGCGATCCATTGAATTTAAGACCGTAAAATACATATACTCCATAAAGAATTAATCCGTGTATGACTACATTTAATATTTGAGATAAAATATTCCATTTCGATGTGACATTGCGACGCGATTTTCCGAAAAAGAACTGATCATCCAACAATGATACGCTTAACGCTACTAATAACAGATCTCGAATATTAAAGTTTCCTGTTAACACCGCGCTTATTTGATAGAAAATCTGTAAAAATAAAATACTAACTAAAATATTAGTTATAAAAACAATTATTATATATAGACATTTAATTAGTTTGTTTAATTAACCTATTTAGGGATGGTTCGGACATCTTGAGCGAATGTTTATACTTATAAATGATTTTGAAGGTATACGTTTACTAGTGGACGTTCGATGAGTAGATGGATTGGTATGTTTGAGAGTGTTTTGTGTGCAGTGAAAGTTTCCAACTAGTCATTGGACATCCATTATAAAAAAATTTAACCAAACGTTCATTAAGCATTCGCTCAAGATGTCTGAACCATCTCAACTGACCAACACAGCTTTTGCTGCAATTTTTTTCAATTTAACACTCATCATACACTAATCTATTAAAAAGCAATACGGTTTGTGTCTCGAGAATAAGTTCGGATCTAGAGGCCAAAATTGAAAATACAAAAAAAAAAAAGTTTGTTTTTCGAAAAGTTCGTATGTAGAGCAGTTCAAGTCGAGATACCACCAAGGTGACCAGGTCTCAGGGTTTCAACATCTGTTCTCAGGGCTCCGGGTTTTGTTATAAAATCTTCGGGTTAGGAATTTTTTTTAGTAAATTATTAAAAAAAAAAATTCATTGGTCCAGCTATTCTTTTTTTCTAAGTAAATTGTTTAAAAAAAATTTTAATGCTCAATTGTTAAGTTAGAAATAAAGTCCATTTGGTAATTAAAATTATTTCAATACATAATCTTGTTTTCGAGAAAATAGACATTTTTCAGATCAGATATTTATATTAATTCAAAATGAAAAAAAACATGAAATAAAACTTGTAAGATATAAATAAGACAGCAAATTGAATGAAAAATACAAAAATATAGTTTTTTTCCCTAGAACATTCCAGAAAAAATGATTATTTTTAAGTTTTTGTTTGAATTCACTAATGTTGATTCTGATTTTTTCAATTTCCGGTTTTACCCAAACTGAAATCTGATCACCCTGGATACCACTGAGTTCGTTAATGAATGTGTGGATCTGGCTTAAGAAGACAGAAAAAGTCGGCATTAAATTGAATAGAGATAAGTAGACTGTGCAGCAAGCGTACTTCATTTCCTATTAAAGTAAATCGAAGTAATACTTTGAGAGCTAACAATGAACAGAGCTCGTTCCTTCACACACACAGTTATTGTTATCGGAAGGCAGACATTCTTGTTGTATCGATATGATTTTACGTATGTGTTGTTATGATTCTTTGCAATAAGTCTCTATACAATATACTTCATTTTAAGTTTTAAAGTAAAATACTACGAATATATTTAAATTAAATTGATTTTATTTTTGTTTTCTTACTTGAATTGTGAATCCGGTAATCCGAATGCTTCTAATCGGTGCAAAGAACAAAAACGGTAAAACCGTTTCACAAATATTAGTAAAAACAGCAACCAGCTTCAATATCCATAATGGTAAATGATGTGCATACCAAGATAACGGTGTTGGTAATACCATATTTTGGAAATAATATCTAAGAGCTAAACAGAGAATTTTTTTAAATTACATGTATAGGTTAAAATAAATAAAATATTTACCAGTTAGATCCCACCATTGTGCCGAACCACTTAAAAGTTTGACAGTGCCCGTAGATAATAAGAATCGGAAGAATAACCAACGAACTAACCAAAAACTAATATTATCGCTTGGTGTTCCTTTAGAACCGCGACGTTTACCAGGTAAGAAAGGTGCTACTAATAAACTAAGAAAACCAGCTTCCAAAAGTAATCCGTCCCTATAACAATATTATATTATTAACATAGTAAAAAATCTTTCAGAACTCATTGTATTAAAATAAAACTGCTTTAGGTTAAAGTTCTGTATTAATATTTATTTATAATCGACGTTTCGACGAAACTCAAGTCCATCTTCATCAGGATAAATGACATTTACAGTAAATAACAGAACATAGAAACAAGTTACTAGGTAACAAATAAGTAACTAGATCATAAAATTTATAGATTTTTTAATTAATGGAAGCCAAATTTTATGTTCTATGTTCTGTTATTTACTGTTTATGTTTATATCATTTATCCTGATGAAGACAACGTTGAGATTCGTTGAAATATTGATTTTAAATAAATATTAATACAGAACTTTAACCTAAAGTAATTTTATTTTAATATTATATTTGACAGTAAATAGTAAAAAAAGTAATTATGATTATGTTATTTTTAAAATACGAAATTCAATTATTACGATTCTGCAATTGAGTGGCTGGATGTTAAAACTGGTCGAGCGCTCGGATTTATGGTCAATGCGAGTACAGTTCCGGCGGAAATAATGGTCATGAAAATTTTTTTTGCATAAAACTGAAAGAAAAAAATTTATTCTGATAGACCATTATAAGGCGCATATTTTTTGTTATTAAAGTTTTTATTTTCAACACATTACTTTTCGAAATAAAAAATAAAAACTAAAAATATTTTACTGCGAAAAATCAGTGTTTTTAAAAACTAATCTCGTACTATTTCACCGAAATATGTACGAATCGCCTTCAAACTTTCAGAATATATAAATCAGTTACTAGTGAATCCTGTGGGCCAACTAAAATTGCTTAACGAATTAATTTGTTATAAATATTTATTAACAAAGTCGATCGCGCGCCAAACCACGTTTTTCGTAATTCGCGCGTAGAAAGTGTGTTACGAACTTTTTCGTAGAAAAACATTCCTGTTACAAAGTTGTTCCTTAATGCTTAAGGAAGTTTTTTGTGAAGTTTCAAATAAATCGGTTAATAATTGTAGGACATATGAATTTTTATTTTTACAAATAAACAAATCTGACGTTGAGAAAACGCGTTAAACAAGTGCAAACCTATCGCGGTACGTTGATGCCCGCGGATCTTACAGCGCACGGCCGCCGCGGCAATCTAGCGCTTTGTTATAAAAATTCATATGTCCTATAATTGTTAACCAATTTATTTGAAACTTCACGAAAAACTTCATTAAACATTAAGGAACAACTTTGTAACAGGAATGTTTTTTTACGAAAAAGTTCGTAACACACTTTCGAAGCGCAAATTACGAAAAACGTGGTTTGGGGCGCGATCGACTTTATTAATAAATATTTATAACAAATTAATTCATTAAGCAATTTTAGTTGACCCACAGGCTTCACTAGTAATTGATTTATATATTTTGGAAGTTTGAAGGCAATTCGTACATATTTAGATAAAATAGAATGAGATTAGTTTTTAAAAACACTGATTTTTCTTAGTAAAATATTTTTAGTTTTTATTTTTTATTTCGAAAAGTAATGTGTTGAAAATAAAAACTGTAATAAAAAAAATATGCGCCTTATAATGGTCTATCGGAATATATTTTTTTCTTTCAATTTTATGCAAAAAAAATTTTCATGACCATTATTTCCGCCAGAACTGTACACGTATTGACCCTTAATCCGAGCGCTCAGCCTGTTTTAACATCCAGTCACTCAATTGACAATTGATTTTACAACATTTTATACATGAACAAAATTGCAAATTAATAAGATAAACAATAAAATAAATTTACATTTTGTTACTATGTAAATTAATCGCTGAATACAGATTACTAATTTATTATGTCATCAATTTTTGAAGATTACAAATTAGTTAATTTAAATTTTCAAACTATTATCTGTAGAAATGCAATAAAAAAATTGTAATACTAGAATTATTATTATTATTATAAAAGTATTTTTATTTGTGATGTAATTTTAATTTTGTTATTGTAACTATAAAAAGATATTTGCAATTTAAAGGTCAAGATAAATTAGCATAAAGATATATTTTGATGATACCTGTATTGAAAAAAAAAATATTACTGCAAATATTTTTCAAATTACACTAGCAATAAGTAATGTTTTTTTATAAATTATCAGAAAACTAAGTAATACAAAAATATCTTGTTACATATTTATTTATAAATTTCAAGGACACAACAATAAACAACAGTCTAGATTTTATATTTTAGCAAATAATAATGTGTGAAAACAATTCACGATAATTAATGTAATTCATATTATATATTTAAAATAAAACAAACTTACCATTGTGTGGACATGAAAGTTTGACCAACTTGATATAGAGAAAAATACAGTGACCATAAGCCTGCTAATGTAGGTACTGTACAAAATTTTTGGGAAACAAACCTTTAAAAAATATGAAAATTAGTTTTATGATAAAATTTTTAATATACTTGTATTAGTTATTACCCTGTAAATGCAAGAAATATCCCTAATAAAGAAAGCAAATCCATCATGTATTGAATATCTAATCCCACATAAGGAGCCAGCCATAATAAAGTAGGCTGATAATGTACTTTTGCAGACAGTGTAGTATGTTTACTATTTTCCAAAACTAATCGGGATGGTAATATACCATTGTTTCCATATAAACCTACAAATTATATTTTATTATTTAACGGGAAATTTAATTTTCATATCTATGTCATACATTCACTATTTGTTACTTATTAAGTTAACTATAAAATTTTGTTATATTATTTGTAACATATTTTACAAGTAATTTGTACATTTTACATTATGTTTTTCTATTAAATCATCAATATTTTAGAATTAAAGTGTATCGATGATAAATAATGACTACATTACTCAATTATTTTTCTTTAAATATTTGAACAACGACACCGCTATTCAAATACAGTTTTATTTGAAATATTTTTCTTTCAGGTCAATGAACTACCATGTATTTCTGTAGATGAACTAACTTGTTATAAAAACACGTCATAAATTTGAAAAACTACATTTGTAATTTAATGCGAAATAATAGCAAATATTGTACAAACCTGGTATTTGAATATAAAATGATAGAAATGCAAATAAATACACCACACAGATTGCTCGCAAAAATAAATTTCGTGTATATCGTATTTGAATCATGGCTATTAATCAATAATAGCCGAAGTATTTTATTATTAAAATATCTAAAATGCGTGTAAAATTACGAAATAAACTTGTTGCCGGCTTTTGTACTTTCAAAGTTATATAAAATAAATGCAGACAAGCCCAAAAATCTCGTGGTACGCACTATCCCAAACCCGACGCTAATGTATACCCGCTCACCTCCCTCCAACTGCCTGAGTTGTCCATCTCCTGATACTAAAAGCAAAAGAAGAGGCATCGATGAGCTTCACTGCTTTCGTTTTACGCATGCGTTAAAACAAATCACTATTTAAAAATATCTATATCATAAAATTAAAATATTTTATTTATAATATAAGAATTTATTTACATACATATATATATATATATATATATATATATATATATATATACACTTATCCTCCTCTTTACACGGCACTTGTTTTACACGGTTTATAAATTAACGAATTTCAAAAAACTAGTAAAAATCTATATTCGCATCAAGAAAGTTCAAGTAATGAAAGTGACATCAGGAAGAAAAGACTGATAGTTCATAAAAGTGATGACAGTAATTAAACTTATAATTAACTTTTTAAGAATCTTTGTTTTTTTAGCTTTTGTTCCTAATGTAAAACGAATTAAATATGTACCTACATGTATTGGTTATTTTATGAAGGAAGTATAATTTTAAGTTTTTCAAGATGTCTTTCTTTTGTTTCACGTAAATAAATGACTGAATATAATACACATTTTGGTTTTATTTTCGTTTTACATGGTAATTTACTTAGCAAAATCCAAGATTTCAATTTACACGGTTTTGCGCGGAACCTATCTTCAGTGTAAATCGAGGAATAGGTGGTATAATTAATTGTATTTATAGACCTATTTCAAAATTAGAAAAACACCAAAACTCATTCGCTAAATTATTTTTATGATGTGGTTCAAATTTACACTTTTTTAATCCTAAAAGTCTTTCCGCTAATTCAGCCATAACAGAACCTACGAATACAAAAAAATATTGTTTAAATGTAATTAATACAATACGAGTCAGATGTAATTTACCTGTACATAAAATAATTTTATTTTTCGATAAAAATTTTACAGTAACTGCAGTCTTCGTTAAGCATTCTTCCGATAAAAATGGAGGATCAGCAATTACTAAATCAAAACTACTATTTAATTCACGTGGAATATTTAATGGTGATTTATAATCATAAAATATAAAATCTTTTCCAAATGCTGCAAATCGCTCATCATATTCCAGTATTTTAACTAAAAATTAATTCACTATGAGTACACATTGAATTATATTAAGCTTTCATAATTATTACCATATTCGATATTTTCTTTAATTTTCTTGTACAAAGTTGGACACGAAATTAATGCAACTTTTTCATTTTTATCAACATGTTTCTTAACGATTTCTGTTAATGTATTGATAGTGGTATCATCATACCAAAATTGACTTAATTGCTAAATTAAGAAATAAATAAATAAATAATTTGATTTATTACAAAGTAAACAACTTACCCAATTTTCTTCAAATTGATTATCTGATGTGTCACTACTCGTTTTTTGTAATGCATTTAATTTTGCTTCCCTTAATTCTTGTTCTTTATAAAATTCTTGTAAAGCTGTAAATGTTTCAGCAGACAATTGCGGTAAATCTTCTGTGTCATTATTTGTAGTATTTTCTGTCATTATAATATTTATAAAAATAATTTATTATTAACGTATTATTTGCTTTAATTATAAAGAACTTCTACCAATGCGTGTGTTTGTCAAAATTTCTTATAACCTAACTTTTAGTAATATTCAAGATCTCAAGACAGTTTGACATCTATGTGCTTGACCAAAGCTTGACAAGTAATGAAATTATAATCGAATTTATAAAGCAGTATCTTAGATTTATACGTTTAAAATGTGGTTTTTACAAAGTTTAAACGGTAAATATTAATAATGAATTATTTTTTCTATGTTTAGAAAAATATGTTTATATTTATTTTTGTAGATTCTTATCATTATTTATGGGAAAAATCTCAATATTCAGTAGGCCGAAAAAATACAGATATTACTATTAGTAATGATGATTCTATTAGTAGAATTCATGCTTTAGTAGAAATAGAGGTAATATAAATTTTCTGTAAAAATGATTGCAATATGTACATTTATGCATTTTTTAGAATAATATTGTTTATGTAACGGATAAAGGATCAAAATATGGAACGTTTATCGGAAATGATAAACTGAAGGCAAATGAAAGAAAACAGTTAAATGAAAATACTCATATTAAATTTGGCTTATTGAAAAATGAGCAAAGTGAGTTTATATTAAAGAGAAATAATTTAAAAATTATAACTTCAAATATAAAACATGCCGATAAACAACAATTAAAATGTAATCTCGAGTTCTTAAACGCTACATATTTACCGACTTGGAGCAGATTATGCACACATGTAGTTACGGGAGAAGCAATTTTAACTGTTAAAGTATTATCCGCATTAATTCAACAGCAATATATAGTTACCGTTAAATATTTCGAAGATTACGTTAATGCAGTTAAAAGTAATTCGTCACTGCCAGATCCGAAAACTTATCTGACCGAATTTAAAGAAACATTAGTTAGTAATAAAATGAATTTAGAATACAACCCAAAGCGAAAAAAATTGTTCTCGAATAAAGTTTGTGTATTCTTGACCGAACATTTCCGAAAACAAATGAATGACTTAATTATTATTTCCGGTAAATATTGAATAATTCTACAAAATACTTTTAACATTAATGTAATAATAATTGTATAGGTGGTAGGGCAACATCGTGGGAAAAAGAGGAAATCCCATTAAGCGAGTTAAAATCGAAAGCTTCGTCTCACATTTTTATACAAGAACATAGTCAAAATTATGATTCCGAATCGGAATCATACAAATCATTTTGTGAAGCCGTTAAGTATTTATCAAAACTGGGCAAAAGATCTATTCCATTCAGTGAAATAGCAATGGCGATCGTTCATTGTTCACTCGCAGAATATTGCAATCCGGACTTCAAACGAATTGAATTATTGAGACTCGGCAATACTCCTCCAAAAGATGTTAAACAAATTTTTGCGTATGACACTCAAAATACTGCAAATGAACCATTATCACAAAATCAAGAAATTTCACAAAGCCAACGTTCCTTGAATGTTGTTGGACCATCGTATGAAACTGATACACCAATGACATCACAAACTTGCTCTATAAAACGTCTATTTAATGCGGACAATACAGACAAGCCGGCTAAAAAACTTAAAGAAGACCAATTAAATGTTTTCACTTCTACTTCCCATTTTTCTTTTTCAAAGTAAGTCGTCAAAAATAACTATATCACAATTATTAAAATAATAATTCGATATAATTAATATTTTATTATTATATGGGCCGTTTTTTTTTTTTTTTTGAAAGTGGTGTAAGTCCATTTTTGACAAAAAGTTAGTTAATGATAACTAGCTGTGTTCTTTTACATTTCACTCAGATCAGTAAATCTTGTAAATGAGCTGAGTTTTACTGAGTGAATTGTATTGATAAATAAAACAGTTTATTTGAAAGTGACATTTAAAAATCTAAGTTCCACATATGATATAATCTAAAATATTAGATGTATTTGGGTTGTTTGCGTTGATAATTTATTGCAACTCGCCGGATATCTATTGTTTGACGTCACAATAAAATACTCAACGTATCAAAAACGTTATCAAATCCTAAACTAGGAAAATTCGAAATTGGCTCACTTAGATCTCAGTTACGAGACGACAAATAAAACAGCTATTATTTCAAGGTTACTGATATTTGCTGATCTGAGCTGAGTTTTTCGGTAAAAAAAAAACACATGAATGCATTCTGCTATGAGCTTTTTATCTATAAACAGTTCTCAAAAAAATCCTTCAAAATTTTCATCATTTTGTCAATATTAATTTACGTAGTTACCATTCTTAAATATCTCTATATTATATAAAATGGACTTACACCACTTTCAAAGAAAACGGCTCATATGTTGAAATATTTTAGGTCATCAAATCAAACAAATTCTGGAACAAAATCTTCACTGTTTGGTTTTCAAAAATGCACAAATATGAAAAATGCTACAGACAAACAGGAAAATAATGAAGTAAGTAACTAATAATCTATTTTTAACTCAAATAATTATTTATTAATTTTAGCTGATTGAAAATCCATTTTCAAGAAAAAGAAAAGCCACTGATACTTTAAAAACTACAGCAAAAAAGAAACCATTAGGAAATATAAGTAATCTTACTTCTTCAAGTGTAGGTACAATATCATTATCAAAAAATGTATCTTTGAATAAAAATACTCTTACTGAATGTAAAAGTTGGTTGAAACATGATGATAAAAAAGAAATAAAAGAAGAACAAAGTATTACAAGCGTAAAGGAAATTGAAGAAATGAAAGGTCTAGATTCGCAAGTTGAAGAAATATTACTGATAAATTCTTTATTGAAAGATACCGTTGTTATAACATCTGAACCAATGTTTACAACGAAAGGAAATAATTCAAACGTTACATTTGATAATAAAAATAATACCGGAGTAAATTTTAAACGATTTAAAAAGGTATTTTTACAAATACGTAATATTACAATTATAACATTATTTTCTTTGTATATTACAGAAACAACAATATATACAAACAACAATTTTTTCTGAAGAACAACTGATTCAAACGGTTGTTAGTGGAAATAACATCGTTGAAATAGATGATGAAAATGTAGACAATGATGAAGACGATATAGGATTTGCAAAACCTACTTTTCAAAAAAACCAAAAAAGAATATTTAAGTATGCTGCTTAATTATTTACATCAATATTTGTAATTTGATATTTTGTTCAACTTAAATTAAAAATTATTTATGTAAGATTTATATTAAAATAAGTTGTTTATTCTATGTCATATCAAAGAGATATTATATTCTTTTTAGTTATATCCTGATTCTGATAATAAAACTACTTTAAAAATATTTAAGTATGCTGCTTAAATATTTACATCGATATTTGTAATTTTTCAACTTATATAAAAAATTATTTATGTAAGATTTATATTAAAATATGTTGTTTTTATATTCTGATTTTTTCATAAAACTACTTTTCAATAAAGATTTTTGTTTTTGATCTGAGTATCTTGTTTTTATATCATAAGATATATTTGACAAATTAGTAATTGATTTACTATGTTGAATTTTTGACTTGTTGCAAATTTTCTAATAGATTTATATTAATATCTTGATAAATTTTTAGCTTTTACTAATTCATTCACTTTATTTAAACTTAATTCGAAAGTGTTTAGTACCTACTTTAGTAATTTCTTGTCCCATTTCATTCGTTAGAATGAGGACAATAACCTGGACCTCCCAAATAAAATATATACAAATATAAAAGTATTTCCAATCTAGAGTATCTTGAATTGCTTCCCAGCGTATGAAAGCTTTACGTCAAGATTTATAGTTTTTTCCTCTTATATTAAATTGATTAAAACTTCATTATCAATGCAACGTCTTTCACAGCTATTTAATAAACGCCACTGTTGAAATAAATTTTTCAAATACGGTACTAAAATTATTTTTAAACCTACAGTAAATTTGAAATAATTTAATAGAATTTGGAAATATCTGCATGAATATAATTCAAATAAAACTTTATTTAGTTTTAGGCTAGTTAATTACATTGTAATACATTTTAACATTTAAGAATTACAGGAAATTATCATTTAATTATCAACATATTTATTAATTTTAATCAAACTTATAAAAAAAATTAATTTCAAAATGTTTTTAAATTCTTTGACGGCAATTTATTATGCCTTTTAATTGGTGGCACTAGTTTTAGTCTTTTTAAATATAAAAATTATCTGCATGCTACTATTAAATTTTAGATTGTCACACAAATATTTACGAAGCAAACCATATTGTATTTTAAATAAAAAATCATTGCAAACATTTCTAAAAAAGATTATATCTAACCAGTTAAGTTTTATCAACATATTGTTAATGGATTCATATCTATTATAAGTTATAACGCAACATTAGTCTCATGGTTCTATTTTGAAGTAACTGCAAATAAAATAGTTTGGCAAATTCTTTCTTGAACAACAGATTCCATATTGAAAAAGCAAAAGCTACATACTAACTGTAATTTCTTCAAAAATATTAATAAAATGATTTCAAAAAGGAAACAAGTAAAAACAAAAAATTAAAATTTTAAATATATTTTATTCAAAATTTATTACAAATTACTTTTTCGGCGCTGCTGGTTTCTTTGTCTCTTGTTTAGCTGGTGCTGCTGGCGCTTTTGCAACTTTTTTCGAAGCTTTTTTATCGTCCTTCTTGGGTTTTGGCTTAACCTTTGATTTCGCAATGAATTTTCTTCCATAGAGAGTACCATCGCGGGAAGCAGCTTTTTTAATTCTGTAGAAAGCTTCTGTTCTCAGTTTGTTTCTACGTTGACGTGCTTTACGCAATTTGAATCGGTCGAAATCACTCAAATTTGCACGCTGAAATTAAGTTCAGATTATTAAAAATTTGTTTATTGTGAATGTAAATCAACTTTTAAGTGTTTTATTTAGAGAAAATCAGAAAAAAAGCATTATCTACATATCTGTATCAGACGGCAATTCCTATCAAGACTTTTGTATCATCATTTATTAATTTTCACTTAAAAATTATGCATTTTTATTTTTCAAAAAAAAAACCTACCTTCTTTTTTGCTCGAAGTTTCTTGGCCCACATACTTGTTTTCCACTGATCGCTGACTTTTGCATCGGTCCATGCTTTACGAACAACACGAGTGGACGCTGTATATGGAAATTTGAGTCTGAATTTAGTTAAGTGCAATTGACTTAAACGAATTGCAGTACGGGGTACTTTGCTTGCTGGACCATCGACAAGTACCTGTAACAAAAAATAACTTTGTATTAGCTTCAAAAATTACATGACACAATTACATTAATATAATATAATAAATTCAGAAATTAAAATTGGCTTCATGTATGTATCAGTCGGCAATTCCTATCAAATAAGGTTCATCATGTTATTAGTATAACTTTATTATAAAATGTTGTTTAAACTTACCCTTGTTTGGTCGATAACATCGACGATACTGACAAGTTTGCCCTTGTTAGGTCCATCAGAGACTAGGGCTACTCGCCCAGTCTCTACAAATCTTTTGAACGGCTAAAATACAAAAAAAAAACTAATAATTACAATACAATATGATGTGAAATGCTAAACCATGTGGATAATAGGTTAAAATAAAATGACAGATACTTAATATATTACAAATAAACAAAATTATTTAAAATCACAATAAATTTAATAGCAAATTGTACCATTTTATGTAATATATACCATAAATTACTTATATAAATACTACACGAAAATATTGTATGTAAAACTAAACACGTTTTCTTACCATCTCTAGCGGAAAAGAAAAGACTGGTACTTGTAACTACATTAACAGGAAATGGATAAGTTACTACATAAATCAAATTGTTTCATTTTAACAATAAAAATTAATGTAATTTATAATTTTACAAATAATATTAAATAATTTAAATTATAGTTATTATTATTGTTATAAAATATTAATTTTATAACACTGCATATGTGCATTGTACATTAATTTGACTAGTGTATCTATTGAAGCTAGTTTCAAATGTTTCAAATATAAAAATATCTAAAAGAAGAAGAAGAAGAAGAGAACAATTTGACACAATTTGACAAGAGCAGTAAAATGGCAGTAAAGCAGTGAACAGATGGCAAATTGTGAACAGTGAAAATATCACCTTGAAGTGTCTTGGCTTTTAGAAATTCTGGAAAATCAATCACGATATATTTTTGAGTATTTTTATACGGAATAGAGAGAAAAAAATATACAAAAGACATAATGAATGAAGCGCAAATATTAAAAGAAATTGCGTATTATTCTCGTAAGTATTTCTACATTTAAATTAATGTAATTTATTTCAAAAATATTTATTTTCAGGCGTTATTGATAAATATAAAAAACAAAATCAATATAGTTCTGTACCCCAATCAACGAATAAATATATATATGTTAAACAAAAGGAAACAATTGTTCTACCTCCAGTGAATAACGTCAGTAATACTTCAAATAAAGTTTTAATTAATCCAAATTTTAAACAAAGTGTTCATATAAACCCACATTTCAATGCAGCTAATAATAGAAAAATACATGTTAATCCGAAAATCTTAAATGTTCAACTACCCATTATAGAAAATGAACTACTTCCATCGACCAATACTGTTCCAACTGCTTCCAATTTGATAGAAAATATTAAACCTGTCGCAATAAATCTAAAACAAACACCTAAAAAAAGAAGATTATCTATACGATCAAAATACAAGATTGTAAAAAGTTCCAACATTAATCCAACTAATGCAGAGAATAGTAATAAAGTAATTTCGCATTTAAATTCATCTGGAGCAGCTGGTACTCGGAAACGAAGAATATCGATTCGTACAAAATATAAAATTGTGAAACGTTCAAATTCTATTAAATCTCCTACAATTAATAGTCGATATAAAATCGATCGACGAAGTATAAATATTTGTAATAGATCGCTGAAGAAAAAAGTTATCAAACATGGTATCAGTGATATATTGCGTAATAAATTGTTTAAAAATGTCACATGGAAACGGGCACGTGTAATAAATCAATTCAAATTGAATAATAATAATAATACACGATTGACAAATATCAGCGGAATTTTATACAAAAAATCGCAGACTAAATTACAAAAAGTTCAAAATAAAAATAATAGTTTTTTGAAACAAAAACGTAATGTGATATCTGTAAAAGGGCAAAAATATGTAATGAGTACTAATAAAAAGGCTTTAAAATTAGTTTCTAATATGGAGAAGTCTCCGTTTAAAACAATTTCGGTCAAAGGTATAACATACAAGAAAACTAGTCCGAATAAATTCATTAGGATTAATAGTTCTTCCGAAAGTTTAAAGTAAGTATGAATAAATGTTTTTAGTGTGACACATAAAAAAAACTATTCTTTTTATAAAATTTTCTGAATAAATATTTGGTTCGACCAATCCAATATTTTATATTGAAACAAAAATATTAAAAGGAAAAACAACTACTCAGGCCTCAGATAATAAAAACTGTTTATTGATTCATTAGTTTTTTTATTAATGAGTTTTTATAGTCAATAAATTATATTAACTGTTTAATTTGTATTTTAGGAAAGTGAAATTTAAAAATTCTAAACTTCAAACGAATAAATTACGAAAAAATAATCAACCATGCCCCGTATATCGAAGATTTGGAAAATGTAGAAGAAAAGAATTGGGACGTTGTAATTTTTTGCATAATCCAGATCAAATATTTTTATGCAAAAAGTAAGTTATATTTTTAGCTATTTACCTTTTTTTTTGAAATTGATTTCATTTTTTTAGATTTTTACAAGGCGCTTGCGTCGATGATAATTGTCTTCTGTCACATAAAGTATCCTTAGAAAAAATGCCCACATGTAAATATTTCTTGGAAGGATGTTGTGTGCGAACTGAATGTTCATATTTACACGTAAAAATCAATCCGAAAGCGGGTATTTGCAAAAAGTTTCTGGAAGGATATTGCGAAAAAGGAAGTCAAGTAATTATATATTTTATTCAGTTTGTTTATTTTTAAAAAGTATTCATTTTTAATTTAATTATACAAAATACGAAAAAGATTTGAACGATTTATAAATTTTCATTTTACATTTTAAACGATTACTATTTTTGATAATTTAAATATAAATTTGTTTTTTCACTTTTTGTTGATAAATATTTTTAGTGCAATTTGCGTCATCAATTTTTGTGTCCCAATTTCGAACGTGATGGAAAGTGTCCACGAAGGAGATGTTTATATCCGCACAAGAACAAAAACGAAAAAGAATCAAATACGAACGTTCCGAATAAAAATCAAGAAATTAGAATGACAGAGGAGCCACCCGCTATTGTTACGGAAACTGCCCGATATTATAAAGATGTTAAAACAAGTGATGATAATGATGTCGAGATAGCAAAAGTTTCTCCAGGGGTAAGTGTTGATATTAATGATGCTGACTCTGATCACAATAATCATTTAATATTTAAAAGACCTCAACTAGGTGCACTTCCTTCTTTTATACCTTTTTAGATTTTTTTTTCATTTTCTAGTATTTATATAATTATATGATATGTATGTGTTTTATATGTAAATAAATATATTATTTTTTTCTATAAATAAACTATGCTTATAAACAATATAATTAAACTTTTATTTATTTCCCTATAACAAAAACAACAGAGACTAGCACAAAACAGAAAAATAATGTATCTCCTTTATTTAATATAATCAATAAATAAGTAACCAATTACTGGGTTGGTTATAACCAAGTAAAATAGGACAATGAAGTAAAAGTGATAAATTACTTTGGTCGACAACATCTGATATGTGTAACCACTGTTCTAGCCATTCCGACATGTCTTCGTATTTCATATTTTGTGGATTCAGTCCTCGTATAAAACAAGCGTATCGGATTGCTTCCTGCGATAAATTGTTCACACCGTTTTCGCGTAGAATGGCACGATCCATTGCGCGTAAGAACCGGGCATGGTCTCTAAGACGAGAACGTTTAAACCAGTAGGTGTGTAAGCCATGCATTCGCAAAAGGGATTTCTAAAAATATAATTTACAGTTATTTATTTTATCTATCTATCTAACTTGATTCATAATGCATTAAGGTTTTTGTCAATTTACTTATAATGAAACTTAAGTTATATGCATACTTTATTATTTTCCATATAAATGTAAATTAAAAAAAAAAGAAAAATCTTACCACATGATAACCTTCGAGAAATTCAATATTGTATGGTTCAGTAGCAAATAATTCTTTACAATGAATAATTTGCTCTGTTGTTGGTTGAACTCCGCTACCAATAAGTCCTAAAATTTCACTCCACTCCTCATAGAGCCGGTGTTCTTTTAACGAATCTAATTCATTTTGTAAGCAACGAAATGTCGGTCTGTGATTTAACAGTCGTGTTCGTAAATAGTATATTTGAAACTCAGAGCGTTGCTGAAGCGTCCAAAAATGTGAGCAAAGCATTTGTCTTGGATAAAAATAAGCGAGGGGAAATATAATGTAATTTGTTAAAGGCAAAGCTGATAGAAGTAATACTGGAGCGACTTTCTTCATATCTTTGGGCATTTTATGATAGATTTCGATTTCATTTAATGTCAGAGATTTTAGTCCATCTGTGGTTGTATTTAACGTTCGAATAATTCTCATATAAATTATTAAGTCCTTGTAAAATTCTTTCATACCAACTTTAAATGTGCGATACAAATGCATCGCTGTTGGAAATTTCTTTTCGATAACTTTCTCATAGTTTTGAACATATTCCATATATCTTGTAAGTATATTATATCTAAACTTTTTAACTTCTTCATGTTTGTAAATTTTTTTACGAATAGTGCTCTGAAACGCTCTAAAATTAGGTATTTGAATGTATCCGAAAGATGTACATTTTTTAATACTTACTTTTGGGTTGCAATTGAATTACAATTATATAGTGAATTATTATGTACACATAATCGAATACAGCGAAATAATGTTGATGACATTATAGTTTAATATTATAAATCTTCCTAAATAATATATGTCATTTTGTATGAATCGAGGTTATATTACATTTTTTATAAATATGAATTTATCAACACATATTTGAGATATTATGCTAATTTCAAGGTTTTAATTTAAATTTTTGAATTTCTTGTATAAACTAGAGTTGTATTAAATTTATTTTAATTTAGTTAATATAAATAAATTATTCACAATATTTTCATATGCGATAAACATAAAAGCTGACGTTAAAACTGTTTGCCACAATTTAGCTTCTAATCCAGAAAATAAACCTTTAATACCATGAAGTTTCAACCTATCTAATAGCAAATTTATAAATCCTGTTTTTGTCGATAATTTATAATGTTCTTGTATACCATATTGCAATCGAGTTTGTATTACTTGTAAGGGAAAAGTTGAAACCGTTGCTACAGTTTTTGCAATTGCACCAAATACAAAAGAATGCACATTACTTAAATTATTCGGAGACAAATTTCTTTTTAAAGTTTCGTATACCATAAATTGAATAGCTGGATTTGAAATTAATATTAAAGATGGCGTTAATCCAGACCATAAATGAAAAATTCCTTCATATTTAGCAATATGAAAAATGCCATCAAATAATCCACTATATTCATATTTTATTTGTCCTATGCCATTCATTTTAAGTCTGCTGTTTACAACCCACATTGGCGATGAAACAAAAACATTTAAAATTCCCGCTATTGATCCCGAAACTAAATTATTACTAATATTTTGTTTAGTAATCGTTTTTAAACCATAAAAAATATAAAAATAAACAAAATTTGAGATATTTAAGCTAAATAATACTGGCATCATTCCTCGATAAAGAGTAAGACTAAAATAGTATGATTTATTATTAGCTATATTAGAAATATATATAAGTACATGTTCATAACTTACAATCCTTCTTTTTGAATTAATTCATAAATAATAGTAAATGTTGATCTATTTGTAAATCTTTTGGAATTGTCCACTAAAATATTCCAATTTTTAAATACTGAAAATAAACTACAAATAAATAATAAACTTACTTTGTACTCGAGATCTTATTGTTTCAAAAGGAAATAATATAGCCATTGCAAGAACACCACTCTAAAATATACATTTCATAAATCAGCATAATTTATAATTATTAAATATATTTGAAAAAGTACTATTGAACCCGCTAATGCGTGTAATCCAGTTTTAAAACTAAATAGATGCTCTTCTTGAGACATTTAGAATATTAATAGATGTTTAAAAAGGCGCATTTAAATTTAAAATATTTGATATTTACTTAATTGATTTGTGTAATACAACACATTTTTCTTATATAAATTTAATTATTACAGAAATTATTTTTGAAAATATTATATGAGTATCAATAGCAATAACACATGAATTATAGCTATATTTTATAAATTTTATTAATTACATTTCAATATCTTTGTCTAGTAATAACTTTATTAATGGATTTTTAATTGAATCTGAAATTTGTATTTGAACAACAAAACCTATTACATCCGCATTTTATTATTAGCCCATTTATTTTAACAAAAATGATTAATAAATTAAAATTAAAACAGTATATTTTATTAATATTAATACCAAGTATTAAATAAATAAATTATATTTATTATTACAAATTTTGAATTTCTCGCTTTCTTGATACAAATTTAGCATTTCTCGCGTTCTTGATACAAATTTCGTTGAAAATCCTTTAGCTTATACAATCCCGCAATTCATCTATGTTAAACTGGTTACCTAGAAGCTTTCTCCAGCTAGAAGTCACTAAATTTTTTTTTTGTGCAGCTAGGAAGACACTGTCGAAATTTATATTTGTATTTTTAGGAAATTATAATAGATTTTATAAATATATATATATATATATATATATTTAATAATAAAATTAATATAAAAATAAAAAATAATAATTATCAAATTGATTTTGGGAGCGCTTAGTGCTGCCATTGTATGAGTAGAGCAAACCTTCCTTATCTATGGATGCTATGGATATCTATCAATATAACCTATAATCTGTCAGTTTATGTCACATTGCAATAATCTTTAAAGACAATTGTAAATAAATTGTATTTTTCATAAAAGGTACAGTAACAAGCAATCATGAGTAATCAAGAACCAGAAAATAAACGCAAGAAACCAAATTATTATATGCAAAAAAAGCGAAAACAGTTTGTTATAGAACCAGGATTGAAAGGATTTTTATGCACATGTAATTTTCGAGAAAAAGAATGCGTTCGAGAATCATATAATTTATTAAATTTTTATGTTAAGGATTCTGATCAGAGTACACGTACAGGTATTGCTGAAAAAACAGATGAAAAATCAAATAATGAATCTGATGAAGATATAGCAGACGAATTATCGAAAGAGATAAACAAAGAAAAAACAATGTCACAACGACAGTTTCAATATATTGATACTGGAGCAAAGAATATACTATTTATTCGGACAACAATTGATAATCCTGTAAAACTTACATTAAAGATTATTGAAGACATTTTACAATCGCAGAAACAAAGGACTAGATATTTATTACGTTTAGTACCTATTGAAATTACATGTAAAGCCACTTTAGAAGAAATTAAAACAAGCGCAATTATTTTAATCGATCAGTATTTTTCTGGGGAACCGACAACTTTTGCTATAGCATTTAATCATCGAAATAACAATACGATAAAAAGAGATGAAGTAATTAAGCAAGTTGCTTTGCTTATTTCAGCTAAAAATCCCAAACATGTGGTTAATTTAACAAATGCTCATTATACGATGATAATAGAAATTATTAAAGGATTTTGTTTTATATCAGTTCTACCCGATTATTCTAAATATAAAAAATATAACTTATTGCAATTAGCAGAAATATCTGAAAAGAAAGCTGACATTGTCGAATCGGAAAATGCAAATACAACAGAAGATACTGCAAATAAAAACGAGCTACAAGACTAAAATTGTGAATAATTGTTTTATGTTTGTATGTTGAAACGTTTTAGAAAATAAAAGTTTATTTCATATATATCGTATTTTTTATTTCTTGAAAATATATAGTTTTATTTTTGTTTCTGAATTTAGTTTCACACTTCGATAATATGTATAATACAATAATATTTACAATATTTGTATTTTCATAGAATATTTTATCGAAGAAATACGAAAAAATTTAAAATATATTTTGTTTAACTGACACACAAAAGGGGATATTTGCTCTAAAAGAAAAACATAAGTATTATGGCGAAGTTCAGCTCGGCATGGCAATTCTAAATGTTAAAGTAGCATCATTTGACAAAAATATGATGATAATTTAGGTTCTATTCAATGAAAATTTTACAAAGGAAATGTTAATAGTGTAGAAACATGTATATTACAAGTATTTGTTACACTCGGTTTGCATTGAGAGCTCAAATTCAGAAAATGTGTTTGAAAACAAGGATTGAGCAAAGTTTTTGAGGTGCATACAAAAAAAAATGTTACAATTGTTATTATTATTATTTATTTTGTAAAATTTTATTGAATGTTATTGGATTGTCTGTGATAATGTAAAGCTAACTGTTAGGAAGCATGTAAATTGGGCATGTGAAATGTGATTTTCGTTTATGGAAAAACTATAAAACATAAATTAATGCAATGTTCGTTATGCCATTGAAAACAATATATATATTTATATTTAGGATAATATTTGTTAAATATTTATTTACTTAAATAAAGAAAATTTTATCTAAAAAATGTACGAATTATTTATCGTCTTTTATGATAGGTGAACAACTTAAATTAAGAGTTCCACACACTACAATCATTATGTCGTCTACTAAAGGTACAAGATTTACGGGCATTGTGTCACTCATCATTTTAAACGATTTTATACGTGGATTCGAACATTCAACATGGCATGGAATGGCATTCTTCAAGCAGCAACTTACCAATTTAATAGTATCTTGAAATACTTTGGAGCAATGTGCTGGCGTATAGCACTGGAAAAGTACGGCTAAAAAGGAGTATGTAACATTTTGCTTTAACTTCACATATGTGAGAATAATTTTGTCATGTAAATTCATTCTTATATTCCCGTTATCCTTTTTCTCAGTCAAAACGTTACTGGCGAGATTTACTATATAATTTAATATTTTGAAATTTTCGATTCCTGTTGAAGAACTCAATTGACTGTCAGTTTTTATGAAGCTAACGAAATTCGGTAATAAGTCGCCGGTTTTAACTTGAACTCCGATATGTTGAAAGTCCTTTATTCTTAGAGGGTCCAGATTGTTCGATTTCTCCACGGAAGAATTCATTTCAGTAAAGTTGTTGCACTGTTCATCATTCGATAAAGAACCTGCAGAGTTTTGAAAAAGCATAATTAATGTAAATAATATTTTGTACAGTTTTGTTAGTTTTCGTTTAGAGAAACGAATTTTATGATATATAATGCTATATTTTTGACATTAATCGAGAACTGTATATCACATTATTATATGATATAGGTGTAGTTTACAGTTTGATTTGAATTGATATTGAGTTCACATTAAGCTCGATAGGTATGGACGTGCAAATAGGTATTCATTTATCTCTGACAATAAACATTAGGAAATTTTGCTTTAAACCATAGAAATATTGGAATGTGTTCGAAGATAGTCATAGTTATTCTTATACATATATAAAATAAAACTTATCGTCAAATATAACCAATTTTTTTCTTATAAATAGTTTGGTTTTGATTGTTTTTCCTGCAGAACAACTTTAGGTATATTAACTTGTCTCGGATTTTATATTTTTCTTAAATGTAAAATTATTTTAGAATGAATTTATAACATATAAATAAATTTGTACATAGATATATATCTCAAACGACTCTCCAGGAGTAATATATATATATATATATATATATATATATATATATATATATATATATATATATATATATACTGAGTGTCCGAAAAGTTTGGACTGGGTCAAATATCTCGAGAACGAAAGGTTGGATTAACACGATTGCAAGGGAACGTTGTTTTTGACACAATTATCTACCGAATTCTGTTCTAAAAAACCACCCCCACCCCTCCTAAGGGGGTGAACGTAAGGGTAGTTTTAAAATTTTAAATGGAAACCCCCAATTTTTTTTTATTTTTGGATTCCTTGACAAATTCTGTGTATGGCCCCAAAATTTCACACCCAACCCTCGCCACCCCTCCACAGGGGATGAAAAAAATGATTGAAATAAAAATGATACTGAACAGTTTAAATGCTCAACTAAATCCACAACGAAAATAAACATGTAAAAAAAAACATGTAACCCCACCCAAAATTTCACCCCCAACCCCCGCCACCTCTACACAGGGGAGGAAAAAAATGAAGAAAATGATTCAAATAAAAATGACGAGGTGGCGGGGGTTGGGGGTGAAATTTTGGGTGGGGTTACATGTTTTTTTTGACATGTTTATTTTCGTTGTGGATTTAGTTGAGCATTTAAACTGTTCAGTATCATTTTTATTTCAATCATTTTTTTCATCCCCTGTGGAGGGGGGCGAGGGTTGGGTGTGAAATTTTGGGGCCATACACAAAATTTGTCAAGGAATCCAAAAATGAAAAAAAAAATTGGGGGTTTTCATTTAAAATTTTAAAACTACCCTTACGTTCACCCCCTTAGGAGGGGTGGGGGTGGTTTTTTACAACAGAATTCGGTAGATAATTGTGTCAAAAACAACGTTCCCTTGCAATCGTGTTAATCCAACCTTTCATTCTCGAGATATTTGACCCAGTCCAAACTTTTCGGACACCCAGTATATATATTAATGTCAAAAAATAAACTTTTGTTCTTTGGTCCTGAACATTGTTAAAAACAATAACGAACCTGATAGGGAATTTAATAACATTATAATTAATATATATATATATATATATATATATATATATATATATATATATATATATATAATTTCTCTATCTTTATTTTAATAAACTTAACAGAGATTTGATTAATAAATAATTTAATATTTTAATATTAAAAACATACTGTCAGTTTTTATGAAGATATGTTGAAAGTCCTTTATTCTTAGAGGGTCCAGATTGTTCGATTTCTCCGCGGAAGAATTCATTTCAGTAAAGTTGTTGCACAGTTCATCATTCGATAAAGAACCTGCAGAGTTTTGAAAAAGCATAATTAATGTAAATAATATTTTGTAGTTTTGTTAATATTTTGTTAGTACATGAGATAATTAATGTAAATAATATTTTATATAGTTTTGCAGATACAAAATTAAGCAATTATAAAAATCATTTGAGTAGATTTATAAAATGACAATCTGATTATAAATACATACCTAATATTTCTTGCCTATTTTCGTTATCTTCTTTTTCTGCATTATTTTTTTTTAATTGGTTCATAGCAGTTCTTTTAAGCCGTCGTTCCAATCGAGATTTATCTCTAGCGATTTTTGGTGTAATTTTCAAACATACCGATGGAATCGCGTTAACCTTTAAAACTTTTCGTTGCAGTGGAACAACTAGAATTTAAATATTTTTTATATAATACAATAATGTTACAAATATTTACACTTAATCAACTTTTCCATATGTACTTTCAAATCTACCAATTTTCATTGTAAATCAGATTTTAAGGATACAGTATTACTACAATGTTTTAAATAATATTGTTTGTTAAATAATAATCATTTATCCCAATAAAAAATTAATTATTTATTGAGAAAATAGTTAACACTTGTGTGTGATATTACAATCTGAGTTTATTAGTTGTAGAATGATAAATTATTCGTATATGAAACTGTATTCCAAAACGTTTCACAGACCAAAACATAACCAAACGTAACAACTTACTTGAACTATGATAATCACTCGTTTTAAAGTGAAGTGAACATATAGTCATGCTGGTTGACACGATATTTAAATTCAAAGCGTTTTTCCAGGCTTCCAATTTGTCTATTTTTTCAACTACACCAAACAAATTCTCACGACCAACAAAACCGCTGTTAGGTTTTGGAAAACGGTGAAAACTTAAATGTCTATCAACATGACTTTTCGATGTACAATTTTTAACTGCACAATACATACGAGACTTAACTTGTTTTTTATTAACATTTGTAACACTTTCCATTTCGAAAAAAGCTAGAAAATAGCGTTATTTTCCGCAAGCTGTCACTTTTGATTGTTGACCCAAGTTGACGCAATGTTTAGTTCCTTATTTCGATACCAGATGCCATGTCAGAGTATCTTAGATTAGGGTACCTATATAATATAAGGGTATGGCCATGTAGTGGTCAAATCAATAAGGTTCATTTTCGCTTGTGTCCGCCATTAGTCCGCCAAATTTTTGTTGTGATATATGTGCTGATCCTTGTTATTTGAAGTTATTTTAAGGTTTTTTAATATTATAAACAGTTTTGTTATATTAAGATATTATATTAACATAATTAATAGTGTATAGACCGGAATTAACTATTTAAAATATCGACAAAGACTTATTTTTTGTTAATTAGTGTAGTGATAAGTGACATATACACCTTAGAAATAATTTTCATTTATATTGAAGTTAAGTGTAAAAAAGTTTAATTTAATTTTATATATAAGTAATCATTTACAACAACAAAATAAGATTAGGTAATTGGAAAAATTTAAATTATATAAATTTTGATATCTTAACCTCTCTTAACTTACAATAACGATTTTATCATCATATTATGTATTTGGTATAAATTGTATTATTATAATTATTGTAAAAAAATTTCATTATTAAAAATTTAAAATATTTATTTTTTATTTTTATAGGGAATGCCCGGTTGTTCAGCAGTGGGTTGCAGCAATAGAGCAAATCTATGGCTATTTAGATATTTTTATTTATGTAGAAATAAATATTTTTTTAAAATTTATTTTCTTTGTTTATATATTATACCCATTGTTATTATTTAATTAACAGCGTTGATCGAGCGTTTGTGTTTGTTGTGATATTTTATATTTTTAAAAATAGAATAAATATTTTTAGAAATTATTATAATAAACTTTATATTATAATCTAAATACAATTTAAAGGATAATAATGTTAGTTAAAAAATTGAAATCGTTATACGATTAAAAATTCCTGGAAATGAAAAATTTTAAAATAAATCAAAATTATCTAGTACTTATTATTAATTATAAAATTGGTATTTTTGTATTTGCAAATATTTACATTGAAGAATATATTTACATTTATTTGTTCTGTGTATTACTTAAATACTTTTTTATTGTATAAATATGAAAAATAATTAATTAAAGTATATTTATGTATCTATTAATATATAATAAACCACTTTATTTGCGATAATAATGAAAATTTCATGTTTTTCCTGTATATCTTCTATACATATTTGGCGGACTAATGGCGGCGACCTTGACCATGTCCATACCCTTATATTATATAGGTACCCTATCTTAGATTCCTATAAAAACTAAAACACTAACTTATTTTTTAGTGATAAATATTACACAAATTTCTATATTTATTATATTAAACATGGAGAATTTAAAAAAATATATATTAATATTTAAATTTTTTATGAAATAAATAACGCAAAGTTTATGTCTGTAAAAATATAACTTTCTTTTAATGTTAATGTAAATAGATCAATATCATTGAAATTTAATAATTTAATTTAAAGACAAACAAACTTACCATTAATTTACAATCTTCTTTTAAATGTTCAGAAAACTTAATTTATTTTATTTTAAATTATTTACATTAAATAAATTCATTTCAATTATATAACACATTTGCTATAATTGTAATTTTTGAAATAAATATCTTTTGAACAAAGCGCGTTCGTTAGCGATTTTTCTTATTCATTACATTCGGAAACATTAACAAAGTAAAAAACCAAAAGTCTTTAAATTCATTAATAAATATTACTTCTAAAGAAATATTTATAACCATTTATTATGAATGAGATTGGATATGTTTTGATATTATTCTATAAAAATCAAAATCAGTAAATAAAAATGGGTAATTCATAAGCAAATAAAGAGAAACGAATTTTATGATATATAATGCTATATTTTTGACATTAATCGAGAAATGTATATCACATTATTATATGATATAGGTGTAGTTTACAGTTTGATTTGAATTGACATTGAGTTCACATTAAGCTCGATAGGTATGGACGTGCAAATAGGTATTCATTTATCTCTGACAATAAACATTAGGAAATTTTGCTTTAAACCATAGAAATATTGGAATGTGTTCGAAGATAGTTATATTTATTCTTATACATATATAAAATAAAACTTATCGTCAAATATAACCAATTTTTTTCTTATAAATAGTTTGGTTTTGATTGTTTTTCCTGCAGAACAACTTTAGGTATATTAACTTGTCTCGGATTTTATATTTTTCTTAAATGTAAAATTATTTTAGAATAAATTTATAACATATAAATAAATTTGTACATAGGTATATATCTCAAACGACTCTCCAGGAGTAATATATATATAATTTCTCTATCTTTATTTTAATAAACTTAACAGAGATTTGATTAATAAATAATTTAATATTAAATATTAAATTCATTTCATAAATCTTTTACGTAATTATTTTTTAAATATGATTCTGACAATATAAAAAAATGGATAATTATTCAAATAATTTTATAATAGGGACAGGTAAAATACCTATAGTTATAATATATTTGTGTTAGCTCCCAATTTTGTTTGTATTTTATTAAATATATTGGTATTATATGAATTAAAAATTTATAAAATTCAGTTTATAATGATTGTCAGTTGACTGGGTAGAGAATTTGATTGTTATAATTACAAACTTAACAAATAAAATAAAACTAAGTTATGTTCCTCAAATTACTACCTGCTTTTAAGTACAATTTTTATATTTATTATAACCGTAATTTGTATTTCTTTATTAAAATTAAAACAGGTAGTAAAAGAGAGATTATAAATAATATTGCAAACATTAGCTAGATTAGAAATGTTCTGTATACAAATGATTTAAAGCTGAATATGCAACAATGGTGTGAGTGATTTGCATGCAGCTAGGTACTACAACAAAGTGGCGCAAAAATCTAGATATTGTGTGTTCCGTGATTATTGTGTATATTACAAGTTTGTATAAGAAATTCACGACGATTTATAGTTACAAGAAGAATTCAGGGCGGAACTTACGAAAATATCGATTTAATTATATATTATATATTATACAGATTGTTCAAAAAGTTAATATTTTTTGATTATTGTAAATAAAAAGTTACATTGTCAAAGCAGAACTGAAAAAAAAATGCATATTCAAAAAGATGAGAGAGTAATAATTTTATTTATTAGCTTAAGTATTGTATTGTATATAAAATATGAATGATGGAGTTTGTGTAAATTTCGTGCCGCAAAGTTTTGGAAATTCTTTATAAAAAAATTGTATAGATAAAGCAGAGACCAGGTGACGAAAAATTTTCGGGACCCTTGTATGAAGTTGATTTCCGTTTACCACTAAACAAAGACTTGTAATAAAGTAGGCAGTCTACAATACTTTTAATTTCATGTGGTTGCATATATTACAAGTAACTTACTTTACTTTATTTATATCAGGGACGACCTATGTAAACAGTAATTGATTGACATTCCAAAGTTTCTAGTGTGTCACGACTGCACCAGAATTTAAGTAACAATATTATTACTAAATAGTTTACTTTTTATATTACAGTACTAATACATATTTAAAAATAACACAAGCACACAAAAAAGTGGTCTGTATTAAAGACTAAACCTATTTTTGACGCTCTGAATCCGAATTGAAGGCTAGAATTGCTTCATCATCCTCCATTTTTTTTTAATCGCAAAAAACCACGTTTAAATTTGTAATTATCGCTTTGCGAGAGATCAGCACTATTTATAATTGTACAATTCAACTGAAATTGACTGCAGGACCACATTTATATTTATTTAGTTGTGCTGAATATTAATCCAAATTCACAAATACTCAATTATCCTCATCACCGTCACCATGTGGAGGTTACAGGCTCTGATTGCAGACATAGACAATAAAATAAACTTCACTGAACTGAATTTTCGGCATTTGTGAATTTGGATTCATAATTCAACACATTTAAATACATATAAATGTGATCCTGCAGTCAGTTTCTGTTTAATTTTATAATTATAACTAATGCTGATCTCTCGCAAAGCGCTAATTATAGATTTAAAAGTGGTTTTTTACGATTAAAAAAAAAAAGCAATTCTGGCCTCCGATTCGTATTCAACGCATCAAACTATATAAGAAAACATAGGTCTAGTCTTTGGTACAGGTCACTTTTTTTGTGTGCCTGTGTAATTTTTCTTCATAAACTATTATTTTATTTAGTATAATTAAAATCTAGAGGTCCTAAAATATTGGAGGGCTCTGGCTGTAGTTCACTCAACCTCTCCTTACTTTGCTTGTATTTCAAAATAAAACCGTGATTGTAGTAACACCAAGGTTATGTGTCATTACTTTTATATAAGCAGTACTTATTCCTTTTTCGTATTTTCTTGGTGTTACTACAACCATGATTTCATTTTGTAACTTTGACTCGTCATTATGACACATGACAGCATAAATACATTTTTTGTGCCAGTCTTTTATTTAAAAATCCATCAAACTGACTTGCGTTCTCAATCCGGCCTTGAGGTAAAAATTTATTAATTTTTGTTTTTAATAATTAAAAAATGATTAACTTTTTGAACAATCCTTAAATTATTTTATAAATTCACAAATTGCCATGAATCAGATATAAAAGTGACCGTACCAAATAAAATAGCTGTACACAATATTATTATTTAAAATATTTTATAAACTATATAATATATGTATATATTCAACTAGCGCAAAATAATTGTGATAAACTCTCCAACAATATTTTAAACAAATTCTTTATTAATGTATTATTATTGTATTTGAGAATTGTGTAATGTAATACCTATCAATAAAATATGATTTATTTATATAGTATATGAAAGTAGGATTTATAAAAAATATTGCAGCTTAGTCAACAATTTTTTAAAATTGAAAAATTTTGTACAAATCCGGCGCATACTACGTACCAATTGGTGTTTAGTTTTTTTATTATATGAAACTGTATATATATAAAACTACTTTATAATATAATATTTTGATAATAGAGTAAAAATGAAATGCATTTTAATATGCCATTAAACAGTATTAAAGAAGTAAATCTGTATTTTTTGATTTTGTTTCATAGTTTTTGTACTATTTGTTACGAAATTTTACTTTGTTTTTTATCTTTAATTCTAGACAAATTATTATATTCTTAACATAGTAAAAATCTTTCAGAACTCATTATATTAAAATAAAACGGCTTTAGGTATATAGTTTTGTATTAATATTTATTAATAATCGACGTTTCGACGAACTCAACGTACGTCTTCATTAGAAAAAAAGATAGCAATGACATTTACATTAAATAAACAGAACATAGAAACAAGTACTAGAAGTAACACTATTTTTTTATCTAGTAACTTGTACTAGTAACTCGACGTACGTTGAGTTCGTCAAAACGTCGATTATTAATAAATATAGAACTAAAACCTAAAGCCGTCTAATTTTATTATATTCTTGTTTAAAAAATATATCTATAAAGTTCTTAGACTTTGAAATTTTAAGTTATAACAAAAGTTTCAATAAAGAAAAAAAAACCTTTTTTAAACAAAACTAAGAATTTGCGTTAGGTATATCTTGTACGCATTAATTCAGTAGTGTAGAAGTTTAAAAATGTATATAATAAAATTTCGATATGTGTTTAATGTATTGGAAAGTTTGTATTCATTGAATGAATACTTTTGGGCCACTTTGTACAAATTACAAAGGCAGTCGTCACAAGGGAAAAAAGAGGAGGGTAACATTGATTGTGTCGTATAACTTATTCGTTCAAATTTGTCAGTACATTTTTTTGTATTTTTCTTTCTACATTTCGTTATAATAATTATCAAATAGCAAGTGTTATAAATATACAACTTTAATCACTGTAACTCTGTTAAGAATCATCAATGCAACAGTTGGCGATTTTTTTAAGCAGAGTTGCAGAATTGAATTAGTGCGCTATTGTGCTGTCAAATTTGAATTCAATTATTAACGATAGTGTACGGTATGTTACATATATCGTTCTAATTATTATTTTTTTTTTCAGTCATAGAAAAGTACGTCGCTATAGAAAATTTGCTTAAAAGGGAAATATATATGCTTCGTGATGAAACAAAGATTGAATCGTAACGATTTGTTGTGTTATATACCTACAACGGATAGAGCAAAATTTAGAAAAATATTCCTTTACTATCCTCATGTATGTACAAATGTATTTCAAATAGGTCGCGGTTGTGTTACGAAAAATTGATTTTGTTTCATCGTCGCGCATTATATTATATTAAGTAGAAAAAATATATAGATAGTTAACATATTTCTTCGAAATATATAGAGTAGATTACACATGATTTTCTTTTTTCCAATTTCTCTTTACTTCTTCATTCATTCGACAAATTACTTTGATACCATTCGGAGTTTTTGCTTCTTTACAAAGTCTGTGGCGAGTCGGTCACCAATTCGGGATTCCAAAATTTGTAGAATTGGATTCGCTATTTATATAACAATGAATATAATTGTATATGTATTTTAATAAAATAGTGCTCGGTTTCTAAGATACAACTTGATTTCAAATACCGAGCAGTGAACAGTGATTATTCGATCGTTGTAATTAGTAATGTATATTTATACAACAATACAGTTTTTGTCGTTTTTTAAAATTTATAAGATCAACTGATTTTGAATTATGTCATTGTTTTAGAAACCGAACATAATATATATGAATTTTCTAAATTATAGTTTATTAAATAAATCTGTAGCAGAATTCCATAGCATAATATTATTCATATTTGTAATTGTATAAAAAAATACAATAACTAGCGCCGACTCGAACAATACACTACGAACTTTGATATTTCTTTTAGCGCAATTGGAAGCTTTTCACTCATATTTTACCATTCTGCACGTTTTTCATCGAACCAAGCAAAATTCTCATATTTATATTATTTGTTTATTATATTACGGTTTTGCTATGAAATTTCGTTACTGTAAAATACAAAAAGAAAAACATTTTTACCTTTATTCTGCTGTTGAAGCAATACCAAATCTACATGTTTCAAACCGTGAAAATTATCAACCCCACTGCCAGTATCAGCAACACCTGGTATGCTTCCCAATGCAAGAAAAGCTTCACCAGCAAAATCATTCGCTGTTAACACATCGTGATCCATTACGGTAAACGCAATCATTGCACTAGACGATCGACATTGCTCTAATGTAACCGAAAATTCGAAGCATTCATCGAAGATCGGATTCAATGTGCGTTTATGCACGTTTGTTTGCTGCTCGTTACAGTGAGGAAATACACGATGTGGCAGGAGTTCGATTATTACAAATGGATCGCTGAAACCGTTCGGATCGAGAGGAATTACGTCTTTCGCGTGCAGTACCTGTGTAAAAGAAGTGTTTCATCACTTTTAAATTTTATTCAAAAAAAATTCTAAACATATTGTAATGTGTGTGTGATCGTTTTCATTTATTTTATATGAACTATCGCATGAACTAATATGCGATAGTTAAAGTAATAATTGTAAATATTGTATATAGTGTAAATACTTGTTAGGCTCGCTCGGCTAAGCCGAGCCAAGCCGTTAATTGTTATTTAGTATGTAAGTAAGTTAGTGTTAAATAAATCTAGACATGATACAGTCGTACGTTTTAATATTGTCTAATCCAGAGTTGAACCCAAAGAACGTTACAATATGAAAGATAATATAACGAATAAAATTTTTGAGTTAAAGATATTGATTGTAGAATTTGTTAGTCAAAATTCATAAAGCAAATATATAAGTTACTTCAGTTTAATTATTCTATATTTTAATCTTAAGTGTTTAAAATTTTATCAACAAATTTGATAATTAGTTCATGTAATTCCTATTTTCATTTGAAAAATAAATACATCTATACGAAATCTCACTATTTATGAGTAGCAATTAGTTTCGCTAGACAAGCAACTTTCACTTCATCCACATTCGTAATACCGCTCATACAAGCTCTTTTATTCTTACTGTGATGTAACAACCCTAAGCACTACAAGGTCACTTTCTCTATCTCATTGTATATGTTCATATTTATGTAATCTTATTATATTGCTATTGTTAAAAAATATAGTTTCACATAAGTGTTTTATTAACATACACAGCCTAACACTTACTATTTGTAAACATTCGCTCATGCAAAACCACTTTCAATTATGTGTATCCATCTACTCATCCGAGGTCCATACAGACAAACAAATTCGCTCAAAATGGTCGAATCTTCTTAAATTTACTTATAACCAACTTTTGCAACAACATTTTTTCTAATTTTTATATTGTCATAGACTAATTAATTATATCACAAACACGTAAAAATTTCATTTATATAACAGTAATTTTTCTTTATGCTTTCGCAACCAAACCTAATATTAATATTAATGTCAAAAGATAAACTTTTGTTCTTTGGTCCTGAACCTGCGTTATGATTAATTATAATGTTATTAAATTCCCTATCAGGTTCGTTATTGTTTTTAACAATGACGCGTTTCGACTTTTCAGTCATCTTCAAATTTTCTGATCTTGGTCCGTGTTGTGGCTCGAGTGAGTGAGTGAGTGAGGTTCACTCGAGCCACAACACGGACCAAGATCAGAAAATCTGAAGATGGCTGAAAAGTCGAAACGCGTCATTGTTAAAAACAATAACAAACCTGATAAAGAATTTAATAACATTATAACAAACCTAATATTCACTATCATACGTTGGTACTAATTTCTGTTTAAAAAAAAAACACATATTAAAAATGATTAAACACTATAAATGTTATTTCATTTGCGACGTCTTTTAAAGTTATGGTGTAATAAAATGAAAACTTACTTCAACGCATAATGAATCATGATTGAAATATGCCCGAACGGCGAGAGTTCCATATAGTCCATTAGTCGTAACTAACAATTGTTCTTGTAATCGTTGACTGTAGAATATTTCAATAAGTTTTTCCGTTTCAGTACGATGATACTGTAGTCTTTGTTCGACATGGCAATACAGCTCTGAATGTATCGTGTCCACAGTAAGACCTTGTCCATCTGCATGGAAAAAATCCGCCATCATATCGAGAGCTGAATGAAGTCTATCATGAAAAACTGCTGGCATTTCTTCCGTAGTAGCACCTGGACCACCACCACCGTCCATTTGGTGATTTAATTCGGTTAACGTTGCTTCCCAAACCTAAGCATTTTATATATTATATATTAGGGTGTATCGAAAAACAAAATTTTTGTCGGCTCGGACAAAAAGTTGAAGTTTCTGATCAGAAAAGTTCTTAGGCAAGCCGATTTGAATATTAAGTAAATTTTAGAGGGCGCACCGAGCGCTCAAAAATGCCATTTTTTGAACTTTTTTTATATAATGGCCTAAACATATATCAACATTTTATCTAACCGAGCCGTAATTATGTGTTTTTTATGCCCACATAAAAATGCGACATTTTTTCCAAAAAGCGGTTCAAATTCAAGTATTTAATGCTTAGTTATAAGCGTTTGAAAAAGCTGTTTTTCAAAGCATTGCAACAAAAATGCTAATTTCGATATTCTTTGACAGTTTTATTTTGTATTTTATAGTGCTTAAAAAATGTCACATTTTTATGTGGACATAAAAAAATATTTTAAAGCATTAACATGGCATTAACGTATTTTAAAAACTGTCAAAGATCGGTTAAAAATTACCGAAATTAGCATTTTCGTTGCAATGCCCTGAAAAACAACTTTTTCAAACACTTATAACTAAAAGTCAAGTACTTCAACTTGAACGGCTCTTTGAAAAAAATGCCGCATTTTTATGTGGGCATAAAAACACAGAGTTATGGCTCAGTTAGATAAAATGTTGATATATGTTTAGGCCATTATATGAAAAAAGTCCAAAAAATGGCATTTTTACCGCTCGATGCGTCCTTTAGATTTTGTTTAATATTCGAATTGGCTTAAAGAAACTAATGCAAAGATGAATTGGTTTACCTCGAATAATGCTCTTTGAAAGTTTTGTGGTAATAAAGCAATGTTCAAAGCTCTAAGATGCGCTTGTAGATAATCGAATAGCGGTTCGATTGCCTGATTTGTCGGTAGGCAATCGGGCGACCATGCTAAATGAAACATGGCTTTTCGTAATGCGTCCTGCATTTGTGGTCGTACTCGTCTTAATATATTTATAACGTGCGTCTGCAGTTGATTCAACGTTGAGTCTAAACGATTTGTTAAGCCTATGTATTGAGCTTCGGTTGCGATCGTCTCCAATGTTACAAAGTCGAAATAATTTTCTAAAATTTAGTTTTCGAAATTATTACTATTTTCTTTTCTTTCTTATATTTACTTCTCCAAAAAGTTTTATCGCTAAGAACGGCGTAATAGTAAAGAAAAATTAGTTAATAATTTATTTCAAAGATTTAGAAATAAATGAAGACAAAAGTTTAAACTATCCCTCTGATTAAAAAAGAAATACTGGTTTTGGATAGAACTCTTTGAAATGATTAATATTTAATTTGGTGTAATATTTACCTAAAAGTGATATAAATTTACACACATATTCCAAATTATTAGCATTAATACACATATCATCTGCGATTTTGAATGGTCCGATTCGTTCAAAGAATCCTGTCTCCTGAAGTTTCCTATATAAAATATCTGCGTATAAGAGCGCTGTTGAACACACGCACTCAAGTAATTGTGATAATAATGCTATTGAGTGCACTTTAGGCCACTGGAGAAGTCTCCAAAAGTCTCTTAATTGACAAAACATCACAACTATATCCACTGCGGATGAACTATGACGAACTAATTTTTCACCATCACAAGACCTATCTAATTCTATCGCTGTGTGCACCTAGAAAACATCATTTAAGTGCTAAATTATATCTTAATTTAAAATACACATTAAAAAGAAACTTTTTCAGTAGAATATTTTAAATTTTATAATTATTGTAGTTATTTAACAAATTAGCTATTGTGAAATAATATATAGTTAAAAGATTCATTTTATTTGGCATTTCTAGTTTTTGAATGCTTTTAAGAAAGACGCAAATAAAATGTAAATGAACATTATTAGTTAAAAATAGATATGAAATGTATTATATCTTACCCGCTGTATGGCTTTTTCTTCACACATACTGAGCCAACAACTAACAGCGGGTTCAAACCATTCATAACTTCGTGTTAAAAGCAATTTATGATCGCCTCCGGTTGGCATATTTTGACACAAACTTGTAAAATCCTTTACAACCAGATACACTTCAAATATTATTCGAATATTGGTCTCATCTGTTTGTCCTTGATGATTTAGAAAAGCTATAATTTCATCTGCCAACTACAAATCAAGAATAAATCATATTTTAACAAAATCTATAAACTGTGTTTTATTATCTTTACTATATAACTATTATCTAAAAAGCAGACGTTAGTACTTACAAGTTTATCTACTTGCTTAAAAACGATACTAAAATACGGGATGCCATTTGTTCTAAAAGCAATCACATTACCAAATAAGCAAATATTTTACGATTAACAAAAATTTTGGTTCTTTTGCAATATTCTTACCCTTCGAATAATTGATGGTAATAGGAAAGACCCAGTTGGAGATTTACATATATTTCTCCACTGAAATTTGCAAATAATGATTCGTTATCCTCCGTATTAATTACCGATGTTTTTAAACTTGTAAACCAATCAGGAGTTCCTTTTCTTAATGCTGCTACAATTTCGCCACGAATTTCCTTATTGAATGGACAGCATTTCCAAAACGCATTCTACATTCAAAAACATCCACATTACATTCGGGTTTTATTCTATGAAAAAGTATGTGTAAAAAATGTTCAAGAAATTGATTTTAATTATTGGTAACTGAAATATTCTATTGATACATGTTTGACAACTATATTTCAAGATGCCAATAATTTTAAGAAAGTAAATGTTTTTGTGCTTTTTTGTACTAAGATTTTTATTAATACTATGGAAAAAGAAAAGTGCAATTGACTATTTCTAAACTAAAGAAATATCTATACTAATTTTACTACTTATGCTTATTAGAGTATCTACTGTTTCAATAGAATGTTTCATTTTAAAATTCATTATGAGCCATTTATAATGTTTTGTAAATTTTGAAGAACAGTATTTTCAAAAACAATTAAAGTTATATGTATATCTAATAATGTACCTATTATTTCAAACATTTTGCTGAGTTTCGTTTAAAATAAACGTACAATCAATTAATTTCTGATTTATTAGTAACCCTCATAAAATTGTAATATACAAGTGAATTTTGTAAAATTTTGAAGGATTACAAAAATTTAAGTAAACATATAAATTTTAGCATAAAATTTTGATTTGATTATATATTATAAATAGAAAAATATACTGAATTGACAGCTGATAATGAATAAAATATAGAAGGACAAGGACGTATAAAAATAGTGATTGCATACCATACTAGCTAAGAACGCTAGGCACCGCAGTAAGTATTCTAATCGTGTGAGAGAAGCAGTGTGTAAAGCTGGAAATAATTGACGGTGGTGTCTCAACTGTTGTAACCAACGTTCTAGAAAAATACACGAGTAATTTTTCGGTGGATTAAAATTAACATAAGAGATCGACATAACAACAACATTAAGGTTCAATCAAAAGTTGGTTCACTATGAGAGACATAGAACACCAGTTTCAATACCGAGCATTGTGGTGAAGGCTTCTGTTAGCCATGCCTCCTCTTCCCGACTTAAGTTGCCATTGTTCCACGCTCGTTCTAGATCGTTGAGGAGTTGGAGTAGCCAACGTGGATCCAGGGAATGTTTTAGGTAGACCTTAGCGGCTGCTGCCCAATATGACAGTGTACGTTGCTGTTCCGATAAGTCACCCTGTTGGAAATTCTGTTTTGGATTCTTTGATTGCTTAGGAATATATAGTTATTATAATTCTTAATTATAAATATTATAGTTTTTTAAATATATTTTTTGGCATCTGGGATCGTAATTAATAATATTTATCATCTTTTGATATAAATATGATTTATTGAGACGTTTCGGTCATATATTTGACCATCTTCAGTCATTCGAAATACATAATATTAAAAACATAAATATTTATAAAATTTAAAAATTTATAAATTTTAACATCATTTAATTAAAATCTGGAAACAAAACATTGTTGCTAGTGTACTAGTACACTAGAATAAGTGATTTAGCAACAATGTTTTGTTTCCAGATTTTAATTAAATGATGTTAAAATTTATAAATTTTTAAATTTTATAAATATTTATGTTTTTAATATTATGTATTTCGAATGACTGAAGATGGTCAAATATATGACCGAAACGTCTCAATAAATCATATTTATATCAAAAGATGATAAATATTATTAATTACGATCCCAGATGCCAAAAAATATATTTAAAAAACTAAATTTAATACCAGGATCAACCTAAATTCAAAGTTAAATATATAAATATTATAAGAAATAAACAGAGATACTAAAATTTAGATATATCTTTAAAAATTAAAAACAAATATTTATGTTTTGAACACGATAGTCCTATATAAATGTTTTCTTTTAAAAAAAATCAGATGTAAAAAATATCATATATATTATTATGTAGAATTTAAAATAAATGTTAAAAAGGGTTTTTAAATAAAATTATAAATACTGGCCATTTTCTTTACATTGTAGTACAATCTTTATGAACTATTTTGTTATTTGCAATTTAGAATTTACTGCACTATTCGCTATTTCTCGTAGTTATTCGCGTCCAATTAAATCAAGCTATACTTTACATTTTTGATGTAATATAGACATGGGCTCATATCTATTATAGTGTAGAAAGAGACAACTTATGAGTAATGTATACGTAGCTCTAGTCACATGCAGTTATTTGAGTTTAAACTTTTGCAGTGTTTACGAGGATTTAGTAAGATTGCGATTCATTTTGCGTTGAATGTACTAAACCATATGACGTAATTTATGCTTCGTAATATTTAAAAAGTATGACGCTTTTTTTCAAAACTGATTTATCATAATAAATATTCACTTTGATCACAAGAATCGAAATATATTTCTATTCTATATTATAGAATGAAATAAAATAATTGAAATAATAAAATTCAATAATAGTAAACAGGCCTGTATATGTAAAATTTGCGAACGCGCGCATTACTTTTATGTCAAAACACATCAGTTGATCCATAAATATTCGTCCTTGAAAGCTGCATGCTAGTATCTAGCAAGGTTTTGGATTTTATTTGTTCATATAGTCTTAATTTAATAAAAAATAATAATAAACAAAGACATATCTATTTTATATGATAAGTTAGAGCAAGTTAATCGAATTATAAATTAATATTAGTGAATATTTGTTTGAGTTGATTTAATTGGAAATATAGAAAAAAATCGTAGTAAAATTCTCTTACTTGTACAGCATGTTGATGCAAAATAGTCAATGCCGGTCCCGGTAACTCTCCTGACCATGTCCAACTATCGCCATTCCAATTTCTCAATTCATAATCGATAAAAGTGGTGAGAAGATTTTCATGCTGTCGCACTTCGGCCCAATTATCCTCTTCGGACGTGCCGCAATTTTCTCTCGTCGATAGCCATAATTTTAACCTGATTCGGCCCTGTACGGAGCTGCGTTGCGAACGCGCTTCCAAACGGAACCAGCCCTCCAGACCGGTCGATGGTATATCCTGTAGCGGTACGGTAACGCAACCGAGAAAATCATCCTGGGAACTTTGTCGTGCCGATTGGCATACTTGTTTGAAAAATCGTCCTAAGCCGCGAACACCACGTACTTCGTTCAGCTTACTCACCGCCTCCAGAACGGAGCTTTCGTCGTCGTGATCCCAGATGTCTAAATGTAACGCATCGCTGTTTATGTCGTCTATATCGCTAATACAAAAATAAGAAATTGCAATTTTTTACGCAGTTTAAATCAAACAAATAATTACAAACAATTACAATATTGTAAATGGAATTGGCTTGTAAGGAACTTTTTTCGTTTTATAAAAATTTGACAAAAAACACGTGGTTTTTTTTACATATAAAACATTTTATTTAAACGTTTCGACTTATTGGATCAAGCCATCTTCAGCTGGTAATAAGAGAATACAATAGAATTAACATGTAATATGAACAACAAAAAATTAAAAATTAACAAACCTTATTATAAGAATCTTAACCTAACAGTTTGATGTACATGTTACATTTTATATTCGTCATTGATAAAAATATAGAGATATAGTTTGTTGAACATTGTTATTACCAGCTGAAGATAGCTTTATCCAATAAGCCGAAACGTCTAAATAAAATGTTTTGTATGTAAAATAAAACCACGTGTTTTTTGTAAAATTTTTATAAAAAGAAAAAAGTTCCTTACAAGCCAATTCCATTTACAAAATTATACTTAGGAACAACTAAAGAATACAGAAACAATTACAATAATAAATAATCGACAAAAATATTAATGTATTTTTGAAAAATAAGAACCAAATGAATCCAAAATATCAAACAAGCTATGGAAAGGAGAAATTTTTTTGTTTATTATTACTATTTATTTTGATTTACTGATGTTAAATTTCTAGGGCATTATTTGATATGAATTAACTTTAATTCACTGTATGTCTCTTACAAACTGAGCATACATAAATTTATATTTATTTATTTGAACAATAAAGTATTATAAACATAGAGTAAGCTCCGTAATGGAAAATAAAACTTTCTTTATATTAATAAAAAAAAAAGGTTACTTAAAATATCCAAATTTTCAAAAATAATCAACAAAAAGAATGTTGCATCGAGACAATTATTTGTTTAAATAAAACTATTATAGATCAAACAAATTAAATAATAACGAACAAAAATTATAAATACAAAATTTATGCTTGAGGTTTAATGAAATAAATAATCAACGTATTATCTCTGAATATAATCAATTAATAAGACGCTCGAGCGGAAATTGAGAGATTGTGAATTTGAGTCCCGTCAGATGATAGAGTTTTTTCATTTAATACATAGTTCGACTTTAAATATTAAATATAAACTTGCAATATTAATAATATTCAAATTATTGATTCACAGAATTGTTATTTATTATCAACATCGTATATAATGTTCAACTGTTTTGAATTTTTGTATTCTATTAGTAAATAAATATATCTCAGTATTCATTAAATTTCAAAATAATTTATGTATTCAGCTTATTAGAACTAAGATATTGTAAAAAAGTTCAACTAGCAACAGAATTGTTGGATATGATCTTCTTTTGTTGCTCATAATTTTCCGATAATTGAAAAACGATAAATTTTATTATTTTTATAGTAAATGTATCGTAAACTTTTATTAAGTTATATAATACTACTGACTGAATATAAAAATTAATAAGTACAAATTGTTATACATTGTGATAAATATAAATTCAATAATCGTCTTTTTATAACTTTCTGAAAACCATCGTTATATTTTTTTTACTGATATATAAAATTTACTACCTCTTCAATATCTTTCCTATAAAATTGTAACACAATGTATTATTTTTTTATGGAATGATAAAAAAAATATTTTTCTGCAATTTCTTGAAATGCATATTGGAAATTATTAAATATAAATAAACTAAAAAAAGCTTCGGTTATAAGTTCTGTATAATTTGTAATATAATGAGTTCTGAAAGATTCTTTATTATGTTAAATATAAATTAATTTTTAGATTAAAATTTATTTCAAGTTTCTAATAATTCATTTTTATTTTAAATTTACTTTAAACGAAATTTCGCTTTTCGTATAAAAAAATGAAATGATATGGTGTAAATTTAAGGCCCGGTCACACAAAATATTAATTCTTCAAAAACTCAACTGAGTTAATTAGACAACTAGATTGTCAACTGTCTTCGAACTGCTTCATTGATTGGTCATTTGGCAAGTTAACGAATTAATTAACTTACAAATTGTTTAACAATGTTTTGTGCAATCGGGTCTAAGTGTTTAATTATTTTTAAGTAAATTGCTAAAACAAAAAATGTCTCTACTGTTTATAAAAATAGAAAGATAAAGTTATTTAAGTACCTTTTAGATTTTATTTTCGTATAAAATTTATAAAAGTTATGAATAGCATAACACTAAAACAACGACCAAAAAAAAGTTTACATATATACTTTTTTAATAGTTTTTAAAATATATCGCATCGTTGTACTTTTAAAAAAAATTGAGTGTATTAAATAGAATTTTTTTAAAGTTTAAGTTTATAAATTACTTGTATTAAGTCACTTAAAAAAATAAAATTATGTTATCTTTTCCTAATAATAATAAAGTAGTTTCTTATGAAAGACATTCTAAAAAAACAAAACTCATTTGTCATTATTATTTATTGTGTTTAAAAATAAGAGAAAAATTGTGCAATAAATAAAATACGTCTTTTTTGCTAATCTTTATTGGAAGAAAGTTTCACAAGGATTCGTAAAACTTTCTCGTCTTGCATCCATCCATCTATCAACTTACAATCTGAATTTCTCGTTCCATCGTGGATTTAACGTGTGCGGCTTAACAGAAGTGGCCCGTATGAACTTGGCGGGCAGTGCTCCACTTAAGCTATCGCGCTGTTCTCGTACTCGGCCGTCTTTGCGTTTAAAGCTCAGCTTAAAACTGTGGTGCTTCCGGAGTTTTTCATGATTGCCCGGTGAATCGTTGCAGGTGTCCGATGTTAACGTTCGATTCGCGGCTAACGGTTGCGGTGAGGAGGGAGCTGCCATTGGCTGAATGCCGAGCATACAGTACGGATCGCTAAATCCTGTAAAGCAACAGACGACAAATATTTTCTATCTAAATATTTTATTTCATTTTGCAGGTTATAAAAATAGATGTTTAACATTCTTAGTTCCGATAGTTTTTCAACATGTCAGAATCTGACTTAAAATTAGAGTTGAAATTGGTCGAAATTGGAGTTGAAATCAAAGTCCAATAAAAATTTGACATCGAAGACCTGTTTTCATAAACATCAAAGTAAATAATAAAGTAACTACTTTACAAAGAAATTTTATAAATAAGTAAATTTACTCCGTTGTTTCACAAAGAAACAACAATGTTTCCTTGGCTATTTAATTTATATATGAATGTTCTACTTTGAAAAGCATTCTGTGGTGATGGTGATATTCATATATGTGATTGTGTTATATCTGTTTTAGCGTATGCTGGTATGCTGATGACGTGGTTATTTTGGCTGAATCTGAAGAGCAACTGAGAAGGATGATTGATAGAATTAATGTTGTTGGTAAAGATATGAATCTTGTGTTAAATGTTGATAGAAGTGCACAAAGTATTAGTTTTTGAAAAAGGTGATTTGATAACTGAATGTAACATATCTGTTGATGGTGTACGTTTAGAGCAGGTAGATGAATTTGTATATTTGGAAAGTTTAAAATCAAAAAATGGCCGCTTTGATCGTGAGATTGAAAAAAAAGAGTAAATGTTGGTTGTAAGGTTTTGGCCCATTTTTGTTAGAAACGTAAATGTTTCCATGGAAGCCCGTTTGAGTGTATAAAATGCTGTTTTGGTGTCTGCATTGACAAAATAACTTTCAATATATTCAATAACATTTTTAAATTGTTAAAAAGTAATTTATTTTGTTTTTATTTTCCTGAACTTGTATATTCATATTGTTGTTTTTTGTTTTCCTCTGTACAGTTCTTTTATCTTTATTCTACGACGCGTTTCGATCTTGCGATCATTATCAAGTGATTATCACAAGTAATATCACATATAATAAAAAATATCAAAGATAGAAAAATATTCATATTTTTTATAAAAGTTACAAGTAAAAATTTATTTGGAAATAAAAATAGAAGCACTTTTTCACAAAAAAGAGGTAAATGTGAGACCATATCTCTTTTTTGTATGTAATGACAAATGGTAAACTTAGCATTAATAAATATTTGTTCACAAATTTCAACCGTCGACGGGTTTTAAGTAACATGATAAAAAATATATAAAAAAAAACCAACAAAATTACAGTTTTATAATTTATTTATTTTGGTAAAATTTTCCAAGGTTTGAAAGTTAGCATTTGGAAATTAAACAGCAGGCAATTTTGCAAATTTATTCATTTGTATCTAATTGCTAGAATCTCGGGTTATAATCAGAAATTTTAATTATTCTTAATGATTTATTAGCATTTTTAATTAAAGACACAATTTTGTAAATTACGTTCGACATTTATACTTTTAATTTAGATATTATTTTAAGGTACGCTCACAAATCTTTTTTCAATTTTATTACATAATCCACACAATGATTTAAAAATGCATTAAAATATTTTACAATAAAATTTATGTACCTAATACATTATCATTACGTAGATTTATATGTTTTACGAGTGCATTTATAGTTCAAAAGTAGCTACTATATTTTTTTGCCGGGCATTTTATGGACTTATATGATGATTCTTTTTTAGGATGGAAAAATATCAAGGATATAATACTCAACGAGTAAAGTAGACAGATAAACTTTATAGTAAGAAATGCACGCGGGTTGCATACATAAAATTTTACACACATACATATTCGTATGATATGCACGGCATGACATGGCACTTAATTTAGATTAGAGATTTCCTTTCTTCGTTCAAATGAAACGTTAAAACACTTTTTGAAAATGTAAAATGTAAAAATTGATTTTGTAAATGAAAAATAATAATTCTTATTATTAGGGCCCGGTTTTATAAACACTGGTTAAATTTACTTTAATAAGTAAATGTATTTACTCTGTAGATTTGTATACTAAAAAGAAGGAATAAATTCAATCTAGTGGTATTAAAAATAGTTATTATTAATAATAGCAATCTGGTGTTAAATTATTGAAATAACATTTGTTTTGAAAGTTACCTACTTAGTAAAAGAATAAAATTTATTTGTGAAATAAATTTATTTATTAGTAATCTTCAGGCTTTCACAGCCAGTATCCACTGAATTTATAAAATTTTCTAGGCTGGTATGCCGTGGTCAATCTATCCTTGTCGCAAAACGTTTTGCCATACATCGTAGATGGCATCCTCAGTGATTGGTGACAGGATAATATCTACAATGTATGGCAAAACGTCTGCGACGAAAATAGATCGATCAAAAATTCTATAAATTGAAATTTATTTATTTGTTTATGAAACCGGGCCTAGATATTTCATAATACCTTCAGTTACATAATATGTGTACAAAATTTATTATTCTCTGAAATACGGTAAAACATTACAAGCTAATTTATTAACATTAAATTAAATTTAAAAGATACATTACTATGTGTGTATTTTTTTGAAAATTAATAAGTTTACAGTCAATAAAAAAATCATTTTGTGCAGGGCCGTATTAAGATTGTAGTACGTCTCCATTTCTCTTGGTAATTCTAAAATAAAAAAATCTCCAATTCGTTGTTTAAAAATATTTATTTATAATTCTTATTGATAAAAATGTATTTTTTTTTCAATGTAAATTTTTTGACAATCATAAATATGTTGTAGTTCTTAGAAATTGTGCTTAAAGTATCTAATATACCTATTTTATATTTTTATATATATTTAAAAGAACAGAATAGAAATATCATTTCAAATAAAATAAGAATTAAATTTTGCAAACACGAAATCTGACCACGCGAAATGAAATAATAAAATTTGTTAATTATGTAGTCATATTTATTAAATACATTTTTAGCCTAGTTAAAACAAAGTAAGCAATTAAAAAACATATGAACATGCAAGGCAGATAAATATTGATTATTATCTGAACATGCATGAACCGTTTGCAATATAAACAAACAAATGTACTTTTAAAACAATTTCAACTATTAGAATTTCGCTACAAAATTAACTTGTTTAACAGTATGTGTTTAAATCAATAAGTTTAATTGTTTACGTAAATTGTTTGGTTTGACAAACAAACTGCAATTTTACAAAATAAACTATATAATCAGGACTCGTTAAAATATTTTATGAATACTAAATTCTGGTTTTTATAACTATATTTTCTAGAATATATAAATTAAAACAACGGTAATCGGTTATAATTTTATTATTACATTAACACAGTTTATGCTGTAATAAATCAGTAAATTAATATTTGATAAATTATTTCATATTATTATTATTATTACAATGTTTTTAACATAAAACTGATATACTTTTTCCTAAAAAGATATGGTAAATCTTTGTTACATAAAAATATATACATACGTATTTTTAATATTTTTAAAATGCTAATATATATACGTCATTTTTTTAGAAAAAGAAAGCGATTAGAAATAAACTACGTTTATTTTTTATTAAGTAATTTAATTTTGTTTGTGAATCACATGAATTTTAATTAATTATTTTATTAAATATATAACGAATATATGATATTTTTGCTAAACTACACTTTTTATTGGACTTAAACATGTATGATTGTGAAAGGTTTAATCGAATACTCAGTCTTACTATGGTTGAAATTATTTATTCAATCAATATAAATTCAAGAACGTTAAACATGTATGTATTTTATACGGCAAATTTTATTATTCGAAAATATATCGGTCATCTTGAGTAAATATCTAATGAACGTTTAATTAAAAAAATTTATATGAATGATTTCGAAGCTATACGTTTGCGTGGACGTCCGATGACTAGTTCAAATGGTATTATTAAGAGTGTTTTGCGTGAGCGAAAGTTTCCAAGTAGTAAGAATGTGGATGATGCTAAAGTTGCTTGTCTGGATAGGGATGTTTGGAGGAAACTGATTTCGAAATAATGGAATGAGTTTGTGTCCTACACCACTTTTGGGTACATGGCGAGATTGTGTATGTATGTTGCGTATTAATTTGTAAACAATTCTATAATAAAACTGAATGTTGCTTATCTATAATTAAAAAAAAAATAAAAATCCCATTCCAAATGACAATATAAAATCTCGTCAATTATTAGAAATTTTGGGTTGTCGGGTTTTTAGGGTGCAATGTTATGACATTTTTGTTAGTTATAAATTATTATGATAGGTATATATTTTGTAAATTATTTTCTTTTTTGCAAATGTTACTACAAAAGAAAATGAAAAGAAAATTGAATTACATAATTCAATTACTTATAAAAACATTTTGCGGAAATTGGCAAAAGAAAAACGCAATTGTATTAACTCAGAAATATTTCCAAGAAAACTAGAGATTCTTGTTCCTTAGAAAGAATTATTTTTATATTTATGAATAAGTTCTTTTTAATAATATATATACTGAAAAAAATTAGCGATACTACTGACTGAACCATAGATAACCACGATCGCGAAAAATTGATCGATATAATTGAGGAGCTCAATGGAAAAGCAGCAAATCGACCATTTAATCTAAATTGATATTCTTTTGTTTTTCACTAGAAGAAAAAATTGTTAATAATTATAAATTTATTCCCTAAATAAAAATGTATTTATTCAAGTAATTGCTTTTTGCCTTTGTTGAAGAACAACGAGTGCAGACCGACGAGCAATTCAGCGATGCAAACACAGTGAGACACCCTGAGACAGGGTGATGAGCGTAACATTGTATGATAATCGGCCTTATTCTCTAACGAAGTTGCTAAGTTTTAGCAACGTTGCTAACAACTATAACCAATAGATACAAATATAACAGCAGCCATTTTAATTTTTTATTTAGTTTCAGCTAATATTATTGGTTATAGTTATTAGCAACGTTGCTAAAATTTAGCCACTTCGTTAGAGAATCAGGCCGAATATCTCAAATTGCATTATCTCAAATTTTACTATTTCACTAAGCTCCACAATTATTACACATGTACGCTATTGATCAACGAAATAGGCTCATTTGCGTACGTGTCAGATGCGTACAAACATTATTTAGTATCACTTTCGTACAAATAAGGGTCGGCTCAAGCCCAGGTAGTGAAGGTACTTAGGCCGAGTGTCAGATGCTTACAGCGATTTTACAAATAATCAAGTTAGTATTCAATTTTAATATTGACCAAGTTTATATTTAGTGGTTGAAATTTAATTTGTGTAGATTAATGGGCAGGGCCAAGTTGTTTTCCAAAATTTGATATTATACCTGAGACAAAAAAAGATCATAACCGAGTTGTCTTCCGCGCATGGTCTCCTAAGATTAAAAGGTAACCTAACCTAGCCAATCATTTGTGCCAGTCGTCATTTGCGCCGATGAGATAAGCGCCTATATTGAATAATAACATAACTAAATCTTAAACCTTAACCTAACCTACTCTAAGCCAACAGTGGCGCAGATGATAAGGTTTCGTGGCGCAAATGACAACTCGACATTTCTCAAACCTCTGTACGCATCTGATACTCGGCCTAAGTACCTTCACTACCTGGGCTTGAGCCGACCCTTATTTGTACGCAAGTGACACTAAATAATGTTTGTACGCATCTGACACGTACGCAAGTGTCACGACACCTTGATCAACGCCATGGTAATCCAAAAATCCAATTAGATATTTCTTTGTTATTGTATAATATTTTGCCTACCTTTCTATTTATTAACTGATACTTAAATGTGTAGCAAATAGAACACTGTTCAAAATAGTAGGGTAAAAGAGTAAAATTTTTCGAGGGAAATTGAATTTGTAGCCTTATTAGAGCAAAAAATTGCCCTGCCTTTGCGTATTTTAAAATATTTGACTTTTTACCTTCATGGAAAGGCAACAAATACGAAAAATAAGGGTAAATAACTACTCACTCATTTTGTTGTAGAGTAAAACAGTAAAATTTACCCTTTTTTGAGTATTTTCTAAATTTTCTTGTTATTGCGCATGATCCAACATGCGTGTGGTATAAAAAAATAATTTAATTGCCTTAAAAAGAGTATATAGTTTTTACCCTTTTCTGGGATACTAAAGTGCTCTTTTTGACTTTACCTATTTAGAGTATTCAAATATACCCTTTTAGGGAACGGATTTATATAGGCACTAATAAAGGTATTTTTTTTCAAACAGTGAAAGAAAGAAAGACAGAAGAAAAAAAGGGGCATACCGTTGGCATCTTTCGCTTCGAGTCCCTCTGCTTCAATGACAACAACACTTAGGACGACAATCGGTGGCTTCTCTTCGCCAGCCATGTGTAACATTCGGTAATGCCGATCGGGCGGAATCCCAAATGCCCGTTGCCCGTACAAGTACAAATCGTCCTTGTAATGAGCAAATTGTCCACCGGGAGCCGGTGCACCCACCTGCAACAAACAAGGACACAATTACCACGCAAAATATTATCTATTTCCCGAATACAGATTATACGAAATTTGTTACATCGGAGTAGTAGGAAATGATTCATAAATTGAGTTTCAATTTGATGGAATTAGTTGTGGTTCTATGCAGAATTAATGAAGGAAAATAAAAAAAAATTACATTTATTTTCAAAATGGCGGCCTTCTTAAAAAGTGCCTAGAATTGACTCGATTTTTTTTTTGCAACGAAAGTTATTTATGTGTTACAAATACTAATATTTAATTTGTTTTTGTTGCAGAAATGTAAAATGTGAGTTTTATCTGCCATCATTAGCAAAACTGAATTTTGACCTGATCACTTGAACGTTTGGTTAAAAAGATTTATTTGAATGATTTTGATGGTATACGTTTTGCGTGGACGTCCGATGAGTAGTTGGAGTGGTATGATTGAGAGTGTTTTGCGTGAGCAAAAGTTTCCAAGTAGTAGGAATAAAAGAGCATGCGATAAGAAAAAAATTATGAATGTGGATGAAGCGAAAGTTCCTTGTTTGGATAGGAATGTTTGGAGGCGACTGATTTCGGGATGATGAAAAGAGTTTGTGCCACACCCTTTTGAGTACATAGCGTGATTGTGTATGTATGTATGTATATATGTATGTATCACTTTGATGCCATTTTTTTAAATAAAAATTTTATTTGTTTGAAAAAAAAATTGCTGAAAACTTCAATAAATACAATTTTGAACGATATAATTGCTGTTTACTGTATTTGTTGTAAAAGTTCCAAAAAAAAAAAATTGGAAAACACCTAAAAAATCGATAATACCCCATTGAACTCTAATTTTCAAACAGCAAACACAACACTAAAAGCCAGTATTTTATGTTCTGATTAAGCGTATAAATAACTAACCGAACTTTCAAATTTAGCTGGTTTTAAATTCATAGTTAAATTTGATAGATAGAACATATAGATTTAACCACTTGCTAATGTAACCAGTACAAAAAGTACAGAAAATGTGTCATTTTAATCAAGTATTTAATTTAATCAACTAGTGAATAATTTTAACTGAGGTTCAAAATACCGGCTCTTTAAATATAAAATTAAATAATAAAATTATTAAAAATATTGGAAAATGACAATGACCCATATTTCCACCTATTTTCTTTATAAAAAAGTGCTTTTATTTTTTACTTTAAAATAAATTTTTACTTCCTACTCCTTATCAAATATGAATAGTATTTAAATTTTTAAACTTTTTTTATATATATTATAAAATTCCAATAAGCTAATTAAGGTTGCTTAATAAATAATTTTAAGTAAACGTCAAAAGTACTTTCGATAAAAATCATTTTTAAAAATGAGGTGAGAATACGGGGCCAATGTTTTTCTATCAAATTACAAATAAAAATAAAAATAAGGACATACTGAAACACAATTCTAAACTGACAAAAAATTATGTCGAAATAAATTTCCCACCAAAACACTGTAGACAATTTATCGTTAACTTCGATTAAACGTAGTACTGTTTTTGAAATATTCTTGGCTCGGGTTTTATATCGTTTAAAATTAGTCCACTGTCGGTAATAATGATAAACGATGGAGGGGGATGAGGGTAATTATTTATTATACTGTGTAATAAAAATAAGCCACCTACACAGTGGCGTGCAGGGTGTGCAGTGAAATTTCACTGCAAATAATTTTCTCTACCTATGTATCTTTATATAAACACATTTTTTATAATTCAACACTGAAATATAGTAATAACTGGAACGCGCACTGGCCGCTCAAATGCGAGCCGAGAGAGATAGCGATATACGGGGATTCGCGTTTTTGTCTTTCTAATGGCGTAGCATTGCTACTTCATGATAACTTAGATAGCTATGAAAAAAAAAGAATCTCACTGCTATATGTCAAATTAATATATCAAAAATGATAAAAATACCTTTTATAGAGGAATTCCCCTATAAAATCTCATTACGTATCGTTTAGCCGATGCATTTAGCTACAATTTAATATGCAACAACATAAGATTGTCGCATTTTTACCGCAAGAAATCGCATTTGAATTTCAAATGCGAAGAAGTGTAAGACAGTGATAGAGATCCCCGTATTTTCTATCTCTCTCGGCTCGCAACTAGGAGCGCTCCTCGTGCAGCTCCTTGTGCTGCTCGTACGTATTTACAAACATCCGAACGTACGGTGTTTTGGCCGGTGTATTATAGCGGCAACTCACGCGTTAGAGTGCTTTTTTTTTAATTTAAAATTTGAAATAAATGTTTTCACTAATATCAAGGAACATTATTTAGTGTGATTTAAAATGAGTTATTTGTTATTTAACCATAGAAATATCTATAAAAGTGTAATATCTTTGTGACTAACTTTGGTGATGTTTTATAATAATGTTTGAAATAATAGACTGAAAAATAATTTTGTTGTGTCAAACAAAAAGTAAACGAATTTCAACAGAACAATTTCAGTTAACAGTAGTAGAAAAATGAATAATACTACATCGTAGCCCATCTTAAACACATCGCTCTACTAACAACAAACACGAGATAAATTACTGCAAAAATAGTTTTGAAATTATAACTTTAAATGTGTCTTACAGAAAGTATAGAAATTAGGATAAGGCTATTTATATATACGGTATGTATACGCAATTGGCTATTTATTCATACTAAAAAAAAAAACCTAAACCTAAACCAACCTACTAACCTAATCTACCCTAAATAGCCAATTACGTAAAAATACTGTATGTATAAATAGCCAATTGCGTATACATACCGTATGTATAAATAGCCACTTTCTAGAAATAAACCTGTAAAACCATATGGCCAGGTTTTTTTTTAAAGCACTATAATCGTCATGATATGTATGTACACTTTCATTGTTTTATTATTTCTCTCTGCACACCCTGCCTGATAACCCACCGCACGCCACTGCACCTACACCTTTTGCGAACGTTTATTATTTCGTTATGTACACGTAAACTTTACTTTCGGCTATAAAAGGCTGAAATTTATAAAATGCTTACGACCACGTTAGCCAACAATTTACGTCTTATCGTTGTAAATAACTGTTATATAGTCATTGAAATTATATACTTGTTTTATTTGAAAAAAAAAATCTCAATTGTCATTATTTCTTTTTTCTGTTCTATAAGTCTGTTATTTTCTTAAATCTGATAACAAAAATTTTTTGAGGTACAAGTGAAATTGTAGTGTGTAATTTATAGGTTATAAATAAATATGTTTTTTTTTTATATTCAATTCGATGTATATTTAAATTTATTATTGCTTTATTTGTGAAATAGTACTAGTTGTATACAATGCATCACAAATTGCTTACATGTTTTATGGCGGTATTACCGTTTGTAGCATTGATTTCTTAGGTGTTTTTAAACATTTTTTTGAGAACTTTTACAACAAATACAGTAAACTGTTGTTTACTGTATTTGTTGTAAAAGTTCCCAAAAAAATGTTTAAAAACACCTAAAAATCGATGCTACAAACGGAAATGAATATTATTGTATTTATTATATTGTATTGTCGACATACTAACTTTGTGAAAATGTTTAATATTCAAAAGGTTTGAAGTAAAATAACTTTGTAAATTTTCACTAGATTTATTTGTACCTTGTTGACATGTTTCGGCTCGCGCCATTTTCAAAACATTGAAATTATATTACAAACAATTCCTTATATATTCTTATTTTGTGAGTATTGGGGTGGTGGGGGTATTTTTACTTTTAAACCAATCAATGGGGAATTCGATAAATCTACTATTTCATTTATAATATTTTTACATTTCTTTATTTCATGAGCTTCTAATAAATTTAATCTTTTTCCTTTGTTTGAAATTTGTAAAATTGTTGGTGTGAAAGACGAACTATGGTTTTCTTCGATCAGGTGTGTCGCAAATGTTGAATCTGTCTTCTGTTTTTCGAAAGATTTGTTGTGTTCTTTTGTTCTTATTTTGAAGGTCCTGCCTGTCTGTCCAACGTTAGTTGCTTGGCAACTGTCACAAATTAACTGATAAACTCCACAATTGTCCAATATATTTGTTTTTTGTTTGTTGTTAAATAAGCATTTTTTAATGGTATTGCATGTATTGAAGCATATTTGCATGTTTTTATTTTTATTTTTTATTTTGTTAGCTAATTTGTAACTAATTTTTCCTAAATATGGTAAACTTACGTATGTTTTTGGTTCTTGTTTTTGTTTCGGGTAAATCTGATTAAGTGCTATTTTAAGTTGTTTTTGGTGTAATAAATTGTCTATTAGTTCTGTTTTGTAACCGTTGCTATGTGCAATTATTTTTATAGTGTCTAGTTCGGTTTTAAAATTTTTATTACTTAAAGGGATTTCCAATAATCTGTTAAGCATACTATGAAATGCGGCATGTTTATGAGCTAGTGGATGGACCGATTTGTTTGATCGAAGAAAACCATAGTTCGTCTTTCACACCAACAATTTTACAAATTTCAAACAAAGGAAAAAGATTAAATTTATTAGAAGCTCATGAAATAAAGAAATGTAAAAATATTATAAATGAAATAGTAGATTTATCGAATTCCCCATTGATTGGTTTAAAAGTAAAAATACCCCCACCACCCCAATACTCACAAAATAAGAATATATAAGGAATTGTTTGTAATATAATTTCAATGTTTTGAAAATGGCGCGAGCCGAAACATGTCAACAAGGTACAAATAAATCTAGTGAAAATTTACAAAGTTATTTTACTTCAAACCTTTTGATTATTGTATTTATGTTGCAATTCTATTCACATTTCGTAAAACTTGCACGATTACGAGATATTCTGTGCCTTTTTTTAGAGAGTGCTTCTTCTGATAGAAAAAATAAAAGTATCTCGAAACATAACGTGTTTTAAACGATGCGAATAAATTGGCAACGTTAATTATACTCGTATTAAAATAAAAAAATAGTATATTATGTTACGAGGAGCAGAACGCACTCTTTATTGTTTTGAGCCTAGATACTTTTGCTCCGAGTAACATATGCTATTCAAGCGTTTCAAATGAAACTATATTAAAAATAAATAAAAATATATTCCAAGTAAGTTTAACCTTATTAACAGTTGTTTGTTACGTGATTTGTGAGAATTAATGTTTCTTTGGTCAAATATGCAGTTTCTAACAAATCTGGCTGTGTGCATTTGCATTGCTTGCACTTTTTTCACACATTTTTAATAATTAAATTCAAATTCAAGCAAAAATAAATACTGCAATTGTCACTACTTATATAATTTTCAATATGCCTACTGGAGATGTAAGATTAAGTACACTTGAGCGGGTAGTCATGTTTCTTGTTTCTTTAATTATATTCACATTATTGTACTAGTAACATAATAATCTCCTTTTATATAGGCAATATGATAATGCAATGCCAATATTTTAACTCGCTTGTAGATAAAAGTATATTATTCAGCGAGCATGTACCAAATAAAAATATTGTATTGTTTCATATACTTAATAGAAAATTATACTTTTCAGTGACATAAATTTTTTAGAAAATGTTAAATATTTTTGTTATTGGCTAAAACTGTTGAGTAATAAAAAAAAATTTAGTTAGTCAATAAATGTTGAGAAATAATTCAAAAACTCGTTGGTATAAATAATGACAAAAATTACTTATGAAGAAATACATACATGATAAATATATTATTCAAAAGAAATTAAAAAAAGAAATATTTACAGATATTTTTTTGAAAATGTATTTAAGTTTTTATTCTTGATGAAAATATATATATATATATATATATATATATATATATATATATATTATTTTGCAAGATATAGAGTACTTATACATTTATTTATGTAGGCAATGTCAATTATACGTGGGTTACCAGAATTGTGTTTTCATATTAAAAAAAAGAAGGATTTTTTATCTATTTTTCATTTTTCCTCCAAGGTGTCCGTCAGAACACAATGTAATACTGTATTGTTCCATCTACTTTACTGACATAAGAATCATTAATCTTTCAAGAAACAAGTGAACATTCTTACCGCTTGAGTGGAAGTCAATTTTGCTTCTTACAATGTCACGTGATACTCTTTCTATACTTACTTTTATTTACTAAAACTTTATACCATAAGTTTATTTTTTACAAGACTTGTAAAATACAAAATTTTTATTCTTTTGATTTATAATTTTTGTGTAGTTAGTTTTTTATTGCTAAAAAATATAAAGTGTAAAAATATTTATTATATATAATTATATTATTTTATTATATAATTTTATTTATTCTTTAGATAAGTAAGAAATCGTTTGTGATTGGTTAAAAATGTATCCTCAGAATAAATGACAATATTTCATTGGCTAATTTTAAAAATTATTGCAAGGATAAATTTATTCCACCATTTGAAAATACTGGGCTTTAATAAAACATATATTAGAAAATAAATTTATATTTGCATAATATTTGTTCTGCTATTCTGATCATTATATTTAAATTAATATTAATTATTTATTAATTATATATTATTAAATTATAAATTAATTAAATTAAATTAATTATATATTAATTTAATTAAATTAATTTAATTTAATTTAATTGGTAGCTTAAATGAGACTTCTAAATTTAAAATTTAGAAATAAAATTACATTGATAAGAATATAGAATTTTGATACAAAATAATACTATCAATATAAAATAAATAATAAAGTGATCAGTAAACAATTTAATCAAATAAAATAAATTTATGAATTTCACATATACATACAGGGTGATTTATGACGTCGGGGAAAAACTACACCGGATGATCCCTATGAGTAATCTAAATAAAAAACTTCAAATAAACATATGTCCGAAAATGCTTTCTAACGGAACTGTAGCCGTTAGAAGTTTATTACATGTAACATCAATCGCGTTAGCCTTATTTATTAAATCAAGAAAAAAACAAAAACAATAATTAAGGTACTAATTGAAAGCAATAATTTAATAATAATAATAATTAATAATTTAATAATTTTCTCTGACATCAAAATTAATTATGGATGAGTTCACAGTACATGAGTATGCTGATATAATTTTTATTTATGGATTTTGTGATGAAAATGCATTAGCCAAATGAGGACACTTCGAACACTTACTTTCAGTTTAATCCCAGACGTTCTTGCTTCAAATTAGTACCTTAATTATTGTTTTTTTGTTTTTTGTTTTTTTTTTTTCTGATAAAATAAATAAGTCTAACGCGATTGATGTTACATGTAATAAAGTTCTAACGGCTACAGTTCCGTTAGAAATCATTTTCGGACATATGTTTATTTGAAATTTTTTATTTAGATTACTCATAGGAATCATCCGGTGTAGTTTTTCCCCGACGTCATAAATCACCCTGTATATACGTCATTTACTAGTATCAATGTGGTACAAACTCTTTTCATTAGGAGAAATTAGTTTTCGGTAAAATTTATGAAAATTTTAAATTATAATCATGTTTTTTTTTTAAACTTTTATAGCACCTCCACCAAAAAGTGCTGTGCACAAAGAGTCGAAAAAGAAAAATTATAAAATTAATGTGGTGCACATGCAATAGATAATAGTAAGGAGTGTAGGAAGTAGCTGTCGTTGTTCCACGTTTTTCTGTATGAGGGCTAAGAGAAATTATTTTATACTTTTTAGTCCGTGTTAAAAACATGCTACTTATATTAATTTTTTTTTCATTTAAATAATTATTTTCTGCTTTTTAGTCTTGTCTAACTTTAACTTTAACCTAATTTATTAATTATAATTAATTAAGTTAATTAATTAACTTTAATTTAATATTTCTAATATTATTAGTTAATATTGCATTGCATGGTTCGGACATGTTGAGCGCATGTCTAATGAACGTTTGGTTAAAAATCTTTATTTGAATGATTTTGATGGTATACGTTTGCGTGGACGTCCGATAAGTAGTTGGAGTGGTAGATGATTGAGAGAGTGGCTTGCGTGAGCGAAAGTTTCCAAGTAGTAGGAATAAAAGAGCATGTATGAGAGAGGAATTATGAATGTGGATTAAACAAAAGTTTCTTGTTTGGATAGGAATGTTTGGAGGCGACTGATTTCGGAATAATGAAAAAAATTTGTGCCACACCCTTTTGGGTACATGGTGTGATTGTGTATGTATGTATGTATTATCCAGTTCTGAGCTATGTTTAAAGTTTCAAGTCTGTAGTTCATCGGGCAATTAGTTTAAAATCGATTGTAAAATTTGTACCGAACAGATAGAAAAAAAAAGCGAATTAATTTAGATTGTGTACATGTAATATAGTTTGTAAGTTTGTAAGATTAATGTACCTATTTAGCTAATGCTAATAAATAAACTATATTATTATTATAAAAACGTGTTAAAAAACTATTTGTAAATAATAGTACTTACCGCATTGGCAATCGTATAAAGCATATCGACGTATAATTTCTCTTTTTCGGGTTGCGGTAAACTGTAGTCGATTGGACAGATGCCAAAGTCTTTTTCGCATGGCGGTAGCTCGGCCGCATTATTCTCGACGGTTTCGCTGATTGTACGCCGTTGATTCTCCTGCTTCCATGCCAACGCGGTGAAATTCTCGAAATACGAACCGTCGACATCTTGTACACTGTCACACACACACACAAACAAACAACAAAATAAACAAACCAAACATTATTACCACAACAACTAGCCACCACACACATCCGACTTACTCTACCTCCCTATTCTCCATCAGAGAATTAGATTCTGTCTGTGGTTATTGATTCCGTATTATTTACCAATTTGATGTTTTATTTCTTTGTCACTGGAATATGTTTCGATTGATATTTTAACTGATTAAATAACTGATAAAATATTAAAATATTTTATCTACAACTGCTTTGTTATATGGTCATTATATATATATAAAATCAGATAAATAATATTAGTCTTTATAGACCAAGGAAAATAAAATACTAGTCTTTATTAACCAAGGTTAATAAAATATTAGTCATTATTAACCAAGGGAAATAAAGAAACGATCTTTATTAACTTGATTTCCGTACGCACTCTTCGTTGCTAGGCAACATCAACAAACTAAATATCTCTACGCCAGATGGCAGCAGTTATCAATCAAAGTAATAAAATGACAGTTGTAGTTAGTTAGTTAGTTAGTTGTTGTTAACATCATAGATTTGAATAAGTAAGTACAATATTAAAAATATATAAGCAGTTGTAGATAAAGTATAGTATTTGACTTGCAAATAATGCCTACAATGTACTCGAATGTTTTATTCCCCTCGCTACGCTCGTGGACTAAACAACATCCTCGTACATTATAGGTGCCATTATTTGCTCGTTAAATAATATACTATTATGTATTTGCTTACAGCTATTATTAAATTTTCTGTTATTATTATTAATCCGACTTGATATGATCAAATTGGAAAATCTGTTTCATAATAAAGAGTTAAATTAAACCTAGAGTTAAATACGGAGTTAAGATAACTCATCTACAGAAATAGAATTAAAATTTAAGCTAGAGTTAATGTGTTGTTTTATTAACTCTACAGTGTTAAACAAATTGCCATTTTATATAAAAACTATAGTAAAAAAATTGCATATTATTTCAGCAAAACGATGATTTGCATAAATTTTCTGTAAAAATAAATATAATTTTGTAATTTTAAGTAAAATAATTAATTTACCATATTATATATGTTATTTTACCGAAAAAGTAAGTAAACTTACATAAAAATAATAAAAATATGCAATACAAAATTTATATCAGATGAAGACTTACAACTCTGATGATTGGTCGAATAGGTCAAAACTGCAGTCACATTTAAATAAAGTTTAGTCATATAAAATCTAAATTATTTATTTTATCTTATTTTTTAAAAAATTTTTATATATTTTTTTTAAATACTTATTTCTATAAGTCAATTATGTAAAGTGGATATTTTAACAAAAAATTGTTTTTATTAATAATTAACTAATATTTTTAGAAATATAAAATTATAAATTAATTCTTTAATTAAAAGTAACGATTTAATTTATCTATAAAATTTATCTATAAAAATCAATGAAGATTGTTAAATAAATCAGCAAGAAAATTAGATAATTTTCTTTCCATGTGTATATGTCGTAGGAATATTGAATAACTTGTTCAGTTTTTTTTACAGAATTACTAATGTGTTCAACAATTTTTCTTTTCTTTTTATGCCTTGCATGTGTCCAACCGAAATATTTTATGTACTAATGATTTTGTAAAAAATCCAAGCGAATTATTCAATATGTCTGTGATATATATTAGAGTGTCCGTAAAAAATTTTTTTCCAGTAAGGCTAAAATCAATAATTTTACATCGAAAGAACATCAGAAATAATTTTTTACTTGTTTTTACGAAAGTAACACATACATACGCGATATAAACGATATATGTATTTACACGCGTTTTTCGAAAATTTCAGTTGTGTAGAAGAACCTGTTACTTTCGTAAAAACATGAAAAAATATTATTTCTGATGTTCTTTCGATGTAAAATTATCGATTTTAGCTTTATTGGAAAAATTTTTTTTACGGACACTCTAATATATACAGGGTGTAACAGAATAACTATTCCTAATTTTAACTGGAGTATCCTGGGCTCAGAATATGAAGATTTAATGCAAATCACTTAGATAAAATATGGCTCCTTACTGAGCTACAGGGTGTTTTATATAAAAATTTAAAAACGATTTTTGCCCAGCACTTTAAAACTATTTGACGTATCCTTATCATACTTGGCAGGAAATGTAGGTACCGTACACCATACTAAATTATGTTAAATAAAAGTTTCTGGCTACTGCCAGTGGCGTACAACAGGGGCAAGTGAGAGGTTGATCCTTCCTAAATTCTACGCCACTGGCGGAATTGTCATTTTAGCACAATTTTTCGATTCTCCAATACTTGCTGTGTAAAAAACACACTCTTCCTTTGTAACGATAAAGTCACTGTTTTTCGAGATATTTAAAGTTAAACATAAGCTGCACCCTTGGGATTTTTTCAAAATTTGCTCAAAAAAATCTGAAAAAATTCAGTAAAATAGAGAAAAAAATTAGCTACATAATAATTAAGTAATTTTTTTCTCTAACTCATTCTGATTTGGCTGTAAAAATTATTGAAAATAAAAAAAATAAAATGCAAAAAATATTAATTTTCAATAATTTTTCCAGCCAAATCAAAACGAGTTAGAGAAAAAGTTACTTATATATTATGTAGCTAATTTTTTTCTCTATTTTACTGAATTTTTTCATATTTTTTTTAGCAAATTTTGAAAAAATCACAAGGGTGCAGCTTATGTTTAACTTTAAATATCTCGAAAAACAGTGACTTTATCGTTACAAAGGAAGAGTGTGTTTTTTACACAGCAAGTATTGGAGAATCGAAAAATTGTGCTAAAATGACAATTCCGCCAGTGGCGTAGAATTTAGGAAGGATCAACCTCTCACTTGCCCCTGTTGTACGCCACTGGCAGTAGCCAGAAACTTTTATTTAACATAATTTAGTATGGTGTACGGTACCTACATTTCCTGCCAAGTATGATAAGGATACGTCAAATAGTTTTAAAGTACTGGGCAAAAATCGTTTTTAAATTTTTATATAAAACACCCTGTAGCTCAGTAAGGAGCCATATTTTATCTAAGTGATTTGCATTAAATCTTTATATTCTGAGCCCAGGATACTCCAGTTAAAATTAGGAATAGTTATTCTGTTACACCCTGTATATATATATATATATATATATATATATATATATATATATATATACAGGATGGTCCAGAATTATGTACCGTAATTGCTAGAGCTGATAGTACGTTCAAAAATAAGGGTATCTTTTTATATACTCTTTTTTCCAAAACTCAATAATAAGGGAGATACAACCTTGTCAAGGGGTGAAATAAAAACTATTTATCAACACTTAACACTTTAATCAAATTTAATGAAAACTTACAACTTTCAAAACAAGATTAGAAGTATATGGATAAACCCATATATAGACTACTTTGACATTTCTCGGAAAGTTGGCAACACTGTATTTTAATAATATTATAATTTATGTGGGCATTAGGAGATACTTTTCTGAAAATTTGATCAAAATCGAATAAATAATGTAGCCACAATGAATTTTTAAAAAATTTTGTGATTTTTTTCTCGATAAGTTGGCAACACTGTATTTTGTTAAAATTGCATAATTTATTTAAGCACTAAAAAAAAAACTTTTATGAAAATTTGATTAAAATCGGTTAAATAAAATGGTCATAATAAATTTTTAAAAATTTTACTAATTTTTTTCTCGGAAAGTTGGCAACACTGTATTTTGTTAAAATTACATAAATTATATGAATACTAGGAGAATCTTTTGTGAAAATTTAAGTAAAATCGGTTGAATAACATGGCCATAATAAAAATTTTAAAACTTTAGTAATTTTTTTCTCGGAAAGTTGGCAACACTAAATATTAATAAAATTATGTAATTAATAGGAGCATTAGGGAAATCTTTTCTGAAAATTTGATCAAAATCGGATAAATAATGTAGCCACAATGAATTTTTAAAAACTTTAGTAATTTTTTTCTCGGAAAGTTGGCATCACTGGAAAAAACCAAAACCACATGACCATCTTGGGCACTAGGCAAATTTATCCTAAAAATTTCATTATAATCGGTTGAACCGTCTAGGAGGAGTTGCGATCACAAAATTTTGTCTGACGACCGAGCGAGCGAGCGAGCGAGCTGACGACGCACATCCATACACCCACATAAACTAAGTTCAGATTCGTCATCTAGAGGTTATATGAAGGATTTCTATACAAGTTTTTTTTTTTTTGAAAATGATACAGACACCGTACCAAACACTATACTACTTTTTCCTTGCAGTCAAAGTAGTAAAAATCATACAATACTAATATTAATTAGTCACCAAAATAATGTTTTACAGCAGATGCAATTTGGTGACTAATTAATATTAGTATTGTATGATTCTTTTGAAAGTTGTAAGTTTTCATTAAGTTTGATTAAAGTGTTAAGTGTTGAAAAATGGTTTTTATTTCACCCATTTACAGGGTTGTATCTCCCTTATTATTGAGTTTTGGAAAAAAAGTGTATATAAAAAGGTACCCTTATTTTTGAACGTACTATCAGCTCTAGCAATTACGGTACATACTTCTGGACCATTCTGTATATACTTTTCTTCAACATTCTACGCGATAAGGTTGTTAAAAGAGAGCATTTATCAAATTACACAAAATGCTCATTAATTAATACCTGAAAACCAAATCAGCCCTCGAGTATACTTTGATAATTAAAACATCTTCTGCAAAGAAATAAAGTCTAGTTTAAAATAGATAGCGAAATTTTCATTTCTTTGCTAATGGGTATTATATCGAAACTTATTTCTAGTCTTAATCACATTCCAGTGTTTAATATCAAAGGTAATTTCTTGTTTCTTAACGTTGTAAAATTTTATATTCTTTTCTGATATGAGAATATTGTGGCTATTAAATTTTATGAGAACAAAGAAACGTCACTGGTCGTCAGCAAATAGCTGCCGGCAGCAGCCAGACAAAACTGAAATGTTAACTAGAATGTCGCAACTACAAGTAAAAATGGAAAAATCACACAAATACAAAATTTTAATTTTTTTACTTTATTAAAAAATTATACTAACGGTTGATTTCATAATAAACATTTTAAATAAAGTAGATATTAAGCCGATAAAAAAGTACCGATTTTAAAGTCCAATTATTATTACTATGAATAAAATAACGTTATTTGGTCAACTTTTAAAACATCTAAATAACAAGATTAGAAGTATATGGGTAAACCCATATATAGACCACTTTGACATTTCTCGGAAAGTTGGCAACACAATATCTTTAATAAAATTATAATTTATGTGGGCACTAGAAAAAACTTAATAAAATTATATAATTAATGGGAGCATTAGGGAAATCTTTTATGAAAATCTGATCAAAATCGAATAAATAATGTAGCCAATATGAATTTTAAAAAACTTTAGTAATTTTTTTTTCGGAAAGTTGGCAACACTGGATATTAATAAAATTATATAATTAATGGGAGCATTAGGGAAATCTTTTCTGAAAATCTGATCAAAATCGAATAAATAATGTAGCCAATATGAATTTTTATAAACTTTAGTAATTTTTTTCTAGGAAAGTTGGCATCACTGGAAAAAAATAAAACCACATGACCATCTTGGGTACTAGACAAATTTATCCTGAAAATTTCATTAAAATCGGTTGAACCGTCTAGGAGGAGTTGCGGCCACAAAATTTTGACTTACGACCGAGCGAGCGAGCTGACGACGCACACACATACACCCACATAAACTAAGTTCAGATTCGTCATCTAGGGACTATATGAAGGATTTCTATACACAATTTTTTTTTTTTTAAATGTTACAGACACCGTACCAAACGCTATACCACTTTTCCTTGCAGTCAAAGTGGTAAAAACCATGCTTTTTTGTCGACTTAAAGTTGATTTTAGTTAGTGTTTATTATAAAACTGGCTATAATATAAGTGTATAGTTTTAAATAGTAAAGTGCCTTACTAATAATGTTTGTAAATATTCACTAAAATGAGCATGTGCCATATTTCTCTAAAATAAAAATCTTAAAAGATTAATGACACATCTATCAGTTGAATAAGTTATTCATTCTCAAGTGTCACAATATGCAATTAATCTAGTTTTTATTATCGACTTTGTAAAAAACTGACCCAATTGGAGATATAAATTATAAAATTAGATATAAAATTCATTTTTACCTACACTTATTTATGTTTAAGTTATAATTTAAAAATTTCACAGAGACATATAATATACCATAAGCTATCATATACCATATCTATTATATTATTTCGTACATACATGCATACACAATCATGCCATGTACCTAAAAGGATTTGGGACAAACACTTTCCATTATTCCGAAATAAATTTTCTCCAAACATTCCTATCTAGACAAACAACTTTATTTTCATCTACATTTATGATACTTATCATATATAGAAAGTTAAATTATGTTAAAGGATTATGTTCTAATTTAGCAAACAATTGGAAAACCCTGAACATAAGAGCAGGTTTTTACAATAAAAATACTTTAAAACATATTTTAGTTAACAATAAATTAAGTTGTAAAGATCCTTTGTTAAATTCTGGAATCTATGAAATTGATTGTAATGATTGTAACTTTATTTACATAGGACAGACGGGACGTAGTTTTAAGATTAGATTTAAAAAACACCTCAGCAGTTATTTACACGGAAATACAAATTCAAATGTAGCGAATCACCTACTTGAAAATAAACATATTTGTTCCATTGAGAATTTAAATATTTTACATCGCCAGGCTAAAAAGATTTCACTAACCTTCCTGGAAAATTTAGAAATCAAAAAAGCATTGAAATCAGATAAAAGTTTAATGAACGAATATTTAGATTTAATTGAGTCTCCGTTTACAGATATATTCTTACAGGAATTTCCATAGTAACTCTCTCTCCCTACCCTTTTGTTAATTTTACGTGTTGTATTTAGATATATAAGAACAAATTTTGTTAAACTTTTTTGTTGTATTACCTTCTGATGATGGCTTAACAGCCGAAATTGGCCAATAAAGGATATTTATTGTTTTTGTGAAAATTTAAACCGAGTGTTTTATTTTACATTTTTCCATAATGTTTCACCGAGTGCCCACAGCGACTTCAATTGAATTGCTTATCATATATGCTTTTTTATTCCTACCATTTGGAAACATTCGTTCACGTAAAACACTCTCAATCATACCACCCCATCTACTCATCAGACGTTCACACAGACGTATACCTTAAAAATCATTTACAATATATTCTTTTAACAAAACATTCATTAGACATTCGCTCAAAATAAACGAGCCATTTTAACTGACTAACACCACTAAACTTTATCATACACTAAACTATTTCGTATCCGATTCCTTCTAGTTACACTATCTCCACAACAGCCAAACCCAATATTCACTATCATACATCAACGTAGCCAGCAAAACAGCATTGTATATATTCAAACACGCTTCTTTAGAACATTTCTAGCAAAAGTATTCAAAGCACCCAAAACCATATAACCAGCATTAACTCTTTTTTCAATCTCACGATCAAAACGACTATCCTTAGACAATAAACTACTCAAATACACAAATTCATTTCATATTCATTCGTCAAGTCACCCTTCTCAAAAACTAATGCTTTTGCACTTATCAAGATTCATATCGTTACCTACAACATTAATTCTATCAATCATCCTTCTCAGTTGCTCGTCAAATTCAGCCGAAACAACCACGTCAACAGCGTATGTAATATAAAGTTAGTTTTCTCGCACACTCATTATGATTCAAATCACAATAACTTAACTATGATAAAAAAACGAAGAGTTAGAATAAATATACTTAGTAAATGCTTTAACTTCTCCTATATATTTACGTTCAATTACATTTACCAAAATTCATTTCCAAGCCAGTCAGCGGAATCATTTCGGCGAAATTATGCACGACAATTTTGATTCAGCTGTTACGGGGCTCCAACTCAAAGTCAAGCGCACTTTTGGCTTGCGTGCTGACCGCACGCAAAACACTAATAAACATACTTGACAATAATAAATTAAAGGACCTATTGTTGTTCCTCATGGGAAATGCTAGAACGCAGGGAGAGAATGACGACGTCAAAATACCGGCAACAAGGTGAGCAACGTCGATATATAGGCAAGCTTGGGAGCTTTTGAATTTATTATTAACACTTGATTTTCAAACATCAAAGCGCACAAAAGCGTTTCTTTCCTTGAGCGGAAAAAGAATTCAATCAGCTGTTATGATTAAGAACCGGATATGGACACGGAACGAATGAAGAAATCACGAAGGAATTTTATTTATAACTAGACTAGAAATTGATCAAATTTTTATTCGATAATAACCGGGTTTATTTTTACACACTGCCGCGTAATTCGATGAAATATTGCTCTTTTGAAATATTTGAGAATTTAATGAGTTTCTTTGTTGTATATTATATTTCTTTTTCGAATGTTTTGCTTTTATGTATTCGTATATAAGATTTTTGCCAATTTTACAAAATAATATGCATGAAATATAACATCTTTTATTTTGTAAAATATAATATTCATATTTTATGTATATACAATTTACAATTCATTGATTCTGAAATTATAATTATGTTCAAACTTTCAATGTATCATCATCAGAAAAATATATACAAATGACATAAATAATAAACAAACAAAACATAGAAACAAATTACTAGGTAACAAAATAGAGTTGTTAAAGATTCGTTGCCTTTTATGGAAAATATTACCGATAAAATAGGAAGAATTTTATCAAGAAAGAATATAAAAGTTTCCTATTTTCCACACATACAACTGCAACGCATGTAAAATATACCCCAATTATTTTTTTTTCAGTGTTCAGGTATATATAGAACTTTATGTTTATTTTAGGCAATGTTAGGTAAATATGTCTAAACTATCTAGATAAATTAAAAATATGAGATAAATCTTTTCTTCATATATTTATTTCTAAATCAAATGTACATTTCGACCACACTGTGGTCATCTTCAGCTAAGACTGACAATTTGTTATTTTTGGTGGTTTTACAATGTTACATAAAAATACTTTAAGAAAATTATTAGTTTAATTTTTCATATTTGTTTCCAAGTTGTGCAAAAAGAGGTTAGCTATAAAAGAAGAAAGGAAATTTCCCATACTAGTGCCAAATGTTTGTTGGTATCTAGATAAATTCGCTATTGTACAACATACGTCAGAAAATCTTCATGATGTAAAATTCGAAGGTACTAAAATAATTGCAAGATCAAACAATATTAACAGTAGATTATTAACAGAAGCAATAGAAATATATAAAGAAAAAGATAACATCAATCAATGTGAAAGCATTGATTTAAATAAAATTTGGCTTCCTTTAATTAGTAATTTATTAATTTTATAATCTAGTTACTTGTATTTTGTTACCTAGTAATTTATTTCTGTTTTTTGTTTGTTTATTAATTATGTTAATTATATGTTTTTCCTGATTATGATATACAGAACTTAATCCTAAAGCTGTTTTATTTTAATATAATGTAATTTTTTTAATATAATGAGTTTTTATTTCATATATTCCATAAAAAAAAATATTTTGCCTGTTCACTGATAATTTAATATCTTATAAATTTAAAATAAAAGTATAGTGTGAATCGTTCAGAACTCATTGTATTAAAATAAAATAGCTTTAGGTTATAGTTCTGTATTAATGAACATTAATACAAAACTATAACTTAAACCCGTTTTATTTTTGATATTAATGAAACTAAAGGAAGTTTTGGTTTCTTCAAGTATATTAAAATATTCATCTTATGCAATAAAACCTTCTGTTTAGAACGTAGACGTATTTCTACCTAATACCTAAACTTGCATTTGGTAATTTAAAATTCTTTTAAGATATCATTGACACGAAAAGTATCTTTTTCTATTGTGTAGTCGTAGAAAACGTATAGTATTCGACTTACATGTTATGGCTTTAACTTACTTAGATGATCCTTCATAAATATGATATGATAATATATTTTAATTATAAACACCTACTTAAATAATTATGATAATTTGGAGAATCATGAGAAAATAAAATCAATAAACACAAATTATTCGTTTATAAATTATTCCTTAAAAACAATTATAAATTTAAAATTTGAAAAATAATGGTCATTTTGAATTCCATTGTATAAGCGAATGCCAAATTAACTAATTCTAAGATGTAAATTATATAAAAAAAAAAACTAAAACTTTATTTTCATTTGCTAGTCACATGAAACGAAAACGGAAAAGTTAAAGTGCTTTTATATGTCTGGTCGATTTATTTTTTTAATTTTATTTAATTGCTAAATATTAGCAGCACTTAATTTTATATTCACGAATAATTTCAAGTCAATGCTAGTAATTCTTCAGAATAATTTTAATAAACTTAATAAAAAAAAAAGAGTAAAATAAAACAAGAAGATTTATTATAGTAATTTATGTAACATAATATTTCAATCTTATATTTTTACGTCAGTTGCTTTAAGAATTGTAATATAATATTTTATGTAAATATCTTTACTTACTTGTATTTCATCGCATTACAAGATTTACATACATTAACAAAATGAATATTATTATAAATAAGATTATATTTATCATTTTGTTTTTTATACATGGTAAATTTTTTTCGAAAAAAGCATATCAGCCCAGAAAATTCTACAGGGTGTTTATAGTCTTCTCTGTATGCTTTTAGGGGGCGACAGTACATCTCAAAAAAAGTCGTTAAACCTTAAAACGCCTTCATAAAAGTCTAAATCTAAAAACGCCTTCATAAAAGTCGTCTCATAAGTGAGATAGTAATTCTTTTATTTTTTACATTAAACGATTAATTTGCTTTAAACTCTAGTAATCTACCAGCTAATCACTATAATTAACTAAAAGAATTATTATCTCGCTTATGAGATGACTTTTACTAAGGCGTTTTAAGGTTTATTGACTCTTTTTGAGATGCAAAGGTCTATATGCTACAATGCCTTGTAAGAAAAATTCAGTTTATATTTTATAAGCAGAGATGTGGACAAAAAAATAGATCAACTCTGACTACGACTCCACATTTCTGTTTATCATTACATAAAACAAAAATTTGAATTTAATTTGAAATTATTATAAATAGCTAATAAGTCAAATAATTCCAGCTATTTTTCATTTATATAATTATTTTCAATTGTGTTTAATAAAGCAATCGTATTTGTTTTTAAAATTAAATTGCCCATTTTAAACCGATTATCATTAATTAGAATGTAAGATTAGTTACTTAAATCGTCAATTAAATACCTCTTGAATTCAACTTCAATAAACTAATTATTTTTGTTAGTAAATTAATAAATATATATATATATATATATATATTTATCAACAGATTCTGGGATGTGCAATGGGCTCAAAAATCAGCCCGATAATTGCCCAATATGTGATGGATATGGTGCTGGAATCATGCATACCACAACTGTCGTACAAACTACCATTCTTGTATAAATTCGTGGACGATATTGTGACAGCCGTTCCTAAAACAGGACATGATGAAATTTTACGGATTTTTAATAATTATAACAGTAATATACAGTTTACATTGGAGACAGAAACTAACAGATCAGTGCCATTCCTGGATACTAAGCTAATAAGATCGGATAATCAAATAATTATTCTTGATTGGTACAGGAAATCGATGCACTCAGGTAGATACATTCACTATGCATCTAATCATAGCCACAACTCTAAAAAGAATGTAATATTAAATCTAAAAAATAGAATCATAAAGATTAGTCACCCATCACTGGTACAAAAGAATTTGAAAATAGTCAAAACATTATTGATAACAAATGGTTATCCTACAGGTATGATTAATGCTTTACTGTTCAATAATAGCTTGCAACAGAATATTAATAGGGAGAATAATGAGAATAGTGTAAGCACAACCACCTATGTTTCGCTTACAAACATCGAACCAGTGTCTAAAAAAATTATAACAACATTAAAAGAAGATGACAACATAAGATTTGTAACAAAAAGCGGAAAAATGATACGGGACTTACACACTAGAGTGAAAGAAAAAACCTCAAAACTGGCCACGAAAAACACAATTTACGCTATCAAATGTTCTTGCAATAAATATTACATCGGAACGTCACTACAAATTCTAAAAAACAGAATAACACAGCATAAGAGTGACCAAACAAAAACAAATAAGATGTGTGCATTGGCAATACACCTACGCAGTAATGCACATAAAGCCGATTACGACAATCCGTATATATTAGATGTGGAAAATAATTATTTCAAAAGACTTTGGTTAGAATCATATCATATAACAAAAAATAAAGAATGTGTAATCAATAACAAATCTGATATTAGAAATTCAATCGCTAGTTATGCCAACATAATGAAAATGGATAATACATCAATACTAAATATGTCTTCTTCTTCTTAGGTTGTTTTGTTTTAAATAATTGCGCTACCTTCAAATTTTGTGTCTCAGGTCAATGAACTAATAACTTGCCGATCGAAAAAAATTCAAAAATAGACTTGCGCTCTCGCATTAATTTAAAATTTTTTAATTACAGTACCGAACATTGAGTTTTTGTGTGTTTGTAAATTCTAGGCTTTATTCAAAAAAATTTTTTAACGTAGCTTTAGACATAGTATTATATTTTTTTATTATTTGACTGTATTTTATTATTTATTTATTTAACAATTTTATTTTATTTATTTATTTATTTTTTTAACTACTGACTTTTACAACAATATATTTTAATAACTGTATTATTTATTTGATAATTTATAAGTTTTGTGATTAAATGTGTACATTTTACGTTGGACGATGAAAATATGGAATATTAATCAACTCTAAACATTCAAATATTATACAATAGCATTTATAGTGTTCTGATCATACATGTAAGATTTCTCACCTATAGTTCACATTAAATTATTTCTTGTTTTATACATAATTGTAAAATTGTAAAATTATAAAATTATTTTTAGTGTCTCCCTGAAGAAGCCACAAATTGCTGGCGAAATATTGGAATATACAATAAATTGATAGAATTGTAAATGCTTGCATTTTTATAAAAATTTTTTCAACCCAAATACCGTATCCCGTTAAACTTTTGTACTAAATATTAAACGGTAGTTACTCTGACTCTACATATTATAAAAAAATGGGATTCTTCAGCTCACTGCTTGACACCTATGGCAGTGACTACAGCACATTGTATAAAACTTGGTCTACAACTCAAACAAAACTAGCATCGTACAGAAACAGAAGAATATTTCTAATCCAATGTAAAAAACACAATATTTTCCCAAATCACATCACGAATGGAATTAAGGGAATCATGACGTTATTGAGAATTGAAGACAAGAAAACATTTAATCAAATTTTAAAATTCAATAGTAAAATTAAACAACAAGTACTACAATTAGAAATTAGAATCACGAATAGTATAATACAGGAATTAGAGACTAAATTACAAACAACAACGAATGCAATCAACAGTTATGAAAACCCGGAACAAAAACACATTTTTGATGAATTTACTAAAAGACAAAAACTACAATACAACAACAAATTCCGTAATATTAAAAATTCTAATTTAAAGAAATTTAACATACTGAAGCTTGAACAAAAAAACAAAGGTATGACTATTCCTAAAGAATGGTTTAAGAATATCTCAGATGTACAAATTCCGGAAGAAATATCACAATTCTTGGCGTTAGGAAGTAAATTTGGCATTAACATACAAAGATCTGAAGTTAACATAAAACAATTAATAGCTGAGACTGAATTAGCAATATCTAAATGTAAGTTAGACACAGACACAATACGCGCACAAACGACAAATATAATAACTAATTATCTTAACAATACTACAAACACTTATGACTATTTTAATGATTTATATTACAAAACAAAAAAGTTCTTAAAACAACATCCGGAATTACTTATCACGACAGCGGATAAAGGTAACGTTACAGTTGCGATGAATAAAGTAACATACAATGAAATGAGTTCAGCACTGTTAAATGATAATAAATATTATAAAAAATGTAGAACTGATATGATTACTTCAACACAATTAAAATCTAACAAAATTGTTAAAAATCTCAAAGAGAATAAATATATCGGTGAAACAGAGGCGAAAGAGCTAACTATTTATAATAGCACAGTTGCCAAGTACTATGCTCTGCCTAAAATTCACAAAGAAGAACTAGCACTGAGACCAATAATAGCGAATATCAGTACTCCGACAGAACCTTTATGTAACTTGATTTCAGAAATATTATCGCGAGCATACAATCGTAATAATGAGTACTTTATTAAAGACTCATTTCAATTTGCTGAATTGATGAACGATACAAAATTGCCAGAAGATTATGTATTGATCAGCCTCGATGTCATAAGCTTGTTTACCAACATAGATCTAGAAATCACAATTACAGCAATAAGAAACAAATGGGAAATTATTAAATTGCACACAAACATACCTCTTGATGAATTTCTAGTCATTATAACTTTTATTTATCAATCGAATGTATTTGTGTTTAATGGAGAATTTTATCAACAGATTCTGGGATGTGCAATGGGCTCAAAAATCAGCCCGATAATTGCCCAATATGTGATGGATATGGTGCTTGAATCATGCATACCACAACTGTCGTATAAACTACCATTCTTGTATAAATTCGTGGACGATATTGTGACAGCCGTTCCTAAAACAGGACATGATGAAATTTTACGGATTTTTAATAATTATAACAGTAATATACAGTTTACATTGGAGACAGAAACTAACAGATCAGTGCCATTCCTGGATACTAAGCTAATAAGATCGGATAATCAAATAATTATTCTTGATTGGTACAGGAAATCGATGCACTCAGGTAGATACATTCACTATGCATCTAATCATAGCCACAACTCTAAAAAGAATGTAATATTAAATCTAAAAAATAGAATCATAAAGATTAGTCACCCATCACTGGTACAAAAGAATTTGAAAATAGTCAAAACATTATTGATAACAAATGGTTATCCTACAGGTATGATTAATGCTTTACTGTTCAATAATAGCTTGCAACAGAATATTAATAGGGAGAATAATGAGAATAGTGTAAGCACAACCACCTATGTTTCGCTTACAAACATCGAACCAGTGTCTAAAAAAATTATAACAACATTAAAAGAAGATGACAACATAAGATTTGTAACAAAAAGCGGAAAAATGATACGGGACTTACACACTAGAGTGAAAGAAAAAACCTCAAAACTGGCCACGAAAAAAAAAACACAATTTACGCTATCAAATGTTCTTGCAATAAATATTACATCGGAACGTCACTACAAATTCTAAAAAACAGAATAACACAGCATAAGAGTGACCAAACAAAAACAAATAAGATGTGTGCATTGGCAATACACCTACGCAGTAATGCACATAAAGCCGATTACGACAATCCGTATATATTAGATGTGGAAAATAATTATTTCAAAAGACTTTGGTTAGAATCATATCATATAACAAAAAATAAAGAATGTGTAATCAATAACAAATCTGATATTAGAAATTCAATCGCTAGTTATGCCAACATAATGAAAATGGATAATACATCAATACTAAATATGTCTTCTTCTTCTTAGGTTGTTTTGTTTTAAATAATTGCGCTACCTTCAAATTTTGTGTCTCAGGTCAATGAACTAATAACTTGCCGATCGAAAAAAATTCAAAAATAGACTTGCGCTCTCGCATTAATTTAAAATTTTTTAATTACAGTACCGAACATTGAGTTTTTGTGTGTTTGTAAATTCTAGGCTTTATTCAAAAAAATTTTTTAACGTAGCTTTAGACATAGTATTATATTTTTTTATTATTTGACTGTATTTTATTATTTATTTATTTAACAATTTTATTTTATTTATTTATTTATTTTTTTAACTACTGACTTTTACAACAATATATTTTAATAACTGTATTATTTATTTGATAATTTATAAGTTTTGTGATTAAATGTGTACATTTTACGTTGGACGATGAAAATATGGAATATTAATCAACTCTAAACATTCAAATATTATACAATAGCATTTATAGTGTTCTGATCATACATGTAAGATTTCTCACCTATAGTTCACATTAAATTATTTCTTGTTTTATACATAATTGTAAAATTGTAAAATTATAAAATTATTTTTAGTGTCTCCCTGAAGAAGCCACAAATTGCTGGCGAAATATTGGAATATACAATAAATTGATAGAATTGTAAATGCTTGCATTTTTATAAATTTTTTCAACCCAAATACCGTATCCCGTTAAACTTTTGTACTAAATATTAAACGGTAGTTACTCTGACTCTACATATTATAAAAAAAAAAAAAAAAAAATGGGATTCTTCAGCTCACTGCTTGACACCTATGGCAGTGACTACAGCACATTGTATAAAACTTGGTCTACAACTCAAACAAAACTAGCATCGTACAGAAACAGAAGAATATTTCTAATCCAATGTAAAAAACACAATATTTTCCCAAATCACATCACGAATGGAATTAAGGGAATCATGACGTTATTGAGAATTGAAGACAAGAAAACATTTAATCAAATTTTAAAATTCAATAGTAAAATTAAACAACAAGTACTACAATTAGAAATTAGAATCACGAATAGTATAATACAGGAATTAGAGACTAAATTACAAACAACAACGAATGCAATCAACAGTTATGAAAACCCGGAACAAAAACACATTTTTGATGAATTTACTAAAAGACAAAAACTACAATACAACAACAAATTCCGTAATATTAAAAATTCTAATTTAAAGAAATTTAACATACTGAAGCTTGAACAAAAAAACAAAGGTATGACTATTCCTAAAGAATGGTTTAAGAATATCTCAGATGTACAAATTCCGGAAGAAATATCACAATTCTTGGCGTTAGGAAGTAAATTTGGCATTAACATACAAAGATCTGAAGTTAACATAAAACAATTAATAGCTGAGACTGAATTAGCAATATCTAAATGTAAGTTAGACACAGACACAATACGCGCACAAACGACAAATATAATAACTAATTATCTTAACAATACTACAAACACTTATGACTATTTTAATGATTTATATTACAAAACAAAAAAGTTCTTAAAACAACATCCGGAATTACTTATCACGACAGCGGATAAAGGTAACGTTACAGTTGCGATGAATAAAGTAACATACAATGAAATGAGTTCAGCACTGTTAAATGATAATAAATATTATAAAAAATGTAGAACTGATATGATTACTTCAACACAATTAAAATCTAACAAAATTGTTAAAAATCTCAAAGAGAATAAATATATCGGTGAAACAGAGGCGAAAGAGCTAACTATTTATAATAGCACAGTTGCCAAGTACTATGCTCTGCCTAAAATTCACAAAGAAGAACTAGCACTGAGACCAATAATAGCGAATATCAGTACTCCGACAGAACCTTTATGTAACTTGATTTCAGAAATATTATCGCGAGCATACAATCGTAATAATGAGTACTTTATTAAAGACTCATTTCAATTTGCTGAATTGATGAACGATACAAAATTGCCAGAAGATTATGTATTGATCAGCCTCGATGTCATAAGCTTGTTTACCAACATAGATCTAGAAATCACAATTACAGCAATAAGAAACAAATGGGAAATTATTAAATTGCACACAAACATACCTCTTGATGAATTTCTAGTCATTATAACTTTTATTTATCAATCGAATGTATTTGTGTTTAATGGAGAATTTTATCAACAGATTCTGGGATGTGCAATGGGCTCAAAAATCAGCCCGATAATTGCCCAATATGTGATGGATATGGTGCTGGAATCATGCATACCACAACTGTCGTATAAACTACCATTCTTGTATAAATTCGTGGACGATATTGTGACAGCCGTTCCTAAAACAGGACATGATGAAATTTTACGGATTTTTAATAATTATAACAGTAATATACAGTTTACATTGGAGACAGAAACTAACAGATCAGTGCCATTCCTGGATACTAAGCTAATAAGATCGGATAATCAAATAATTATTCTTGATTGGTACAGGAAATCGATGCACTCAGGTAGATACATTCACTATGCATCTAATCATAGCCACAACTCTAAAAAGAATGTAATATTAAATCTAAAAAATAGAATCATAAAGATTAGTCACCCATCACTGGTACAAAAGAATTTGAAAATAGTCAAAACATTATTGATAACAAATGGTTATCCTACAGGTATGATTAATGCTTTACTGTTCAATAATAGCTTGCAACAGAATATTAATAGGGAGAATAATGAGAATAGTGTAAGCACAACCACCTATGTTTCGCTTACAAACATCGAACCAGTGTCTAAAAAAATTATAACAACATTAAAAGAAGATGACAACATAAGATTTGTAACAAAAAGCGGAAAAATGATACGGGACTTACACACTAGAGTGAAAGAAAAAACCTCAAAACTGGCCACGAAAAACACAATTTACGCTATCAAATGTTCTTGCAATAAATATTACATCGGAACGTCACTACAAATTCTAAAAAACAGAATAACACAGCATAAGAGTGACCAAACAAAAACAAATAAGATGTGTGCATTGGCAATACACCTACGCAGTAATGCACATAAAGCCGATTACGACAATCCGTATATATTAGATGTGGAAAATAATTATTTCAAAAGACTTTGGTTAGAATCATATCATATAACAAAAAATAAAGAATGTGTAATCAATAACAAATCTGATATTAGAAATTCAATCGCTAGTTATGCCAACATAATGAAAATGGATAATACATCAATACTAAATATGTCTTCTTCTTCTTAGGTTGTTTTGTTTTAAATAATTGCGCTACCTTCAAATTTTGTGTCTCAGGTCAATGAACTAATAACTTGCCGATCGAAAAAAATTCAAAAATAGACTTGCGCTCTCGCATTAATTTAAAATTTTTTAATTACAGTACCGAACATTGAGTTTTTGTGTGTTTGTAAATTCTAGGCTTTATTCAAAAAAATTTTTTAACGTAGCTTTAGACATAGTATTATATTTTTTTATTATTTGACTGTATTTTATTATTTATTTATTTAACAATTTTATTTTATTTATTTATTTATTTTTTTAACTACTGACTTTTACAACAATATATTTTAATAACTGTATTATTTATTTGATAATTTATAAGTTTTGTGATTAAATGTGTACATTTTACGTTGGACGATGAAAATATGGAATATTAATCAACTCTAAACATTCAAATATTATACAATAGCATTTATAGTGTTCTGATCATACATGTAAGATTTCTCACCTATAGTTCACATTAAATTATTTCTTGTTTTATACATAATTGTAAAATTGTAAAATTATAAAATTATTTTTAGTGTCTCCCTGAAGAAGCCACAAATTGCTGGCGAAATATTGGAATATACAATAAATTGATAGAATTGTAAATGCTTGCATTTTTATAAATTTTTTCAACCCAAATACCGTATCCCGTTAAACTTTTGTACTAAATATTAAACGGTAGTTACTCTGACTCTACATATTATAAAAAAATGGGATTCTTCAGCTCACTGCTTGACACCTATGGCAGTGACTACAGCACATTGTATAAAACTTGGTCTACAACTCAAACAAAACTAGCATCGTACAGAAACAGAAGAATATTTCTAATCCAATGTAAAAAACACAATATTTTCCCAAATCACATCACGAATGGAATTAAGGGAATCATGACGTTATTGAGAATTGAAGACAAGAAAACATTTAATCAAATTTTAAAATTCAATAGTAAAATTAAACAACAAGTACTACAATTAGAAATTAGAATCACGAATAGTATAATACAGGAATTAGAGACTAAATTACAAACAACAACGAATGCAATCAACAGTTATGAAAACCCGGAACAAAAACACATTTTTGATGAATTTACTAAAAGACAAAAACTACAATACAACAACAAATTCCGTAATATTAAAAATTCTAATTTAAAGAAATTTAACATACTGAAGCTTGAACAAAAAAACAAAGGTATGACTATTCCTAAAGAATGGTTTAAGAATATCTCAGATGTACAAATTCCGGAAGAAATATCACAATTCTTGGCGTTAGGAAGTAAATTTGGCATTAACATACAAAGATCTGAAGTTAACATAAAACAATTAATAGCTGAGACTGAATTAGCAATATCTAAATGTAAGTTAGACACAGACACAATACGCGCACAAACGACAAATATAATAACTAATTATCTTAACAATACTACAAACACTTATGACTATTTTAATGATTTATATTACAAAACAAAAAAGTTCTTAAAACAACATCCGGAATTACTTATCACGACAGCGGATAAAGGTAACGTTACAGTTGCGATGAATAAAGTAACATACAATGAAATGAGTTCAGCACTGTTAAATGATAATAAATATTATAAAAAATGTAGAACTGATATGATTACTTCAACACAATTAAAATCTAACAAAATTGTTAAAAATCTCAAAGAGAATAAATATATCGGTGAAACAGAGGCGAAAGAGCTAACTATTTATAATAGCACAGTTGCCAAGTACTATGCTCTGCCTAAAATTCACAAAGAAGAACTAGCACTGAGACCAATAATAGCGAATATCAGTACTCCGACAGAACCTTTATGTAACTTGATTTCAGAAATATTATCGCGAGCATACAATCGTAATAATGAGTACTTTATTAAAGACTCATTTCAATTTGCTGAATTGATGAACGATACAAAATTGCCAGAAGATTATGTATTGATCAGCCTCGATGTCATAAGCTTGTTTACCAACATAGATCTAGAAATCACAATTACAGCAATAAGAAACAAATGGGAAATTATTAAATTGCACACAAACATACCTCTTGATGAATTTCTAGTCATTATAACTTTTATTTATCAATCGAATGTATTTGTGTTTAATGGAGAATTTTATCAACAGATTCTGGGATGTGCAATGGGCTCAAAAATCAGCCCGATAATTGCCCAATATGTGATGGATATGGTGCTGGAATCATGCATACCACAACTGTCGTATAAACTACCATTCTTGTATAAATTCGTGGACGATATTGTGACAGCCGTTCCTAAAACAGGACATGATGAAATTTTACGGATTTTTAATAATTATAACAGTAATATACAGTTTACATTGGAGACAGAAACTAACAGATCAGTGCCATTCCTGGATACTAAGCTAATAAGATCGGATAATCAAATAATTATTCTTGATTGGTACAGGAAATCGATGCACTCAGGTAGATACATTCACTATGCATCTAATCATAGCCACAACTCTAAAAAGAATGTAATATTAAATCTAAAAAATAGAATCATAAAGATTAGTCACCCATCACTGGTACAAAAGAATTTGAAAATAGTCAAAACATTATTGATAACAAATGGTTATCCTACAGGTATGATTAATGCTTTACTGTTCAATAATAGCTTGCAACAGAATATTAATAGGGAGAATAATGAGAATAGTGTAAGCACAACCACCTATGTTTCGCTTACAAACATCGAACCAGTGTCTAAAAAAATTATAACAACATTAAAAGAAGATGACAACATAAGATTTGTAACAAAAAGCGGAAAAATGATACGGGACTTACACACTAGAGTGAAAGAAAAAACCTCAAAACTGGCCACGAAAAACACAATTTACGCTATCAAATGTTCTTGCAATAAATATTACATCGGAACGTCACTACAAATTCTAAAAAACAGAATAACACAGCATAAGAGTGACCAAACAAAAACAAATAAGATGTGTGCATTGGCAATACACCTACGCAGTAATGCACATAAAGCCGATTACGACAATCCGTATATATTAGATGTGGAAAATAATTATTTCAAAAGACTTTGGTTAGAATCATATCATATAACAAAAAATAAAGAATGTGTAATCAATAACAAATCTGATATTAGAAATTCAATCGCTAGTTATGCCAACATAATGAAAATGGATAATACATCAATACTAAATATGTCTTCTTCTTCTTAGGTTGTTTTGTTTTAAATAATTGCGCTACCTTCAAATTTTGTGTCTCAGGTCAATGAACTAATAACTTGCCGATCGAAAAAAATTCAAAAATAGACTTGCGCTCTCGCATTAATTTAAAATTTTTTAATTACAGTACCGAACATTGAGTTTTTGTGTGTTTGTAAATTCTAGGCTTTATTCAAAAAAATTTTTTAACGTAGCTTTAGACATAGTATTATATTTTTTTATTATTTGACTGTATTTTATTATTTATTTATTTAACAATTTTATTTTATTTATTTATTTATTTTTTTAACTACTGACTTTTACAACAATATATTTTAATAACTGTATTATTTATTTGATAATTTATAAGTTTTGTGATTAAATGTGTACATTTTACGTTGGACGATGAAAATATGGAATATTAATCAACTCTAAACATTCAAATATTATACAATAGCATTTATAGTGTTCTGATCATACATGTAAGATTTCTCACCTATAGTTCACATTAAATTATTTCTTGTTTTATACATAATTGTAAAATTGTAAAATTATAAAATTATTTTTAGTGTCTCCCTGAAGAAGCCACAAATTGCTGGCGAAATATTGGAATATACAATAAATTGATAGAATTGTAAATGCTTGCATTTTTATAAATTTTTTCAACCCAAATACCGTATCCCGTTAAACTTTTGTACTAAATATTAAACGGTAGTTACTCTGACTCTATATATATATATATATATATATATATATATAGGACACTTTGCGAATGCCGTTCTACTAGATTGACAGAACATAAACAATCAATTCGTCTAAATCATCCAGATAAATCTGCTATTGCTGAACATGCTTTAGAATATCATCATGATGTAAAATTCTAAAATACGGGGTGATTTATGACGTCGCCGTCGGGGAAAAAGTACACCGGATGATTCCTATGAGTAATCTAAATAAAAAACTTCAAATAAACATATGTCCGAAAATGCTTTCTAACGGAACTGTAGCAGTTAGAATTTTATTACATGTAACATCAATCGCGTTAGCCATTTATTAAATCTGGGAAAAAAAAAAACAAAAACAATAATTAAGGTACTAATTTAAAGCATGAACGTCTGGGATTAAACTCAAAGTAAGTGATTCGGTGGCCGTCTGCCTGGAAATCGGCGCTGGTATTCTCTTAATGCTTGTATGCATTTCCATCACAAAATCCATAAATAAAAATTATATCAGCATACTCATGTACTGTGAACTCATCCATAATTAATTTAATGTTTATGCCAGAGAAAATTATTGTGACAGATTTTTTTTCCTGATATAATAAATAAGGCTAACGCGATTGATGTTACTTGTAATAAACTTCTAACGGCTACAGTTCCGTTAGAAAGCATTTTCGGACATATGTTTATTTGAAGTTTTTTATTTAGATTACTCATACGAATCATCCGGTGTAGTTTTTCCCCGACGTCATAAATCACCCTGTAGAGTAATAATTGATAGATCAATCAATATTAGCAGCAGATTAATAAAAGAAGCAATAGAGATTTAGAAAAAAAAGAAAAACATGAATCACTGCCAAGACACTAAGTTTTGGCTTCCATTAATTAAAAAATCTATAATTCTTATGATCTAGTTACTTATATGTTATCTAGAAACTTGAACTGTTATTTACTTTAATGTCATTGATAAAGATAAATTTTGACCTGATAAATCACTGTGAAGGCACTGAGTTTTGGCTTCCATTAATTAAAAATCTATAATTCTTATGATCTATAGTGAAATTTTTATTCAAATGGGATTCCAAAACCAATTAGGAATTTTTAATAATTGACTTACGTCTCTACATACTACTGCTTTTAATTCGCTCCGTTGAACGATGAAAACAAATTACGTGTTTCGTGGCTTGATTCAACCGAATTAGCTTGTTGCTTTCAACGTGCTAGGTTTGTGCATAGTTTTCCAACGTTTAAAAAATTATAACTGTCAATCAATACAAATGGTAAGTGTGCTTTTATTTTTTTGTCCCATATCTGACAATCCTAAACTCATATCCTAGCAACGAAACAAAAAATAAATAATGTTTGGTTTTTTTTTTAAACGTCATAGCCGTCAAAGTTTCGAGATTTTGTGCGATTTTGTGAGGTGAAAATTTTTACAGGGTATCATGTAACCGTAGTAAATAACTCATAGCTTTGGAATCCTATTTGAATAAAAATTTCACTATAGTTACTTATATGTTATCTAGTAACTTTTACTGTTATTTACTTTAATGTCATTGATAAATTTTGACCTGATGAAGACGAGCGTTCAGTTTCGTCGAAACGTCATTTTTATATAAATAATTAAACAGAATCTAATCCTATAACAGTTTATATTTTTCTTATTATAAATTAGTTCACTGCGATTATGTGATAATTAAAATATTTGTTAAAACTTTATCAAGGTCAATAGATACTAGATGCCTAGCTAGACCCTTCCAGTTCATAAATGAAACATGATTATCTAGCTTTCCACGTTTCCATCATCATATGGATAGCGTTGGCGTCATTCGCACGGACGCAAACAATACGGAAAACCTTTATTACGGTTATTGAATAATTTATTATAGACTACACATGGTATGGTTAAAATAATTTTCTAATCTTACTAAGTGATATTAACGTCTTTTGTTGTCAATGACATTCAATTTCACTTATCGACGTTCGTTTGTTTTCCTCTGTATGATGAACACCGCCGCGACGGTGGCGCTAGATTGACAAATTATCATGTCTGATTACTGATTGAATCTGTATTATGATTTGTCATTTATTTTTGTGTAAAAAACAAAATCAATAAAAATGGAATTTGTTTTAATGGTTTGCGTTTGAAATGATGATGGTTATTGCAATTCATTTTTGTGATTTTTTTTTGTTTGTTTTTGTTTTGACAGCTTTGTAAATGTGATTGATGGAAAATTAAAAAAAAAATCTGATTGAAATGATCGGAATTCAATTTATAAATTTGTATTGTTGGAAATGATTAAATATATATTATTTCGATAAACAGTAAAAGTAAATAAGAGTAGAACTTATGTAATAACCCGCTATTGGGATATACAGGAGAAAAAAATAAATAAAAATAACACTATTAAGGAGAGGTTCTCATCTAAATGACTAAAAAGTACGTAAAGTTTGGAAATTTTTTATTCGCAAATGAAAAAACATAGAAAGAAACGGTTTGGGGATTCTAAAAAATGTTATTTTGATCTTTATTTTCAAAAATTGTCCAGTAAATTTAGTTTACTTTTTGGCATTCTTGTTCATTTTTTGTTACAGATAAATCCAGAGACGCTGCAATACACGCAGTTTACCAATTCCGCGGTGACATGAAAACAGTGAATCACGGGCGCCATTTTGTTTTTTATGAAACGACAATTTTTGAAAATACAGACCAAACTAACAATTTTTCGAATCCCGAAACCGTTTCTTTCTATGTTTTTTCATTTGCGAATAAAAAATTTCCAATCTTTGCGTACTTTTTAGTCATTCAGAGGAGGAGAACCTCCCCTTAATAAAGTAACCATGCGTCCCGAATTATACGGGACAGTTCCGAATTTTAACACTTTGTCGTTTGTTTGTCCCGAATTCAGCGATTATGTTTTGTTTTGTCACGAATTATAGAAAATAATTTCAAATAAGTAAATTTAAGTTTAATAATATTCAAGTGTTGAGATTTTTCCCCCGAAAATTTTACAAGTTACTCAATCATTGAATCGGCTTGTTAGGCTATGCATGAATGACTGGCCAGTTAACCATAAACACGTGTTTCGCTCTTTAGGAGCTCGGCAGTATGGTGCTTTGATCAGTGTCCGAAGACAACTGATGCAGATGTTGTGGTCTGTCTGGCTTTTATGTTAAGTAAATTGAAACGATGTTTTTGAGAAGCAATAAATACCACCAACGCCATCTATACAATAACACCAGACAATAATATTATATTAATTTCACAGATACACTTATAAATATTTATTTGTTCAATGTTATTATAAATCCTTAGTGCATTGATAACATTGAACAAATAAATTTTCATACGTGTATCTGTGAAATTAATATAATATTGTCTGGTGTTATTGTATAAAAGGCATAAAATTCAGCCACACAATAACACCTGCATTAGTAGTCTTCGGACACTGATCAAAACACCATACTGCCGAGCTCCTAAAGAACGAAACACGTGTCTATGGTTAAACTGGTCAGTCATTCATGCATAGCATAATAAGCCGATTCAATGATTGAATAACTTGTGAATTTTTCGGGGAAAAAATCTCAACATTTGAGTATTATTATATTAATTTCATAGATACACTTATAAAACATTTCTTTGTTCAATATTAAATTTAAGTGTAGTAAAAAATCTTTCCAAACTCATTATATTAAAATAAAAAAGCTTTAAGATTTAGTTCTGTATTAATTTTAATTAAAAATCGACTTCTACGTACATCATCATCAAGAAAAATGATATAAATGACATATATTTACAGTAAATAAACAGAACATAGAAACAAGTTACTAGGTAACAAAATAAGTAACTAGATTATAAAATTTATAAATTGTTAATTAAAAAAAGAGAAATTTTATTTAAATCAGTGCCTACACATAGACTGAAGTTTTTTTTTTCTATAAATTTTTATTGTTTCTCTTATCAATTTACTGTTAATATTGTTGGGTTTTGCAATTATTATAATATCTTGTCTAACCCATGTTGTGCAATAGTAAATTTATCTGGATGATTTAGACGTATTGACCTCTTATGTCTGATTAAAATAAAATTTGGCTTCCTTTAATTAAAAATTTATAAATTTAATATTCTAGTTACTTATTTTGTTACATATTAACTTGTTTCTATGGTCTGTTTATTTATTGTATATGTCATTGTACGTAGAGTACGTCAAAACGTCAATTTTCAATTAAAATTGATATAGAACTAAATTGAATATACCGTATATAATATCGAGTTAAATTTTGGTGTAACTTAAATACAGATCAAACAAAGACAAATTTTGAAAATTTGATTAGAATCCGATAATAATTTGTCGTCTTGTAACTTTATTTTATTAATTCAGTTCAAAATAAAAATAAAGAAGTATTAATTTGAATTAATTAGTATTATAGTATTCAATAAAAATACAAATTAAAATCATTAGATTTTCATATCACTTTCGTTTCATATTTGCAAAGTTAATTTCACTTTTAAGTGTATAATTTTCAAAGTTCAGTCTATTAATTTATTTACCAACTAACTATACTAATTGCATATTGGTAAACAACAATAAATGCGATTAAAAAGTTATTGCAGCGTTATGTAAATTATTATTATTTTTTACTTTACTTTTAATACTAATATTTACAATGTCAATATAATTTCATTTAGTACTTTCTTCATATATTTGATTTTCTTCAACTTTTTTAAATTATAATTAAAAAATAAGTTTTTTTAATAAGAGTTTTTTTTACTTTATTAAAAAAATACAAATATTTTTAGTTAAGTTATAAATATAAGTTGAAAAATTAAATAAAAATATTTTCAATTTGTATCGTATTACGAGTATTAACAGTTAGTAATATTAAGTGGTTAATAAATCATAATGAATTATACAGGGTGTAACAGAATAACTATTCCTAATTTTCAGAAATGATAGAGTGCACTTAAAGAAAATTTTTTTATTAATAAACTAGTGTCCGAAAATTTCTCGGTGTCAAAATGCACTAGATATCGTTAAAAACAATTTTAATTATTACAACGTCAAAGAGTAGTTAAGTTAAGGAACATTTTATTAGAAATAATAGTGCATTAAACTTTATAAAAATTGTTCGAAGTTACGACCACCATTTTCGATACACAACTTGTAATGATGTACAGGGTGGGCAAATTTGGACGTTTTCATAGGGGAACTCGGAAACTATAAGAGATATAGAAAAATGGACCGCGTATTCTCGATCGCTTTTTTTGAGAGAAACTCAATTATGAAAACAAAAATTAGCTATCGTCTTTTGTTTTCGAGTTATGGTGAAAAGTTCGCTTTTTCCGTATTTTGATAAATGGCGATATCTCGATGGTTTTTTAAATTAGATGAAAATAATTTTCACATTCTTAAGGCACTTTTTTGAGTAGAATGAAATGGTCTTAACAGATATTATAAATCTCCGTTAATTCTCGGGTTATAACATAAAGTTGTGTTTTTTTACAATCGACTGCCGAAAAAAATAAAAAAATTTCCGGACACTAGTTTATTAATAAAAAATGTTTCTTTATGTGCCCGCTATCATTTCTGAAAATTAGGAATAGTTATTCTGTTACATCCTGTATATAAATTTCTTAATTAAAGTATCATAAGTAGTGATAGAATCGAAGCCGAATAATTATTCGGTATTCGGCCTATTCGATAATTTTTTTACTATTTGGTTGAATATTTAATTTTAATACCGAATATTCGGTTGTAAAAAATAAATAAAGTACTACACTTTTATTAAATGTCTTACATTAAAAAAATACAAATAAAAGTACTTAATGTAAATAGCAATTAGTCAAAATTATCTTAATAAAGTACAAGAAATGTGTAAAATTTATTACATTCAACTATAATTATAATTAATAAGGTAAAAAATAAATAAAACGGCTTTACATTATAGTTCTGTATTAATATTTATTAATAAAAAACGTTTTGATAAACTCAACGTACGTCTTCAATAGGAAAAAGAATACAAATGATATTTACAGTAAATAAACAGAATATAAAAACAAGTGATTAGGTAACAAAATAAGTACCTAACTAGATCATAAAATTTATTAATTTTTAATTAATAGAAGCCAAATTTTATAAATTTCTTTATAAATTTCTATTACTTCTCTTATCAATCAAATCAATCAAATAATTACGAGTATTACAGTATCTTCAAATTTTACATCATAAAGTTATTGTAACGCATGTTGAGTAATAGCAAATTTATCTGGATGATTTAGATTACAGTAAATAACAGACTTAGAAATGTGTCATTTGTATCAGTCTTCCTGATGAAGACAAGCGTTGAGTTTGAGATTATAAATAAATTTTAATACAGAACTTGAACTTAAAGCAGTTTTATTTAATAATAATAATCTTTATTTATTTAGCAGAACTATTACAATTTGCATAAAATAACATATTTTTACATACAAAAAATATACATAGGTATACATTTCTTTTTATATAAGTTCTGAAAGATATTTTACTATGCAGTTTTGGTGCCTACGTTGATGTATGGTAGTGAATGTTGGGTTTTATTGCAAAAGCATAAACGGAAAATGACTGCTGTGGAAATGAAATTTTTACGTGGGGTAGCTGGGTGTAAATAGGAGAGATCGGGTACGAAATAGATTAGTGTATGATGAGTGTAAAATTGAAAGAAATGTTGTAGCAAAAGTTGGTGTTAGTCAGTTAAGATGGTTCGGACATGTTGAGCGAATGTCTAATAAACGTTTGGTTAAAAAGATTTATTTGAATGATTTTGATGGTACACGTTTGCGTGGACGTCCGATGAGTAGTTGGAGTGATATGATTAAGAGTGTTTTGCGTGAGCAAAAGTTTCCAAGTAGTAGGAATAGAAGAGCATGTATGAGAGGAATTATAAATGTGGATAAAGCGAAAGTTGCTTGTTTGGATAAGAGTGTTTGGAGGCGACTGATTTCGAGATGATGAAAAGAGTTTGTGCCACACCCTTTTGGGTACATGGCGTGATTGTGTATGTATGTATGTATTTTGTGGTTTAAGGGAATTTATTTTATTTTATTAATGTTACAGCAAGATAAATATTTTCAAATATAACAAAAAAAAAATAGAATATTTATTTATATTATAATTAATACTTATATATGTATACTTATTATTGCAAAATATTCTACGTTGATAAATGCAACAGCGTTCATTACTATTTTGTGTTACAGTGTCACCAGGAAAGTCCAAAATTTGGCTAATTTATTTATGCATCACGTGGTACGCAACATCTGTTAATTATGTAACAAAATCCAATAAAGCTTTATCCGTTATAGGGTCGTCATGGAAACGACGGACAGGCTGTTAAAACTCGACGCGTTCAGCCCTACACAGAATTTGTGTGTGTGTGTATGTGACAATATTTGTTTGCTCTTTTTTTTGCATACCTGCGCGCAATTTTTTTTATCCAAACTTTGTAATTCGATTTTCTTTTACGGGGACTTTGACGCTGACCCAGCGAACTTGCACATGTATGTATATTGTATATATGTGATAGATGGTACAAGCATATAAGAAACGAAAAATATATGTCTGCAGTAGTCAAACGGCTGGTTGAGAAATAATATTGATTTGTGTTGTAGTTATAGTAAATAAACAAAACATGAAAACAAGTTATTTGGTAACAAATAAGTAACTAAACCATAAATTTTATAAATTTTTAATTAAAGGAAGCCAGATTTTATTTAAATTAGTTATCGCCATTAAAATCTGTCCTTTCGTCATAATTATTCTATATAATTATGTATACGCGATAAAAAATTTCCGAAAAGCATACATACATATACAATCACGCCATGTACCCAACAGGGCGTGGAACAAACTCTTTTCAACATCCCGTAATCAGTCTCCTCCAAACATTCCTATCCAAACAAGCATCTTTCGCTTCATCCACATTCATAATAATTCCTCTCATACATGCTGTTTTATTCCTACTACTTGGAAACTTTCGCTCACGCAAAACACTCTCAATCATACCACTCCAACTACTCATCGGACGTCCACGCAAACGTATACCATCAAAATCATTCAAATAAATCTTTTTAACCAAACGTTCATTAGACATTCGCTTAACATGTCCGAACCATCTTAACTGACTAACACCAACTGTTGCTACAACATTTTTTTTCAATTTCACACTCATCATACACTAATCTATTTCGTATCCGATCTCTTCTATTTACACCACATACTCCACATAAAAATCTCATTTCCACAGCAGTCATTTTCCGTTTATGCTTTAGCAACCAAACCCAACATTCACTACCCTATACATCAACGTAGGCACCAAAACTGCATTGTATATACTCAAACGGGGAGGCTTCTTTGGAAACATTTACGTTCCTAGCAAAAGTTCCCAAAGCACCCAAAGTACCTTACAACCAGCATTTACTCTCCTTTCAATTTCACGATCAAAACGGCCATCTCTAGACAACAAACTACCAAAATACACAAATTCATCTACCTAATCTAAACGTGCACCATAAATATGTAATACAAATAAATCTATCATATCAATAGTAGTGAGAAGAAGAAGAAGACAAGATTAGAAGTATATGGGGAAACCCATATATAGACTACTTTGACATTTCTCGAAAAGTTGGCAACACTGTATTTTAATAATATTATAATTTATGTGGGCACTAGGAGATACTTTTCTGAAAATTTGATCAAAATCGAATAAATAATGTAGCCACAATGATTTTTTTAAAAATTTTGTGATTTTTTCTCGATAAGTTGGCAACACTGTATTTTGTTAAAATTGCATAATTTATTTAGGCACTAGGAAAAGCTTTTATGAAAATTTGATTAAAATCGGTTAAATAAAATGGTCATAATAAATTTTTAAAAATTTTACTAATTTTTTTCTCCGAAAGTTGGCAACACTGTATTTTGTTAAAATTACATAAATTATATGAATACTAGGAAAATCTTTTGTGAAAATTTGAATAAAATCGGTTGAATAACATGGCCATAATAAAATTTTTAAAATTTTAGTAATTTTTTTCTCGGAAAGTTGGCAACACTGAATATTAATAAAATTATGTAATTAATGGGAGCATTAGGGAAATCTTTCCTGAAAATTTGATCAAAATCGGATAAATAACATAGCCACAATGAATTTTTAAAAACTTTAGTAATTTTTTTCTCGGAAAGTTGGCATTACTGGAAAAAACCAAAACCACATGACCATCTTGGGCACTAGACAAATTTATCCTGAAAATTTCATTAAAATCGGTTGAACCGTCTAGGAGGAGTTGCGGCCACAAAATTTTGACTTACGACCGAGCGAGCGAGTGAGCGAGCGAGCGAGCGAGCGAGTGAGCGAGCGAGCTGACGACGCACATCCATACACCCACATAAACTAAGTTCAGATTCGTCATCTACAGGCTATATAAAGGATTTCTATACAATTTTTTTTTTTTTTGAAAATGTTACAGACACCGTACCAAACGCTATACTACTTTTCCTTGCAGTCAAAGTAGTAATAATCGCTACGTATGTCTAACAAAATCATAAACTTAGTTTTCCAAAAGGACAGACTTTTATAGAGAAAACTATAATCATACTGATTGATCTTTTTCTTTATAAATTTCTTTTACCTCTCTTATCAATCTTCTGTTAATATTTATTGGTGTTGTAGTTATTACAGTATCTTCAAATTTTACAACATAAAGATTTTTCTAATGTATATTGTAATATTTCAAGATATTGTAATAATTGCAGGACCAATCAATATTAACAGGTGATTGATAAGAGAAGCAATAGAAATTTATAAAGAAAAAGATAACATCAATCCACAGTTTGACCAGAAACTGATTTAAATAAAATCTGGCTTCCTTTAATCAAAAATTTATAAATTTATAAATTTATTACCTAGTAACTTTTTTCAAGTTTTGTTTATTTACTATAAATATCATTTCTATCTTTTTTCCTGATGAAAACGCACGTTCAGTTCGTCGAAACGTTGATTTATTAATAAATTATTACAGAACTAGAACTTAAAGCCGTTTTATTCTAACATAATGAGTTCTGAAAGTTTTTTATTATATCAATTTGTACCTATATTTTAACTTGGAAGATATATTAAAAAAATATTATTTTTGAATCGATATAACTTGGTTACTGGCTGCTTCTCACTATAATTGAAATTGAGGTTATTGATCGAAAATTTTAATATCTAATTTAAAATTTTTCCATTTCACATAGTTTTATTGGAATTTTTTTAACAAGCAGAGAAATATCAGTAATTTTTTGTGTATCTACAATTTTCTTGTAAAATTCCAAAAGATTGATAAATTAGTAATTTTTCTTAGGTGGATTATACAAGCTCAGTTTTAATTTAGTTTTAATTGTGCAATAAAATTGTAGCAAAATTATGCAAGATTAAAGATATAATTCAGTTTTGGCCATATGTTATACAGTTTTTACTCAGTTTAGGACGCAGTTAAATTGTAACAGACATTCTAATGTATGATATTTTTACTACTTTGACTGCAAGGAAAAGTAGTATAGCGTTTGGTATGGTGTCTGTAACATTTAAAAAAAAAAAAAAATTGTATAGAAATCCTTCATATAGCCTCTAGATGACGAATCTGAACTTAGTTTATGTGGGTGTATGTGTGTGCGTCGTCAGCTCGCTCGGTCGTAAGTCAAAATTTTGTGGCCGCAACTCCTCCTAGACGGTTCAACCGATTTTAATGAAATTTTCAGGATAAATTTGTCTAGTACCCAAGATGGTCATGTGGTTTTATTTTTTTCCATTAATGCCAACTTTCCGAGAAAAAAATTACTAAAGTTTTTAAAAATTCATATTGGCTACGTTATTTATCCGATTTTGTTCAAATTTTCAGAAAACATTTCCCTAGTGCTCCCATTAATTATATAATTTTATTAATATCCAGTGTTGCCAACTTTCCGAGAAAAAAATTACTAAAGTTTTAAAAAATTTATTATGGCTATGTTATTTAACCGATTTTACTCAAATTTTCACAAAAGATTCTCCTAGTATTCATATAATTTATGTAATTTTAACAAAATGCAGTGTTGCCAACTTTCCGAGAAAAAAATTACTAAAATTTATTGTAGCTACATCATTTATTCGATTTTGATCAAATTTTCAGAAAAGTTTTTCTTAGTGCCCACATAAATTATAATATTATTAAAATACAGTGTTGCGAACTTTCCGAGAAATGTCAAAGTAGTCTCTATATGGGTTTACCCATATACTTCTAATCTTGTTTAATAGAAGCTACATAAATTTCTAGTCTATGACAAAGTTTACTAAATAACTACATGTAACATGATATTTGGCATTGTTCGGATATTAGTACGTTGACATATCCGCGACTGTCGAGTGCATTGAACTTTGTCAGTTTTATCAGCATTTCTAGTCGTCGTTCAAAGTTCGATTGCATTCGGATTTTTGTTTACGCTGTATTTTTATGAATCCAAGTTTAGTCGGAAACTAAATTATTGTAATTTAGTTACGGATAGATATTCAGAAAAACAACATTAAATTGTAAGTTAAGTCCGTATATTGTCTAATTTTATACTGTAAAAATAAAATTACTGAAAAATAATGTTAGAATTTTATTATAAAAAAATTTGTAATTCCATTTTACCGTAAATATTCTGTATTACTTTCTCAAAATTCTGTAATGTTTACATAATTCATAATAATCAAATAAAGTAAGTAAAAATGACCTAATAAATATGTTCACTCGAGCCACAACACAGATCAAGATCAGAAAATCTGAAGATGACTGAAAAGTCGAAACGCGTCATTGTTAAAAACAATAACGAACCTGATAGGGAATTTAATAACATTATAATTAATCATAACGCAGGTTCAGGACCAAAGAACAAAAGTTTATCTTTTGACATTAATATAAATATGTAAAAGTGCTTTACTTTCTGCAAATTGCATATACTTAATGTATAATAGAATTACATATTGTTGGTATAATTTCTTAAATTATGTAAATTTACAGCTTACATATTAATATCTGTAATAATTGTAAAATACATCCTTTGTGTAAATTTCCAAATGTATGTAATTATACCAACAATAATATTACAGAATTAAACAAATTTAACCTATTTATAGAAAATTCCTAATAACAAATTTACTGAAGTTCTGTAAATTTACTAAAAGAGACTTTACTAAAAGAAAACTGCATTATTACATACATATATACTTTTCCATTCCATTGGTAATATATCATATTACATAATATGTTTGTAATAGTTCTGATATTATGTAGCAATTGAGTAATTACATACCTACAAACACTGGGCGTCATAGTGTCTCATAATTTGTAAATAAAATTACATATTTTTAAAAGTGTATTAGTATAGAAATAAATACTGAAAACAATAAATAACTATCTTCGTCAGACCAGTAGTAACTTAAACTTTAAGTTACTATTGGTCTGACGAAGCTACTGTGTTAGCGAAACTAGTAACCAAAAATAAATAAATATCTTTGAAACAAAAAACCTAGTATTTTTTACATAATATCATAATGAATTTAAAGTTTCAACAAGTAAGAGCTGAAATCATAGAAGAAAATAAATAACTATGCCGAGATAAAACGCTTGAGCAACACTGCTTAACCGAAAAGCCAAAAAATTTTGAATGTCTTACTAGTGTCATCCGATGTCTTTTCCACGTGTCAAGCCATGCTTTCGTCTTCTGTTTGCATCTGCCCATCAACTATTCCTGCTCCGAATACGAAAAAAAAAAAAAAAACGGAAATGGAACGGTACGTACGAGATAAAGTAACCCTTGTCGTTGTTTGCGAGAATGAAAACGTTTTTCGCTATAGATATATTCATCCCCGTCCGTTTCGTTCCGGACGAAAAGACAATTTTTGCTACGTTTACCGCGCGCGGGCGCGACGTTATTTTATCCCGAAAATTGCTTTCCTGCATGAGAACCAATCAAAATCAAAATAAGTCCCCCCCCCGCTATTGGTTCTGTTCGGTGATTGTGATTCTTTGTTGGACGTTCGCTTGGAAATATGTAATTGGAATAAAGCATACAAAAAAAATGGGGTAGAAGGAATAGAGAGTAGTAGCTGTATTTTTCGTATCGAATAAGAAATGCTTTACCCCGCGTTTTTTCTTGCAATAAAATGGTTTTGTTATATGGTCAGTTTGGTTATGCATTTTATAAACGAATGTTATAAAAATAAAAAGTATTGAATCAAAAATGAAACGAAATATATAATATACTAGCTTATCCGTCGCGCGTTGCTCAACCAATCGATTTCCGTTTGAGGGACATAACTGTTGACGATGCTCGCGAATTCGCTGACAATAAATAAATAGAAAAATTCAGTATTCGAAAGATTATGAGGGCTCTGGGGGGGGCCGATATTTTAAAAAAAAAAATTATGCCACAAACCATCGCGGGAGTGTACTCGTGTTAAAAAATAATATATTTTTAGTGTCCAACATCTTCTCGGACTTCAATTAATACTAATATTTTATTTATTTACAAATATAATTGTGTAGTTATATGTAGTTTAAAGTTGTGATTGGTAAAAAATAAATATATCTCTAGATTCTATAAATACCAAGTTATAATTAACTAATAATAATTGCTCATAACATTCAATTTGATCAATATTACATATTAACACAGTATCATTATTAAATGCAGTATGCGGTCGCCAAATAATGTAACAATTACAATCAGGTTATTAATAATTCACCAAAATTTTGCCTTTCTAACCTTTTGGTTTCCATGACAACTCTCTATACATTTATTTATAAATTACAACAGTTCAATTCTGTTTTGTTTCGAAATAGTTGAATATTATTTTAAAAAAAAATTTTCAGAACACATTACATTTAAAATAAAGCCGTTTTAGGATTTAGTTCTGTATTAGTTTTTATTAATAATTGACGTTTCGACGTACTGAACGTATATCATCATTAGAAAAATGATACACATGACATATACAGGAAGAATTTTATCAAAAAAATAACACTAAAGTTTCCTATTTTCTAAACATGAAATTGCAACGTATGCTGAAGGGTGTAAAAGTTATTATTTCTCTTCACTCTTTGGGTATATATGCGGTGAGGTGTATAATGAACAGACAGGTACTAGATTAACAGAACATAAGAGATCAATACGTCTAAACCATCCAATCTGCTATTGCACAACATGCGTTAGAAAATCTTCATGATATAAAATACGAAGATACCACAATTAATGCGAGACTCATTAATATTAAGAGTAGATTGGTAACGGAAACAATAGAAGGCATTGAGTTAAATAAAATTTGGCTTCCTTTAATTAAGAATTTATAAATTTCAGGTTCCAGTTACTTATATTGTTACCTAGTAACATGTTTCTATGTTCTGTTTATTTATTGTATTTGTATGTTATTTGTGTTATTTTTTTCTGGTACGTATGTACGTAAAGTCACGCCATGTACCTAAAAGGGTGTGGCACAAACTTTTTCCATTATCCCGAAATCAGTTTAGCTTTATCCACATTTATAATTCCTCTTATACATGTGTTTTTCTATTCCTACTACTTCGAAACTTCTGCTCAAGCAAGCCATTCTCTCAATCATACCACCTCCAACTACACATCGGATGTCCACGCAAACATATATCTTCAAAATCATTCATATAATTTTTTTAAACTAAACGTTTATTTACGCTCAAGATGTTCGAACCATCTTATTAATAAAAATTAATACAGAACTAAATCTTAAAACCGTTTTATTTTATAGTTGAATAAATTTAAAGTGAGAGAAAATTATTAATGATTAAATATCACATGTGAATTTGATAGTTAAATTTATTGTACCACGTGTTTGAAAAATTTGCTGAAATTCAGTTTTTTTGTTTCAGTTGAAATACTTGTAATGGCGTGTAAAGTTTAAATGGGGTTTTTGTGAAGTTAAGCACATGCAAGTTTATCACTGGTACATTTTATGCTTTATAAATTGCAAAATAATAGTAGTATGTTTTTATTACATGCATAATAACGAAACATGCCTGTTTCTGATACATGAAATAATATTAATAGGTCTGATATGCAAATTATATAATGTGTTGGAAGTTTTTATTTAAAAGAAAAACATATATTGAGTTAATGTTTTATTACTAACATTGCTATAAATATTTTAAAAAAATTTCATGACAAACTAAGTTGATGTATTGAAAATAAATTTTCTCTTCAAGCGTATCAAAGTATTGATATTACGTTACAATATTGTCTATAAAAGAAGGTTATTATGTTACTAGTACTATTGTATTATTGTACAGTAGTTAGGTACTATATATCACTGGGGGCAGCACCAAACATAACTACATACAAGATCAAGTGTATTTAGTCTGACATCTCCGGCTGCCATATTAAAAATTATTAAGTCAAAATTAGTTAAGTCAATTGACAATTGCATTGTTTATTTTCGCTTGAATTTGATTATTGAAAAAGTGTAAGAAATGCAATGTACACCACTAGATTTGTCAGAAACTGTATATTTGATCTAAACAACATGGTCAAGTGTATTTAATCTGATATGTTCGACGGCCATATTGAAAATTATTAAGTAAATTAACAGTTGCATTGTTAATTTTTGCTTGAATTTGAAATTGCAATTAAAAATCAATTGTTTTTTCCACAAAAAATACAATTACGATTTATAATATAAATGTCACATATACCTAATAAAATAAAACGACTTCAGGTTATAGTTCTGTATTAATATTTATCAATAATCAACGTTGCAACAAACTCAACGTACGTCTTCATCAGGAAAAAAAGATAAAAATAACAATTACAATAAATAACAGAACATAAATATTAATACAGAACTATGAGCTAAAGCCATTTTAATTTAATATAATGAATTCTGAAATTTCTATTACTATATTATATATAAAATGTATTATGTTTATGTATTCATAAAAAAAATACCTATATATATATATATATTATATATTACATGTATTATAATATGTATGTATATGGATTTTTTTAAAATTTGCAATTATGTTTCGCTGTAGATAAACATGTCATTATCAGATATTAAAAGATTTAACGTACTGCAAAATTAATTAACTATTACATATGTTATGAATAGATTATTATAAAATGTCGATAAGTCTCAATTCACATAATGGCTTGAATTTTCAGTTTTCAAAATTGAATTTTGCAACATTATCATCGAAAATGTTTAAATTCTGGTGAAAAAAAAGGAAAGTGAATCTGAAGCAGGTCGAAATTTTCTTCATAAAAAAATAATAATAACGAAATTATCTGTGCATTTAATGAAATGATGAGTTCCTTCTCAAGTATAAATATTGACTTTATTTCATTTGTGATGACTGATACGAATAACAGAATTGCTATTGTTCTTGTTTTTTTATAATAATAAAAAAAAAAGATTTTTAAATAAAAAACAAAGCAAAGGTATTGAATTTAGAAGACAAATAATTTTAAAATACGAATACCACTATTTATAACTCGAATTTGATTTAAAACAAATAATAGACAATTGATAAAGCTTCCTATATCATATGAATTCAAATGCAGACATGGTAACTAGATTCTATCTAAATATAACTGTATAAAATTGGTTTTCAGTTATATTCAGGAGAACTGAAATATGTAACAATAACACAGTGTTATATTTATAGATAATGATTTTCTTTATAAATTCCTGACAGAATTCTTGAGAAAAACAAAATTTTATTGTCTTGTATCAGTTTCTAATTTATTATTAAAAAATTCATGTATATAAAAATAGATTTCGAGCGATTTTATATAAAATATTGTAAATAATTACAATTGAGAATTACCAATTAAAATAGTATGTATGTATAATAAATAGTTTTTTAAATGTTGTAAAATATAAATTTGTTTTTTTTTTAGTTTCATCATACGAATATTTTTTAAAAATTATTATTTTTGTCATATGAGTCGTATAGATGCAAAACTCACTATTTGGTAAATTTTATGTTCTAAGATATTTGCAAAAAAAACTGTTATTTGCTGGGTGTAATTGTATTTTGATGATAAAATCTTGTTACTAGATGGCACTTATTAAATAAGTATTGCCATCTAATAACAAGATTTTATCATCAAAATATAATTACACTCAGCTATAACAGTTTTTTGCAAATATCTTAGAACATAAAATTTACAAAATAGTGAGTTTTGCATCTATACAACTCATATACCGGGTGTAGAAATGAAATGTGAACCATAGGGATTTCAATGTTATTTTTTAAATACGGCTGTATCTCTTTCCCTATTGACTTTAGAGCAAATATTTAAATACAAAACTTGTTCAAAATGTGAAAATTCATGGTATAAAGTCATTTTTTTTACATAAATATTAATATTTTACGATATACAGGGTTAACCACTAAAAAAATGAGCTAAAAATAATAATAATAATAATTTTTTCTAACAAATCAGTAAAAGTTAGAGAAAAAAGTTACTTAGCTATTTTGTAGAGAATTTTTTTCTCTATACTACAGAATTTTGTCAAAATTTTTGGACTAAATTTTGTAAAAAAGTCTTATTCTGAAAAAAATGCCAATGGTCCCCCCTTATCAACTTTTCGAAAAACAAAACACGAAATTTTTCAAAAATTAGTTTTTAATTTTTTTCTCCTAAACGAAGTATCGTAGAACAATGATTTTTTTCACCAAATTATAGAACTCATTATTCCGCATTTTTCGATACTATTCCCGTTTTCCAATGTTATAGCTCATTTTTTAGTGGTTAATCCTGTATATCGTAAAATATTAATATTTATGTAAAAAAAAATAACTTTATACCATGCATTTTCACATTTTGAACAAGTTTTGTATTTAAATATTTGCTCTAAAGTCAATAGGGAAAGAGATACAGCCGTATTTAAAAAATAACATTGAAATCCCTATGGTTCACATTTCATTTCTACACCCGGTATAGGATGACTCTGAATTTCTACTATACACACACACTTTTGTAAACTACTTAAAATATCAAACACAGTAGAAAAACACGTGAATTAAGCATGGAAACAGTACGTTTTCGGACATGGGTTTCTTATCAAAACTTTATTTACTACATCCCCTCTACAACCCTTAGAAGTGTGCCTTGAAACTGACAAAACAAAATAAAACTGCTTTAGGTTAAAGTTCTGTCTCAGTATTTATTATAATCGACGTTTCGACGAACTCAACGTCCGTCTTTATCAGGAAAACTGATACAAATAAAATTTACAAATTTTTAATTAATAAAAGCCAAATTTTATTTAAATCAGTGCCACTTCACAGTGATTGATGTTATCTTTTTCTTTATAAATTTCTATTGCTTCTCTTATCAATCTGCTGTTAACATTGATGAGTTTTGTGAAGGCACTGATTTAAATAAAATTCGGCTTCTTTTAATTAAAATTTTATAAATTTTATAATCTAGTTGCTTATTTTGTTGCCTAGTAATGGCGACAAATAAATAACGTAAATAACTATGAACAGTGTTGTTAATTGTCAAATAATTATCTTCTTTTAATATAATTTTTGTTAGGTAAATATATAAATGCACTTCAATTTAAATAGAATGCACTTGGTACATGGAACAATAGTTTGGATACTTTCCACTATAAATTAGATACTTTTCACTTTGTACAACCTAAACTTTAATTTGAATAATTTGCACTATTAATTTGATATATTACACTATAAATGCCACGAAACCCTATCATCTGCGCCACTGTTGGCTTAGGGTAGGTTAGGTTAGGTTTAAGTTGTTTACTTATGTTATTATTCAATATAGGCGCTTATCTCATCGGCGCAAATGATAGGTATCAAACTGGCGCAAATACACAGCCCCCAAAGTGGAAAATATCCGTTTTATAGTGAAAAGTAATTAATACAAATGATAATATTTTTTTTGTGTGCATTATATTATTTTGTTCAATGTTAAAATATTTTTTTAATGTTGAATAAATTTAATAATAATGGGATAATTTATTTTTCGTGCAATATATTTGTTATGAGTGCAAATTGTTTTTATCAAAGTGAATATGACCTAAACATTGTTTAGTATATATCAATTTTTCACAGTGTCTATATAGTGTGTAAAACGTACACTTTAGAAGCGGCTGTAGATAAAATATTTTTATCTACAACTGCTTTGTTATATGGCCATTATATATAATAAAATCAGATAAATAATATTAGTCTTTATAGCCCAAGGGAAATAAAATACTAGTCTTTATTAACCAAGGTTAATAAAATAATAGTCATTATTAACCAAGGGAAATAAAGAAACGATCTTTATTAACTTGATTTCCGTACGCACGCTTCGTTGCTAAGCAACATCAACAAACTAAATATCTCTACGCCAGATGGCAGCAGTTATCAGTCAAAGTAATAAAATGCCAGTTGTAGTTAGTTAGTTAGTTAGTTGTTGTTAACTGATCATAGATTTGAATAAGTAAGTACAATATTAAAAATATATAAGCAGTTGTAGATAAAGTATAGTATTTGACTTGCAAATAATGCCTACAATGTACTCGGATGTTTTATTCCCCTCGCTACGCTCGTGGACTAAACAACATCCTCGTACATTATAGGTGCCATTATTTGCTCGTTAAATAATATACTAATATAATATACTACTAATTAAAAAAAGAAAAATATAACAATTCTATTGTATTTTTCTTTCGATATATTTTGATTTCTCGCCTCGCCTAATTGAGAGACAGAAGAGTCGTGGCGCGCTCGGCCTTGTTGTCAAACTCGGTCATGAAACAAAAAAGAATCGCGAACGGAACCTAGATGGAAGAGAAAAACGGCAGACGGCTGCTGGAGGAAGAAGCAATAGAATGTTAAACGTCTATACGGGTAGTGGTCGTGTATTCTCGTCAGCGCGTTCACTCTCATCCGGCGCGGCGCTATTGCTCGTTCGAGAATATTTTAACAAGACGTGAACATCGCTTCCATAGAAACGGATAATTATCGGAAATTCTAACAGGCTGCTTTCCCCCGAGCAAGCAAAGGGTGTGAGGGGGGTGGGGGGGTGGGAGGAGTGCCTGTCGATGCGTACGTGCTTATAAGGTCTCGCATTTCTTACGCGCGCGGACAAACTCGTCGCAAATTAGTCGGAGATCCGAGCAACCAAATGGTTGACATTCAGAAGCCATTGGAGGGGGGTGGGGGGTGTGAGGCGTTATAACTGCAAATATTTCAAGCTTCTGTTTGGCGCGGCGCCGCGTGTTACTGCCGAATACCGATTTGCAAAATAACCGAGCGATAAAATTGTAAACAGGAAATAGGAAAATGAGAAATTAAATGCGATTAAAAAAGATTGATTCACGGTAAATATTAATAAATATTTGTTTGTACATAATCGTTTCAAATATGATGACTTGATTTTTAAAATCGCTGATTGAAAATGAGAAAAAAAAAATGCATAAAAATTTATGTTTTGTAGATAAATCTAAAACGTTGTCAAATATTTTATGAACCTTTTAAATCAATATACCTCAATATACCTCACTTTATTTATTTTATAAATGAATAAATGAAAATAAATATTTTATTTTCATTTAAATTTTCATTTATTATATTAATGCAGTTTTCAGTATTAATTTCATTTTAATATTTATTTATTTCAAATACAAATAACATTTTCAGCAGTCATTGTCGGAGTATTGAAATGTTCTGTATGTATATTAAATATTATAAATTTTAACGCAAATGCTTTAAATTAATATGAATGATGTTAAATACACTGTAAAAAATTAGCGAAATTACAGTAAAATAGTAGCAAAATTTTACTATAAGTAACTGTAATTTAATTTTAATATAAATATTCTGTATTTATATATCAAAATTCTGTAATTTTTATATTATTCATAATAATCCCATAAAGTAAAAATTACCTAATAAGTATGTAAAATCGTTTACATTCTGCAAATTGCACCACATACTTAATATAAAATTACGTATTGTTGGTATAACTTCTTATAACGGCTTTCGATTTAAGTTCTGAATTAATATTTATTAATAATCGACGTTTCGATGAATTCCACGTCCATCTTTATCAGGAAAAAAAATGATACAAATGACATTACCAGTAAGTAACAGAATATAGAAACAAGTTACTAGGTAACAAATAAGTAACTATTGCTAAACATGCGTTAGAATATCTTCATGATGTAAAATTCGAAGATACTTTAATAATTGCAAGACTAATCAATATTAACAGCAGATTGATAAGAAAAAGCAATAGAAATGTATAAAGAAAAAGATAACATCAATCACTGTGAAAACACTGAGTTATATAAAATTTGGCTTCCTTATTTGTTACCTAGTAATTTGTTTCTATGTTCTGTTTATTTATTGTATATGTCATTTACATGTTTTATCCTGATAAAGACGGATATTAAGTTCATCGAAACGTCGATTATTAATTAAAATTAATACAGAATTTAAACCTAAAACCGTTTTATTTTAATGTAATGAGCTCTGAAAGATTGTTTACTATGTTAATTCATGTTCCTCTTCACAATAAAATGATACACAATATTCAAATATCCATTAAATTTCTATACTTAATGAATAAATAGCATATTTTGATTTCATGATTTATAATTTTAAATTAATTTCGATTCAAATTTGGCAGATATAATCTATTTTAATTCAATTGAAACAAAACGTTAATATTTGTAACCATTACTGAATTGATTGACAGAATAATTAAAATATTTTGTCATAATTAATTTTAAATTAATGCAAAGATTAAATTACAATACGCTTTGTTTCAATTTTCTTATTTTCTTACAACTTACTTTTGTTATATATAGGTATATACATATAAATAAATTTTAAAGTGATACATCAATTGAATTCAATTATTTTAGATTTTCATCTCACATGTGTCAATTTAAAGTAATTTATCTTTTTTTTTTGTATTAGTTTAGAAAATCTTTATTCTTAACAAAATCTTTTTCTTTTTCGCGCTGTATAAGAGATTATTACGTAAATAACTATTTTTTTGTTCAAGCGTATCATAATATTAATATTACGTTATCGTATTGTCTGTAGAAAAAGGTCATTATGTTACTAGTACAATAATGTACATTATTATACAGCAATTAGTTACTACGTCAAGCGTATTTAATCTGACAACTTCGGCAGCCATACTACACTATTACTTCAAGTTCATTGAAAATTGCATTGTTAATTTTCATTTAAATATTAATTTGATTATTGAAAATCTGTCAAGTATAAGAAATGCAATATATATATATATATATATATATATATATATATTATATATACATTAATATATATACATTTACTATATATACTATTAGTAACAGTTATGTATTTTTAGGTTAGAACGCTTGAAGAAAAAATCATACATATCTCTCGCTTTCATCGCTTCGTAACATAATACACTAATTTGAGATCGCTGACACAATTATTGAATTAAAATAGTTTTAGTTCAAAAGTATTTATAATATTGTAAATAATATTTGTGCTTTAATTTCATTTTTATTCATGTATCTAGTATTGAAAGTGCGCTTTTTCTATGAGATGTATATTGTATAGTATTCTTCAGCAAAGATTGTGATTGCGCAATAAATATTCCGTTAATATGTAGTTCAGAAATATCTCAGTTCGTTTTAAATTTAATTTAAGCCAAGCGATATACAAAGAATTATTGATTAAGCATACATTCTACAGTGTCAATGAATTGACAAATTGTATTATTGATATTTCTATTTCTGTATAGCTGTGAATGTAAGATGTTTATATATATATATATATATATATATATATATATATATATATATATATATATATATATATATATAATAATACTCAAGAATATTGAGATTTTATATTTTTCCCAAAATTTCACAAGATACTCAGTCATTGAATCGGCTGTTAAGCTATGCATCAATGACTGGCCAGTTTAACCGTAGACACGTGTTTCGGTCTTTAGGACCTCATCAGTACGGTGCTGTAATCAGTTGCTGTTAGGCAACTGATTACTCTTCGTTATCGCTTTGAAGTACTTGCTATAAAAGGCAGCCAGAATTAACATCGGTTATCAGTTGCCTCACAGCAACTGATTACAGCACCGTACTGATGAGGTCCTAAAGACCGAAACACGTGTCTACGGTTAAACTGGCCAGTCATTGATGCATAGCTTAACAGCCGATTCAATGACTGAGTATCTTGTGAAATTTTGGGAAAAATATAAAATCTCAATATTCTTGAGTATTATTATATTAAATTTCACAATGACAATACGAACATTTATTTGTTCAAGGTCTATTATTATAATTGCTTATCGCATTATTGTATAGATGGCGTTGGTGGTATTTATTTACTTCTCTTCGTTATCGCTTTGAAGTACTTGCTATAAAAGGCAGCCAGAATTAACATCGGTTATCAGTTGCCTCACAGCAACTGATTACAGCACCGTACTGATGAGGTCCTAAAGACCGAAACACGTGTCTACGGTTAAACTGGCCAGTCATTGATGCATAGCTTAACAGCCGATTCAATGACTGAGTATCTTGTGAAATTTTGGGAAAAATATAAAATCTCAATATTCTTGAGTATTATTATATTAAAATTCACAATGACAATACGAACATTTATTTGTTCAAGGTCTATATATATATATATATATATATATATATATATATATATATATATGTATATATATATATATATATATATACATGCTCTATTGTTTTTTGACTTAAGTTTATGTACTTTTTTTTGTATATACGACTTTAATAAATAAATAAATAAAAAGTGCAACGATACGAAACATTGTATACTAATGGCAATAAAGTATGTTAGTAGTTCAGAAAACTGATTTTGAGATAGTGTAAATAGTTTGTGCCACATCCTTTTGGGTACATGGCGTAATTGTGTATGCATTTCTTTTGGCTTATAGTCATCCTCAGGAATTTATAATGGAAACTGGATATTTACAAATGCAACTAAAATACTATAAAGATTCTGTAAAATTTACAATGTAACAAAATATTTTTGATTCTTTATTACATACAAACTATAATCTTTTAATTTTTATAAAAAGTAAATATAACATAGTACAGACATTATACAGAGAGATAGAAGTGTTTCTACTAAACTCATAGAACATAAAAGGTAAATTCGTCTAAATCATTCAGATAAATCTGCTATTGCTGAACATGCTTTAGAATATCTTCATGATGTAAAATTTGAAGATACAGTAATAATTGCTAGACCAATCAATATTAACAGCAGATTAATAAGAGAAGCTATGATAACATGAATCACTGTGAAGGCACTAAGCTTTGGCTTCCATTAATTATAAATCAATAACTTATATGATATAGTTACTTATATGTTATCTAGTAACTTGTTGTTATGTACTGTTATTTATTTTAATGTCACTGATACATTTTTGACCTGATAAAAAATCGTTTTTATAAAATAATGAAACAGAATCTAATCCTAAAAAAGTTTTTATTTTTTTTATTTTAAAGTAAATATAATTATTATGTTTCAAAAAAATCGCAATTGCTTAAAACATTATTGAATATAATACATCAATCAATCTGGTTCACAGAGAGTGTTTCTTCTTTAAAATATTTATGGGGCAGAATTTGACGCTTTAGGCGGGCAGTTATATGTAGCGGGGCCTGTTGGGAAATTTATTCGTTTTTGTCGGTAGAACCGATATGTAAATAGAATATTTATTTTCCAGTGTCAAACTCACGCTAAAATGGTATTTATTTGCGTACAGAAAAACATCTATACAGATAGGATATGGCGAGAACGATCTACGGTGTGCTGCCGCATGTAGGTGAAAACGAAAATTTATTCCGGGTATAAATTTTGCGGGGTCAGTTCTGTTTTATGTTGCCACATGACAGAAGGTGAGTTTATGTGGTAATCAAAACTGTTTTGTTATCTATTGGGGACAAGAGGTGTTGTTTCCGTAAAATATTGCAATAGATAGGAATCGACCGGTCTAGTTAAGCGATACAGTTTGATGGGTGTTACAATTTTAAACTATAAACCATTGTGAGTTTTACACTTGTGTGTAATTTAAATTTAATGCAACTACGCAAATTAATTTAATTACCATATTTATTTTGTTTTCTTCCTTCGTGATAAATAATGTATTATACACAGTAAAAAAAATGTAATTTTACATAAAAACGATAGTAAAAACTTATATATTTATAATTAATGTTGTTGGTAAAAGTATGAATCTTGTGTTGAATGTTGATAAGTGCAAAGTTTTAGTTTTTGAGAAGGGTGACTTGACGATTGAATGTAATGTATATATTGATGGTGCACGTTTAGAGCAGATAGATGAATTTGTGTATTTAGGTAGTTTGTTGTCTAGAGATGGCCGTTTTGATCGCGAAATTGACAGGAGAGTAAATGCTGGTTGTAAGGTTTTGGATGCTTTGGGAACTTTTGCTAGGAATGTAAATGTTTCCAAAGAAGCTACCCCGTTTGAGTATATACAATGCAGTTTTGGTGCCTACGTTGATGTATAGGGTAGTGAATGTTGGGTTTGGTTGCAAAAGCATAAACGGAAAATGACTGCTGCGGAAATGAGATTTTTACGTGGGGTATGTGGTGTAAATAAGAGAGATCGGGTACGAAATAAATTAGTGTATGATAAGTGTAAAATTGAAAAAATGTTGTATCAAAAGTTGCCGTGTTAGTCAGTTAAGATGGTTCGGACATGTTGAGCGAATGTCTAATGAACGTTTGGTTAAAAAGATTTATTTGAATGATTTTGATGGTATACGTTTGCGTGGACGTCCGATGAGTAGTTGGAGTGGTATGATTGAGAGTGTTTTGTGTGAGCGAAAGTTTCCAAGTATTAGAAATAAAAAAGCATCTATGAGGGGAATTATGAATGTGGATAAAGCGAAAGTTGCTTGTTTGGATAAGAATGTTTGGAGGCGACTGATTTCGGGATGATGAAAAGCGTTTGTGCCACATCCTTTTGGGTACATGGCATGATTGTGTATGTATGTATGTATGTATGTATTATTCAAATATTGTAACCACATTTGTAAAAAAAAACGAGTCAGACGTATCTAACTACATAGAAAAAAATCATTTATAAGAATCATAATTGTCATTTACGTTATTAATTTTTTTTAGAACTGTTTTTGTCCATAAGCGTTAAACTTATTCGCATACATTTTTTGTTTGTATTTTCAAGTTTAAGGAGTACCAAATTTCTTTCTTGTCTATTGCGTAACTAGAAACTTTGAATTCCAGCAAAATTTTTAAATGGGATCCCATTAAATATACACAGTTTATCAAAAGGGTACTTTTTAGAATTATCACTTTAGTATTTACATATGTAATTTTCAATAAAACTCCAAATGAATACGAGATATTCAAATTTTGAATAAAGCAGAATATGTATTTGTCAAATAACTATATATTTTCGTTCAAATTAAACGTGCAGATTAAAACAATGCCTGATAAACAACTTTTATACTAATTAAAAAAAAAAAATTCGCACATTTTATTACAAAAAGAAATAAAAGAAATTTTATTTTAAATTCAAATAAAAAAATTCGACGTCGATATATTCAAATATGACATATCGTGTTCCGTTGTTTACAAAATATACAGATTCCGCAGAAATTATTCCATATATGTGTATCTGTGTATGTATGTACGTATGTCTATATGTGTCAAAACCGGACAAATAATTGTAAATTGGTAAGCGTTAATTGGGAAATGAACAATCAAACCTTTTAGCATGTTTCCGGGTAAATAATGTTTTTCAGTTTTTAGAATTTTCACCCCCTCCCCCCCATATTCATTCACAAAACGAAGATAAACAAATTTCATTCTGATCTTTTCACAACACAATATTTCGCAATGAATTTTAATTGGTTTATCATATTTATATCCAGTTGCATCAACTACTTGTATACTTAAATTTTAAATTAGACTTAAATGAGTCGACATTATACAAAAATTAAAAATTAATTCTGTTAACTTACTATTACAAAACAGTATCAAATTATTTAATTATTATAATCTGCAAATAAATATAAATCATTAGATATTATTATATTATCTTGGAATATTAATAAAATTCAAATCGATTTCCTTAATTATTATTTATCATACAATAACAAATATAGATAAATTTAAGTATACAAATAAAAAATAATGTACAGAATTTATGAAGTAATATTTTATATTTTCCTGCTATAAAATATAAATTTTTATTGTGAAATATAATTTATGTAACAGCGATAGCTAATGTTTTGATAAATAATGCATATAATTTTCATATATATATATATATATATATATATATATATATATATATATATATATTGCAACGTATTTTCTTCGGAAAATAGCTGCTCGTTTGGCGTGATACGGATCGGGCGCCAAACGGTGTTTCCGGGTAACTCGTGGTGTAGGGTTCAGGGTGAAAGTAGACACACAATTTGCTAAACTCTGGTTTTATTAAAGTAGTACTATAGAAGCAGGTAAACAGTTTTATTACACAGAAACTAAATTATTGTCAAAGCAGCATCAACAAATACAACTAATATTATGTGCAAGGCGTTAGCATGTGTTACGTGTGCAAAGCAGTGTAGGATGTTAACAGTTAATTTACGTGCAGTAGTAGGAGACCAGTGGGGTCTGTGATTAGCTATACCGGAAGTTCGGATAATGCATAAATTGAGTTGTCTGTCAATAACACACGACGTAGAATCCGCGAAATCGTAATAAGCGGTCAACGAGAATACCGCGGACCCGACTCCGTACCAGGTTATTACAAACAATCGCAAACGGACAGCGAAGGTCACCGGATCCTGACTTCGCGCCAGGATATGCTAAACAAACTCAAACGGATCGCGAAGGTCACCGGATCCTGACTTCGCGCCAGGATATGCTAAACAAACTCAAACGGATCGCGAAGGTCACCGGATCCTGACTTCGCGCCAGGATATGCTAAACAAACTCAAACGGTTCGCGAAGGTCACCGGATCCTGACTTCGCGCCAGGATATGCTAAACAAACTCAAACGGTTCGCGAAGGTCACCGGATCCTGACTTCGCGCCAGGATATGCTAAACAAATTTAAACGGTTCGCGAAGGTCACCGGATCCTGACTTCGCGCCAGGATATGCTAAACAAACTCAAACGGATCGCGAAGGTCACCGGATCCTGACTTCGCGCCAGGATATGCTAAACAAACTCAAACGGATCGCGAAGGTCACCGGATCCTGACTTCGCGCCAGGATATGCTAAACAAACTCAAACGGATCGCGAAGGTCACCGGATCCTGACTTCGCGCCAGGATATGCTAAACAAACTCAAACGGTTCGCGAAGGTCACCGGATCCTGACTTCGCGCCAGGATATGCTAAACACACTCAAACGGTTCGCGAAGGTCACCAAATAATCGCGAACGGTGTGACAGTACAACTCGGTTAGTACAGCTTAAGCAGCAAACAAAATGAACAATCAGTGTAAAAAGATCGGAGGCTTACCTTGCTACGGTTCTCGCTGGGTTGTTGCTTCAGCCTACACAACTGAAGAACTTTCTTCAGCCTACACAACTGAAGAACTGATTTTATATTGATTTCCCGGCGGTTTATATACTCTCTGAGCGCGCGAAAACAAAGTTTTAACTCGCCGAGTTTGGTTTTGAACGTGTCGATACGCTTGCTCAACGCTAGTTTTGTATGTATAGCATTATGAGATTTTATATTTCGGTTATCTCGCGAACTACTTTGCGCATCATGCTCATATATACATCAAATTACAGATCTTTTAACGGCGGTTACAATGGTATACAACACTTCATATAAAAGTGTAACAGAACACAAAATCTATCAAAACTAAAGTTTGATTGTTGATAACAATTGTTATATCAATGTCCCAACAATGACACATACTTCAGTGCAAAGTGCGCTAAAGCCTCTATCCATTGATATATCATTTGTTACATTTTATAATTCCATAACAGGATAAATAATTTATAACAACAGATATTTATGACACAATCGCAACAAACTGCTACAAACAGAGTTTGATTGCTTATACCAATTGTTATATCAATGTCACAACAATGACACATACTTCAGTGCAAAGTGCACTAAAGCCTCTATCCATTGATATATCATTTGCTATGTTTGATAAGTTCATAACAACATAAATAATTTATAACAACAGATAATTATGACAAAATCGCACCAAACTTATACAAACTAGATTTTATGAACAAACCATTTGTCCCGAAAATGGTTTGTTACAATATATATATATATATATATATATATATATATATATATATATATATATATATATAATATATGTATTAGTTTTTTTATGTACTTTCTTGTATTTTAAATTTAGAATAAACAAAATAAAAAGCCCTGTGAATATATTCTACTATAAAATGAAACTGCTTTAGGTTGAAGTTCTGTATTAATATTAACGAAAAATCGATGTTTCGATGAAACTCAACGTCTGGCTTCATCACGTTAAATGATATAAATGATATTTACAGTAAATAACAGAACATAGAAACAAGTTAGTAGGTAACAAATAAGTAATTAAATCATACAATTTATAGATTTTTAATTAATAAAAGCCAAATTTTATTTAACTCAGTTCCTTCCATCAATTAAAAATCTATAAATTGTATGATCTAGTTACTTATTCTGTTATTTATTGTAATGTCATTTATATCATATATCCTGACGAAGACGGACATTGAGTTTCATCGAAAGGTCGATTTTAAATAAATAGTAATAGAGAACTTTAACCTAAAGCAGATTTATTTTAATATAATGATTTTTACTTTGTTCTACTTTGTTTTAAATTTACATTTAGTTTTGAAAATATATGTAAAATTATAAATTATAAAATATAACTCAATATTATAATTTTAGTAATATCTAAGAAGCTGGCGTCTTTTCGATGACCCGTCTTAAAATCTTAAAATTACAACTTCAACGTTATGCATACTGTCAGATAATCGATAAATATATAAGGAAAGAGCTTTGAAAGATGATTTGATAGGATGTGAAAATTTTGCTCGAAGCATACATAACTATGCACTTAACTTTAAAATACTTTATTTTTTATATATACTATTAATAAATGACATAAAAAAATATAATTGAATTATAATATTTTATTTTTCATATTCGTTTATATAAATAATAGAATTTCAAATACATATATTTTTGAAGTTAATTATAGTAAATTATAATAAATTATTACTACATTACAGATTATAAATATTTGTTTAAGAATCAATTCATGAAATAAAAATTAATTATAAAAATCGAAGAATTATTTTCTTATTATAAAATTTAAAATATAAGCTATTGTGATAAGATGTCTTGTATTGTTTAAGATTATCTTTGATATAATGCAATTTTTTCGCATTAATATAATTAATTCAGATAAATTTACTATTGCTGAATATGCGTTAGAATATTTCATGATGTGTTATTTGAAGATACTGTAATAATTGCAAGACCTATCAATATTAACAGCAGATTGATAAGAAAAGCAATTGAAATTTATAAAAAAAACAGACAAAATCCAATCACTGTAAAGTGGCATTGAGTTAAATAAAAATTGGCGTCTATTAATTAAAAATCTATAAAATTTTAATCAGTTATTTGTTACCTAGTAACTTGTTTCTTTGTTCTGTTATTTACTGTAAATGTCATATAATCATTTAATCGTCGATTTAAATAAGCTTTGGTATTCAAGTAGTGTCATTTACTAAATTCTAAAAAAATGTTTCGATTGAAACCTTTATAGTTTTTGACGTAGAATCTTAATCTGCAATAAAAAAAATTGTGACTTCCATTTAAGAATTTAAAGTTGTCCCACACTCATAGAGGAAGGGGAGTTAATCGTAGGTGAAGTTAATGTATTTTTTCTGGAGAATCCATATCTATAATAAAAATGGATATTCTCATTTAAATTTTCAAAATTACCCCTACCCCTTAAAAGAGGTGGGCAATGGCGTTATAATTTTAGCACGAGTGAATGGCCCCTTCAAAAATATTAACTTTTTTATGTGAACATTTTTTTCGTACAATGTTTATTTCTCAAGATATTTCGATGTGTTCATTTGAATCGATCAACCGATATAATCAATATAAGAAACTGATGAGTTATGAATTAAAATTCATAAATAATTTTTTTAAATACTTTATAGAATTTCGTATGTAAGAACAAATAAAAAAATGCTAATACTTTTTTTTCTTATCATTTAATATTAACGAGTTATAAATATTCAAACTTACTTATGAGTACCTACGAGTATCTACATAAGAGGTAGATGATCCCTTGAAACAATAAATAATTAAAAAAGTTAAAAACACGTCAATTTGTTTTTTAATTGATCTTACTATAAAATAAAATTTTCAAAAAATTACATAACAATTAAATATGGAGTAAAATATATGTCAGGGGTGCAAAAGGGTAACTTTACAAATCGTAAAAAAAAAACTAATACCATCGGTGGATAGTTCTTAAAAAAAAAGACGGTATTTGTTCTAGGATGCATAGTTTCCGAGCATAAAAAATAAAATAAAAACCAATTTTATTTTAAATTTTAGGGATAATTTTTACTCCTAATCCTTGACGGTTGCCGATAAAAAAAAATACGTATCACTTAGTTTTTAGTGTTCTACTTGAATACCTGAAGCTCATTTAAATCGGCGATTAAAACCTTGATATGGTTGCTCGTAAGCATCGTATAAGTTAAACAGTATATATTTCTGAAACATAATACAAACTATAATAATCCAGGTAGGCGACGACCGCAGCATATAATATTCGCGTAAATTTGTCCAAAATTAACCGGCTGACTAGGATGTTAGGTATTAAGCGTTTTTTAGGTGGGCTGGGGGCTGGGGGGGCTTGCCTATCCCTAGACAAACAAGTGACAAGCGACTAAACACTAAAACTATGTGTACGTTCCCCATGTATAGCCCGAATTGTGAGCGGTAGCAAAAGGTTTATCACAAACCTAACCTAACTCATTCATAACTGGCTTTAGTAAGAGGATTAAACGTGTCTGAAGCTGCGTGGTGATGCTGTTTGGCCCCTTGTTCTATTGTTTGTCATGTAACAGCTAAATGAACTAATTGCCAACGATATCGGAGCTTAGGAAAACTGTTTAGCGTTGCAATATTTCAGCCAGAATGACGGCACGCAGTCAATAGGCTTGCTGATAAAAGGATTACAGTGGAAAAGTGACGAATTAAAATTTTGACACCATTTTAATAAATTTCAAACGTAATATTACAAAAAAATTTATAACAAACATTTTATTTATTAGTACAATGATTTTTCTTAAATCAGACAAGTTTTATTCTTTAACATATTAAGGTGTTTGATTATTTATAACTTATTTCATTTTTAAACTGTAACAATCAAAAATAATTTTAATCTCACCTAATGCAAAATTCATGAATTCTATACAAAGATATGTGTTTGTTTTCGCGAGCTTTAACCATTAAAATTGATCTCTTCGAACTTTTCGGAATAAAATTAAAATAGAGGTTTGAATTATTTAGCCCTATCATTTATGACCGACATCCCAATATCTCCTTTTTTTCGATATATATATATATATATATATGTATTGTAACGTGAATTTGAATTCGTGTCGGGGCAGTCCGAACAGTATTGGAAATGTATTATTAAATAATTACCATCATATTTGCGATTGTATTTTGACTAGCATTTATTTACAACAATACTTAAACACTAAGTAACAATAACTGTACAACAACAATGGTTAGCCGAGCGGAGCTAAACAAACAATTACACTATTTACATTACTTATAATTAATCTTACACCTATCAGACTATCGGACTGACAATAACACAATACTTATGAACTAACACCATATTCACTTATACTTGCACACATTTATATTTACATTATTTATCTCACTATTTATATTTCACTACTCTACTTTTTATATCACTCGTGTAATCATTACACATTTATATTCACCTATTACTATTTAATATTTCACTACTCTACTTTTTATATCACTCGTGTAATCATTACACATTTATATTCACCTATTACTATTTATTCCAACGAGCCATCACCGTTCGGCCCAACCTGACCGATTACACTATCTCATCAGATCGACTATCTTATGATGACTGATCTCTCCCGTTACTCGTAGCGCCTTATATGCTGCAACCAATCCTTCTCGAAAGCTTCTACAACAATCTAGAAGCCTAATGGAACCTTTGCACACATACATGCATACACAGCGCACACCGACATTACGTTACATAAACAGAATGTGTAAACACATTCCAATAGCGTGCCTCACTGCACGTATACACACACACACACATGTGCACTCACACACACATGCAAACATAATCACTCTTATGCAATCTCAGTTTTGTTACAGTATGTAAGTAAATAATTATTACGACTAGTACAAATAGGTTAGGTATTGATTAATGGGAATTGTAGTTAGATTTAGAAGATATTAAATAAAAACCTCATAGCTGGATCCTCAGCCGAGTTTTTGGTGTATATTATTATTCTATTTGTTGTGACAATAATAGTAATTTCTAATATACATCAATAGTTTAAAAGAATCAGTTTATTTTTAATGATAAACATAACGTTGACTGTTTACATTAAAATATGTTGTAAAAAAAATAATTTTTTTTTCATCAAATATGTTTCAAGTAATCTCTTTTAGAACAAGCTCTTGAAGAAGGTGAAAATTTACACCGAAAGCTAGGCTAAGAATCTAGGTTTGAGGTTTTTATTTAATATCATTCAAATCTGATTACAATTTCCATTAATTAATCAAGTCCTATATATATGTGAGAAATATTGGTTGTAAATAATAAATGTGAAAGTATATTAAATATAAGCATAAAATAACTGACAAACTGAAAATGAAAAAATTCATATCACCTCAACCTGGGATCGAACCAGGGTCACTCCACTTGTATAATAATTGTTGTAGACTGTAATTAAATTAAAAAATTTATAAAAATTGTTAAATTAAAACAAATTATCAAATTTTGACAATAACTATTAAATCGCGTTGAAATTGTCAAATTGTTAATAAAAATATTCAAATTCTGACAGAAATTCTAATTCTGGATGTAAAATATCAAATTTTCACACAAATTTTCAAATCTTAATTAAGGGATTCAGTAAAATGTAGAACCAGTTGCTTAAAACTATGTTAAATATATTGTAAGTGAATCAAATAGTTAATTTGCTATATAACAACCATACATACATACATACATACACAATCACGCCATGTACCCAAAAGGGTGTGGCACAAACTCTTTTAATCATCCCAAAATCAGTCGCCTCCAAACATTCCTATCCAAACAAGCAACTTTTGCTTCATCCACATTCATAATTACTTTCTCATCGCATGCTCTTTTATTCCTACTACTTGGAAACTTTCGCTCACGCAAAACACTCTCAATCATATCACTCCAACTACTCATCGGACATCCACGCAAACGTATACCATCAAAATCATTCAAATAAATCTTTTTAGCCAAACGTTCATTAGACATTCGCTTAACATGTCCGAACCATCTTAACTAACCTAACACCAACTTTGGCTACAACATTTTTTTCAATTTCACACCCATACTACAAAATTCTATAACAATTTTAACGATTCATTTAATTAAACAGTAAACTTTTTATTTAAAAAATCAAATCTAATTTCATTGTTTGAATTTATATCTCAATAAACATAAGAAATTTAATTTAATTTAATTAATAATTTAATTAATTATATTCAATCATCTACAGACGTACCATATATGTAGAATGTTGGTAAATTCTGTTACCAGTAAAGTAATCAGTTTATGAAGTAATATGATACTTTTAAGCCAAACCTTGGAACATCAAACAAGGTAAATTAAATAAATTTTAAACGAAATTAGTACGTACGGTAGGTATAGGTGTGCCCTGCTAGCTGGCATACCTGCCGTTTAATAACTTAGACACTTTCATGTTGTTCAAATTGTACAATTATTTTCTAACTTTGTTAATTAGCAAACTGTTTGTTGCAACAAGTTCAAAGTTTTTTTTTTACAAACTGGAAAGCATCGGAATCATCGCAAAACAAACTAAAATTTATACAAAACATTGTTAATGTATCACTGTTGTATCATAAATCTAATTATATCGCTATATGTTAGAAAAATTTGTTAACAAAAACAAAATGATATGTTGTTATGCAGCGATGAATAATACAATAATACTCAAAAATATTGAGATTTTATATTTTTCCCAAAATTTCAATACAAATTTCAATTAATTAAAAAATCAGTAGCTATGACCCATATTCTCACCTCAATTTTAAAAGTGATTTTTGTCAAAATTACTTTTGACGTTTTAAAATTATTGAATAAGCAATTTTAATTACTAGAGTATAAAATAAATTAATCGTTTTACGTGAAAACTAAAAGAATTATTATATCGCTTATGAGACGACGTTTACTAGGGCGTTTTAAAGTTTATCGACTCCTTTTGAGGTGTACTATCGCCCCCTAAAAGGATACAGAGATGATCACAAACACCCTGTTTTTTAAATATCAAAAATAAATAAAATATATAATAATATTATATTTAATAATTGAAGTATATAGTGACTCATTAGAAAAACTCAATCCTTAATATCATGAAATAGCCATTTCATTTCATTTCATTTAGATGGCTAAATTTTAGACTAATTAGTCTCTGTAATTGAATAATATTTTTTATAACATTAGTTCCTCCATCTATATTTATATTGTAACGTGAATTTGAATTCGTGTCGGGGCAGTCCGAACAGTATTGGAAATGTATTAAAATAATCACCACCATATCTGCGATTGTATATTGACTAGCATTTATTTACAACACTTAAACACTAAATAACAATAACTGTAATACAACAATGGTTAGCCGAGCGGAGCTAAACAAACAATTACACTATTTACATTACTTATAATTAATCTTACACCTATCGGACTGACATTAACACAACTTATAAACTAACACCATATTCACTTATACTCGCACACGTTTATATCTACATATTTATATCACTTATATTACACTACTATTTATTTAACCGAGCCATCATCGTATAGCCCAATAATACAACTAGACTGATACTAACGATCTAACTAGGTCGCTCATCCGACCATGACTGATTGGGCTTGTAGCCCCTAGCGCTATATATAGGCCTGCAACCAAACCTACTCGAATGTACTAGTGTTTTTCCAGAAGCCTAACTAGATCTTTCCACACATACATACACACACAGCTCACACCGACATTACGTCATCACATTACGATAGCGTGCCTCACCGCACTTATACACACACACACATGTGCACTCACACACACATGCAAACATAATCACTCTTCTGGAAATTATATAGAACTTCATATATATATATATATATATATATATATATATATATATATATATATATAAATAGTTAAAATAAAATTGTTATTTTAAAAGAAGTTTAGATAAATAATCAGAAACTTAAAAGATCAACAAATAAGATTAAATAGATATACAACAAACTTAAAAAATATCTAATAAATAATCAGAAACTTAAAAGATCAACAAATTAGATTAAATAAATATACAACAAACTTATAAAATATCTAATTAACTAAATTAAATCAAATACCAACCATAATTATCTACTCTTGCGTTAGATATTTCGTCTAACATGATTCATATAAATAGATGAAATAAATTTGATATTTTAAATGAAGTTTAGATAAATAATCAGAAACTTAAAAGATCAAGAAATTCGATTACATATTATAAAACAAACTCAAAATTAGATCAAATACCAACCATAATTGCATTAGATATTTTACCATGATTCATATAAATAGTTGAAATAAAATTATTATTTCAAATGAAGTTTAGATAAATAATCAAAAGCTTAAAAGATCAACGAATAAGATTATGTAAATATACAACAAACTTACAAAAATATCTAATTACATTAGATCAAATACCAACCGTAAGTATTGACTCTTATATTAGATATTTCATCTAACATGATTACAAGATAGAAAAAATATTTAAAAAAAAATCTAAAAGTTTTTTTCTATGTACATAGTATACAAAACAAATAAAATTAAATATCAAAAATTTTCTTTAAAATTTTTTTTTTGCATATTTTCTAATATATTATAAAATACGCATTTAAAAACATATTGATTACCTATTATTTTGATTTCCTGATAGAAAAATAAAAATGTTCAAATTGTTCAAATAAATAAAAATCGACAAACAGTAGCATGTGCTGTGCATTCGGTGATAAATAACAAACGATATAAATACCTACACCGTTAACCTACGTGATATTTTATATATATATATATATATATATATATATATATATATATATATATATATATATTTAAGGAAATCAATAAATAAAATATTGGGTATTCAATTCTCAATAAAATTATTTTTTCAATACGTATTTTTTTCCTCTCTTTTATTTTTTATGAAAACAAAATTTATAGCAATTCTATTTTCAGTATATGACTACATACGCATTTTTCCACGTGAAAAAATCACATATTGTTTGTTTAGTTTTTATTTGATATTTGTGAAAATTGAGGAAAACATTTTTCACAATAGAAATCGTTTGCAATATTAATTTTTTTATTAATATTATAATAGTGTATAGATTCACATATAAATATTAACAAAAAGAATATACATATATATTTATTATATATTATATCTGAGATTCGAATTCGAATTCCGAATGTGAGGTTCGAATCCGCGATCCGCATTTGAGATCTGGATCTGAGATCCGAATATCAGAAAACTTAATTATGCGGATATCCGGATCCCAAATTATACGAATTCGATTTGGAGAAAACTAATTTCGAGATAGTGAAAAGAGTTTGTGCCACACCCTTTTGGATATATATAGCGTGATTGTGTATGTAAGTATATGTACAATATCTCCTTTTCCATACGTAATGATCAGTAAATATATATATATATATATATATACATTGGGTATTAATAAAATTTCTCAAGTCACTTTTACAAGAAAATCTACTGCAATCATAAATATCTGTTTCAAATTTTTATTATTTCTCTTTATTTATTTTTCTAAACAAGGAAATATTTGTATCTGCGCAACTGTAATATAATTTTATTAGAATGTAATATTGGATTTATATATGGTACATAAAATATTTATATCTGTTGCATTAGATATAAATTCAGTAGTATAGTGTAAATTGTAACAAAAAAAAATCTATGTTGATTCAAGAAAAATATATTTACCTTTCAAATCTGATGGAATATACGAAAAATAAAAGATAAACATATTTCTCATAAGAAAATACATATAAAATATGTCGATTGCCTGATTTGGAACTATAAAAATATAAAAATATCTAATAAACTATTTGATGTTGACTTGTCTGACATTATACAAAATAAATTATTCAATAATATTCTGTTTTACTATATTTAATTTAATCTACCAAGCGACGTTAATTTTCACAACGATAATAATATTTTGATATAAATAAATTGAATTTTTTATATGTGCCGAAATGTCAAATTTGTGAATATAATGGAACTTTAACCTAAAGATTTTTATTTTAATATAATGAGTTCCGAAAGGTTTTTACTATGTATTTTTTTTTATTGATCTTAAATCATATTACATTATTATGTAATATATGTTATAACTGTTTATAACAATTATTTGAATTTCTTGTAGTTAAGTTCTACAGATTATGAAGAAAATTACGATAATTTTATTAATTAATTTTGAATAATTAAATAATTATATTTAAATAATAGTATTTTTTAGAATTTTTACTTTAAGAACCAATAATAAAAAATACATAAAAAAACTTTTTTAAAAACCACGCTTATATTTATTTTTATCTGTCATTTACATTATTCAATTGTATTTGAACAAAAAAATAGTTCATGTGACAGATGTCATTAGTTGTATAAAAAAAATAAATATAAGCGTGTCATATCTTGTAATCGGTTTTTTTATATATAATATTGTGTTGTCTCCTGGAATGAAACTACATGCAAAATTTCAGTAAGATCAAATGATAGGAAGTGGTCTAAAATTGGTTACAAAATTTGACCGTGACAACAACAGTCTGAGCTAAATATGACTGACCGCGACAACAACAGAGTGAGTTAATATAAGCGTGGTAAAAATATATATCATTAAAATTATTAAAAAGATTTATTTTAATTCTTATAACACTGAAAAAAATCGATCAGAACTAATATTTTTTCCTAATGATGAAATACGTAGAATACACCAAAATGTCGATTTTTAAATAATATATATAATCAACTTTAAGCTGACCAAAAAGCATTCTTTTATTGACAATAACAAATAATTTTACTATTAGAAATTTGACAAGTTGACAAAGAAGCATCGTTTTATTGACAGTAATAATAATTATGCCGGTAGAATTTAAAAACGATGCTTTTTGTTGGCTTAAAATCGACTTTGTAGCGCTAGGGATTTTATCGCTTTGGCGACAAGGCACGACGTAGCACGACGCCCACGTCAAGGCATGACTTACAGTTCTTACCTTACATAATATATTACTTATTCTATGGTTCTTAGTTCTTACCCAGACGCGGAGGACCATGGCAGTACAGGGTGTTAGTTTTTACGGAAAATCTTGTGTTTTTTGTGTTTTCTCTGGTTTCGTGCAATTCGGTGAACCCACAATAAACAAATAATTATGTAAACATATATATAAACGTATGTTACAACTTTAATTAACGTGTCCATTACGAATCTTAAAACTTTTTTATTTTAAATTCTTATGTCACATAGTTCATATTTGCTGTAACATTATTGTCTCACAATAAACAATATTTAATACCATATAAACAGCACATCATATAGTTTCTATAGTACTAGCATATCTATAAATTTTTTACAGAATAACATTGCAAAATGTGCTATGAAATATAAAGAAAACAATGCAAAAAATATTAAAATAATATTTCCATTATAAAACCAGCATTTTATCACATATTTTTTTTTGTACAAACTACATCCTCGTGTTTTAAAACTACAAAGTTTAAAAACTGTTAAATTAGGAATTCACACATGTTGCGTGTAAATATTTATAAAAGGTCACTGGATATTTTATATAGAAATATTTTGTTAATTTGTTGAATACTAAAAATAATAAAAATTAAGCGTTTTGTCGTAGTTTCCATTAGATTAAATCAAATTAATTAAGAGTATTTTTTTAATATAAAACTAGAAACTAATTATATTATATTCTTAATTACACATGGCGTATTATATATTAAGTTATAGTATTTTGTTTTTGCTTAAATCGCCATTAATTTATGTTGATGAACTAATTAAATCATTAGTTAAGTTTTTACCCCGGCAAGGTCAATTCATTGTTCTTCATTTAAAAATTAACTAATGATTTAATTAGTTCATCAAAATAAATTAATGGCGAATTAAGAAAAAAGCAAAATACATTATAAATGTAATAACTATATATACTATATATGTATTTAGTACAAAATATTTTTGCTTTTTCATCAAATTAGAAATGTTGCAAACTTTATTTTACGCGATTTGTCAATAATGGCTGTAAGCACAAATAACAATACAATTGTGCGTAAATGTATTTAAAACTATCATAAGTTCAGCAACGTCTCAAATTTTACAGATTATTTCTTCATGAAATTGGGCGTAAGCGCCTTTTAAAATATATATTCTAAACATAGAAATTCTATCATAAAACCGCAAACTATTCCTTTTATATAACCGCAGACAGAATCAAAGCAAAACAAACTACAAATCCTCTTTCTATGCACATTTAAAAATAACGTATACATCTTTTTCATCAATCCACCTACATATATATATATATCAAATAGTACTTACCCAGAAATAACCTGATGATCAATATCTGGCCAGGACAATCTTCTACAGCAGTAGGCCTGTTGTGTTTTGTCCACGGGCGTCTTCGGCGGTCGTTGCTGACGGAACGAGCCGGGACGGCGGGTTGGCGGTGCAGCGGGCAGAAGGCATTCGAGTGTACGACGACGGTTCTGTACCAGGGCGCTGGCTCCCGGTGCTGGAAGCACCTTCGGGAAACCGTGTGCACTGCCGTCGGCCGAAGCGCTTCGACCATCCGTCGGCTGAGTGGCATTAGCCGCTGCGGTTGCTGCGGCGGATGTCTCGGTTTCGGAACGACCCAGTGAGAATCTAAACAGATATAAGTTCCCCCCAAAAAAAACTCGTTAAAAAGTGATTTTTTTCTACTTCTCCGACTGAAAGAAGTAGCATATAGCTTGATTTTTATATGAGATAGGGTGCGTTATTGTTTACGTCATCAAAAATAATGACGTTGAATTTATTTCGATTATATTCGTTGTTTGTAATATCATAATATCATCAAAAATATATAAAAATATATAGAAATTCTTCATACAGACGCTGGATGAAGAATTTGAACTTACTGTTAGTTGTAAATTGTATATAAATTTTATTGACTCGTTAATAAAAAGAAAAAGACAAGATCAATCACTGGGAAGGCACTAAGTTAAATAAAGTTTGGCTTCCATTAATTAAAAGTTTAAAAATTTTATGATCTTAGTTACTAATTTTGTTACGTTTTGTTAACTTGTTTCTATATTCTGTTTATTTACAGTAAATATCATTTGTATCAGTTTTCCTGATTAAGACGGACGTTGAGTTCATCGAAACGTCAATTATAAATAAATATTAATACAGAACTTTAACCTAGAGCAGTTTTATTTTTTTTATAAAATATTTAGTTTCATTAATTTGTTTGAAAATGAACTTACAATTTATAGTACTAACCAATTGAATCAATCGTGTACACACTGTACAGTATGAGTAAATTAAGTTCAAATTGCATAAGGAAATTACAGTAATTCTGTGCGCTATAGCTTAGCAGCACAATTTGGCACAATACGTATATCCGAGATATTGAATCAAGTAAGTTCATTAACAATTGTAGTTGACAATTGCATTGTTCATAGTACAGGTCCTTAACTATAATTAATCAAATGAATTTATAGTAACAGTTTTCAAACTTGATTGCTATTAGTCAAATTTTTATCAAAACAATTGCCGAACTTTATCGCCTTTTCAATAATATAGTAATGAACAAAGTTATCAAAATATAATGGGTAGCATCTGAAAACGAGTAACACTGTTAATTCCATCTAGTTGCGCGATTAAGTGGATAGATGCTACCACCTAATAAGTTTACGAATTTCCAAAAGAATATGTTTCTGATAAACCTTGCAAGTGTTGAAAATAAATACGCGTGTGTTTAATAGAAGAAGGTTTTAGATTTCAGCGAAATTATGTTCATAATAAAGTTTTGTTGTGTATAACCGTGGTTATAAAGTCTATACAATGGAATGCATGTGTCGGTTTGCTAGTGTACTTCTAACGTTAATGTGTTGGACCACAAATATACGGTATCCGGACAATTCACCGAAAACCGTTCACCGAAAACAATTCATCGAAAACAAATTCATCGAAGTACCAATTCACCGAAAAGCAATTCATCGAAAAACAATTTATCGAATAACCAAATGAAATAGAATTAAATTAAGAAAGTGGCTATTTATACATACGGTATGTATACGCAATTGGCTATTTATACATACAGTATGTTTATGCAATTGGCTATTTAGGGTAGGTTAGGTTAGTTTAGTTTTTTTTTCAGTATGTATAAATAGCCAATTGCGTATACATACCGTATGTATAAATAGCCTCATCCTTTTAAATTAAATTAAAATTAATATTATGAATGTCTTTAAAAAAAGTGTAGTTATTTTTTTAATTTTTTTCTTTAACACTTTACGGAGGGGTGATGGGTAGGTTAGGTTAGATTAGGTTAGGTTAGGTTGTTAAATTCTATTTCATTTGGTTATTCGATAAATTATTTTTCGATGAATTGTTTTTCGGTGAATTGTTACTTCGGTGAATTTGTTTTCGATGAATTGTTTTCAGTGAACGGTTTTCGGTGAATTGTCCGCGACCCCAAATATACATAATTAAATTGTATTATGCAACCTTCTTGTATATATTATGTTATGAAAAGTAGAAAGCGATTATTATTGTGTTGAGCCCAGATATTTGTGGCCGAGCCAAAGCTGATACCAAGCAATCTATAACATTTCCTAAACAAAATATATTTTTAGTTAACTTTGAAAATTTAAAACATGTAACATAGATATTAAAATAAAATCAGAAAATTTATACCAAAAATGTTATCGACGTTAAAATTCGTTTGTATCTCAATTAGAGCGATTTCCAATGTGTGGGTCGCAACCCACCGGTGGGTTGCAAGTTCATTTTAGATAGATCGCGTTAAATATTAAAATATAATTCGTCTGTTAAGTACAGTAGAACCCCGATTATCCGTGCGCGCATTATCCGGGCGGCGGATTCTTCGTGCGGCATTTTTAAAATGTCATCCGTGCGCGGATTATCCGTGGCTAACGGCCAGAGGTTGGCACATGAACGCTGAATGCACCGTGCAGGCGTTCGCCTCGGGGAATACCCGAGTTCGGCTCGAGAAATCCTCCGTTTATGTGTTTACTTATTATTTTCGCCAACTGCCGACCGACTCGTTAGTTAAACGTAAACAGACATTCGTTTGACACATGTATTTGTCTGAATAAATTATTAAAAAAAATAAAAATGAGGTCTTTGGATTATCCGTGTTTTCGATTATCCGGCGAAGGCTCGGTCCCGGCTGGCCCGGATAATCGAGGTTCTACTGTATATTAAATATATTCAATAAAAAAATTAAAATAAAATAATTTCCCTTAAACCACAAACAATAAATGAGTGATCTTTGACCGCTGGATACTTTGAGTATTTGTGTAACCTTAGATCAGTGATTAGGACTTTAGCTTTCTCTTTTCCTATTGATGATGAAAGCTTAGCTTTCGAAATACGTATATAGCTTTTTTTTTAAATTATTGTTCGTGGTTTAATAAATAATTTTAATTTATTAACTTTTCGTCACAACAAGATCATATTTTAATATATTAAAAAAAAAGTAAAGCTTTTTTATTTTATGCAACTTCCTTCCTTCTATTTCTTTTAAAATGTGCATTAAAAGTGAGTGGGTCGCAACCCATAAAAGTTTGAGAAACCCTACACAAATTGACTACTTAGAAGACGATGATCTCGCAGCTGATTAACTTTTGAAATAAAATTTTTAAATAAATTATTAACAAAACTTTACTGTCTCACCTTGTATTTTCTATTTATATCACAAAATGTACAAGAAATTTAATCAATGAATCATTAGCAAAAAAAGGGCTATGTATCCTTGAACAAATTCTTTCAAAATTTAAAACATTTAGCGCACGTATCAAAAAAGAAACGTCGCAATAGGAAATTTATCGGTAATAATGGGCGAGGATCGGGACAGTTCAATTTTCGATTTTCACAAGAAAATTCATTTGGCATGTTCATTGGTCCCGTGGGTTTAGTGACCCGCTCGCAAAAGGGAAACTTGGTCATTTTCCGATGATAATAGCCTAACTGGAATAAAGGCACTAACTGACAACATCCTGTCTAACGGCTGTTACTGTTGAATTCGTGTTGAATTCCGTGGCACTTAAGTGCCGTATATTCTTGGAGCACTTAAAGTCATTGCTCGAATACGGGAAATATTCCGGACTATAAACAGGTACTTTATTTCTTAGGTTGGTATGTTTTATTTTGTTGTAAAGAGATTTTCTTTCAATTATTTGGGGTAATAGTTTTTTTTTTATATACTATATGTACGTCGACTATTAATAAAAATTAATAGATAATTATATTCTATAGCCGTTTCATTTTAATATAAGTTCTGAAAGATTTTTTACTATGTTAAAAAACTTTTGGTTTAAGTTCTGTTATATTATAATTAAAAATTTGACATTTAGTGTATCTAAAAATAGAATTTTTAATGTACACTGTGCGTTTAAAGTAAAATTTTACTATAAAAAATCTGTAATTTCATTTTACTATAAATATTTTGTATTTCTACCTCAAAATTCTGTAATTTTTAATATAATTCATAATAATCACATAAAGTAAGTAAAAATGATCTAATAAGTATGTAAAATTGCTTAGTTTCTGCAATTTGCATTACATACTTAATGTAGAATTACATATTATTGGCATAACTTCTTAAATTGATTGTTTAATAATTGTAAAATACATCATTTATGTAAATTTTCAAATGTATGTAATTATACCAACAATAATATTACAAAATTAAACAAATTTTACCTATTAATTGAAAATTCTTGACAGCAAATTTATTGAAGTTCTGTAAATTTACTAAAAAAGACTACTAAAAATCTGTAATATTACATACATATATACTTTTTCATTCTGTTGGTAATATATCATATTACATAATATGTTTGTAATAGTTCTGATATTATGTAATTTTAAACAATTATGTATTAAATTACAGAGCAGTTGAGTAATTATACCTAGAAATACTGGGCATCATAGTATCTCATATATAAATAAAACGGCTTTAGGTTTCAGTTCTGTGAAATTAGGTATTTAATCGACGTTTCGACGAACTTAATGTCCATTTTCATCAGGAAAACTGATCTACTTGTCATTGATTAAGCAGTACTGTAACTACAAATTTTGAGTTTTTTTTCTTTTGTTACGCGACTCCACGTCCGACTTTTTTCGTTAAAACAAAAAATTAACAAATATAAAACCACGTGAACAAAAAGATATTTTTCCCATTTTAATATTAAAAATAATACCACGATATTACCACCAATAATTTGCATTATCTAAAGATCGATAAACCTAAATATGAGCACATTATCGTCACGTTGCTGGAAAAAAAGACAGTCATTCGTTCGTTAGTCATAACAAAAAGTCCAAGTAAACTAAAAGTAAAAAAAAAGAACAAAACAAACGACAATATCATATTGAACATTTTCAATACAATATTACTGAGAATACTATGTGAAAATATGATGAACTACATTGTATCTTTTTGATAAGTAAATTCATCACATTGCATTTGCAACATTTTAAATAATTACTAATATTATTTTTGCGACTGTTTACTACATATGTACTACAGTTTACTACATATGTAATATTATAATCACAGAATCTAGTTTATTTAATATGATAAAACATATAAATCGTTATCGAAATGAAAGTTGTAGTCGAAATCGGATAAAAAAAATCGGAGTTGGAGTCGGAATTAGCAGATTTTTTTGTCGACTACACATTATCGAAGTATCGAAGTAAATCTACATAGATTTTTTTTAACATCAGATTACTTACTTTTTGTTTTTATTGGCACTCACTATAAATTAATATTTGCATTTTTTTTAGTACCACAATTCATTATTCAAATCTTAGTTACAATCTCAAATTTATTTGAAATTGCTAGACCATTTCAAAGATGTAATTTTCAAAACTGAATCAAATTTATTTCCAAGAAGTGTGAAAGAATAAACGTAAATTATTAATAAATTAAAATTTATTTCATTTTAAAATAATCTATTGACTTTTGGATCACCTGTTATAACATTTATTTTACAAGATATAAAAGTATAAAACACATTTGATTTCATATTTCATAAAATTCAATGTAGGTCATGACTTATTTAACAAGTAAACAAAAATTTTCATTTATTTCAATTTTACAAACTAAAACTTGACAATTAAAATGAAACGGCTTTTGTTATAGTTCTGTATTAGTATTTATCAATAAATTGATGTATTCGACGTAGGTACATCTTCATCAGGAAAATGATACAAATGACATTTACGGCCAATTTCATAATAAATACTTTAACTAAAGTCAACTTTAAACCAACCAAAAAGCATCGATTTTAAATTCTACAATAATAATAATTATTGCTGTCAAAAAAATGATACTTTTTTGTCAATTTTTCGTACTTCTAATGTTGTCAATTAAACAAAACTTTTTTAAAAGCTTAAAGTCGACTTTAATTTAAGTGTTTAAGTGTTTATTATAAAACCGGATGCTACAGTAAATAAATAGAACATAGAAACAAGTTACTAAGTAACGAAATACAATAAATTTTATAAATTATTAATTGAAGAAAGCCGAATTTTATTTAAATTATTGCTTTCCATCTGATTGATGGTATCCTTTTCTTTATAAATTTCTATTGCTTCTCTTATAAATCTACTGTTAATATTGATATTATTCCTTCGAATTTTACAACCCAAAGCCGTTTTATTTTAATATTTATAATTAGATTTTACTATGTTATAATAAATGCTTTATTAGTTCTAGATAGTGAACAATAGTAGTAGTAAAATTAGCTCAGCATGATACCTTTGAAGTTTAGTCACAAACAAGCTGCAAACACTTAATTATAACCTATTTCCGAGACCTTATAATAGGAAAACAACGACGATAATAGCTAATAGAGCTTTAGTAATCGAAACTCTTTAATACACAATAATGTCTAAGGAGACTAGATGTTCATAAATAATTTGTAGTATGCAAGCACTCCACTAATAGCTACAACGGAATACAAAACGAAGTGAGAATTAGTGTGTTTAACAACATTTGACTTTCTTTAATTAATAATTTATAATATTGTAAAAAAATAAATGTATCCTCAGAGTGTGGCTAATTTAAAAATTATTCCAAAAATAAATTTATTCCTAAATTTGAAAATACTTGGCCTACGAGAGTAAAAGAAATAATATATCAAATAAAATTGCAATTTAACATCAAATATTTTTAAAAATAATCTTTGTATACAATACAATACAATATCGTTTCGCAATTTTATATAAACTGTTTTATAATTTTTGTAATTCGCAAAATGCGAAACAAACAAAAAAGTTATCAGTTTTTGCAGAATTTCCCAGTTTTATTTTACGTATTTTCGTCCTGAATTTACGAAAATCCTCTACTCTCTCTCTTTCGTTTCAGAGATATCAGAACCAACAGTTACATTTAATATCATGAATTTACGATATGTTTGCTTTCTCAAAAAGGATTTACTTGTTTAGCATTAAGTTGATTGTTCGCACGTATTTTACGTATTATTCTAAATACAAGACAGTTTCAAAATATCTCTTTGCTGAATTGCCTGCATTTCGAGTAAATGGTTTTTATGTTTTCTATTCAGGAACATAGTTCGATATAATCGATTCAAAAAAGAATACCTACAAAATCATACTTTATCAAAATAAAAATGGCTTTAGGACAAAGTTCCGTATTAACTTTTATTAATAATTAATAAAAATTCGGTAATTTTACATAAAAACCAAGGCAACTGATTTACGCTAGTTTACTATGTAAATTTAAAAAGTCAGTAATTTTACAAAATGTTTGTAATATTATTTACAGATATTTTAAGAAAAATTTGTACATTATATAAATATAAAATAAGTATATTTTATATAATTTACTACTTATTTTTTCGGTAAAAAAGAACAAATATACATATATACATACATACGTACACAATCACGCCATGTACCCAAAAGGGTGTGGCACAAACTCTTTTTATCATCCCGAAATCAGTCGCCTCCAAACACTCTTATCCAAACAAGCAACTTTCGCTTCATCCACATTCATAATTCCTCTCATACATGCTCTTCTATTCCTACTACTTGGAAACTTTCGCTCAAGCAAAACACTCTCAATCATATCACTCCAACTACTCATCGGACGTCCAAACAAACGTATACCATCAAAATCATTCAAATAAATCTTTTTAACCAAACGTTCAATAGACATTCGTTAAATTATATTATTTTTACAGAAAATTATGTTTTTTATGTAAACCATCGTTTTGCTGAAATAATATATAAGTGTACATCATCATCAGGAAAAAATATACAAATCACATTATTATAATTAAACAGAACATAGAAACAAGTCAGTTTGTAACAAAATAAACAAACTGGATTACCAAATTTAAAATTTTTAATTAAAGAATGTTAAATTTTATTAAAAATTATACCTTTACACTAATTGATGTTGTTAACTTTTTTTATCAATATACTGTTAATATTAATGGGTCTTGCAATTATTATAGTATCTTCGAATTTCACATCATAAAGATTTTCTAATGCATGTTGTACAATAGCAGATTTATCTGAATTGGTTTAGATGTATTGACCTTATATGTTCTGTCAATCTAGTAGAAACAGTTCTACCTCAAAACAGTTTAGTTTAGGGCCTCATTCATTTTAAATCCGGCCCTGCTCATAATACCTATTTATACATACTGCCCAAATATACCTATACCTATATAGCATTAATTAAAAAAATATGATTCCTACAAATAGAAATAATATTTTGCAAAATATGAAAGATTAATGTGTGCGTTTGTAAATTACCTACGATTTATAATCTAGCATGTAATTTATCTAGCTCGTTTTCAATTCTATAGGTAGAGAAGTTGATTGCTGAAACCAACAGTTATATGGAATCATTTATTTACATTAGATGAAATCTCTAACAATAAGAAAATCTAAAATTCGTCCATTTTGTAATCATATTTCTCCCATTATACTTACTATACTGTAAAATTATAACAACATATCCATACATTATATTAAAATATGCTTTTAGCGAAATTGAAATTAAATTCAACAATAGAAACAAATTTATAAAAAATTAATTTATATTAATTACTACTTAAAGTTCCCGGAATTGTTCGAATGATTTAATATATGTCTCTTTGGATGGAGTTAACAAGAGGAAAAAAAATCTTATTATTGATTTTACGATATTTAGAGACATTCTGTACATTTAATCTTAAATTTTCTGATGATAAACTTGTTTATTCAACGAGCAGAATTTTTTTTTATAAAAAATAACTTTTTGTCGTAAAATCAATAATAATAATTTTTTTTCCTGTTAACTCCATCCGGGGACACACTGTAGAATAGCTTGTTTCTGTTTGTATTTAGTGTTCAAATTATTCATTTGATTTGTTTGATATGTTTCACAGATTTTGCTTTACAGTACTCATAGAAATAGGTTTAGTTCACTCACCAATTTTGATTTCATATAGATATTTTTTGAAAAGCAAGACCTATAAATCATATCCAGTCGATATCTTTGACCTCAGGCAACACATACAAAATAAAATATCATAAAAATTCTGCAAACATTATAATTTTAAACAGTATTTTAATAGTAGATATCTCGTAGGCATTATTTTTTAAAAAGCAAATTTTATCTTATCTTAAACTCCGCATAAAGTTATGTAACTTTCAGTATCAATCACTGAAATATAGTAATAACTGGAATGTGCACTGCCTATGTGTTCTAGTAGCGCCAATGCGAGCCGAGAGAGATAGGAGATACGGGGATCTCTATCACTGTCTTACACTTCTAAGCATTTGAAATTCAAATGCGATTTCTTGTTACATATTAAATTGTAGCTAAATGCATCGGCTAAACGATACGTAATGAGATTTTATTGGGGAATTCCTCTATAAAAGGTATTTTTATCATTTTTGATATATTAATTTGACATTTTTTCAATATAGCAGTGAGATTCTTTTTTTTCATAGCTATCTAAGTTATCATGTAGTAGCAATGCTACGCCAATAGAAACTTTTGAACGGACTATACGACAAAGACGCGAATCCCCGTACATCGCTATCTCTCTCGGCTCGCATTTGAGCGACCAGTGCGCGTTCCAGTTATTACTATATTTCAGTGGTATCAATAAATAATATTTCGGAGCAAGCACAAAATTAAATTATTATTTCAAAAACGAGTTATTGGTATTTAACAGTTACGTGAATTTTATATTTTTTATCAATATTATATTCGAGTTCTATGCATGCAAAAGACTTCATTTGATAATCTAGTTGTAGGTAGATGTAAATAAAGTTATTTTGCTGCAATGTATAAAACAACAATTTTATTGCAACGTGTGTTTCATTTAAGAATGTAAAGAATTTGATATGCATAAAAATTAATATTTAAAAAGAATGTGAAAAATTTATAAGAGTTAATACGTATTTAACATAAGATGAATTATTACTAAACATTTAAAATTAAAACAAACTAAAAGTAATTATTAAAATTTTACAAATTTCAATTTATAAATGTGTATAATATTTTATCCATAATATCATGTACATTCCGATATTGAAAAAGTGCAAATTATATGAATTTTAAATATTTTAAAAATGATTTGTACTCGTATCAATGGAAATTTGGACAAATAGAATTTGAGAAATTTTTCTATATTCGATTAAAAAAATTTAATTATTTTTAGATTTTTTTCAATAACATTATCAAATTACTACTGTTTCAAATTAAAATTTAAAGAAAAAATATTTAATAATCGGGATTGAATTTGTAGTCGGTTCTTGATGAAACATTTTTTAAATTATAACAAAAATAAAAATAATAAAACCACTAACCACTAGTACTTAATTGTTTCACTATTATATAAAAAATATTTAACAATTTTCAATTTATTTTTACAAAAATATTTTTTTTGTTATCAGGACATTTCATTAACATACATAACATAATGGCTAGTTTTAAATAAAACGAGTAAATAAAGAAAGAATAAGATTTTAGTAAAAACTTACAAAGTTTTTTTTACTGCAGACAATTTCAACAAATTAGGATAGTTACGGAATGTTATGAGAACTACATCTGTTACTACTAAATGTTTTTGGTCGGGTACAACAAAACTTGATGTACTGTATAAATGTCTGTAGTACTGCTAAAGAAGCCAATATTATACTTCAATAAACACGTGCAAAAAACGTTAGAAGTTGCTACACGTATACGTTACACATTCCTATACTCCAAAAAAATCTCATTTACAAAATTAGTTTTACGTTTTATCTACTAACTGTTAAAAATACACTAAAAACTTGTTAAAAAACATTAGTAATCTCAATTTTTGGCTGATATAACAGCAAAAATAACTGAACAAAACAACAATTGTGCATTTGTGTTAAAGTTAGGAAGTAGTTTGGTTTAAAACATAACACTAATTTCATGATAAGTAAAGTAGTCTGAATGGGCTTTAATTTAACACTAGAACGACAAGTGTTGAATGTCATATTCATTATTATATTTCGGTATACATCAATTACATCATTAAAATTAAAGTTGTTAAATGAGAAATAAAAAAAGATGCATAATCACTTTTACATTTTATTAAAAGTTATCGCACTATAGTTATCATACTATAAAAATATAATATAAAGTGAAAGATTTGGATATTACATTCAATAATTCATATTTTCGATTTATAAATATAATAAAATTAAAAAAAAATATTTTCAAAACATAATGTTAAATATAAGAAGCTTATAAATAATGAATTCCAAATATTACATTTAAGACATTTCAACAACCAGCATTTTATCTCATTCTTGATTTGTAAAAACTAATTCTATAAAAGAATAATTACAAAAGTATATGATAAAAAAGCTAAAAAATTTTTTTCCCAAAATATTAAGCATCGGTTATAAATTTGCGTAATTTTCCAAGAATTTAATACTGTCGAAAACTAATAACTTTGCTGTATAGATTTTCATATTAACATTTTCTATAAATTCAAATCACAAAAGCTATCTATATAAGCTATTCAAGTCCGTTATAACATTTTTGCTGTATAAAGTAGCTAAAATGATCCCATTTGAAAATATATATACCTATACATATATCTAGATAAGAAAAATGCGCCCAATACAATGAACACTCAATATTTATAGAGAAAACATTTGGAAAACTGTGACCAGAAAATCCATTAAATATCCCTCTCTTTATTTTCAATTTTACATTCAATTTTATTGTCCTTTGTTCGTCATACGATTTGTGAATATATATAGACCATTGTCATCTGAACATATGAGTTCGCAAGGGAATATTTTAAAAAATATTGACGTTTTGATTCAAGCACTTATTGTCCTAGCTCTGTGCAACAACTAAATGGCGTTTAATTACAATTTAATTACATGCAAATTAATCAATTATTAAAATTTAATTAGCTGCGGTAATTTATATTTATAACATGTTAATTGTCTCGTTCATATGTTAGAATAATTAAAAATTAGTAAAAAAACAAATATATTATTTATCAGATATTTCAAATACAATTTTGCATTATACATCAGGTCAACAACAAATGAGGAGCAGACTTTCAAAATGCGTTTTGTCCAAATTCCATAATTTTCAGAAAGAGGCAAAACGTTTTTGACTAAATCTGAAAGTACATTAGATGCCCATTGGACAAAACGCGTTTTGAATGTCCAAGTAACTTTCAATATTTATTTCAGACGGGACAATATGCGTTTTAAATGTCGAATTTGTCTTAAAAGATGCGTGTTTGCACATAGAACGTAATACCATCACTAACTAAAAAATTTACATTTTGGACAAAATGCATTTTGAAAGTCTGCTCCTCAAATATACATGTTGTTGTTATGTTATGCACATTCGTTAACTTGCAGAAAACAGTTGACAATCTAGTTGCATAGCTAACTCTTTGATTAAATTAATAATGTTTTATGCAACCGATCGTTAAAGTTTGAGATTGGAAATGCTTTTTAACAAACACGCTAAATAAAAAAGAAAATTTGCTTTGCATGAAGTGTTCGCTGGCATATGTATAATCAGTACTGGAATTCCGTAACTCTTAGTTTGAAATTAGAAAAAAATTGTCGAATCACAAACACAGATAAAACAAAAACGGACCAAGCCTGAAATTGTCAAAACGCATAGTTAATAATAATAAAAAACAACGAACCTGACAGGAGATTTAATTACAATAAGATTAAAGTGTCAAATTGTCGATGTACTACTTCATCTCCGATTTCGATAAAACTTTGTCTAAATATTCCTCTAACAATAACAATAACGGGAAAATAATAATAAGTGGCGGTCAGATTAGGTTAGATTAGGTACTAGGTTTGGTTTGATTAGGTTAGTTTAGGTTAGATTATTCAATAACTACTATCTAATATTGAGTTCTATGTAAAATTACATGATAATCCAGGGCATCTTTTTTAACCATAACTTTTACTGTAAAATTACAGAAAAACTTTTTACAGTGTACTGTATTTTGTATAACTACGTTATTTTCATAGATTAACTATATCGCTTACGCTATAACAAGGTAACTAATAAAGTATCAACTAATAAAACTATTCTATAATTTAAGTACCGTAGATCAGTATTTCATGAAATAACTAGTTATGTTAATAATATTCTAAAGTTGAGACATTTTCTCAAAACTAGTTATTTTACGAAATTCCAGTACTATACGCGCTTTAACGATATCATATAAACATCAAAGTAATATTTAAAAATGTAGTATTTGATTAAATTTAAAAAAAAAATGCAAGTTTTGGATATGTTGCGAATAAATATTATAAAAAAATTATTCAAAGCATGTGGTTTTTAAATTTATTACAAAACGAGTTTCATTTAGTACTAGTATGAAAAGTTTTCATCATTTATTTATTTTTTTCTTTCAATTTTTATTAACATTCATGTCGAATTACATGCGGATAATTAGCCCATTCGAACTAACTTGTCAGGTTTCGCGTAATGAATAATGTATTTTAGTTCTAACATTTTTATTCTATTTTATACTGTGAACAATTACAATAACAACAAAAAAAAGCAGGCACGCATGCGATCTATCGATTTATTTTGCATATTTCGTGCTGGTTGACTTTTAAGCTATGTCGATTTTCTCTCTCTCTCTCTCTCGCTCTCTCTTTACGTTTAAATGCTATGCGGTGTGCGATATTGACCGAGTAAAAAAAAACCTTTAATATTATTTGCTTGAGTATTTATGGTAAGAAATTAGTTTTGTGACATCTGTCACTTGCAGAACGTGTAGAATAAAATAATTATTTTAGTTGCATTAGAAGCAGGACTGACAACAACAAAAAATACGGTTCGTTTTCGTACGAAACAAAACCGAAAAATATCATTTCCGTTCTTGTCAATTATATATTTCCGAAACCGATTTGAATAATACTATTAGCAATTAAAAACCTTACACATACATACATACATACACAATCACGCCATGTACCCAAAAGGGTGTGGCACAAACTCTTTTCATCATCTCGAAATCAGTCGCCTCCAAACATTCCTATCCAAACAAGCAACTTTTGCTTCATCCACATTCATAATTCCTCTCTCATACATGCTCTTTTATTCCTACTACTTGGAAACTTTCGCTCACGCAAAACACTCTCAATCATACCACTCCAACTACTCATCGGACGTCCACGCAAACGTATACCATCAAAATCACTCAAATAAATCTTTTTAACCAAACGTTCATTAGACATTCGCTCAACATGTCCGAACCATCTTAACTGACTAATACCAACTTTTGCTACAACATTTTTTTCAATTTCACACTCTTCATACACTAATCTATTTCGTACCCGATCTCTCCTATTTTTTTTTTAAACCTTATATAACTGTATATTAAGAGACAATGATAAGAATGAATAAATATCAATTATTAAAATTAAAAATTAAATTACAAGTCTGTCGTCTGGGATTAATGAGTAAAAATTGTCAACTCCATCGTCTGTTACCGTTAGTCCAGCAGGTAGAGCGGCCAGCCGGAAACTGGAAGGTTCTGGATTCGTTTTCCAAATGATTTTTTAATTTAATATTTTCAATTTCAATTAATAATATTTATTCATTTATATATATATATATATATATATATATATATATATATATATATATACATATACATATATATACAAGGTGATTTATTAATAATTGGAAATATTTTAACTGGAGTATCCTGGGCTCAGAATATGAAGATTTAACTCAAATCACTTAGATAAAATGTGGTTCCTTACTGAGCTACAAGGTGTTTTATTTAAAAATTTAAAAACGAATTTTGCCCAGTACTTTGAAACTATTTGACGTATCCTTATCATACTTGGCAGGAAATCCTTATCATACTTGGCAGGAAGTGTAGATGCACTATACTAAATTATGTTAAATAAAAGTTTCTAGCTAAAATGACATTTCCGCCAGTGGTGTAGAATTTAGGAAGGGTCAACCTCTCACTTGCCCCTGTTCTACGCCACTGGCAGTAGCCAGAAACTTTTATTTATTATAGTATAGTATGGTGTACGGTACCTACACTTCCTGCAAAGTATGATAAGGATACGTCAAATAGTTTGAAAGTACTGGGCAAAAATCGTTTTTAAATTTATAAATAAAACACCCTGTAGCTCAGTAAGGAGCCACATTTTATCTAAGTGATTTGGGTTAAATCTGCATATTCTGAGCTCAGAATACTAGTTAAAATAGTTCCAATTTTTAATAAATCACCACCCTGTATATATATATATATATATATATATATATATACAGGATGTTCGTTTGCCAGGTTGATTAAGGAAATAAGGTAATAACATGGAATACCGATAATATGCTGAATACTTCTTTCTGAAGTAAAATTCGGAGAAATACTTAGAATAGTTTTCGATAGGGAATAAAAAGTTCTATAATTTGGTGTTAGTTTTAATTTGCTAGCATGCGCCGTTTGAGCGCTAGAAATTTTTTTAAATGTTTTTTAGAATTTTCAATAATTTTTCCTGCTAAATCTACATGAGTTAGAGAAAAAAGTTACTTAGCTATTATGTAGCTAATTTTTTTCTTTATTTTACTGAATTTTTTCAGATTCTTTTTGGGCAAATTTTAAAAAAAGTTATAATTTGAATTGGAGACTCCAACGCTTAGTCAAGAAACAAAATATAATAGAACATAAAAACAAGTTACTAGGTAACAAATAAGTAACTAGTTACTTATAGACCGAGAGCCCGTGACTGCCAGACCTTCCTTATTTTATAAAAGCTGAAAGTTTCTCAGCGCATGCTCCCAACACAGGTAGGAACGATAAGCTACTTACGAAGTTTGGATCATCGTGGCTTTGGCAGGTAACAGGTTGCAAAAGTGTATAAAATGCCAACTTAAATTTGTCAAATAATAAAGCGTAATTTTCATATATTTTCTTCAGAATAATATTAGAAATTACGTCATCCATTGCCAGACACTTAATATCGCGGCAACCCCTTGCCAGACACCCTTAAACTACAATTTTATTGAAAATTTTAAAAAACGTTTTAGAATTTTCAATAATTTTTCTTGCCAAACCAGAATGAGGTAGAGAAAAAAGTTACTTAGCTATTATGTAGATAAATTTTTTATATATTTTACTGAATTTTTTCAGATTTTTTTGAGCAAATTTTGAAAAAATCTTATTTTGAAAAAATCGCAAGGGTACCTGCCCTCTTGATAAATTTTAAAAAATTTAGTTTTTTATTTTTTTCTACTAAACAATGCATCCTAGAATAATGGTTTCTTCACTCAATTATCGTATTCATTATTCCGCATTTTTCCATAACATGCTTATTTTCCTACAGCTCATAGTTTTTGAGAAAAAAAATAAAAACCAAAAAATCAAAAAAAAAATTCTAGTGCCCAAACGGCACATGCTAGCAAATTAAAACTAAAACCAAATTATAGAACTTTTTATTGTCTATCAAAAAGTATTCTAAGTATTTCTCCGAATTTAACTCGAGAAAGGAATATATTGCAAAAATTTAAGTTGGCATTTTATACACCTTTGCAACCTGTTACCTGCCAAAGCCACGATGATCCAAACTTCGTAAGTAGCTTATCGTTCCTACCTGTGTTGGGAGCATGCGCTGAGAAACTTTCAGCTTTTATAAAATAAGGAAGGTCTGGCAGTCACGGGCTCTCGGTCTATTATTTCTTACCAAGTAACGTGTTTCTATAAATATTTTAATTGTATTGAAAGTGTTTTCATTTGTATTTATTAATTAACAAAATAAACACTATGATATATTAAAAATAATATTAGAAAGTTACTTCAATTTATAATAAAATATAATCATATTTGTTAGCAATAATAATAATAACAAATTTTAAGTTAGCTAAACATTAATTAAAATTGAAATGTTTTTTTTTTTGTAATTATCTTGTATTCTTGTTAATATTAATTATATATAATAAATATTAAATTAAATATATTAAATATATATAATATTAATTAAATTTTTAAAAAGATACACTTTCTATATCTAAAACCTCATATTTCTATAAAACACGGTAGGAAGACATTTTTTCCACTCCGTTTTTTGCACTCCATTTCTTCCACCGTACTTTTCTTCCGTCAATACTTTTTTCCACCAAATTCTTCGGTTTGGTTAAGTTAGGTGAAAAAGTGAAAAAAAAAATTGGTGGAAAAAATATATAATGAGAAAAAAATTGGTGGAAAAAATATATAATGAGAAAAGAATTGGTGGAAAAAATATATAATGAGAAAAAAATTGGTGGAAAAAGGACTTGGTTGAAAAAATGTCTATCGGAAAAAAGAATAGGTGGAAGAAAAGAATTGGTGGAAACAATGGAGTGGAAAAAACACTGAACTTGATAATATTTATTGTTCCATGTGTTGTAGGAAAAAAAACCAGAAAATTGTTTAATTTTCTGTACGCAAATGTCATATGTATGGTAATATTCTAAAATAAATATAAAGAACAAAAGAAAACAGAAAATTTTAGCTAGTTTATACACAGTTGTTTTTCACAGTTTGCACAGTATTTATAAAACTTGAAAATAACGATGACTATACATATAAGAAACTATTGTTTTTCACTGACACAAAAAGTGTAACAACAAAAAAAAAAGAGGTAAATTATTTTGTTTAACTACGAACTTTAAAATTAGATATCTTCTAGGAAAATTTAATTAGTAATAAAACATAGATTGCAAAAAATTAACAAGCTAGCTTTATTTTGTTTAAAATTATATATAATTATTCTAGAAATTCTAATTATAAAATTTTGTATTTTAGTAAAAGCTAAATTATAAAAAAAAACTTGCATTATAATTTGAAATGTATAATATAAAAGTATTTTACTAATTAAATTTTAACAAAGTAAAATATATAATTTTCAAATTTTACATTAATAAATTAACAATTATTTAGAAAATTGGTTTCATAAAAAATTCAAAAATCAATGTCATTAAGTCTTAATATATTTATATTACCCATATAAAAAAGTACAATAAGTAGTGAATAAACCATCTTAAAATATAAATTAAATTTTCGGAGTTCAAAAACCATTTTCAGAGAGTAAAAACATTCAAATTCGTTTAAGACTGAAGAAATTACACGGAAATAGAAAAAAAAATATTTTTAAACATTTTATTTTACCAACTAAAAACTTAAAAAATGTCAAGTTTTTGTACTGATTTCCACTCCTTAAAACCGTTATATTACATACATACACAATCACACCATGTACTAAAAACTGTGTGGCACAAACTCTTTCCATTTTTCCGCAAGCAACAATAGCTTTAACCACTTTCATAATGATACTCTGTTATACATGCTCTTCTATTCCTACCATTTGGAAACTTTCGTTCACGCAAGCCACATTCTCAATCATATCAACTCATCTACTTATCGAACGTCCACGCAAACGTATACTTTCAATATCATTCACATATAGTTTTTTAACCAAATGTTCATTATTGATTCAGATTATTTTCTAACATGAATTTGTGTATTTGGGTAGTTTGTTGTCTAGAGATGGCCGTTTTGATAGTGAAATTGAAAGGAGAGTTAATTCTGGTTGTAAGGTTTTAGGTGTTTTGAGAACTTTTGCTAGGAATGTACATGTTTTCAAAGAAGCTACCCCGTTTGAGTATATACAATGCAGTTTTGGTGCCTACGTTGTGATGTATGGTAGTGAATATTGGGTTTGGTTGCAAAAGCATAAACGGAAAATGAGATTTTTACGTGGGGTATGTGGTGTAAATAGGAGAGATCGGGTACGAAATACGATTAGTGTATGATGAGTGTGAAATTGAAAAAAAAAAGTTGTAGCAAAAGATGGTTTGGACATCTTGAAGCGAATGTCTAATAAACTTTTGGTTAAAAAGATTTATATGAATGATTTTGATGGTTTACGTTTGCGTGGACGTCCGATGAGTAATTGGAGTGGTATGATTGAGACAGTGACTTGCGTGAGCGGAAGTTTTCAAGTAGTAAAAATAGAAGAGCATGTATGAGAAAAATTATGAATGTTGATGAAGCGAAAGTTGCTTGTTTGGATAGGAGACTGATTTCGGAATAATAAAAAGAGTTTGTGCCCCACCCTTTTAGGTACATGGCGTGAATGTGTATGTATGTATGAACGTATTTATATTTGTAGTTGATCTTATGTAGTATGTAAAGTCAATAGCCCATATTCATAGCCCCTTTTAAAGTAATTTCAGATAAAAGTGCGTATTTATTTTTAAAATATTAGAACAGTTTTTAGTATTATTTATATTTTAAAATGTTAAGTATAATAAAAAGAATTTAATTCATAAAACTAATTTACTTTTGTTACATAATAAAAACAAAAAATTAATTTTAAAATCTTGATTGCTTTTAACTTTAAAAGAAGCTATGAATACGAGCCAATGTCGCAATGCAGATAATAAAAACATAATATTATTAATATTTTCTTAAATATTGTCATCTTCAAAAATTCTTAATCTTAAAATTATAGGATTGATGCATAATTATCAGGCGTTTTTTAAATAATATTTATTATAAAACAAGAAACATAAAAATTCGACAATGACATTTTTAAATAATTATTTCGGAGCGTAGTCACCATCTTCTTCAATAACTGCTTCCCATTTGCATGGGACATGGTCGATTCCACGGGCAGAAAAACCACGGTTCTTGGAGTAAATAAAACCGTAATTTTTATTAACAAATAACCCGCCTACAAAAAAGCCTAAAATTATGCACAAACCTAATAAATAATAAAATAATAAACAAATTATCAAATACCCAATTTTCTGTTTTTGTTTTTCTAAATTAATTAAAACATACACTAATCAACATTAATTAATTTATACATTCATTACAAGTAACATTAAACACATGCACACACACACACACACACACACACACATACCCATAACTTATATAATAAAATGCTACGTAAAAGCTACACTTTAATTCTAGTAATATTTATCCGGAAGTTAAAAACACTTTCTCAGCTGGACGACGGACATCATGGAGGGTCCGTAAACATCCATTTATTATGTTGTTTTCGAAAACTGTTATTGATTTTTTGTTTTATTTATTTATCATGTTGAAAAATATATTTGTGGAAATATATCTACTATTAAATATTAATAATTTAATTATTTATATTTGTAGTTCTATAAATATAAAAACAGGAATTTCAATATTTATATTTTAAAATTGTAAATTAAATTTATTGATATATATCTGTTACTTGTAATTTAAATAAATTGATATAAACATATATAAACTGATTGATTTTGTATAATAATTATTCAAATAATATTAATTAATATTTGCATTTGCTATTTGGATGGTAAATAAATAATACAGTGTTTTTTTTTATAAATATGTTACAGAGTTAATTATTGAAATATTTAAATTAATTTTTGAATCATAATTTTATTACATTTAAGACCGTTTGTGCAAAAATTTGTTAAATTTATTCATTTCTATTATTCTTATATTAGCTAATCAATCAATCTAATAAATAATTTTTGTTGTATTAAGCCCGTGAGACACGATGCATTAAAATGCAGAAAATGAACGCGTTAGTTGCACAGTAGTAGAACCTATGTTCATATGACATTTTTCACTCCAAATGACCTCTCTAACAAATTGTTAAAGTTGTAATATATAATATATATATATATATATATATATATATATATATATATATATATATATAATACATAAATCAGGTTAGTTGATAGATATATCATTTAAATACAGTTAATACTCAAATATAATCATAAAGGAATAATCTGAAAATGAAAAATTCATATCGCCTCGACCTGGGATCGAACCAGGGTCCTTCCACTTGCCGGGCGGAAGCTCTACCACTGAGCTACCGAGGACACTACAGATCAAGCGAATGACTATGATAAAATTATGAAAAGAATGTGTACTGAAAATGATTAGGTTTCATTCGCTTGATCTGTAATGTCCTCGGTAGCTCAGTGGTAGAGCTTCCGCCCGGCAAGTGGAAGGACCCTGGTTCAATCCCAGATTGAGGCGATATGAATTTTTCATTTTCAGATTATTCCTTTATGATTATATTTGAGTATATATATATATATATTCTTATTAGACTTAATTGTTTTTTAGATATTGTATTTAAAAAATAATATATATATATATATATATATATATATATATATATATATTATTAGCTAATCAATCAATTAAAATAAATTAAATTTACAAAACTGTAATTCAGTTATTTTTTATCAATATTTAAAGTTACAGTCAATAAATTTAAGATAAACTATTATTATTTAAAGAACATCTAAAATGATACATTATAACATAGTAAAATACATTTCAGAACGCATTATATTAAAATAAAACGGTTTTAAGATATAGCTCTGTATTAATTTTTATTTATAATCGACGTTTTGATGTACTCTACGTACATCATCATCAGGAAAAATTATACAAATGACGTATACACTAAATATAAACAGAATATAGAAACAAGTTACTAGGTAACAAAATAAATAACTAGATTATAAAACTTGTTTCTATGATAAAAATTAAAACTTGAGTATCTTTACTTCATTTATTAATTTTAAATAAAATGTACATTTCGACCACCCTGTGTCATCTTCAGTTACGAGTCGTAACTGAAGATGACCCACAGTGTGATCGAAATATACATTTTATTTAAAATAAATAAATGAAGTAAAGATACTCAAGTTTTAATTTTATTTGAACTACTTCATGTACTCAACAAAAAACAATAATTGTTTCTATGTTCAATTTATTTATTGTAATGTCATTTGCATACTTTTTTCGGATGATAATGTACGTAGAGTACATCAAAACGTCAATTATTATTCAAAATTAATATAGAACTACAACCTAAAGGTGTTTTATTTTGAGACATCATGTTTGAACAAACATATACATATTTAAAAAAAACATAATTCTCTTTAAATCCAAAAGTTTCTATGTTCAATTTATTTATTGTAATGTCATTTGCATACTTTTTTCTGATGATAATGTACGTAGTGTACGTAGAAACGTCAATTATTATTAAAAATTAATTTAGAAATATATCCTAAAAGTGTTTTATTTTGAGACATCATGTTTGAACAAACATATATTTAAAAAAAAAGGATGAGGCTATTTATACATACGGTATGTACAAATTGGATATTTATACATACTAAAAAAAAAAACCTAACCTACCCTAAATAGCCAATTACGTAAAAATACTGTATGTATAAACAGCAAATTGCTTATACATACCGTATGTAGAAATAGCCACTTTCAAAAAAAAACATAATTTCCTTTAAATCCAAAAATATTCGCTTAATCTGTTTAAACATTTCACGTCATGTAAAAAAATAATTAAATATTTCTATTTTAAAAACAATTAAATCCAGCAGCAGTAGACAGGCAGGCATTTGACATTTCAAAAATAACGCGTATCTGCCACAATTTAAAAGGTGCGTAAAAGTCAGGTTGGCTTTGCAATCATCGTGGGGACCGGTTATTAGAATAAAATTTACATACCGTTTCGGGCTGAGGCTCAGTCCTGCTACACTGCTGCTGACGTATTCCTGCAACGAACTGAAGAAACTCATGATCGGAGGGCGCGCGGGACGACTGAAGCTGTCACTGCAAAATAAAATAATTGTCGTTAAATTTAATCTGTCTTTCGGAATCCTAGTACTGTTTGAGTGCACACACACACACAAACTCCCAACCAGATACAATAGAATTATATTGTTCTTTCCTGTAATTTACGTCTTTGTTCTGTAATTTGCGTTGTGCCTGAAACTATTGTTTCAGTTTCAGAGAAATACTTTCATATTATCATCGTACTTTGCACAACTATTGTGATGTTTGTATTTTAATTCCTTTTGTGAAACTTTTGAGATTGTTATAATTTATATGTATGTAATTTAAATTTATATAAATAGTATATTCAATTGTAAAAGATTTTATAATTTAATGTAATTCAAAAAAAAAACAGATAACCATGTTACGAAATATATTGACTGGTAAGACTCCCCAAATTATTTTTGAAAAAATTGTTTGAAATAAATGTTGTAGAACATAAAATTATGCATTTAAATCAATAAACAACAATCTAAAAAAAATTATGTAACTCAACTGCTGTAATTTTAATATAATTGTTTAAAAATACATAATATCAGAACTATTACAAACATTATGTAATATGATCAGTGGCGTAGCCAGAGAGGTGTTAGGGGGGTTAAAACTCCCTCCCCCCCCCCAAGCACCTGAACTACCAAAAACATACGTATGTGAAATATGAAATATGTTATTTTACTTTCATTTTTATAAAAATAATTTTTATTGCTCTTTATTTTTTATACAAATTATAGTATTATCTTTATTGATTAATATTATATCATTTCTTTAGTAAACCCCCCTCCATGACAAGTTTCTGGCTACGCCACTGAATATGATATTATCAACGAGATGGAAAAGTACATATATATATATATATATATATATAGTTATTTGAATAATTACACATCGAATTTAATTAGAAAATTAAATTAAAAATTGTCAACTGCCTCGTCTGGGACTCGAACCCAGGACATATAGGTCGCTAGCCTAATGCTCTCCCAACTGAGCTAACGAGTCAAGACGAGAAGGCAACAACTTTTAATCAATGTAAGATATGTCCTGGGTTCGAGTCCCAGACGAGGCAGTTGACAATTTTTAATTTAATTTTCTAATTAAATTCGATGTGTAATTATTCAAATAACTATTTATACTAATACTCTGCCGACAGGTGATTAATATTCTAACTAAACTAATATATATATATATATATATATATATATATATATATATATACATATAATATGTAACATTACAGTTTTATTTTAGTAAATTTACTGTCAGGAATCCATAAATAGGTAAAATTTGTTTAGTTCTGTAATATTATTGTTGGTATAATTACATACATTTCTAAATTTATTATAAAATTTATTATAAAATTATTACAGATATTAATATGCAAGTTGTAATTTTACATAATTTAATAAGTTATACCAACAATATGTAATTCTACATTAAGTATGTGATGTAATTTGCAGAAAGTAATCAATTTTACATACTTATTAGGTCATTTTTACTTATTTTATGTAATTATTATAAATTATGTAATAATCACAAAATTTTAAGATAGAAATACAGTATATTTATAGTAAAAAAAATTTTCCATTATGTTTCTGTAATTTCTCTATTTCTTTTTACAATAAAGATTTATTTAACATGCTTAAAATAACTTATTGGCCATTATCATTAAGTTAACTGGTCGTATATCAGAGAGATTTTCATTTAGTATAGAATGGCAATATATGATTTAAACCTCATTCAAACTATGTTGTTTATCACGGTTTTTGTTTTATGTTTTAGCGCAGTGCTAATGGTTCTGAAACAAAATAAAACTAAGCTTAGCGAGACACATGTGGTTTGATTCACAAAATGTAAAACAAAACTGAGATAAACAAGTTAGTGTAAATTGAGATTTTATTTAGTATATCGTGTATTACGAGCTGAAAGTGATGCTATTTGTGTTTGAATATACACAAGTATGCGAACGCTGTAAACGTGTGAAAGCACAAACGCCAACAACTTTTAGCCTAAAAAAAAACACATATGCTATTTTTTCACATCTATTTGTAAATTAGCAAAAATAAAATAAAAACATTTAACATTTCTTTATTTTATCGATTTTAATTATCTGTTCCTGTATGCTAGTTAGCCATACTAAACCGTTTTCAAGCTATTCACATTTCTTACACACCTCGACATTCATAATGCTGACTTATCGCTTGACAATCGGGCAAAAAAAACCTCAACTTTGTCAGTTGATAGTTAGTGTAACAGTCTTGTTTTGTATTCTGTATCGCGGACCTTGCACATATCAATCAGGAATGACAGTCTGAGTGAAAAATCAGACTGTAATTCCTGACTTCAATCACGAAGACCCTATACTTTTATCAGTCAAACTGACACTCTTAGATCAACTGAGACAAACTGAGATCTCAGCAACCAATACTTTAGATGACTATAAAAATTACTACCGTATGGACGAAAATCTTTTTAAACATGTTGATCACCATTTGACACCATATTTATCCAGAATAAATACAATTACGAGTTCGTGAGAGAAATTAGCGGTTACTTTAAGATTCCTTGCGACTGGAAGAAGCATTCAGACTGTCAGTCTCCCCTCCTCCACTATTCGTGATTGAAGCTCGAATTTGAAAATATTTGAAAATCCGTCAATCCATTCATCAGTCTTAACCTTACAACTTTAATCAGAATGCCAATCTTCGGTCTGAATGTTATTTTGAATAATCGTGTAGGGCCCGTTTATCATTTCTGCTAGATCATTATGTTACATACTAATTGAAATCACTCGTAATGTATTAATATATGTAAAAATTTGTAAAAGTAATTTGGAATAGCTTTGCTAAATAAAGTTTTTTATCAATTATCAGTTCTTTATCATTCACATTTATCACTTAGGAAATACAAATAATAATGGTTATAGGTAACTGATCCGGCTTGCTCAGATGTGTACCCGGCTTAACTATTATAAAAAAAGGCTTACTTACTTGATATTCATTTTGTTCCGAAACATTATAAATTCCCTTTGTGTCTGATATGAAACAAAGAAACAAGTACCATAGCAAACTTTTTTTAAAAGTTTTTCAAAGCCTCTTTCAAATATTTTTAACATTTACTAGACGCAGCTCTATCGAGAATAAAAGTTTAGGTTTCGTAGAAACAAAAATTTTACACTTGCAAATTTAAATTCTACTAGTACGCTGTAGATTTCATCATCTAACAAATTGTTAACAACATTTTTAATAACGCAACAAAAAAACATTTATACGAGTTTTGTTTATAAAGTTTAAAATAGTAAGAAAACTAACGGTTAAGATTTCTATCCACAATCATGGAAGAAACTATTCTCCAGGGACGAAAAACAACAGAAAGATAGAAAATATAAAGCAGATTTTCTCTGGAAGAAAAATTTTGATTCAACGTACTAAGGTTTATTTTTATAAGCAGATAGAAACAAAACATATTGTTGGAAACTCAAAAAAAAAATTAACCAAAAGAACACTGGCCAGTTACGCAGGGGGGCCCAAGGATTTTATCTTGGAGAAGCAAAAAAAAAAGCAAATACTAACCAGATTTCCACATTATCTTACATGAATCGAATAATTAATAGTTTAAAATAATGAATGTTGGCTCAATATTTTAGGGTAAATAATTGTAGCGTTAGAAGTGACTGCTGAATATATGACTAAACGAATAAAAATTGTGCTAATTCGGCCCACCCCTTGGTTGCGCCATTGACACTGGCATTACGATAATAATTTTTCAACACAACGAGGTCGCGTGGTTGCAATTATACATTAAAATAACTACGTAAATATATGTTTCAAAGCAAAATTAATAAATAAGAAAATAAATTTCAAAGTTGAATGTCAAATTTGTACTATATATCTTTTGTAATTAATTCTACTGTTTCTTTAATTATATAAAACATAAATGAAAATAATAAATTTAAATAAATAAGTTTTTAGTTAAATGGGTGTTGTTGCACATTTTTTTAAAATTTTAAGTTGAATTTTCAAATTTAATAGTGTATCTGCAAGTATTCAGCTTCTCTGGTGGTAAAAATAAAACAGTGTTGCCTATATCTGTAATGTCAAAATCAAAATCACGTGTTTGAATTTGTACTGGTATATTAAGAAATATTTTATTTGCTGTTATATTTAAATTATTATTATAAATTGATATAAAACAATATTTCACATCCATAATGTTTATCTTAATTTAAATTTCAAAATAACATAGCATATGGCAACACTGCTCGATAAACCAACAGATGATAGTTGCATTGTTCAAAAAACACTAAAACGTCACTGACCGAAATTAAAACGCGTGGCATGCAAAAATCCTTATTTTCCTGTATGTTTTATAAAAATACTGTAATATATTTTAAATAAATAAAATATGTTATGAGATCATTTTTATATAATCTTCCAATATTTCATCTTAAACTAGTACATTTTACTGTGTGCAATGAACTCATTAGAGTAAAATCTCTACTTCATTACAGTTTTCAAACATTTAACAAAAGAAATCTGTTAGTGAATTATTTTACGGTAGATAACAATTTTATGTAATATAATTCAGAGTGGATACTTGGATAGGATTTAATACTTTAACGTCGACATTTAATCATGTGAGTAAATGCAAATTTAATTTTCCTAAGTACCGACAGTATAAATTGTTTTAGATTTATTTTGCAAAAATTAATTAATTGATTACATAAATCTAATTATTATTATTTTTTTAATATTTTATTATAACGATTATTATAAATTTAATATAAATACAGTGGGTGATCGCGTGATCGGTTAACGAACAGTTCGGACTGCGAACAATTCGGACAACAAACATTTCGGTTTACAAACAGAGTCTTAAAACGGATTACGTTTGTAAACCGATCAGCCATTGTAATTATTAATAGACGGAATTTAATTTTTTTATGTTTTTATTATTATCTACAAAGCCAACGTTTCGGTAAACTCTATTGCCTTCATCAGAGCTCTACAAAAATACAAATATAAATATAAAAAGACCGGATTCCTTCTATTAATAATTATATATTAAATGTTAACAGTCGACTATTTTTACAATGGGGAAGTTTAGCGTGATTGAAGTTGCGTGCAAAAGTATTTTTTCTCAAATATATATATATATATATATATATATATATATATATATATATATATATATACATAAAATAATAACAGAAACTCTCATTAAAATTTCTAATAATTGTTTCATTTATTTGTTATTAACAATTTTTGTAAGGACATTACTGACGTCACAAGCCTAGTGTGCGCAAGCGCAGAAGAGTTGGTGAGATATAATTTTGAAAACGTATGTCGTAGTATATTTTTGTTGATTCGATTACACCCAGCCAATAGCTTGTATCGGTAACCATGACAATATATGTGCATCTGATTCAGAAATCGACATAAGTTTTGCGAAAACATTACTGACGTCATCACGACATGTTTTTGCATTTTTTAGGAAATCTGGGCATCTTCGAGAAAAATGATAAATTAAATATTACTTTTTAAGCCATGTCCAACCAAATAAAGAAATAAAAAAAAAACGTTAAACTTCCCCATTTAATATTATAAATTTAAATTTATGACTCTATGTGATAAAGAATACTGAATTTTCAAATGATGTCACATTTGAGACCTAAGTGAAATAGTGACAAATATGTCAGTTTAAAAGTTTTGAGATATATACATACAGAATCACGCCATGTACCCAAAAAATATATGGCATAAATTTTTCTACTAACCCGAAATTAGTTTTCTCCAAGCATTTCTATCTAGACAACCAACTCTAACTTCATCCGCATTCATGATATATATATATATATGTATATATATATATATATATATATATATATATATATATATATATATTTATACATATATATATATATGTCATTTAATGATTAAAATAACTGGTGATAAATAGGCGCTCAATGTTCTCAAATAGGTATAGCTACACTCAATGGCGTAGCCAGGGGGGTGTTAGGAAGGGTTACCAAATAACTTGAACTACCAAAAACATACGTACTTAGGTATGTAAAATATAAAATATGTTATTTTACTTTCATTTTTATAAAAATAATTTTTATTGCTGTTTATTTTTTATACAAATTATAGTATTATCTTTATTGATTAATATTATATCATTTCTTTAGTAATCCTCCCCATGACAAGTTTCTGGCTACGCCATTGGCTACATTGTAAAAAAATCGGTAATTTTACATAAAAACCCGGGGCAACTGATTTACATCAGTTTTATACGTAAATTTACAGACGTCACAGAAATATGTTTACATAATATGAATATTTTATATACTTTATATACTTTTCAGTAAAAAAACATATACAATATGGTAAATTAATTAGTCCATTACATATGCATGTTGTATTTATTAATGAATTAAAACCGAAATAACAATAATATTAACGACTATTTCCATTAAATATAATAGATGAACAATGAAATATTGTTGTATCATTTTGTAACAATTATACAATTATTAATTGAATTAAATTTTATAATTGCGACATGAAATTTACAGATATAATAGGTCTAACAACATAATAATATAAAGTGATGTTAAATAAATTTGGATACAAATTAGAAGGAAAATTTGCCTAACACAAACTTCTAATTTACTTAGAAAACAAGAATATGAATACTAATTAACGAAACTCATTAAAAGTTTCAAGTTCACATATATGTATATACCAATTACGCAATTACGTCGTTTACTTATTCGCGACTAAAACTTTTTCTGAATTTGTATTAAAAAAAAAAAATAATATATTTTTCTACAATGTTTCTCTTTTGTTGTTGTTTGCTATAAAGTAATACAAATTAAGTATTATACTAAAAAATTTGTTAGCTAGATTAAAAATTTTAATAGTATTTTTTTGTATATTGTTTCTGTATCGTAAAATCTGCTAGGTAAAAATACATTATATGAACTTGTATTAAAAAATTTTCATATTAAAAACATATGTTGCTGTACACTTATATATTTTTTGTCTGGTTTTGAAAACTAGAAATTGCAAATTTTAATTTTGAATTATAATATTTTGCTGCACTTCAAAAATATTACTAACTTATTTTAAAATTTAACCATTTTATATATATTTTATATTATATTATATATATATATATATAGATATAGATAGATAGATAGATATATAGATATATATATATATATATATATATATATATATATATATATATATATATATATATATATATATATATATATATAGATGCAAAACTCACTATTCGACAAAAAGTGAAAAATGAGATTTTGCGCGATTTGGACGTAGAATTTTACAAGGAATACGATATTTAGGTTAGTTAGAAAAAAAAACTCAGTATTTAATATGAGAAACACTCTTTAAAGTTTAGTGTTGGATGCAAAACTCACTACTTGCGTTGATAGTTTAGATGCAAAAGTAACTGTTTGCTTTCCACCAATAAAAATTTTATTGATAGAAAGCAAACAGTTACTTTGTATGAATTAATGATGTATAATACCAATGATTCACGATTTTAAATAAGTATTGCCAACTAGTAACAAGATTTTTATCATCAAAATACAATTACACTTAGCTATAACAGTTTTTTGCAAATATCTCAGAACTTAAAATTTACAAATAGTGAGTTTTGCATCTATACGACTCATATTATATATATATATATATATATATATATATATATATATATATATATTTATATATATATATATATATATATATATATATATATATATATATATATATATATATTATATTATATTACATTATATTATATTATATTATATTATATTATATTATATTATATTATATTATATTATATTATTTTATATTCAGGTAAAGTGCCTTTTTGGTCAATAATACAGCATAATGTTCTTGAGAAAAGATGTTCAGAATTTTGCACAGAGCTATAATTTCATATTCTGAACAACTTTTCTCAAGAACATTATGCCGAATTATTGACCAAAAAGGCACTTTACCTGAATATAAAATAGTTTTTTACATTTTTCATGGCCAGCTTAATTTTTTTAAAAAACTGAAGATATGCTTAAAATTGATTTCAGACAAAGCAGGGCGGAATCCTAAAACATGAAAATGAAATTCGTAAATTTTTTACCGATTACACCTATAGTGAACTCAATCCGGGGACACTCTGTATATATTTATATATAACTTCTAGATAAAAAATAAGATAAAAAATACTAGGAAATCATTAAAACTTATACTAATAATAATCTACTTTTTTAATTATACAAATACGAAGAAAATAAATAAATATACTAACATAAGTTTTACTCAACTATTATAATAGGATTTCACTTCTGACATTTAAAGAAATTTTTAAATTACTTTGTAGAATATACTTCAAACATATAAACATTCAAACCTAAAAGAAATGTGTGTAAATATAAATTATATATTTATTATACAAAGAATTATTAACATAGTAAAAATTCTTTTTCAGAACTCATTATATTAGAATAAAACGTCTTTAGGTTTAGTTTTGTAACAATTTATTAATAAATTAACGTTTCGACGAACTGAACGTGCGTCTTTATCAGGAAAATTGGTTTTAAATAAACACATATACTTTCCCTTATACCAACAAAAGTGCTTCGTAGATATTCTTCTTTAGTCCAGTATCTTTTTTTTTAAATCTAGCTTTAATGCTAATTCTCATTAAAATACAATCTCCATTTTGCAGCAAATAAACCAAAATTTGTCACTAAACCACAGTTTGAAATCAGTGTAATACCGGGTCCTTAACTTTGGAGTATTTGTCTAATTGTGTGTTACTTAATTAATTGCACAGTAAAGGGTGTCAACTAAAGGCAGTAGCCGATATCATTGTAAACATGTCTCTGACAAGACGATGCAAGTGACCTAGGGCGGTCGGGTGGTCTCGTTTAGCCGCATTTCACCTAAAATAGGTCAAATGCACGAACCACAGTTTGCCGAAAACCACCAACCTGGCTGGGAAACAGACAGCCCTCGAGGTTACTAATTTAAATTTCGAATTTAAATGGAGAAATACACGATATTTTGTAATTATTTCCTATTTTCGAACGGTGTTTTCGCGTAACAATCGAACTAACGAAATACTCGAATGCATTGCGTTGTTGCAACCGATGTAATTATTTTACAAACATTTGCGGAAAAACAGTTTTCATTATTTCCTGAATTTGAAATTAGCGATTCTCATTAAAAATATCAAATGATTCAAATACCGCATTTTAAATATTGTCGCCATATTAATTACATTGCTTCTAAGCGAACTAAGTTTCTGAATGGGCGTTTTCGAGGTCGCTTTGTATATACAAAGAGTTTGCGGTCATTTTCGTATTCTTTTAAAGCTTGAATTACATTATACTTTTTTCGTCTAGATTCATACTAGATTTTTAGTTCAATTTTCGTTCAAGTTTTGTTCAATTTTTATACTTTTTTCACAATCGGTCGTGTATTGTCGAGTTTCTTCGATTTTTTCCCCGATGTATTGCCAGTACGCCAACTTAAAAATATAAAGTACTTAATTTGACAGATACTGAAAAACACATTTAAACAAAAATGGATACATATAAGGTTGGTACAATTGCGTGCGCATGCGTATAATGTATCTAGTATAAAACTTGAAAACTAGGAAAATAGAGCATGTTGTATATTTCTATACTAGGAAACTTGAAAGAAACTTGGATGCAAAAATCTGATTTACATCATACTAGAATTGACTATCTGTACTTGAACGAAACTTGAACTAGAAACCTAGTATGAATCTAGACAAAAAAAGTATATTGTAATTCAAGCTTAAGGGGCGACATAAACCTCAAAAGTGTCGATAAACCTTAAAACGCTTTAGTAAAAATCGTCTCATAAGCGAGATAATAATTTTTTTAGTTTTTACATTAAACGACTAATTTATTTTAAACTCTATAAAACGAGATATTTTACAATGCAAAATAATTTTATACAAATTTCATAAAAGAAAACTAACTGAAAAACGACATTACAAAGTAAAATCACACAAAAAACGATTTTTAAAATCGCACTATCAGTGCAAAGACTTTTTCCATAGACTGTACGATAATTTCTGATTGATCAACTCCACTTAAAAATTTGAATTTAGTTCACATATTTTCAGTGAGACATTGAAGGTACGTCATCAATTTTTATTACTAAAGGAGTGTCGTCACTCACTGGTAAGCTTACATGAGCTTCTGAACTAGAATGAAATTATTTTGTCGTCATGCCAGCATTCGTACCTAACCTAGTATCAAATGAAATAGAAGTAATTCCCAATGTAAACAAAGCACTTTTGCCAATGGAGGCAAAATAAATATATTTTGTAAATAAAATAATATTTGATATATCTTTACATACTTTACTTAAACTTTATTAAAATAAGATATTTGAAAGTATTTTAGCGACTTCAGCTAATTGCGTGCAGAATAAAAAGAACTGATTTTTGTTCACTAGAAACTTTCATATTGCAAAGTTTTTCCCTTACATTATGAAGTACCATCAAGATTTAACCGATTTTCCTGTAATAAGCAATTTACTAAGAATTTATAAATTTACCTGGAAATTCTATGTATATATACAGGGTGCAAGTTCGTTTACCAGGTTGATATAGGGCAATAACAATAACATAAGATACCGATAATATGCAGAATACTTCTTTCTGAAGTAAAATTCGGAGAAATACTTAGAATACTTTTCGATAGGGCATAAAACGTTCAATAATGTAGTTTTAGTTTTAATTTGCTGGCATGTGCCGTTTGGGCACTAGAATTTTTTTTAAAATGTTTTTTAGAATTTTCAATAATTTTTCCTGCTAAATCAGTATGAGTTAGAAAAAAAGTTACTTAGCTATTATGTAGTTTATTTGTTTTTCTATTTTACTGAATTTTTTCGGATTTTTTTAAACAAATTTTGAAACAAGTTATTTTTTGAAAAAATCAAAATTTGCTCAAAAAAATCTGAAAAAATTCAGTAAAATAGAAAACAAATAAGCTACATAATAGCTAAGTAATTTTTTTAGCTACATAATAGTTAAGTAACTTTTTTCTCTAATTTATACTGATTTAGCAGGAAAAATTATTGAAAATTTTAAAAAACATTTTAAAAACAATTCTAGCGCCCAAACGGGGCACATGCTAGCAAATTAAAACTAAAACCAAATTATATAACTTTTTATTCCCTATTGAAAAGTATTCTAAGTATTTCTCCAAATTTTACTTCAGAAAGAAGTATTCTGCATATTATCAGTATCCCATGTTATTACCCTATATCGACCTGGCGAACGAACACCCTTATATATATATATATATATATATATATATATATATATATATATATATATATATATTGATATATGCAATCCTACAATTGTTAGTAAGATTAAAGGTTAATTGTTATGTATTTTTAACATAATATACTGTTTTTAGATGATTCTCATTCCTTTACCTAAACATTACATTTTATTCTAAAAATATATATATTTATGTTACGTGCCGTATATTTAATAAAATTTCGTGTAGAAAACAGAGATTTAATTATATTCAGCTTACCATCTAAACATACGTGGTTTACATATGTACTAATTAGGAAGATCTTCGTAACGTATATTTGCGCAAAGCAATAAAACAATCTAAACTACACATGTATCTCATTAAACAGTAAGCATTTAATTTGTCTTATGTTACGGTAACTTTACCATGACGACATAGTCGAAATAACAAGTCGTTAATTTTGATTTTACTCTTCTCATCCCCATCGCATTAATTAACAAACTTCTATAATAATTAATATTGTTGGTTAGAAATTTATAATTATTTACCAACCTACACATTGTTTTTATGTTTACCCGTTTTCCGATTTGATAAACTAATATTTACATTAATTAATATCTTAAATATAAGGCATTGCTTTAAATAAAATTTGGCTTCCTTTAACTAAAAATTTATAAATTTTATGATCTAGTTACCTGTGTTTTGTTACCTAGTAACTTGTTTCTATGTTCAGTTTATTTACTGTAAATGTGTGTTATTTGTATAATTTTTCCTGATGAATACGTAAGTTGGATTCGTCGAAACTTCGATTATTAATAAATATCAATACAGAACTACAACCTAAAGCAGTTTTATTATAATTTATAGTGCTTTGTTGGTAACGTTTAATTTCAAATAAAATTTATGGTTTTCATTTTTCTTTAATTTATAAAAAATTAATGAAAAATTGCGTCAAGTATTATCGAATATAATACTAGATTCGGTGACAAACGTTTTTGTTTGTCGTAAAATTAAAAAAAAAATGCCACAAGGTCAAGTATTAATCAAAACGGAATCGACCAGAACAATTTGTCTTAAAAACATAAGTAGTTTTTAACATAGTACAAAATCTTTCAGAACTCATTATATTACAATAAAACTGCTTTATGTTAAAGTTCTGTATTAATATTTATTAAAAATCAACGTCTCGACGAAACTCAACGTCCGTCTTCATCACGATAAATGATACAAATGACATTATAATAAATAACAAAACATAGAAACAAGTTACTAGGTATCAAAAAAGTACTCAGTTAAATAAAATTTGGCTTTCAATAATTACAAATCTATAACATTTTATGATCTAGTTACTTATTTTGTTACCTAGTAACGCGCTTCTATGTTCTGATATTTACTGTAAATGTCATTTGTATCAGTTTTCCTAATAAAGACGAACGTTGAGTTCGTCGAAACATCGATTATAATAAATTTTACTATGATAAATTATCTAGTAAGTAATTTAAATATGTATCATAATTTTGTAATTGCTATTATACATAAATAAATATAAGATATTATCCATATAAATAGATATGATACTATAATCTATAATAATCTATCTCAGACAGTCTAACTTTTTACTATATTACAAAAATTACATATCAAAATTACCAAAATATAATCCGAAACTGTCTTACTTTAGTGAAGCTTTAAGCTTCCAAAATTCGTTGCGTATACGATGGTTTAAAATAGAAGCGATACCCAGAACATTGCATTCACAATCAGTGAAAGCTTGGCTTGAGCTTTTGAAAGCACATCGCGTCTTGGGGTTTTCGGTCTTTATAGTTTAACATCCTGCGGTCTGTCTTTTGGGCGAAGGATATGATTATCATATAATTCATCATACAAATTGAAAGCTTCACAATCTTATCCATCTTTCATGTTAATTTATTATCTAATATTATTATTATTAAAAAAAAATAAAGCTTTTTCTCTGTTAATAAAAAAGATTGTTTTTTTGTTATAGTACAAATATATGTGTGAAATTTTATTTTATTTTCAGAAGCATAATTTCATTTCAAACAAGATAAATTGATTAAAATTACATAAAAGTAATTACTAATAAATATTCCATTTTTATTTAGGTAACAACGATTCTTTCTAACTCCTTCAAATAAAATAATTTACTTCATTAAAGCTTGAGTTCAGAAAAGTTCTTTACTTTGCTAGAATCATTGGTCGATTTTAAAATCAGTTTCAACTAATGCTGGTTTTTAAGATAACGTACATTGTAAAAAAAAGATGTTAGTGTATCTTTATGATGTAAAATTCGAAGATACTGTAATAATTGCAAGACCAATCAATATTAAGAGCAGATTAATAAGAGAAGCAATAGAAATTTATAAAGAAAAAGATAACATAAAATTTGGCTTCCGTTATAATCTTGTTACTTATTTTGTTACCTAGTAACTTGTTTCTATGTTCTGTTATTTACTGTGTAAATGATCATTTCCTGATGAAGACGGATGTTGAGTTTGTCGAAACGTCGATTATTAATAAATATTAATACAGAACTTAAACGTAAAGTCGTCCTATTTTTAATTAAATTTTGTTCAAATCATCAATAAAATAATTTGCTGTAAAACTTAAAAAAAAAGTTATACTCAGTAGACTTTTCTAAAAAAATTTTCACGATTACAATTTTTAATAAACCACAAAAAAATTCAAATTATTTTACTTTATTATAAAAAATACAGTGATATAAATTAAGCGTTAAATTTTTTAGAAAATTCTTAAAATTATTAGACATGTTGTTGGTGTAATATAAAAAAAACCCTTTCTTGCTCATAAATTCTAACAGACTTATTTAATATAATTTAGCAGCATGGAACGTTATTAAACTTTATGATAAAATTAATTTTTATTTAAGCGCTTTTTATACGCTTTATGAAATTTCACAGTGTATAGCTCTATTTATTATAATCGTTTTTTTTTGTACAGATTCTTTGATGTAAATTTTAATTATTATTCAAAATTTTACTAGCATGCATTAATTATAATTTTTTTAAAATGTAATGAAACCAATACTTACATAATCTCTAATGTAATAAATAACGTTAATTTATAGACAAAATATGAACTTATTGAGTGGTATCATCTATTCATTTGGTCTTTCCGACTAGGCTTAATTAATGTATAATTATGTATAAGTTTTCGTACAACATTTACACAACTATTCTTTGCTTCTTCTTAACATCCAGTTCACAAACTTATATACTACAGTCTTCTCTGTATCCTCTTAAGAGGCGATAGAACATCTCAAAATAAATCGATAAACCTTAAAACGTCTTGGTAAAGTTCGTCTCATAAGCGATATAATAATTTTCATCATAGTAAAAAATCTTTCAGAACTCATTATATTAAAATAAAACTGCTTTAAGTTAAAGTAAAAAAAGTTTTTTTTTTTTCGAAGGTCGCCATTTTGTCTCGAATGAATATTTGTGAAAAAAAATAAGTCAAAAATCAGATAATATATCATATTTCAAAGGTGCCTTTTGATTTAGACTGTGGGGTCCCATGAAGAAATTTTTGAATGAAAAAAAAAACCGTATATATAGGGTGTTTTTTTCAGAGATGGAGAACTTTAAATTGAAATAAAACACAGAAAAATGTTTTTAATATCCATGAAATTGGCTTTATTTTAAAGATAATTTTTTGACATTAATGTTTAAATATGATTACATGGCGTAATCTGGAGTTCCAATTTTCACACACCCTTTGTAGTATATCAGGCTGTATTACGGCAATAGCGCGTCGAATGTTGGCTTCCAAGTGCTCAATTGTTTCTGGTTTATCGGTGTAGACATGCGCCTTTGCATATCTCCAAAAAAATAATCTAATGGCGTCAAATCGCACTTCGTAGCCAACATTTGTTACTGCCGTAATACAGCCTGATTTACTGCAAAGAGTGTGTGAAAATTGAACCAGATTACGTCATGTACGCGCCAGCCGCGGTGGCCACATGCCCGAAATCATATTCAAACATTAATGTCAAAAAATTATCTTTAAAATAAAGCCAATTTCATGGATATTAAAAACATTTTTTTGTGTTTTATTTCAATTTAAAGTTCTCCACCTCTAAAAAAAACACCCTTTATAGTCCAAAACATGTACTATCTGATAACAAAAACCACCAAGTTGTATATTTCATACTTTCATTTAAAAAAAAAATACGAATATAGACTTATTTTCAGCTTCATTTACCGAAAAAAAAAACCCTTAAATTAATGCTATTTACTCCTGCCAGTAAGTCACACTAGCTCAGAGTTATAGAATCCAAATAGTCATAATCTGAAATGTTTGATCGACACATCACAAGCAGCCTCCACCAAAATATTCATCTGATACAGAGCATAGGTATACCACACACACACACACACACACACACACACACACACACACACACACACCACACATAGCCATGTTTAATAGTCACAAACAAGCTGGCAAGAGCATCCCTCTACTTTGAGGTTATGATGCTGGCAGGACTTTCATTCAATGATGTTGTTTACTCAGTCGGGGCGCGCAATCGATGAGCCTCAAATTGAGTTAGTTGCCGTTCTGTCTACCAACCCCGGTTCCCGGTACCGTCATTGGACTATCCCCCGACAAAGTATTCCGACATTCAGTATTTCTGGGAGAAAGAGACTCATTCGGTACACAGGGGGGCGAAGGGGGAGGGGGATAAGAGACGAGTAATTTATATAGTAAGCTCGCCATTTAATTAAATGGCTGGCGTACGACGTAAAAGTATGAGGCGAGACGTCTAATTTACTCAAATCAAATCGGATTTCTATCTCGTAGTCTATCCCGGCTACGAGTCTCGTCTTTCGCGACTGAGTTTTAAGGTTAAGTCAATTTTATGTGTCGTACTGATAAATGAAACTTTCAAATTTCACTAATGAACAGAGTTTGAGAAATGTGTAAATAAGTCTATGTAATAAAATGTGTTGCCTGGTTATTTCGATTATTTTGTATGCTAGAAACGTTCTTTTTTTACCTACCATCATATCACATATGATAAGGGAGATACTGTAATCATACAGATAAGCACGAATTAAGCTTATAGTTACACGAATCAACCGTCTATTATCAAATTTCATATTTAAGCTTAAGAGGTAAATATCTCAATTTGTTTAACTTTTGATAAAAATCTGTCAACTCTAAGTGGTAATTTACTGATGTCATTTTTATGTGTTTTACGAATATTTCGCAACAGAGATATATTTTGAAAAAAATTATTTAACAAAAGTTGCTAAACAAGTTATAACTAACAATTTTTATTTAGAATATTTTTCGATAAAACTATTCATTATTAATACTGATTAAATAGTAGATGACTAGAGTTTAAAACAAATGAATTGTTTAATGTAAAAACTAAAAAAAAAATAGGATGAGGCTATTTATAAATACGGTATGTATACGCAATTGGCTATTTATACATACTAAAAAAAAAAACCTGAAACAACCTACTAACCTAACCTACCCTAAATAGCCAATTGCGTAAAAATACTGTATGTATAAATAGCCAATTGCGTATACATTCCGTATGTATAAATAACCACTTTCAAAAAAATATTATCTCGTTTATGAGACGACTTTTACTAAGGCGTTTTAAGGTTTATTGACTCCTTTTGAGATATACTATCGCACCCTAAAAAGATACAGAGAAGGCCGTAAACACTCTGTATAGTAAAAATGCGTCCTTTTTCGATTATTTTGTGTGCTAGAAAAGATTTTTCCAACATGCAATAAAAGTTCTTTTCTTACAATATTATTTTAAAAATAATAATGTTAGATAATTAAATTAGCAAATGCATTTAAAATATTAGTGTTTGCATATGTTAAAACATATTGTTGTAATAATAAAAATTTGTTTTTATGGTATAATTTTAATGGACTATTAGTTACTAAGTAATGAAAAATATTTAAAAATAATTAAATATTACTATATATAGTTTTATAATTTTTCTATGAGCTTTACGTAGCAAGTTTTCGTTATAAGATAGAAAACATAATTACCGATGTATATCTAGTTTGCAATAATATTAACTAATATTAATAATAATAATAATAATAATAAATAATATTTACTAAATAAAATAGCTTTAAAATTAAGTTCTATATATGTTTTATTTAATAATCAATGTCTTGATATACTTTACATATGACTTCATCAGGAAAAACTAATACAAATTATATAAAAAGTTGGTGTTAGTCTAATGAACGTTTGGTTAAAAAGATTTATTTGAATGATTTTGATGGTATACGTTTGCGTGGACGTCCGATGAGTAGTTGGAGTGGTATGATTGAAAGTGTTTTGCGTGAGTGAAAGTTTTTAAGTAGTTTGTGCCACACTCTTTTGGGTACATGGCGTGATTGTGTATGTATGTATGTATGTATGTTACCTACAACTGTGAAAAAAGTTGTTATTTTATATAAAAACCATAGCAAAAATACATATTATTTCAGAAAAACGATAAATTTTAAGTAAAATAATTAATTTACCATATTATATATGTTTTTTTTATCAAAAAAAGTAATTAAATTTACATAAAATATAGGTATTTTATATTCATATTATGTAAAAAATTTCTTGTGACGTCTGTAAATTTACATATTAAACTTGTGTAAATCAGTTGCCCCAGGGGTTTTACGTAAAATTACCGAAAAAGATACAAATGATATTTATAGTAAATAAACAGTACATAGAAACAAGTCACTAGGTAACAAAATAAGTAACTAGATCATAAAATTTATAAATTTTTAATTAAAAGAAGCCAAATTTTATTTAAATCAGTGCCTCCACATTGACCGATGTTATCAATAGATTAAATTTATTCCGTTAATAATAATACATAATTTGGAGTTGTTTATTAACAATGTCAACAAAATTTTGATGTAGAATTGTTCAGGAAAGAAATCGGGACAAACTTCAATGTGTATTGCAATGACACTAAAATTAACACTTATTCAAATATTTCTTTCTCACTCGAACTTATAATGTTTTGCGCACAATAAGAGATAGACATGTGTCTATTTCTTTCTTCTAAATCGTCTAAAATCTTACTTCACAAAACTCACAACTGAACTTTGCCCAATCTTTTTTCATGAACAATTCGATATTTATATTTTTTTTTATTTCATAAAACAAACATATAAACATTTGTTTTATTATTTAATTTAATTTTATTTTCGTTATTCATTAAATCTCTAAACTACTGTCAAAATCATTAGTATAAACATCAAATGACAAATTATATTTTAAACAAACAATTGCTTTGTACATTTTTTAATGAATTTGCTAAAAATAAACTACAGAATATTGTTCAAACAAATCTAAATTTATAATACAGAAAAAGTAAGATTTTAAGTCTGCAAATTCACATTTTTCAAAACATGTCCAACACATAAATTATTATTTTCCTCGACAAAGGATATTAAAATTTATAGGCTATTTAAAGCAAAATACACTGTAAATTTCCCGTGTCCCATTTTCTGGATTGACACACAATATATATATATATATATATATATATATATATATATATATATATATATATATATAATAAATTCCGGTTGATAAAATAAGCTGACACAATTTTCATGATGGTGCTAAAGTAAGTTAGTTTACGAAAAGTTTAAATCCGACTGTGTTTACCATAGAAAATAATATAAAAGTGTCAAAAACTTAAAACATATTTTACTAGGTAATACGCAACTAGAACGCGTGCCTAATCTATTTTAAGGAGGAAATTTACTGCTAATGACTTGCACGACTTTCGCACTGTACTTGTACAGGAACTAATATATATGATACTAATAAATATACTACATGTATGAGTGCTTCAAACTTCTCCGAATCTTCCACTATTAAATTTAATTGAACGATCAATACATTCGAGTTTAAAAGTTATTAATCTTCTTATAGTTAAAATGTACTTTAATTGAAGGATTATTCAAAAAAAGGAGTTCGCAACTTTAATAAGTATCTACTAATAGGAGTCGTATTAATTTATATTTCTTCAAGATTATTAAAATATTGATATTACGATACAATATAAAATCTATGTAGGTCATTATGTTACTGGTACAATAATGTACATTATTAAACAGCAATTAGTTACTATATAGATACACGACTGGTGTAGCTAGAAAGTCAAGTATATTTAATCTGATATTTTCGGTGGCCATATTGAAAATTAACATAGTATAAAAATCTTTCAGTATCATCATAATCATACATACATACACAATCACGCCATGTACCCAAAAAAGTGTGACAAAAACTCTATTCATTATGCCGAAATCAGTCTCCTCCAAACATTCCTATCCAAACAAGCCACTTTCGCTTCATCCACATTTATAATTCCTTTCATACATGCTCTTTTATTCCTACTACTTGGAAACTTTCGCTTACGCAAAACACTCTCAATCATACCACTCCAACTACTTATCGAACGTAATCATTATATTAAAATTTAAAGCCATAAGTTCTGTATATAAAATATTTTATTTAAAAAATCGACGTTTCCATATATTCCAATCCTGAAGTTTGTTTTTACTTTAATATTGAAAATTATTACGTCAACTTCAGTTAATTGATAATTGTATTATTTATTTTCGCTTGAATTTCATTATTAAAAACGTGTGAAGAAATGCAAGACAGAAACTGCATATTCGACAAAAAAAACACGGCCAAGTGTATTTAAAATCTGGCATCTCCGACGGCCACATGCAAAAAAAAAGTTATTCTAGTTACTGCATTTCTAAAATATTACAGATACTTTTTAAAATAAAATTCTTAGCGTAAAAATTGAAACATTATTAAAATTTTATTTTTCAATTTTAATGTTGTTGTTCTATTGATATATTGTTTAATTTACTTATTTATTGATATAAGTTAAATTTTTTATTGATTATATAAATATTTAAATTGTATCGGTATATATCGAAATATCGATATATCAATATATCGCTATATCGATATTTTTTAAATATCGATATTAAAATTTCATTATCGACCAGTCCTAGGTTTGTGTTCTGATTGGCTGAAATTTGCCGGTGAAACAAACCAATGATAAAATTTCAACCAATCAGAACACAAACCGTGTTTTTCATGCCATTTTTGCCGTTTAATCTAAACTTAGCTTTACAGAATGTTTTGTCTTTTTCCAGTGGATTCTTCTATTGACAGACAAAAACAAAATATTCTGTAATGCTACAGGTCTCACAGATCTATAACCAAATAAATCCATAAATTAATATATCGCTTGATAATCTAACATTACAATTAATTGTATAATAAACAAGATTAGAAGTATATGGGTAAACCCATATATAGACTACTTTGACTTTTCTCGGAAAGTTGGCAACACTGTATTTTAATAATATTATAATTTATGTGGGCAATAGGAGATACTTTTCTGAAAATTTGATCAAAATCGAATAAATAATGTAGCCACAATGAATTTTTTTAAAATTTTGTGATTTTTTTTCTCGATAAGTTGGCAACACTGTATTTTGTTAAAATTGCATAATTTATTTAGGCACTAGGAAAAACTTTTATAAATATTTGATTAAAATCGGTTAAATAAAATGGTCAAAATAAATTTTTTAAAATTTTACTAATTTTTTTTTCGGAAAGTTGGCAACACTGTATTTTGTTAAAATTACATAAATTACATGAATACTAGGAGAATCTTTTGTGAAAATTTGAGTAAAATCGGTTGAATAACATGGCCATAATAAAATTTTTAAAACTTTAGTAATTTTTTTCTCGGAAAGTTAGCAACACTGAAAATTAATAAAATTATATAATTAATGGGAGCATTAGGGAAATCTGTTCTGAAAATTTGATCAAAATCGGATAAATAACGTAGCCAATATGAATTTTTAAAAACTTTAGTAATTTTTTTCTCGGAAAGTTGGCATCACTGGAAAAAAACAAAACCACATGACCATCTTGGGTACTAGACAAATTTATCCTGAAAATTTCATTAAAATCGGTTGAACCGTCTAGGAGGAGTTGCGGCCACAAAATTTTGACTTACGACCGAGCGAGCGAGCGAGCTGACGACGCACACACATACACCCTCATAAACTAAGTTCAGATTCGTCATCTACAGGCTATATGAAGGATTTCTATACAAATTTTTTTTTTTTTTGAAAATGTTACAGACACCGTACCAAACGCTTTACTACTTTTCCTTGCAGTCAAAGTAGTAATAAAATACTAAAACTTCAATAAATATGTTAGGCAAGTACATTTAACATCAAAAAAATAAAGCAATAAAAATGAATTAAATATAAACAATTAACAAAACAAAAACTTTTACGTATTTAATTTCAACAAACTAAAATAAAACAAAATTCTGCGTTGTTTGCTATTGCTGAAAGCAACAAAAACCGTCAGAAAAGCAATAAAATAAAATAACTAAAGCACATACAAGTACAGAATACAATTCTCAAATTAAATCTTTAACGATTTTTCCTGTTAACAAAATGAAAAGAAAATACAATTTTATATTTACCATGTTTTATGATTTAATCATATTAAAAAATATCCTGTTTGCAAAATACATACTTCAAAATTTTTCTTACATGTTCGAATAAATACTCGTATATGTCTAGATATTTTTAAGTTTCTGTTATAAGGACGAAGATTATTTCTTTGTTTTATGAGTTTTATGACAAAGGAACAAGACAAAGAAGCTTATAAACTTTTAAGACAAAATTGTGTACAAACAAAAAGAAATAATAAAGAATAAAATGAGTTTTAAGATGGTCGTACGTAATTAATAAAAAAACCTCATAAAATTAGCTAAAAAAACTTTTAATAACAATAAAAATGTTTGAGCATTTTACTGGAAAATTATTATTGTCCATAAAGTTTTGTTATTAGTAAAACTGTTATAATTATTTTAATAAAAACATTGTACATTAATACGCTATTTTAATTTTAATATTTGAATAATTTAACACACACACACACACACACACACACTGAACCAATTATATCATTAGTTAATTTATAAATTTGAAAAACTGTATTAACCAACTAGAAACAAGCATTGAAACATTTTTTTTTTTATAATTTATAAATTTACTAATAATATAATTAGTTCATAATGTGCCTTAAATTATTCAAATATTAAAATTAATCTTCGTTTTCACGCCTTTAAATTCTAAAAAAATAAAATAAATATTACTATATAGACCATATTTCAAATGTTAATGTAATATATACGACTAGATTAATACATGAGTTTGTCATGACTAGTCAAAAGGAAAAGTGCATTTGCTTTGCCGTGATTTTGTGGCGTAGTTGGTTAACGCGCCTACCGCGATAGTAGAAGATCCCGGGTTCGAATTCCGGTGAGGTCAAACACATTTATCCAAATTTATAAATTAACTAATAATATAATTAGTTCACTCTGTGTGTATGTTAAAATTAATCTTCATTTCCACGCTTTTCAATTAAAAAATAAATAATGTATTATAATAAACTAAAAAATATTTTTAAAATATCTAAAGAGGCGACTCCACCAAAATACACAATATAGTGGAAGCGCCAAACATATAAAATTTAATGAAAGTTCATATTTAAGATTTTTAAGTTAAAATATTAAATTTTTGAAATAAATCTGTCATCTGGCGAGACTTAAACTTGCAATCTCTCAGTCTCCGGTTAAGCACAAACGGAGATTAACATATTGCGGGTTCGATTCCTAAAGATAACCTTTTTTTTTAAATTTAATATTTTGACTTAAAAATCTTAAAATATAAAGTTAGAATATTAATAATATTGTAAACTGATTCAATGATTCGTTGTTTATCAATTAATAAAATATAATTGTAAGTTTCTTAATATTTATAAGCTACCTACTTTGATGTAAAACAAAGAAGCATAAGTTCTTCAAGAAATATCTAATTAAATATAATTAAAGATTTAAAACTAATAATAATGTATTTATTTAGCAAAGCTATTTACAAAGTAATGAAATATATAATATTAGAAACATAAATGAAATCATCTTCAATTTTTTAAATTTTAATAGAGGGTAAAACCAAAGCTTTGAATAGTTATATTTTTCATTTCGGTTCAATTAAAAATATATACATCGGTTCAATTCCGGTTTTCGTTCCGGCAAAAATAACGGTTTTTTTTTTCAATTTTCGGTTCAGGTCCGAGTGATTAATTTTTAAATTTTTTTAAATGTTTTTATTTGTATTAAAAACTTATTTTCTACCATAATTCCTACTTTTACAATACTAAAATACTACATAATTGATACAATAATATAATATGAATAATAATAATTATTAATTAATTAAAGAAATTAATAATTATAAGTATATAATATATAATAATAATAAAAAAAACAAAAAGTAACGTAGAAAATAAAACTGTGTTACCGCGCATGTTTCAACATGTATTGAACCGAAATAAACCAATATTTTTTTTCGGTTCAATTCCAGTTTTCGTTCTAGCAAAAATAACGGTTTTTTTCGTTTTTCGGTTCAGTTCAGGTTCAAAACCCTTGGTAAAACTAAACAAATTATTTGACAGAAATATATTTTTATCGGATAAAAAACCCAAATTTGAAATAAATTTGTTGCATTTGATCTCAAATCAGTTTATTTTAAATTTAATTTAAAATTGATCAAAAATTAAAATGAACTAATTAAATAGCAATTTATTTCTATTTGTAACTGATGTAAATTCAATACATTTTTTTAAACTTTAATGGAAAATAAACTTAATACCTAGTTTTAATAATTAAATACATTTTTCTTTTAAATCATTTTATAATAAAAATATTGTGTAATATGTATTTTTAACATTTCTAAAAATATTTTAGGAATATTTAATTAAAAACTGTATGCAATTGAATATTGTTCATATGAAAAATTTTATTAAATAAAATTTCTTTTATGTTAACAATAAAAGTTAATAAAGTTTCAGATTTCTGTAAATATGAAATTCCAAAGTATAAAATTTAATTTTGTAGTATGTGAAAAATGTATGCAGTCTTTATATAAAATGTTTCTAATATTAAATAATAAAACAATGACCAAACGCTCTACAATATATAAATTAAAAAAGTTTTAACAGTGTATCCTTATTTAAATATTATTATAATTAAAAAACTAAAATAATTAAAATTCAAAACAAAAATTTTGCCAATTTTGTAAACTGTAAAATTTGTTTTAATGTACAATTAACATTTCCAGTATTTTTTACTGCTTCATACTAACACACATCACGGTAATAAATAAATTGTTATAAATTACAATTTTTTATACGATAAATAATAATTCTGTGAATTAATTCGAATATAATTATTATTATATTACGCATTATATTATAAGACGCATATTGTTCCCTATTTTAGTGTTTTCTATACAAAAAATGTATAGTTTTCTGTACAAACTAAATTTTCTATATGACACAATCCAATATTCGATTTTGTGTAGAAATCTTTACAGAATATGTTATACACGCGCATGCTCAATTTGTCAGTGACACTCTATATAGAAATGAATTTTTTATTTCATTTCGAAGCTAAACTGAATGCGCAGTATTAGAATCTCTCATATGAGTCGTATAGATGCAAAACTCACTATTTGCAAATTTTAAGTTCTAAGATATTTGCAAAAAACTGTTATAGCTAAGTGTAATTGTATTTTGATGATAAAATCTTGTTACTAAATTTATTTTAAATCGTGAATCATTGGTTTTATACATCATTAATTCATACAAAGTAACTGTTTGCTTTCCACCAATAAAATTTTTTTGGTGGAAAGCAAACAGTTACTTTTGCATCTAAACTATCAACGCAAGTAGTGAGTTTTGCATCCAACACTAAACTTTAAAGAGTGTTTCTCATATTAAATACTGAGTTTTTTTCGTAACTAATCTAAATATCGTATTCCTTGTAAAATTCTACGTCCAAATTTCGCATAATCTCATTTTTCACTTTTTGTCGAATAGTGAGTTTTGCATCTATACGCCTCATATAAGTTATATATTATTATCAATTCATATTTATGTGTACAATTCTTTTAAAAAATTCTAATTTAGTTGAAGCAATAAATATTTTTATTGATAAATCTGCGATTTTCAGATTAGATTAAATAAATTGTCAAAATGTAAATTATCTTTGCACATGCGTCTACAAATTTTATTCTATATCATGTAAAACGTATTAATTTTGTATATTTTCTATATATAATTTTGTATAGAAAATTGTATAAATTTTTGTTTAAAGAAAACGGGACCGCTTAAGGCCATTTCAAGACAAACAAAAGGCTATATTCAGACAGGTGGTGGGAATCCAAAAATGAATAATTTTACATTCGATTTATTCGTTTAATTCTTCATATTTATGGTAACTAATTATTAGAAAAATTTGCTAATTTATGTGCAATTAATAATTTAATAACAATTTTTATATATTTACAGAATTAGCATATAAAAAAAATTAATCAAATATTTAATTGTCAATATTTTTCTTGTTTATTATTATTTTGATTTCTAAAAAACATATATGTTGTTACTTGTTATTATAGTACTTATGTATTAATTTAGAATTTTTGTATGTGTGGTTTATTTGTAAAAAAATAATTTTCATCATTTTCCTTGAAAAATGCGATTTTCTCTTATTTCACACATACATTTTATTTAAAAAAATATGATTAATCTTTATTACAATTAACAACATATATATTTTTTTGAAATCAAAATAATAATCAACAAAAAAAATATTGACAATTAAATATTTGATTAATTTTTTTATATGCTAATTCTGTAAATGTATAAAAATTGTTATTAAATTATTAATTGCACATAAATTAGCAAATTTTTCCAATAATTACTTACCATAAATATGTAGTATTAAACGAATAAATCGAATGTAAAATTAACCTTTTTTGTATTCCCACCACCTGTCTGAATATAGCCTTTTGTTTGCCTTGAAATGCCCTTAAATTTCAATTAAATATTTCGTGCGGAAAAAATTGATGAATATTATGTTGGTGCACATTAAACTATAGATAAGTGTACACTCTAACCGCTGAATAAATAGATTTTACTACGGGAATACTGTATGAGAGGTATTTTCATTATTTCCATATCATTTTTGACATTTTTCAAAAGACGAAATTCAATATTTCAGCGAAAAAATATTACTCATTTTTCCAAAGCTATCTCCTATTTATATTTTTTTCAAATGCGATATGTTTACACCATTATTGTATGCAAATAACATATTTTTCTTCTCTTTTTCTACATAATCTGTATTATTTCACGGAGTTGCAGTGTACGAGGCAATTATATATATATATATATATATATATATATATATATATATATATATATATATATATATATATTATATTATATATATATATATATATATATATATATATATATATAGGATGTGTGTAAAAAAATTATGTACAATGTTTTATTGTATAAAATGTGTTTGTTTTTTTTGAAAATTATATATGCAATGTGTATCTGAAGAATTTAATATACAATGTGTTTTTTTTATACTCAATGGCTTCTCTTACCAGGGTTTTTGACTTTATAACATTATGTTATAACATTATGTCTCCAACTTTTATAATAAAACTTTTATTTACTTTTTTTTATTATTTATTTAGGACTTACAAAAATAAGGTTGCATCTTATAATCGGTGCCGCCTTATAATCCTTTTAATGTATCGATTTTAAATTTGAAATAAATCACAATTTGTTTCTAGTTATTTTGAAAATAAAAATCATTTGACATTTTGTAAATAGAAACACGTTAAAACGAATTATAAATTAACACTAAATTTATTTAATTAACAATATAGTTATTTGCGTGCTTTGGCATAATGAAAATAAAGCGCGTCAATATTACAAAATGAAAGCAAGTAACTTAATTACTAATAATTAGAATTTGTAATTGAATACTTCCTCATTACTTTGTCAAGTAACTAAATTCATTCGAAATCACTGCAGTAACATCCTACCATACAGGATATTACAAGATATTTTACTCCCATTATGAAAATAATGTAAAAGGATTTCAAAATATCCTTTTCAAACTATTAATGTGCTATTAGTTCTTACAATTAAATTAGAAATAAACTTAACAATTCAAAAATAACTACAAATTTAAAATATTATTATTTTCTTTAATTAATTTATTGTAATATTATCTAACAGTTATACCTTTTGTTGGTTTTAAACGATACATTTTTCTATATAAAAATCTATAAAATTTTGTATATAAAATTGTATATAAAAAAAATATATATAAAATTAATACGTTTTACACGATATAGAATAAAATGTACAGATGCATGCGTAATAACATTTTACATTTTGATAATTTATTTATATCTATATCAGGGCAAAGCCACTGATTTAAATAAAATTTGATTTCCTTTAATTAATAATTTATAAATTTTTTAATCTAGTTACCTAGTAGTTTTGTTACCTAGTAACTTGCTTCTATATATGTCATTTGTATATTTTTTTCTGATTTTTCGTAGAGTATATCGAAACGTCGATTTTTAATTAAAATTTATAGAAAACTTAATCCTGAAGCATTTTTATTTTAATATAATAAGTTCTAAAAAATTTTTACTAAGTTAAAAAACATATTTTTTACATATTAAAAAAAAAACGCAATAAAAACAATATATGTATAATTAAAACAAAAACATATTTTAAAAAAGTCATATTATATTTTATTAAAATTTCCATATTTAAAGTTACGCATTATTAAAGAAGAGAAAAAAAATCAACATATTCAGTGCTTCAATTTAATCCACTGGAGAATAAAGGTTAACTAAAGAACAAAATGTATTTTAATGAAAATATACAATGGCGTTGAAATTTAAGTAAACTGGAGACTATGAAGTTTTATGTGATGTTTCCACCTAAATCCCACCCTGGAGGCAACCGTTTTATCCATAATTTAATACTAGAATATTCTCTCGTCTATAGATCCAAACACTGGAACACTGGTAACTCAACGGGAATACCGCGCTGCGCGTTCAATGTGGGTAAAGTTCACTATCTTGTGTAACAGGTGTATAATCGCTTAAATTTTCTATGTGATATTTCAATAATTATTTCAAAAACATACGCAGACAAATAGAGTTTATTAATTATTAATTAAAATTAACGACCTACTCGTTAAATTGTCCATAAATTATATTTTCCATTATTAATTACATTGTTAACGTTTGAGTATGTGTAGGTAAAATTATGTATTGGATGAATGTTATTCAGCTTATAAATATTTGTTTATTTTCACAGGTTTATTACCCTACATACATATTGTGCATTTTGTATCAGTTTAAAATTATGCTAACATATTTTTTCAACAACATTGTTAAATATTTATGTCATTCTATTTTCATTATACAGGATGTTCCACGAAGAGCTTACGCTATTTGTATTCTAAAAACTATATAATATTATGTCAGAAAATTTGGTATATAAATGTATTCCAATATGCAAAGTTGAATTGGCATAAGATGCGCTTTCCATTTTAACCAGAAGTCGACTTTACTTAAACTTTTTTGATTTTTGAAATTAATAATATCTTTCAGGATCCGAATATTAAAAATGTAATCACATATTTGAAATTTTGTAAACAGGGACTTATTTAGGAATTAAAACTATTTGAAAATGTTCCGCTGTAAACTTGAAGTTCAAAAAATATGAAAATCTCATTTTTTTTCAAATGTTAACACCCATTTTTTACTAGTTTAATGAATTTTACGTTAAGAAATAGTGTTAATTTATGTAACATAAACTAAAAAAGGCATGCTCAATTCAATTCAATCTACAATTATTATCGCAAGAATTTAATTGTACATCGTTTCAGCAATGTAGAAATCAAAATTTGCTACTATTTTTATATAAGATTATTAATAAGCAGCTAGATGTAACAATGCTGCTTTCTAAATTTCTTAAATCTCAATGTACCAAATTTGGTGCAAATTTGATAAAATGTTTAAAACATTTGCCATCTTGTAACACCTATTTGGGGATATTTATGATAAAACTAACTGACCCGTCGCGCGTTGCTGTGCAACTGCGCAAAAATTCAGTATTCGAAAGATTATCCGTCGCGCGTTGCTACGCAACTGCGCAAAAATTCAGTATTTGATAGATTATGAGGACCCTGGGAAGTCCTGGGGGCCGATATTTAAATTTTTTTTTCTTTTACATTTTCCAATATTTTCCCTGGGGGCCCCAGAAACTGACAACTTCCCAAAGTTCCATGGCGATCGGATGAATGGTGTAGTAATGCATAAAGGACAAACAGACAGACAGACATACATCTTTGATTTTTATATATAAAGATTAACTAAAATTTACGAGTGTATTCAGTTCACATCTGCAAGACCCTATAGCCATACAAGATTTTTTGATTTTTTTTTAATTGAATTTCATTTATTAGACAAAATCAAAACATTTTGTAACACTATAGGCCTTACAGACATAAACCGAATATAATTTTACAACAAAAATCGGGGAAATTGATTTATACCAGTTAAATATGTAAATTTACAGACATCCTAGGAAATTTTTTACATAATATGAATATAAAATACATATATTTTATGTAAGTTTACTTACTTCTTCGGTAAATATATATATATATATATATATATATATATATATATATATATAATATGGTAAATTAATTATTTTAAACATAATATACAAAATTATATTATTTTCACAGAAAATTTATGTAAACCATCGGCTTTGCTGAAATAATACGTAATTTTTTACTATGGGTTTTATGTAAAATGGCTATTTTTTAATCTGCAAATAAATTTTATCAATCAAATACAGTAGAACCCCGATTATCCGTGCGCGCATTATCCGGGCGGCGGATTCTTCGTGCGGCATTTTTAAAATGTCATCCGTGCGCGGATTATCCGTGGCTGACGGCCAGAGGTTGGCGCATGAACGCTGAATGCACCGTGCAGGCGTTCGCCTCGGGGAATACCCGAGTTTGGCTCGAGAAATCCTCCGTTTATGTGTTTACTTATTATTTTGTTAGTTAAACGTAAACAGACATTTGTTTGACACATGTATTTGTCTGAATAAATTATTAAAAAAATAAATAAATGAGGTCTTTGGATTATCCGTGTTTTCGATTATCCGACGAAGGCACGGTCCCGGCTGGCCCGGATAATCGAGGTTCTACTGTATATGTATTCCATCTTTTTATTAACCGTTTTTTTTTAACAGCAACAAAAAACTCCATTAAAATTATTAAACTTTATTCATTCAATTTATATTATTATTTGACAGATATGTTTGAAGGAAAAAATATCGCTCGTATTTGTTATTTCCGGGCACAGTATTAGAAGTTTATCAATTTTGAAATTAATTTAGTTTTCGATACCTGTCGATTGCGTGACAGATTAATTCGCAACTATTCAATTTATCAGCAATATATATATATATATATATATATATATATATATATATATATATATATATATATAGAGAGAGAGAGAGAGAGAGAGAGAGAGAAAGAGAGAGAGAGGAGAGGGCGTCGTATTTGAAAGAATATACGACATACTAATGTGTTTATCATACACACTGACAGCGCTAGCGGGTGGTCCGTAGGGTATTATCTCCCCAAAATATACTCTGGCCCCAACTGCTCAAACCGATTAAAATCATATGGGTAAACCCATATATAGACCACTTTGACATCATCCCATAATACTAAAAAATATTAAAAAAAAAATATTGTTTTACTCAACACTGTGTTTTAGTAAAATTAAATAATGTATGTGGTCACTAGGAAAATCTTTTGTGAAAATTTGATTAAATTCGGATAAATAATGTAGCCATAATTAATTTTTTTAAAGTTGGCAACACTGAACTTTAGTAATATTATATAATTTATGTGTGCACCAAAGAAACTTTTTATGAAATTGTGGTTAATTAAAGATAAATAATAAAGCCATATATTTTTGTTAAATTTTAGTAATCTTATTCTCGGAAAGTTGGCAACACTATATTTTGTTAAACTTATATAATTTATGTAAGCATTAGAAGAATCTTTTGTGAAAATTTGATCAAAATCAGATATATAATGTAGCCACAATAAATTTATAATGCAGTTAGTAATTTTCTCTCTCGGAAAGTTGACGCCATTGGAAAAAAATAAAACCACACGACCATTTCGAACATTAAATAAACTTATCCTAAAACTTCATTAAAATCGTTTAAACCGTTTCGGAGGAATTGCGATCACAAAATTTTGACTGAAAACCAAGCGAGCGAACGAGTTAAATTAATAAATCACAATGAAATAGTTGATAATTTCATAGTTATATTAAAATAAAAAACTTTCGGATTAAAGTCGGCATATATTTTATTTAAATATCGACGTTTCGATATACTCTACGTATATCTTCTTATTTTTCCTGACGAAGGTATACGTAGAGTATATCGAAACATCGATATTTACATAAAATATATACAGAACTTAATTCTAAAGCTTTTTTATTTTAATAATAGAATAATCAAGTTACTATTTAATGCTATTCAATAATAAATTAGTAAAATATGTAGATATGTAGAAATTAGTAAAAATATTGGCCCTTATTCTCACCTCATTTATAAAAGTGATTTTTGCCAAAAGTGCTTTTGACGTTTACTTAAAATTATTTATTAAAGACTTTATGATAGTTTATTTAAATTTTATAATACCAAATATAATAAAAATGATCAAAAATAGAAAAACTATTCATATTTGATCAAAAACAGACACAAAAAATTATTTTGAAATTAATGATAAAAGCACTATTTCACGAAAAAGTGAGGTGAGAATACGGGCCATACAATAAATCAGTAACCAGTTTGATAAAAAAAAGTATGTAACGGCGCTGCTGGCCTCCCCCAATTTCAAAGTCTAATGCCGCCACTGATTATACGTATTAGACTATACTGACTATAGTAAATTTATATATGTAAATAATAATTATGTACCAATATACGGTTTAAATTTACTAGGTTATATCCGGCTAAACTGATCATATAACTAGTTTCTAGTAGATTATTATTACTGTAGATTATATTAGTTCCTATTTATATTTTAATTAAATCCCACACAATACACCAAACCTTGGAGATTTACAATAGAAAACAATTTAACTTATTGACTACCTGATTTCCTGCTATATACAGGAAGTTTATTAATAACGTTATCCAGCGAAAAAAACATTTCACGTGATCAATATGTCACTTTACATTGGATGCTAATTTTATGATCTATTAATAATTCAAATATTACCTATAAAATTTTATATTTTTACCTATACAAAAATCAATCATTTACCTATTAATAATTAAATAATGATCTATAGTAAATTAAAAAAAAACCTAAACCAACCTAACCTAACCTAACCTAGCCTAAATAGCCAATTACGTAAAATTTATAGATCAAATTTTATAGATCGATAATTATATCAGTAGGTATTTGATTATTTCCATAGGTCGATAATTATTTTCATAGATCGATAAATATTTCTACAGATCAATAATTAATTCTATAGGTCAAAAATTAAAACCGTAGATTAATTATTTAATACATAGGTAAACTATTATTTTCATAAATACTATTCGGTAGATCATATGTTTTTTTTTCATAGGTCAAATATTTTTATACCTTTACATTACGTTACTCGTACGTTCACATAAGCATATAAAAACAAATTAAAACTTTTTCTCTAAATTTTTATAATAATAAACGTAACTGTTAGGAAGTTGGAAGTAGGAATCTTTTCTAGATAAGATAAAAAAATAATCCAAAAATTATCTAGATGATCATCTCAGATAATTCTATCTAGAAAATTATTTTTATTTTTGCATTAAACACCATTAATTTTATTTTTATTTAACTAATTAAATATTAGTTAATTTTTAAATTGAAGAAAAATACATTGGCCCTGCCGGGGTTTGTTTAATGCAAAATTAAAAATAATTTAACATATATCCCAGCACTGGCAATAAATGAGAAAAAATTAATTAAATTACGTATATTAATTCGGATATTTTAAATAAATTTTCTAAAAAATTAAAAAAAAGCAAAAAAGATTGCATAGTTTTCTTTGCAACTAAATTCAAATAAAATATTTATTTTTTTAAAAAATTAATTAAATATCTTTCCTTGAAATATAGTATGTAGTACCTATACTATGGTAGTCTGTAAATAAAAACCTTTTAATATAAATACTAATTCAACTTTATTAAAAAAGATCGTATTTAAATTACTTTTTTAAATTAAATATAAAATTTCAAGAATAAAACGGTTTTAGGTTCTAGTTCTGTAATCATTTATTAATAAATCAACGTTTCGACAAACTAAACGTGTGTTTTCATTAAGAAAAAAGATAGAAATGATATTTATAATAAATAAACAGAACATGGAAACAATTTACTAGGTAACAAATAAGTAACTAGATCTTGAAATTTATAAATTTTTGATTAAAATTAGCCAAATTTTATTTAAATCAGTTACAAGTCACACTGATTGGTGTTATTTTTTTCTTTATAAATTTTTATTACTTTTCTTAAGAATTTGTTGTTAATATTAAAATAATTCTAATATAATGAGTTTTGAAAGATATTTTACTATATTATAAAATTTCTTTATTTCTTTACTACAATAAATAATTTACTAAAAATATGAATAGTGCTTCATTCTAAATTTGTATTTTGTAACATGAATGAATTGCATATTTTCAACTTTAATTTGAAACATATATAAAATAAATGATTTTGAAAAAAAATTCTACATCGAAAAAAGTTGTTAATTGAAAAATGGAAGACAAATACATTTTCATTCATTGTTCTTGTACAGTTATTGTTGTCGAGATGCATACTCTTAATTTAATTAAAACATGATTAATGATACTTCATATTCTATGAAGTTGATAAATTAGTGAAAACAAAAACAATTTTTTTCAATATCATTTGTTTAGTCCCACATACAGTAATTGGAATGAAAAATACCGTTCAACATTAGCATTAAAAAAGATTAAAATTTTAAATTTGATTTATCAAATAAAATGTGAAAACCTTGTACAAAATTAAAAACATTACAAATATTAAAAAAATATATAATAAATTGTCAGTCAATTTCTTGTTTGTTCCATATACCATTTTTGTTCAAATTGAGTTATTACTTATTTTGGCAATATTTGTTTATTTGCAGATTTTTTCTCTAGTATATTCGAAGAAAAAGTATAGACTTCTACTCCCATTTTATGGCCTACAGCTGTGTGGGAATAAATAAAAAAAATTATTGTTCATTATCGACATTGTCTTATGTTGTAAAATCTCTCTTGTATCTGTAATCCGTATACGATCAAAATGTTTTCTCCCAATTTGTTCCAATTGCACAGGCTAGAGAAGACTAGATAGCGAATTGCTTTCAGAGAGAAAAAAAAAACGATGTTCTTTTAATCTAAACTAAAATAACTTTGTTTCCAACTACATTGAAATCCGGCTAATTGTAATTAAACATCGCTAATTCATTAAGTCTCTTAAAGCAGATAAGCTGAATAGTTGTTAAACAAAGCACACGGAACTAGTTCGAATTCGAAACAAGTAAAAGATTCGGTAAATATTGTTATTTATAAATAAATAACAAAGGCCCGTATTCCCACCTCTTTTGTTTATGAAAAGGAAAAATTTAATGAAAATATAAAATAATAAATGATTTTGCAATCAAACTAAAAAAAATATGAAAATGTACTACACCCAAGTGGCAAAGAAAAATCAAGAAATCAAATGAAACGTTTTAACAACGTGTAACAATCTATAAGTTTTACTAAAAACGATTTCGGCAAGTCCAAGCGGAAATGTAGAATTGCAACGAACGTGGTTGATTGCTTGAAGTTTTAACAAAAAGAACTAAAACAATAAATAATAAAAATAATAATATAATAACTAAATAATAAAATAAAATCAATTAACAAAATGTATTACCAAAAACACTAATATGGACTAATGCTAATACCTAATTGCTGTGACTTAACATAAGTCACAATTTAATGTTATACTTTTGAATGTTTATCCGTAATTAAATTAAAATAATTTAGTTTTCGACTGAACTGGATTCATAAAAATGACGAAGTGATAAAGTTCGTTTCGCTCGAAAGACGTACTAACTTCCGAATAATGCTAAATATCAAATATCCACGACTGTTACAAACGTATAATATTTTTTTTTTATTAAATTTTTTATTTGTGAGAACCCTTTTTTGATGTCTTAAATACGGTACTGGGTACATGGCGTGATTTTGTATGTATGTATTTTATGTTCCAAAACTTCTATTTGAAGCTTTTTTATCTAAAATAATTTGTAAAGCAGGAAATTACAAAAGTATATTAAAATCTATGACCGAAAATAATAGTCGCCATCCTATATAAAGTAGTCAAAATCATGTACAATGTATTTGTATAAAAGATACATTTTGTATAATTTGCTAAAAGTTTGTTTCAAAACATCGCAACGACGACAAAAACCATCATAATATAAAGAAACATCATGCGTTATGAAAATGTAAAAACAGAAATGATGGAGAATATATACATAGTGGAAAAGTAAAAGATATTTTCTCATATCTTGTTAAACTGACAGAAACTGCTATTTCGTTGTTTGCATTTTGATGTTTTTCGTGCACGGCGATGTCTTAGTTTATACGTCTTCGCTTCAACTGTAATCTAATCACGCCAGTGGTATCTCGCGTGTAAATATTCCTGCCATAAAACTTTACGCTGAATCAACTATCAACCATCTAACAGTCTTTCGCAATGTGTTTGCAGTATTTAACATTATACATACATATCAACATCTTAATTCCTATACTTTATATTCCACCACACAAATGAAAATTTACTAGATTTTCTTCTTTTTCTTATTAATTTAAAATATTTACTACTAGTACATACAAAATTCTAATAAAAACGTTAAATTTATGAGTGGATTAAAAAAAATAGTCTTTGAACTCATTATCTTATTATAGTAAAAGATCTTTCAGAACTCATTATATTAAGGGGGTAGCACAGTTCTCTTTACATAAAATTAATGCTATAAGTTATAGCCAAAAATGTAAGCGCGTAATAGGAATTTAACAACATTAAAGTTTGTTTTCTCAAAACGTACTTTTTCGTCATCGACTTTCGATCGATCAATTTTCGATAAGTTTATTAGAAAAAAAATTATCAACATTTTTATAGAGAAAATTTCCGTAAAAAAATCATTTTTTTTAACACCATAATTTTATTAATTTTCTTTAAAAAGATTAATTCTAAAACTTTTTAAAAATGCAACATTTCTATAAAATAATCTGCATAACAATTTAAATGGAAAATAGGGGAAAAAATAAGTTCTACTTAGTTATTGCTCATAAACAATTTCAATTTATTTCTGCTTTCGTTCATTTTATTTTGAAATAATAATCCTTTTAATTAAATTAACTTTCACAAGAAAAAATCTATTTCCCGAGTTGAATAGAATTTAATGAAATTTGAATTCTTTTCATAACATTCCGTAGTCACAAATTTTATTATACGTAATTAAGGACTAGCTAGAATTTCTCTTTTTCACCCGATTTTAAATCGTATAATGTTTACTTTTGTAATAAAAGTTATTTTATTGCAAAACTACAAAACATAAATTGCAGCACGGTTATTTGCGCAACAATTTATGAAATTTCCACAAAATTGCATTTTATGATAATAATTTTGCATTCAAGCGTGTAAAAATTGATAAAAAAAAAATTGAGGAAAAACATCAATTTTGGAAAAATAGGTCATAATATATAGAACACGCTTTTTTTATTGTCGTTGGGAAAAAAGCAGAATATTTTGGACGTTTTTCAGCAAATAATTGATTGAGTTGTTTTCTACTTGACTGACAAATTCCCTTTGGGGAGAAACTATATTTACAACTCACATTTTATTTATTATTTTTTACCTGTTTCCTTGTTCCAAATAAAATAAAAAAAACGATCAGCAATTTGATCTAAAAATGAACAATTAATGATAAAAATACAGGGTGATTTATGACGTCGGGGAAAAACCACACCGGATGATTCCTATGAGTAATCTAAATAAAAAACTTCAAATAAACATATGTCCGAAAATGCTTTCTAACGGAACTGTAGCCGTTAGAAGTTTATTACATCAATCGCGTTAGCCTTATTTATTATATCAGGAAAAAAAAGTCATAAACTTCTGAATATTTGTAAAATTACTGATTAATTTTCTAACATTTTGTTTAAACACTAGTAAACCAATTTACTAATTTATAAAATTTTTTACACACATAAATAAATATTTAATAAACAATTTACAATAATTAAAAATTGAAGACAATTTTTGTCGGGACCCAGTAAGTCATAACTAGTAAACAGTTTATTTTAATAAATATTAATACAGTTGTTTCAAGTTTTTACGTAAAATTACCGATTTTTTTTTTTACAGTGTACATAGATAAACAATTTGTACTTGCATTGTTATTAGTGCATAAAGTTAAAGTTTCTAGTAGATTTCAAACCACTCAGAAACTAAAACATTATTCAAACAGTACAAGTTCTCCAGCAAGTATCAAACTTCAGTTACAAAGTTTGTAAGCTAACATTCGACTAAAACTTTCTAGTAAAAAATATACATTTTTTTTTATTAATAAAAAAACTAAGACTGTATAATCTAATAGTTTTTTAAAGTTGCTTCTAAAATTTCAGTTTGTTATTTCAACTTTTAAATAAAAAACTATCTGTGTAAATATTAAATACTTGATGTAAAACTTAACTTGTTTTTATGTTCTGTGTATTTGTAAATGATATTTGTATCATTTTTACCTGATGATGTACGTAGAATACGTCAGTACGTCGATTTTTAATTAAAATTAATACAGAACTAAATCCTAAAGCATCTTTATTTTGTATAATTTTTACCACTTTGACTGCAAGGAAAAAGTGGTATAGCGTTCGGTACGGTGTCTGTAACATTTAAAAAAAAATAAAAAATTATGTATAGAAATCCTTCATATAGTCCCTAGATGACGAATCTGAACTTAGTTTATGTGGGTGTATGTGTGTGCGTCGTCAGCTCGCTCGCTCGGTTGTAAGTCAAAATTTTGTGGCCGCAACTCCTCCTAGATGGTTCAACCGATTTTAATGAAATTTTCAGGATAAATTTGTCTAGTACCCAAGATGGTCATGTGGTTTTATTTTTTTCCAGTAATGCCAACTTTCCGAGAAAAAAATTACTAAAGTTTTTAAAAATTCATATTGGCTACGTTATTTATCCGATTTTGATCAAATTTTCAGAAAAATTTCCCTAATGCTCCCATTAATTACATAATTTTATTAATATTCAGTGTTGCCAAATTTCCGAGAAAAAATTACTAAAGTTTTAAAAAATTTATTATGGCCATGTTATTTAACCGATTTTACTCAAATTTTCACAAAAGATTCTCCTAGTATTCATATAATTTATGTAATTTTAACAAAATACAGTGTTGCCAACTTTCCGAGAAAAAAATTACTAAAATTTATTGTGGCTACATCATTTATTCGATTTTGATCAAATTCTCGCGAAAAGTTTCTCCTAGTGCCCACATAAATTATAATATTATTAAAATACAGTGTTGCCAACTTTCCGAGAAATGTCAAAGTGGTCTCTATATGGGTTTACCCATATACTTCTAATCTTGTTAATTTAATATTAAAATAGGATTTACATATTTTAATGATCATCAGATAATATCGATATCTACGGCAGACTTCAAAATCTGAAATTGAGTCTGATTCATAATGAAGGAGTGCGATATGCGTGGAGCGGTTTTCACAAATATATTCAGCGCGTATTCGTGAGCGAAATATAGCCGTGACGATGTTTGCATATTTGAAAGCGCGTAAACTATGTGGCTAAACGAAATTATTTAGTGTCCCCTCTCGCGAAACTAGGCCAATAAGCGCTTGCTTACTGAACTTTGACAAAAGGTTAAAGTTCGTCATAATGAGTAAACATTTTAATGCTGCGACTAAATAAAAGAAAAGAAAAAAACGAATATTCAAAACAATCTTTTCTTTCTCCTTTTTTTGTTGCTTTCAACAAACAAAAGAAATACGAAAAAATTTCACTTTTTTTTTTCTTCTTACTGCGTTTTTAATGAAATAAACTTTACTCGTCCAATAACAAAAAAATAACTTTTATAATTTTCTTTTGCTTTTCAAATGTTTCCGGGAGACTTCTTTAAAAAGAACTTGGAGAATTTTTATTTTTGAAATAATAATTTTTTTCTCAAATGAAAATGCCGCCTGTCTAGGGAAATTGAGAATTATTTATGTCTATCTGATGGGTTAGGGTCAAAATCCCGACAATCAAAATCCCGACAATCAAAATCCCGACAACCAAAATCCCGACAGGTCATAATCCCGACAAATTAAAACATAGTTTTCTAGGTAGAATTTTGCATTTAATAGGTTGTGTATAATGTTCAATTAATAATATTATGTAGTTTTTGATAAACAGTTACCTAATATTAAAAAAAATTGTAAATTATTAATAATTTATAAAATTGTACATTTACAAAAATTCATTAATATATTTATTATTTAATTAAATGTAAATTAATGATAAATTGTCGCAAATTTTATACATTTTAAAAGAATATTACAAAAATAAAGATCAATTATTTATTTTGTTAATATTTATACGTATAATGTATCTAATATTAAAATTAATTGTAAAGTAAATGCTCTACAATTAAATACTTGCAAAAACTGAATATTTTAAAAAACTATGTTATTATTTGTATTTAGGAAATATACAAATAATAAAAAATACGTTTATTTATACTTACAGTAATGTACTTACCCAAAATTAAAAAAGAATTGTAAAAAATAATTTATGGAACTAAGCATTGAATTTTTTGTCGGGATTTTGACCTGTCGGGATATTGACCTGTCGGGATATTGACCTGTCGGGATTTTGACCTGTCAGGATTTTGAATTGTCGGGATTTTGATTGTCGGGATTTTGACCGCCACCCCTATCTGATAGTTTAAAACTCACAAACTGATACAATAAACACCTTAAAATTTACCATACTTGCCTATACTATACTAACATAAACAATTTTTTCTTCAACCGTTTTAAACGAAACTAAACTAAAAATAAATAAAATACATATCAAGTAAACTTAACCTTACTAATAGTGGTAGAATAGTATGTATGTATAATCTTTCTTTGGTTGAATATACAATTTCTGACCAGCCTGGGCGGTATACATTGCATTTCATGCACTTCTTCACACATCTTCAACAATCAAATTCAAATACAAGCGAAAATAAACAATGCAATTGTCAATTAACTTAACTTGACTTAATAATTTTTAATGTAGCCATCAGAGATGTGAAGTTAAATACACTTGATCGTATTTCTTTGATCGAATATGCAGTTTCTGACCACCCTGGACGGTGCACATTGCATTTCTTGCACTTCTTCATTCAGTTTTCAATTATTAAATTAAAAATCAAGCGAAAATAAACAATACAATTGTCAATTAACTTAACTTGACGTAATAGTTTGGCAATATAGCTGTCGAAGATTATATACACAGTACTGCCACCAGTACTGAATATAGTAACTAACTACTGTGTAATAATGTCATTATTATACTAGTAGCATAATAACCTTTTTCCACATTGGCAATATGGTAACGTAATATTAATATTATGATAATAATATTTTGCTACTGTGGGACAACTAATATCTCGTAAAAAAATTGACGCAAAAATGCATAGTTCTTATTTAATAATTCAGAATAATCTAGTAAAGTTTTCTCTAAAATAGTTCCTAGAAAGTTTTAATTTTTTATAGTTCAACAAGCGCAACAAAATTCTAAATTTAACGATCCCGGTTTATCGTGCTGAGTATAATTTGAACGTTATCAATGAATATTTAACATCATAATAAAAAAACCATCTGCTTAATATGGAAAATTCTTCGCCAATGTGTTCAGACTTTAATTTTCAAAGTTTACCACAGTATCGCCCGCGTAGAATATGCAAATTTTGTTTGTAACAAAAAAAAAAACTTTAACCGTATTATTGCGATGTATCGGAAAAAAATTTAATGAACAGTTTAATCGTGAAAATTATTAAATAATTTTATCGACCTGTAAATATTGGAAAATTTGTTGAATAATTTACGTTTATGCAGATTTGGTGAAATATGTTTTACTGAATTTTATCTGTAAATTGTAAAAATATATTATGCAAAATTTAATATATTAATAGTACATGCCGAATATTATATTTTTATCAATAAACTAGATTAATAAAATATTTAAAATTATAGTTACTTTTTGCATTGTTTCTACATAGATACTTCAATATTTACATTAAAATTTATACTCTCACATATAAATTATAAATTATTACAGATATATGCGATGCATATTTTTTATAGAATTATTTATTAATTTTACAAAAAAAAAATTAATGATATTTTCTGTTTCCCGTCACAATCAAATAGGTTCATTAAAAATTCTCTTTATCTATAAGAACAAAATCCGTTTTTTTTTAAATATATATCTATCTCTAAAAGATAATAACTATGACAACAAAATCGACATGTATATAATAGAAAGCCTACTTTATTGTCATATAAATAAATTCACATTTATGAAATACGACACATTCAATATTTTTAACATGACAACATTTATGTATGTAATCAAACATAACCTTTCCAAAACAAAAGTAATACTAGGAAACCCGTGACCCTTAAAGGGTCACGTTTGAAGTCGAAAATAGTAATTAAACATATAAACATAATAAAAATAAATAAATAAACAAATAATAATAATAATATAATAATTATAAAATATCAATTGCACTATTATATATTACTCAAAAGCAACACTTCTATCTATCAGTAGTGTACATAACATCACACAGCTGTCATTTGACATTTGCATTATAAACATAATTTTTCAAATTTTTGAGAATCAAGACGAAATCGTATAGGGAATGAACCAATTAAAATGACACCACTCCCATCAAAATCGGTTCAGGGGTTTAAGAAGAGATGCTGGAGAAACATATATACTTACATACAAACACACAAACATTTGACAATTAGAGAGATTAAATATTAAATGTCGATTTAAAGATGAAAAATAAATCTATCACAAAATTATACAGAGTATAAATAAAGAAACAAATAATCGCTGTAACTTTTTATTTGTTATTTTATAATTTTAATATTATATATTATTGTTTTGTTTAAATTTTTTTGTTTTTGCTGCTATGACAACCAACTATGTTTTTAGCGACCGTTATATCATATATGATAAAGAAGATATTGTAATCATACTAAATTTGACATATCTTTTTACAGATAAGCACGAATTAGGCTAATAGCAACACGAACCAATTTATTGTTTTTAGCGTATTGTCCGTCGATCGGTCTGTGGACAAGTGTAGAGCAAATTTAGCTGATTTCGCTTGAAAAAGATCAATGCATTAGAATTAAATGGTCATTTTGTCAAAATTTATTAAAACGAGAAACATACATATATGTATACATACATACACAATCACGCCATGTACCCAAAAGGGTGTGGCGAAATCAGTTGCCTCCAAACATTCCTATCCAAACAAGCAACTTTCGCTTCATCCACATTCATAATCCCTCTCATACATGCTCTTTTATTCCTACTACTTTCGCTCACTAAAACATAAAACTGATTTGAGTGGTGTGAATGAGGCAAAAATACAAAATGCATTTATATCTCATTTCTAAACGAATTATTTAATCTTAACTAATTAATATCATTATTGCTCAGAAAGTTGTAGCATATCCAATTTTAAAATAACCAAAATCTCTTTCAACAATCATTTCCTTATATCATCTCCAACAATATTAATCTAAATTTACCTCAGTCCCAACTAATTTAGCTAACATCTGGGCTCATAGTTGCGTAACCCAGTAACAAGTAATACAACACACATCATAAAAGGAAATAGACCCGCATACACGTTCTTCGAAAATCCGAGGTAAATATACAATATAAAGCCGAGCACATTTTGTCTCCAACATGCGGCTATAACATGTGAAGCACGAGGTAATCTTTTGTCCCCAAACGTGGTGGTCAGTACAGCGTATCACGCAAATCAACTCACGACTCCGAGAACATGATTTCGTAATGTTCTTCTTCCAAGGAGCGCCTTTGTGCATTTTGCCATTGCATAGCAACTGATTCAATGTGATAGTAACCGCACAGAGAACAAAAGATGGGAAAAACGAGTAAATTCTTAGCGGATGCTTGGGGGTCTTGTGTATGTTTTCCGGATAATAATAATGTAGTTGTACAGAAATTAATTACGTTTTAAGTCGTTAAAGATTATTAAATTGGGAATTTGTAGTTAACATGAATGCATTTCCAGTAATTAGTGAAACTGTTGAAGTAATAAAATACATTTGTATAAACACCGAGATTTTAAATGTAATTAGAGAAGTTACTAACTAGTGGAGAATCAAATAGCAAATTCAAATGTTCAAATCAAATATTTATAATATTGTATCTTACAAAGCAGTGTTGGGATTTATCTAGAATCTAGATAAATGAATTATCTAGATTCATTTAGATAATAAATTATCTTCATTATTCGTACGGCAGTCGTAGGAGAGTCTTGACCGCAAGTACGAAGTACTTGTTCTGTGATTATTTATTAAACCCCGCACGCATAAACATTTTCGTTAAAAATAACGGTTCGTTAAAATGAAAATTCTTAGATTCCGTAAGAAATCTTTCTATGTATATTGCAACAAAATTTCTTACAAAATTCAAGAATTTTCATTTTAACGAACCGTTATTTTTAACGAAAATGTTTATGCATACGGGCATTAGACACCTTTTGAAACTGCAAGCTATGCATTCGCATACAGCAGCAACGAGTTCCAGTCAGTAATCTAAATTACTGATATTTTAAAACAGGCAGTTGATCAAACTACTTTGTTCAATTTTTGTGGCTTTTTTTTACAATGAACAGAAACGCCGGAAGGCGGATTCGATCCATCGATCTCAGTATTATATTCGATAGTACTAAACGCTTAAACACGGTTACCGCGTTGACATTATCTTATTTAGATAAATTGAAAATTTATATATATATATATATATATATATATATATATATATATATATATTGTAAAATCATCTAGATAAACATATATTTCAATTATAATAGTTAATTATAATAGACGCAAAATAAGTAGATATTATTAATACTATTTAGGAAATTCTTATTGTTCCTTTTGTATAATAATTGTACCTGATTTTATGATCTTTTTACCACGCTTATATTAGCTCACTCTGTTGTCACGGTCAAATATTGTAACCAATTTTTAGACCACTTTCTATCATCTGATCTCATTGAAATTTTGCATGTAGTTTTATTCCATAAGACAACACAATATTTTAACAAAAAAAATAAAATAAAAAAAATTGACATTTAAAACCGATTACCGCTTATATCGCTTATATTTAAATGTACTAAAAAAAGGAAAATAAATTTTTTTCTGGTTATCCAAAAATTTGAGAAAGAAATAAAAGCGTGGAGCATTTAATCATCATTGCAAAATATATAGTTTTCTGGCGCTCCACGTTTTCATTTCTTTCTAAAAAATTTGGATAACCAAAAAAAAATTTATTTTCCTCTTTTTAGTGCATTTAAATATAAGCGTGGTTTTTAAAAAGTTTTTTTTATATATTTTATTTTATAATTTGAACAGAAATAAATGTGATTCAAACGTAAATATCTTTTTTTTACATATTATACAATTTTTACATAAAAAAAGTCCTAAATTTGTTTAATGTAAAATATAGTTCTTTACCTATTTTACATGCCCATTCCCTGACTACAATATTATCTATCACTCTCGAAATATTTAGTACGTTACAGTCAAATCCATTCAAAAGAAAAAAAATCTTATAACCTCGTTTATAAACAATTTTAATAAAACAGTAGCAATAATGTTATTTTAATTTTGCATAATTTAATTACATTTCTATTATATCCAAAAATATAAATGACTACGTTATATTTCATTGTCTAAAATTTCTCTCAACGAAAATAAAAAATTATTCTAATGAATAAAATTTTCATTTCCTAACCCGTACCGGATAGGACTTTGTAAACGTGGGCATTGGATTTAAATGAAATGAATAACAATCAGGATAGCTAAAATTTTGTTTAGAAATAAAAGGATAGAGAGAGAGGGGGTAAAAACAAAAGACGGTGCTATACCCATATCATGCTCGTACCGTGGACGAATTTATTAACGGTAATCTACTTTGACGGTCAATATTGTACTAGTACGCATCGTCGTTCACTTATTCGCAATTTTCTACATGGTCCTAATGGAAAAATCCAGTTAGCCCGACCGGTCCCATATCATATTGATGGACACTATTAACACTAGACACTCTCGTATATCATGCGAGGGATTGCATTATTGTAATAACATCTGATAAATTCCATTCTATGGAATTAGTCGAATTTTTGTCATAATTTCTAGTCTCTCGCTAAAGATTTGCATATAACGATTTGATATACAGTTGGATCGAAGCAATGTTTTATTTATGAGAACATGTTACAATTTTTGACTTTTTATATACTCTAAAAAATAAATATGTAATTTTACCTACAAACAATGAGACACTGTAATGCCCAATATTTCTAGGTATAATTAGTCAATTGCTGTAATTTTATGCATAGTTGTTTAAAAATACATAATATCAGAACTATTACAAACATTTAACAGGATGAAAAAGTACATATTTTTTTTAGTAAATACATTTTTTTTAGTAAAGTCACTTTTAGTAAATTTACAAAACTTAAGTAAATTAGCTGTCAAAAATTTTCCCTAAATAGCTACAATTTATTTAGTTCCGTAATATTATTTTAAATTGTAAATTATAATATAAATTTATCATTTATTATATATTATATATTCACTTTTATGTATTTACATAATTGTGTATGTTTGACAGTTTCTATGTCCTATTACAAGGATCAACAGAAATAAAGATTATTATTGTTATTATTATTGTTGGTATATTTACATACTTTTCTATAAATTTACATAAAGGATGTATTTTGTAATGAATGAATTACACTTAAAATATTTTATTAGTATTATTACATAACATATGTACTAAATTTCGTTATTTTCATGAATTATTACAGATATTAATATTCAAGCTAGAATTTTAGATAATTGAAGTTATACCAATAATATGTAATTCTACATTAAGCATGTAATGTAATTTGCAAAAAGTAAGCAATTTTCATACAAATTAGGTCATTTTTACACTGAGAAAAATAGATATTTAACAAATTGTATAATAATAAGTAAATATTTATTTGGAATATACGAGTATGTTTACTGTATTCACAAATTTATACATTTTTAAAATCTACTCACATATATATTTTAATTCTATATTAAGAATTAAGACTGTAATACTATATACAAATTGATGGTATTAAATTTTTGTTTTTATTATATTTATAGTTAATTTTTAAATATACTTATTTCGTTATTTTTAATATCTTGTGTTTGTGTCCCCTTTTTAAATATAAATAGCGTTACGGTAACTATCCATTTTTCTCAGTGTACTTACTTTATGTGATTATTATAAATTATGTAAAAATTACAGAATTTTGAGGTAAAAATACAGCATATTTATATAAAATGCAGATTTTTTTTATAGTAAAAATGTTACTATTTTACTGTAATTTTGCTATTATTTTTTTACAGTGTTTGTAAAAAAAAGTAACACGTATTTGTTTTTTTTTTAAATAATATCACCGTCAAAGATGTCAAATTAAATATACTTGCCGTGTTCCTCTAATCGAATATGCAATTTCTGACCACCACATTACATTTCTTGCCATCCTTCGCACATTTTTATAATCAAATTAAAATTCAAGCGAAAATAAACAACGCAATTATTAATTAGCGCGTCAGCCGCGAAAACTGAAGATCCCGGGTTCAAACTCCGGCAAGGTCAATGCACTTTCTTCTTTTAAAAAATTAACTAAAATATAATTAATTAAACAAAATAAATTAATGGCGATTTAAACAAAAACAAAATACTTCATAATTTAATATAATACGCCATGTGTAATTAAGAATATTACAATAAAAAAAGGAAAGTAACTTTTTTCTATGTTCTGTTTATTTACTGTAAAAGTCATTTGAATCATTTTTCCTGTTGAAGATGTACGTTAAGTACGTCGAAATGTCGATTATTAATAAATATTAATATAGAAATACAATCCGAAGCCGTTTTATTTTAATATAATAAGTTCTAAAATCTAAAACATGTTTTACTATGTTAAAAAAAATATTGAAGATGTCTTTTGTCGTTTATTTAAAATCACTTATTGAGCAATTTTAATCAGTTTATTTGAATTTCATAATATTAGTAAATAATTTGGATGGACACGGCTGTAAGCACTTGTTGAAACATAATTAAAAATAAAACTAAACACACGACTCTTGGTTTTTTGTTTCAAAATTATTATTTTATTTATACAATGTACATTTCGGCTTGTTAGACCATTATCAGGTGACGAAATATGTAGATATATAAAAAAATATATCAAAAATAGAAATAAATACTTTCTATCAGTAAAAATTTATTTTAAAGCAAAAAATAAAAACAGTTTTTCATAAGCAAAAGAGGTAGTATACAAAGTAACTAACAAGAAAATAAAAATATCAATACTATCTTTTATCTTTCTTAGTGCATCAAATTTTGTTGCAGAAGTTCTATAATGGAGAAATCTAGATAGCAAACTACATTAGTCCGAGAACCATTCATAACCCCATAACACGAAAGTTCCATGAAAGTACTAAACATTCCATAATTAGCCTACAAAACAACTTATAATTACGAAATTCATTAACATCATAACATTCTCCAAACGTAGTTATGTACATAACCTAAAGCTCGGCTATATAGCCCAGCGTCAATATCATTTAGTTAGGCGTTGTACACATGGCCACATTGGTTCCTCGCTTCGGTTAACAGAGAGGACAGTTCCGGTTCGGGTTCCGTTCCGTAAGCACCACCCGACGACACCGACGAAGAAGCGTTTTCCCGTGGAAAACTTTTCGTCGGAACGAAGTATTGTATATATCGTGGGGATTTATCTAATTGGACTCGGGCGCACGGAATTTCATTTCCCAAATGTCACACACGCATCCGGGGGGGTTAGCCCTCTCAAACCCCCGCCCCCGTCCCCACATCGAGATGCTGTCTCGCCGATTCGCATTTATTTCACCGCAAGAGAGAAGACATTTTCGCTTGAGGTTTTTTTCTAAGGTTGCTTTGATGAATGTGCGAGCACTGAGATAGAATATGTAATTGGTACTGACACCGAAGTATAAATGATGATTGTGATTTTTGTCAGAAGATTGAGTAGGTAGCGTTTGATTACTGAAAATGGTCTATTCATTGTTGTAATACGAATATATTTATTTTTTAAAAGTTTAATTTATTGCAAAATATACTGTAATTCAAGTTGCGTAATTATATTTTTCAGGCAACTTTTTCAACATAAAATAAATCACATGTATTTTTTTTTTCAAAATAATTTAGTGTCTTATAAGCCGTTTGATACGATGTGCATTTTTATGCTGCATTTTCTATGCATAAAAATGCAACATATTATACAGTGGTTAGTTCCAAAACCATACTCTAGGGTACAGAGTATATTCCAATTTGTTCAAAATATTTTTAGTAGTACTCCAGTATAAACTCTAATTCGTTCCAATATTCTGAGAGTAAACTTTAGGAGCATACTCTTTGTACCTTATAAAATAGCAGGGTACAATAATACTCCGGCGCCAAATTTTATATTTCTAATCCAATTGTTTTTATTATGAACTGTATGAGTGAGAAATAGAAATAGAATAATAATAAATTGTACTATAAAAGCTACTTATATAACTTTATTATAATAAAACATATAAAAATAGACACATTTATGACAGAAATAAATGTAAATAATTTTAATTTACTATATAATTTAAAAGAAAAAAAGAATTAATATTATTGAAAAATAAAGATATTATAGCGTGTAGCTTATAAAATATATAAATTAGAAACTAAATGTAATTATATTTTTAGAAACTAAGGAACTTCTCAAAAACTAAATGTCAAATTATGCTCTGAGCCGTTCAAAAATTAAACAAAATTTTCCATCACGTAATTATCATCCAATAATTTCCTCTGTACTCTTAAGGTATTATTTTGAAACGCATCCCAGGAATAGCTTGCATTAAAAGCAGAGAAAAATGCATATAAAAATTTACAGAATTCTGTAGTTGCTGGCAGCAAAACATGCATAATCGACTTCTGTGCTTTATATCGTACGTATAGTGTGGAAAAGCCGTCTCATAAGTGAAACAATAATTCTTTTAGTTTTTACATTAAACGATATTAATTTGTTTTAAACTCTAGTAATTTTCTATCTTCATAAAGTAAAATTCGAAGATTTATAAAGAAAAAGATAACATAGTCAGATAAAAATTTTAATAAAATTTGGTTTCCTGAAAATATTTTTAGATTTGCAAATACTAACGCGTGAGATTTTATAGTATATGTTTGCACATTTTTTTCCTAAATGATGTACGTCGAATACGTCAAAACGTCAATTTTTTATTAAAATATAAACAGAACTTAATCCTAAAGTCTTTTTATTTTAAAATCCATTAACTTTTTTTTTAACTTTCAGTCAGATAAAAACTTTTCATGCAATTCATCAAAGTTTAATGCATAATCTTCAAACATATATGCAGCATTCATTTTTGTGTGTGCATGTCTCTGTAGTAAATAAAATTTGTTTTTTTTGCAGTAAAAAGAGAGGTTAGTTATCAAACTTTGTCCTTTAAAAATTTAGACAGATGATGGTCCCTGGGTTTTTAAACTTCTTTCTCAATTCCAATCGATAAAACTTTCCAATGTCTATGCTTAAATAATGTAAGAAAAACCTAAAGCTCTCTTTCTTGAGATAGATAGATATGTTGAATTTATAAAATATAATTTTAACTTTAAAATATTATATCTACCAGTACGAATATATTTTCAATAGAAAGATTTTTAAAGTTGGCAAATATTTAATATCGTCTCGAACAAACTTCAATAAATTATTGTCGCAGGTGCGAACGGCTTCCATATTGAAAATTAAAAACATTTTGACACCTTCCAGATTGATATTACTTTACTATTTAAATACAAGATAAATTACAAGTATAATAAGTTTTTAACAATTTTATTTTCTCCGATAATCTCCATATACACAATCACGCTATGTATCCAAAAGGGTGTGGCACAAACTCTTTTCACTATCCCGAAATTAGTTTCTTCTAAACACTCCCATCCAGACAAACAACTTTAGTTTCATCCGCATTCATATATGCTCTTTTATTTCTACTACTTGAAAACTTTCGTTCACGCAAAAGACGCTCACTTCATCTATTTGTATAGTTGAACGCATAGCTTCAAAATCACTCACATATATTCTTTTAATCAAACGTTCATATCTTAACTTTTACAACAACGTTCTTTTCAATTTCACTCATATTTTGTACGCAATTTCTTCTAGTGACACCACATAGGTCACGTTATAGCTGTGTTTTTTTTACATTCCACTCGGATCAGTAGATCTTGTAAATGAGCTGAGCTGAGCTGAGTTTTGCTAAGTGAGTTGTATTGATAAATAAAACAGTTTATTTAAAAGAGACATTTAAAACCTAAGTTCCACATATGATATAACCTAAAATATTAGATGTATTTGGATTGTTTGCGTTGATAATTTTGTTGCAACTCGCCGGATATCTATTGTTTGACTTCACAATAAAATACTCAAATAGAAATGTCAACGTATCAAACACGTTATCAAATCTTAAACTAGGAAAATTTGAATTTGAATCTCAGCTAAGCACTAGCTAAATATCAAACTCAATATCAGTAAGGGGGAAAGCAGTTCACTCACTTCGAACTCAGTTACGAGACGACAAATAAAACAGCTATTATTTCAAGATTACTGATATTTGCTGATCTGAGCTGAGTTTTTCGGTAAAAAAAAACACAGCTAATAATATAATTTCCACAGTAACAAAAAAATACTAGTTAACATAGTAAAAAATCTTTCAGAACTTATTATATTAAAATAAAACGGCTTTAGATTTAAGTTCCGTATTAATATTTATTAATAATCGACGTTTCGATGAACTCAACGTACGTCTTCATCAAGAAAAATAACAGAACTAAACCTAAATCCGTTTTATTTCAATAGTTTATCATGTTTTATTACATTCCTTGCACACATTCTTCACATCAATAATTAAATTCGAGCAAATATAAGCAATGCAACTTTCAATTAACTGAAACTTGACTTAATAATTTTTAATATAGCCGTCGGAGAAGTCATACCTACACTTGACGTACGACGTATAAACAAATTAAATAAAGCACTCGGAAACCGAGCTAGTATCATTTTATATTTCATTATAAACTCATATCAAACACATTATCAACAAAATAATATTAAGTAAAAATAAAATATTGTGATTAAAAAAAAATACTGCTTGCAATATAGTTAAACGAAAATTGTATAATTTTCCAAAATATTTTTTTTACGGAACTTAAGCAACACAGATATGACAAAAATTTAAATATTTTTATATATCAAACAGTCTATAAAATTTAAATTCTACACATTAGAATACATATATTCACATTTTTTTATTTGAAAATACTCTTCCAAGCCCAGTACAACATTACGTATTAACTTTCAACAACAAAAATGTCTCTGCAGAGTGTAATAAAACAATAATTTATTATGCAAACAGCATTATTATTACATGGTTATAAATAATTCGCATCTTCGGTGAATTTAAATGGAAATATGCAACGTTAAAAACATTTTAAAATATGACATAGTACAAAAATCGTTCAGAACTCGTTATATTAAAATAAAACGGCGTTCGGATGTATTTCTGTATTAATTTTTAAAAATGGCTATACAAATGGTATGTATACGCAATTGGCTATTTATACATACAGTATTTTTACGTAATTGGCTATTTAGGGTAGGTTAGGTTAGTAGGTTGGTTTGGGTTTTTTTTTTTTAGTATGTATAAATAGCCAATTGCGTATACATACCGTATGTATAAATAGCCTCATCCTTAATTTTTATTCCCTGAAAATTATTACTTTATCACAGATAATATTAAGGGTAGAAAAGGTAGTTTAAATTTAGCAGTATACTTAATATATGTATTGCATTACAAAATAATCTATTATAACTAAAATAAAATATCATTACAATATTTTTCATACGAGTATCTGTGTCTTGTAATTGATTACGGATGTCAAATGTATCTCGAATGTCAGATCTAGATATCGGGATCTCAAATCTTAATCGAAGATCCCGATCTCAGAACCGAATCTAAGATCCGGACATTCCCTTAAAATATTATTTTGTTACAAATAATGTTATTTAAGTAATTAATTGTTATAAAACTCCCGTCAAAGTTGTCGAATAGTTTCTTCAACTGTATCGGCCACTATAGCTTTACTCTCATTAATATAATCGACGTTTCGACTTATTCATTATTAATAAAAATTAATACAGAACTACAACCTAAAGCCGAGTTATTTTAATTTAAAATAATACATCGTCGTTGTGTAAATAAAATAAACAAATTTCAAGTTTACTTTTTTCCTATTTAAGTTTGTCGTATATATTTTTTCGTTTTCTACGAAGTCATGTAGCGTTAGTAATTATTTATTAGTTGGGTTTTTGCTACTTTTAAAACCAAAGTGATCTAAAAAGGAAACTGACCCTAATATATTTACCTCCTTTGTGCAGGAAAAACTATTTATTTTCATTTCAAGTTTTTTTATTTTCTCTTAAACGCACTGATAAATATAAGTAATTTTTCAATTTCTAATTTTTGAGTTGAAGAATTTATATCGCCGTAAGCGTTCTTTCACAGAAAAACATATACGTAAACCGTTGTAACAAGAGATTATTAACCAGAGATGGAAAACGTAACTTAAACTATAATTTTTAATGCAATAACGTAACGATATTTCAATAACGTTATATAACGTTATAATAACGAATAACGATTCGTAAAAAGTTTTACTCGTATTGTAACTGAAAACAGATACAGAATAATATTACGCTGTATCTGTTTTCTTTTGAGAGAAAGATATAATTTGTTTCTTTCACGGTAAAACATACATTATAAAAAATTTATATAATTTTACATGTTTTTCATAAAAATGTAATATAATGTAAATTATTACAGTAAAATTACAAAATGTTGTCATTTTTACTGTTAAAACTTATGTAAAATTACATAAATTTAAGATATGTTTTCACAGAGTATGAACAGTAATGGTGCACAGACAGTCATAACGAAAACTAGTGGATTCTTTACTCACATATTACTAATTTTTACTAACAATTACTAACTTTGGAATAGTGGAAAAAGTTTGTATGACATCCTTTTTGGGTATATAACGTGATTGTGTATGTACTAACTCTATGTGTCAGTAATTGCTAGCACTTTCCGGGAACTAGCCTGGGGCCCCACAAGCATAAGGGCCCCATACTAATCGGATTGACTTCAAGCCAATAATAAAGCAATTCTCTCAAAAGAAATGCCACAAATGCTTGTTATAATAAGAAATTTTATACTGCGCCATCTAATGTGTGTTTACGTTTTAACACCAATTTTGTTTTTTTTTTTGTTAAAGTGACAATAAAATTTATTTATTTATTTAATTACACCAGACAGACAACAGCCCAATTAAATGGCGCAAATGATACAAACATAGGCTATAAAATATAATACATAAATTTTCTTAAAAACATTAAGTGTGTACAACGTATAAATGATTAGTAAAAATACAAAGAGAACATGAAATATATGTTTAAATACATATTTAATATTATCGGCGATTTACGTTTCATATCTGAGAGTGGGCCCCAACATACTGGTTTGGCCAGAGACACAAAATGCTCTTAAGAAAAATTGACTAGTATCCTTGGGCTCGGGTAGTACAAAAATTAATTACAAAGTTGTTACTTTTGTTTACTTGTAAAATTTTGTAATAAAATTATACTAGATTTTCTAATAGATTTATGAATTTCAAGTTACAATATTTATTTAAAAAATTATTATTTCAATTAAAAAAATACTCCTATAAGTTAGAATTATAACTCGAAATAAATATCACCAGTTAAAAAACAAATCTCAAATATGTATAAAAATAATCTAGGTTTTCTGTTATTTTTTTTTTTTAATCTATTTTAATGGAAGTACCGTAAGAATAAAATTGCAATAAAAAACCTTAGAACCTGCAAAGCATATTGAAAAAAAAAAATTATAAATAGTAAATTAAAATAATAACCATAATTATTAGTAATAAGAATTAATAATGCAAAATAAATAATTAAGATAATATTTCAATTGCACAGCAATTTTCTGAACGTAGCAGAATTTATAATAAATTTATTGATTATTAAAGAAAAAAATATAAAATTACGAGTAATATAGAAAATAAATGTATTTCATCAAACTAGACTAATATTTTATTTTGTATAAGTTTATAAAAAATAAATTTATTATTATTATTGTATTGATTTTATCATAATAATGTCCTATGTAAAATCTATTATTCTTGACACTTGTAATAAAAACCAAACATTGTAAAATATATCTATTTTGTTTTTGGGTCATATTTAGTATTTATTTATATAGTATATAAATATTTGATAAATTATATTAAACTAACAAATATCGAAAAACTATATCGAAAATAGATGGCGCATTGTTTCTTTTTTTGAAACAATATTAATTGGCAGTTGACATTACAGGTATTTATCTTATCGACCTGTTGTTACTCTACCAAACAATAACCGAATTATCACTCTCTGCATTTACACATGATATTAACAACATTTGCTGTATGTGATATATTCGATATTAATACACACAAAATTCAATTATAATTACATTATCATATTTCCTCTTTTTGTTTTGATATTTACCGATACTGTGATAATAATAGATATTTTTTTTCATTCTTTGATTACTTATTCTAGGAATCATCTATTCTAACATTGATTTAACTTAATTTTTGAAACGTATTAAAGCAATATTTTTCTGCGATGCAACTAAGAATTTCACAAATATTTAAATATCTACTTAATCGCAGTGAACTAATATATAATTAGTTGATTTAACAAATTAGTTCAATGCAATAAAGTAGTAGTGTAGTTATACCAAATTTAGTATATAGAAATTTTAGCACGAATCAACTGTTTTTAACGTGATGTTCGTCTGTCTGTCAATCCGTCGACATGTGTAGAACAAACTCGGCTGAATGAATTGTTATAAAATTTCATATTTAAGTTTCGGAGGTGAATAATCTCAATTTGATCAACTTATACAGATGTCACTTTTATGTGTTTTACGAATATTTCGCAACAGAAATATATTTCGAAAAAATTTATTTAACAAAAGTTGCCAAGCAAATTATAGCTAACAACTTTTATTTTGAACATTTTTCAATACGGCTACATATTTTTTTAGAATTTTTCATATTTTTTCGATGTATATATAATTCTGTAAATAGGTGGTATATTTATGTCAAGACAGTAAAAAAATTCGGTAATTTTACATAAAACCCTAAAGCAACATGTATGTAATATTATTTACTTCAGTGTTTATATATAAATAATATGTAAAAATACTAAAATATTTTGTATTATTTGTATTTGTAAAAATAATACAAATTAGTAGTTATACAGACTTATATATAAATACTAAAGTATAATGTAAAAATTTGCCTAAAATATCTGTAAATAATATTACATACATTTTGTAAAAATACTAACGTCCGTAAATTTACATATTACACTGGTGTAAATCAGTTGCCCCTGGTTTTTACGTAAAATTACCGAATTTTTTTACAGCGTAGTTGTAATACAAATCTTTTTATTCCATAAATTTGTTTAATTCGATAATGGCCGATTCAATATTGAATAATTAAATAATTTAATATATTTCAATACATTTTGTAGTAAAATACTTTAAGAATTTTAATTTTGACGACAATAACAATACATTTGATTTTTTTCATTAAAGACTTCATAAATATTTAAATCTGTATGTTTACTTATATTGTTTCCCAATCTTCTTTACTTTTAAACTTAAATTTTGTAAATTTCTTTAAATAAGTACAAATTATAGAAATTATTCTTGATACCCAAATATTTCCTCTTTAAACGTATTTATTACGAAAATAAATCATCCCATAAAATTGTGCAGATCTTATCCATTCATCAAACACAGGTAATACCCTCAAAAGTAATACCAGAAGCCTAATAACATACAATCTAATGATATATATTTTTTGTTTATCTCTTCTGTGATATTTTGTTTTGACAAAACAAACACTACCGCCCACTGAAACCAAACCTAACCTCAAAACACACCGAATACAGTAGTATATTTATACCTTTACGAAACAAACGTTGCAATATTTCGCCGACAAAGTAAGTAATGGGCTTAAAGGTCGTGGGCCCAAAGACCCATTCATTTTCCGGATTCTACCACAAAAACCCTACAACACTTAAACAGTATTTTACACACAGAACACAACTCTCTCGCTACGCATCGAGCGCCAAACCCACCGGTTCGTTTCAGAGACTGTTCACGCATTAGTTCCACTTTCAGGACCGAGCTTTTTGTCTGCTTCCACTATTCTTTTGCGCCCGCTGAAAACGTTTTCTTTCTTTCAGTTTTGACTCCACGGCGCTCGTTCCCGGCGTTTAAAACCACATCAAAGATGCGTTCTTTTACGCCCACTTTTTTTAACCATTTTTTTTTCATCGTCCGCTAACCGTCACTTTCAACCCCCATCCCCCTCGTACGTTAGAATTCAATTTAAACGCTCTTCTGATATAACTAATGAAATTAAAAATAATGCAGTAGTATTTTAAATATTCTGTTTGTCTGTACCTACAAATTTACTTCGTTTACTTGACTTTATAAGCTGGAGTAACAATCAGAAATAAAGTTTACGAATATTATTTAAATCCTATTTATTAACAATCCTGTTTACTAAAGAAAAGTGAATTTTTGTATTAATACACCTCACTTTTAAAAGTGATTTTTGTCAAAAGTACTTTTATCGTTTATGTAAAATTACTTATTGAGCAATTTTAATCAGTTTATTTAAATTGTATAATATTAGATATAAAAAAAAAATATCAAAAATAGAAATACTATTCATATTTGATAAGAAATAGAAGTAAAAATTTATTTTAAAGTGAAAAAGTAAAGTACTTTTTCATAAACAAAAGAGGTGGGAATATGGGTCATTGTTTTTGTTATATTTTCACTTAGATTTCAAAGATATTAGCAAATTGCACCGATTCTCGAAGCTTCTTCTATTTCGATATCATTTTCCGACGCACAATCCATAATATAATTATTTTAAAAATAATTTTCTAACAAATGTTGTACAAATTTGTTTTTCGTTATGTCACTTTACAAATGAAGCAGTTGTTTATTTATTTAATTGCAAAATAGCATATTATGTTACGAGAAAAAAAAAGCGACGATTATTGTATTTATTTTAGATATTTGTGGACGAGACCAAGCAATTTGGGCGAAATACATAAATAGTTTTTTTATTCTGACATATATGAGTTTTTCTTCAAGTGTTCTAAACGAAACTAAACTAAAAATAAATAAAAATACATGCACAATAACCTTACCAGTTACTAACAGTTACAGAATAGTATGTATATGTATATATTATTTATATTTGTTAAATGATTTGTAAACATTAAACTTTCTTTGGTCAAATATACAATTTCTGACCACCCTGGACGATGCACATTGTATTTCTTGCACTTCTTCACACATTTTCAATACTCAAATTCAAATTCAAGCGAAAATAACTTAACTTGACCATGTTTCTTTGGTCGAATATGCAGTTTCTGACCTTGGACGATACACATTGCAATTTCTTGCACTTTTTCACACATTTTCAATAATCAAATTCAAATTCAAGCGAAACTAGACAAAGTAATTGTCATATTTTCAAATTTCTTATTTAGTTGAAACTGTAAATATTATTGTTGATGAATATTTTGTAACATAGTAAAAAAATCTTTCAGAACTCATTATATAAAATAAAATGGCTTTAGGTTTAAGTTCTGTATTAATAATCGACGTTTCGACGAACTCAACGTCTTTATCAGGAAAACTGATACAAACGTCGCAATTATTAATAAGTATTAATATAAAACTTAAACTTAAAACAGTTTTATTTTTTAACATTTTGTAATTATATTGTAATAAAAACATATTCATAAAATATGTAAAATTACATAAATGTTTTACAGTTTAGTAAATATAATGCAAATGTCTATTCAATTACAAATTGTTATGTTTGCATCAGATAAATGTAACTACATCGCGTTAACATATGACATTCAATATTATTTTTATCATTTGGTTGTTGCATTTGGTCTAGTAGGTACTATCGTAGTTGTTATCTGATAAACAGATAAACTGAAACATTATTTGAATAATGTATAGTATCAAGTTAAAACAATAAACATAAATACAGAAACAAAATAATTGTATTATTATTTTTTTTAAATAAAACAGCTTTTGGTTGCAGTTTCGACGTACTTAACATACATCAGGAAAATGATACAAATAACATTTTAATATAATAAGTTATAAAATCTTTTTTACTATATTATAATTTTTAGTTATAATAAATATTAGTTTTTAATAAATATACAGGGTGTTTATCATTAATCATTAGTAAAATTCGTCTCATAAGTGAAATAATAATTCTGTTAGTTTTTACATTAAACGATTAATTAATTTGTTTTAATCTCTAGTAATCTACCAGTTAATCAGTATTGTCCATTACAAAAAATGTTCGAAGTTATCATCACTAATACACTTTCCCGTAAATCAGCATCATATCGGCTAATTCGATATTAGAATATCGATGGGCCACCGCGAACAAGGGAAAAATAATAAAATTTTTAGTAAAAACACAAGTGATAAATTGAATTACTGATAACAACTATACCTGTCAAATGACAATTGAACAATACTGATTAAGTGGTAGATTACTAGAGTTTAAAAAAAAATAATTGTTTAATGTAGAAACTAAAAGAATTATTATCACGCTTATGAAACGACTTTTACTAAGGCGTTTTAAGATTCATCAACTTCTTTTGAGATGTACTATTGCCCCCTACAAGGATACAGAGAAGACCGTGTATTTCTGTTAAATTTTCGTTAAATACAAAATATGTTGAAAAATTTGAGTTAGGTGAAGTGTTGTTAAGTTGTTATTTTTACATATTACTATAGTTATAAGTATACCTACCTAGATTAAACTACCAATTCTGTTCAAATTTCGTAAGACTCGTAGCGTAACGAAATATTTTGTTTTTTTCGAATAAATAAAATTCTTCTTTTGATGAAAAAAAAAACAGACTCTTATTGTGCTACGCGTCTTATTAAATACGAATAGAATTGGTAGCTAAATAGGCATTTTAGCCAGACTATAATCTACTCAATTGTGGTTTATATAATTTTTGTCACAATTAACTTATTTTTTCTTATTATTTAACCACTTTAATATTATAATACTCAAAAATATTGAGATTTTATATTTTTCCCAAAATTTCACAAGTTACTCAGTCATTGCATCGGCTTATTAGGCTATGCATCAATGACTGGCCAGTTTCCATAGACATTGATGCATAGCCTAACAAGCCGATTCAATGACTTGTGAAATTTTGGGAAAAATATAAAATCTCAATATTTTTGAGTATTATTATATTAAAAATTTCACAATGACAATATGAACATTTATTTGTTCAAGGTTCATTACATTTTAATATTGATATATAAAGTAAAAAGTTTGACTATTATAATATTACGTTACCATGTAGAAAAAAGTCATTATGTTACTAATACAATAATGACAGCAATAATTATACAGCATTAGTTATTATATACACTAATAGTGACAGCACTAGACATTAACTACAACATCAAGTGCATTCAATCTGACATCTCGTGAAGCTATATTGAAAACTATTATGTCAAGTTAAGTTAATTGACGATTGCATTATTTATTTTCGTTTGAATTTGATTTGATGTATGAAGAAGTGCAAAAAATTCAATGTGCACCGTCCAGAATCGTCAAAAACTTTATATTCGACAAAAGAAATACGGTTCATATTTTTTTTAATTTTGAAAAAAAAAATTTTTATTTTATATTTTAAAAAATCATAAACAGCCCAACCCTGTATTAAATAATAGAAATTCATTTTTGACATAAGTAACAGAAATTTATTTTTCTAATTAAAAACAAGGTAAATATAATGGAACGTTTTAAAGCTAGTAGTGAGAAATTTAATTTATTTTCATTCCAATATTGTTAGAAAAATTAAATAAAATATATTTGTAAAAATATTAAATTAAACCAATATTATTATTGTAAACTATCGTATATACAATGTTTATTTATATGTTGATAAACAAAAGAAAAACAATTATATTCGTAAATTGTAAAATCAACAAAATTATGATTTGAAAATGTTGAAATAAAAATCTGTAAACAAGTAATTTGCATATAAATTAGCAATTTTTTTTAATTTCATTAATTTAAACAGCCCACGAGAGTATGCGTATGTAATTATATCAAGTGATTGTTATCCAAATATTTTTTCTCAAAATAATGACAATTTCAAAAATTAATTTAAAATAAAAAGCTTTAGATTTTAGTTTAATTTAATCAATATGCATACATATACAATCACGCCATATATCTAAAAGGGTGAGGTGCTTACTGTACTTTGTATAATTATTAATAAAAATTTGTAGGTCCTGACCGAAAGTTTGACATAGAATGTTAAATGAAAGTTTGATTCGAACATCTAACCCTTTTCGACTATCTTCCCATTAAATTCAATCCATTTTGTTACATTCTAGCCGTAATTATATTTACATATTTTTATATATTTATATATATATATATATATATATATATATATATATATATAGTGTGTCCCCGGATTGAGTTCACTATAAGTGTAATCGACAAAAAAATTTTATTTTTATGTTTTGGGATTCCGCCCTGCTATGTCTGAAAACAATTTTAAGCATATTTTTAGTTTTTTGAAAATTAAGGCGGCCATGAAAAATGTAAAAAATTATTTTATATTCAGGTAAAGTGCCTTTTTGGTCAATAATACGGCATAATGTTCTTGAGAAAAGTTGTTCAGAATATGAAATTATGGCACCGTGCAAAATTTTAAAAAGATCAGTTAAAAACAAATTTGTCTAGACATAACGCCGACTGTACAAAACGCCGACCGGGGACACTACGCCGACCGTTCATTCGCATTTGCGCAAGCTAAATAAACAAAAGGTTGACGCTTGCACAAGCCAAAACGTTGGGGTTGAGTAAAATCTATCAATACATCAATCTCATGCAAAATATCTATCGCAAATACGAATGAACGGTCGGCGTTTTGTCCAGTCGGCATTATGTTCATACACATTTTTTTTTAACTGATTTTTTTGAAATTTTGCACAGAACCATAATTTCATATTCTGAATAACTTTTCTCGAAAACATTATGCCGTATTTTTGACAAAAAAAGCCGTTTACCTGAATATAAAATAGTTTTTTACATTTTTCATGGCCGCCTTAATTTTAAAAAAACTAAAAATATGCTTAAAATTGTTTTTAGACAAAGCAGAGCGGAATCCCAAAACTTGAAAATAAAATTCTTAATTTTTTTGTCGATTACACCTATAGTGAACTCAATCCGGGGACACACTGTATATATATATATATATATATATATATATATATATATATATAAAATAATTTAAGAAAATTTATACAACAAAATACCTATATAATTTATACTTTTTTATCTTACAAAAAAAAATCCTATATTTACGTCTACAGAATGTAAGCAATATCTCATTATATGGTACTTTATATTTTTTTAGATATAAATCAAACAGAACTTTCGTTTTTTTTTTTCTTATGAGGTTACAGAAAAATGGAAGCTATTTTTTTGTTTTTTAGCATGTCTTTTCAGAATGCTTTATCAGTAAAAGCTTTTTTACGGACTTCAAACATTGTTTTCAAACAACATGTAAAACAGAACGCAACATTCTTTATATATAAATATATTTTTCCATTTATTATAAATAGAACAAAAATAAACGCTTCAATATTACTTTTTTTGTAATAAAAATTACTCTACAGAAGCTACACATATAATATTAAAAACGACACAGAAATTATATTATATTGAAATCTATTAATTGAAAATGATTTTTGATGCTACGAAATATGACAGAATCGATAAACGATATATAAATTACATATTTGTTACATATAATAAATTATAGTAAATACAAATATTTTATATTTAAAGTATTAGAAAAATAAATATAAATAGAACCAACGCTTTCATAAGCTTACAAAAAAATTCATTATGAGTATCATTATTAATATTATAATTTATTAATCTAATTAATATCATATCTGAAGTTACACTCTTTTTATTATTTAATTTTGTAAATATTTATTTTATGTTAGTTTCTGAAGAAATCTATTATTCTATGATATTTATTTCATTAGATTTACATTTTTCCATAAAAATTTCATAAACAAATATGAATAATAAAAGAAAATTTAAAGTTATAAGTCAAATTAGATTTTAAAACACAAATTTATGACGTTTTTATTTTATCATCTACCATTGTAAAAACAAAACAAAATATTTCATAAAAATTTATATTTTTTAAAGCTTATTAAATAAAATAAAACGGCTTTAAATTGTAGTTCTGTATTAATATCTATTAATAATCGACGTATCGACGAACTCGACGTACGTCTTCATCAGAAAAAAATGATACAAATGACAGTTACAGTAAATAAACAGAACATAGAAATAAGTTACTTAACAATATATAAATTTTATCATATAGTTACTTATTTTATTACCTAGTAACTATATTCTGTTTATTTAGTGTGAATGTTGTTTGTGTCATTTTTCCTGATAAAGACGTACGTTGAGTTCGTCGAAACGTCGATTATTAATAAATATTCATGCAGAATTACAACTTAAAGCCATTTTATTTTAATATAATGAGTTCTGGAAGATTTTTTATTATATTATTAAATAAAATTACCTAATTAGAATAAATTTAACAATTTTTATAATTTATTTTTTATGTTGAACAAAATTGATAAATTATTTGACAAACTTATATACAAAGTTTTCAAAATGTTTTTCAATAGTTTTTATTTTATTAAATATTAATTTGAAATATATTTTCAATCATTGATTAATCCGCAGATTCATTAAAAAATTGTTTAATGCTCAATATATAAAATTATATATATATATATATATATATATATATATATATATATATATATATATATATATATATATATGTATATATATATATATATATCATTTAAAAATCGATGTTACGATTTATTCTATGTATATCATCATCATCAGGAACAAACATAAATAATAAATAAACAAAACATATGATAAGTACAGTAAATTTTTTATATTTTTTTATCTTATTTAGATTCATTGAAAATATTAAAATAAAACGGCTATAGGTTGAAGTTCTGTATTAATATTTATTAATAATCGACGTTTCGACGAACTCAACGTACGTCTTCTTCAAGAAAAAAAAACATATAAAAAACATGTGAAATTGAATTAAAACTAAATCAGTTTTAAAATCGCTTTTAACTAATACCTATTTTAAAACAACGTAACTGTCATAACAGCAGGACTAAACAACTGAACTAAAACACTCAAAAACCTAGCTTGTAATACCAGCCTATAATTTTATAAAATAATATCTTTTGTTTTAAATATTTTATGATACACGTAATATAGTATAAGTAAAAATGTAATTTAAAAATATATATTGAATAAGTGGAACAATTCATAAATATTACTAGCGCGGGAACAAAGGAACAATAAAAAATGCCATTGTTTTTCTACGCATATTCACATTGTTCTTTGTTTACAAGCGACTAGAAACCGAAGAAAATCATTTCAGCAAATCGCAATTTACATAAATAACGGTGCGTGTTCCCATATAAAGTTTAATAGACGAGAAAAAGTTATATAAATTGCGCCAAGATTATCTGTCACATGCGACGGGGAAAAAAAACTCCTCTTTTAGGGCCCAACAAGTTGCCGCGAACAAAAACATAAACACATATAGGCAAACAGAATAGAAATATGATTGAAATTGATTCTACATACCTAAATCGGACGCAAATCTATTGTTTAGTTGATAAAAACGATCGAGAATCGGGAGAGATGTTTCGAGTTCGTTACACACTTTAATTCACATAACTGAAATATTGGCGCCGGGATGCGTTAGCAAATATATGTTCCTGCTTCGCTGAAGGATAGCAACAGTCTGAACAGTGTACAGGATAATTTTATAATATTGGTGGTGGTGTGTGTGTGTGTGTGTTGGTGTGTAGTGTTTGTGTATGAAAGACGTACAGGTGTGGCACGCATGCGCGATGGCCAGCCAGTCATTGATTGGACGCTGAATCTGAAGAAAACGCAGTTTGGGCCATACACATAACATACATATACTATATATATTCTACCAAACGCAAAATCATCGCGCATTTTCGACTCGAGAGACGAAATTTGGAGAGTACCAAAAATATTCAGACTATTAATAATAATAATAATAAACTTTATTTAGCTTTTTGGCAATTAATTAAATTGTAATACATATTACAATACATATAGATGATTATGTTGTACCTGCTTCAGCGTATGCTGATAACGTGGTTGTTTTGGCTGAATCTGAAGAGCAACTGAGATAAATGATTGACAGAATTAATGTTGTTGGTAAAGTTATGAATCTTGTGTTGAATGTTGATAAGTGCAAAGTTTTAGTTTTTGAAAAGAGTAACTTGACGACTGAATGTAATGTATATATTGATGGTGCACGTTTAGAGCAGATAGTTCATTTTGTGTATTTTGGTAGTTTGTTGTCTAGAGATGGCCGTTTTGATCGTCAATTGAAAGGAGAGTAAATGCTGGTTGTAAGATTTTGGGTGCTTTGGGAACTTTTGCTAGGAATGTAAATGTTTCCAAAGAAGCCCCCCCGTTTGAGTATATACAATGCAGTTTTGGTGCCTACGTTGATGTGTAGGGTAGTGAATGTTGGGTTTGGTTGCAAAAGCATAAACGGAAAATGACTGCTGCGGAAATGAGATTTTTACGTGGGGTATGTGGTGTAAATAGGAAAGATCGGGTACAAAATAGATTAGTGTATGGTGAGTGTGAAATTGAAAAAAATGTTGTAGCAAAGGTTGCCCCGTGTTAGAGTCAGTTCAAATGGTTCGAACATGTTGAGCGAATGTCTAATGAACGTTTGGTTAAAAAGATTTATATGAATTATTTTGAAGATATACGTTTGCGTGGACGTCCGATGATTAGTTTGAGTGGTATAATTGATTGCGTGAGCGGAAATTTTCAAGTAGTAGGAACAGAAGAGCATGTATGAGAGAGAAATTATGAATGTGGATGAAGCGAAATTTGCTTGCCTAGATAGGGATGTTTGGAGAAGGCTGATTTCGAAATAGTGGAAAGAGTTTGTGCCACAACCTTTTGGATACATGGCGTAATTGTGTATGTATGTATAAACTTTATTTAGCTTTTTGGCTAATTAATTAAATTGTAATACATATTTCTGTCCAAAGCATTCCGACTGCTAGAGTACAGATGAAAAGTTTCAATTGGTATCATGCAAAATACTATCTAATGTACCGTCATTCATTAGAACTAATTGTATTTGCATTGTGCTCAAAACTTAAATTAAATTTACTGAAAAATTTAAAAATTAGGATAGCAATCCATTCAATGAAAAACATTGTAAACGAACAATTAGATAGATATATCTATCTCTCCCCTCCTTAATATTCATTAGTTCCCATAATTCCTAAGAGAAACATAGGAGCTATATGCACGAGAAGCTGAACATATAGATTCCTAACAATTGTCAATGGTCCGAATCGTTAGCCCACAGCCAAGCAAGGAATTTACAGCTTATAGTGGATTCCGAACCACTCAGATCCAGCCGAATATCAATTCAGCGAGTCAAGGTTTTTATACCAGAAATATTACTTAATTTACTGTTATTTACTGTAATGTCATTAGTATTTTTTATCCTGATGAAGACAAACGTTGAGTTTTGTCGAAACTTCGATTTTAAATAAAATAATAGTATATTATGTTACGAGGAATGGAAAGCGATCTTTATTATATTGAGCTTGGATACTTGTGGTCAAGGTAGAGCCGTGAGCTTTCTATTCCGAATGACATATGCTATTTTATCTTTAAGCATCCCAAATAAAACTAAATAAAAATACATGCCAAGAATCCTTATCCTTACTAATAATTATAAAACCGTATATTTGTTATGTGATTTAGAAGAATTAAAAAATATATATCAACTAAATAAAAATTCAGTTCAGAAACTGTTTGCCAAAACCACTCCGTATAATATGACATACATACTCTCAAACACACAAATACAGATATACAAAACACTTATTATTATTATTATTATCATGGTTGGTGTTCCCTTGTGCTAGTCATTCGATCTCGTCCGCGTTCCCAACGAATATTTCGCGTCAGCCCGACCGACTATATAGTACAATTAAATTTATACGCATGTTTACAATCTTAGTGATTTTATTACAGATTTGTGTCTCTCCATTGTTCAGTCACGCTTCAGCAACGTGGATTTAGTACGCGCAAATTTATAACCCTCCGCCCGCCGTGTTTAAACTGAAATTTGTTATAGGTAATTAATTAAAACGCAATGATTGAATGAATAAGTTTTAGTGCCGAAATGTACATTATTCCCTCCATTAGATTTGCGCAGACATAAATATCAATTTTCAAGTATTTTTGTAGTGACAAATCTTTTATACAGTCAAACCTGTTTTTGTGCGGTTCTTTTCTATGCGTTTTTTTTTTGGGCACGACTAACTTTGTGCGATTTTTTTATGCGGTGTATGAATTCCAACGGTGTTGGCATTATTAATGTTGTAATATTTTCTATCAGTGTATGTTCATTTGATATCAAGAGTTTCAAGTGACAATGCACATTCAATCTCTAATGGACATTTTTTTCTAATATGTTGTAAAAAATTATTTGTTAAAAAGTATTTATAAAATTTTCCAATATTTTTTTGTGCGATTTTGTTTTATACGGTCCCTATCTACCGCACAAAACAGGTTTGACTGTAGCTCGTTTTACAAATACGCAAAATTTATAGTAACAAAACCTATCGTTTTATTTTATTATTAACATCAGTCAAAATTCATACATACATACATACATACACAATCACGCCATGTACCCAAAAGAGTGTGGCACAAACTCTTTTCATCATTCCGTAATCAGTCGCCTCCAAACATTCCTATCCAAACAAGCAACTTTCGCTTCATGCACATTCATAATTCCTCTCATACATGCTCTTTTATTTCTACTACTTGGAAACTTTCGCTCACGCAAAACACTCTCAATCATCTACCACTCTAACTACTCATCGGACGTCCACGCAAACGTATACCATCAAAATCATTCAAATAAATCTTTTTAATCAAACGTTCATTAGACATTCGCTCAACATGTCCGAACCATCTTAACTGACTAACACCAACTTTTGCTACAACATTTTTTTCAATTTCACACTCATCATACACTAATCTATTTCGTACCCGATCTCTCCTATTTACACCACATACCCCACGTAAAAATCTCAAAATTCATATATTATTAAAATTAAAATTCAAACTGATCATCAACAAAAAAAAATTGCACAGTAAAAATTTTTTTGGTGTACACGTTTACCAGTTATGTGATTCGTATTCGGTGTTAAATTTTAACAAATTGAAATTGATCTGCATGAATCCGAAATTAGCAAAAATAATGCAAAATTTATAATAAAAATACTTCGAATGCATCTAAAAAATTAAATTTTAAATATAAATAAGTAGCAAAATGGTAGTTGCATTGATTACAGTGCGGAAAATGCAAATTTATAGTATGCAAAATAGTATAATATTATGGAAAAAATCTTTAAGAATCTGACGAATTGTAATATTACCATTAATAATTATTATAATAAAAAAAATTAAACCATTTTATTATTAATTTATTTTTTAAATAAAAGGTCGTAAAAAAGTATGACCTGCGGCTCAATTTACAAACTCTATACTCGTATAAAAACTTCAGCTTCTCGCAATATAATATACCATTTATAATTTCTTACAAGTTTCTAAGAAAATATTAATTTATAAAAATATGATATTTTCACTTACCGAGTGCGTAGATATTTGCCAATATAGCTGACCATGGTCTTCTGAAAAATTACAGAAAATTATTATAATCAATTTTGAATTAATGAATTATTTACAACTTAATAAATAAACAAATTAGTTATAAATGTAATTTTAAAAATTGCAATTAGAAAGAAAAAGATTGCTGTACTTTAATGAGAAATATATTGATTTTTTTTCTAAAATTATCCAATTCTAACATTGTAAATTACACAGTTATATATATATACATATATATAAGTGGCAAAGCAAAAATATACCTATTGAATTTATTATAATTACCGTTTGTATATTATTGGTAAAATGTACAAATTAAATTTTTTGATAAATCCAGTGATATGTAAAATATAACATTTTACCAAAAAATGTTCAGTTGTGCAATTATAAATTATTTTGTAAAACTTAAAAGACATATATTTAAATGATTTATTTTAGTTTAAATTATATAATTCTTGTATATATGTTTACATATTATTTAATATTGGTTTGTTTATACATATAAGAATATTACCTTTTCATTTTTCTATTTTTTTTAATTATTGTATTTTTATAATTAACTGTATTTAAATGTATTCTTTATTAGTGCAAGCTAAAATAAATAATAATTTATTTAATATTATTATTATGTTAAATATTATGTTGAGCGAATGTCTAATGAACGTTTGGTTAAAAAAAATTATTTGAATGATTTTGATAGTATACGTTTGCGTGGACGTCCGATGAGTAGTTGGAGTGGTATGATTGAGAGTGTTTTTCGTGAGCAAAAGTTTCCAAGTAGTAGGAATAAAAGAGCATGTATGAGAGGAATTATGAATGTGGATGAAGCAAAAGTTGCTTGTTTGGATAGGAATGTTTAGAGGCGACTGATTTCGGGATGATGAAAAGAGTTTGTGCCACACCCTTTTGGGTACATGGCGTGATTGTGTATGTATGTATGTATGTAAATATTAAGTCAAAGTTGTTTATGCATAATGAAAATTTACAATTGTCTTCTAAAATGTTCTTAAAATCATTGTAAATTAAAAGTTATCAACTGAACAACCATCAATCAGGCGTAAACATACTATGAACAAACTGTAAACATACTATGAATAAACTGCAAAAATATTTCCCAGTTAAAGCTGCGACAATACTTCACGTTTTAGTTTATCAACTGAGTGTTAAGAAGAGGCAGAGAATAATTACGTATGTCGTACAAAAACGTGCACATAATATTGCGCAATGCTACTTTATAGTGCGATAGACTATACTGGTCATTGGATTGTCAACGTCTCAGCGATTTGTCGAATAATAACCACATTATTAACTGGCAATGTATTTAACAACGATTTATACAAACTGATCTTTAATACGACAATAAAATATTTTGTATTCCTGACTTTTATTTTTCAGTCATATATCAAACATTATAAAACTCATTTTCTAAATTGCAAATTTAACAAATTAGCAATACTCAAGCCTCAAAACACATAAAACGGTAAAAATAAAAGTTAAAAGAATAAAAAATCCTTCTTCTAACCGTCGTAATATATCATGTTTATTTAATTTATCAGCAACGCACAGCCTGCTACACTGGGAATAATTTGTAATATATTTCTTGCTGTTTACCTGCAACACCTCGACAAGTGCTTATCTTATATATAATTTATAATACATAATTATTGATTTTTCTAACAAGCATAATATCTACCAGGTGCACTTAGATACCATGATAATATTGTGCTTCAATGACCTTGATAATTTTATTCAAATTATGCGGGTGGAAATGCGAGAATTCTTTTCCATTTTTTTTTCTTTTGCTTTAGATATCATTGTTTATCTAGATTATTGTTCCGACAGTTTTAATATAAATGATAAATTTGTTTCTACACTTACGAGTTACTTTTTGATAAAATTTTATATTTTATTATCAATTAATTTAATATGTAGCTCAACAATAATAAGCGGTAAATAATGTATAAAAAGTTTGAATAATTTGTAAAATTTAACAAAAAATATTTTACAGATAATTTTAAAAACAATTTTATACAGAATGTTTTATTAATAATACATACATACATACATATATACACAATCACGCCATGTACTTTCGCTTTCGCTTCATCCACATTCATAATTCCTCTCATACATGCTCTTTTATTCCTACTAATTGGAAACTTTCGCTCACGCAAAACACTCTCAATCATACCACTCCAACTACTCAAAATCATTCAAATAAATCTTTATAACCAAACGTTCATTAGACATTCGCTCAACATGTCCGAACCATCTTAACTAACTAACACCAACTTTTGCTACAACATTTTTTTCAATTTCACACTCATCATAAATAATATAAACAAAAATATTAATTTTATATAATTTAATTTTTCTAATAATTTGTTTATTCGGTTCATATCGGTTTTAAGACAACGTAACTTTTATAAAAATTAAACTAAACAAATGAACTAAAACACCCAAAAACCGAGCTTGTAAGATCAACCAATGACTTTATTGCAGTTATGCAACCAATTACAGGATAAGATATATAAAAAAAATTACAGTTAATATATTAAATTAATAAATATACAAATATAGTATTATGACTAACTTAATTATTTAAGTTATTAATTAGTGAATGTAAATTTTGATGAAAAATATCAAAATCAGAAAAATAATTGTTAAAATTTCTGCACATTATGTTGATTGATGTAAAATATTACATTTCTTCAGAATATAAAATTATATTTGCTTTTCTTATTCGAAATAATAAAATGTCTTTAATATTATTTAAAGAAAAATTTTAAAAACTAAAAATTAATTATACTCCTATAATATTAATAATTTAAAATTATTTAATTTTATAAATCCAAAGATTTCATAGCATAGACAATAATCATTACTAATAATATTGAAATTTACATTAAAAAAAAGCATTAAAAAATTTGCTGTGGCCACCACATACTGTAATCATAATAAATAAAAACAAAACTGTCTTAATATAAATATGTCACGTATTTTCATAATTATGTATATCATGAAAATATGAAAAATTATTTAAAATATTATTTAAACGAATCGAAAAACGTTGAAAATAAAAGTTGTTAGTTAAAACTTATTTAGCAATTTTTGTAAAATAATGTTTTTCGTAATATACATATCTGTTGTGAAACATTCGTAAAACACAGAATAGTGACATCAGTAAATTACCACTTTCGGTTGGCAGATCTTTACCAAATGTTGATCAAATTGACAAATTCATCTCCGAAGCTTAAATACGACATTTTATAACAATCCGTTCAGTCGAATTTGTTCTACACGTGTCTACAGACAGACGCACGAACATTACGCTAAAAACAATTGATTCATGATACTATAAGCCTCATTCGTGCTTATCTGTAAAAATCTCGACATGTCAAATTTGGTATAATTCCAATACCTCACATATCATATGATATGTGATATGACGGTCGGTAAAAAATATAATGCAATTCAAACTTTAAATTCTGCATTATTCCTTTCAGGACTCATTATATTCAACTGCACTGAACAGAATTATTGCAAAACTAAATCAATAGCTGTTATAAGCTCAGGACAATATTAAAAATTTAAAACACACATTTTTGGATTATGTAAGTGGGTATAATATGCATATATGTATAAGTATTTAGGGCGTTAAGTGGGGCGAGAGGGTGGTAGATCACAGATGTTTGTCGTCGAATTTGGGTAGACTGGTTGTGAGATTTTTTTTTGAGGCAATCTTTACGTTTGTGATTGCTACGATATTCTCAAAGTGTAGTTCACGGATCACTGACAGTCCGTGATTTCCATTCAGCTGATCCGAAAAGCAATTCAATAGACGGAAAAGCATTGAGATGTTTGTAAACATACCGAGAAAAATCATCAAATACTATCAAGATATCTACCATTTTTTCGCCAAATCTCCTTCTTCTGCTAGCGTATTTTATTAACATAAACGATATTTTCAAATATATTTGTAGGTACAATTTTATCATATTATATATATATATATATATATATATATATATATATAATAAAAATAATAATAATAATAATAATAAAACCTAGCAAAACATTTACAAATTTTTCATAATACTTCAAAGAAATTGCAATAAAAATATTTTTTTTTCAAATCGTCCGAAAATGTTAATGTATAGTAACCTATATACAGTAAGGAAAATGTTATTCATTAGGCTGAACCTACATCGGTTAGCCATAATTAGACAGAACACTGTTAGACACATTTAGTCACAAAGTAAAACATACTTTTACAATGCAATTAATAGAAAATAGGTGTTACAGACAAAGTTGTGACAGATCTAGATACAACTTATAAAGGTATATATTTAATATACAACTTTTCATTAAATTTACGGATTGCCGTAAATGAACATTTTAACTAAAGTCGATTTTAAGCGTTTAAGCTGACCAAAAAGCATTCTCTCACTGATAATAACAAATCATTTTACTATTAAAAGTTTGAAAAGTTGACAAAGAAGCATCGTTTTATTGACAACAATAATAATTATGTCGGTAAAATATAAAAACGATGCATTTTTACTGGCTTCAAGTCGAAACCGGCTGTTAGTATTTTAAGCATTTCCTCCAAAACTTTATTTTCCGGATATAAGTCCGTTTTCAAAGTCCCGATTCAATTTTGAATCCAAAAATATTTTTTCAGTATAAGAAAAATATAAAATATAGTACTATATTTCATTTTATGACGTTCATATGTTGAATTTAATAACATATATTACAAATAAATTTAAAAAAACATAATTTCATTTATTACAAACTCGTGTTGTCAGAATGACATTTTTATTTATATTATTTCCTATTTTTAGAATCAACATTTGTATTATTAAATTCAAAAATAAATCTATTATCAATATTTTTAAAAATATATAAATTGCTCCAATTAAAATTATCATAATATAATTGTATAAAATATTAACAATACAAAAAGAAATTCTATATTATAAAAATTTATATAAATATTTTTAATAACATCAGAAGTAATAGCACAATATATTTAAAATTTTGACGCTATCATATTATAAAATAATATTTTTTGAAATAAACATTCTTTTATTTTCTATATTATAAAATAAAATTTATGAAAATATGACTTGATCAGATATAAGTAATGTATTAGTTTGCACAACTCTATTCTGAAAATGAAGCTAATTTTTTACCGATCGTTATATCACATATGATAAGGGAGATATTGTAATTTTACAGATAAGCACGAATTAGGCTTATATAACACGAATTTTTTGTTTTTAGCGTGATGTCCGTCTGTTTGAGTTTGAGAAATATGTAAATAAGTCTATGTGAAAAAAATGTGTTGCCTGATGGTAATTTTGATTATTTTGTATGCTAGAAACGTTATTTTTTACTGACCATAACATCACATATGATAAGGAAGGTACTGTAATCATACTAAATTTGATATGTCGAGATTTTTTACAGATTAGCACGAATTAGGTTCATGTCTATGTGGACACGTGTAGAGCAAATTCGGCTGAACGTATTGTTATAAAATTTCATATTTAAGCTTCGGAGGTAAATATCTCAATTTGATCAACTTTTGATAAAAATCTGCCAACCGGAAATGGTAATATACTGATGTCACTTTTATGTGTTCTACGAATATTTCGCAATAGAGATATTTTTTGAAAAAATTTATTGAATAAAAGTTGCTAAACTAGTTATAACTAACAACTTTTGTTTGTAATATTTTTCGATACGGCTAAATATTTTTTTTATAATTTTTCATATTTTTATGTTAAGTATACATATAATTCTGCAAATAGGTGGCATATTTATGTCAAGACAGTTTTGTTTTTAGTTACCATAATTCTAGTAGTTGTTATTCAAATTTTTCTATTCCATAAATTTATTTAATACGACGACGGTCGGTTCTGTGGTGGAAAAACAGATTTTTTTAATAATATAGTTTTTTTTAACAAAAACGTATAATTTAAAATAAACTCAAGTATGTCAAGCGTAATCATTTTCAATGAATGCCACAACTTAAAATATTTTTATTTCAATTTTGATTCAGGCATTGTTAAAATTATGTCTTATGTTGGCTTTTCACGATACATTTTACTATACAAAATTATATATGGAAAATATATAAAATTAATACGTTTTACACGATATAAAATAAAATGTACAAACGCATACGCAATGATATTTTATATTTTGTCAATTTATTTATATCTAATCTGAAAATTGCATATTAATCAATAATAATATTTACTATTTCAACTAAATACATACACAATCACGCCATATACCCAAAAGAATGTGGCACAAACTCTTTCCATTGTCTCGAAATCAGCCTCCTTCAAACATCCCTATCTAAACAAGCAACTTTAGCTTTATCCACATTCATAATTCCTCTCATACATGCTCAACTAAATAAGAAATTAAAAAACGTAAATATGTACTGATGATAATACATAACTTTTGACGTTTTTAATACCAATACGCATTCAGTTTCGCGTCGAAAATGGATGAAAAATAGAAAGTGTTCTAATGAGGAAGTTTAGCGTATTTTTTTACTTCTTTATTTGGTTGGACTTGACTTAAAAAGTGATGTTTAATTTATCATTTTTCTCAAAGATGCCCAGATTGCCTAAAAAATGCAAAACCATGTTGTGATGACGTCAGTAATGCCTTCGCAAAACTTATGTCGATTTCTGAATCAGACGCACATGCATTGCCATGGTAAGCGATCAACATTTACTGCGACATACGTTTTCAAAATTATATCTCACCAACTCTTCTGCGCTTGCCCACAATAGACTTGTGACGTCAGTAATGTCCTTACAAAAATTGTTAATAACAAATAAATGAAACAATTATTAAAAATTTTAATGGCAATTTCTGTTGTTATTTTATATATACAGAGTGTAACAGAATAACTATTCCTAATTTTAACTGGAGTATCCTGGTCTCAGAATATGAAGATTTAATGCAAATCACTGAGATAAAATGTGGCTCCTTACTGAGCTACAGGGTGTTTTATATAAAAATTTAAAAACGATTTTTGCCCAGTACTTTAAAACTATTTGACGTATCCTTATCATACTTGGCAGGAAATGTAGGTACCGTACACCATACTAAATTATGTTAAATAAAAGTTTCTGGCTACTGCCAGTGGCGTACAACAGGGGCAAGTGAGAGGTTGATCCTTCCTAAATTCTACGCCACTGGCGGAATTGTCATTTTAGCACAATTTTTTGATTCTCAAATACTTGCTGTTTAAAAAACATACTCTTTCTTTGTAACGATAAAGTCACTGTTTTTCGAGATATTTAAAGTTAAACATAAGCTGCACCCTTGGGATTTTTTCAAAATTTGCTCAAAAAAATCTGAAAAAATTCAGTAAAATAGAGAAAAAAAATTAGCTACATAATAACTAAGTAACTTTTTTCTCTAACTCATTCTGGTTTGGCTGGAAAAATTATTGAAAATTAATATTTTTTGCATTTTATTTTTTTATTTTCAATAATTTTTACAGTCAAATCAGAATGAGTTAGAGAAAAAAGTTACTTAGTTATTATGTAGCTAATTTTTTTTCTCTATTTTACTGAATTTTTTCAGATTTTTTTGAGCAAATTTTGAAAAAATCCCAAGGGTGCAGCTTATGTTTAACTTTAAATATCTCGAAAATCAGTGACTTTATCGTTACAAAGAAAGAGTATGTTTTTTAAACAGCAAGTATTTGAGAATCAAAAAATTGTGCTAAAATGACAATTCCGCCAGTGGCGTAGAATTTAGGAAGGATCAACCTCTCACTTGCCCCTGTTGTACGCCACTGGCAGTAGCCAGAAACTTTTATTTAACATAATTTAGTATGGTGTACGGTACCTACATTTCCTGCCAAGTATGATAAGGATACGTCAAATAGTTTTAAAGTACTGGGCAAAAATCGTTTTTAAATTTTTATATAAAACACCCTGTAGCTCAGTAAGGAGCCACATTTTATCTCAGTGATTTGCATTAAATCTTCATATTCTGAGACCAGGATACTCCAGTTAAAATTAGGAATAGTTATTCTGTTACACCCTGTATATATACAGGGTGTAACAAATTACTATTCCTAATTTTAACTGGAGTATCCTGGGCTCAGAATATGAAGATTTAACGCAAATCACTTAGATAAAATGTGGCTCCTTACTGAGCTACAGGGTGTTTTATTTAAAAATTTAAAAACGATTTTTGCCCAGTACTTTAAAACTATTTGACGTATCCTTATCATACTTGGCAGGAAGTGTAGGTACCGTACACCATACTAAATTATGTTAAATAAAAGTTTCTGGCTTTTGCCAGTGGCGTACAACAGGGGCAAGTAAGAGGTTGATCTTTCCTAAATTCTACGCCACTGGCGGAATTGTCATTTTAGCACAATTTTTCGATTCTTCAATACTTTCTGTGTAAAAAATATACTCTTCTTTCGTAACGATAAAGTCACTATTTTTCGAGATATTTAAAGTTAAACATAAGCTGCACAATCAGGGTTTTTTCAAAATTTGCTCAAAAAATTCTGAAAAAATTCAGTAAAATAGAGAAAAAAATTAGCTACATAATATCTAAATAACTTTTTTTCTAACTCATTCTGGTTTGGCTGGAAAAATTATTGAAAATTAATATGTTTTGCATTTGATTTTTTTTATTTTCAATAATTTTTACAGCCAAATCAGAATGAGTTAGAGAAAAAAGTTACTTAGTTATTATGTAGTAAATTTTTTTCTCTATTTTACTGAATTTTTTCAGATTTTTTTTAGCAAATTTTGAAAAAATCCCAAGGGTGCAGCTTATGTTTAACTTTAAATATCTCGAAAAACGGTGACTTTATCGTTACTAAGGAAGAGTATGTTTTTTACACAGCAAGTATTGGAGAATCGAAAAATTGTGCTAAAATGACAATTCCGCCAGTGGCGTAGAATTTAGGAAGGATCAACCTCTCACTTGCCCCTGTTGTACGCCACTGGCAGTAGCCAGAAACTTTTATTTAACATAATTTAGTATGGTGTACGGTACCTACATTTCCTGCCAAGTATGATAAGGATACGTCAAATAGTTTTAAAGTACTGGGCAAAAATCGTTTTTAAATTTTTATATAAAACACCCTGTAGCTCAGTAAGGAGCCACATTTTATCTCAGTGATTTGCATTAAATCTTCATATTCTGAGCCCAGGATACTCCAGTTAAAATTAGGAATAGTTATTCTGTTACACCCTGTATATATATTTGAGAAAAAATAATTTTACAAGGAACTTCAATCACGCTAAACTTCCCCATTCATATATTTGTCTATATATACTGTAAAATATTTATGTAATTTTACATGTCTAGTGAATGTAATTTTTTTATAAAAAAAAATGTAATATTACGTTAATTATCACAATAAAACTACAAAATGTTATTTTTACTGTTAAAACTTATGTAAAATTACATAAATTCACGATATATTTTATAGCATGCACGTGTATAAAATATTCTGTACAGATTTCTATATAGAATATAGAATCGTGAAATATAAGAAATTTTGTTCGTACAGAATTCTATACATTTTTGTATAGAAAATTGTATCGTGTAAAGCTAGCATTATAATTTATTACTGTGTAGAAGTTAAGAAAACGTATAAGTTTTTCTAATATTCTACATTTATGATTTATAATAGTTAACTGTCGAAATATGGATTTGTTGATCCATTCAGTTCGAAATGCAATTTAGATAATGCTAGGGTTACAATAGTTTGATCCTTCAAAACAGAATCTATGCATTACAGCTGACCTTTGAATACAACAGCGTAAATTGCAAATCATTTTTTGACAGATTTTTAAAAATTAATAATATTATAAGCTCGTTGCCGTAAACTTAATTTTTATTTTATTCATTAAACTTTCACAATCTTCAACGTCAATTAACACTAATAACATGACTAAAAAAAAAAGAAAAATTTCAATAAAAACTGATCTGTGATAATCTGCTTTTAAAAATGACTTAACAAAATAATTTATATTAAAAATGTAATTTTCAATGATATATTTTTAAAAATTAACTTATGATAATATTTTAACAAAATTACTTAACCTATAAAGATAACATGTGACACAGAAATAAAAATAAAAACTATGGTATGTACGTCATTAAAATATTAATTGTAATACTTATTGTAAAATACTAATTGTATAATTTAATTGTAAAATGTAGCTGAAAAAAATATAAATCCAAAAAATATAAATTTAAAAAAATTTATTAATGATTTATGATTGCCTTCAAACCTTCCTTTAAATAAAATTATTAAAATAGTATTTTTTACTACTTTGACTGCAAGGAAAAAGTAGTATAGCGTTTGGTACGGTGTCTGTAACATTTTCAAAAAAAAAAAAAAATTGTATAGAAATTCTTCATATAGCCTGTAGATGACGAATCTGAACTTAGTTTATGTGGGTGTATGGACAGGGACGGATCTACATATGGGCTAATAGGGCTATAGCCCTGGGCCCCAGATCCGCAAGGGCCCCCAACCTCTCGGGCATATACCTATTATATTCTATACCAAGCACGGCTTATAAGAGAAAAGATCGAAACACAAAAATTTAAAACACAAATTTACTAATATTTATTAAAAATCAACAAAAAATAATATATAACATTTATTTTTGATTAATTTTCATCACTTAATCACTTCTTAATACATATACGAGTATTTAATAAAAATGTAATAAATAATAATTAAAACCTTTAATACTGTCTTTTATTTTTTTAAATTTTTTTATAGTCAATGGCGAAGGCGTGAGTCAAAGCCAATAAAGAAAAAGAAAATAATTTTTTTTTATGAAACGTGTAGGGCCCCTTGGTATTTTTAAGCCCTGGGCCCCCAAAAAGATAGATCCGTCCCTGTGTATGGATGTGCGTCGTCAGCTCGCTCGCTCGCTCGGTCATCAGACAAAATTTTCTGGCCGCAACTCCTCCTAGACGGTTCAACCGATTTTAATGAAATTTTCAGGATAAATTTGTCTAGTACCCAAGATGGTCATGTGATTTTGTTTCTTTCCAGTGATGCCAACTTTCCGAGAAAAAAATTACTAAAGTTAGCTTCCATAGCCAAGCAAGAGACCTACAGCTTATAGTGGGTTCCAAACCACTTAACCCAGCCGATATTAATTCAGTGGTACAAGGTTTTAATACCGGAAATAATATTTAAATTAATTTCTGTTATGAGCGCGGCGCGACCACAGACCGTTAGGGTCCTTCAGCTGTCTTTTGTATTGTATCAGTAGAATGTAAATATTATAATTTATCATGATAAAAAAATCTTTCAGGACTCATTATATTAAAATAAAACGGCTTTAAATTGTGGTTCTGTATTAATATTATTAACAATCGACGTTTCTACGAACTCAACCTACAAATGACATTTGTATCTTTTTTTTTCCTGATGAAGATATATGTTAAGTATACATCTAAACGTTGATTATTAATAAATATTAATACAGAACTACAACCTAAGACCGTTGAAATTGTTTCAAATCAAAACATTAAACAAAAAACAAAATAAAAATGTGCTCTCATTATCAAATATACGGGTGTAACAGAATAACTATTCCTAATTTTCAGAAATGATAGAGGGCACATAAAGAAACATTTTTTATTAATAAACTAGTGTCCGGAAATTTTTTTTTTTTTTTTTTTCGGCTGTCGATTGTAAAAAACACAACTTTATGTTATATCCCGAGAATTAACGGAGATTTATAATATTCGTTAAGACCATTTCATTCTACTCAAAAAAATGCCTTAAGAATGTGAAAATTATTTTCATCTAATTTAAAAAACAATCGAGATATCGCCATTTATCAAAATACGGAAAAAGCGAACTTTTCGCCATAACTCGAAAACAAAAGACGATAGCTAATTTTTGTTTTCATAATTGAGTTTCTCTCAAAAAAAGCGATCGAGGATGCGCGGTCCATCTCTTATAGTTTCCGAGTTCCCTTATGAAAACGTCCAAATTTGCCCATCCTGTACATCGATACAACTTGTGTATCGAAAATGGTGGTCGTAACTTCCAACAATTTTTATAAAGTTTAATGCACTATTATTTCTACTAAAATGTTCCTTAACTTAACTACTCTTTGACGTTGTAATAATTAAAATTGTTTTTAACGATATCTGGTGTATCTTGACACCGAGAAATTTTCGGACACTAGTTTATTAATAAAAAATGTTTCTCGAAGTGCACTCTATCATTTCTGAAAATTAGGAATAGTTATTCTGTTACACCCTGTATACATTTAATTTAACATGATCTTAAAATTTAACAACCAGAAAATGAAATCATATATGTGCAACAGTAATGTTCGATTATATGTGTGTGTGTATAAGTAGATGTAGTGAAGTGTTTCCGTGTTTCCATGTCAACGAGTGGCAAATGTTCGGATTTCAAGCGCGCCGGCCGTTGCAAACATGGTTTGCCGAGACACATCCTCACCAATGATGCCGCAGCACGGCGGCGGCGCAGCGCTTAACCACAGTCAGATCCACAAGTTTCTGATCCCAGCAATAGACGATATTGCATCGACAAAAATAGAAATTATGTACGTACAAGAAATTTTATCGTTATGATTAAATAGGCAGTATATCGTGACATATGTCGGTTGTTACTATCTTTTTTGTTTTTTATGATGAAGAATAACAATTTGGTGAATCAGTTGAATATTACTGATATACAGTGTATCCCCGGATTGAGTTCACTATAGGTGTAATCGGCAAAAAATTTAAGAATTTCATTTTCATGTTTTTTGATTCCGCCTTGCTTTGTCTGAAAGCAATTTTAAGCATATTTTTAGTTTTTTTTTCAAAATCAAAGCGACCATGAAAAATGTAAAAAACTATTTTATATTCAGGTAAAGTGCGTTTTTGATCAATAATACGGCATAATGTTATTTAGAAAAGTTGTTCAGAATATAAAATTATGGCTCTGTGCGAAATTTCAAAAAGATCAGTTTAAAAAAAAGTGTGTCTGGACAAAACGCCGACTGGACACAACGCCGACCGACGACACAACGCATCTAATTTTTACATTTTAAAAAAGAAAAATTAATAATTAATTCGAGTAATGAAATAGAAAAGATGTTTCTAAAATCTTAGTCTGCGAACTTTAGGAGCATAGCTTAGCCAGAATACTCGTCCAGTGAAAGACGATACGACTGCGCTTAAATAAACACGAATAGCTAACATTGTCCACCCCGTCCTGACATTCGTGCATTACAAGGATAATGCGAGAGCGCCACCATGAAAGAAAAACGAAAACGAGAAAAATTCTCCTATACTTGAACGAAAAAGGTGACGAAATCTAAGATTTTGTTCATACTTTTAAATGAAAAAAAAATTTCCTCCATTTATTTAGCGTTTTTTCGCCATCATATTGTTACGACCTATCTTTTGATTTTATTTTAAAACTGGTATTTTAAGCTGCGGATTAAAATAGATTTTTTTTTAAAGGTTTGTTTGTGAATATAACAAAAATGTTTTTGTTTTACTAAATAGATGAGTAACGTTTGAAAATTAAAAATGTATGCATTTTACAACTTTTAACGTAAAAAAAATTAAATAATTTCTCTTAAACTACAAAATAATAAAAAAAAAACCTGAAAACATAAGAATATGATCTTACTGTGGTAAAAAGTTAATAAAATAAAATAATTTCTTTTATACCACAAAATAATTAAAAAAAAAAGCTGAATACATATTTCAAAAGCTAAGCTTTCGTCATCAGTAGCTACTGATAATAAAAGCTTAGCTTTTGAAATACGTATTTAGCGTTTATTTTAATTATATTGTAGTTTAATTATTATTTTTTCACCACAGTAAGATCATATTTATATTTTTATTTAGTAACTTTTAAAAAAGTTAAAAAAATAATACGATATTTTAAATTTAATAAAGAAAAATTTTATATTATTTTAAATTTTAAATAAAATTAATAAGTTATTATAACCTTATTTAATTTTAAAAATATAGATATTATTACTATGTAGGTAGAAATAATCTACTTTTATTGTAGTTTTATTGTAAAATTTAAAATATTATGAATGAAAAATGTGCACTATTTAACAAATATTTTGCATTCTAATTATAGTAATATTTTTTGTAATTGCATATTTTGAATATATTTTGAGTATATCAATATATTTTAAATTAAATGATGATATTACAAAATTATTATTTACCTTTAGTTGCAGAATTATTATACCTTCAATTGTAATACTCTTCACTCAAAATTATGTCTATATAATATGAAATACATACATAAAATTGTCCAATTATCAATACTGTCTGTCCACTTTTATCATATAAAATTTCACAAAGTTAATTGTATCAATTTGAATCCGATATTTGTTGCACTTCTTATAAACAAAATGCACTTATATTTATTAAACTTAGTCTCAAAACATTAATACACTAAATTTAACACAATATTTTTATGAAAAACACGAAATTTTCATGATCTGATGCAACGGAATACACTAATTTTTCACAACTAAATTTTATTAAAAACATAAATTAACTTGTATCAATTCGTTGCTTATCTCTGATTGGCTAATATTTCAACTATTTGAATTTCTTGTAATGCTTTGTCTATACAAGTATAAATATTGTTTTGCTTATATAGAAACAAAACAGACAAAATTTAACAAGATTATGCATATTAATTAAGTAAATTCTAACAAAATGTTTATTTAAAATAAAATAAAAATACAACAGGCCAGACAAGTACTAGACATAGAATTTTATTTAATATAAAATTAATATAAAAATATTCTAAAGTTGAGATTTTTCTCAAAAATTTCACAAGTTGCTCAGTCACTGAATCGGCTTTATACTTTATACTTTGTATAATATAAAGCAGTTCTGATTCGAACAGTCACTTTTAAGTTTAATAACATAAATAGATATTTATTAAAGTATATAGATACAAAAGTACATTAACTCAAGTCATACAGAAAAAAAGATATTCACATATATACTATTATCTTAAATGTTATATAGTAATAATACAATTATTTTCTTGAAATTCATTTATATTATAAAATGCATTCAGCAGCAAAAAGTTTTTAATTACAATTTTAAATTTTTTAATTGGAATATGTTTTATTATTGTAGGCAATTTGTTGTACCAAGCCAACATTATTGTTGTTGAGCCAACATTATAAGGTAAATTTTTTGTAACATTTAATCTACATAAATCCAATCTAATGTTATCTCTAGTATTATAATTGTGAAAATTTTCATTTTTCCTAAGACTATCGAAATTTTCTTTTACATACATCAAACATTGCAATATATACAACGATGGTAATGTTAGAATTTTTAAATTAACAAAATTTTGTATACAAGATTGTCTGTAGCTACTACCAGTTAAAATTCTAATGGCTGTCTTTTGTAATTTAAATATTGTTTGGCTCTCAACCGAATTGCCCCATAATAAACATCCGTAATTCAAATGACAGTGAAAACATGCATAGTACAGTGGCGTAGCCAGGGGGGGTGTTAGGGGGGTTGAACCCCCCCCCCCAAGAACCTGAACTACTAAAAACATACGTATGTGAAATATGAAATATGTTATTTTACTTTGATTTTTATAAAAATAATTTTCTTTATTTTATGACTGTTTTTATGACAGTTATGACTGTTATGACTGTTATGACTGTTTTTTACAAGATTATGAAGTTTTTCACAAGATTATGACTGTTTTTTACAAGGTTATGACTGCTTTTTACAAGATTATGAAGTTTTTCACAAAATTATGACTGTTTTTGACAAGATTATATTTATTTTTTACAAGGTTATGACTGTTTTTTACAAGATTATTAAGTTTTTCACAAGATTAAGATTGTTTTCACAAGGTTTTGATTGTTTTTTACAAGATTATGAAGTTTTTCACAAGATTATGTCTGTTCTTGACAAGATTATGTTTGTTTTTTACATGGTTATGTTAATGTTTTTACAAGATTATAAAGTTTTTTACAAGATTATGATTGTTTTTCACAAGGTTTTGACTGTTTTATTTGACTGTTTGACTGTTTTTGACTGTTTTTGACTGTTTTGATTGTTTTCTTTATTTTTTATACAAATTATAGTATTATCTTTATTGATTAATATTGGTAAACCCCCCCCCCCATAGCAAGTTTCTGGCTACGCCACTGGCATAGTACAATGTTTTTAATGTTTCAAATGACACCACATTTGCAAGTTTCTTGAGCATAAAATTTCCCAAATTTATTTTATTTCCAATATATTCAATATGTTTTTTCCAATTAATTTCCGCATCTAATTGAAATCCTAGAAACTGTATTGAACTGTTTTTATTATATACTAGTGTGTCTCCACTAACAAGACGATTTACACTAAATACGATATTTTTAGTAAAACTGATGAATTGATAAATTACAAAGTGCGTTAATTTTCGAAATAATACAGAACACGCAGTATTTATCGAGTTAATAAATTGCACAAAAACTTTATAAGCAGTAGCGCAGCCAGGATTTTGTCTGGGGGGGGGGGCAAAACAAAATCCTGGCTGCGCCACTGCTTATAACTGCCCCCCCCCCCCCCGGCAAGGATTGTATCTTGGAGAAGCAAAAAAAAAGCAAATACTAACCAGATTTCCACTTTTTCTTACATGAATCGAATAATTAATAGTTTAAAATAATGAATGTTGGCTCTATATTTTGGGGTAAATAATTGTAGCGTTAGTAGTGACTGCTGAATATATGACTAAACGAATAAAAATTATGCTAATTCTGCTAGCCTTGGGGGGCCTAGGGGGGGGGGGGGGCTTCTTGGTTGCGCCACTGTTTATAAGTAAATATATTTTTGTTTCGAATAGATTAATTTTAGTCACGCTTCTTGTATTACTAAAATATGTTCTTCTTTTTAGCAATATTTCATAAAAAAAAAGATGAAAATGATTTTCGTTAACACAATAAGCTAGAGAATCAATAACTGTATCTAACAATTTATAAAAATACTATATACATATATATATATATATATATATATATATATATATATATATATATATATATATATATATAATATTGTACGAGTTGTTAGTTGATTGTAAAAAGTAATTATCTACGTCTGACTGTGTTAATACTTTTGATCGGATTGCTTCGACTGGAAGAAATACATAAAGTTTCTTTTGTTCTCTTTTTTACTTTATTTCATTTCATTTCTATATAGCGCCGCGCACAACGGAACGATGTTCGAGAAAGAATTCCATTGACATATCACGATTGAATTTCACTACTTTATACACATACACCAGCTGTTTCTTTTATTTTATTGACGAGCTGAGAAGGAATCAAACACTAACTACATTGTGGTTTATTTTAAATCACTGAAGGAAAAAAACAAAAGAATAACCGGCCGGATTTAAAATCAATTTCAAACCGAGGAGAATCTTTCGAGATCAAAAGTACATTTTACTTCTGTTTAAACATTGCTTACTCGCTAATTAGAAAAAAGATCTGATGTGATTTTATATTAATTTATATAAAACTCAATTAGCCCCGTATTACGTGCTCAGTTTTAAAATAAATTTTAACTATTATCGGTTTTAAGACAAATGTAACTGTTATAAGAGCTGGACCTAAACAAATTAAACAAAAACATCCAAAAACTGAGCTTGTAATATCTGCCAAGTACACAGTAGCGTAGTTCTGGACGCAAAACCTCGCAATGCAAGAGGGGTTGCCAACCAAGAGGGTTCAAAATCCAAGATGGTTTAAACACTGGAAAGTTATATATATATATATATATATATATATATATATATATATATATATATATATATATACATATATACATTAGGGTGTCCCTTAAGAAAGGTAAAAATTTTTTTTTCTCTTCTCACACCTTAAATCGTCTCCAAATGTGCTAAAAAAAATTATAAAAATACTCCCACATTTTTACTCATTGGTTAAGTGACCCCCCTAAGTAGGGGCGCCAACTATATGGAGCTCGGTAAATATTCATTTTTTGTCATAGTGGCGCCATTTAGAAATGGTTAAAACTCAATTTTGACCTCAGATTTGTACTCGGCGAGGTGAAATACCTATATTTTTTTTTTCTGACGTGATTTAGTGAAAATATTAATTTAATGAAAATATTCACTTATAAGCTCCATTATCAAAATACATATGGGCTTAGGGGGGCCACTTAACCAACGAGTAAAAATGTCGGAGTATTTTTATAATTTTTTTTTGCATATTTGGAGACGATTTAAGAGGTGAGAAAAGAAAAAAAATTTTTGACCCCTTTTAAGGGACACCCTAAATACATAGATACACAATCACCCAAAAGGGTGTGACACAAACTCTTTTCACTAAACCGGAATCAGCTTCTTCCAAACATCCAAAACTAGTCATTATTATTTTTCGATCTTATATTTTAAATTATTAAGCCAATTATTGACAGTTTCAATGTTTATTTTCGCTTGAATTTGAATTTGATTATTGAAAATGTGTGAAGAAGTGCAAGAAATTGCAATGTATACTAGAATGTATACTAGAATGTATATACTAGAAAAGAGATGATCCTGTCACCCTTAACATCAATATTAATTAATACATTCATTTCTAAATTTTAAAGAAAATAAACACAATTTAAAAACGCAAACTCAATTATTGATAAAAATAAAGCAGTGTAAACGTACTATGAATGAACTGCAAAAATATTTTCTTGATAAAGCTGAGACACAAATTCTCATTATACCGGGTGTCCAAAAAGAATGGAAACTATTATATATCTCGAGAACGGCACATCGGATTACAAAGTTACAAAACACGTTTTTCTTTATTTTTGAAAATCTATTTAGGGGTGATATGCGAAAATCACCCACATCTTCCCTGGTGGGGGGAGCGGGGGTAAGTTTTAAAATTTAAATAGGAACACCCATGTTTTATTGCACAGTTGCATTCTTCATAAAAAACTGTTTCTGGATTTGCAAATTGAGCTTCCCAGCTCCACCCCCCTCGGATCAGGGAAGGGGAGAAAATTTGAAAATTTTTGCAGAAACTTTCACTTTTTATTGCAGTTTTGGATTCTCCTTCTAAAACTGGATATAAAATTAAAAATCGCACCTCCACTCTCACTCCCACACATGCGGATGGGTACCAACTTTTCATCTCAAATAATACCTGGTGGTAAATTGTGCTGGATTTAGGTGTGGGAGTGAGAGTAGAGGTGCGTTTTTTCAATTTTATATCTAGTTTTAGAAGGAAAATCCAAAACTGCAATAAAAAGTAGAAGTTTCTGCAAAAATTTTCAAATTTTCTCCCCTTTCCTGCTCCGAGGGGAGTGAAGCTGGGGGGCTAAATTTACAAATCTAGAAACAGTTTTTTATGGAGAATGCAACTGTGCAATAAAAAATGGGTGTTCCTATTTAAATTTTAAAACTTGCCCCCGCTCCCCCCGCCAGGGGAGATGTGGGTAATTTTCGCATATCACCCCTAAATAGATTTTCAAAAATAAAGAAAAACGTGTTTTGTAACTTTGTAATCCGATGTGCCGTTCTCGAGATATTTAATAGTTTCCATTCTTTTTGGACACCCGGTATATGAGTTTGTCAGCTGAGTGTTAATAAAAAGCATGTATGTCGTAGGAAAACCTACACTTAATATTGCGTAATGCCATATTCCCGTGGCATTGACTATAATAGTGAACTTTACGCCACTAGTACCATCTTAATTAATAAAAAATCAAACAATATAAGATAATTAAAAAAAAGTTTGTTAACATATATAAAAATATATAAAATTTCAACGTTGTACAAAACTTTCAGAACTCAACATATAAAATACGTCTAAACCATCCAGATAAATCTGCTATTGCTCAACATGCGTTAGAGTATCTTTATGATGTGACATTTGAAAATACTGTAATACTGTAGACAAATCAATATTAACAGCATATTAAAAAAGAAGCAATATAAAGAACAAGATTAGAAGTATATGGGTAAACCCATATATAGACCACTTTGACATTTCTCGGAAAGTTGGCAACACTGTATTTTAATAATATTATAATTTATGTGGGCACTAGGAAAAACTTTTCTGAAAATTTGATCAAAATCGAATAAATGATGTAGCCACAACGAATTTTTAAAAAATTTTGTGATTTTTTTCTCGATAAGTTGGCAACACTGTATTTTGTTAAAATTGTATAATTTATTTAGGCACTAAGAGAATCTTTTATGAAAATTTGATTAAAATCGGTTAAATAAAGTGGTCATAATACATTTTTTTAAATTTTAGTAATTTTTTTCTCGGAAAGTTGGCAACATTGTATTTTGTTAAAATTACATAAATTATACGAATACTAGGAGAATCTTTTGTGAAAATTTGAGTAAAATCGGTTAAATAACATGGCCATAATAAATTTTTAAAAACTTTAATAATTTTTTTTTCGGAAAGCTAGCAATACTGGATATAAATAAAATTATATAATTAATGGGAGCATTAGGAAAATCTTTTCTGAAAATTTGATCAAAATCGGCTAAATAACGTAGCCAATATGAATTTTTAAAAACTTTAGTAATTTTTATCTCGGAAAAAAGGCATCACTGGAAAACAAAAAAAACCACATAACCATCTTGGGTACTAGACAAATTTATCCTGAAAATTTCATTAAAATCGGTTGAACCGTCTAGGAGGAGTTGCGGCCACAAAATTTTGACTTACGACCGAGCGAGCGAGCGAGCGAGCTGACGACGCACATCCATACACCCACATAAACTAAGTTCGGATTCGTCATCTAGAGGCTATATGAAGGATTTCTATACAAAAAAAAATTTTGAAAATGTTACAGACACCGTACCAAACGCTATACCACTTTTCCTTGCAGTCAAAGTGGTAAAAATATAACATCAATTACAGTATAGGCAGTGATTTAAATAAAATTTGACTTCCACTAATTAAAAATTTATACAAATTTTACGATCTAGTTATTTATTTCTTACCTAGTAACTTGTTTCTATGTTCTGTTTATTTACTGTAAATATCATTTGTATCAGTTTTCCCTGATGAAGACGGACGGTGAGTTCGTCGAAACCTCAATTATCAATAAATATTAATACAGAACTTAAATCTAAAGCAATTATATTTTATATAAAATTTCATTAAAAGTAACCATATTTGGTTAATTCACTACAATCAGAAACGTACGTAAAACTCATAAAAAAATTATATTCAATAACTGAATACATCTGTTTACTCATTTTTCAAGATTACTTCATTAATTTATAATGTAATTTAAAACTTCAAATATACTCTACGTTTACAGTAATAAGAATGTTTCAAACTTCCACAACACAAACTTAAATTAGATGGTTTGCAGGAGAAGTCTTTTGAAAATCAGTACTATATACATATATAAAATTGCAATTTTTTTCCTGTCATATAAACTAATTAAAACTCGCTTCATTTATAAAATTAAATTAATTAAAGAAACATTAAAGTTATTCAAACAGAATTGGAGACATTTGAAAGTTAAAAGACTTTGAATTGAATAAAAAAAATATTTAAAGACTTACCGAGGCATAATAAATTGCTGCATTAATAGTATATTATTTAACGAGCAAATAATGGCACCTATAATGTACGAGGATGTTGTTTAGTCCACGAGCGTAGCGAGGGGAATAAAACATCCGAGTACATTGTAGGCATTATTTGCAAGTCAAATACTATACTTCATCTACAACTGCTTATATATTTTTAATATTGTACTTACTTATTTAAATTTATGATGTTAACAACAACTAACTAACTAACTAACTACAACTGTCATTTTATTACTTTGACTGATAACTGCTGCCATCTGGCGTAGAGATATTTAGTTTGTTGATGTTGCCTAGCAACAAAGCGTGCGTACGGAAATCAAGTTAATAAAGATCGTTTCTTTATTTCCCTTGGTTAATAATGACTAATATTTTATTAACCTTGGTTAATAAAGACTAGTATTTTATTTCTCTTGGGCTATAAAGACTAATATTATTTATCTGATTTTAATATATAATGACCATATAACAAAGCAGTTGTAGATAAAAACCTTTTATCTATCAAAGAGTTTCACAAAGTTAAACTGTCGACCATTAATTATATTAATTCTTATGTTATTGAAACAATGCAACATAATATCTGACACACGTATTAATAAAATATGTATGTAAAGTTATCAAACTTCTGAGTTAAATTATGATTTTTTTTACTATAAACTACTTTTTTTTATGAACGTAAATAACTTCTTAATTTATTTTAACACCGTGCGAATGCGGTAAGGTTTACTACGTTGGACAGACAGGTAGAACTATTTCTACTAGATTAACCATCCAGGTAAATCTGCTATTGCTCAACATGCGTTAAAGTATCTACATGATGTGAATTTCAAAAATACTGTAATTATTGTAAGACCAATTAATATTAACAGCAGATTGATAAGAGAAGCAATAGAAATTTATAAAGAAAAATATAAAATCAATCACTGTAAAGGAACTGATTTAAATAAAATTTAGTTTCCATTAATAAAAAATTTATAAAAAAATTTATGATTTAGTTACTTATTTTGTTACCTAGTAACTTGTTTCTATGTTCTGTTATTTATTGTAAAATAGAAAACAATCTGAGTTTTCTATTTCGAGTGACATATACTATTTTTTTCTTGAAACGCTCCAAATGAGACTAAACTAAAAATAAATAAAAATACATACAAAGAAACGTTATCCTTACGAATAGTTGTAAAACAATAGATATATTTGTTAAGTGATTTATAAAAATTAATGTTTCTTTTATCGAATATGCAATTTCTGAAAAATCTGATAGTGTGCACTGCATTTTTTTGTACTTTTTTAAACATTTTCAATACAAATACAAACACAGCAATTTGCAGTACATAATTTTCAATATTACAGCCTGAGATGTTAGATTAAATACATTTGACCGAGTAGTCATGTATGGCGCTGCTACCAGTGATGTATATAGTAATTAACTGCTGTATAATAATGTTCTCATTATTGTACTAGTAACATAATGACCTTATATATAGACAATATAGTACGTGATACAATATTTTGATATATTTAAAGGAGAAAAAATTTGATGTAACATTTAATATTAATAAATAGTGCAAAGTACAAGTACAAAAAATAGAAATAGAGAAAAATTAACATTATTATAGCAAAAAAAAGTTATATTTTTAATAGTTTTATAAAATGTAAAATAAAGTTGTAGTAAATTACGAGATTTTTAAATTAATTTAGCGCGTACTTACTTTATTTATCTTTGCATTTATCTTACAATAATAATAACTAAGTTCAAATATATACCTACCTACAATAAACTTGTATTTCAAATATTTAAATTTTCATGAATTTGAGATTAAAACCATTTTGTTCGAGTAACATTTATTCTTTGATTGCAAACGTAAAGTGTTTTCAAGTATTTACCTTTTCAATTGTATAATTATGCTTTTTCATTTCTAGAAAAATAATACTTATTTTTTTAATGAAATGAAAAAGATAATACGTACTTGTTTTTATACATTTAAAAGACTCATTACAATTATTTTTTTGAAACCTTTCTTTTTAGTGATTAAATTAAAAAGTATTTAGTACTTAGTACTAAAAATGCATTTTCTACACGAGATGCATACAATTTTTTAATAGTATAAAAATATCCTACTATTTTCTTATAAAAAAAAAAACAAATAAAAATGTTTGCTGATAATAACCTCGAATAAATTATTAACTACATCTTTTAAAACAAGTGTTTCCAAGTAGTAGCAATAGAAGAACATGTATGAAAGGTATTATAAATGTGAATGAAGCTAAAGTTGCTTGACAAGATAAAAATGTTTGGAGAAAACTAATTTCGAGATAATTGAAAAAATAAAATAAAATAGATTATTAATATGAACTTAACGATCAGAAATATCCAACTAGAAATTTTAAAAAAACATTCTAAGTAAACAAGTCACTAGGTAACTAGTAACTTGTTTCTATGTTCTGTTATTTATTGTAAATGTCATTTGTATCAGTTTTCTTGATGAAGAAAGACGTCGAGTTCGTCGAAACGTCGATTATTATTAAATATTAAAACAGAACTTAAACCTAAAGACGATATATCGATAATATTGATAAAAATGCAGTAAATAGAATAACTGATTTTTTTTATTTGCCTCATCCATATGTGGGAAGAATTTCAAATATTTTTACCTTAAATTAGAATTTCAACAATCTTAAATTTACTCAGATATCAAAACATTGATATATCGATATATTAGTATATCGACAATAATGATATATCGATAATTTTTATTTTTAATATCAATTATCGATATATCAAGATAACCCATTTCTATACATTTGTTACAAAAATAACTGTTTCTGGCAATTTATACATACTTTTATTAATAAACATTTAAATAATTATAGTACATAAAATATATTTAGATACGTTTTAAAATAATTTAGTATGAAGAAAAATACCATATAGTTATCTACAAAACGTTTGAGTTTTCTTGAAAAATTCGTAGGTGTTGAACTTTGTGGCGTCTCGTCGTAGAAGCTTAAAATATTTAATGTAAAACGTGAAAGTAACATTTCCATTTTAGTAAAAGTTTAGGTGACAAAGTACTATCATTTAACAAAGGATTTTAAAAGTTCTTTGCTGCATACATTAGTCATGTAAAATAAACCATAATAATAATGAACGTACATCAACTTTTAGATTTCAGAACATGATTACTTTTACATAAAATTACTAACAACGTTTTGAACTAAACACATTGTCCTTAATTTACTTTTTTATAATCTATTCAATATAAAAAATACATTTAATTATTAAAATAAAACTGCTTTAGGTTAAAGCTCTGTATTTATATTTATTTATATTCGATGTTTCGACGAACTCAACGTCTGTCTTCATTTGTATTAGGTATTTTTCCTGATGAAGACAGACGCGGTATTCGTCAAAACGTCGATTATAAATAAATATAAATAGAGAACTTCAACCAAAAGCAGTTTCATTTTAATAAGTTCTGAAAGATTTTTTACTTACTATTAATTATGTTACTACAGTGTAACTGTTACTATTTTAAGTAAATATTTATTATAAACTTATTTAGTTATAGCAAATATGCAAATATATTAATACAAAATACACAAAAATTATTGCAGGATTTAAATAAGTGTGATTTAGGCAACCAGTAGTATATTCGAGTTATGTATGACACGAACCAAAAAAATTATAAATGTCATGGAAAAATTATTTTACTAAGGGCCGATTTCATAAACGCTGGTTAAATTTACTTTAAAGGTAAATGTGTTTACTCTGTAGATTTTTCATACTAAAAAGGGAAAATAAATTCAATCTAAAATAAAACGGTTTTAGGTTATAGTTCTGTAGTAATATTTATGAATAATCGACGTATCGACGAACTCAACGTACGTCTTCATCAGGAAAAAAATTAAAAAAGTCATCGTGCTTTTGATCAAAAGACTTAAGCGCATTTTTGGCGGGCGGATCAATATTTTTATGCGATGAGCCTATAACTCGACAGCACCGAACGAATGCAAAAAACTAGAACTCTCTACGATGTCTAGTTTAAAAGTTTTTCTGGATCCGACCGACCGACCGACCGACATTTGTTATCAAGGTGATTTAATAGTAAAATTAAATTTACTTGTGAAGTAAATTTATTTATCGTTTACGAAACTCGTCCTAAAATATAATACGATCTATTTGTAGCAATATTTTATAAACAAGATAATATATTTAGAACAAATTTCAAAAGAATCAAAAAAGGAAACTAACCCAACTGTCTTTGATCTTAAAAATACGTAATAAAGAATAATTGGAAATTCGCGGAAAATATTCTAGCTTACAAATTAATGATCTACTTTATAATGAAACCTATCGATTACTGAAAAAATAAAAAGAATTTCAAAAATGTTATTATAAAAGGATTGTAATTTTTGACAGTAAATTGCGGGAATTTAAAACTAATATTTTAACATCGATCCACCAATTGTTCCAGCTTCATTTAAACGTTGAATCAGATTTTTCTTATAATTTCAGTTTCAATATTTTTAACTCAATTTTTATGGATAATAACATAACTGATACTTTTAGTTAATTAGTTAATTGTATGTTAATTTGTTAGTACGTACGATATATATGAACATTTCAATATTCTCTTAAAAATAGTAATAAATAATAATAAACTAGAAATATTAATTTAATATTGTTTTTAATTACATAATTTACTTACTTTGTTATGACTGCATATAGCTTTTCTAATGTAATTGTTTTTATTTACCTAACTAGGAGGAACCGGATACGAAATGTATTAGTGTATGTTGATTGTGAAATTGAAAAAAATGTTGTAGCAAAGGTTGGTGTTAGTCAGTTAAGATGGTTCGGTCATCTTGAGCGGAAGCCTAATGAATGTTTGATTAAAAAAGATGTATATGAAAGATTTTGAGGCTATACGTTTGCGTGGACGTCCGAGGAGTTGTTGGAGTAGTATGATTGAAAGTGTATTGCGTGAGTGAAAATTTCCAAGAGTAGTACGAACGGAAGAGCATGTAAGAGAGGAATTACAAATATAGATAAAGCTAAAGTTGCTTGTCTGGATAGGAATGTTTGGAGGAGACTGATATCGGAATAATAGAAAGAATTTGTACCACACCTTTTTGAATACATGGCGTGATTGTGTACGTATGCATTTACCTTAAAAACTTAAATAAATACAAAAAATTTTCAACTAAAGTATATGTAGTACACGTAGTACAGCGTAAAACTATCAGAACAAAATAAAAATTATATCTTTCACAGAGCTCACAGATAATAAATTAATAAATTAATTTGTAAAGATGTTTGTATATGTACACACGTCAAACGTATGGAGACATCCCTGACAGTTATGCAACCAATCTTACGTAATATGATGTTTATTTGAATAAAAAATGAAATATTTAACAGAATATGGTCATTTATTGTAAATTGCTGAACACTTAAATTTATAAATAATAATTAATAAATAATACTATACATTTTTAAACAGATTTCTTGAAATAATGCGAATAGTTTAATGCTTTCTAAATATTTTGTTGAAAGTAATTTATTTTTTCAAATAACTGTCACATTATGTAAGATTGGTTGCATAACTATCAGGAATGTCTTCATACGTTTGATGTGTTTTTTTTTAAATTGAACATAGGAAATTTATATGTAATTCAGTTCATATGTTCAGAGATAAAAATATCGCACTGTACATATATCATTCACTCGCTCAGTCATCTATCAAAATTTTGTGATCACAACTACTTCTTGATTATACATACGATTTGCACCAAAATTTGACAGTAAGTTTTCTATTGCTCAAGATAATCGTAATAATTTTTTTTTTTACAATTTTGCCAACTTTCAAAGAAACAGATAAGACTAAAAGCAATTAAATAAAAAAAAAAATCAAATCAATAGTCAAACGGGTCGACCAAAACATGTAAAAATTTAATACTGAGACCTATATATATATATATATATATATATATATATATATATATATATATATATATATATATATATATCCGTGTGAGAGTTAAACAATCTAATATGAATACCAGCAACGCATATGTAGCTGCTATAGGTCGTAATATTTCTATCAACAGCCCACACTGACATTGCTATATGATATCTTCACACATGAACCTACTCAGCAGCAACTCAACAGAAGCCTGGGCCTATACATATATTAAAACAGAAACGCACAGAAAGCATTCATATATTGTAGTTATATAGATACGCGCAACCGAAGCGGGAAGCTCGAAACATTCGCACTATATACAGACTGTTTATAAAATAGAAAACCAACGTACAGAGACGTATTATTTGTATTACATTAATACACCACCTTATAAATTGTTAATAAAAAATGCATCGCATTTACAATACCTCAGATCAGGCTGGGCCGAATTATTTAACTTAAAATCGACTAAAATTTAGAAAGTTAAGGGAGAAATTACTTGTACACTCTGGTGTTGTTCAATTAAATAAAATCCTTTAAAATCTTAATGAAATTAAATTTTCTTAACAATCATGTAAAATCTCGAGTAAATCTACTACAATTTAAAAAATTTCGTACAAAATCCGTAAAATCTCTTCAATCTCAACATTCATTATTAAAATTTGTACAATCTGGGTTACAAAATTGAAGAAAGTGGTATTCCCCTTGACTAAAGTATAATAATGTTTAAATTTTGATTTAGAACACTATTTGTAGTTACAAATTAATAATGAATAGAACCAAAACTTCGATAAGTTCTCTCAAATTGTTTCCGTAGACTTTAGCAAAAGTCAACCTTCTGCCCAATCCTGCCTCAAGTTATTAAACGAACACTCAAGGCCAGTAGCGGATCTAGCTTTTTCGGGGCCCAAGGCTAAAAAAATTTTGGGGCCTATATAAAAAAAATTGCAAAAATTGCTGTAAAAAATTGCTCCAAACAAGCAACTTTCGCTTCATCCACATTCATAATTCCTTTCTCATCGCATGCTCTTTTATTCCTACTACTTGGAAACTTTCGCTCACGCAAGCCACTCTCTCAATCATCTACAACTCCAACTACTCATCAGACGTCCACGCAAACGTATACCATCAAAATCATTCAAATAAATCTTTTTAACCAAACGTTCATTAGACATTCGCTCAACATGTCCGAACCGCCTTAACTGACTAACACGGCAACTTTTGCTACATTTTTTTTTCAATTTCACACTCATCATACACTAATCGTATTTCGTACCCGATCTCTCCTATTTATACCACACATCCCATGTAAAAATCTCATTTCCACAGCAGTCATTTTCCGTTTTATGCTTTTACAACCAAACCCAACATTCACTACCCTATACATCAACGTAAGCACCAAAACTACATTGTATATACTCAAACGAGGTGGCTTCTTTGGAAACATTTACATTCCTAGCAAAAGTTCGCAAAGCACCCAAAGTACCTTACAACCAGCATTTACTCTCCTTTCAATTTCACGATCAAAACGACCATCTCTAGACAACAACTACCCAAATACACAAATTCATCTACCTGCTCTAAACGTACACCATCAATATATACATTACATTCAGTCATCAAGTCACCCTTCTCATAAAACTAAAACTTTGCACTTATCAATATTGAACACAAGATTCATATCTTTACCAACAACATTAATTCTATCAATCATCCTTCTCAGTTGCTCTTCAGATTCAGCCAAAACAACTGCACATCATCAGCATACGCTAAAGCAGGATACAACACAATCACCTATTTGTATACCATCATTACCACAGAAAGCTTTCCGAAGAAGAACATCCATATATAACTCTAATAGTAAATACTTTAATACAGTTTTCTCGAAATAAAATTGCTCACTGTGGTCCTGCCTATGAGCATATGAGGACAAAAACGGATGCGATACACGTATTGAGCAAATAATACGCGATATATATATATATATATATATATATATATATATATATATATATATATATATATACAGTGAGAACATGGTGAATATAGCCGACAAACGCAGCGAGTAGCGATAAACTCGTTGCTCGTTTGCCATTATTTCCTCTTGAAACTTCTCGTTACTGAGATGCGAAGAGAGAAGAGAGATACGAAGGAGTAGACGAGTCGACATGACATTATATTCAGTACGCACCGAGCATACCAAAATCAAATTGAATTTTTACATTGATACGATCAGATAGCACTGATCTTGTATGTCACTGTGTAATCAGGATTATATAGGTCCCAATGCCCTGCTCCTCTCTCTCTTTCTCTATCTCTCTCTGCCTATGCCTCTGTCACTGTTTCGCTACAATGAAGAGATTAGTTTTCAAAATTCGTTCATTCGTTTTAACTTCGATAAAGATCGATTTTAGTCAGATAAATTTTCAAATCTATTCATTGAATTTGTTTGCATTTGGAACATAGGTTACGATACCATGTTTTTCAATAACTATTAACTAGTTTTTCGTTTTTGTGTGTACGTTCGTAAATTTGAAACAAAAATATTTTTCATAATAATCTCTATGTAAAATAATGCTGAAAATTAATCTAGATAAAAATGAACAAAATCGTATTGAATAAAAAACAGCAATTTCTAGTTAATTAATCATTGAATATGTTACTAAATAATATTGAATATTAATTTATTAATTACTTACATGTCTTCTAATTATTGAAGGTAGCAAAGATCCGTTATATTCTGTTTCCTGTTCGAAATTTCGGTTGTGGTTTTGGCACTGTTGAAATTAAATTTATAATCAAACACAAATTTAAAGCAGCCAGGAAAATAATATTGTTCAGAATAATTCAAAAACAAATGACGAAAATTTTGGTTTTTCAACGATGGACGATTTAAGAATAAATTGAAAACAAATGACAAAAACACCAAATAGTAAAAACAAATACATACTAACATATGAATAAAAAACTATCAAATATCAAAAAATTGTATTAGATAATTTATTTTTTATTAATCTCCATAATTGTCAAATGTTGGTATGTATGATTTCCATGAATTCTGATTCCAAGTGGATAATATTTCAGATGATGTATAAAACGGAAAATTGTGAAAAAGGTTATGTTTTTGGGCTCCTAAAAGTGATTTCGATCTTATAACAATATTTTTTTCATCATATCCTTAAAAATTGAATTACTGAATGCTTTTATAACTACATTGTACAATGTACTAACTATCTTGGAAGGTCTGGTCCTTATAGCAACTTTTCGGAGGCATTTATTTTAGAAACTTTACAATATAAAACCGGATAAATTTGGTATTATCCGATTCGAAATTATCTACATTTTAAAGCGTTCTATGTACTCGTATTTAGTTTACGTTTTTGTTCAGTACAATTTTTTATGAAGTCCCATTTGATTTAAAAAGAAAATACTTTTTTAAAAAGAAAAAAAAAATCATAGATAAAAAAGTAGCAAGAAATTTTTGTTTTAACAAATCGACTGAATCACTAGGTATTCGGAGAGTTTTTCAAATTATCAATAAAAGTTCATACAAAAAAGTTATAAACTTTTGTAAAGCTATAAAGTTACAAAATTATATACTTTATTTTAAAGCAATTAAAAAATCAAACCAGTTGATACTGTCAATAGTAAAATTTATAATACAAAATTAATTGTCAAAATACAAATAATGAATGCAACATGCCTTCAAAATCTGCCTTTTTTCTGTATTTATTACAATAAATTGTTACTTTCTTAACTTTTTCATTCATATGAATAATATTTTTTATATTATAAATTATGTATTTCGACTCTTTTGTGATAGATGAATCAACAAATAATAATTTTAATCGATAAAAAGTTGCCTTTTTTTTGTAGTTTTGTCCAGCTAGATTCAGAATTTATACCACTGTGCGCATTCCGCAAAACTTGAATTTTGGTATTACGAGATAATACAATATCTATATATGATAATCTTTTCCCAAAAATGCTTACGAATTTTTATAGTTTTCTTTTTATCTATAGTAGCCGTATTTCGACTATATGGGGAAGTTCTTTTAATTTTGGCCGAAATATAGGCAATGTTTGGACAATGAAAAAACTTAGGAGCGGTGTTGTCAGTTTTATTCTTTAGTATTTCGGAAATAATTTCTGTTTTTTTTTCTTTCATGTCAAAAAAACGAAATGGCGGCACAAAATGATTGTTCGCGCAAAGTCGTGTTCTGTAAAAGTATCTCCGCTTCGCCGAGCCCTCGCCCTCTGGTAATGAATTGCATCAGAACAATTTTGTGCAATTAAAGTAGATAATATTTCTTACAACTTATACCTAACTAGAATAAAATTGGACCAAATTATGGACCTTTTTGACGGCAAATCAAAAGAACATCCTTAATTCTCAATTCCCCATCAACTTCATATTTCAGATAATGAAAGTTTAATACAATATTATTACTATGTTTGGATTTAATTTTTTTCTTTTTAGTAGAGAAAGTTCCCGAAGGACAAAAAAACTACTTAAGAAAGCCTTTCGGCCAATAGGTTAGGTTAGGCTCACCCTTCAGTACCACTACAACGCAGGGCGAACTGAATGGTGGATCTGGCAAACCTTAGTCCAGATAATTAAAAAATTTCTAGCGATGATCTTTATTGAGCGAAACTTACAAAATACACAAGAGAAATAATTTAAACTGCCAGCGCCATCTAGCGTGCCAGATAGCAATTTTACAATGCGCAATGTTCTGTTTGGTAAATGTGAAATGCAAATTATTTATAATATTAATAATATTATTATAATATTAATATATTAATTGATATTTATATTTAAATAAAATTTTACTTTAATTATACAATAAAATTTGTCACTAATTTTGTCAATTTTATGATTTAGTTATATTTTTAATTATTAGTTTAAATAGTTCAGAAAGTACTGTCTTAAAATTAAGATGTTATAACATTCAAAAAATTTTATTGCAAATTTACAAATTTTATTTAATTTACTTCGTTTTTGTTTTTTTTTTAAATAAAAAATTGTACAAAAATATTGAAACATGGTGCGTTTTTAAGCAAGATTAATTTAAAGCAAATTTAAATTTTCTTCAAATTGAAATGCATTTAATAAATTTAAAACTGTTTTCATAATTTTTTAAATTACATCATCTAATGAGGTTGCAAAAAAGTTTTTTACTTTCAATTGTAAATAAGAAATAACAAGACATCAAATTTCTACTATTTTATTACAGAAAAAAATCATTCTTTTTTCTTTTAAATTAAATTTTATTTTATAATAAAGTTAATATAACTTATATTTAAATAACCTATTTTAATTAAGAATATATATTTCTTGTATATGTATATGTTATATGTTTATATAGTATTCAATATTGGTTTATAGATAATGTCACTTTTTTGTTTTTGTATTTTTTATAATTAATTGTATTTTTTAATGTACTCTATATTAGCGCAAGTTATAAATAAATAAAAATAAATATATTATATATTTTTATATAAATAAATTATACTATAAAAATATTTATTATTATATTTTGAAATTTTTGCAAACGAAGGAATTACATGTATTTCTCTATTCATAAAAATAAACAGTAAAGTAAATTTTTACTATTTTTAATCTATTATCCATTATGTTAACTATGTTTTTCTTCACCAAAATTTTCAGACAAATCCGAAGATGTAAATTTATGTTGCTTGTTATTTATAAAAGTAGAAAAAATATCATTGAGATATCTTTTAGATATTTTAAATTAAGTTTTAATTTAATTGCAGTTTTAAAAATGTATTATAAATTTATGTTTAAAAAGTATAATTAATAATTACACAATTCGATTTGCTTTAGAAAATATTGAGCACAATAACTTTTTACATAAAAGTGTACAAGTATGTCTTCATTGATAAAGAGACCACATTTTTTATAAACTTAGATAGCTCATCTGATGAAGATAATAATATAAATGATAGGATTAGCGATTAGCGAAATTGTTTACCAGAATAGCTATGTTGATCACCAAAAACATTTTAATTTTATTGGTAAATCCGGTCTTTAAATTGATTTGGAAAATAACATTACATGTTTTAATGCTTTTTCATTACTTTTTGATGAAGATATAAACAACGTTAATAAACAAAGAAATTGATAAAATTGTTTAAAATATTCTTAAATATACATATATTGTAATAATTAATAAAGAAAAAATTATGTTTCCTGGAAAGCTACTAAACGATAAAATTACACATCTGTCGAGTGCAAAAAGTTAATTTTTTTTTTGCTTGCCAAATTTGAATCTATAGAATGTAACCAAAAAAAACTATTCCTAATTTTCAAAAATGATAGAGGGCACATAAAGAAACATTTTTTTATTAATAAACTAGTGTCCGGAATTTTTTTTTTTTTTTGGCAGTCGATTGTACATCGTTACAACTTGTGTATCGAAAATGGTGGTCGTAACTTCGAACAATTTTTATAAAGTTTAATGCGCTATTATTTCTAATAAAATGTTCCTTAACTTAACTACTCTTTGATGTTTTGATAAAGATTGTTTTTAACGATATCTAGTGTATCTTGGCACCGAGAAATTTCCGGACCCTAGTTTATTAATAAAAAATGTTTCTCTAAGTGCACTTTATCATTTCTGAAAATTAGGAATAGTTATTCTGTTACACCCTGTATAGAAATAAAGCTATAATAATTTAAAATTACAAAAAGACTTTACAATAAGATTGCAAACCATTAAAAAATATTTGAACCAATTCAATATTGTTGTTTTAATATAAAAATAAAATAAAAAATCTATAAATACAATTTTGTAAAATTTTGACCATTTTAAGAATTTTTAATATTCGAATTGAGCAGTGAAGCAAAAAAAAAAGAAAAACTCGCCGTTAAAAAATTCAAAAATATTCCTAGAAAAATTTCTAAATAAAAACGAAACAATATCTAATTTAATTCGTACCATCAACATCGTCAATATAATGTTCATCTTCAGATGTGAAGTCAACATCGTCTTCATTAATTATATTTCCATTTTGTGTTTCCGTTACAAATATCACATCGTCGCTATCATTTAAATTATTTTTAGTTTTTTTTCGAACTGCCAGCTTTGGTTTCTTTAAAATTGTTCTTTTTACGTTTCTTTAATGCTAAAGGATTCACTTTTAACGTTTTAGATTTGAAATTAACAGATAATCTTTGTGATTTATAAGTGAAATTTTTTGTAATATTATAGGCCTCTAACGCTTCGCTAGCTGTTTTGAAATAAACGAATGCTGAAGCAGAATTTTCCGTTTTAGTCTTCTCGGGTAAGATTTGATAATCTTGATTCGGATAAATTTGTTGTAGATCATGCAATGTTGTCTTTAAAGGAAGATATACAAGGATCAATTTTATCGTTTGAAATATCTGTTTTCCCATTTAAATTTTCTAAATTAGTTTTGGAATTATTTTTACCTCTATTTTTCTAAAATTTATTAATAGCATTTTTTTAAAAATAATATTAAGTAAAATTATTAATAAAGAAGTCAGTGATATTTTAATTTGCTACCTGATATGAATTATGTAGTACTTCTTTCGCTGTATTTTCTTCTTTTTCCGGAGTTCGAGAAACTAAAAATATACATGCAGAATAACAACAATGTTTTTTTTATACGAAAAAATTAATTTAATTATTCTTTGAAAACCATTTTTGTGTAATATTTCTAAACAAATTCAATATTTAAAAATGTAATGTTGTAATTTTAAGAAAACTTTGTATTTTTACTGTTCTCAAACTAAATCTCACCTTCTTTCTTCAACTGCTTCATTTTCATTTTCTCTGAGCTATTATTTAAATTATTATTATTATCTTGCTTTTAGTTGAAAGCAAGATCCTTATATTATAAATTCAATTCTAATTGATAGTTGCTAACAATTTAGTAATAATTAATATTGACAGAATGCCATCTGTTTCTTACTTTTTTATTTTCAAAAATATTTTGACATCAGAATTTTTTCTTTAATTAACACATAGATGACAGCATTATAAAGTAAAATTTAAAGTCAGTAAATACAATTATAAATTACCATTTGCACGAAGAGAAATAGATATAAACCGCTCATATAAAATAATTAAATTTCAGTGTTTGGCTTGTATATTGATAGCTGTTAATAGCAACAAAATTCGAAATCGCCCGACTTAACCCGGGATTTGTCGCTAGGGTCAAAATCCAATCGTTAGTCGCGCGTGGGATTTTCACTCACGAAATAAAACGCTGTTCTTTTTAATTGTAAATTGAACCATATGAATAGTTGTAAAACATATTTTTAGTTTCAAACGATTAATAGGTTTATAAATCTTCATCAGATCTTATCTCGGAGGTACAGATTCGACAAGAAAAAATTGTGTGTTCAGGGCAAATGAATCGCTGGCAAGTTCTACATACTTTCTTGACTTTTCTTTTGCAAGCTCTACAAGTCTTTTTCCTCGACTCATTACACTACACCAATCAAAAACAACAACCGAAAATTATTACACGCTTTGTCGCGCAATTACAGAAAATCTCACACGAAGTGCAACAGCGTAAGCGTATAGTAATCTATGGGCTCACTCATTATGCTAGTAAAGGGAGTGGGAGTCGCCAGGAAAGTACCTAGAACACGGGTCAGTATCGTTTTAAACAGAATTTGTACAAATTAAATTAAAAGCGTGACAGAAAAACACATATAGCGACTAATATCGGGTTAAAACAATATTTCGAATAAAAAAAATTAGAAAGGTGAGGTAAATAAAGATAAACAGTTTTGTTGTTAACTTCATTTTTATTTTAAATTATACTTTAGAGAAGGTTCCGCCTTCTCATCCCACACAGGCATTTAGAATAACTTTTAATATTCGGAATAAAATCTGTAAAATATATCATAATTTCGTGAAAAAAAAAATAATCATTTTAAAAACGAAATATATGTTAAACAAAATTAAAATACATAAGATATTTTTTTAATGCTATACATTTAAAATCACATGTGGTGAAGGTAATATTTTCTGCTTTCTAATTTTGTCCAGCAGATAACAAACGGTTCGTTAAAATCAATTTCCAATTAATTACGATTTCTTATTCTTTTCTAAATATATATATATATATATATATATATATATATATATATATATATATATATATATATATGTAATATATTAACTAGTTAGCGCAATATAAGTGTAAAACCCACAAATTGATAAAATTAAAATAAACAAGGAATCAATTAGTTTTATTCTGTACAATTGTCATAGCGACCCAAGTTATTATTATAAAAATAGATACAGATGATGATTATTATTACGCGTATAAATACATTTACTTACAAAATGCTAGTTTGTTTTTCACTACATATGCTTTAGGTATGAATGTACATAATATTTCTAGCTTATAGTATACTTAATAAATTGTTTTTATTTATATTTTAATATTTTGCTTTTTGTTCAGTTGTACGGTGAGGTTAAAATTACACTAGTTTTTCATTATTTTATCGCACGTGTTTCAGTGTCAATCTTTATTCACGTTCTATCCTATCCTAGAATTGTTTTTTCCTTTTGTTTCGCTCATACGAATTTAGCGCCTAAACTTATCACGATGCCGGTTGTTGTTGTTGTGATGGCCATTACGGCGTTGTTGCTGATAACGATGACGCATACCGTTATTGTAATGAGATTTCTTGTAGTAGTGTGAATCAGTTTGCTGCCATTTCCGGAAGCTACTATATTCCTGTCGAAATAAACCCTATTGAAATACTTACATCGTTTAAAGATTACGTTACAATCTATATAGAAATGACGCCACCATTATTATAAAATTGTAACTTTGTAAACATAATAAGAAATTTTTCACATGTAGACTGAATCACTTTCGTTAAAAATTAAAATTCTGAGATTCCGTAAGAAAAATACTTTACTAAAATTTTCTATTTAACGGACCGTTATTTTTAAAAGAAAAGATTTAGAATACATGTATTTTAAAGTGAAGTGACGTCAGTCCTACATAATTTGAAACGATGCATAAATAATGAATGAAATGTTAATTAACAAACAACTACACGTTAAAAACAAAATTAAAAAATACGCTAGATCTAAAATGAGGAATATGCAAAATTTTTCAATTATAAAATAAAACAAAATGATAAATGTAAAAATATTGTAGATGTCTTCGTTTTTAAAACTAAGCAGTGGGAATCGCAGATAATTTGAAGAATGGTTTTAAAACTATCAACTTCGAAATACTGGTGAAGGTGTTCCAATATAATTAATTGACTAACCTGCAATGTGACATTGTTGGGGTAGTTATATTATCATAGCTTTTATTCCATTTTCCGCTTCATTTTGATATAATTATCTATATTTTCCAATACATTTATTTTTCAAAATAAATTATTCCATAGTTAACAGTTTTAAAAAATAATTAGCATATTTAACTGTATTTTCGTTCTGATACACAAATAAAAATTCCACTGCGTAGTTTTTAGTGCTTATAAAACTGGGAAGAATTAAAAAAATACAATCAATGTTTGGTATTTTTAAAATTTGTAATTGCAGGATAACTTTAGTGGAAATTATTTAATTCTTAAAATAATTAATCAAAATAATATGTGACCACATTTATTAAAATATTAACTTATTTTTTCCTAAATAAATTTGAAGAAACCAAACATCAAAGTGTATTCATCTAATTAAACAAGATAGCTTCCCATTAGTTGCAAAAAATTTGTAAGCGGATAAAATCGGAGAAATAAACTAAAAATAAATAAATAAATGAAAAAATGTGCATGTTCCCGAAGTAAAACGTGTCTATTTAATTCTAACCTTTAATTTCCGTCTTAACTTTCATTTTTTGCTCACATGCACCTTGATCATTCACATTTTTATCGGTCATTCTTCAATATGGTCAAATATCATTCAGATTTAGCTCCCCATCAGTCTTCTAAATAACATGCCAAAAATGTCACATTCCTCATACCCCAGCAATTATTATATATTTATATATTCTCCATATCCATTATTATATTTTTCATTTATATTTATATAGAATGAGAGAGAGAGAAAAACAATCACACTTTTATAACGTAAAGCTTCGATAGATTTATTTAGATATTATCTGCTTTCGCCAATGCAAAATAATGAGTCGAGACAACTTTTAACTTAACTTTAATTGAATCGGTGAGTTAAATAACAGTATAAGTCCAAAAATGTAGTTTTGAAAAAAGTGGAAAAAACTGTCTACAAGTCCTATTGTTTTTCAACTCACTCGCAAAAAAGTATCCCCTAGAAAACCCATACAGGAACATTGACTTGTACTGTTATTCGTGCCATTCATTTGTCTTGCCTTTTAAAACAGTTTGGCTATATCAGTTTAAAACTGCCATTTTTGAACTTATACTGTTATTCAACTCACCGATTCAATTATAGAGAGAGAGAGAGAGAGAGAGAGAAAAATGAGAATTCATGATTAGTGAAATATTTAACATTGAAAGAACTTATTTAAATCAATTACCTGAAACGGATTATATCCGGGATTAGTTTTAACAGCCACGTAATTATTATGCTTCGGCTGTTTAATTTTCGGTTTATCAGGATTATTATCAGCCATTGTACGTTTTCGGTCTTCCCTTCTTTCGTTATTAACTTGACGATCGAGCGCAGCACGCGTACCATTCCACGTCGAAACTGGAGCCGAGTAGCCTTCATGAGACATATGCAACAGTTCCGCTACCGCTTCGCGTTGTTTCCGATTCCAGCCGGTTTGACCCTCCAACGAGGGACCATGGAATGTATTAGCCGGTGAAACTTTCCATGCACCCGCCTTTGTCACGATTTGTGAACGTAATGTGTTGTGCTCCAATGTAGACGGTGAATCGTCTGTACTATTACTGCTATTCGAATCGTCTACTTCATATGGTACTAATTTCGTTATCGTTTGCGAACTACTGCTTACGCTATTCTCTTGAAATTGTTTGAACGGTTTTCGTTCAATAGTCGTGGTGGTGTCTTTCTTTAATATCGATTGAAGCTGATGTTTTTGTTGGTTATCGGATGGAATGGAATTTGCGTCTTTTGTGTTCGTTTTTATAGGTGAACTGATAAGTGTTGAATTAAAGGAACTAGATTTGGAAGGTGACAGAACTAATTTCGACGAAGTACCATTGACAGGTTTATTATTTATCTTCTGAGGTTGAAGTTTTCGTGTACTATTCGGTTCCGAATCATCTGAATCGGATGAATCCGAATGTTTTTCAACTCCATTCGTGCATCTACCGTTTCCGTTTTGACTGACCGATGAATTATTATGCGTTGCTATTAAATTGCTGTTATTTTTCGGTAGATTTAAACCGTTTACGTGTGGTAATGTAGATACTGTATTATTTAGAGGTAATTCGATTGACTCTTTCATACTATGAGCGGTAGTATCATTTTCCACTGTTTTACTATTTTTGTTAGCAGCTGGTGATTTAGTGAGCGAGGTAGAAGGTGAACATTCTAGTTCGTACAACATTATATATGCATTTGTACTAAACACGGATTGTTGAGAAATTGGACGAACCTGATCAAAAAAAATAATAAAATAATTATATTTAAATAAAATGCAATTTTCAAAAATATCATTAAAAACCCGGTTAACCGTTATTTTAATAAAAATTTAACTAACATTCTACTCAGTGAAATAATTTAATTTAATTAATATTTAATTTACAACATTATATATGCATTTGTACTAAACACGGATTGTTGAGAAATTGGACGAGCCTGATCAAAAAAAATAATAAAATAATTATATTTAAATAAAATGCAATTTTCAAAAATATCATTAAAAACCCGGTTAACCGTTATTTTAATAAAAATTTAACTAACATTCTACTCAGTGAAATAATTTAATAAAGGACACATACTTAAAATAACATAACATAAAATAACAACATCACTATTTGAAATTAATACATATGTTGTTAATATCAAAATGAAAATATTAAAATATTTTAATTATTTCCAATCGTAGGCAATATTTGCAAAATTATTTTTTCTCAAAAAATATTAGTCATAATTTTTAATAGACTATGTCTTCATTTTTTAATATATATATAAATCTTCCTAACTGTCAAATGTTTGTATGTATATGTTTCTCCATCATCTCCTCCTAAACCCCTAAACCGATTTTGATGGGAGTAGTGTCACTTTAATTGGTTCATTCCCTATTTGAGAATAGGCAAGTTTCATCTTTCTACGATTTCATCTTGGTTCTTAAAAATTTGAAAAATTATGTTTAATGCTAACCTACAAATGTCAAATGACAGCTGTGTGAAGTTATCTACACTACTGATGATAGAAGTGTTGCTTTTGAGTAATATACACTGAACTATATATACCGGGTGTCTACTTTTTTTTTGTTACATAGGGAATACAATGCTAAAATTTTCATTTGGTGATAAATTTTCCCCTAATTATTATAGAACAAAAGTACAAATACAAAAGTTGTTTAGAATTCAAAAATGCATCAAATGATGCCAAATTTATCAATATAGGATGTTCCGATCAAGAATTAGAAGCAAATTAAAATTTCCATTTTTGCGCTCTTTACATCAAAGTGCCACGGAAATTAAACAAATAATTTCATTTCTTCTGGAGTTTGAGTTTGACAGATCGTATTTATTTTATTGTTACGTTCTGTATTATTATTATTATTATTATTATTGAAAATAATGAATAAACTTAATGTAAATGAAAAGCTATTAAGTATAAAAAGTATTAAGTATTTATTATTTATTACAATGAAAGGGTATTTTACTCGGCTGTACACTACGTACTAGCTGTGGTTTTAAATTGTGAATGTCTCCATTATAATTTTAAGTAATTGTTTAATTTATTTATTAACTTCAAGTTATAAAAACAATACATTTGAATTAGATGACTGGCATTATGCCTAATATATTTATTATAATAATTTAAACTTATCCCTGAGGATGCTGTAAGTTGTGCAGTGAAACGTCGGATAAGAGTTTAATAAATAGTAAATAGCTGAACTCCGTAAAACTTTCTTTATTTATTACAATATTCAATATACCTATAAAACAGAAAAATTCATGAATACAAGATATAGGAGAACAAAAACGAAACTAACAATTTAAATTAAATGTTCAAATAAATCGCCATTAACTGCCAAACAATAACCTAATCTGTTATAAAATTCGTGACGTACAGAGCTTAATTGTGTTTGTGTTATATTATTGCACTCTTCAACAATGGCATTTTTCAAATCAACAAGATTTTTGATATGTCGTTTATAAATTTTCTCCTTCAAATATGGCCATAAAAAGAAATCGCACGGTGCTAAATCGGGCGATCTAGCTGGCCAATTAATTGGACCACCTCTACCAATCCATGAATTTGGAAAACATTGATCCAAATATAATTTAATGTTGCAGCTGTAATGTGCCGGACATCCGTCTTGTTGATACCAGACAACATTATCTTGAGTTGCACACTCTTCTAACTGCGGACCAATATGATTTTGCAACATATCCAAATATTTTTCGTTGTTTAAATTATTTTCAATAAAAAATGGCCCAATTATACACCTGCCAAAAATTCCAGCCCATACATTAACTTTTTCTGGATATTGGGTACGTGTTGCTACCATTAAATGAGGATTTGTTTGGCTCCATATTCTAAAGTTTTGTGTATTAGGTTCGCCGTGTAAAGTAAACGTAGACTCGTCAGTAAAACAAATAGATTTCAAGAAGTTTCTGTCTAAATTGGATTTTTCCATAATAATGTTACTAAATTCGCTTCTAGCCATTTTATCCGCTTCAAATATCTCTTGGTGCGTGGAATATTTATAAGAATGATATTTTTCATTTTTTAGTACCTTATGTATTGTTGAAGGATGCAAATTTAATTCAGCACCAAGTTGACGCACACTAACATTTGGGTTTTCCGTTACACACAAAAGTATATTCAATGTATTTTCTTTAATTGCATTTTGATTTAAATTCTCCTCCTGATCTTCTGCGTTGATTTTTCTACAATTTTTACAACGTTTTAACACACTTCCAGTTTCTTCGAATTGTTTAATTATCCTACGAATAGTCATAGCGGAAGGTATGGGACGGTTTTCAAAGAAAGCGCTGAATAAATCTCTTACTCGTCGTATCGAATTTCCAGTAAAATACCATTTTACGCACTGAACTTTTTCATTTACCTTAAGTTTATTCATTATTTTCAATAATAATGATAATAATACAGAACGTAACAATAAAATAAATACGATCTGTCAAACTCAAACTCCAGAAGAAATGAAATTATTTGTTTAATTTCCATGGCACTTTGATGTAAAGAGCGCAAAAATGGAAATTTTAATTTGCTTCTAATTCTTGATCGGAACATCCTATATTGATAAATTTGGCATCATTTGATGCATTTTTGAATTCTAAACAACTTTTGTATTTGTACTTTTGTTCTATAATAATTAGGGGAAAATTTATCACCAAATGAAAATTTTAGCATTGTATTCCCTATGTAACAAAAAAAAAGTAGACACCCGGTATATATAGTTCAGTGGTAATATATAATAGCGCAATTGATATTTTATTATTATATTGTTATTATTTGTTTATTTATTTATTTTTATTATGTTTATATGTTTAATTACTATTTTCGACTTCAAACGTGACCCTTTAAGGGTCACGGGTTGCCTAGTCTTATTTTAAATCGTTTCTAAAATATCTGAATGATAAGAGTTAATTAAATCTATTATTTTGTGTGTTACTACTGTTTATTTTAAAATTAAAGCAATTTAAAACTTGATTTAACCGTTTTTGGAAGTTAATCGAAATTTCAGAAATCAATTTAATCCAAAACTGTTCAATTTTGAAACAAGTATCTAACCGATTAAGTTTTAATAAAAATTACTTTCGGTTTCCAGCCCCTGTTAAAAACTTACCATGCTATCGTCAAACTGATAAAAATTTCCGGATGGTCCTTGAGCAACGGCAGTGTAATGTCCGCAGCTAACAGTTTGTCCAACATGCGTAACTAAAGATACCAAACGGTAAACTAAAGGTACACTAGGTTTTCGTCTCGCAAAACGAGTTAATTCTAATCTTTGTCTAAAGGCAATATGTTTTGTAATTTTATTATTTGATACGGAAAATCGTTTTAATTGTAAACATAATACCATTGGCGCACGTTCTAATGAAAATTGCTTGGTTGCCATCACCTAAAACATAAACAATTTGATACAAATAAATAAATATATTATATATATTATTAATTAGTAATAAAAAAATATTAAATGTTACATAATTTAAATTACGCACATGATAAATATTTATTTTAAAATCAAACTGATTAAAATCAATCCGTATTTGATATCAAGATGATAAAAATATTTCGATAAATTAGATAATTATTCTTAATTATTTTAAAGTAGTTAAAATCTTTTTTAAAAACAATACCTTTTTCTGGCAATTTTCGCAATGATACGCCAGATCATCTAATTTTTCGCGTGAGAAATAAAGATCCAAGGCATCATCTAACGTACTGACTTTCCTAATATCCAAAAGAACATCTTGAAAATGTTGAAACGTGGTACTAACATGACCGCATTCCAAACATCGTACCGCCGAACGTAAATAACCGCCTAAAATTTGGTTAAGCGGTGTTGTTTCTTTTGAACGAATGTCTAATGGTGCTAAATTTCGAAACCGTTGAATATATGCCCGTTCCATTGCTTCAACAAGATATCGTAGAAACTCGTGAGCATCTTCTTGCCGGCCCGGCACAAAATGCCGACAAATTAAACGCAATTTGGAATAAACTAACCACGGACGGATTGCTGGTGTATTACGCTGTTGCGATGCTTGTAATGTTTTGCCCATTGCGCATATTATGCAACCGCCACTTTGGCCACCACCTATGTCATAAATAACGTCCTAAAGTAAATATCATTTATAATAATAATAGTAATTAAAGCTTCGTGTACCTGAATCTTCACATTGGGCAGAATGTTGTTTGTCGGACATAAGCCAGTTCACAAGTGCCGGTACATGAAAAAGTGCTTGTAAAGTTGAATTCAAATAACAAGTGTTACCCATATTTATCATTCCGGCACCTATACTCCATTCGGAATTACTCCAACCTAATTGAACAGCTTCTAATGGAAACAATACTTTTTGAGGTAATGCTAATGCTTCATCTGTGCCCATTTCCGCTTTTTTACTATATACAAATTTCACATTGATTTATCAATTATAACTTTATAATATTAATATAATTTATAATTACCTAGATGAAGCTGTTTTATTGTTCGATTGAAGAACGATGTACTTCGATTTTAAGGAATTTAAAACAGTACTCTGATAAGTTTCAGTTCGTTCAAAATCAATATTTGAGTTTAAAATTCGACGTGAAGATCCAGATAATTGGCTACTTAAAAAATCTTCAGACGAATTGTGTGAAAGCGCATTGCGGAGCGCCGCACTCACGGGGTCTAATGTTGAAGCCGGCATTCCTAAAACAAACGATTAGTACATAGTTATATTACATCGAAACTGATTGATATTATTGTTTATCAAAAACTACATAAAAGCGCGAACTTCACTGCTTAAAATGTTTTTAAAATTATTTGTAAACAGCATGCTTGATAGTTCAAGGTCATTGTTTCAGTTTCTAGGATAAAATTAATAATAAAGAATTTGAAATACATTTAAAAACAACTTATAATTAAGATCAATAAAATTACATAAATTGTATATAAAATAAATATCAAAAAATAAACTAACCAAACAAAAAAATAATTCATTCATATAATGAACATTAATAAAATATTCTGAAACAATACCTGAGTTTTATACTGACGCGAGGTAATAGAATAAAATATAGATCTAAAAATTGGTGTACATATTGAACCCGGTAAAACAGGCTAAATACACGTGCATATTTCACAGACATTGCCCCCCTCCCCAATTTCGTACCGTTTAGAACTTCAATTCCGTCATTAATAATATAAAAAGAAACGTAGTAAACACATATTTGTACAATCCGGCACTCGGTTGAAACTTATTACTATATATAAAGTAAAAAATGCGCAAGAAAATGCATATAAATGTATTTATACAGTTATACAGTTATCACAAGAACAAAAATTATCAACACTTTCCCACTTCTCATCGGCAATCATGCCAATATGCCAATAAACGGCAAATTTTATAATGCGCATGCGTTTCAATGTTGCCAAACTTGTGTTAAAATATTTTTGCAAATCAAAAAATAAAAATATTTTTTAAAAAAAATTGCATTATTTACTATCTATTTACAGTAAAATTTACAAATATATGTTTGCAGTTCAGAAAAAAATATATTTTGTCGAATTTTCATAAAACACTATAATTTTTACATGCAAATTAACAATACAAATGATTAAAAGGTAAATAATTAAAATACACATTTGTTGTTTTTATTGTTAAACAAATAAAATATTGAAATAAAGACATTAAACTTTGGAAAGAAAAAGAATGAATTAGTGTTTATTAAATCTCTATATGGCATTACTGATTTGCTAATCTTGTCAATGATACCAATAATATAATTTATTTTCGAGTAAAAAGAGAAATATATATATATATATAAGTGTAATATAGTTTTAATAAATTATTGCTTTTTAAAATAAATTGTGTAATTATATTTATTTTATAATTTATTAATTATGTACTGACGTTGAGATTATATAATGATTGATACAATGCAGCCTTTTGTGGTTTTTATGGTAAGTTTAAACTTTATAACCTCTAATTTATAGATTATATTTGCGTTTTAAAATATCATTTTAGATGTGTATTCTATATATAAATATCTTTGTCTTACTGCATGTTAAATGGTATTCAGTGAAATGCATATGCATTTGACTGAATGGAGACGCAATTTTTTTTAATATGTTTAAATTATAACAAAATGCGTTAAGTTCAAAATAATTTTTAATTTATATATTTTAGGATGTTGAAAGTTCTCGAACATACATCGATGAATTATATTCCAGTGACATACAGAAATGTTTAGAATCTATAATTTATATAAAAAATTCTGTGATTGGTTCTAACCGGCAAAAAGGTTCCGTAATTGCACAGGGCATTGTACCGAGACTAATGCAATTGATAAAAGATAAGAATATGAAAAATTCGGTACGTTTAGAAGCGGTTGTTACTTTAGGCTCTCTTGCAAAAGGAACAGACGAACACATTAAAATATTATTAGAATGCGGGACGGTACCATTATTACTTGATATTTTAGAGGAAAATGATATGCGGCTTGTTGAAGCTGCGTTGTGTTGTTTACGTACATTTTCACAGCAAGGATTTGATTCGTTAAGTTCATTTTCGTCACAAAAACAACTTTCCAAACTTTTATCATTAGCATGTAAGTATATATTTCTACATTTTTAATCACGTGATTATTTTCGTTATTTTAATTTTAGCATCAGAAAATTCAATTGTCTGTCAAGCATGTGTAGCAAATGTTCTCGGTGCATCATGTCGAACGGCAGAAGAACAAAACGCATTATGCACGTCTGGTGCATCGCAAATTTTGGCAACGTTACTTACAAGTCCGTACATTCAAGTACAAATACCTGCGTTAAATTGTCTCGCAAATATGTGTTTTGAAAATCATATGGTTGCAATGGAAATTGTCGATACGAAGTAAGATCTTATTGGAATCTTATTGTTTCATTAAATCTTTTTTTTAAGTTAACATAATAAATGATATATTTAAAATATTATTGAAAGTGAAGAGATTTTATTTATAAATATATATTTTATAAGATAGATTTTTTTACATTAATATTAATTTTTTTACCATAATGGTTGGATACACATTGTTTGACCTTGAACTTGACATTGTACCATAAGTAAGGTTATGGTAAACTGAATGTGCCATTAGGTCGAATATCATAATGAAACGTATAATGTGTTCATCATTTCGTAAAAATATTTATAAAATATTCAGTTTATTTTACTTAGCAATTTTTACTTTTGGATTGTTATTAAATAAAAGTCATTTTATTCATTTTTGATTGCAATTAAAGTTGATTGGACATAATTTTTTATTGTAAAATTATAATATTATTTATTTACATTATATAATTTATTACCAATAGCGTAAACGGTGCCACTGTACCTGATTTACTCGTGTGGCTAATGGGTAGAGATCGACCTATCGAAATGCAACTAGCAGCTGCACGTTGTATGACCTATCTGCATCGTTCCGAAGCCGTTATTGCATCTGATACAAGAGTTGTTTACCGCACGTTGCCATGTCTCGTACGGCTTTGTCAGCGCGAACAACCGATCTGTCATCGTGCCACCGCAGCCGAAACACTAGCTTATTTAACGGAAGTCGATTCTGAACTACAACGAACTGCTGCCATCTCCAATCATCTGGTTAGCGCTCTAGCCGATTTACTCACTCAGAATTCGGAATGCGGTAGACAGGGCGCTTTTAAAGCGTTCGCATCGTTGGGTGCAAATGACGAAGATATTCGGAAAAGAATCATTGAGACCGATCATCTGATGGAGCAAGTTTTATCGGGACTGGCTGATGAATGCGCTAATGTAAGACTGGCTGCTGTTAGATGTCTGCATTCTTTGTCGCGTTCGGTTCAACAATTACGCACATCATTTCAAGTACGGGATTTTCAAATTTATTTTACACGATTATATTCGCGATCTGCGTCAACGTCAACTTTTAAAACATTTAACGAACTTTATGATATTTTAAGGTGACCAATTTTTTTTTAAATAAAAAGGATGAAAAAATTTCAGAAAAAAGTACAACGTAAAATAAATGAAACATTTTATTAATTCAAACAAAATTACACTAATTATGCTTACATCCCTTTTAATTATTTAATTAAACGAATAAATATTTTTTGTTATTTTCTAACAATATATGGGAAATTTCGGAGCAAGAAATATCCTTCATATTGAATTTTACAGTAAGTGGCATCTCTGAATACAGATATTAGCAGATTAGTTTTAAAATATCGAAAAGAAAGACAGATAATTAAAAAAAATAATTGTTTCATATTCGTTATTAGCACAATTTTCTAATAACTTATCGATGGAAGATAAAATACTTCTTACATTATACATAATAAAAATGTGCTAATATTATTCCAATATAATTAATTATAAATACATATTTGTTGAAATTTCTTTAAAACAGACATTTTAGGTGATAAATGAAAAATTAAGTTTTTGAATGTTTCGTCTATTTTAGTTTGACAATAATCAAAATACCGATAAGGTTCGTTCAGATGTCAAAAATCATATGTTATGGATCAGATTGATCTTGACGCAGGTCGCTAGTTTTTTCGATAAGTTGCCAAAGCTTTATTTAAAGCTATCTTTTTTTTGGATTACAGATTAAAATTTATTATATATATCAATTTTGTTTGTAAAGAAAATGCTTAATTAATTTTCTATACGATAACCAGGTTACTATTGCTACCATTTCAATTTAAAGATATACAATGTTAGTTAAATTAAACAAAAGTTTCGAAATTATGTAAAAACATATAGGATATAATAGAATACTTTTTTCAACTAGTGGTTTTCAAAATATTAAATATAACTTTCTTATTTTAAATAGCATAATATATTTTTAGCGCATTTTTGTTTTCAAAACGGAAGCTCAATAATACGCTTTGTTCGGTCGGTCGGTCGTTCGTTCGTTCGGCTCCAGAAAAACTTTTAAATTAGACATCGTAGAGAGTTCTAGTTTTTTTGCATTAGTTCGATGCTGTCGAGTTATTGCCGCATTGAATAGTTTAAAAGCGCTCAGCCAATGCTAAATAAGTTAATTAATGATATTTTAAAAATACTGATCCACCCGCCAAAAATGCGCTTAGGTCCCCCGATCAAAAGCACGAGGACTTTTTTAATTTTTTTTATTAAAAGGATTATTTTTTTCTAAATTTAGTGATATTAATTTTTATAGTCTTAAGTCTCATTCAGACGTTTTAGTTTTACGCACAAGAATAAGAATTTGACCAATCCAAACACTTAATATACTTTTAGTTTTGCCATCAAGTGTTTGGATTGATTAAATTCTTTTCTTAAGCATAAATAATAAATAGTTTTAAATATACTAAATGACAGTTCAGTTAGCAAAACGGCCAACTAAAATACTGTTTGTTGAATAATATTTAAAAAAAAAGTTTAAGTGTTTTAATTTCAATTTTTTATGTAGGATACAAAATTAATATCACTGAATTCAGAAAAAATAATCTATCTAGAAATGTAATAAAAAACTATATCATATCATTTAAAATAAGGAAGTTGTATTCAATATTTTAATAACCACTGGTTAAAATTATTATATTATTTATGATTTTACATAAGCTGTATAATTTTACCTAAAATTTACTGAGATCTCACCTCACTTCAGATAAACTCAGGATCAACTCAGATAATTTTTATTCTTTTTATCTTAACTGAGCTACGACAAATTGAGTTGGATACCTTTCCCCCTAACCGATTCTGCTGCACCCGCAAAATAATCTCAAAATGAAGTTAGATACTCAGATGATACGAGTTTAGTAGTAGAGGTTAAGTTTGTGTCAATCTTGCTGTTTTTAAGGTTAACGACGAAAAATTTCATACGAAATTAAAAATTAATGTAAAATTTATCAAAGATGTATTTCTTGATTCACAAATTTATGATTGATTAGAATAACAAACGTCAGAAAAGGTGTTTAAGTATTTCGATCTTTGTCAGTTATTCGTGTTCTCTTGCTAGAGTTTGAATATCTTGTTCTTTTATAAAGCAACTCAACTCACTTCATTTCGTTTCACCTCACTTCACTTGCCAACTGAGCTGAGTCAATTTTTTGATAAAAAGAATACAGCTATTATTTGAAGAATTTTGTCTTAATTTAACCGACACTGTTTCTCATCGAATATAAAGTATATAAACTCAGATAAAAATTATGGTCGTGTAAAACAAAATGAAATAATTGAATATTGTTAAGTGTCTTTGCGTATTGAAAATTAAATTCGTTTTTTGTTTTTTTAGGATCATTCTGTGTGGCGACCGCTTATGGCTCTCTTAACTAGTGTACCACCACCCTGTGATGAACTATTAACGGTAGCATCATCCACATTATGTAATTTACTTTTAGAATTCTCACCCGCCAAAGAACCGATTTTAGAACAAGGTGCTGTACAGTTATTATGTTCGTTAACGAATCGACCCGAACCATCGTTAAAGCTAAACGGTGAGTAGTTTTTCTACTAATCGTTTTAACGCTGTAATATTTTCTATATTTTATATCATTTTGTGTCTGAATTTAATCTTTGCATTTTTAGGTTTAGACCTTTTATTTAACAAATTTTTATATTCTCCCTAGAAACCATTTTCACTAGTTATTATAAAATAATTGAATAGCCAATTGTGTATAATTTTAAGTTTTTTTAGAATGTGATAAAAGAAATAATGCATTTAAATATGAAACCTATTATTACAATTGCACATTAATAAACAATATAATATTAATGCAGACGCTGTGTTTTACTGCATGCCAATTATTTCCTAAATGTATATGCTACTTGTGTTGATACAGATTGTTCAAAAGTTATTTTACTTAAATTCAATTTATTAACTTAATTTTACAATAACTAATTTTGTAAATTATATTATTCATATTTAAAATTTAAGTAAGATAATTTTTAATTTGCACCAATAAAGTTTTAAGTTTCTTTTGTAATGTCCTTGTTGTTTTATGAATATAATTAATTTTTATTTATTATAAATATAAACAAGGTTAGAATTATATGGGTAAACCCATATATAGACTACTTTGACATTTCTCGGAAAGTTGGTAATACAATATTTTTATTAAAATTATAATTTATTTGGGCACTAGGAGAAACTTTTCGAAAAATTTGATCAAAATCGAATAAATAATGTAGCCATAATGAATTTTTAAAAAAATTTGTTTTTTTTTTCTCGATAAGTATTTTTTTAAAATTGCATAATTTGTTTAGGCACTAGGAGAATCTTTTATAAAAATTTGATTAAAATCGGTTAAATAAAGTGGTCATTATGAATTTTTAGAAATTTTATGAATTTTTAAAAATTTTAGTAATTTTTTTCTCGGAAAGCTGGCAACACTGTGTTTTGTTAAAATTATATAAATTATATGAATACTAGGAGAATCTTTTGTGAAAATTTAATTAAAATCGGTTAAATAAAGTGGACATAATGAATTTTTTTAAACTTTAGAAATTTTTTTCTCGGAAAGTTGGCAACACTGGATATTAATAAAATTATATAATTAATGGGAGCATTAGGGAAATCTTTACTGAAAAATCTGATCAAAATTGGATAAATAATGTAGCCAATATGAATTTTTAAAAACTTTAGTAATTTTTTGCTCGGAAAGTTTACATCACTGGAAAAAAATAAAACCACATGACCATCTTGGGTACTAGACAAATTGATCCTGAAAACTTCATTAAAATCGGTTGAACCGTCTAGGAGGAGTTGCGATCACAAAATTTTGACCGAGCGAGCGAGCTGACGACGCACATCCATACACCCACATAAACTAAGTTCGGATTCGTCATCTAGAGGCTATATGAAGAATTTCTATATAATTATTTTTTTTTTGAAAATGTTAAAACACCGTACCAAACGCTATACCACTTTTCCTTGCAGTCAAAGTGGTAAAAAGTTCTGTAATAAAGAAAATTTTAAGCAACAAGTATATTACTAAAAACTAAAAATTTATGTATTATTGTAAGAAAATTATAACTTGTTATAATCTCTTTTGATTGAATGTGTTATGTAAATAAGTTATAGCAAGTTTTAGATTAAATTGTAAATTTAATTTAAGGTATTTTATATACATACTAATTATTTTTACCAGCAAAAAAAAACAAACAGATTTTATGTAATGTATTTTTGATTTGATTGATTGTTATATGATTTTTAGTTAAATTGAACAGTAATTAATATGAAGTGATTAAATTTAGGTATATGGGCTTTAATGAATATGGCATTCCAAGCCGAACAGCGTATCAAATCACAAATCCTGATCACTTTGGGTACAGATCAGATTTTCAGATTACTGGCCGATTCTGATACAAGGGTTCTCATGAAAACATTGGGCCTAATACGTAATCTTGTCAGTCCTCGTTCGCACACCGATTCAATAATGGCATTGCATTCGACACAGGTGATGCAAGCTGTTGTACTCGTGCTCGAAGGACCTCATTCGAGTGAAGTTAAGGAACAGGCACTTTGTATACTCGGCAATATTGCGGACGGTGAAAGAGCTAAAGAGCATATAATGGCCAACGAAGATGTACTGAAGAAACTGATTAATTATATGACACATGCCAATACGAAATTACAAGCGGCCGCCATCTTCTGTATTGGAAATTTAGCGAGGCGCGGTGAACTTGGTGCGAGTGAAAGACAAGCTAAATTGAAAGAACTTGGTGTTTTAACGATATTACAACAGCTAGTTACGACATCCGATACATTGTTATTTGATAAGTAAGTTTGTTTCTTTAGTTTTTTATTGAATGATAATCTTGTTTGCCTAATATGAAACTTTTCTGTTTCAGAGTAAAAGCCGCAATGACGCAGTTTACGGATCCCTGATAATAACATAATTAATTTGATTTTAAATTAATGTAGACTGAAAATGTCAATCATGTTATTTGTTAATTGTGAAAAATTCGTTATAGATTTTAGATCTATAATTAATAAAAATGCTTATTTGACAAATGGTATTTGTTTTATGAGTGCAACAGATTTATTATTATGTTATTATATGATTTTAAATAAAACTAGGAATTAATTTTAAATTTGTGCATTTCCTTACCACATGAAAATCTAAGGCTCGCATTCTCACATCACTTTTAAAGGTAATTTTTTGATAAAAGTGCTTTAAAATTGTTTTATAATATCAAATAAAATATAAAAACTATTCATATATGTTAAAAAGCAAAAATTTATTTTGAATTATATGATAAAAGCACATTCTTACAGAAAAAGTGAAGTGAGAATATGGGCTTAAGGGGAGATGGAACCCAAATGGCTAAAATCCGTAATTTTCATCCGAATGACTTGAAATTTCGATATTTTGTTCATATTAGTCTACATAAAAGGAAAACTGAATAAACCCTCCCCTCTTTTTATTAATTAAAATAGTTCAAAAAAAGGGCATTTTTGGCGTAATATTTTGACCACAATTTTCATCCGATTTACTTCGAATTAGGCACACTTCATCCTCATTCTATTATCTCGCATTTCTAAAAACGGAATTTAAAATTTTTACTTTGTTCTCGAGTTATGCTTTGTTGAGTGATAAAATGCACAAAATAGGCCGATTTTGGGCTATTTTTCGGTATTTTTCATGTTTGAGGTGTTGTAACTTTTGTTTAAAAAAATTAATCGAATATCCGTCTTTAGAAATGCTTCATTATACTTTGAAGATTATGTGTGCCAAGTTAGAAGTTAATCGGCTGAAAAAAATAACGCCGAGTGCGAGAAAACTGAAAAAAAAAGTTTTCGAGATAATCGCCATAATCATGATTTTTGGGTTCCACATCCCCTTAATAGTAAAGTAATTTTTAAAGTAATTTTCAATTTCCAAAAAAATATATATTCATTTTACAAGTTTTAAAATATATCCACTTGAAAAGTAAATTGCCATTGGTTTAGATAATTTCAAAAAGTTTAAGTGAATACAGAAATTGCAGCTGCGCACAAGTTTTTCTGACTGTCAAATCAGCTGACAGATGTGACCAGGGAGGACCGGGAGTTTTCACTTGAATAGCAGAACATAAACCGTGAAAAACTTTGAACCGATTCCGACAGATGGCGCGCCAAGTTTTTTAAATGATTTTGTATTCGCTAGATGTCACTAGCTTAATTATACTAATTAATTAAATTAATTAAAACAATTAAGATTTGAAGACGATTTTTGTTTAGAAATGTCAAAAATTTATCAGGTAGAAACAGGGACGACCTTGGTAGAAAATATATGTACATGTTGGAAAACGAAATATTATTTTATTCTTAATTTTGTCTTTATTGTGCGAACTGAGTTTTGCGATCGTGATACTTTTTTTAAAATATTTGGACCCTGCCTCTATTTGCGATTATCAAATTGGATTTGGAATACTGGATAATTTGGTTTATCATTGGCTGTGTTTTTGGTACTTGATTTGGATTTTCAACTGATTTATGTTTGGTTACTGACGATAATTGGGCGCTTTCGTACACGGCTTTCTTTTATTAATATTATTTGATATTTAGGAAGGTAAGTTAAACATTTTATTACTGCATATGAATAAAAAAGCTATTGAAATTAATACCCTGTATGTATCTTATGGCAATTTTGTAATGTATAATATTTTTTTATAGATCCAATATTCTTGTTGCGTACCGTCTTGCGTCCAGTACCAGAATCAAAGGAAATGTCGGTTTCCAAATCCGGAATTTTTTTATATTATTTATGGTAAGGTTATATTGTAACAACTAAATGAAAAATATGAATTATCTATTTTTTTGCTCTATATTTTATATTTTCATTTTAATCGAACAATGCATAATGCATAAAATCATAAATAAAATTTGAACATATGAGTAAAGAACGAATAATAATTCTATATTTACTATAAACATAAAAAATATTTTGTTATTATATACACCGTTTATATTCATATCAATTATTTTGTTAAATAAATTGAATGAATGAAATTAATTGTAGTCGCCCAACAAACACAGGGAACTTATCATAAGATGAGATGTGGCAAATTTTGATATATTTAAAATATTAAAAATCTTTCAGAAAGTTGTTTATTATGATGTTTGTTTGAGACAATCGTGTCAATTATGTTTGCTATAAATTACTTGAATTATATTATTCTATTCTATAAAACGTTTCGGTATTCTATCAAATATTACTATTGCAAAAACATATGATTTAACAATATCTTTTTCAATTTTAACATACAATATTATTTTCTATGGATATGCATGCACCTTCAACTATACGAGTTTTTAGATTGAAGAAATCCGTTATAAGAAACATATTTTTATTATGAGACCGAGTGTCTTGTAGAAATAATTTTTAAAAAGATCATATATAATTTTTTCCTCTTATTTATTTTACATTCATACGTGTATATAGGTTTTTATTAACTCTATGAAACAGAATTTTTTAGCCAAAAAATTGCATCCATTTATTTAACCAGTGGTTGGTGAGATAATAAGAAATTATAAAATATATTTCTAATTTTAAAAAAATAAATAAAGTAATAGCAATTTTTTAGTGAGATCGGAATACATCAACTATTTCATAAATCAAGTATCATAACTTAACTTTAATAATGAATATTTTCAAGTTGTTATTTATTTATTTGTAAAATGTGCAATTTATATTTTATATATATATATATATATATATATATATATATATATATATATATATACATATATATATATATATATATATATATATATATATATATATATATATATATATTATTACATTATATTATATTTTATATTTTTATATTTATATTTATATTATTTTTTGTATTTTTGTACTGTAACACTGAACATTGTATGTTAATAAAGTTTTATATATTAAATGTAAACTTTGTATTAATTTTAAATTTAAATTTAAATAAATGCGCAAAATTCAAAAATCTACTCTAGCGCCACACGAAAGCAAGCAGAGCGGAATTGGTACAAAGTATCTGTTTGATGACGTCACATGGTCATGCCTGTTTATCATTGAGTGCGCCATCCCGGTCGTCCCTGGATGTGACTTACTTATTTGTTTACTTCATTAAAATGTTACAAATATTAGAATAAACATAAAAAAAATGGCTCAAAATTTAAAAGGAATGTTGCACAAACATATGAAAGCCAAAGAACGATTTGAATTAAATTATCTAAGTATACTGAAACGCAAAGTATCTATTCCATTAGATGAGAAGAAATTACTTAGATCAATCGTTACGAACAATACAATGACTGTGAATATTCTATTAAGTCAGGGCGTAAATCCAAATGCTGCTGATAATTTAATGCGAAGCTCACTACATTTAGCAGCAAGTCGCGGTTATAAAGAAATTGTTAGTGCATTAATATCGTATGGTGCTGATCCGAATCAAAAAGACATTTTAGGAAATACACCTTTACATTTAGCAGCTTGTACAAATAATATAGAAATAGTAACACTTTTACTTGATGCTGGTACTAATGTTAGTGCTGTGGATACGAATGGTAGAAATCCTTTACAATTAGCACAAAGCAAATTAAAATTATTGCAAAATAATCGTAAAGAAGGTGCTGTGGAATTAATTCAGCTCAGGCAACAATTGCAACAGGTAATTATTAAAATGTTTTCAAAGAGGCATAATGTTTCTACAAATATTATTTTTAGATTATAAATTTAATGTTGAGTTTCTTAAGAAGACAACAAAGCAATGTTGAAAGTCTCGAAATGATGAAATTGAAACTCGATGAAACCTCAGATTCACAATTAGATGATCAAGTATCATTATTATTAACAGCTATACAAGACATTTCCATTAAATAAATTGCAAGTATTAATTTTTATTATATTTTATACTTTATAAAAATTTATACTCTTTATATGTGTATCCAGTGTAAGAATATTTACAATAAAATAAGTATGTCTAAATATGGACCTTTTTATTGTTTTAAAACAATCTTATTTGTCCGCAATTTGTTATTTTTCGCATAATCATGTTGTTATACGTCTTACAGTCATTCCAGTCATTGTTGATAGATCGCGTAAATTGAATTTACACTTCAACAAGTTTCAACATCAACCGACAAAAACAATGGTCCTCCCTGAAAACAATGTTGAATTATAGTCGATTTTCCAAGTCTCTACTATTTCGGCATTATTTTGTAATTCACAATCTATAATATATATAAAATTTTTCTTTTATTCCGTCACTTTATAAACGAAGCAGTTGTTTATTTCATTGTGAAAAATTACATTTCCAAAGCATCGGAATGACTATGATATTTATTGTGATTTTTAAGTGACATTTACAAAAATAAGTACAAGTACCTATTCTATTATTTCATTTATAAATTGATTGTGCAAACCTCTGCTCAATTCTGTTATATAGAACTTACCAACCTTATACCGTAATATACAATTAAATTAAAAATAAATAAAACAACAAATCACCATTTATATATTTATTTTATAATATCACAACCTTAAAAAAATGGGGAAGATGCAATATTTTAACAATGTAAAAAATTATTTAGGAATATTTTAATTACTACAAATAGATTGTACTTTTAAAACTTAATAATATATAATAATAATGTTTAAAAATCAGTATCAATAAATATAAATCTCATTATAATCACAACCGTGATATCAGAGAGAAAAAGAATTATTATTTTTCTTTTCTCAAATGAGGTAAAAAATTGCGAGTCACATTTTTGCAAATATGACACGTTGCAATTCGACAGGTATATTTTAATACTGCATTTTATTAATATATATATTTGATTTGTTTGTATTACTAATATTAACAATTTTTCTTAATCACTGCAGTATTTTTATATGCTTTTCGTTTTTTCTATTTTTGATTTTTTTTATTAAACAATAACCTTCAAATAAATGAATAATATATTAACATTTTATTAATAAAAAAAACTAACTAATTATGGTTTAATAAATTCATAATATTTTATTCATTTATTTGATATTTTTAAATAGAGATAATCACAGAATGTAATTAAGTAAATATCTTTGACTTTGAAATTAATAAATACAACTTACTGATACTTTACATTGAATAAAAAATATAATACAAAAATTATTTCTTTTGGAAGAATAAATTGGCGTCTATCTATATTTTTAATCTCTTGCTTTTCACTGAACAAATTTTTCTACATTTACGGTCAAACCAAAAATTATTATATATTAAAATTTGATTTAATGATATGTTTTGATGACTTTTTAATGATTTTATTTTGTTGAAAAAATTACTTCGTAACTAAATACAATTTTCCATATATTAATAATATTTTTCTCAAGAAAACTAAATTGTTTGGCCGCCGATGTATCTGAATATAAAAGAAAATTTTGGCACTAACTAATTAGAATTTTAAAATAGTCTAAATTGTAATATTAAAAAACAGTCTTAAATCAAACATTTTTATGAGCATAATCCCCATTAACATGGTTTTTTTAAAATTATTAAATTAACAATAACAATTCTCTAGAATAATTTAATTTTCATCTAATAAATAAATGACACCGTAGATAAATAAAGATGCCATTTCATAAATTATTTTATATAGTTTAACATTTAGATAGAATTATTGCACTTTTTTTTGAAAATTCAGTAATTGCGTAGGATTGCGGAATTTATTTTTTTATAGAACTATGCATCCCACGCACACTAAATAAAATTATATATATATTTATCTAGCTAATAACTATTGAGCTTGATAAATTAGATTTACCTAATAACAAATAATTATACCAATAAATTGTTAATCATATAAGATTAGAAAATGATCTACTGTGGCGAAATTTAAATTCAAATAAGATTATATAAAATCCCAAAACAACACTTAAATTAAAATAAAGCTAAATACCTATGTATTTCGGAAGCTAAGCTTCCATCTTCAGTAGCTAAATAATGTTTACAAGAAATCTTACCTGTGATCCGAAGTACGCCAGTGATCTTTGACAAGTGCTTAAGTGTTTACGTACTTCGGATCACAAGTAAGATTTTTTCTAAACTTTATTTAGCTACTGAAGCTGGAAGCTTAGCTTCCGAAATACGTATTTAGCTGTATTTTAATTTAGGTGTGGTTTTGGGATTTTTTATAATATTATTTTTATTGTTAAACATATAAGTATTTACAAAAATATGTGTGCATTTACTTAATAAAATTCTTTTCTTTTATATATATATAAAAATATTTATGTTGAATTTATGCAAACATTTACTTTCATTAGGAGAATTCGTTGACTAAACTAAAAGCGGATCAATCTTTCATAATATTATAGTTGTTTAATAAGCAATAATACTTGAAAATCTCTACAGAATATTTTATATTTATGTGATTCAAAATCTAAAAAAAATCTCAAAATTTCCTACTACATACATGTAAATTTTTATTTTGATTTAATGTCTGCATAAAGACATCATGTCGCTGTTAGATTTCTAATTAAAGCCATTTTTTTAATTTGATTTTTTTAAACCTGTTTTCTTCATAAGTAAAACAATTATTTATGTCTGAGAAAAATACAAGGATAAATGAATAATAAATTTGTAATCTAGACAAAAAGAAAAAAAAGCATAAATATAATTATTATAAATAAAGAAAAATTTGTTGTCATAATTTTGCTTAAAATTTTCAAACTGTCAACACAAAGACATTGTTTTACTTATTTGTCGAATAGTTAACGAGAAAATAAAATAAATTAATGTTTAAAATAATAATAATAATATCGGATAGAGTTTGAGAGTTTTCAAGGAACCATAATATTGGCAAGACCAGGAAATATTTCAGCCTGTATCGGTCCATATTCAACGAGTTCCCCATCGACAGTTATATGTCCAATATTAGGACCATCTTCCGGTTCCAACCTAAACGCTCGCACGGCAATCATTTCAATTAAATCGCCATTCGCTGGATCCAAATGCGTTCCGGAACTGAGCGCTAATAGAAACGATAGCAATTGCGAACGACTCAGTCCGGCATGCAAAATAACCAGCCAGATAATGCCGTCGTTTAATCGGGAATTCGGCGCGAATAAACAGTCTTCGCCCAAATGCGTTTGATACGCAGCGTGTACCATAATGAAGCTGCCCGCTTTATAGGTCCAATGCGATGGAACGGGTGCTGTTAGGGCGGGTAGCTGTGATGCGGGTCCGTACATGTTTACCTTACCGTGTCCATTCGTTAAATCACCGTTCGTCGAATCGATCATTGATTGGTAGCTGCTTCCAGTTGCCGAAAAATACGCGCTACGACGTGACGTTGCCGAATACCAACTGTCTAAACGTTGTCGGCTCTCAGCTGTAACATCTAATTGTATGAAGTAATGATGTGAGTCAACTTATAATGAAATGATTCATTCAAAATTCAACAAATAATATGCTGCTGTTGTTGATATTATTATTATATCGTAAAAAAGATTGTTTGCACATGACAATTACAAAAAATGCATACCATCATTGTTTTAAAGGTTAAAATTTAATGTCAAATATCTATACAATCACGCCATATACTCAAAGGGTGTGGCACAAACTCTTCTCTCATTCAAAGTTCAACAAATAATAATATGCTGCTGTTGTTGATATTATTATTATATCGTAAAAAAGATTGTTTGCACATGACAATAACAAAAAATTCATACCATCATTGTTTTGAAGGTTAAAATTTAATGTCAAATATCTATATACCTAATCAATCAATCAATATACTCAAAGGCTGTGGCACAAACTCTTCTCTCATTCAAGCAGAAATTAGTTTTTGGTCAAATATTTCTATCCAGTCAAGCAACTTTCGCTTCATCCAAATTCATAATATCTCTATTTTAAAAATGTTTATTTGATATAATGCTTCCAAAAATAATTTATAGAAAAACGCACAAAAATTTTCAGATTGCATAATAAAAAACTGTTTTATAATATTTAAGTAAAAAAAAATAAGAATTCTTGTTATCTATACATAAACTATATGTTACAAAATGCAGTAGTTTGCATAAGTAATATTATCCTTGTAAAACAATAATTGTTATTATTTATTTATTTTTGTTACTTCAAGGTAAACTATTAAAGTATTATCATAGAAATTGCAAACATACGATGTTTTCTAAGATTACATAAATATATTTGAATGATACGATAGTTTATTCATTACATTAAAAACAATAACCATTCAAATTTATAGTATATTAAACAGTAATAAACAAATTTCTAATTACAATATTTTATTTGCAAAATATTTCTAATACATCACGGCAATTTTGTTCAATTTGTGCGTAGTAATAAACTTTTTATATAACAAATTTGATTTTGTTATTTAATTATCTTTTATTTAATGTGTGTTTGGTAAAATTTTTTATCAAGCTTATAAGTATTAGATAATACTTCAATTTATTTTCAGTATATATCGAGATAAAAAAAAATCAATTTATAACACGAGAACAATGCAAATTAGAAACTTCATGAAATATTGTAAATGATACTAGTATATAATTAACTAATGTATATATGCATACAAATATTGATATTATGTAAATTTCAAAGTTCAGGATTTCCTTTCTTTAATTACATCTTTTTTTTATTCAGTCATAATTTTGATTTATTTGTGTTTCATATCTCGCAAAATACGTTTGAATATTAATTATTATAAAACTATTTTGGTAATACGTATGTAAGGGAATTTTAAAAATTTAATGACACATTTCCAATATGGCGTAGTTTCGGCATTAAAATAAGACTTACATGTGACTTGCTACAGGGAAAGAGATCTTATCTTTACAAATTAAATTTTTCAGGAAAGCTAATTAAAGTGATTTGGGTCAAAATATGTGTTTTAACATATTGAAAGATACGATTAATATATGTATAAAAATATTTTTAAAATTAAATATTTTATTCATTAAATTAAGAACAATAAATATTCAAATTTATAGTATAATAATAAACAAATTTCTAATTATAATATTTTTTTAAATTGTATTTGTATTGTATAGTATTTTTGATTATTGCATTAAACGCTATTTTTTTTTTGTTAGATAGTTCTTTACGCCTTTTAGGAAATTTGTTAATTAAAAATGCAAAACTTTAACGCACGTTTAATCAAACTTGCGAATTCAAACGGTAATAACAGTTTTTGAAATATTTCAACAAATTTTATCTTAAATTATTTCGGATTTTGTGTTATTTTCAGTGATACTAATAACAATATAATTATTATACAATGTTGCCAATTTTCCGAAAAAAAAACTATTCAAAATTTATTTTAAGCACACTGTATGTATGATTTAAAACAAATTTTCATTCATAATAGATTCTTTTTTTTATGCATAATAATTATAAAATTTATTTTTTGAACAATACTGTCTGAATTTTTGGTGAATAAATATCAATTTCATATGGGTTTACCATATACTTCTAATCTTGTTTTTACATATTTTAAAATAATCTTAAGTTATTTAAATACAATGACCTTAAAACTATATGAAATAAAAAAAAACCCTGATAAAAATTGAAACATCTAAAATAAAGATAAAACAAAAATTACAAAAAAAAAGAAAAAATACCTGTTGTCTCTAAATTAACTTCTTCTGGAATGTCATTATCATTATCATTGGTGAAACTGGATTGTGGTAATGCGGTGACTTGTATATTCTCACCGATAGGTAAATACCATAATTTGCCTTTATACGTTCGTAAATCTAGTAACCTTGCAACGGACCATACGGTAAACCTTTGCCCTCCAATCGCGCGAAATCGTTCACTTTCTATATCAATATCGGATATTAAACCCCAACCAAGCGATAGGAATGAATACATTATCTAAAAACATTGTTTTATTTATGCATTAAGAAAATTATTACTTCCTTTCAGCTAATTTATAATGGCTCCCCCATCAATTTCCTTTCATTACTATAAAGTAAAAATAGTAAGTAATCGTAGATATTTATCTATTTTTGACAAGACTGCAAACCGTTAAAATCGATTTGTTTTTTTTTAAATTATATTTATGGGATCGTTGCACTTTTTTTTTATTTCTTTAATCAAAAATATACATTAAAATAACTACGTAAATATATGTTTCAAAGCAAAATTATTTATAATGAATAAGAGAATGTCAAATTTGAATTTGCTCGTCGTGACGTATTAGTGTATCAGCAAGTATTCAGCACCTCTTGCAGTAAAAACAAAATAGTTGTTGCCTATATTTGAAATGTCAAAATCAAAACCGCGTGTTTCATTTGAAAATTTATGTTCGTCTTCGCATCGCGTAATTATAATATGTAATAATAATTGGTATAAAACAAAATTTCACAACATTATGTTTATCTTAAATGTCGCTCAACAAAACGCGTGGCGTTCAAAAATCCTTATTTTTTTATACAAATACTGTAATGTATTTTAAATAAATGAAATATATTATAACATTGTTTTTATACAACCTTTCAATATTTCGCCTTAAAATCGTAAATTTTACTGAGTGCAACGAACCCATTAAAATTTAACATAATGGCTGGTTATACAATTTTTGGGTATTTAGCTTTGTTTAGTCCTGATCTTATGACACTTGTATCAGTTAAAATCAATTTTAAAACTAAGCTTATGTACCAGAGCCTTTGTATTTATATTCAAATCACGATTTCAAATCGTTATTTTTTTTCGATCTACTTTTCGTACCGATTTAGTCAAAATAAACTATGTTGGATCGGTTCAGAGTTTGTTTTTGTTCAGCAAAAATTTCGATTTATTAAGAATACTACTAAGATATTTTTTTCTCATTATTGTTTAGATAAAAAAAATTCAATAAAAACTTACTTGGAAACTAAATATACTTTTCTCCAACTGTTTCAGGATTAGATTCTGTTTAATTATTTTTATAAAATCGACGTTTCAACGAAACTGAAAGCACGTCTTCGTAAAGTTGAAACGTCGTTTTTATAAAATAATCAAACAGCATCTAATCCTAAAACAGTTTTTATTTTAATACAATAAGTTCTGAAAAATAATTTACTATGTTAAAAAATTTATAGTTTAAACTGAATTACAAAATAATATTAGAACTGAAAAGTGAATGCCTTGAAACGAAATAATACGAATATTATTTTCAATTTAATTCTGATTTTCGTTCTAGCAAAAATAATATTTATTTTTTGTTTTCAGTTCGTATTTGACGCGCCCTGATTCGAATACAACAATCTAGTTTAATAATTTTTATAAAAATAAAATATAATGTAAATCTATGTTATTAAAACCGATTTTAAACCAGTTTGAAATATTTATATGATCTATTTCCATAAAGCAATTTAAAATAAGCAGTTTGGTTATTCTAAATTTTGATTCATGTTCCGGTTCGCTTTATATCATTAATATTATATAATAATATATTTCAATAAAATATTTCATTTTAAATAAAGATATATAAATTATAGAAAATATTTTTTATTGTTTATTGTCACGTAATTTTTATATAATTATCAGTTAATTAATGGACTAAACTGCCAAAATGAGTACATTATTTTATAAATATAACAGGTGTACAAATTATCTATCAATATATCGACAATCATCGCCTTAGTACATAATGTATTTAGTCAATTTTGATTGATAAGCTAAAGTTTGACGTCAGACTAATCATGTATTTGCAGTTTTGTTATTGAATCGCTAAAAAAATATTTTTATTTATTTTTCAAGTTATATGTTTTTAAATAAATGCTTACTATTTTTTTAATTATAAAAATATAAAATATCGGAGAAATTTATTTTTTATTATCGCATTCACAGACAAATTTATCTGAAAAATAAAGCAACTAAATGCAAAATTTAATTTAATATTATTAACAAATATTTCGGCAAGTGCCAACTACAAATTAAAATATCTTTATTTACAAATTAAATATTAATAAACATTCTTATTACAATTGAAAAGCTTTAGAATTAAGTTCTGTATATATTTCATTTAAAACTTTTTAATGAAAGCTTTTTAATTTTAATATAATAAGTTCTGAAAGATATATTACTATGTTAAAACATTTTTTATATTTGATTACCATTGGGAAATAATGGTAATAATATAAATTGTATGAAACAATTTTTTGCATCATGCATTAATTTAATTAATTACATGACCTAGCTACTTAACAACTATAGTTTCCCCAAGGTATCGTAAAAACAAAAATGCATTTTTAAACAACATATCCATCAAATAATGTCAAGGTAAACCACATCTAAAACAACGAAATTATTATCGTTCTACATTTACAAAACAAATGAAAAATGCATCAAAAAGATTTGACAAATAAAAGATATTAAAAATAGATGGAAAGCAAATTTCTAGCGAAAGGTGAATAAACTTTCATTTAGAAAAACAATCGATACTTACTTGCGAAGTAGTCTCAACACGAACTATGTCCATGGGCGAGGAATTTTTACGAACTATCGCTAAACTAGCAGCTAATACAGGGTTTGGTGTATATGGTTCATTATAGCAATGGCATATGGTACGAGCTAAACCATTACCCGAACCACACGGTATTATACCAACTGGTACTTTTTGTAATACATCTAGCCAATCAGGTCGTTCGAAAATACCATTTAATGTTTCAAATAATATACCATCGCCGCCCAACTGAAATTATAAGAATTTTGATTATTTTTTTTATTAAAAAAATAATATATTTAAGTACACAGCATTATTTTTATAAATTCAAAGGCCCGTATTCTTATTTCATTTTATTTTAAGTACTTTTATAATTTTTTTCCAAATAAATTTTAACTTTTATCAAATATACATTATTTCTTAATTCAAATATTATTTAATTCCCTGTCAGGTTCGTTATTGGTTTTAACAATGACATGTTTCGACTTTTCAGTCATCTTCAGATTTGTCTGTGTTTGATCCGTGTTTGTGGATCAAACACAGACAAATCTGAAGATGACTGAAAAGTCGAAACACGTCATTGTTAAAACCAATAACGTACCTGACAGGGAATTTAATAATATTAGAATTAATCATAACGCAGGTTCAGGACCTGAGAACAAAAGTTTATCTTTTGGCATTAATATTAGTACATTATTTCTCTATTAGAGATATATTTCTTACTATATCTAAAATGAAATTTAAATAAACTATTTTAAAGTGCTTTTAATAACGGCCAGTTTCATAATGAACACTTTAACTAAAGTCGACTTTAAGCTCACCAAAAAGCATTCATTTATTGACAATAACAAATCATTTTAATATTAGAAGTTTGAAAAGTTCACAAAGAAGCATCGTTTTATGGACAACAATAATAATAATTATGCTGGTAGAATTTAAAAACGATGCTGTTTTGCTGGCTTAGATAAAACTTTAATTAAAGTTCTTATTATGAAACCGGCTGTAAGTCATTTTAAATAAATGTTAAAAGTATTTTTGACAAATACAAACAAAAATTTCTAAGTCTTTTTTAACGTTTCTTTTATGATCAAAAGAGGGATAATGGTAATTTTCGGCCAAATTACTTATATTACTATATAACTAAAAAAGCCTCAACATTAATGGCACAAATTCAAGAAAGAAAAAACAAGAAATATCTAAAGATTTATAAAATATAAGTGTATAATATTTGTATTATACAGGATGATTCAGAAATCCTATTACACACTTCTAAGGGTTGTAGAGGGGGGCCTAGTAGATAAAGTTTTGATAAGGAACCTTACGTCTGTAGGAATTTTGATCACCTGTATAAAAGAAATATTATTGCAACTTTTAAGACGACGAAAAAAAGCAATAATAATTATGCTACTGAAACTTGAGTTGTTAAATTTATGACATTTTGGTCGAGTTTATGTGTTTGTTTTCTTGATACGCTAAATTCGAATTTCTGAATTTATATAATACAAAAATGTTTTTAAAATGTAATACAATAAAACTGTAACTTAAAACCTTAAATCTAACAGTATTTTAATTAAAAATTTATTTGGACAAATAATAATTTAAGAAGCTTACAAAGTTATAAATTGACACTATAAATAGTTTATCATTTCTAAAAATCCGTTATATAGTCAGTGTTATTTTTCCTGTTTAACCGCTAATTATATGAGTAATAATAATGTGAATTAACTGTAAGGATAAAGTTACTAAAGTGGAAGCATTAAAAATGAGTAAATATGCAAAGCATATGTTGAAATAAATTTGGCAAAGATATTGAAAAATTAAAAAGCATTTAAACAGTTTTAGAAACTAGTAATATATGATTGAGAAAAATATTTTGTTATTTGGTTAAATAACGTCAATTGATGAAATTATTTCGAATAATTTCAACTGTTTCATTACATAACGTAAAGATGAAGCAGGATGTAAACAATATTAAAATAAACAAATTCAAGGTTATGCATGTGGTATGACTATTTATTTAAAAAAATTTGAACTATATAATTATTATCATTAATTGAGATATAGAAAAGATAGCAAAAACTTTATCATTTTGTAAATCATCAGATAAATATTAAAAGCCTCGAACATAATAATATGTACGTTATTGTATTACTATTCTAATAAAATGCAAAAATATTTCAGCAAAAAACAAATTCTCTTACCAAAATAATTCCTTTCCAATTAAAAATATTATTTGTGCGCACAAATTCTCGGGCATAGTTCGCATATTTCGTAATATGTAAATCAAATTGCATTTCGGCTTCTTGTAAAATAGGGACAACTCTTTGTTGAAAAACTAATCGTGCCTTGCTACTACCAGACTTCGGATTTAAAAAAATTAACAATTTCCGTTCATCGGTGAACGTTGGCATAATTTCAGTTAAACTTGGTGTTCTTTGTATATTTTGTCCGTTCATTAAATTTTTAATGACAGATCGCCAACGTTGAGCTTCCCTGTAATTGTCTTCGTATTTATCAAATGATCGAAATCTTAATGTTATTATCGTTCTCTCCCTTTTCTTCGGCCCTCTTCGTGAATTTTGCAATATGTAAGCGTATATGTATAAATATGCACTTGTGTCCGTTTCATCTTGTTCACCTAATATTTTAATGTAGAACATTTATTTCAAAGTATATGCACGTGTCTAACTTATAAACAAAACAATACCATATTGTTAATCAAACAAAACATACAAAATGCGCTCGTGTTATTATTGTTAAACAAACAAAACAAGCGATTTATAAAATTATAATAATTTAAAAATGATTGTTTATAATTAGCAGTTAATTTGAGACACGAGGAGTAATTTAGAATGAAACAATGTATGTTAATTGCGTTAATTGCTTACTTGAATTCTCATCTACAACTTTTAAAGCTGGTGTTCGAGGTAAAGATTGACAAACACAAGATGCTGCACTTCTAGATCTACGCTTGCTTCTCATACATTGACAACCAATAATATCTTTAATGTTTATAGTTTGTTTTTTAACTATGTCACTACTTTCTTTTAACAAACACAAACCATTTGCACTTAACTGGACACGAAACACTGTATTTTTCTTCGACAAAACATAAAATGTTTCCTCTAAAAGTATTTTATTATTTGATACTTCAGAAAAATCACTTATTTTTCTATCTACTGCCATAGCAACGTATATTTTTTTATGAATAACACATGACTATCATTCTTCGACTGCGTTTCATTTATGAGTGTTCATTCAATATCAAGATGCGGGTATATATGTAGTTATCAGAGTTAATTATCATTTAAAACATTTCGTGACTAAAAGGTAAAAAAAATTATAAATTTACTCCTGTCAAACCGCCATTCATTGAAACACGTACCATAAGAGCCATCTAGTGATTCATTTTGATATAGAGTATTTATTATTGTAAATAAATACATTTCAAATAATATTATAAATATAATTTAATAATTATAGTTGAATTTAGTGGAAAAAATATTAATTTAAAAATATTTATTTATATTATTTGCGTATATTTTTGCTTGTCAAATGTATCGATTGAGCAATGTAGTTTCAATTAGTATCAAAAAGTTGGTGGCGCAAATGTCAGTTGTTGTGGTGAATTCTTCTGATTCTTCTCTTTCCGGTTTGCAAAATGGTAAGATGGTTTTCATAGTTTTAAAAATAATAAAATCCAGAAATATATTAAATATGTGAAGTCATCTAACAATATAATAAATATAAAATAACAATTTATGTAAGTATATAACTAATAAATGAACGATTTTTATTTCAGGGTATTGATATAAATCACAAACACGACCGTAAGGTTCGGCGCACAGAACCTAAAAGTCAAGATGTGTATCTTCGTTTGTTGGTAAAGGTAAGGAAATTTTAAATTACTACGTTATTTTATAAATTGAATTAATCCTAATATGTAGTTTATAATTTATGAAACTTTTCAACATTTTACTTTTGTTGGCAAAAATCTAACCTATTCATTGACATGTACTGTAACATAAATAGTTGTATATTAATAACAAGGAAATTAATTTATTTGGTTTCATTTTAGTTGTACAGATTCCTTGCTCGTCGTACAAACGCCAAGTTCAATGAAATTATCTTGAGAAGATTGTTTATGAGCAATATCAACACACCAGCCATGTCCATTGCTAAAATTATCCGATTCATGAAAAAACCAGGTCGTGAGGGACTCACTGCTGTTGTGGTTGGTACAGTTACCGATGATCAACGTATTTGGGAAGTTCCCAAGTTGACAGTATGTGCTCTACGTGTCACAGAAAAAGCACGTGCACGTATCTTGAAAGCGGGTTAGTTGAATTTTTCTTTTCACATTTACTTATTACGTTTTCAAATTTATATTTGCATGTCATTTGTCATACTTTGCCAGCTTTAAGCAAAACTTAGTCTTATCTTCATTTTGTTAAGTTACAGTTGTTTAAAGAGTTTTTTGTTTGTGTTTATATTGAGAATATTTGTTCATAAACGGGCATAAGTTTCAATTAAATAATGATGGAGACTGGGGCTAGTTTTGTAATGAAAATATATGTTTTTATGATATTTTTTCCTTAAATATCTTAAATTAAATAGTAATAATATTTAAAATACGTTGTATGTAATTTTTACTTAGTTTTTAGCAGAGTTGGGTCAATAGATGGTTAGGTTAGGTAGAATAATATTAATGTGTTATGACTTTGTCATTTGATTACTTTTGTCGCATGCTATTGGCGTTGTGTTATAATATGTTAATCAAATACTAATGGCTAGTTGCATGAAACTTTGTTAATTTAATCATTGAGTTAACTAGACAGATTTTCAATTTTGTCAACGATATTGTTAACTTACAAAGCGATTAACAATATTTTATGTTATATTGTATATTATTATATATTGTATTTTTTATAAATACAACTGCCATAATGCAAAGTATTTCGTAATCTTATTTATTAATTTAAAATAATTGTTTCAAAGTTTTATGTTGCGGTCTTTCAGCCATTTTTAATATATTTAATAATAAACTAATATAATCGTCATAAACTAGTGCATATTCAATTAATATTTTACATATTCTACGCGTTTAAACAACTTTTTGTTTCGTTAAATAAATAGAAAAGACTTATTTCGAAATACTAATAAAATTATTATAACAGAATCTACAGTATTATTTTGCAATTGTTTATTAATGATTGGATTTTTGTTTTAGGTGGTGAAATAATCACCTTCGATCAATTGGCTCTACGTTCGCCAACTGGCAAAAAGACTGTTCTTATGCAAGGCCGTCGTAACGCCAGAGAAGCCGTCAAACACTTTGGCCCAGCTCCTGGTGTACCACATTCGCATACTAAACCGTTCGTCCGATCAAAGGGACGTAAATTCGAACGTGCCCGTGGACGCAGGAAGTCTTGCGGTTACAAGAAGTAAACTAATTATTATATTATTGTACGTGACGGTTTCATAAATAAAATATTGATTCCTCTTTATATTCCGATAGTTTTATTTTCAATTACTTAACAATAAAGTTTGTGTTAAATACAGAAATATATGATTTTATTTCGGGTAATAGTGTGTTATTATTTTGAGTTTGTTGTTTATTATTTTTGGGGGTAAGTAATTTTCGTTTAATTTTCTTTACGATACAAAAAAAAAAAAGATTTTATTAATCTTTATTTACATTTTGATAAAAAATAAAATCATTGAAAAACTATTTTTCTTTCTAAAAAATGACGAAATAAATGTAAAAGTTGATAATAAAATAATTTATTTGACTATAAATATATTAAATACAAGGCAATTTTGAGTATAATTCAATTTGTTGAATCCAATATTTAATAAGTAATAAATCACAGGATTGTACGCCTAATGCTTGCATTAAATTACCCAATTTTTCGGGAGAACTATGTTCTTGTGCCCAAAATAATGATTGGGCATTACTGAAACAAAACAATTTATATAATAATTATTAAAATTAATTGTAAAAGTTATTACTAACTTGGACCATTCTTCGATAAATACATTTATTTGTATTGTTAGTACTTCATCTTGCAGTCTTTCGTCTTCGATTGCCTTCATGAGTTTTGTTAATAATGTTGGAACTATAATAAAAAAAATTTATGCTAGAATTATAATATTAATATATACTTTTTAAATAATTTTATAGACATTTTTGTTTAGGAAAAATTATTTTTAAAATTGAGGGAAACAAAAGTCTATTATTAAATAAATTAATACTTTTTCCGATCGTCAGATTTACAGAAAAGCAAGAATTGGGCTTTTTCTAAAATAAATCAACTGTTTTTAGCATGATGTCAGCTGATCTGTGGACGTATAGAGTACATTTTACTGAACGGATTTTTAAGAAATTTTATATTTAAGCTTCGAATTTGAGTAATTTAATTTGATCAACTTTTGGTACAGATCCGATCCCCGGAAGTAATAATAACTTTTATATATTTTACGAGATTGATATGCAACGGAGAAATATTGCGAAAAAAAAATCTATTTGCTACATTATATTATAACCAACAACATTTGAGTCATTTTTTTGATTCGACTAAATACATTTTTATAATTTTTTAAGTATTTATTTTGACACCATGTTGATATGCTTCTATGATTACGGTAAATTATAAATACATTTGAAATTTATGGTGATGGCCGATTCTGTGGTGATCACAGTAGTTTTTTTTTTCTATTATACTTACGTTTATTCGGTAAATTCCCAATCCATTTTAAATGGCATGTATCATCCACAATATCAAGTCTGACAATTGTTTCATTTGCTGCAGGCACTGCTACGTGTAAACTTAGTCCTAAATAGTTACAGATATCTGGTTTAAGATATTCCGATGAGTATGGCACGATTCGAGACCAATTTTTCGGTAACAATGTAGATAAAACATTTAATATAGATGCTACTAGTTCTTGTTCACCTCGAATTACTACCTGAATATTTTAATTTCTAATTAGGTAATTACAGAATAAAAACGGAGCTGTTTTTTGCTAACCTGCATGCCCAAAAATATGCAATAACAAAGCGTTTTAAATTGTTCGGTTGTCATCATGCGATACAATTCTCTAATTTTCATTTTTACGACTATTGGACAATTAGATGCAGTTGCCACTTCAGATATTTGAACTAAAGTAAAACCTTCATCTGTTTCACTTCCTAGCCATGGTGGCGGATTTGGCGGTATACATGGTTGTTCCGTTAAAACTTTTGCCCCGGCAGTTAGAATCCACGTAAACCATAAATGAATGCGACTAAAAATATTGGTTTGTCCCGTAAGTTGTACCAAAGATCTTGGAGATCCAACAGGCGTGCCGGTTGCTAAGCGATGCACTCTTTGAGAGCATTCGCTTTGTTCTGCCACATTAATATTGGACGCATTCATCTGTGAATTAATCGATTTGTAACCAACACATAAGATATTAATCAAGTATAGTTACTTTTAAGTAATTTATTAGTTCCCTAACATGTGTCGTAATAAAAGGCCACGAATTTAATAAATGAACCTTATCCCTCATTAACATAATCACAGTAAATAACCTATGAAATCCTCGCGCTAAGGAGTCGGGTAGGCGAAACGTATAACTTAGAACATGCCCCCGTTCGCAGTCTCCAAAATATACAGTTCCACCTTCTTTGCCAGTTTCTTCTTCGCAGCTCAAACTACGAACACAAGCTTGTTTGAGTAAGAAAGCCATGTCTTGTTTAAGCGCTGTTCTTGTTGTAATATAAGTAGTTGCTTCATCGTGACTACTAAATGCATTGTTTACATCAATTGATTTACAAGCATTGCACCAAGGAACTGTCAAACTATGCGGTGGTTGTTTTGGATATTGTTCACTAATCGCTTGTGTACACAGCATAACACATGGACCATGTGTTTCACAAAAATGTCCTAAAGATAGTACTCCGTTCATGTTTTTACTGAATATAAATTTTTTATATATATTAGGTTACGTTTTGTACTTGCTACGTCAAGTTTGACGTTTGGTGTAGTTCAGAGAAAAATCATAATATATTATTAATATTTTTTAAATATTTTGTGTAATATAAAACATTAATTTGTTAACAATATTGTAATATTTTTTCATAAAATATAATATAGTTATATTGTCGAGAGCAATCTTGGTGCCATCTATGTAATAATAAATAAATTATTGTAGATTGTCATTTGTTTGAAAACTAAAATGGTTTCTTTTGATCGTTTGTTTTTAATTTTAACAATTTTTGTTATTTTTTATTGTTTTTAATAGTGTTTATTTATTATTGGACTGTGTGTGCGCGTGTGTGTATAATAAATTTCATTAATGAACAATAAACTGGGTTTATATATACTACATATGTTTTCTGGAAAACCGAAACCAATTCTATATATAAAAAAAAAACAGGTATTTAGATTTTGTTTATATTTTTTAAACTTTTTTCTTTTAAATGTTTGTATTTATGTACTTATGGCAATGTTATACAAATATACAAAGCGATTTATTAGCTCTATGACTAATGAAAATCGATTAAGAAAAAATATTATATGAATACACGTTTGATTCGTCTTAATGACGGAGTTATACCATTATAATAAACAGAGGCTAACTACTTAACTTGAGAATAAATTCAGATTAAGGCGATAAAACAATGATAATATATTGGAATATTTTTATTCCTAGAACAGAAGAACAATTAATTGGCAAATAAGATAATATTATTACTAGGTATAAAATTTTAAAAATTTAATATGGTTCAATAATATAAAAATTTGTGTACAGAGGTATCAAATAACTATATTTTTGACTCAAATTAAATACCGCACTGCCTCAAAATATGGGCATTGTAAATAAATAAATTTGATTAAAGTCCATATTTTGCACAATTATTCTTTAAAAATATTCCTGAACATAACGATTTGCAGTGAGATCATTTAGTAGTGAAATGAATTTTCGATATATTCTTTATTTATTGTAATACATATATAGAAATTTTTAGTGTTGAAGTCATCTTGTTTAAATAATAATGTTAATGAGGGTTAAGGATCTTATTAAATTCGTGGCCTTATATTATCTTAAAGTAACTATACTTAATTAATATCTTATGTGTTTTTGTTACAAATTGATTAATTCATAGATGAATGCGTCCAATATTAATGTGGCAGAACAAAGCGAATGCTCTTAAAGAGTGCATCGCTTATCAATCTCTAAGATCTGTGCTACAACTTACGAGACAAACTAATATTTTTAATCGCATTTATTTGTGATGTACGTGGATTCTAACTCGCTGAATAAATAGATTTTAGTGCGGGAATATTGTACGAGAGGTATTTTGATTATTTTCATAACATTTTGACATTTTTCAGAAGACGAAATTCAATATTTCAGCGGAAAAAACATTATTCATTTTTTCAAAGCTACCTACAATTTATGTATTTTTTTTTTTAAATAAAAACAGATGAAAGTTTTATTTTAGTTCAAATATCTGAAGTGGCAACGCTACTCTGGTTACGCTGGTTACTATTGCGATTTTATATTATATATATATATATATATATATATATATATATATATATATATATATATATATATATATATATACACTCAGGGGAGGAAAAAAATGAAGAAAATGATTGAAATAAAAATGAAGAGGTGGCGGGGGTTGGGGGTGAAATTTTGGGTGGGGTTACATGTTTTTTTTGACATGTTTACTTTCGTTGTGGATTTAGTTGAGCATTTAAACTGTTCAGTATCATTTTTATTTCAATCATTTTTTTCATCCCCTGTGGAGGGGTGGCGAGGGTTGGGTGTGAAATTTTGGGGCCATACACAGAATTTGTCAAGGAATCCAAAAATGAAAAAAAAATTGGGGGTTTCCATTTAAAATTTTAAAACTACCCTTACGCTCACCCCCTTAGGAGGGGTGGGGGTGGTTTTTTACATCAGAATTCGGTAGATAATTGTGTCAAAAACATTGTTCCTTTGCAATCGTGTTAATCCAACCTTTCGTTCTCGAGATATTTGACCCAGTCCAAACTTTTCGGACACCCAGTATATATATATATATATATATATATATATATATATATATATATATATATATATATATATATATATATTCAAAGATTTATAACTCCCTAATTAAGACAAATCGGACTAATGAATATATAATAATATAACATAAAATAAAAATTTTATCAGTTTATATTTATCAAATTTTATCATCGAGCTGATAAATCATCCTGTATAGGTTATTAAGAAAAGTTTACATACAACTGCAAAAATATTAATTAAAATTGGACAGTTGGAGGATTAGTACTGTATTTTAAAAATTTTTCTATAAATGAAAAAAAAATTGATAAATTCGATAGCAAGAGAATTAAAATCTTTTATGCAAGATCCAGTTAATTTCATGTTTAAAATATACTTACATTTATGATATTTTAAATTTGTTTTTATGATAAAAATTTGAAGAGGATTTTATGTACTTTTTTTGAATAGTTGCATTTTGTTAACAATAAAATCAATATCTTATATTTTTTATTCGGCGAACAACAAAAAAGAGTGACGTGGCTAGTTTTTTTTTCTTTTTGACATCATTGCACGTACATTACGTCAGGGCAGGGATCGTAGGGGGCGTCCTTTTGAAATGCGTCGTCATTTTTAGCGACCGGAAGCCACTATCTTGCGGCAAAGTGAGCTTGTGTGAGTATCAAGTGATCCGTGAAAAAGGTCTGAAAAACGCCGCCAACAAATTCAAGTTGATGCTCGGTTATTCCTTCGCGTTCCCGGCTCCCGGAGCGTCGTACGTCATTGGGCGCTGATATTTTTACGGGATAGAACGGAACTTTTTACAGTTTTACATTGATGTGTTGATGGTTGCCGCGGTCACCGGGGCGCACCAACTTTTCCACAAAGCTAATTTTCTATTGAATGTAAACGCATTTTAAATGCAGTCTTGCACGAAATTTTCACAAATCACTTTTTTTCTATTTGAAATAAAAATGCACTTTCTATGATTTTATTCAAAATAATTTAAAGTAAAATTTACTTATCAAGAATTGCATGTATGTTTATGTATAGTATATTATGTTACGAGAAGTAGAAAGCGATGATTATTGTGTCGAGCCTAGATATTTATTGCCGAGTCAAAGCTGAGGTCAAGCAATCTGGGCTAAACACAAAAAATCTTTCTATTTCGAGTGACATACGATTTTATTTTCAATCGTTCTAAACGAAACTAAACTAAAAATACATAAAAATACATGCTAAGTAACCGTAACAATTACTAACAGTTGTGGAATAGTATGCATATGTATATATTATTTATATTTGTTACGTGATTTATGAAAATTAATCTTTTTTTGATCGAATATACAATTTCTGACAAATTTGGCGGTACCTATACATTGCATTTTTTGCACTTCTTCATACATTTTCAATAATCAAATTCAAATTCAAGCGAAAATAATCAATGCAATTAATTTAAATTGATTTAATAATTTTTAAAATAGTCGCCGGAGATTTCAAATTAAATACATTTAACTGGGTTTCTTTGGACAAATATGCAGTTTCTGACCACCCTGAAGGTACACATTACATTTCCTGCACTTCTTTACACATTTTCAATATTGAAATTCAATCGAAAATAAACAATGCAATTGCAAATTAACTTAACTTAATAATTTTTATTATAGTCGTCGGAGATGTCAAATTAAATACATACATTTAATCGTGTTTCTTTGGTCGAATATGCAGTTTCTAACCACCCTGCATGGTACACATTACATTTCCTGCACTTACACATTTTCAATATTTAAATTCAATCGAAAATAAACAACGCAATTGTAAATTAACTTGACGTCGTCGGAGATGTCAAATTAAATACATTTGACCGTGTTGCTTTGGTCGAATATGCTGTTTCTGACCACCTTGGACGGTACACATTACATTTCTTGCACTTCTTCACACATTTTCAATAATCAAATTCAAATTCAAGCGAAAATAAACAATGCAATTAACTTAACTCAATTAACTTAGATTAAGTTGACGTAATAGTTTGTCAATGTGCCATTATTTTACTAGTAATATAATAATATCAATATCTCTACATAGGCAATATGGTAACGTAATATTAATATTATGATACGCTTGAAAAAAAAGTATTACTTAACCATTCATTAATTTATTTTATAATCAAATATTACACACTGAAATGTTTTTTTTTTTTTTAATTATAATCTGTTAAATTATTATTACTGCTTTTGATAGACAATTTTCGATAAAAATGAAGATGAAAAATATATTTCCAAAGTTATATTTTCTTTGTTAGAGTAATTTTGTTTAAAATGTTTTGGAATGTCTGTCCGTATGAGCGAAAGATTGTCGGCAATAAACTGTCGGTAACAATGGAAAGTGCAAACAACTGCAAGTGCGGGTAGCAGTGCATTCTCTTAGGCCTCGTAAAGTTTTACTGTAACCGTGGTATTTCTTATTCAAAGTTTGCATTCGTAAACTTCTGAGTTATGGACAGTAAAAAGAGGCCTACATTAACATGCCAGTAGGCGCTGCCAGTGGTGTCATTTTCTGTTTAGGTTTAGGAGTTAGTATAGAAACGAGGCAAGTAATATAAGGATTTAAATTTAGTTTTATATGAAGTTATATGTACCTGCGAACGTTTTGTATACTACGGTTTATATTTTATATTACTATATTAAATTGCTGAGGAAGAACTGCTCTTTCTACATTCACTAAAAATGTATACATATTGCCTTCATATAATTTATATCTTTCTACGAGTAGATGGCGTAAAATATGTTACTTTTTTTTTGTATTTTTGTTAAAGATATCACTATTAAAGTTGTGTAATAAAAACATAATAATTATTTTTATGAAATTCTAAATGAAAAATAGAAAAGTATACTTTTATATTTAGCAATAAAAGTAGATAAAAATATGTAATTTATTCAAAGATGAATTTACTATTTTATTGCTTATATAATGTTTTTTAATTTAAAATAATTTTCTGTAATGGTATACCATAAAATTATTAATCTACTGTTACAAAGGAAATACAGCTAACCTTCCTACAACACGGTCTCCGACAACACGGTTTCGATCTAACACGTTTCGCTTAAATGCACTAACCTTATAACACGGTTTCGTTCTAACACGTTTCTGCTTACAACGCAGTTTTCAGGTTTTTACTTGTAGCAACGTGTATGTACATATATACATGTAATTAGCGCACCAGCTATTTTAAAAAAAAGTTTGTTATTAAAGAAGTTTTTGTCAACTACGACTTTTGGTTTTACTTTTACCTGTCTTTTACATAAGAGGCAAACAGTAGTAAGTTCATAATCACCTGCATGTGGTAACATAATGTGTCTCTAACTGTCTCAATTTTAATTTGTACGACTATTTTCTTAAAAATAGCTCCTTACAGTAAAGTTAGTTAACTTATGCCGACATAAACATCAAAAAAGCTATGTAATTTTTCGTTTTTTGCGTCTACTGTAAAAATGACAAAAATAACTGTTTACCTTTCAGCACATTTGCTCACCCAAAACACTTTCAATCATACTAGCTACTCTATCATACCCCACTTAAAAAATTTACACAGCAGTCATTTTTCTTTTATGCTTTTGCGTGAGCGAAAGTTGCCAAGTAGTAGGAATGAAAGAGCATGTATGAGAGGAATTATGAATGTGGATGAAGCGAAAGTTGCTTGTTTGGATAGAAATGTTTGGAGGAGACCGATTACGGAATGATGAAAAGAGTTTGTGCCACACCCTGTTGGGTACATGGCGTGATTGTGTATGTTTGTATGTATGTATTATTATAATATCGCGGCAAAAATTAATGAATTTTATTTTTATAGAATATTAAAATTATTTTTATTTCAATTTTTTTGTGATTCACATTACTTAGGAATTTACATTTGTTTAATAATAAAAGTCAGGGCAAAATGAAAAAATTTTCTGAAAAATTCAGGGAAACTGGTTTTCGCAAAGTTTTGGCCACCCTGTCTCGGTAATACTACACATTGTTTTATTTTCGATTAGTTATTCTAGGAATAATCTGATTTTGTTAACATTGATAGAAAAAACTTAATCTGAATTTATTCTCGAGCTACTGTGGCTAATCTTTATTTATTATTACTAAATTGTAAGTGCCATTTGTTGTAACTCAAGTATGTGGTAAATTGGGGATTATTTGTATTTACCTATCAAACTACATTGTATTTTCTACAGAGAGAAGCAATAAATAAATAATAATACGTAAGCAAAAAGTGTCAGTATCTTTTGAGTGATTCTCAGCATGTTTAGCTGATAGGTAATGCTGGTTGCAGTGTATATAGGGGGCCATATAGAAGTAAGCTTTAGAAAGAGCGGCCCGGTCGGCTAGTCCGCTCAGCTGATCAATGTGTACACCTGGGGAACGCTTGATAAATGGGTGAGCTTTGGTCCGTCTTTTTAGCCGTGGCGTTTCTTTCTTACCCGACGTCGACCCGGGTCTCGGCCGAGATCAGAAAAGATGTAGGCGCGCACCCGAAGGAAAATGAACATGGAATATAGTAGCCTCCGGAAATTTATTTTTTCTCATTGAATTATTTTTTTCTTCTTCTTCGTTCATTCGTTCGTTTCTTACGCGCGGTGATGAAGCATGATGATGAGACGAATGATACGGGGGCATTAATTGTTTAGTGCGCTAATGAATTTGATTGTGATAAAGTGTTTTCTTGTTTTTAAATTTATTTCAGAAAAGTTGTTCGAGAAATTTTTAATTGAAATAAATGTTAGTATGGGTAGAAAGGTTGTTGTCGGGGTGCGAGGAATTAAATCGCTCGGGGAAATAGGTACTGATACCATTTTCTGTTCACTTTATATATATTTATATTTTAGGGTTTCCAGTAAGGCTAAATGTAAATACATACGCGATATAAACGATATATGTATTAACACGCGTTTTTCGAAAATTTCAATTGTGTAGAGCAAGCATGTCAAACTCGTAAATTCCTCTGGGCCAAAAAATAAAAGTTTCAATTTAGGTGGGCCACAAAAAATAAAAAGTCATAATCATGGAATGAATTTATTTTAAATAGTGTAAAAATTAACAAAACAAAATTAATTATACTTTTTTCCCGATATTTGATACATTTTTGTCCTTCTCAATTGTTTACTTATTACAAATGTTATATCACCAAGATTAAAAATATAAAATCTTTAAATCTTTGTCAGGCCTAATATTAACGTAAAATTAATTTCAATTTGAAAATAAGTCTCAGCTTTATGTCACAAAACTGTATCTTATTATTATTATTTATTGTGTCCAGGTCGCAAGTTTGACATGCTTGGTGTAGAGGAACCTGTTACTTTCGTAAAAACAAGCAAACAATATTATTACTGATGTTTTTTCGATGTAAAATTATCGAATTTAGCCTTACTCGAAATTTTTTTTTACGGACACTAATATATTCTCATTGATTCAATGAATAAGTGCGTTAATTATAGATTATCTGTTATGTAAAATTTATTTCATCATTTATGATTAAAGTTTGATGAAAAAATTATTCAAAAGACAGGATTTCCCCCCCCCCCCACATGATTTAATTTAATTATATCAAAACATTAATTTAATTTAACTTTGTGTAAATATTTACAATATTAACTTTAGTATTCATAAAACTTTTTATTAAATAAAACGAATTATTCAATAACAAATTTTAAGATTGTATGCAATCTTTGATAGCTTTTCTAAAACAATTACTTTAATGAAAAGATATTAATAATTATTATTGATAACCGATAAGAATTAGCTTTTTATTTACATTTACTTATTATTTGTGTATTTTAAAATAATAATTTTATATAATATAGAAATGTTTTAATAAAAGTATTTCTATTCAATAATTATATAAATGTATTTAAATACTTTTTAAGTATAGTATTTGTATTTGTATTTCAATACTTTTATACAAATTATTTAATATTTAAATACTTTTTTAGAGTTCAAATACACACCTAATATATGTACTGTTACTTTAATTATATATTTATGTTTATTGTAATTTACATGATTATTTATTTTAAAATTCATACAAGAAACTACTTATCTAACACGCCTTCAAAGATAAAAATAATTTTGCAAAGCACTGAGCAGAAATTATGAACATGATGTGCAAAAATTGTTTATAGTAAAATAATGTGCATATTATGATAGTAAATTTCAGCACCAGTATCGAATAATTTAGCTTTTAAACTTCATTATTTTAGTTTTTTTTTAAACGATTTATGCAGCCTGTAGGACAATGCAGTTAAGCTGGTTGCGGAGATTACAATTCTGTACAACCAAATGGTAATATCTTTAGCGATTAGAGCACAGAAAATCTATTATATCTAGATTGCGTTGCAAAATAAGCAATACTAAGCTTATTTCTGTTTATAAAATATCAGATACAGAAAAAAAATACTGTAAAAGATATTAAAATAAAATGAAATAAATTTTCGGCATTATAATAAATTTAATGTTAATGTTAATGTACGATCTAAATCTACTTTATACATGACTTAGAATTAGTATAAAGAAAGTTTCTGAAATACATTATTTTTAGAACAGATAAAGTACATCCGCAGCAGCGAGCTGATCATGACATATTGCTAAGTAGATTTGACTTTGAATCTTTGGATCAGAGACGAATTAAAAGTGGTATAATTATATTGTACAAATTACTGCATAAGATGGTGTGAACTGTCCTGGCTTAATCGAAAAGTTTAATTTTTTACGTCCAAGATTTTCGTATCGTTCTAGAATAAATATTTTCTATAATGCAACAATAATGTGCAAAAATTTTAGCAATTGTTTATCAGATTTTGATAGTTTTCATAAAAAAAATACATTCGCTAATTAATTAGCTTAAATAATTGAGTTATTAAAAATAATATATTGGTATAGATATTCATATTATTGTATATTAACTGATTTGTCATTTTTTTTATATTATATTTGGTCCTGTAATTGTCTGTATAACTGTTGGGCAATACAATTATTATTATTAATTATCAACAAACTCAAATAAATTTTATCTATTTTATAATAGTTACACGTTTAGAAAAAGTATACGGTTTGCTGTCATAAATTTACATAGTTTACGTTTTAAATTAATAATTATATTTAATTTAATTATTTTATCTAATATTACTGATAAAATAAATGACAATTCAAAGGAAATTTAAGAGAAATACTCAAATTTAAAAATCTGTTGACAATCAATCGACTTTTGGAATCCGCTGGCCGACGTTTCTGTTTGTCGTAAAATTAAAAAAATTAAATAGAATAGGACACATCAGCTTGATCGACTATTTGTCTTAAAAACATTATTAGTTTCATTACTGGTCGAACTTGCAGTTTCAAAAAAGTGTCTAAATGAATGATCACGGAACAAGTACTTTCGTACTTGTTGTCAAGGCTCTTCTAGGTCTGTCATGCCAAATATGATTGCGATTATTATATACATGGTTTTTTATTATCTTCTTTTTACTACTTTGACTGCAAGGAAAAAGTAGTATAGCGTTTGGTACTGTGTCTGGAACATTTTCAAAAAAAAAAAATTGTATAGAAATCCTTCATATAGCCTGTAGATGACGAAGCTGAACTTAGTTTATGTGGGTGTATGGATGTGCGTCGTCAGCTCGCTCGCTCGCTCACTCGCTCGGTCGTAAGTCAAAATTTTGTGGCCGCAACTCCTCCTAGACGGTTCAACCGATTTTAATGAAATTTTCAGGATAAATTTGTCTAGTGCCCAAGATGGTCATGTGATTTTGTTTTTTTTCCAGTGATGCCAACTTTCCGAGAAAAAAATTAGTAAAATTTTTAAAAATTTATTTTGACCATTTTATTTAACCGACTTTAATCAAATTTTCATAAAAGTTTTTCCTAGTGCCTAAATAAATTATGCAATTTTAACAAAATACAGTGTTGCCAACTTATCGAAAAAAAAAATAACAAAATTTTTTAAAAATTCATTATGGCTACATTATTTATTCGATTTTGATCAAATTTTCAGAAAAGTATCTCCTAGTGCCCATATAAATTATAATATTATTAAAATACAGTGTTGCCAACTTTCCGAGAAATGTCAAAGTAGTCTATATATGGGTTTACCCATATACTTCTAATCTTGTTATTGCTTCTGATTGAAGCAGGACAGGACAACATAAAGCGTTTTAATAGCTAGGTATTGAAATGGTCTGTGTGCTACACCTGTGTCTTATTTCCTTTTTTTATCCTATTATTCTGTTATATATTTATATATTGTATAATTTTTCTTGTTATAGTTCTTGGTTGCGTAATCTGTCTATGATTTCAAATGTTAAATTAGTGTGAAATATATCATTGTTTAAGTTCAAGTTCTGTATTAATAATATCAGTCAGTGTGAAGGCACTGATTCAAATAAAATTTGTCTTCCATTAATAAAACATTTATAAATTTTATGATCTAGTTACCTAGTAACTTGTTTCTGTGTTCTGTTTATTTACTGTAAATGTCATTTGTTTCTTTTTTTCTGATGAAGATGTACGTTGAGTACGTCAAAACGTTGATTAATGTAGAATTAAAATCGAAGGTTGTTTTATTTTAATATAATGAATACTGAAAGATTTTTTATACTATATTATTATTGTTTCAGGTTTAAGTCCTGTATTAAAATTACACTGAGAAAAATAGATATTTAACAAATTGGATAATAATAAGTAGATATTTATTTGAAATATACGAGTATGTTTACTGTATTCACAAATTTATACATTTTTAAAATCTACTCACATATATATTTTAATACTATATTAAGAATTAAGACTGTAATACTATATACAAATTGATGGTATTAAATTTTTGTTTTTATTATATTTATAGTTAATGTTTAAATATACTTATTTTGTTATTTTTAATATCTTGTGTTTGTGTCACCTTTTTAAATATAAATAGCGTTACGGTAACTATCCATTTTTCTCAGTGTAATTTTTTAATTTATGGAACACCATGTGAATGCGGTAAGGTTTATGTTGGACAGACAAGTAGAACTGTTCCTACTAGATTGACAGAATATAAGAGATCAATACGTCTAAATCATCCAGATAAGTGTGCTATTGCTGAACATGCGTTAGAATATCTTCATAATGTAAAATTGAAGATACTATAATAATTGCAAGACCAATCAATATTAACAGTAGATTGATGAGAGAAGCAATTTAAATTTATAAAGAACAAGATTAGAAGTATATGGGTAAATCCATATATAGACCACTTTGACACTTTTCTGAAAATTTGATCAAAATCGAATAAATAATGTAGCCACAAAGAATTTTTAAAAAATTTTGTGATTTTTTCTCCCGATACGTTGTCAACACTGTATTTTGTTAAAATTGCATTATTTATTTAGGCACTAGGAGAATTTTTTATAAAAATTTGATTAAAATCGGTTAAAGAAAGTGGTCATAATGAATTTTTTAAAATTTTAGTAATTTTTTTTCTTGGAAAGTTGGCAACACTGTATTTTGTTAAAATTACATAAATTATATGAATACTAGGAGAATTTTTTGTGAAAATTTGAGTAAAATCGGTTAAATAACATGGCCATAATAAATGTTTAAAAACTTTAGTAATTTTTTTCTCGGAAATTTGGCATCACTGGAAAAAAATAAAACCACATGACCATTTTGGCTACTAGACAAATTTATCCTGAAAATTTCATTAAAATCGGTTGAACCGTCTTGGAGGAGTTGCGAACACAAAATTTTGACTGACAACCGAGCGAGCGAGCTGACGACGCACATCCATACACCTACATAAACTAAATTCGGATTCGTCATCTATAGGCTATATGAAGGATTTCTATACAAATTTTTATTTTTTTTTGAAAATTTTACAGACACCGTACCAAAACACATACCACTTTTCCTTGCAGTCAAAGTGGTAAAAAGACAACATCAATCACTGTGAAGGCATTGAGTTAAATAAAATTTGGCTTCCATTAATTAAAAATTTATAAAATTTTATGATCTAGTCAGTTATTTGTTACCTAGTAATTTGTTTCTATGTACTGTTATTTACTCTAATGTCATTTGCATCAGTTTTTTTCTTGATGAACACGATCGTTGAGTTTTGTCGAACTTCGATTATAAATAAATTCTAAAAGCTGAATTACATTATACTTTTTTCGTCTAGATTCATACTAGGTTTCTAGTTCAAGTTTCGTTCAAGGACATATAGTCAGTTCCAGTATAACGTAAATCAGATATTTGCATCCAAGTTTCTTTCAAGTTTCCTAGTATAGAAATATACAACATGCTCTATTTTCCTATTCAAGTTTCATACTAGATACATTATACGCATGCGCACGCAATTGTACCAACCTTATATGTAGCGAAGTTATGTAAGTTATATATTATACTCTGTGTATGTAGCTGTCATACACAGCTGTACTTTATATTTTTAAGTTGGCGTACTGGCAATACATCGGAAAAAAATCGAAGAAACTCGACAATACACGACCGATTGTGAAAAAAGTATGAAAATTGAACTAAACTTGAACGAAAATTGAACTAGAAACCTAGTATGAATCTAGACGAAAAAAGTATAATGTAATTCAGCTTTAATTCAGAACTTGAACCTAAAGTAGTTTTATTTCACATAATGAGTTTTGAAAGATTTTTTACTCAGTTGTCCGTTATAGTTCTTGGTTAGGGCTATCTAGATAGATGATAATCTTTGTCTATGAATTAAAGAAATATTTGTCATTAGTATGTAAAAGGCAAAACAAAACTTTGTCGTATATATGGTAATATTAATCGTAAAAAGTACTTTTTATGGGCCCCGCGCGCTAAGACAACGCTAACGACTTATAAATTACGAAATTCACTCGAACACCACACCTACAACGTTCTTGGCTCGGGGGGCGCCATCAAAAAAGCGAAATATTTAGATGGATGCAAATTTAAGAAAGGCCCGCGTCGTGGCAATGCCGTTTTTTTACTGCCATAACTTTTAAAATAAAACTACCGTTAAATAAACACGCCGAGCGAAATGGTAAATTTTTTTATCTGCGCGTAATCTCGGTTTGCTCTGACTTTCCATGGAAAAATAGGAGGTGTTTTATAGAAATATATATATATATATATATATATATATATATATATATATATTTCTTGAGTATCTTGTTTTGTTCTAGAAGGAAGTTGTGTGAGGTATGATCAGAAAGTTTCCAGGTTTTCACAAATATTCGTAATCTGTTTTCTAAATATTGATAATTTTTAGTAAAATGCACGAACCGGAACTGAACCGAAAAAAAATCGGTTTATTTCGTTTCGTTACATGTTGAAACACTCGCGTTACCGTAATCTTAATTTTCACGTCAGTTGTCTTTTGTTTTTTATTTTCGAGGTCTCGTAGCCAGGGCCGTATTTATGCACAGGCTATCTAGGCTGCAGCCTATGGGCCCGCACCACACGGTTCAAATTTAAAGTAAATAATTGTTTAATCGATAACCTTTTAAGTATTTTACTTAAATTTTCATAAAACAGAATATTCGAATAACCCGACTTGCAACCAGTCACAATACACTTCACTAGTACATAGGTACAGCTTTATTAGTACTAAGTGTAGGCGCAAACCAATTAGCCACTAAGATTATTTGATATTTTCATTTCTAAGTTTATTATTTATTTTTTTAAATACTCTATTTCAATTAAATAAATATAAGTAAAATTTACTTGTTTGTTACATTCCTTTTTTATCTTGCACTTTCCTAACATGTTTATTTAAAATTATAAAATCACAACCCCCTTCCTAAGGGCCCGCTCCACAGATTCAGCCTAGGGGCCTACAGATCCTAAATACGGTCCTGCTCGTAGCGCGTAGTCGCAACTCGTCTTACGCCAAAGTCATTTGGTTTTTTTTTTTTTGGATGAATACTTTGTTATTGAAATTGGTAATGAAACTAAGGATCACTTTGAAGCAGGTGTATTTTTTGATAATAACTTTGCTTTTAATAAATAATCTGCAAATAGTTTAAATGAAAAATGCATTGGAAAATATTTTATACTTATACTTATACTTATAAGTACTTATAAGTAGTTTTCATTTTTTCTAATTATAAATAAATAAAAATCTTGTATACAAGAATTTGTTACGTTAAGATATGTTATCTTATTATTATATAATTAAAGCATACATACGAATAATAAGTTTTATTATTATCATATATTATATATTTTTAATTATTAAACCTTTAATTAATTATTATTCATATTATTGTATCAATTTATGTAGTATATGCTTATTATATAAGTAGGAATAAAATGTTTTAAATTATGGTAGAAAATAAGTTTTTAATACAAATAAAAACATATAAAAAATTTAACTGAAAACCGAAAAGAACCGTTATTTTTGCTGGAACAAAAACCGGAACCGAATCGATAAATATAACGGTTCGAAACCCTGGTAAAATGTGCCCATAGAACAAAAACCAACATGAACTCAGTCGATATAACTTGAAGTTACGCGAAAATGTTTTTAAATATTACGTGTTTACAAAATATATTAGGTATAAATTTTCTTCAAACATAATACAATACTATAAGTTTATAAGAAATGGAGAAACTATGCACTGATAATGTTACTGCTTATGCTGGTTTTACATGGTGCATTTTTCTTTATAAAATTTTTATAGTTTTCTGTACAAACAAAATTTTCTGTATTACACGATCAAATATTCGATTCTATATAGAAATCTGTACAGAATATTTTATACACGAGCATGTTCAGTTTGTCTGTGACAGTCTATATAGAAAAATTTATTATTTTCTATATAAAAATGTTTTGTTTTCGGTACAAACAAAATTGTCTATGTTATACGATTCAATATCCGATTCTATATAGAAATCTGTTCAGAATATTTTATACACGTGCAGGGCAGTCTATTATAGAAAAATGTATGAATTAGAACACGTCCTTTATTTCATGTAGATTTGATTCTATACAGAAATCTGTATAGAATATTTTATACACCCGCATGCTTAGTTTGTTTGTGACAACAGGCATTTGCAACCAAGTGAAATTGATGCGCAGTGATATTAGAAACGTCAAACTATCTGATTAGTATTAACAATTCATATTTATGCGTACAGTTATTTAAAAAATGTCTTACGCAATTGAAACGGTGAAAATTATTATTGAAAAATATTCGTATAAATAACTGACTAAATATCGTGTAAAGTGGTATATTATTATTTAAAAATATAAAATTATATTTTAATTCGAAAGTTCTGATTGCTAGAAAATAATTATTTAAATAAAAAAAAATTAATATACAATTTTTTAAAACGGACTAAAAAGTATAAAATAATTTCTATTAGCAGATTTCTGACCCCTTACAGATTGTTCTGAAAATTAGTGATTGTAAATTTTCAATGGCTATGACAATACTTGTAAGATTTAAAACGAAAAACATGGAGCGCATGCGTAAGGAGTGCAGGGAGTAGCTGTCGTTGCGCCTCACGTTTTTCGTTTTAAATCTTACAAGTATTGTCATAGCTATTGAAAATTTACAATCACAAATTTTCAGAACAATCTGTATGGGGTCAGGAATCTGTACGTGGTTATAAATCTGTATGGGTTATGAACGAGGTATATTTTTTTTTTTTTAAATTGAAATAATTATGTTCTGTTTTTTAGTTTTGTGTGTGTATTCTGTATTTTCTGTAGTTGTTTTCTGTAGTTTCTGTATTGTGAAAAATGTATGTAACGAATGTACGGAGTTCGTAAATATGGCACAAGATAAAAATTAATAGTTAATTAGTTAATTAATTTATTAAATAGTTACTATTGAATTGTCATCTAGTTCTGAGCTATGTTTAAAGTTTTAAGTGTAGCTCATCGGGAAATTGGTTTAAAATTTGCATTCACACGGTTCTAATTGCTATATTCAGATACGTAGCTCAAATACAAAACATGTTGAAGTTAATATTGAATTTATTCGTTTAATAAAACTTATTTATTGTAATTGACTGTTCTGAAAATTACGTAATGAATGTTCAATTAATAATTCAATAATTAATTTAATATTATTATAAAATAAAAAATAGTATATATTTTAACTGTTTTATTTTCTACAAAAACGATTATTATTGTACCGAAATAATACCTGAGATATAATATTCTATGTAGAATAATATATATTTTTTTGAATTTTGTTTGTATTTTGGAAAATAGAGAAGAAATTTTTTTTTTCAAAAAAAAAAAACACATTTTTTGGCCAAATTATAAATACAAAAAAAAATTCAAAAAAATATATATTAATCTACATAGAATATTATATCTCAGGTATGTTTTCGGTACAATAATAATCGTTTTTGTAGAAAATAGAGCCAGTTAAAAAATATACTATCTTTTTATTTTATATAAATCAATTGATAATATTAAATTAATTATTGAATTACTAATTCAACATTCATTATGTAAATTTCCGAACAGTCAGTTACAATAAATAAGTTGTATTAAACGAATAAATTCAATATTAACTTCAACATGTTTTGTATTTGAGCTACCTGTCTGAACATAGCAATTAGAACCGTGTGAATTAACGTTAAGTGAATAATAGACATTTAGATTTGTCATTTTCAAAAAAAAAAAAAGCAAAAAAAGACTTAAGGAACTATTTGAGCAAACCTCATAAGAATGGTAGAATATAGTCTACATGGTAGGTTAGTAAGAAGTCTCTGCAAGATTGCTTTAACCGAGCCTGTTAGCGCTTATAAAATATTCCATTTTTGTCCGTCTAGTATAGCAAGAGGATGGGCTGCTGCCCCCCCCCCCCCGCCCGCTCCCATGTAATGCGTTATGCTCTGATATTTAATTCAGTTTTTTTTTTCGTTGCTGCAAAGGACTTTTCCTATTCGTTCCGGTACATGGACTACCACAATATCTGAATATAACTCATTTATTTTTACTACTTTACTACGACGAGAGAAGTGAAGAGATGAAAAAAAAGAAGAAAAGAAAGATGTTTTCTTGTTACATTGGTTGAGTTTGGTTCGGGGTGTTAGGTCAACGCTTCCTTCGTTCCGCTTTTTAAGAGCTTTTTATTTTTTCGCTCAAAAACTTTGTCGACTCAAATGAAAAATGTTGTTTGGTATTTAAAAACTGATTTATGATTTCAGCTTTTATATCGCTGGAAAATATATTTATGTAATTTGAAAAGTGTAAATTACTAAAATAAATTTGAATTCAAAAGATGCTTTGATCTTTAGTTCGTCTGAATGGGGCCATCTCAGTTTCTGTAAATAAAATATGAGTTTTTTGTTCGCTTATTTTTAAATTAAAATAAATTTTTCAACTTAACTTGAATAGGGTTTTTATACATTAATGATATCTTTTTTTTATTTTTTAAACTTAAAATGTCTATAGTATCAAATAATCATAAACGTAATAATTAGTTTAACAAAGTTGATTTCGAATTAGTTTTAAAAAGTATTAAACAGTTGAGTAACTACGTGTTAATTAATCCTAGTATATTATATTATTTTATAAGTAACAGTAGTAAAGGCGATAAATATATTGAGATAATTTTTGTTTTAGATACAAGGATTTTACTTTTAACTCAAAAGCAGGGATAGGCACTTATGTGTAAAAAAGTACTTTTTACACATAAAAATTTCTCGAGAGGTATCCTTACAATTTTTTTCAAAATAAGACTTTTTCAAAATTTGCTAAAAAAAATTCTAAGGAAAATTTAGTAAAATAGAGAAAAAAATTGGCTACATAATAGCGAAGTTACTTTTTTCTTTAACTCATTTTGGTTTGGTAGGAAAAATTATTGAAAATTGTAAAATGTTTTTTAGAATTTTACAAGTATTAATAAGTTTATGACTTATTGACCCCACAAAGTTTGTAAGCATTTTTTAGTTATTACAATTTGTTTATAATATATTTATGTACGTGTGTACCAAAATTCAAGAACCGACAACTTGGTTTACTATTGTTTAAATATATTTTAATAAATCAATCAGCAAATTTTATAAGTATGTGTAAGTTTATGGCATAAAGTCTATAACTTATTTTTACTACTTTGACTGCAAGGAAAAAGTAGTATAGCGTTTGGTACGGTGTCTGTAACATGTTCAAAAAAAAAAAACAAATTGTATAGAAATCCTTCATATAGCCTGTAGATGACGAATCTGAACTTAGTTTATGTGGGTGTATGGATGTGCGTCGTCAGCTCGCTCGCTCGGTCGTCAGACAAAATTTTGTGATCGCAACTCCTCCTAGACGGTTCAACCAATTTTAAAGAAATTTTCAGGATAAATTTGTCTAGTGTCCGAGATGGCCATGCAATTTTGTTTTTTTCCAGTGATGCCAACTTTCCGAGAAAAAAATTACTAAAGTTTTTAAAAATTCATATTGGCTACGTTATTTACCAGATTTTGATCAAATTTTCAGAAAAGATTTCCCTAATGCTCTCATTAATTATATAATTTAATTAATATTCAGTGTTGCCAACTTTCCGAGAAAAAAATTACTAAAGTTTTAAAAATTTTATTATGGCCATGTTATTCAACCGATTTTACTCAAATTTTCAGAAAAGATTCTCCTAGTATTCATATAATTTACAAAATACAGTGTTTCCATCTTTTCGAGAAAAAAATTAGTAAAATTTTTAAAAATTTATTATGACCATTTTATTTAACCGATTTTAATCAAATTTTCATAAAAGTTTTTCCTAGTGCCTAAATAAATTATGCAATTTTAACAAAATACAGTGTTGCCAACTTATCGAAAAAAAAATCACAAAATTTTTAAAAACTTCATTGTGGCTACATTATTCATTCGATTTTGATCAAATTTTCAGAAAAGTTTGTCCTAGTGCCCACATAAATTATAATATTATTAAAATACAGTGTTGCCAACTTTCCGAGAAATGTTAAAGTAGTCTATATATGGGTTTACCCATATACTTCTAATCTTGTTAATTATTGCAAATTGTTTATAATATATTTATTTGTTTGTAATTGGGGACCGACAAGTAAATTTGTATGAATTATTGCGATTTTACTGTTTTAACATTACAAGAAAATGTTGTTATCTCTATATTGCTGTTTTTATGTCGGTGCTCAGTGACTTAACTACAGTCAAGAGACTTCCTTCAATAATACAAGTATACTTTAACAGTGTTGGGCAAATGTGTGGAACCAAGTAAATATCTCTGGAGTTTTTAGAAATATCGAAATGAAATTTGGTAGGTAGATATTACAGTAAATTATGTATTTGCGTTGAATGTTTTTAACAATTTTTAGCTGTAATGCTCCAGCATTTTAATTGGTTCATTCCCTATTTGCGAATAGGCAAGTTTCATCTTTCTACGATTTCATCTTGGTTCTCAAAAATTTGAAAAATTATGTTTATAATGCAAATGTCAAATGACAGCTGTGTCAAGTTATGTACACTACTGACAGAAGTGTTGCTTTTGAGTAATATATAATAGTGTAACTGATATTTTATTATTATTATATTATTATTATTTGTTTATTTCTTTATTTTTATTATGTTTATATGTTTAATTACTATTTTCGACATCAAACGTGACCCTTTAAGGGTCACGGGTTTCCTAGTTTTAATTTTAAATAGAACATTTTATTACGATTACAAAAATATGGAGTTTGATAGCATTTTTTTCAAGGCTAACCGAGATATTAACAAACAAGATTAGAAGTATATGGATAAACCCATATATATAGACTACTTTGACAGTTCTCGGAAATTGGCAACACTGTATTTTAATAATATTATAATTTATGTGGGCATTAGAAAATACTTTTCTGAAAATTTGATCAAAATCGAATAAATAATGTAGCCACAATGAATTTTTAAAAAATTTTGTGATTTTTTTTCTCGATAAGTTGGCAACACTGTATTTTGTTAAAATTGCATAATTTATTTAGGCACTAAAAAAAACTTTTATGAAAATTTGATTAAAATTGGTTAAATAAAATGGTCATAATAAATTTTTAAAAATTTTATTAATTTTTTTCTCGGAAAGTTGGCAACACTGTATTTTGTTAAAATTACATAAATTATATGAATACTAGGAGAATCTTTTGTGAAAATTTGAGTAAAATCGGTTGAATAACATGGCCATAATAAAAAATTTAAAACTTTAGTAATTTTTTTCTCGGAAAGTTGGCAACACTGAATATTAATAAAATTATGTAATTAATAGGAGCATTAGGGAAATCTTTTCTGAAAATTTGATTAAAATCGGATAAATAATGTAGCCACAATGAATTTTTAAAAACTTTAGTAATTTTTTTCTCGGAAAGTTGGCATCACTGGAAAAAACCAAAACCACATGACCATCTTGGGCACTAGGCAAATTTATCCTGAAAATTTCATTATAATCGGTTGAACCGTCTAGGAGGAGTTGCGATCACAAAATTTTGTCTGACGACCGAGTGAGCGAGCTGACGACGCACATCCATACACCCACATAAACTAAGTTCAGATTCGTCATCTAGAGGCTATATAAAGGATTTCTATACAATTTTTTTTTTTTTTTGAAAATGTTACAGACACCGTACCAAACGCTATACTACTTTTTCCTTGCAGTCAAAGTAGTAAAAAGTACTTTTAAGGCAATGGCTAATAAGATCTAGTAGTCTATGAAACAAATATAGCAATCTCTTAGTAACTAAAATTAAATTTATACAAAAAGTAGAATAAAACAGGAGTACTGCTGCGTAAAGTGAAAATAAACTTAACGTATTAAATGTTCCTCAGCACCGTTTACTTCTTGACAGTAGGCTAGTCTGTTGTAAAATCCCTTTGTAAAAAAGCAGCATTGGCTATTTTTTTTTATTAATATCTCGGTTGACCTTGAAAAAAAAAAGCTATCGAACTCCATATTTTTTTGAAAGTGGCTATTTATACATACGGTATGTATACGCAATTGGCTATTTATACATACAGTATTTTTACGTAATTTTCTATTTAGGGTAGGTTAGGTTAGTAGGTTGGTTTGGGTTTTAGGTTTTTTTTTAGTATGTATAAATAGCCAATTTCGTATACATACCGTATGTATAAATAGCCACATCCTATTTTTTTAATCATAATAAAATGTTCTATTCAAAATTAAAGTAATATACCGGGTGCTCAAAATTGTTTAAAACATTACTACGCAAATACATAATTTACTGTAATATCTACCTACCAAATTTCATTTCGATATCTTTCAAAACTCCAGAGATATTTACTTGGTTTCATACATTTGCCCATCACTGTATAAAAATATCTAAAATAAAACTATGTTAATATCGTATATTTTTTTTAGATTAATTAAAAAGTTTTACTATAAAAACATTACAACCCTATGTGGCTGTGTATCCAACATAATTTACATTAGGTGATTCGGAGCACGGCTGTTGATAATTACTCGTGCAAGTTTCGTTTGGTGTATATATATACAGGGTGGGCAAGATAAAAGAGGCCCGGTATGAATACAGAAGTACAAATACTTACAGAAAAGTATATTACTAATATATTATAATTTTTATTTGAAAGTAGTAAATACAGAATATTATGAATAACAACAAATCGAACATTCACAACCACCATTAACAACTTGACAACGCAACACTGACAATCACAATATGACTGTTAACACAAGATTGACATAATATTGGACATAACTTCATAATCTTGTAAAAAACAGTCATAACCTTGTGAAAAACAGTCATAATCTTGTAAAAAACAGTTATAACCTTGTGAAAAACAAACATAATCTTGTGAAAAATTTCATAATCTTGTAAAAAACAATCATAACCTTGTAAAAAACCGTCATAACCTTGTGAAAAACAGACATAATCTTGTGAAAAACTTCATAATCTTGTAAAAAACAGTCATAACCTTGTAAAAAACAGTCATAACCTTGTGAAAAACAGACATAATCTTCTGAAAACTTTATAATCTTGTAAAAAACAGTTATAACCTTGTAAAAAACAGTCATATTCTTGTAAAAAACAGTCATAACCTTGTGAAAAACAGACATAATCTTGTAAAAAACTTCATAATCTTGTAAAAAAACAGTCATAACCTTGTAAAAAAACAGTAATAAGATGGTCGCTGGACATCACGTGCTTTTTCTCGAGTTCTCGAGCGCTCGATTCAAATATCACGTACAGTATGACTCCGGGCCTCTTTTATCTTGCCCAGCCTGTATATATATATACGACAAAAAAAAATAACGGTGTAAAATTTGTGTAATCCGCCCCGTAGCGCTCTCATAATGTCGTTTTATTTTGGGGCGAAATGGTCGTAAACTCGCTACTATACTTAAAATGTATTTGTCTATTAATTTATATTGAATACTGCATTTTGCATCCGGTATTATTTAATGTTTAAACTGGGCCGGGGTTTTTCAATATTCATGATGCTATAAAGTATTTTTATTACACGTGTTTATGTATAGTGACTTATAATACATGTATAAAGACAGTGTTTTTGTTTATTTCAAGTCTTGTTGGGAAGTTATTCAAATTGATTTGGATGAGTTGAAATTTTTTTAAAATTTAAAATAGGTTTATATGTTTTATAATAAATTTTGTGGCACAAACTCTTTCCATTATGCAGAAATTTGTTTTCGTTAAACATTTCTATCCAGGTAAGCAACTTTTGCTTCATCCACATTCATAATGCCGCTCATACATGTTCTTTCATTTTTGTCACTTGGAAACATTCGCTCACGCAAAATAATCTCAATTCTATATTTTTTTACAATTAAAGAAAGTTTTAAATTTTATATATGTCGCAAAAATATTGAATAATTGGGTTTAGTTGCAAAAGCATAAACGAAAAATGACTGTTGTGGAAATGAGATTTTTACGTGGGGTATGACGTGTAAATAGGAGAGATCGGGTACGAAATAGTGTATGATGAGTGTGAAATTGAAAAAAATGTTGTAGCAAAAGTTGCCGTGTTATTAGTCAGTTTAGATGGTTCGGACATGTTGAGCGAATGTCTAATGAACGTTTGCTGTTAAAAAGATTTATTTGAATGATTTTGATGGTATACGTTTGCGTGGACGTCCGATGAGTAGTTGGAGTGGTATGATTGAGAGTGTTTTGCGTGAGCGAAAGTTTTCAAGTAGTAGGAATAAAATGTGGATGAAGCGAAAGTTGCTTGTGCTGGATAGGAATATTTGGAGGCGACTGATTTCGGGATGATGAAAAGAGTTTGTGCCACACCCTTTTGAGTACATTGCGTGATTGCGTATGTATGTATGTATGTAATAATTGTAACTATATATTTCTGCTATATCACTTAGAGTCGGTACCGCATTTAGTGTGTATCACTACCATTACTGCAAATTGGAATTGCCGTATAAATAATTATTAAACAATTTTATTTATTTATTTTTTTGTTAATGTGCTTATCCGCAAATATTACGTCAATAAATTGAATGAAAATTTTTAATGAGTCGTTTAAAATTGTATAAATTATTTACTGTTTAATGTTTTTTATAATTACAGATAAAATAGTTTTAATTACTATTGACAAAATTTTTATCATAGATTGACCCAGCACTGATTTCAAATAAATCAAAAACTGATAGATTTAGATATATTTTTAACGTGGATATGCATAAAATTCTGAGATTACTACCAGAATCTGTTTGCACTATAGTGAATTAAATTTCCTATTTTTATTTATTAACAACTTGCAAGCAAAAGAATTTTTCTAATTTAATTAATTCTTTAGTTTTTTTTTAGATTATTAATTTTTAGATATAGCCTGGAATTCTATAACAATTTACAGTTTTTTTAGTTACAGATTTTTTTTGAAAATAAATCGGGTTTAGGTTTAAGTTCTGTATTAATATTTATTAATAATTGACGTTTCGACGAACTCAATGTCCGTCTTTATCAGGAAAAATGATACAAATGACATTTACAGTAAATAATAAATTACTAGGTAACAAAATAAGTAACTATATCATAAAGAAAAAGTTGACATCAATAACTGTGAAGGCACTGATTTAAATGAAATTTGGCTTCCATTAATTAAAATTTATAAAAATTTATCTTACGATTAGAGAAAAATTATTAAAGTTTTTAAAAATTTATTACGGCTATATTATTTCTGCGATTTGAATCAAATTTTAGCGAAAGATTCTTTTAGTGTCCATAGAAGTTATATAATTTTAGTAAAATACAGTGTTGTCAACTTTCTGAGAAAAAAATACTAAATTTGAAAAAATCAACTATGTCAACATTATTTATCCAAAATTAGTCAAATTTTTACAAAATATTCTTTTAGTACTCACAAAAATTATATAATTTTATTGTTATACAGCGTTGCCAACTGATGATGTTAAGGTGGTTTATATATGGGTTTACCCATATGCTACTAATTTTGTTTATTATTTGTTTTCGTTACATAACGTAAAAATGAATTCGTATGTTATATAACGTTACATAACTTTACGTAAATAACGTTATAAAATTAATTTTTATTTGTTCAAATGTGTAATTTCTACCTGCTTCAATTTATAATCGTACTCTGCCGTGGATGCATTCTGGATTCCGTATATTAACCGCATTTATTGTATTTGAATTTAATACTATGTTCAAGTATTTTTGGAATTTTAAATTGGAAATTATTACTGAAATGCATAAAATAGCTATAGAAATTGGTTAATTTTGAATTAATAGTAGATAAATGTAAATAATTTTTTTTATCGTATCATACATACATACACAATCAGGCCATGTACCCAAAAGGGTGTGGCACAAACTCTTTTCATCATCCGGAAATCAGTCGCCTAAAAATATTCCTATCGAAACAAACAACTTTCGCTTCATCCACATTCATAATTCCTCTCATACATGCTCTTTTATTCCTACTACTTGGAAACTTTCGCTCACGCAGCAAAACACTCTCAATTATATCACTCCAACTACTCATCGGACGTCCACGCAAACGTATACCATCAAAATCATTCAAATAAACCTGTTTAACCAAACGTTTATTAGACATTCGCTCAACATGTTCGAACCATCTTAACTGACTCTAACACGGGGCAACTTTTGCTACAACATTTTTTTAAATTTCACACTCATCATACACTAATTCATTTCGTATCCGATCTCTCCTATTTACACCACGTACCCCACGTAAAAATCTCATTTCCACGGCAGTCATTTTCCGTTTATGCTTTTGCAACCAAACCCAACATTCACTACCCTATACATCAACGTAGGCACCAAAACTGCATCGTATATACTCAAACGGGCTTATTTGGAAACATTTACATTTCTAGCAAAAGTTCCACATAATAAGTTGCATATTAATGCTTGAATGTATAGAATTTGTGCCATACCCTTATGAAAACATGGTGTAATGTTACTAATATGTTTTTGTACAAGTATATATAGTCGATTCCGCTTAATTGGGCCACCGCTTAATTGGGGCAGTCGCTTATTTGGGCCAAATCTCAAAGAACAGAAACCAAACCAAGGAACCAACAGTAAATTTACATGTTTAATTGGGACAACATTCCGCTTAATTGGGCCAGTAAATTTAAGATCGCAGTACATATTATGTTACAAATATTCACAAGAAAAAAAATATTTACAAAGAATTTAATATGATACGCTTCATATCTTTTTGATTCACAAGATTCACTGAATACTTGTGCTGATTTTGTAGAAGTGAAATGTTACAAAAACAAAAGACAGACTACACTTGACATATTTTTGCATTGAATTAAAAATGTATGTACCTATTTATTATTTTATTTTGGAATTTATTATTATTTTTTCTTAAAAGTTTATATTTTTTGCTTATATGTAGTTTATAGTTTTGTCCAAGAATTTATAAAATAAAATTATTGAAAGAAAAATATGGATTGTTTAATTTTATGTAAAATTCGCTTAATTGGGGCAGCCGCTTAATTGGGCCAAAACGCTCTAGTCCCGATGTTTCCCAATTAAGCGGAATCGACTGTATATACAAATAAAAATTGAAAATCTGTAGACCAATACGAGGTGAAGATCGACATTGCATGGTCGGTATTGATAATAATAGGAGATACGATGTTCTTGTCGTAAATTATTGATAAACGTGTTAAATTGTAAAGTTTATAATGGACCGGTAGAGGAACATTTTCGTACAACTTACCACGCAATGGTTTGTGGCCGAGAACCGAACCGGAGTGAACCGAATCGGAGTGAACCGGAGCAAGCTATTGTTTGTAAATTGACGGGTCGTAGTGTGGCACTCTATCGCGCCTCTACCCTCATATATACCCTCTGCTCACATCCTTTCCGCCAAAATGGACAAGTACAACTTGTAATGTACATACTATGTATAATTTTCTATTCTCTATGTAGAATATGCATTTGACAAAAGGAATTCTGTGCAACTTATACGCTAAATAAAACCGTATTTGTTGTTCATATATGCACATTTGTGTTATCAGTGGTACACGTATCATAAAAGGATCTATGCGCGCGTCAAATTAAAATGCGATTTCTTGCGTAAAAATGCGCCAACTTTAAGTTGTCGCATATTAAATTGTAGCTAAACCTACCTGCTAAACGATGCACGATGATATTCTAATTTGGAATTGCTGTAAATTAGGTATTTTTATCATTTTTGAAATATTAATTTGACATTTTTTCAATATGGCAGTGAAATTCATTTTTTTATAGCTATCTAAGTTTTATATTTTAAATTTAATACAAGGATTTAAATTGTTTTTGATACAGAAAAATATAAGAATATTGTTTTTTTTTTAATTGTTAATTGAATTTTGCTAAATTTTAAATGATTATACAGTGTGTCCTCGGATTGAGTTCACTATAGGTGTAATCGGCAAAAAAATTAAGAATTTTATTTTTATGTTTTGGGATTTTGCCTTGCTTTGTCTGAAAACAATTTTAAACATATCTTTAGTTTTTTAAAAATTAAGGCTGCCATGAAAAATGTAAAAAACTATTTTATATTCAGGTAAAGTGCCTTTTTGGTCAATAATACAGCATAATGTTCTTGAGAAAAGATGTTTAGAATATGAAATTATGGCTCTGTGCAAAATTTTAAAAAGATCAGTTTAAAAAAAAGTGTCTGGACATAACGCCGACTGAACAAAACGCCGACCGTATATATATATATATATATATATATAAGAACTTGAAATTTGGCAGACATGTAGTTATTTTTTCAGCATTTTTTTCGCGGAATTTTAGATTTTCGGGAATCCCCGATATAGGCTATACATACATATATACATACGTACACAATCACGCCATGTACCATGTACTCTTTCCATTATTTCGAAATTAGTTTCCGTCAAACATTCCTATCCACACAAGCAACTTTAGCTTCATCCACATTCATTTAACCCATCTCATACATGCTCTTCTATTCCTAATACTCGGAAACTCTCAATCATATCACTTCAACTATTCATCGGACGTCCACGTTACGTGAATAAACTGACAATTCTAAAATTTAGTATATATATATATATATATATATATATATATATATATATATATATATATAGTAAAATCTGAGTTACTACCGTGATATTATGTTGTATAATTTTATTAACGGGAATTACGGTATGTCAGGAAATTAAAAGTTAGCGAACATTGCAGTTATTTCTTTTTATTATTAGACCAATATTTCGCCACTAGATTGTTGGCTTCATCAGGGTGAATACTACAAATTAAACATATCAATACAATATAGTTACAGTCAATATTATATAGGAAGTATTACAAAGAAAAAGTTAAATTGTATAATGAGCACTTACATGTAAGAATTAAAAGTATGTTGTTGTTGGAAAATAAAGTTGTAGTCAAAAATAATAAATTTGTAAGTTTGTATTCATTGAATACCATAATCAATAAATTACTGTTAAAGATTGTTCGTAGAATTATAATATTTATAATAGAATTTGGCGAAACTCCGTACATCAATGTTGCGTCAATTGTATAAAACCACATAAATACAAATATTGTGTTGTATATTTTGAACTAGCTATTTTGTTAACGTCTTATTATATTTAAAAATTTAAATTCAGTAGTTATTTGTTTATAAAAATTATTGTTATTAAGTAGAATCACGACGAAAAAACACAGTATATCACAATTAAAGTTCAGACCAATTAAAGATATTCAATTACAAAATGGCGGTAATTATCAAATTTTATATTGACTAACATCAACACGTCGAAGTTTCTAGAACATTCTATTTTTGTTAATTAAGTTGAAATAATAATGTTTATAATTATTAATAAAAATAATAATTTTTGTTTTATGGAAATGTTTAAACAAATTATTATTAATATTTAAAATTAATAATTCTGTGTTAAAAATGAATTATCTTGGTAATTAAAATTTAATTCAAGAATTTAAAAAAATTATTTTTTTTGTGTTGTTATTTCCTAATCCCATAGAAAGCAAGTGAAAATTGTTTTTTAAATACCAAAACAAAAATAATTATATTTTAATTTTGCAATATTTCAAAAGTTAAAGAGCGGATCCCAATTGCAAATATGACTGACACGGTGTATGCTATCAGATGTTCTTGCAACAAATTTTACATTGGAACTTCATCGCAAAATCTAAAACATCGTATTAATCAACACAAGAGTGACGAAGGCAAACCTAATAAACAGTGTACCTTAGCCACACATATACGTAAATCTAAACATCGAGCTGATTATGACAATCCAGTAATATTAGAAAGTGAAAACAATTACCACAAACGCTTGTTTTTAGAATCATATCATATATACAGAAACAAAAGTAAGGTTATCAACAACAAGAGTGACATCAGAAATTCATTGATGTTATATGCCAACTTAACAACGTTGGATCATAATGAAATATTGCAAAATTAAAATATAATTATTTTTGTTTTGGTATTTAAAAAACAATTTTCACTTGCTTTCTATGGGATTAGGAAATAACAACACAAAAAAAATAATTTTTTTAAATTCTTGAATTAAATTTTAATTACCAAGATAATTCATTTTTAACACAGAATTATTAATTTTAAATATTAATAATAATTTGTTTAAACATTTCCATAAAACAAAAATTATTATTTTTATTAATAATTATAAACATTATTATTTCAACTTAATTAACAAAAATAGAATGTTCTAGAAACTTCGACGTGTTGATGTTAGTCAATATAAAATTTGATAATTACCGCCATTTTGTAATTGAATATCTTTAATTGGTCTGAACTTTAATTGTGATATACTGTGTTTTTTCGTCGTGATTCTACTTAATAACAATAATTTTTATAAACAAATAACTACTGAATTTAAATTTTTAAATATAATAAGACGTTAACAAAATAGCTAGTTCAAAATATACAACACAATATTTGTATTTATGTGGTTTTATACAATTGACGCAACATTGATGTACGGAGTTTCGCCAAATTCTATTATAAATATTATAATTCTACGAACAATCTTTAACAGTAATTTATTGATTATGGTATTCAATGAATACAAACTTACAAATTTATTATTTTTGACTACAACTTTATTTTCCAACAACAACATACTTTTAATTCTTACATGTAAGTGCTCATTATACAATTTAACTTTTTCTTTGTAATACTTCCTATATAATATTGACTGTAACTATATTGTATTGATATGTTTAATTTGTAGTATTCACCCTGATGAAGCCAACAATCTAGTGGCGAAATATTGGTCTAATAATAAAAAGAAATAACTGCAATGTTCGCTAACTTTTAATTTCCTGACATACCGTAATTCCCGTTAATAAAATTATACAACATATATATATATATATATATATATATAGTTAGAATATTAACGCATAGTTTATAAAAATTATCAAACAATTTATTAACAAAATTACGGGGTTAAAATATAATAAATGGAAATGATATTTCGTCAATCGATTTCTTGTTTGTTCCATATCACAAAACTATAGGTACTTTCGAGAAAATAATGTTTAAAGTTTCTGAACTGAATTGTTTACAGTAAGAATATGGAACCAATTAGAATTTATATTTCAGAAACTATTAAAATTATAACATCCACGATAGCCAAATTGAGCAATAAATCAATTTGACCAAAAATATCATATGAGACAAACAAGAAATCTACTGACGATTTGTCTTTATTTGCTATAGTAATTAGAAAAATAAATATTAGTATTATAAAATGTCATATGAGGCGTATAGATGCAAAACTCACTATATGACAAAAAGTAAAAAATGAGATTATGCGAAATTTGGACGTAGAATTTTACAAGGAATACGATAGTTAGGTTAGTTAGAAAAAAAACTCAGTATTTAATATGAGAAACACTCTTTAAAGTTTAGTGTTGGATGCAAAACTCACTACTTGCGTTGATAGTTTAGATGCAAAAGTAACTGTTTGCTTTCCACCAATAAAAATTTTATTGGTGGAAAGCAAACAGTTACTTTGTATGAATTAATGATGAATAAAACCAATGATTCACGATTTTAAATAAGTATTGCCATCTAGTAACAAGATTTTATCATCAAAATACAATTTCACTTATCTATAACGGTTTTTTGCAAATATCTCAGAACTTAAAATTTGCAAATAGTGAGTTTTGCATCTATACGACTCATATGTAGAATATGTCATGTAACAAATTGAATGTGTTTTGAATTAGTATAATTTTTGGTAAGAATTAAACCAAAAAAATATATATAAAGTTAAATTTGAGACCAAAGAAATTAAACGAATAATCTGCTTTGTAAATTAATTGAGCTTAAAGCACCAGAACGTGGAGCATTTTAACTAATAATATAGAAAATTGAAAACAGTAACAAAAAATTTCGTATTAACGCAATAAAAAATTTTTGGAATACTAAATAGGTTTGAAATTTTTCAAGCGAATGCTTATGATAATGTTAATAAACAGTGGCATAATATTGATGTAAACTATTTATTCGTTCATATAGTTTTCGCATAATTTAAAGAAAAATGCAGCGTGATTGGAAAGAAATATGTATCGATGCGGTGAAAAATATCGGTAATATTTTTTATTGTTTAAAAGAAGATTGTGTGATGTGATTTATTCGAAAAATATATCATGCAAAACGTTCCAAGCAATTTTATATATACCTATATAATCTCTAACACTTCAGATTCATTCATCACGGAAAATGCACTCATATTTTATTTCTACATATACTTTTTGATATTTATTGATGCATGTAATTGTACGACACAGACAAGCAACGAACCGTACCCAATTATAACTAGCAACTTGGGATTTTTAACACAGATAATTTAATAGGTAGAACATCATTATTTAGTGTTATTAGAAACCTTTCTATGTGAAACAATGGAGAAGTTTTTTATTAGCTTACTTGCTTATATGAATCAAGATATTTTAGTTATTGTAATGTGTATTATGTTTTGTAACTTATTGTTAGTATATAGTACTACAAGAATAAAGAATGTAATATTTAAAATATAAAAGTTTTAGGATTAAGTTCTGTATAATTTTTAATTAAAAATCGACGTTTCGATATACTTTGCGTATATCATCATAATGTGAAAATTGCAATAAATTAATACATTTTTATTATTATATAACTTAAGATAAATTATTTTAACACAGTAAAAGATTTTTTTTAACTCATTATATTAAAATAGAAAAGTTTTAGGAGTAAATTTTGTATATATTTTATTTAAAAATAGATGTACTCTATGTATATCATCAGGAAAAATGTACTTAGAGTATATTTTTAAATAAAATATATACCTACCTAAAGCTTTTTTGTTTTAATATAATGACTTCTGAAAGATTTTTTACTATATTAATGTAATATTTAGTTATAATTTAAATTTTATTAACGTAATAAGGACCAGTATTTCCAACTCTACATAAATCTGGAATAGTTAACCGTAGAATAGATATGATGTAAACATATATACAAATATTTTATGGTTAGTTACTTCACATTTTAACTGAAGTTAGAAATGCCAGCCTTAATATTCCAAAATATGAAATTATAAAAGCACCTCCACCAAAAATTCATGTTTGAAAATTACAATTTTGTAGTAAATTAATAGTAATCTTAGATTATAGTATTTTGTTTTTGCTTAAATTGTCATTAATTTATATTGATAAACTAATTGAATCATTAGTTAATTTTTGAATGAAGAAAAATACATTGATTTTGCCGGGGTTTGAACTTGGGACCTTTTACTTTTGCAGCAACTGCGCTACTACTGCGCCATAAAATTACATAACAAGGTCAATGCATTCTTCTTTATTAAAAAATTAACTAATGATTTAATTAGTTCATCAAAATATTAATTTTTTTGACTATTGTATAGCGAAATTATAGTCACTAAAATAAATATTTTTGAAACAAAAATCTAAGTAGTTATTACTTACATATCATAATCTATTTATTTTATATAATTAGTTCTAAAAGATTTTTTACAATGTTATAAACAACAAATTATAATAAATCATTTTGTAGATTTTTTTCTTATTTAAGTCTATTTTAATAAAACCTGTAATATTAGAAAAAATATTAAATAATATAACAGAACGTAAACCTAAAGACTTTTTTAATACGAAAAATATGCATTTTGACTATTTTTTTTTTTTCGGTTTGTTGTATGTTATATAGAAAATACAAACATTTTAATCTAAATTGTATCTTCATATGTTATGTTCATTACATTGTAATAAAAACCTGTTTAATCTGGAAAAAAAAGCTGTAAAAAAATTATAATTCTAAAAAATATAATAATTTTTTACGAGAGATATAAATAGAGCGACGAGAAACGCAAGCATAGCAAGACGGCTGTGCAAGGAAAAGTATAGGCGACGCCGACGCAACGCAGCAACCGCTATAATTTTACGAAAACCAGCGAGCGTATGCAGTGCCACGTTTATATATAGCGGCAAAGTCACAACTAGAAATAACATAAACTGCGTATGAAATCTGGCACCAATTCGGGAAGCAAGCCTGTGTGTGTGAGTGTTTGAGAGAAAATATATTATATGTTTGCGTAAAGCTGTAATCACTATAGGAGCTCAACACTCAGAACGATACCACTAATATTTGTTTTGCTAGTAGAACTTGGAGAAATAGGACGGCGGCGGCCATGATGCTGAGGTAGGTTTGAATTTAATCCAATATGGTGCTGAACGAATGTTGAAGTTTTTCGTATTTTGGAACGTATGATTTGTAAAAGGCATTTGTGTGGCACAAACTCTTTTCATCATTCCGTAATCAGTTTCCTCCAAACATTCCTATCCAAACAAGCAACTTTTGCTTCATCCACATTCATAATTCCTCTCATACATGCTCTTTTATTCCTACTACTTGGAAACTTTCGCTCACGCAAAACACACTCAATCATACCACTCCAACTACTCATCGGATGTCCACGCAAACGTGTACCATCAAAATCATTCAAATAAATTTTTTTAACTAAACGTTCAATAGACATTCGCTCAACATATCCGAACCATCTTAACTAACTAACACCAACTTTTACTGCAACATTTGCAAAGACATTATGACAAATAAAGAACTAGTCAGTCACTTATTCGGAAAAACAGACATACTGAGACTACCTACCATCTGACTGCCACAATGACGCGACATAAAAATACTGTTTCTTCAATTTAATCTTCAAAATTACATTATATATTATTCAAAGATTATACATTCAAATATAGAATTAAGGAGGCTTGATAATGGCTATGTAGCCGAAATTAATCGCCAAATATAAAAAATAAATTTCTCAGATACAGTAAATTCCGCTTAATTGGGACACATCGGGACTAGAGCATTTTGGCCCAATTAAGCGGCTGCTCCAATTAAGCGAATTTTACATAAAATTACACAATCCATATTTTTCTTTCAATAATTTTATTTTATAAATTCTTGGACAAAACTATAAACTACATATAACCAAAAAATACAAACTTTTAAGAAAAAATAATAATAAATTCCAAAATAAAATAATAAATAGGTATATACATTTTTAATTCAATGCAAAAATATGTCAAGTGTAGTCTGTCTTTTGTTTTTGTAACATTTCACTTCTACAAAATCAGCACAAGGATTCAGTGAATCTTGTGAATCAAAAAGATATGAAGCGTATTATATTAAATTCTTTGTAAATATTTTTTCTTGTGAATATTTGTAACATAATATGTACTGCGATCTTAAATTTACTGGCCCAATTAAGCGGAATGTTGTCCCAATTAAACATGTAAATTTACTGTTGGTTCCTTGGTTTGGTTTCTGTTCTTTGAGATTTGGCCCAAATAAGCGGCTGCGGAATCGACTGTATATATATTGGTTTTTCTTCTTCCAAATTTCATAAGAAAATAAAAAATGTATTGGTATCGTCATATGGTATACTCCTCACTATGACCGCATCCTAAAACCACAATCGTATATGTATGCAATGTGAGAGACATGAACTTGGAACGGAACATTTCCCGAAGCAGAACGGGGACTGGGAGCCAGCCAGGATCGGGACCGTGTGTGAATGTGTCAGTGGGGCAGGACGGGCAATGGGACACACACACACACATACACACAGTGTAAGAGGAGACGGTTGTCGCGTCGTTGTGATTTCGTGAAGGGGGGAGAGGTGATGGGATTTTGCATATTTCGTTCACGAAACATAGAAGACCGACCACCAAACCACATTTAAAGAGGAACGTTTCATATAGAAAAACTTTATTAAAAATATGTCGGCGCGGCGGTTTATTTTCTTTGTTGCATGTTTTGGTTTGTATGCAAATTATTGCAGGAATTCTATTTGGCTTCACTAATGCCCGATTTCTTCACATTCGGTTAAACCACGACTAAAGTTAAACGTAGTTTAAACCTTGAAATCGGTTTTCTTCACACTCACGAAACTCCAGCTAGATATTATTCGTCGATTATAGTTAACCGACGAACATTGGCGGCTTAAACGTGGTTTATCTACACCAGCGCCAATATTTAGCAGTGATGGCTGATGGAACTATAACTATTCATATCTTTCATAACCTTACGCGTCTTTTGACATTTCGTGTTTTGCATTGATTTTAAATAAGATATTTAGATATATATTTTTTTTAATTTATATTAATTTTATTATTATTAAATATGTAAAATATATTAAATGTTATTTATAATAAAATGCAAATTAATAAATAAATGAATATTATTATGTAATATGTGTTGACAAATTGTTTTAACTTTATTTATTAATATAGAATAAAATATTTTTTTGTTCAAGCGTATCATAGGACTTATAGTAGTTATTGATCCTTTATATTTAGTCAAATATTTATTATTTATGTAATGTAAATTGTAAAAATTTATGAAAATCATACATTTTTATAAATACTACAGAAAAATAAATAAGGAACTTTTTTTTCCCTTAATTATATTAATTAGTATACACATATGTCATAAGATAAAAATAATATTATATATGTAAAATATCTAAATAATAGTCAATGTAATAAGTTGTTTGATATTTATAAAGTTAATAATATGCTTACAATCCGTATGACATTAGCTGTAATTTGATTTGCGACGGCGCCAAATGTATTTTCTGGATTTTCAAACCGTAGATTAGTTAACCCTGCATGTTAGTGAAGAAATCCGACAAATGTTTATTGGCCGGTTAACTTTAATCGGAGTTTAGAAAATCGAAGTTTAAATAAATAGTGAAGAAATCGGGCATAATTGATTATTAGGTGAAATCAGTGAAATTAAACATATTTATTTTAATATTATTTTTAATAGTGAAATTACAGTATTAGTAATTTTAAAATAATAATCGGATTTCATATGTAGGAAGTTTAGTTTAAAAATGGATAAAAAAATTTGTCGTCTAAAATTAAATCAGATTTTGGTTATCATTATTGTGACATTATGTTATTTACATATACATACATATATTTCATGAATTATTTAGCTATTTTTTTGCCGCAACATTCGGATAATTATGTAGTAGAGTTATTTTAATTTTGTTTTTTGTTGTTTTTCAAATAGAACTGTAAATTTATATTAAATTTTTCATATTAATAAATTTAACCATTGTCAAGTTCTCATACAATTTTTAAATTTTAAAATTATGTAATTTTATACTTTATGATTTTAAAAATACGAATGTATTTAGTTTGTTTTTACAGAACACTAAACAGAAAAACGTACAATAGCTATTTTATTTAATACAAATTACATGGTTCAGATAATTTATCAACTTAATTAGATAATATTTTTTATTCCTCAGCTATATACAATATGTTTAAAGAATCATTATATGCAATGTGCCGCAAAAATCATATATATAATTTAAGATTTGGATATCGGATCCGGATCTCAAATTATCCGAGAATTGAATATTCGAATTTTTTTGGATCCGGATATTTGAATCCAATATTTTTATATATTGACAGCATTAGTAAATAGAAACGGAGAAGGCCCGAACCCAATAATGACAAAATAGGAGTTATATTTATTATTATCCTATACATACATACATACATACATACACAATCACGCCATGTACTCAAACGGGTGTGGCTCAAACTCTTTTCATCATCCTGAAATCAGTCGCCTCCAAACATTCCTATCCAAACAAGCAACTTTCGCTTTATTCACATTCATAATTTCTTTCATACATGCTCTTTTATTCCTACTACCTGGAAACTTTCATACCACTCCAACTACTCATCGGACGTCCACCTGCAAACGTATACCATCAAAATCATTCAAATAAATTTTTTTAACCAAACGTTCATTAGACATTCGCTCAACATGTCTGAACCATCTTAACTGACTAACACGGCAACTTTTGCTACAACAATTTTTTTAATTTCACACTCATCATACACTATTTCGTACCCGATCTCTCCTATTTACACCACATACCACATACCACATATGAGGAGCAGACTTTCAAAATGCATTTTGTCCAAAATGTAAATTTTTTAGTTAGTGATGGTATTACGTTCTATGCGCAAACACGCATCTTTTAAGACAAATTCGACATTTAAAACGCATATTGTCCCGTCTGAAAAAAATATTGAAAGTTACTTGGACATTCAAAACGCGTTTTGTCCAATGGGCTTTCAGATTTAGTCAAAAACGTTTTGCCTCTTTCTGAAAATTATGGAATTTGGACAAAACGCATTTTGAAAGTCTGCTCCTCATATTATCCTATACGAGATAAATAAATTATATAATATTAGGAAACATAGAACTCATACATACACAATCATGCCATGCATAAAAATATAGCACATTAATTTCATGTAAGTAAAACTTAGCTTTCACCAAACATAGAATTTAAATTTACAATATTTTATATATATATATATATATATATATATATATATATATATATATATGCCACATCTGTATAACAATTAGAATTAATTTAGAATACATAATTAACAATTGTTCAATACTCTAATGAGAAATCAATAATTGATAACAACGACAAATTACATTATTAAACATGTATAAACCAATCGCATATCTTGACATATAGTTGCAAATTAGTGTACAAAATTAAAATTTAGAATTTAGTTTTTAATTCATTTTTATACTATCTATAATATAGTTACATTATTTAACTAATTTTTTTTTTTAATATACCACGTTTTTAACACGGACTAAAACGTATAAAATAATTTCTTCTAGCCCCATACAGATTTATAAACTCATACAGAAAATCGTAGGGCAACGACAGCTACTTCCTGCACTCCTTACTGTTATATATTGCATGTGTCCGAGAAATATACATACATACATACATACATACACAATCACGCCATGTACCCAAAAGGGTGTGGCACAAACTCTTTTCATCATCCCGAAATCAGTCGCCTCCAAACATTCCTATCCAAACAAGCAACTTTCTTTATTCCTACTACTTGTGTAACAAGACAGTTCTGGGCCATGTGGTTATTGTGATCTGTATTTCGAAAACTAAGTAATTTTGTATCTATTAGATTTTGCCCTAGTGACAGATTTATGTATTAGGGTTCACGGCAAGCCACTTGGCCACTTCAAGATATTTCTTTGAAATATTTTGAAGTATTTTAGATTTTTGTTGTTATTTGAAAAGTTAAAATTTTAGTTTTTTTTTGAGAAAAGTATGTTTTTCTCTCGGTTGCAATCAGTTCAGTTCACGCACGCCTTCGCTTTAGTTAAGTTCGCTTTTTAAGTCCGCTTAGAGTGTCAGAGACCTCTAGAATCGCTTTAGTTGTTAGAATTTGTTAATTATAATTTAGTAGTAATATTCGCTTAAAGTTTATATTTGTAATTTAATATATATTTCACTTTGTTTTTCTGTATTTTTGTATATGTCGTACTGCTTTTACGCACGCTCCTTAAAGTTAATAAATATACGCTAACCGCTTGCACGTGTTACACTTGGAAACTTTTGCTCACGCAAGCCACTCTTTCAATCATCTACCACTCCAAGTACTCATCGGTCGTCCACGCAAACGTATACCATCAAAATCATTCAAATAATTCTCTTTAACCAAACGTTCAACAGACATAGAAATATAAATAATATTTTAAATTGGTTCGCGATAAAAATATTTTGAAATATCTGCTTTAAGTGTAACAAGTACTTTAAAAAGTGTTTTACTTAACAGTATATACTTAATCTTGAGTACTTATATAGGCACTGGTATTTAATATTTAAGTATTTTTAAGCTGGTACTTAATAAATTAAAACATATTTTGAAACACAATGGGTTGACACTAAGCTCGGTTTTAAAGTAGGTTTTTAACATTTTCACAAAAACTCATTTTAAAATAGAATACGACTTTTAGAAGATCAGGACTAAACAATTGCATTAAAATATCCAAAAATCGAGCTTGCACTACCAGCCAACAATTTTATTATAATAATAATATTAAAGTGGAATAGCGAAGCTTTTTACAAAAATAATGAAATATACAATATTAACAACATTAGCAGTATATCAAAATTAGGAAGTAAGATATATTATCTTGAACTTATTTTTACCACTGTAACATTGTCCAAAATTAAAACAAAATATATAGAAATCCCTCATGACGAATCTGAACTTAGTTTATGAAGTTGTATGTGTGTGTGCATCATCAGTTCGCTCGTTCGTTCGGTTGTCAGTCAAAATTTTGTGATCGTAACTCCTCCTAGACGGTTAAACCGATTTTGATGAAATTTACAGGATAGTGTCCAAGATGGTCATGTGGTTTTATTTTTTCCAGTGATACTAACTTTTCTAGAAAAAAATACTAAAGTTTTTAAAAATTAATGTGGCTACATTATTTATCCGATTTTAATCAAGTTTTCACAAAGTTTCTTCTACTATCCTGATAAATTATATAATTGTACTAATGCACAGTGTTGTCAACTTTCCGAAAAAAAAATTAATTCTAGCTTTATTATGTAATCGAAATTAATAAAAAATTATAAAAGCTTCTGTTAGTGCCCACATAAATTATACTCCTATAATTTTAGTGTTTTAGTTTTGTCAATTTTCTAAGAAAATATTATTAAAATTAATAAAATATATATTTCAGTTTCATTGTGTATCCATGATTAATAATAAAAAATAAATTTGACAAAAAATTCTGTCAGTGTCTACAAAAATTATATAATTTTATTTTTGTAGAGTGTTGCCAACTTTTGGAAAAAAATATAAAATTTGTATTTCTATTTATTAGTACTTTTATATGCTTCTAATCTTGTTAAATTCACATATCCATTTAGCATTTTTTATTGCTACTGGTAGTTTAATGTAAGCTGACATACCACTGTTAAAAATTGAAGTTGACATACCTGGCTTATATTTCTTTTTAACATAAAATTGGTCAATTTTTCTTATGCCATAACTATAAATGTTTTTAATGTACAATAAGTTGTCGTTTAAATATGTAGAACAATTTTGTAAATTAATCTAAAAATGAAAATGAATAACACAGAAAATACAAAAAGCATTTGAGAAATTTTCATGAAAATTCGCTTTAAAACCGTATTAAAATGATAGTGCGACTATGATAGCTCACATCATAACAATGGTAAACCACGGATTTGTTGCGCGAACATTGGCCAATTTATTTCTTGTCAATGTCAATAAACACAACGCGCCAACGCGAAAAAAAAAAGAAGAAATAATCCTGTTTTAGTTTTATTTTTCAAGTGACAGCTCATCCATTATGTACTAGGTTTTGCAATGAAGATATATATATATCGAATTGACAAATATCCTAAATCCCTTGGTTCGTTCAGGAGCTCCGATATTAAACTAGAATATGTCAAGTACACTCCACAAAAACATCATCCATCAGTATGTTTTTTTTTGAGCGGGGTGGGGGGGTGAGCGAGCAAGAGGTCGCGAACCGACTGTGGAGTGTGTGGCTGCTGGAACAAAGTACAAAACGACCCCTGTTCATATCATATCATATCACATGGCATGGACATTACTCATACACTGGTACATTATAACAAAGCCGCCAATTATGAATGGCGACACAACCAGATATGTATATGACTGGTACGCACTCCTTAAAATGAAAATTTATTGCAACATTATGCGTTATTCTATTATTTTTTTAACCATGCCCCCGCGTTAATTTTCTATTGTTTTGATGTTCAGTTTTTATACTGTTTTACATTCGATAAATGTTTTACTATTAAAATGATTTACTAATAAATATTTTTAATGTAACGATATTAAAATATTCTCTTTAGCATTAAGGGGGGGACTCAACCCTGAATTTTAAACACTTTTTTTTCGAAACTATGTTTTTCAAATTTTTCCCACCGTGATCTCGGAAACTATTCATCCGATTTACTTCATTTTAAGACGTAATTATAACGAATTAAATTCTTTAAAATTATACTGCTGATATCTCATCTTTTTGATTTTTAGACGCTTTAAAACTGGATTTCTTATACTGAAAAAAAGGACACTTTTTTCAAACAGACGCTATTTTCGCAATTTTTCGAAAAAAAAATCCACAGTATCATGGTCGATTTTCTATTTTAGTTTTAGAAAACTTTAGTCTAAGAAAACTTTTGTATTATGTTTTAGAACTTTCAGGGGGACGGAATAATTGGCCAAGTTTTTTTTTTTTTTTTTTGACAGGGACTGACAAATCCACTCATGATTTCACAATTTGCAAACATTTTTTTACATGAAAATTCGAAAACGCAGTTCAAATATATCGTAATAACATATAAAAACACGGAAAAAAATTCCTAAACTTTGCATATTTTCAGAGCGCTCAGGATGGTATCTTACCTTAAACAAATAAACGGAGCTATTCTGTAAAAAGAGTGTTTAAATTATCTACAGGTTAAACTAAAATTCCAAAATTTATTAAAGTCTTTACGTTATGTAAGTTAATTATTGTTGTAATACTCTACAAAATCGTAGAATATTTGTTTAAACATGTCTTTATTTTTAACATTAATGGTATAGAATAGTCCTTGTATGTAAAATTTAATCATCCAAGGGCCAGTGTTTTTAATTGTATTTATTTTTAAGATAAGCAAAAAAGTCATTTGTAATTATCTAAAAATGTATCTCTATATAGAATAAATGGCAATATTTCATTGGCTAATTTCAAAATAACATAGTAAAATATTTTTCAGAACTCATTGTATTAAATTAAACTGTTTTAGGATTAGATTCTGTTTAATTAATGTATAAAAACGACGTTTCGACGAACTAGACGCTTGTCTTAATCAGGCCGAAATTTATCAATGAAACGTCGTTTTTATACAATAATTAGGAGAATCTTATCCTAAAACAGTTTATATTTAATTTTAAAAATTTTCAACTGGTAACTTTATTCCAACGTTTGGCTATACTGGGCCTAATTTGAAATAAATATAATTTATATATTTTTTTATTTAAATTACCACATTACCAGAAATATTCAAGTGTTCGATACATTTACCACAAATTGCATATGCCGGCACTTCTATCGTATTACAGATTTACCAATCATACCATCGACTAGTATCGTACTAATCAAATACCAAAAGATCCACTAATACCTCAGCACTGCATCAACATTCACCTGGTCTAGCCACGAGCCAAATTCAATTATTCACACAAACACACACCGAGCATACTCCGCAAATTCCAGATTTGGAGTCTAGAAAACTCGTCCCCATTCAGCGCCGCGGTCCCTTGTCTGTCTCACGGGGCGGCTGTTAAGTGCCCGTTGCTTCGCGGACGGCAGACAATGTCGAAACACTCTGGGAAATCACGCAGAGAGCTTCCGGCCGAGAGTAGAGTCCGGCTCTCGCTCGTTCCGGTGTCGAGAGCGCTGGTTGGCTCTCCGTGTGCGTGGCGCGCGGCGCGCACAGAATGGGAATGAAATTGAGATAAAAATAGTGATTTAACGTTTGATGTCGACGCCTTATACATTCTCATTACGAGGGGCCTCCGGATTACTTTCGACCGAAGACACGCTGAAGATTTCGCTCCCTGCTAATCAAATGATTTATTGCCGGGTGAGAATTGATGAGGATTGGTTAGAAGGAAGAATGCTTGAGAAATATATATATATATATATATATACATATATATATATAATGTGTGTGTGTTTATTGGTTGCTTGTGTGTTGTGCTTATTTTTGCACAGAAAATAATGTTATTTTGATTATGATATATTTGTTATGCAACTGAAATTCTGACATGGTAAAAAATATAATCTTTTGGACACATAATAAACATTATTACTATCAAATTTATCACTATCAGTTCCCGTAATCGTAAGTGGAACATAGGGGGGGGGGGGGCTATATGCTTGAGAAGCTGAAGATATAGGCCCGTATTCTCACTTCACTTTTTCGTGAAAAAGTGCTTTTATCATTAATTTCAAAATAACTTTTTGCTTCTGTTTTTCATTAATTGTAAATAATTTTTCTATTTTTGATCATTTTCATTATATTTGGTATTATAAAATTTAAAAAATCTATTTTAAAATGCTTAATAAATGATTTTAAGTGAATTTTAAAAGTACTTTTGGCAAAAATCACTTTTATAAATGATGTGAGAATACGGGCCATAGTTTCTTAACAATTTTTACTTGCATTGTCACTGGTGGATAAAAAATTAGGCCCGGGAAAAGTTGCAGGATTGGCCCACTTTACATCCTAAAACTGTTCAAATACGTTATGTTTTTATATTTTTTTATTTTAATAAACATGGAAATGACATTACAGAAAAATAAAGATAAATTGTAAAAATTACACATATAATATTAAATATAATTCTTTATTTAAATTTGAGTTAAAAGACAATTTAATAAATGACTCTTTTCGGAAATTTTTTTAATGATATCTTTATTATCTAATTTTTCCAAAATATCTTTCTCGCGTGACATGAGCATGAAAGCTTCGAAATTATCCTGACTTAAACAATTTTGCAATCTGTTTACAAAGTACTTTAATTTTGAAAATGTTCGTTCGCATGATATTTGAGTGGAAGATAAAATGTTCGCACTAATTTATAAGCAATGAATAAGTTAGCGTATGTCAATGTGTGGAGATTAAATTTTTGTAAAACTGAAAAACAACAGACAATCCAATTTTTATAAGTATTACTATAGTTGACATTGGTTTACATATAGTTTACATTGATTTTACCTTCTTCTCCGGTTTCAGTTTGTTCGTCATCGGATTCACTATAAATAAAATATTCATTTTTATCATTTAAGATGTTAATAAAAGTGTCCTGTTGTTTGAAAAAAATCTAATAACTCAGATTTTAAATAGTTCTTTTTAATATTTATTTTAAATTTTCTATTAATTAAATTTGTCGAAAATATTATCACTAATGTTTTTGGGATAATCTGTCCTTAAATTTTTGTAAAATTCTAAGATCGGTTCTAATATTTTAACAATCGGCGGTCACGACCCATAATGATGACGGCCCACCGGGGAAAGCCCGGTGTGGGACTTACAGCTTATAGCGGGTTTCGAACCATTTAGATCCAGTCGATATCAGTTCAGTGATACAAGCTTTAATACCAGAAATAATATTTAATTTAATTTTGTGGCATGAACCAGGGACCTTTGTGGTCTTAGTTCAACACGTTATCACTGGTTTATGGCTGTCTATTAATTAATTTTGACAAAAATCAGTTTTAAAAGTGATAGATTTGTAATAGAGAAGTAGTTCCAGCTTCTGTTACAATTTAATTCCGACGTACAGTTCCAAAGCTAGGGTTGGGGGACCAAGGGGGCGGTCCGCCTCGGGTGACACCATTTTAGGGGTGACACCATTCTCGGGATGACCCATTTCATTAGTGAATTTGTGATTTAAACACATTTAATAATTTGAATATTTACTCTCAAAATCAGAAAAATATTTCTTTTTGGTTTAGTTTATATTTAAAATGATATTTCTGCTATAGAAAATGTATTACTTCTCAGTATTCATGTGTATAATTTGAACAACTTATGAATTTCTATTTTCATTTGTCTGTTATTATATATTTTAAAATTTCAATGATTCAGTGATTTTTCAATGGTGCTTATTTATACAAGCACCTTCACTTACTGAGTAATAATTTTAACAATTTTAGCGAAATAGCTTTATTGTCAATTGAAAATGAAATAGCATCTAAAATTGATTTTGAAGATGTTATAAATGAGTTTGCTGTTGTAAAATGTAAAAGAAAATTGTTGTAGAAAAGAGACATAGAATCATAGTTAGTCATTTTTGTTCTTATTCAATATTCTAATCTTTCGTGCAATAAATAAAATAGTACATTTGTCAATAATTTTATTGTTTTATGATTGTATAACTTGATTTATTTTATTGTTTTTATTTTCTTGCGTTATTGTATAACTCTCTAAATTTTCCTTATAATTTATAGGATTTAAAATTCTTTTTACATCTAAATATAGGGGTGACACCCACCCTAGCTACACCACTGCCGACGTATGTTGGTTTATGTGAAAATACTCTCAATAAAATAGAAAACTTAAAACCATTTGTAACTTGTTTTGCTCCAAGCTAAAAAGTCTAGTTTCAAATGAAATATAATCTCGTGATGTGAACCGTTTCAAGTTACATAATAATTACAAATATATTTCACAAACATAATCAGTCTCAAATACGTTATCCCCAGTTAAATGAACTTCCTGATAAACAAACGAGAAACGTCGAGATATAGTAATATGTCCACGCAATAATATCCAAATCCGAATGCATATCCAACATATTTATCCTAAAACACTGTATATATGTGTGTCCATTCTATATATCTATAAACTGGTGCAGCAGATTGAACCGGTCCGAATGCAGGAACAACTATATAGCAAATTCATCTGTCCATCAGCTGATATAGAGCGACCTCGCGGTCCAAAAGCAAGCCACATTGCGGTGTCACAAATAAGCACTCCCTCTACCACCACCGAGTAATTACAGTAATATATCATAAGTGTGACGTAAGTACGAGAGAGAGTGTGTGTGTGAGAGAGAGATAGAGAGAGATGGCGATAGATCGCATACGTTGCACGTTGCATTTGATTCCGAAATTCAACATGTTATTCCCCTCCACGGCGTAGTTGACAATCGTACAAGTACTATAATTCAGTTGTGTGAAGTTGGTCACAAATAATGGCGGGCGCTAGTGCAAAACATAACCTCATTTGACCGACCGAGCATGAGCTTTCGGATGCGGGTTGGTACCGAATAATGTGAAGTTTGAACTATTGTTCTTCTAATGATTGTTAATTTTGCGGTATAGCAGAGAAATTGGTTTCGTTAATGAATGGTGAAATTGTATACGGATTGGAATCATTATTTGTAGGTTAGGGTTTTGAGAAAATTTTACTAAAATGATTATACGTTGTTTTTTAATTTGTTGATTTGTATTGTATTGTGCACGCTGGTTCGTTACAACGTTACAAGAAGTTGAGATATGAATACTATTCTAATAGTAGATAGAATTTTTAGATTTTTTATACCTATTTTTTGTTATTTGTTTTTTATTTAAAATAAAACACTACACTATTCTTATTACGTTATATATTTTTAGAAATTTATTACAAAGTTTAATATAGAAAGGTATGATAGAACATAGTGTATAATTCGCAGGGCTTCGAACCAAAACTGAAACGCTGAAAGCTGAAACGAAAACTGGAACTGAACCGAAAAAAAAATTCAGTTTATTTTGGTTCGATACATGTTGGAACACGCGCGTTAACACAATTTTACTTTCTAAGTCAGTTGTTGTTGTCAGTTGTCAGTTGTCGGTTGTCACTTGTCAGTCTCGTAGCGTAGTCGCAAGTTGCAACTCGTCGTACGCGAAAGAGTATTTGGTTTGTTTTTTCAGGATAAATACTCATTGTCAGTTATTGAAATTGAAAATGGAAGGTGTACTTTTTGATAACAACTTTGCTTTTAATAATCTTTAAATAGTTTAAATGAAAATACATGGGAAAATATTTTAATAATTAGAGTAAATTTTTATTTTTTCTAATTATAAATAAAAAATAAAAATATATACTTCCAATTATTATACTTTTAATTAATTAATAATTATTATTATTTATATTATTGTATCAATTTATGTAGTATGCTTATTATAAAAGTAGGAATAAAATGTTCTAAATTATGGTAGAAAATAAGTTTTTAATACAAATAAAAAGATGGAAAAAATTTAAAAATCAATTATTTGGAACTGAACCGAAAACCGAAAAAAACCGTTATTTTTGCCAGAACGAAAACCGGAACCGAACCGATATATATTTTTTTAAATTGAACTGGAACGAAAAGTATAATGGTTTGAAGCCTTGGTAATTCGTCTTTAATGGTTTCGGTACGGCTATAGTTCGATCACTTCTCCCTAGCTGGTCTCTCGTTTCCTCCCTCCATTTCATGTCCTGTCTCTTCCATCTTTATATATATATATATATATATATATATATATATATATATATATATACAGCAAAATATGTGTTACTACCGTGATAATATGTTGTATAATTTATTAACGGGATTACAATAAATCAGGAGAATTTAAGAATTAACGAACATTACAATTAATTCTATTTATTATTAAATCAATATTCTAAAGTTGAGACATTTTCTCAAAATTTCACAAGTTACTCAGTCATTGAATCGGCTGTTAAGCTATGCATCAATGACTGGCCAGATTAACCATAGACACGTGTAACTTGTGAAATTTTGAGAAAATGTCTCAACTTCAGAATATTATTATTATATTAATTTCACCAAGTGACATTCATGAACAATTTTGTTCTATGTTGTTTATTATTAAACCAATATTCGTCACTAGATTGTTGGCTTCATCAGGGTGAACACTGTAATTTAGTATATAAATACAATATAATTAGACTCAATCTGATCAAGTAAAATGTAAAACAATAAGTTATATTATACAATATGAGGCTTACATGTAAGAATTAAATGTGTGTTGTTGTCAAAAATAAAAATGTGAGTTTGTATTCATTGAATAACATAATCAATAAATATTAAAAATTATTCGTAAATGTATAATCTTTTGAAAATTGAGAAACCACCGTACAAAAATGTTTAGTTTATTGTAAAAAAACGAAAATAATAATTAGTTTATTATCAAATTTAAACTTTAGCTTTTTGTATACGTCAAAATAGTTTTAGAATTAATTTAATTTGTTGTTTTATAAAAGTTATTTTTAATTTGAATAAAGACAAAATCACTATACAACGATAAAATTGAGAAAATTTCAGAGACACAATAACAAAATGGTGGAAATTAATTTAATTTTTTATCCGTCAAGCAGATATGTATGTAGAAATTTCTACATATTAACAACAATCTAGTGGCGAAATATTGGTTTAATAATAAATAGAATTAATTGTAATGTTTGCTAATTCTTAAATTCTCCTGATTTACCGTAATCCCGTTAATAAATTATACAACTATATATATATATATATATATATATATATATATATATATATATATATATATATATATACCGGGTGTCTACTTTTTTTTTGTTACATAGGGAATACAATGCTAAAATTTTCATTTGGTGATAAATTTTCCCCTAATTATTATAGAACAAAAGTACAAATACAAAAGTTGTTTAGAATTCAAAAATGCATCAAATGATGCCAAATTTATCAATATAGGATGTTCCGATCAAGAATTAGAAGCAAATTAAAATTTCCATTTTTGCGCTCTTTACATCAAAGTGCCATGGAAATTAAACAAATAATTTCATTTCTTCTGGAGTTTGAGTTTGACAGATCGTATTTATTTTATTGTTACGTTCTGTATTATTATCATTATTATTGAAAATAATGAATAAACAAAATAAATAAATAAATAATAATAATACAGAACGTAACAATAAAATAAATACGATCTGTCAAACTCAAACTCCAGAAGAAATGAAATTATTTGTTTAATTTCCGTGGCACTTTGATGTAAAGAGCGCAAAAATGGAAATTTTAATTTGCTTCTAATTCTTGATCAGAACATCCTATATTGATAAATTTGGCATCATTTGATGCATTTTTGAATTCTAAACAACTTTTGTATTTGTACTTTTGTTCTATAATAATTAGGGGAAAATTTATCACCAAATGAAAATTTTAGCATTTTATTCCCTATGTAACAAAAAAAAAGTAGACACCCGGTATATATATATATATATATATATATTAGATATTTAAAATAATACAAAATTTTTATTATATTTTGTCAAAGCGAAATATTTTAATATAATATCTATATGTTTTCTATTTACAAAAGATTTCAATATTCTATTTCATGTTGTTTCAAAATAAAAATAGCAAAAAATCTTCTCTTCTTTGTTAGGATATTCTTTTATAGAATATTTTTATTAAATATGATGTTTGAAAAATAAGATGTATGCGGATTTTTGATGTCATAGTTTTGCTTTTTATAGAGCCTGAGATGAGTGCAATATTTCTTATATTTTCATGCATTTGTATTAATATAAAGGAATAAGGAAACTTGTAAAGTTTGATGTGGAAAATTGGAGGAATATCGCACAACCTTTTCCTTTATATATATTTTTCCTCTTTCTTTTGATTGATAACTGATGTCCGCATAATATATTCGAATCTAACAATATATCGAGAAAAATACGAGACTATTTCGTAAACTTAACATCAAAAACCTTTCACAATTGATTTATGAGTATATCGTTTGATCTACTTTTAAAATGCAAATAAAGAATCAGAAATACATATTGGATTTCTCTAGTGTTTTTATATTTTTCAACAACATTATTATTTAGATTATAATGAGTATAGACATAACAGAATTTGTTTTATTATTTATGAAATATATATTTTTTTTCTCAATAGGTATTTTTGTAAATTACATAAATTGACATAAACTTATTTAATAAAATAGATTTAATTTACAAATTTAGATATGAAAATCCAACTAATCAGATCTTAACTTAGAAATTACGTGACTGATTGTATATTTTTTTGACGTTACTTTCATATGCAATGTAAGGTTATATGGAAAGTGGATTCCAAAAAATTGTTAACTTCTAAAAAGAAAAATTTAGAATTGAAGACATTAGCAATAGTATATTATGTTACAAGGAGTAGAAAGCGATGTTTATTGTATGAAGCCCAAATAGTTGCAATCTGGGCGAAATATAAAAAAGTGTATTCTGCTCCGAGTGACATATACGGTTTTTCCTTCAAGCGTTCTAAACGAAACGAAACTAAAATAAATAAAAATACATTGGCAAGTAACTAATTTTACTAACGGTTGTAGAATAGTATGTATTTGTATATTATAGCTTTGTTCGTGGAACACATCCCGAACTAGTTCCGAACAAGTTCGCATGCGCAATGTAAATTTGATCGTTCGCGGTAAGAAAATTACATGTTCTGAACAAAAAGTTCTGCGTTCGCGGAACACAATTATTTCATTCGGAATTAGTTACGAACGTATTCGACACATCCCAGGATTTTATCAAGAATTTCTGATCCGCACATGCGCACTGACATTGTATGATCGTAAAAGTTTGCCAGTAATAGTTTACACGTCAATTTCGAACGTTTTATGTTAGATTTGTGTTTTAAAAAGACAAGTTATTTACTATTGCACGGAATTAACAAGAACAACTGATATCTAAAATGAAATTTGTCAAATAACGTGATTGGCGAAGCGCACTCTATGATCGAACAATTAAATTAAAAGTAATGTTCATTTAACGTTCGCGGAAATATAAAATCCTGAATAAATTCAGAATCGGACATGCGCATTGGATTGATCCTAAAGACATTCCGAACAGGTTCCGAATTAATTCGGAATTGCTACCGCGAACAAAGCTATTATTTATATTTGTTACGTGATTTGTGAAAATTAATTTATACTTCTCATGCAGTATTTCCGCAGTAAAATCTATTTATCTAGCGGTTAGGGGTACGCTTAGCTACAGTTTAGTGTGCACCCACATAATATTTTCTACTTTCAACCGAACGCAATGCCTAATAATAATTTTAATTTCATGCGTTCGCTGTTTGTAGTTTTAAATTTGTTGATAGAAATAATTGAATATTTTTTTGGGTGCAAATTACAAATTTTTACATTTGCAAATGTATATACAGAGTATTTTTAATTAAATTGAATTCAATGACAAATATTTAAAAAAAATATGTTAAAATTAATCAAATATATTGTTGTATTGAAATAAAAGTACATGTGTCAAAATAACTTTGTTTTTAAATAAATATTCGATGTTGAAATAAAAATAATTATTTTGAAACGTGTGTTATGTAAAAAAAAAAACAAATTATATTTTTTGTGAATTATTTGAAAATTAAATTTATTTTGAATTATATAAAAGGGGATAAAACAAATAACTGCATCAGGCTTTATTCAAGCAAATTTGATATATATTAAGATTTTTACAGATAAGCACGAATTAGTCTTATAGTAACACGAATCAACTGTTTTTAGCGTCTAGAGAAAATTTGGCTGAATGAATTGTTATGAAATTTCATATTTAAGCTTCGGAAGTGAATATTTCAATCTGATCAACTTTTGGTAAAGATCTGCGAACCGGAAAATTTTCACGATAATTTTTGTTAGTTTTTTTTATTGTTTATGTGTTTTCAATGCATTTAAGATATTCGTCTGACATAAATTTATAGAGATTCTTTTACATAATTCAGGTTTAAATATTTGGAAATTTAACTTCTAACATTTGTTTCAAATGTAAATATTAACAACTGTAATTTGATTTATATCGGTATTTGTGGGTAATATTAATCTTTATATAGGTATATATAAAAATCAAAGTATGTCTGTATGTTTCTCCTTTATGCATTACTACACCATTTATCCGATCGCTATGAAACTTTGGGAAGTTGTTGAGTACACTCCCGCGAAGGTTTCTGGCATACAATTTTTTTTTAAATATGGATTTTTGAGCAGTTGCGCAGCAACGCGCGACGGGTGAGTATGTTATAATAAAAATTTACTTTATACTTATACAGGGTGTTTCATTGGTAAACGGAAATACTTAAACGGTGAATAGAGGTCACCGAGGCGGTTCTAGAAATACCCCATTTATTGGACCTGACGGTCTTTGTAATCGAGATACAGGGTGTTTTATCGATTTTGCTTGTTTCTTCCTGAGGTCATAACTCTCGAACCACCCCGTATATTTTTTTGATATTTGGTACACATGTTTTTCATTCAGAGCCCAAATGAGCCACTTACTATTTACAAGAAAAATCCAGGTCCGGATTAACAAAAAAATAGATAGCAATTGTGACCTTGAAACAACACCCTGTATATTGAAATTTTCAAAATCCGTTTGCATATTTGGAAAGAGCACAAAAAACTAAATTAAAATGTGCACTTTAAATTTTTCCGCAGAAAATTTAACTATTCACATTTTGAACTTAAAGTAAAATTTTTAAGAACTTAGAGCCAAAAAAATAGTTATTATTAACTTTTAATAATAAATTATAAAACTTTTGAATCCATACTCATTTTAAAATTATTGAATAATTATTAAATACATTGGTTTCTAAATTTGTAGTTGAAAAAAAAAAATAAAAATTACTAGTATGTTGGATAAGTTGGGATGGCTAAATATTTCACAAATGTGTAGTCTGAATACAATGATGTTCATATTTAAGATGAAAAATGGCTTGCTACCCATATATTTAAGTAGAAGTTTGGAGTTTAGCAGTGATAAACATGATTATGATACAAGAAATGCTAGAAATTTTTATATTCCTAAAACAAATAAAGCTGGTTCAGCTAACAATTTGTTTCACAAGGGTTTGATAGAGTATAATAGCTTGCCAGAAATGATTAAAAATTGTCATATTGTACAGGAATTTAAACTAAAAATGAAGATGTATTTTAAAGTATAATTCCATAACTTTCTTGATTCTATCAGTATACATGTAGCAATTATTTATATTATTGTATTATATTATTTTCTTTGTTATCATATGTAGCTTATAGCTAAAATAAAGATTTATTATTATTATATAAAATCAAGTGTATGTCTGTCTGTTTGTCCTTTATACATTACTACACCATTCATCCGATCGCCATGAAACTTTCGGAAGTTGTTGAGGACACTCCCACGAAGGTTTCTGGGGCCCCAGGAAAAATATTGAAAAGTGTGAAAAAAAAAATGATTCCAAATAAATTGAAAATAATTATAACATGAAAAATTTAATATTCACATTGAAATAAATGCAAGGCAACGTTTTTCGGGCCAGCTAGTAATTAATAAATAAATAAACAACAACTTGCACAAAAAAAGGAAATAATCGTCATCGTGAATGAATTGATTTATCAGAGATTTACATTCAGTTACGATCACGGTCCGAGATATACAATTTACTCACGGTCACGTCGGATCAGGACACGACCCACTGTGACCCGAAAAATTATACAACTCGCGCCCAGCTATAATTATTACTCACGTTTGTGGCTTTATTCTCATGAGTAATAACTATCATTATATGTTTATTGAATAATAAACGAAACCTCGAATCTAAAATGATTTTCACTACTCGTGTTTTTTCTGTATATAGACGAATAGAATAAGCACGAATTCTTGGTAAATTTATCAACATTTGTATCGAATTGAAAGAGCGAATCTGAAAGTTCTCGAATTGTATTTGTAGGGACGGGGGCGGGCGGGGGTGGGTGTGGTGTTGTGCTTTGGTTTGAAAGTTGTCTCGAATAAGGATTTGTGTTTGTCGAAAACGAATGTTGAAACGACATCGACATAGTAGGTCTTTCGCCCCCGCCCAATACTCTGTGTCGCGGCACGATGCGACGGGCGACGCGGTATAAATCATTCGACACTTCGTTTTCCTGGCCACTGAATATCCGGGCCCGAAATTCTACTCGAATGCTACATGACATCGGATTTACAAAATTCGTTTAATCTTGCATACCTAACGCTCAATCTATGATTCGATCTTGTGCACTTATTCTTTGTTTTGTTTTTTCAATTTATAAATGTGGCTTTAGTTTTTACAAATACTGTCACGAATGATACTGAGAACTGAAGTGTAACAGTCGTGCATATTTGATATTTAGCATTTTTTGGAAGTTAGTATTTTTTAGAAGGGTGACATGATGACTGAATGTAATGTATATATTGATAGTGCACGTTTAGAGTAGGTAGATGAATTTGTGTATATGGGTAGTTTGCTGTCTAGAAATGGCCGTTTTGATCGTGAAATTGAAAGGAGAGTAAATGCTTTGGGTGCTTTGGGTGCTTTGGGAATTTTTGCTAGGAATTCAAATGTTTCCAAAGAAGTCCGTTTGAGTATATACAATGCAGTTTTGGTGCCTACGTTGATGTATGGTAGTGAATGTTGGGTTTGGTTACAAAAGCATAAACGGAAAATGACTGAAAAAATATTTTTCATTAGTATTTTATTAATTATTGTTAGTGAAATTAATGAAGTTATTAGGTATTATCGATTAATGAGTCCTAGTATTTGGAGATTAATCGATTTGTATTTTTTTTCGGACATGATAATTCAAGAAATATACAAATTTGAAAGAAAGACGTAATATCATTTACTGTACGAACAATGTACATGTATGTAATATTTTTCATTTTCACATTTTATTGTTAGATAAATGGACTAACTAGAAATAGTAAAAAAATACAAATTCAATATTTCTTGTGTGGTGATCGTAAAGTACTGTAAGATCAAATTATTAACAAAAACATTGGCAATGGTTTTATTCGAATAAATATCCAATTGAAAAATATATAAAAGCTCTGAATATGATAGGAAAATGCAGAATGTTTATGCAATATTGTTTTCCAATATTTGTCGTAAATTCACTGTATATAATCTTTTATTTTTTGATAGTAAAGTACGTATATATCTATCTGAAACAATTTTCTGTTTTTCTAAAGTATTGTTTATTTTAAAATAGAAAAGGAAAAATATTTTGTATTGAACCAAATTATCTTATGTATACGTTCAATACATATATATTTTATATGTGAACAACGTAAATGCACTGTACTTTATCTAAATTTAAAATTTTTATTTGGTGTAGTTTCACTTTAGTAAGATATATTATTTAGTAATTTGGAATTTATAGTTTTTAATTCAAAATAAGTATATGTTTTACAAAGTTATTTTTTAAGTAATTAACACAATGTTACAACGAAAGAAAAATTTATTTTTATTAATTATTAATCTGGAATTCTTATATTTTTAATCTAATAAACTTTACTATATTTTTCATTGTAATTTTATAAATTATTAGTAAATTTACAAAACAATTATAAAATTCAACGAAAAATATAGTAAAATTATAATGTAAATTTACACTGATTTTTCAATGATTTTTTAGTGGTAGATATTTTCCGCAAGTATAAAAATTTGTAGCATTCGTCAAGGCTTGTGCTGCAATTCAAAATGGTCGAAAAACGTCAAAAAACACTAAACAAGCACAAAATACATTGTTATTTAGAGGAATATAAATACACAATAAATTATTTCATAATTATAAAAATATAAAAATTTTAAAATTAGAATAAATGAATATTATTTAAATAAAGACTGAAGTGAATTATATGTAAAATAAGTGGAAATTTTAGGTTACCAATGTACTAGATTATAGGATTAAGGGATTTTCATAATTGTATATATTTTTTAATGTTTATTTTATACTCTTTTTGAGCTAAATAAAGTTATTAGTATTATTATTTCTTTATTCACTCTGAAAGAGGTTATAATTTTTGCACATGACCTCAATTGAGGTAAATAATAAAATAAATTTTATGGAAATAATATACACTATGCTCTAAAATTTTGTTTTACATTTTTTAAGTTTTGAGAAAAACTTGAAAGTTTAACAACTTATTGTAAAATCATTGAAAACATAGTTGAATTTAATTTCTTGTTTGATTATTGCCTGACATAACTTAGCTGATTTTTTCTCTAATACAGCATTTTAACATCTAATATAGTAAAAAATTCTTCAGAACTCATTATATTAAAATAAAACGGCTACAAGTTATTGTTCTGTACACTCTAAAAAAAAATTATGTAATTTTACTTACAAACCATGAGACAATATAATGCCCAGTATTTCTAGGTATATAATTACTTAACTGTTGTAATTTTATTCATAATTGTTTAAAAATACATAATATCAGAACTATATTACAAACATTATGTAATATGATATTACCAACGGGATGGAAAAAGATATATGTATGTAATATTACAGTTTTTTTTTAGTAAATTTACAGAGCTACAGTAAATTTGCTGTCATAAATTTTTTATAAATAGGTAAAATTTGTTTAATTTTGTAATTGTTGGTATAATTGCATACATTTGGAAATTTACATAAAGGATGTATGTTACAATTATTACAGATATTAATATGGAAGCTGTAATTTTACATAATTTAAGAAGTTATACCAACAATATGCATGTAGTTCAATTTGCAGAAAGTAAGCAATTTTACATACTTATTAGGACATTTTTACTTACTTTATGTGATTGTTATGAATTATGTAAAAATGACAGAATTCTGAGGTAGAATTACAGAATATTTATAGTAAAATGAAATTACAGATTTTTATATAGTGTAATTTTATTATTATTTTTTTTGTAATTTCGCTTTTTTTTACAGTGTACATACATTTATTCATATACAGGGTGTAACAGAATAACTATTCCTAATTTTCAGAAATGGTAGAATGCCCTTAGAGAAACATTTTTTATTAATAAACTAGTGTCCGGTGATTTCTTGGTGCCAAGATACACTAGCACTAGATATCGTTAAAAACAATCTTAATCAAAACATCAAAGAATAGTTAAGTTAAGGAACATTTTATTAGAAATAATAGCGCAATAAATTTTATAAAAATTGTTCGAAGTTACGACCACCATTTTCGATACACAAGTTGTAACGATGTACAATCGACTGCCAAAAAAAAGAAAAAAAATTTTGCGGACACTAGTTTATTAATAAAAAATGTTTCTTTATGTGCCCTCTATTATTTCTGAAAATTAGGAATAGTTATTCTGTTACATCCTGTATACATTTCATTATTATAATATTATGTATAATATGTAATATTATGATTTGGAATTATTGGTCTTCCTTTTTTTATTTGGCTCTGGATCGATTTCTTTTTAATATATTTAATAATTTAATCTATAAAATAAATACCGGGCCTATATTAAACACGATACGCAGTTGAAAATTTCGATTCGGGATTGTACCGTGTTAAATCTTACTCAAGTTCTTGTCGGGAGGTTCCAACAGCAAACAAGGTCCTGACTGATGGTTGTCCGTTAGAATAATTTCCATGTAAAACACGTAAAACATTTCCGGAGCCGACCCGGACTTACGCGCACCCTCAACCCTGGAATCTACAACCCTCCTAGCTGGCGACCGTAATCTGAAACTATTCGCAAAACTGTCAGATTTCCTTCGCTCGCGTTTGCTAAGTGCGTATGTGTTTATTTCTCTAACAACCATTAAAACGCATGTGGGAACTTGGTGATGTTTTGTTGATTTCCACTTGCGTGAACTGTCTTTAACTATCATCTCGTATTGTTTTCGGTGGTTGCGCAGCCCTAGAGTTTTCAAAACACACAATGAATTTGGTTTATTTCACCGAGTTTGGTTTATGTATGTTTGTTTGGTAGATATATATGTGTGGGAGGTTAGGTTAGTTTCATTAATTCTGATTTAGTGTTTGACGGGTACAGTTTGGATTTCATATTTTACCCTTGTTGGAATTTCGAATAAAGTTTGTTTTTATTTTTTGTGGTTCGGAAATTTGGTTAAAAGTTTGATGGTGCGGAATATGAATTATGATGGCTTTATATATAAAACTGAATTAACTATTATAAATAGAGAACATTTTTTACCACTTTGACTGCAAGGAAAAAGTGGTATAGCGTCTGGTACGGTGTCTGTAATATTTAAAAAAAAAATTTGTGTATAGAAATTTTTTATATAGCCTCTAGATCAGACGAATCTGAACTTAGTTTATGTGGGTGTACGGATGTGCGTCGTCAGCTCGCTCGGTCGTAAGTCAAAATTTTGTGGCCGCAACTCCTCCTAGACGGTTCAACCGATTTCAATGAAATTTTCAGGATAAATTTGTCTAGTGCTCAAGATGGTCATGTGGTTTTGCTTTTTTCCAGTAATGTCAACTTTTCCAGAAAAAAATTATTAAAGTTTTTAAAAATTTATATTGGCTACATTATTTATCCGATTTTGATCAAATTTTCAGAAAAGATATTCCTAATGCTTTCATTAATTATATAATTTTATTAATATCCAGTGTTGCCAACTTTCCGAGAAAAAAATTACTAAAGTTTTTAAAAATATATTATGGCCATGTTATTTAACCGACTTTACTCAAATTTTCACAAAAGATTCTCTTAGCAATCATATAATTTATGTAATTTTAACAAAATACAGTGTTGCCAACTTTCCGAGAAAAAAATTTACTAAAATTTTTAAAAATTTATTATGATCACTTTATTTAACCAATTTTAATCAAATTTTCATAAAAGATTTTCCTAGTGCCTAAATAAATTATGCAATTTTAACAAAATACAGTGTTGCCGACTTATCCACAAATTTTAAAAAAAATTTATTGTGGCTACATTATTTATTCGATTTTGATTAAATTTTCAGAAAAGTTTCTCCTTGTGCTCACATAAATTATAATATTATTAAAATACAGTGTTGCCAACTTTCCGAGAAATGTCAAAGTGGTCTGTATATGAGTTTACCCATATACTTTAATCTTGTTTTTTATTATGAATATTTTCTATGGCCGTAACGGATATCCGACGAAGCCGAATAATCCGACATATCCGGTAAATTTTGCCGAATATCTGTGTCGGCTGGATAATAAGTACTATCCGGACGGATAATAGATAATTTTTAAAATTTGTATTTAATAAATTTTTTTTTTGAGAAGAACGGAGGTTACTTTGAAATTTTACTGTAGTTTTGTTAATCTATTTTATTACCTTGTAACTTGTTTCCGTGTTCTGTTTATTAACTGTAAATATCATTTGTATAATTTTTTCCTAATGATACAAACTAAAGCCGATTTACTTAAATATAATGAGTTCTGAAAGATTTTTTACCATGTTGAGATTATTATGTTACTAGTACAATAATGAGAATATTATTATTAAACAGTAATTACTTACTATATACATTACTGGTGGCAGCACCAAACATGACTACTCGGTCGAGTGTATTTAATCTGATATTTCCCGCAGCCATATTGTAAATTATTGTTTTTGTTTAAATTTAAATTGAATTATTGAAAATGTGTGAAGAGATATAAGAAGTACAAGAAATGCAGTGCACATCGCCAGATTTGTCAGAAATTGCATATTTAACTGAAAAACAAATATACTGTTTTACAACAGCTGGTGTACTAGCTAACTCTTTGTCAATCGCTAACTATAGTTACTAGAATAGGCATTATGATATAAATCAAATGTCAAACTTTGTCATTGTTGCTATGGTAATTAGAAAAATAAATATCATATACAGTGTTGGGCAAATACCTTTTTGTCAAAGCCAACCGGGATATTAACAAAAGAAGTACTTTTATGGCAAAGGCTAATTAGATCTAGTAGTCTATGAAACAAATATAGCAATCACTTAGTAACTAAAATTAAATTTATACAAAACAGTAGAATAAAACAGGAGTAATGCTGCGTAAAGTGAAAATAAATTTAATGTATCAAATGTTCAAATTGAGCACCGTTTACTTCTTGATAGTAGGCTAGTCTGTTGTAAAATCCCTTTGTAGCATTGGCTAGTTTTTTGTTAATAGGTATCTCGGTTGGCCTTGAAATAAAAGCTATCGAACTCCATAGTTTTGTAATCGTAATAAAATATTCTATTTAAAATTAAAATAATATACATAGTGTTTCATTGTAAATTTTAAAGTCGACACTACTTTCGGTCAAACCAAAATCTCAAAATTGTTAAAAACATTCAACCCAAATACATAATTTACTGTAATATCTACCTACCAAATTTTATTTCGATATCTCTAAAAACTCCAAAGATATTTACTTGGTTCCACACATTTGCCCATCACTGTATAATTAAATTGTCTGTGCATAATTTCTAGCTTTATGTTTCCTAATTTATATACATTGCTATACATTTAAAATTAGTTTCGATATATAATTGAGAATTCAGAAAAACTGCCAAACTAAATTTTTATGAATCGGTTTGCAATTTTAATTAATTACTTGGTATCTAATTAAGTTCGGATTTTGTAATCAGTCATTATTTTGGCTGCGTAACCGATTAATTTTTGATTTATGTATCTGTTACTAAATTAATGAGTTTTTGGTCGTGTTATCAATAATCAGAATTAATTAAATATTAATTGAACCAATAATAAAACCTAATAATGGTTTTATTAAAATGAAACTAAAATTAACATTATTTATTGGTGAACTTTTACAAAATGAAAGTGATGTAAAAAGTTGTTAGATATGAAAAATGTCATGGTTTCTTAATTCTCCATTCATATAACTAAAAATATTTTTTCTACAAAATTTCGCAATACAATAAATATATTAAATTATTAAATAAAAAACTACTTTAGGTTAAAGTTCTGTATTAATATTTATTTATAATCGATGTTTCGACGAACTCAACGTCCGTATTCATCAGAAAAACTGATACTGTTTGAAAATAAATTTTTTTCTGAATATTTGTTGGAAATCGTATAACATATATATTTAAAATAAATACTCAATAGTTTCTTCTCGGAAAAGTTGGCAACACTGTGTTAGTAAAATTATATAATTTATATGGGCACTAAAAGAATCTTTGTATTTTCGTATTTTCGTATTTTGTTTTTTCGAAAAGTTTCGTAAAATTATATAATTTATATGGGCATGAAGAGTATTTTTTGTGAAAAATTGGCCATAATAAAATTTTTTATACCTTAGTCATTTTTTCTCTTGTAAAGTTGGCAACACTAGAAAAATAAATTCACAAGCTCAATTTGGGCACTAACTGAATATACCCTGAAAATTTGGTGAACAGATGAATCAGAATCAGATAAACAGTCTAGGAGGAGATGCGATCATAAAATTTTAACGACTGAACGAAAGATTCGTTAAGACTATATGAAAGATTTCTATTGTATATATTTTTTTAAATTTTGAAAATGTTACAGATACCGTACTGATAACATACCTGTTTTCTTTTCAGTCAAAATGGTAAAAATAAAGTGTAATATTTTGTTTGTGTAATTTGGTTAAAGGTTACCGGTTCATTATAAATATTTTTTTCGGTTTTGATTAATAAAATTTTCACTAAAATAACAGTAAATCGATTTGGTTTTTTAAAAAAAACCTGTTACCAAGCCTGATATTAATTAATCTGGTTTAAAATTTAATTGATATTTACATATAAATATTGAAATCCTAAAACCACATTCGACAAAAATACTCGTATAGATTAATTCGGCATATGCATATTCAGAGATACTTATACATAGTAATTTAATTTTCGTTCGTGTGAAAAAAAAAACGGAAGATAAATGAGCCAGCTAGATGATCTCATCATTTACGTGGAAGAATATTAATTTTCCGCGATCGTATCATTATTGATTAAAGCCGGTGAGCGTTTAGAAAGCAAATAGGCGTGTCGCCCTCGGAACATATATATTTTATCATTTTTTTTCCTCTGGATTATCGCAGAATAGATGGTGACGTTCCAGGGGGGGTAGGGATCTTTCACGGGCACGAGTGCACGAGGTATACGACGTAGGGGTGGGGTAGAGGGTTAGGGGACCATCCGGTTATTGTAGGATATTACATGGGAAACTCATTGGGGCGTTGAATCCAGCGAGTGCTCCGTATTGGATAAAAATATATCATCTGGCAAGTCGTAACAAAGTTTCTCTTATACGACAAGTTAAAAAAATTTTTTTTTCTCTCTGTTTGTTGGTACTAGTGCTTGGTTTGCTTGTTTACTTTCAGTTGAGGGACGGTCATGTTTAAAAAGTCATTTTTGGACATTGATATTGAATAACTTTAGTTTATTTATTGTGTAGGTATGTTGTAATTGATTTGAAATCTAATAATCTTTAGGTTTTCACCCATTGAATTAATATAATTTTCTGGGTTGGTATGCTGTGGTCGATCCATCCTCGTCGTAGACGTTTTGCCATACACCATAGATTGCATCCTTAACGTTCGGTGACTGTACTCCCACCATCTTCTGCAGGTTCCGTTACGCCATTGGCCGGTTCTGGTTGGCCTGAATGATTCGCAAATTTGCAATCGGATTGTATACCTTCAGTTTTTTCCTCAGTTTCCGTTGTATGTTTTGCCATGCCGTTGATCGTTTCTGATTGGTTCATTCCCGTCCACCGTCTTTCATGATGTGAACTGTTTGTTTTGCAGTAATAGTTTTGACACTATACTAATCCTTGTGCCTTCATCTCTGTTAAAATTTCTGGGGGTTGAAGAATTAAACATAATTTTTGTGCTATTAAAAATATAGTATGTGTTAAATTCTATAGGTTAGGTGTTTTGACTACCTTCACATCAAATTTTTTTATACATTATAATACATTACAATCGTGAATTTTTACTATTTACATTTACGTGAAGTTTTCAGTTAAAAAACTCATCCGGTATATATATATATATATATATATATATATATATATACATGTAGTAATAAAATTATGGAAACAAATAAATAATTTAAATTAAAAAAATTAAAATAATAAGATATGAAGTTAAATATTTTAATTTTTAATTATCTACAAAATTCAACTATGATAACTTGGTATTAATAAATTTTATTTTAAAATGTTTTTATTGTTATAAATATTAAAAAATAAACTACAAATGGAAATATAAATACATACATACAAAATTACGTCGTGTACCCAAAAGGGTGTGGCACAAACACTTTCCTCTATCTCGAAATTAGTTTTCTTCGAATATTCCTATTCAGTTAAGCATCTCTAGCTTCATCCAGATTCATAATATCTCTGATACATGCTCTTCTATTTTTATTACTTGTAAACATTCGCTCACGCAAGCCACTCTCTCAATCATACCACTACATCTACTCATCGGACTCATTATTCTTATTTATTGTTTTAATGTTCATTACTTCATTAGACATTGGCTCAAGATGACCGAACCATTTTAACTTAAAAATAATAGTTTGAATTATGTGTATGTTGTTTTAATTTATATTATATAACATATTTTTATTTTTATTGTAAGGGGCTATATTTAATTATTTTTTTTAAGTGTGTTGTAGATAATTACATTAATAATTAATAGTATCTATTTTAATAAATTAATAAATTGTTTTATTTGCACATAAAGTTTGTCAAAAATAGAATCTATTTCTCTGTACGAATGTAAAAATCATATTTATTTTATTATCTGATAATCTTTTCTGTACATGAATTCATTACACAAGTTTGGTTATAAATAATGTATATTTCATTGTACAGATAAAACATTTTCGTAATAATTTACGTAATATGTAATAAATTCCCAGCAAACATATGAAAAAGCCAAAATAAAAATAAGTTATGATATTTTATGGTTATTTTTAGCGACATCAAACCAAGATACAAGCGAGGAAAAAAAATAAATATAAAAATGTATATATATATATATATATATATATATATATATATATATATATATATATAAAAGTAGTCAGGAAAACTAAAAAGTTGGTCATAATTGCCGAAAAGAAAGTCGTTGTGAAGAAGTTAATGTATCATCCATAATCATAGTCTTTCATAAAAAAATTTCCGTAATATTCTCATTTTTGCTGCGTAGGAAAAAATGCAATTAAAACTAGAGATTTATTGCTGCGAAACAATAAAACGTCTTAGGAACGATGATGACAATGCGATGGGAAAAAGAATAAAGCTTAAAAATTATTTCCCTACAAAATTCCTTCCGGTAATTCTGTTCCACATTATAATCGTGAATTACCAAGTTTTGGAGTCGTGACGAACAACACTTTCTTAAGCCTTTCAACAGCTATAGAAATAATATAAGTATTTTAATGTGTTAATTAAAAAAAATTACACTGTTTGTTTAAGTAGTTGAATGATTAAAAAGACTTTAGAGTGATGTTAAATTAATTTGAGGATTAAATAAAAACATATAATTTATATAATTCGATTATCGTAAGTTAAGTTCGGTTGTATGTCGTTATATTGGTGACAAACCTAATAACACAAAAGTATCTGTACTTAATATATTTTTAAAATATATTTTCATATTATAAGATAGTTTTGAAATAGTTTAAAATCAAATTTGATTGTAGAAAATTTGTTTATTAATGATATTTTGTTATATTTTCAAACATATCAGTACGAATTATATTCAATAATATTTTATTTTTTTATTTTTTTTATACTTGGCAACAATGACAATCTGGTGGTGCACTTCTTAATTAAGCTAATTTGACTTAATAATTTAATATGGTCGACAAAAATGTCAGATTAAATACACTTGACTCTGTTTCTTTGGTAGAATATGCAATTTCTGACAAATCTGCTGTTGCATATAGCATCTCTTGAATTTCTACACACATATTCAATAGTGAAATTTAAATTCAAGCGAAAATAAACAATAAAACTGTCAATTAAGTTGATTTAATAATTTGTAATATGGTTGCCGAAAATGTCAGATTAAATACACTGGACATTGTAGTCATTTGGTGCTGCTACCAGTGGTATATATAGTAACTAACTGCTGTATAATAATGTACATAGTTGTACTTTTAACATAATGATCTCCTTCTACATAGGCAATATAGTAACGTAATATCAATATTTTAATACGCTTGATGAAAAAAATATTTATTAATGCTTGTTATATTTACTTCTTTACTTCGGAATATACTTATTATTATTTTTATTATTTAAAAATTTCAAAAATATTTTTTATTATTTAAAAATTTCAAAAATATTTTTAAACATCTGTCTGCAACTATTTAATTCGCTTTTTAAATTAGGCAAATGACTGGCAAATGTGTATGCTTACACTTTGCTTGAGGTTCGGTAGAGATTGTGACAAGCGTCTGTATACAGCTCCCATATAATCTCGCAGTGGCAAGTTAACAGCCAAGAACAAACCACATTAAGATCCACTTGTATTCATGAGAGAAATCTCTGTCCACTATAGCCATTACAGGGATTACGATTTGTGCGAAGACTAACCGACGAACACAGGAACTGGATTGTTTCTTGTAAATAGTCTTCTCGGCCGCACGATGTGCTCGTAAATTACGGATCTTGATAGTTTTTATTTATGTATGTAATTGGTTTTGGTGTTTTATTTTATTAGTTTCTGTAAAAATACAGATTTGATCACAGACTTTTAATACTCGTATTGTGGCTTTGGTGGTGAATATATTGGTTTCTTATTTTGGGTTAGAGTAATTTAACACTTGACAAATTTTTATACACAATCACGCCATGTACTCAAAAGGGTGTGGCACGAACTGTTTACATACATACATACATACACAATCACGTTATGTACCCAAAAGGGTGTGGCACAAACTCTTTTCATCATCCCGAAATCAGTCGCCTCCAAACATTCTTATCCAAACAAGCAACTTTCGCTTTATCCACATTCATAATTCCTCTCATACATGCTCTTCTATTTCTACTACTTGGAAACTTTCGCTAACGCAAAACACTCTCAATCATATCACTCCAACTACTCATCGGACGTCCATGCAAACGTATACCATCAAAATCATTTAAATAAATCTTTTTAACCAAACGTTCATTAGACATTCGCTCAACATGTTCGAACCATTTTAACTGATTAACACCAACTTTTGCTACAACATTTCTTTCAATTTCACACTCATCATACACTAATATATTTCGTACCCGATATCTCCTATTTACACCACATACCCCACGTAACTCTAGCATCATCCACATGCTCTTGAATGTGCTCTTCTATTCCTACTACTTGAAAACTTTTGTTCAAGCAAATCACAACCAATCATGTCACTCTATCTACTCATCGGACGTCCATGTAAACGTACATACATGCACAATCACGCCATGTACCCAAAAGGGTGTGACAAACTCTTTCCACTATCCCGAAATTAGTTCCCTTCAAACATTTCTAACCAGATAATATTATAAATATACTCAAAAATATTGAGATTTTATATTTTTTCCAAAATTTCACAAGATACTCAGTCATTGAATCGGCTTGTTAGGCTATGCATCAATGACTGGCCAGTTTAACCGTAGACACGTGTTTCGACCTATAGGGGCCTCATCAGTACTATGCTTTGCCTAACAAGCCGATTCAATAACTGAGTATCTTGTGAAATTTTGGAAAAAATATAAAATCTCAATATTTTTGAGTATATTATATTAAATTTCACAATGACAATATGAACATTTATTTATTCAAGGTTTATTACAGATAATATTAACTTAATCAATTAGTTAACTAGCCAACTAAATTATTAACTGTCTTCGAACCGCTTTATTGTTTGGTCAGTTAGCAAATTGACGAATTGATTAATCTACAAAGCGTTTAACAATGCCTTTTGCAATCGGGTTTAAGATTTATAAATATTAATATATATATATATATATATATATATATATATATATATATAATATAAGTGAGAATTAATGGTTGTAATGAAACAATATTAGAGTATATCAAATATAAGCATGAAATAACTATTTAACTGAAAATGAAAAAAGCATTGTACTGACAATAAAATGATTGAAGTCTGTCACTACGATCTGTTGTCAACTCGGTAGCTCAGTGGTAGAGTGTCTATCCGGCAAGTGGAGAGTCCCTGGTTTGATCCCAGGTCGAGGTGATATGAGTTTTTCCATTTTCAGTTAAATAGTTATTTCATGCTTATATTTGATATACTCTGACATAATATATATACTATTATACATAATTATGTATACGCGATACAAATTTTCCGAAGTAAGCATCATAATACAAATTAATCTGTCATATCAGTAAGTGAGAAGAAATTAATCGTTACGTATGTCTAATAAGATTATACACTTAGTTTTCCGAAAGGACAGATTTGCATGGCTTAGAACTATAACTAGCACAGACTATTAAAATTTAAAATGAGAAAATAAAAATAACAATTTCCGGTGCTATTTCCCGGTAAAAAAGCTTAAAGGAAAGTGAAAGCACGGGGACCGTAGTCAGCGTTGAAAGTTGACCTATGACCCGGCATCGACATTGAAAAGTCGAGAAACGTAATTTACATAGCGTGGCGCGCGCCTTTGCCATCTTGCCTTCCAGCATTCTGGTGTGTCTCCCAGAGGTAATATTTGGGCCGCGCAGAATGATGGGGTACAGTCGCGCTGCCAACTTAACGAAGTTATTTACGTGTAAGCGAAAAATTCTTGACGTCAACGCACGACAAATTAGCTTACATTGTCTTGCCTTTTCTTTTTATTATTAATAAGCTTTTGTGTCATGAGTGACGAAATGCTAATATAACAACGACAATTTGTTTTATACTCGTGCGTATATGGTAAGACATTGACTCTTAAATATTGCGAGTTTAAAATTTTGTTTCTTTCTTTTTTAGTTAGCTGCAGATAAATTTATAATATTAACAGCAGATTGATAAGAGAAGCAATAGAAATTTATAAAGAAAACAAAAACCACAATTACCGTGAAGGCACTGAGTTAAATAAAATTTGACTTCCATTAACTAAAAATCTATAAAATTTTATGATCTAGTTACATATTTTGTTACGTAGTAACTTGTTTCTATGTTCTGTTTATTTACTGTAAATGTCATTTGTATCATTTTTCTTGATGAAGACGGACGTTGAGTTTTGTCGAAACGTCGATTATAATAAATATTGATACAGATTTTTAATCTACAGCAATTTTATTTTAATATAATGAGTTTTGAAAGATTTTTTACAGTATTAAATTTATAATTTTTTAAAGTTTTTTGTTTTTATGATAAAGTTAAACAGTTTAAAAATAAAGTTAAGATTAAGCAAAAATATAAATATTTACTGGTTTTTCTAATATATAACAAATATTTAAACTAAACAGGATTAGAAGTATATGGGTAAACCCATATATATATATATATATATATATATATATATATATATATATATATATATATATATATATATATAAATGAACTAATAATGACTGGTAAATTTATTCGTGAAAAGATAATGGGTATTTCAGTCAATTTATTAGAATGGATTTTTAATTAAAACACATTCAAGTTTATTAGGCAAGCTTTCGATTATATTTTATAATCTTCTTCCACGGCCTCTGAAAAACAATGATACAATTTTTATATATAAAGTCGAAATATTCAGATATTGTAACAAAAAATTGAATATAATATGTAGTCCAAAAAATAATAAATTAATGTATAACATATTAAAATAGAACAAATAAATAAAACTTACTAAACTAACAGTGCTTTTTTCACAAAAACATTGAAACCATGTGGTAAAAATACAACGATCTGTGGTATAGTAGAACATATGAGTAATAAATAAACATATATAGACCAATTTGACATCACATAAATATTAAGGAATAGGTATGAAAATTTTATATTTTTTCATCAAATTTAATTTAAAATTAAATAATTAAAAATGGTTATATAAGAATTTTCAAGCCATTTTATTATATGTATATAATGAGTTCTGAAAGATGTTTTACTATATTTATATAAGTTCTACATTTTATTTAAAAATGATTGAAATAATATGAAGATTTATTTATTACATCAATTTTATATCAAAAAAAAAAAATTATTTTAATTTACATTTGAAAAAATCTTATTTTGTACAATAATATAAAATATTTATTTTACACTTGTAATTCATAATACGTACATTTAAAAAAATAAAAAACTAAAAACATTTTCAATAAAAAGGAATGACGTAGATGTATTTATTATAGGAAAGTAATGTATGAGAATAAAATCGTAAATATAGAATGCCATAAATCAGGCGATGTAGGTTAGTATAGGTTAGGTATTTCTAGGATTTCTTGTTCTCATTAATTCCGAATGCTTCCGGATTAGCCGGCCTTCGATTATTGTTTGCTAACCATCCAGAGATTTATGTTTTCTATTGTGGCGCGCCCTGCTATCTACTGCCCCAAGCTGGAATTCAATTATTATCTCGTCGCTACATTTATGCAACTCACTGCCCTGGCTGGCTGCTGCTAGAGAAGAGAATATTGCGGAAAATTTATTTCATTAGCAAAGTCGAAAGTAGTTGAGCTTATTTCAGTATTTCCTACTTATTACTAAAAGTTTTATTTTTTTTATTTTGCAACTATTTAGTTTAGTTGAAGTTATAAATTACGTATTTCGTTAATGAAAATTAATGGTAATAAAAATATTGGCCCGTATTTCCATCTGTTTTGTTTATCAAAAAGTGCTTTTATTTTTCGTTTTAAAATAAATTTTTATTAAATATGAATAGTATTTTTATTTTTGATATATATATATATATATATATATATATATATATATATACAGTGTGTCCCAGGATTGATGTTACAAGAGGTGTAATGGACTAAAATTTTTTGAATTTCATTTCAAGATTCTGGAATTAAGCCCTGCTTGGCGTGAAACGAATTTTAAGAATTTTTTCGTTTTTTGAAAAACAAAATGGCCGTGACGGTGAAGCAAGAACTATTTTCTTTTCAGGTAAAGTACCCTTTTTGTTTAGGATACGACAAAATTTTATTAAGAAAAGTTGTTTATAATGACAAATCATGGCCGTATACCAAACTTCAGGACGATCTACCTACTTTCATTAAACTGTCTGTTTTAGATTGAACAAAATAAATTGTAGGTATCTATTAATTTATTAAAATTTTTATTTGTAGACCATTGAACGAAACAAATAGTATTTACAACAAATTTAACTTACAAAACGTAACACAAGATTGTACTGCAATAAATTATCTATTCAAAGCAACCTCCATCATTTTCTGCACATCTTTCTATGCGACTTCTGAATCCTATGAAACTGTTCCGAATTTCCTCTATGTGTATTTGTGTTACTGCGTTTCTTATCTTTTCTTTTAGGATTTCTCTACTGTTGGGTATTGGTTGAGAGTAAACCAGTTGTTTGAGGCGACCCCATAAAAAGAAATCTAATATGGTGAGGTCGGGCGACCTTGGAGGCCACTCAATTGAACCATTTCTAGCTATCCACTTTTCTGAGAACACAGAATTTAGCCACTCAGGTACGCGTGCTGTCGAATGTGCAGGGCATCCGTCTTGCTGGAAATACATTGCTTGTCTTTCTGTTAGCGGCAAGTCATCTAAGTAGTCTTCCCTGAACTTTTCAAGTAGCTGTAGATAAACATTTTGATTTAACCGTCCCTCTATGAAGAAAGGTCCAATTATGCCAAAACGATATGAAACAGCACACCACACATTCACTTTTTGGTAATACTGTCTTCTACAGTTGATCCGAAAGTTTGGATTTTCTGTAGACCAGTAGCGACAATTTTGAGAGGAAACAACGCCATTGGTAGTAAAAGTTGCTTCGTCTGAGAATACAATGTTTTTATAAAAATTTCGTTCTTGAAGACATTGCTCCCCGATGGTAAGACAAAATAATAATCTACGGCCTTCATCACCTTCTTCGAGAGTGTGCACAAATTTTGGTTTGAATGCCTTTACATTGGTCGACTTATAAATTCTTTGCAGTTCTGATTTACTAATATCGAGATTACGCGAACGTTCCCTTAATGATAGTCTGGGATGTTCATCCACCGAATCAAGGGCAAGAACAGTTGCGGTATCATTTTCGTCATATTTCTTTCTTTCTTTCTTAACGTTACCAACGCTGCCAGTTGCAAGAAATTTTTTAACTATTCGCATGGCAGTCATACGTGTAAGATTGGTGTTGGGAAATTTCTCGTTAAACCGCTGCACCACTACTCTTAGGGCAGTTTGTCCAAGCCCGTAACACTGAACAACGTAAATTCTCTGTTGTAACGATAACATAATCTAGCAGTAATTATACTTTGAACTAAAGGCAGTTACTACAAATTGCAATCTGACAGTACTTGAGATTATACTCAACGATTGTTTTTTCATGGCCTCCCATTGTTATTTTCTTTATTTCACGCCGTTTGGTGTAAATTCCGAATTCGCAGATAACGCTGAGTAATTTTTAATAAATTTATTGCACATCAATGATATTATTAAGCTTCGTAAGTTAAATTTGTTGTAAATACTATTTGTTTCGTTCAATGGTCTACAAATAAAAATTTTAATAAATTAATAGATACCTACAATTTATTTTGTTCAATCTAAAACAGACAGTTTAATGAAAGTAGGTAGATCGTCCTGAAGTTTGGTATACGGCCATGATTTGTCATTATAAACAACTTTTCTTAATAAAATTTTGTCGTATCCTAAACAAAAAGGGTACTTTACCTGAAAAGAAAATAGTTCTTGCTTCACCGTCACGGCCATTTTGTTTTTCAAAAAACGAAAAAATTCTTAAAATTCGTTTCACGCCAAGCAGGGCTTAATTCCAGAATCTTGAAATGAAATTCAAAAAATTTTAGTCCATTACACCTCTTGTAACATCAATCCTGGGACACACTGTATATATATATCGGTTTGGTTCTGGTTTTCGTTCCAGCAAAAATAACGGTTTTTTTCGGTTTTCAGTTCAGTTTCGAGTGATTGATTTTTAAATTTTTTATATGTTTTTATTTGTATTAAAAACTTATTTCTACTTTTATAAGAAAAGCATACTACACAAATTTATACATTAATACATATAATATGAATAATAATAATTATTAATTAATTAAAGGTGTAATATTTGATAATAATATAATTTATTATTCGAAACTTATAAAATTCTATAATTATATATATATATATATATATATATATATATATATATATATATATATATATTTATATCTAATATTATAAAATTGAAATAAACTAATTAAAATTGATTATTCAGTAATTTTAAGTAAACATCAAAAGTACTTTTGACAAAAATCAGTTTTAAAAGTGAGATGAGAATACTGATCATTATATTTAGACTAAAGCTAGTGCCACCAATAATATATTTCACAAGGGATTACTGCATTATAATAAATTGCCGACTTGTATTGAAGAGTCAAATAATTTGAAAATATTTTAAATTTTAAATTAAAAATATCTACCATAATAAAGTTGATGCAAATTAATAATTATGCTAATATGTAGTGTTAAATTTCATGTAATTCTTATAATAATGTTTGATTTGATTTGATTTTCAATATTATTATCATATTAATTTGATATAGGATAAATTGGTTAATAATGTAACATTTCTTGCGGTTAGCATATATTTAAAAACTTGAGTGAACGTGCGTAAAGGTAGTGACCGTGAAATTTCATATATTTTTATTATTCAATTTAATAACACTTAGTTAATTTGAACACAAATTACACGAATATATAAGAAAAATACAAAAAAGAAACATATATTACAAATATAAACTTTAAACTATGTAAAACCTAAATCTAAACCTCGAAAAAGCGAACTGGAGGCCTCTGGCACTCTAAGAGTGGTTTTATTTTACTTAAATAAAAGCGGACTTAACTAAAGCCGAAGCGAACGTAGACTCACGATGCAACTACTGAAAAATATAAACTTTAGATTAGGTTAAGTTAGGTTAACTACCAACTCTGTTCGTATTTCGTAAGACTCATAGCGTAACGAGATAGTTTGTCTTTTTCTATCAAAAGAAGAATTCCATTTACTAGAAAAAGACGAATATATTTCGTAGCGCTACGATTCTTACGAGATGTGAATAGAATTGTCAGGTTAATCCGCAGATAGATTACTAAAAAAAGGTAAAATTTACATTAAAAACATTTTAATAAAAACACTGAATGCAGAATGTAAGAAAATTTATAAGATTACATATGTTTAATACAAAAAAAAATAAAATAATTTAATGGATACGTTCTATATATTTGTAAGTTAAAAAGCGAAAATCTACAAAAATATAGATGTTAATTATAATAATATTTATATTATAATTAATATTATTTACTGGAGACTGGAGATAAATAATTGAAAACTGCAGACTCTAGGTAAAAACTAGCGATGTGCTCATCCTATATAAAATGAAAATACACAAGCACACAATTTGAAATATAATTCAGATAGTGCTTTTATTTGAGAGTGATTTTAAAATGAATTAGGAATTCAGTAGTCGCAAAATAGAATAAGTGTGCGAGAAATAAAGTTGTTGTCCTCAAAATTGCTTTATTGAAATAAAGTAAACTATTATTTCATTATTCTATATAATAAAATGTTTCTATTATAGAATTTTATTAAAATTGATTAAATAAGTTAAAAGTGATTGATATTTTTATTTAACCTACTTTTAATTTTAACTGAGAATTTTTTTTAAATTTTGTAATGCAATAAAAACAAAATAGAATATTTAATACTGACCTAATGGTCTTGTTTTAATTTTTACACAACAACTTTCAACTTTTATTCCAAAATAAAACCGTGGTTGTGGTATTATTAAGTTATGTGTTTATAAAGTTACATTACTCTTATATAAGCAGTATGTCTTTTTTTTGTATTTCCTTGGTTTTATTTTGGAACACAAACTAAATGCTTCTTTTATTTTATAGATTTTCAGAAAGGTAAATGTCAGAAAAATGTGTTATGCAAGAATTAAAAAAAAAACTATGGCTTGTAGTTCCACCTCTTTTGTTTATGAAAAAGTACTTTTATTTTTTACTTTAAAATAAATTTTTGCTTCTACCTCTTATCAAATAGCATAGTATTTTAATTTTTGATATATATTTTTGTAAATCTAATATTATAAAATTCAATTATACTAATTAAAATTGCCTAATAAGTAATTTTAAGTAAACGTCAAAAGTAATTTTGGCAAAAATCACGTTTAAAAGTAAGGTGAGAATACGGGCCTATGTTTTTTTTAGTAGTTCATTCTATAAAATTATGCAAAATTATAAAAATCTAAAAAAAAAAAAAAAATTTGAACAAATTTGAATTTAACTTTTCCAGTATTTATATTAATTCTTTTTTTTTCTGTTTCAGTGGTTTTAAAATGGTTTCAACCTTTCAAATTCAGGTAAGTTTTTAAATTAAATTTTTTACAATATTTATTGGAATACAATATTTGTATTCTAGCAGAATATTTTTTCATATTTATAATATTAATTTACATTATATTTATTTTTCTTGTTGATGTAACTCTTATAAAATAATTCTACGAGAAATGCAAATATCGAAATTAGAATGCCAATAATCAGAAGAAAAAATGCTGCTTGTAAATGAGATATAGTTAATGGTTTAGTATAAGAATCTTCTTCTTCATCTAAATTATCTCTTTTTATATAGTATCTCAAATCTGCATCCCATTTGGTTATTAATCCACTTTCCTTCAGAGTAATTATAATGAAATTCATGCGATTTATTAAAGGGTGTCCTTTTTTTACAGTGAAATCTGTAAGATAATTAATTATATACTTACTTTTTTTCTACAATCAATTGTTAAAAAAAAAATGTACTTATTTTTAGAACTGCTTAGAGTGTAAATATGTTTTTTAATATAGGTTAAAGAAGTTAATAATAATAATTTAAGAATAGGTTAGAATTTTATAAATAAATAAAAATGGTACGTAAATATACAATTATTATGCTATTTTATAATAGTTATTTATGTAACAAAATTTTTTTTTTACCTTAAATAGGTACTTATTTGAAATCCATCAAGTTCATAAATTAATTTTCTTCTATTAGATAAAGTCCAATTTCTCGACAAATAATACTTCATAGTTCTCGAATTACCGACAAAACCAAAATCTTTTTGGAACGCAACACGATTCATACAATCGAATATAATTCCCGTACAATTAATTCTATTATCTAAAATTCGTTTTTCAATTCTTTTCCTATCATCAAATAAATGAAGCATTATATCGGCAAATCCATATTTTAAATCCGAATCTAATAATTCGAAAATCGTCGATATTTGATGATCCATAATTGGTGTACTTAAGAAACTAATCAGTTGCGATGTGTAAATTGTTGCTAGAATAATCGCACTCCATGTCCAGATTAGAAATATTATTCGTAGTAAATAAGAATTTGGTTTTGCTACAGCATTTTGTAGTAAAACATACCACGAATTTAAAAGACAAAATGAAAAGTGTTTGTATCTGATTTCTTCGTTCGAAAAGTACGTTAATAGTTGCCAAACTATTGCGTTTAATGCGAATGCTATTAGAATTGCAATCCAAATTAATATTTGAAATATAAGAGTTAGCGGTTTCCAGTTAGGTATTTCGCCAACAGTTGGTACCCACCAAGTTGATATATCAAATAAATGTACGCGTGTTGAGTCGAAATCATTATCGGTTTTTGCATCTGCGTAAGAATAACCTAAAAAATTCGTTGTATACATATTTAAAATAATTATAATAAATTTAATACATAAAAAATAGGGTGGCCGCTATTTTAAAAAAGTTTTAATTTTATCGATATCACCTCAAAATCTTGTACAGAATATTAAAAAAAAAAAAAATTGTGAATTTTTTCTGATTTTTTTCAATTGTATTAACTCGATCCAAAATGGGCTTAAAGTTTAACAAGCGTTTTAAATGGCGTCTTTTAACTTTTACACACTATGGAGCGTAGTTTTTAGTATTTTGGGATGAAAAATATGAAAATTTGTATTTTTATGTTTTAGAGGTCGCTGAACTAGAATCTGATGTCAAAAATTTATTTTTGACAGTTGAAGCACACAAAAAACTGTCATTAATTCCTTAATTGAGAAATTTAATGGCAATATCAAGTATATCCAGTGATTTATAGGTTTTTCAGGTCGCGGAAATGAAATTTGACAGTTTTTTGACAGCTGCAACTGTAAAAAAACCCATTTTTGACGTCAAATTTGTTTGTATGTTAGATTATATATGTAGAGTTACGTAGACCCGTATTCTCAACTCACTTTTAAAAGTAATTTTTTGTCAAAATTATCTTTAACGTTACTGAATAAGCAAATTTAATTAGTTTATTCGAATTTTATAATAAATATAATATAATAATAATAAAATAATAATAATATAATATAATATTTTTTTTTTAATTTATTATACAAAGATACATGTAAACGTAGATTAGTTTAATATTTATTTGTTGAAATCGCTATTAATGAACTAATCAAATCATTAGTTAATTTTTTTTAAAATTAAGAAAATTAACTAATGAGATTAATTAGTTCATTAATGGCGATTTCAGCAATTATAGGTGAAAATAATAATAATTTGTTAATTTTTTGATTTATCTTAAAAAATTGGAGTCAAAATAAAAAAAATCAACTTCGATAAAATTTTATGATTTTGCGACTGCAACTTCGACTCAACACATTCTAATTTTTTATTGAAAAATTATAAGATTTAAAATAATTTGATTGAGAAAAGTTAATGATTTAAAAGTAATAAATTTACTAAAAATTAACCTGCAGTGAAATCAATTTCGTTCTGTTGTAGTAATCCATACATGCCAGTATACGATCCATTTGGCAGTTTGGAACCCCATGGATTATGTAGAGTTGAAGCAATAAGCTTAAGGGAAATGTTCATACGTTGTGCAATATTAAAAATTATAGTTGTATCTATGCCAGCTTCACGAGGATTATCTTTACATGTTGTATTTATTTTCAATACCAAAGGCGGTAAAGGAATAGTTTTAAATCGAATTTCACATCCGTCTAAATTATTTGGTACTTTATTAAAATAAATATCTCGAATAGAATCGTTACAATTTTGTAATAATACCGATCTAATGTTTGATCCACAATTTTTATTATCATATGGTAAATATGTATACAAATTATTAGTATATTCATCAATTGCCAGTACATCTACAATGTAATATGTCCAACAAATATTGAATATTTCTGTTAAATTTGCATTATTTGTAATTAACAAAAATTTTGCTCTAGGATTCCATCTTTTTATATTTTCTAATACATTTAAAATATTTTTCAGTTCGCCTGATGTATTTATAAATAATATAAACATGTATATTTTATTTATATTTCGAATATTTTCGATATTAAATTGTTTGTTTATAATAATTTTTGTTGAATTTAATTTTAATGTATTAGTAATGTTTTCAGTATTATTATTTACTATAAATAGAGAACGGTGTTCTACATATTCTTTATATATTTTATACAAACATGTATTGTCAGTTAAATTAAGAAATTGCAATATACTAAAACATTGAACGAATAATAATGGTACAAATATTATAATTTTCATTTTTAATAATTTTTCTGCAAAACTAATCACTAATTATTTTAAATATTTTTCTTGTATGTTTAATTCAATTTTTTTTACTTATCTCTTTCGTGTTATTAGAATTTTAGATATACATTTAAAATTTATATATTTTTAAAGTAATAGAAATTCATTGTACAAAAATATTTATATTCTAATAGAAAATTACTATAATTTAGAAGAAATTTTTTTTTGATGTAATTGATTCTATGGCTGTGTTTCAATTGACACAAGATTGTAATTATACTAAAAGTAATTCATATATTTTTTGTTTTATTATTATAGTAATTTAAAATGTTTTTTTGACTTATTAAAATATATTACATATTTTTTTTTATTGCCTTGCAAAAATTTTACTTTATGAAAGAAATGATATTTATTTAATTTTATCACTAATATATTTTTAATATCTAAATTCTGGTATTTCGAAACATTACTTTGATAATATATAATTATACTTAAACTGTCTAATGTAATATTTTTTTTGTGGGATAACTTTTAATGGTATTTCATTATTATTATGGTAGCAATATATATCTAATAGTTATAACTATTTTCTTTATAATTCAAAAATAATTATTTTTAATAGTTAGTTGATATATAAAATATGGTTTATGTACTTATAAAATGTTAAATTACATTTTAAAATTATTAATAAAATAATAGTATTAAAATTTACGTTATAGTTATTTTTATGGCTACAATTATACTAAGATTTAATCAAATAAAAAAAAAATAACTTCTGTTATTATATTTGTATTTATGATATTATTATAACGTAAATGACTGTTGATTTATTTTTAAATTAAAATTAGTCAAAATAGTACATTATGTTACGATTAGGTTAGGTTAGGTTAACTACCAACTCTGTTTGTATTTCGTAAGACTCATAGCGTAACGAGATAGTTTGTCTTTTTCTATCAAAAGAAGAATTCCATTTACTAGAAAAAGACGAACATATTTCGTAACGCTACGATTCTTACGAGATGTGAATAGAATTGTCAGGTTAATCTGCAGATAGATTACTAAAAAAAAGTAAACATTAAAAACATTTTAATAAAAACACTGAATGCAGAATGTAAGAAAATTTATAAGATTACATATGTTTAATACAAAAGAAAATAAAGTAATTTAATGGATACATTTTATATATTTGTAAGTTAAAAAGCGAGAATCTACAAAAATATAGATGTTAATTATAATAATATTTATATTATAATTAATATTGTTTACTGGAGACTGGATAAATAATTAAAAACTGCAGACTCTAGGTAAACTAGCGATGTGGTCAGCTTATATAAAATGAAAATACACAAGCACACAATTTGAAATATAATTCAGATAGTGCTTTTATTTGAAAGTGATTTTAAAATGAATTAGGAATTCAGTAGTCGCAAAATAGAATAAGTGTGCAAGAAATAAAGTTGTTGTCCTCAAAATTAGAGTTGCTTTATTGAAATAAAGTAAATTATTATTTCATTATTCTATATAATAAAATGTTTCTGTTATAGAATTTTATTAAAATTGATTAAATAAGTTAAAAGTGATTGATGTTTTTATTTAACTTACTTTTAATTTTAACTGAGAAATTTTTTTTAAATTTTGTAATGCAATAAAAACAAAATAGAATATTTAATACTGACAGCGCATTAGTTCTTGTTTTAATTTTTACACAACTTTCAACTTCTATTCCAAAATAAAACCGTGGTTGTGGTAACACCAAGAAAATAGTATAAAGGGTTGTTTGTTTCTATTAAGTTATTTGTTTATAAAGTTACATTACTCTTATATAAGCAGTATGTATTTCCTTGGTTTTATTTTGGAACACAAACTAAATGCTTCTTTTATTTCATAGATTTTCAGAAAGGTAAATATATCAGAAAAATGTGTTACGCAAGAATTAAAAAAAAAAACTATTCCCGTATTCCACCTTTTTTGTTTGTGAAAAAGTACTTTTATTTTTCACTTTAAAATAAATTTTTGCTTCTACCTCTTATCAAATAGCATAGGATTTTAATTTTTGATATATATTTTTTTATATCTAATACAGTCGATTCCGCTTAATTGGGCCACCGCTTAATTGGGGCAGCCGCTTATTTGGGCCAAATTTCAAAGAACAGAAACCAAACCAAGGAACCAACAGTAAATTTACATGTTTAATTGGGACAACATTCCGCTTAATTGGGCCAGTAAATTTAAGATCACATTACATATTATGTTACAAATATTCACAAGAAAAAATATTTACAAAGAATTTAATATGATACGCTTCATATTTTTTTGATTCACAAGATGGAAAATTATATTTAAAAAACTAGCAAATATGTATCAATTAATTAAATTGGTATCGCGCGCTGTGTTATTCCCAACACATTCATTCACGATTTTGTAAAAGTGAAATGTTACAAAAACAAAAGACAGACTACACTTGACATATTTTTGCATTGAATTAAAAATGTATGTACCTATTTATTATTTTATTTTGGAATTTATTATTATTTTTTCTTAAAAGTTTATATTTTTTGGATATATGTAGTTTATAGTTTTGTCCAAGAATTTATAAAATAAAATTATTGAAAGAAATATATGGATTGTTTAATTTTATGTAAAATTCGGTTAATTGGGACAGCCGCTTAATTGGGCCAAAATGCTCTAGTCCCGATGTGTCCCAATTAAGCGGAATCGACTGTATTATAAAATTCAAATAAACTAATTAAAATTGCTTAAACGTCAAAAGTAATTTTGGCAAAAATCACTTTTAAAAGTAAGGTGAGAATACGGGTTTATGTTTTTTTAGTAGTTCGTTCTATAAAATTATGCAAAATTTAAAAATCTAAAAAACAAACTTGAACAAATTTGTATTTAAGTCTTCCAGTATTTATATTAATTCTTTTTTTTTCTGTTTTAGTGGTTTTAAAATGGTTTCAACTTTTCAAATTCAGGTAAGTTTTTAAATTAAATTTTTTACAATATTTATTGGAATACAATATCTGTATTTTTTCATATTTATAATATTAATTTTCATTAAATTTATTTTTCTTGTTGATGTAACTCTTATAAAATAATTCTAAGAGAAATGCAAATATCGAAATTAGAATGCCAATAATCAGAAGAAAAAATGCTGCTTGTAAATGAGATATAGTTAATGGTTTAGTATAAGAATTTTCTTCTTCATCTAAATTATCTCTTTTTATAAAGTATCTCAAATCTGCATCCCATTTGGTTATTAATCCACTTTCCTTCAGAGTAATTATAATGAAATTCATGCGATTTATTAAAGGATGTCCTTTTTTACAGTGAAATCTGTAAGATAATTAATTATGTACTGACTTTTTTTTACAATCAATTGTTTAAAAACAAATGTAATTATTTTTAGAACTGCTTAGAGTGTAAATATGTTTTTTAATATAGGTTAAAGAAGTTAATAATAATAATTTAAGAATAGGTTAGAATTTTATAAATAAATAAAACTCGTTCGTGAATATACAATTATTACGCTATTTTATAATAGTTATTTATGTAACAAGTGTGTAAAGATGGATTTTATTACATGAGTTCGGAACGGAGCAAGGTACAAATAATCTGAATGAATGTCATAAAACCCAGTTTAATCAAAAGTTGAATTCAAAAGTTTATCTACGGCCTCAAATACCGCAAACAATCAAAAATGTTTTTATGAAAGTATATATATATATATAGTAAAATCTGAGTTGCTACCGTGATAATATGTTGTAGAATTTTATTAACGGGAATTACGGTATGTCAGGAAATTTAAGAATTAGCGAACATTGCAATCAATTCTATTTATTATTAGACCAATATTTCGCCACTAGATTGTTGGCTTCATCACGGTGAACACTAAAATTCAACATATAAATACAATATAGTTAGAATACATATTATATAGGAAGCTTTACAAAGAAAAAGTTGAATTATATACAATGAGACTTACATGTAAGAATTAAAAGTATGTTGTTGTTAGAATATACAGTTGTTGTTGTCAAAAAATAATAAAATTGTAAGTTTGTATTCATTGAATAACATAATAAATAAATGTTAAAAATTGTTCGTAAAAATTTTTATTATAAATATTACAAGTTTACGAACAATTTTTAACATTTATTTATTATGTTATTCAATGAATACAAACTTACAATTTTATTATTTTTTGACAACAACAACTGTATATTCTAACAACAACATGTATATAATTCAACTTTTTCTTTGTAAAACTTCCTATATAATATGTATTCTAACTATATTGTATTTATATGTTGAATTTTAGTGTTCACCCTGATGAAGCCAACAATCTAGTGGCGAAATATTGGTCTAATAATAAATAGAATTAATTGCAATGTTCGCTAATTCTTAAATTTCCTGACATACCGTAATTCCCGTTAATAAAATTCTACAACTATATATATATATATATATATATATATATATATATATATATATATATATTTTTATTAGGGTGGTCCCTATTTAATTTTTTTTTATTTTTTCGATTTCACCCGAAAATCTTGTATAGAATATTAAAATAAAAATTTGTGAATTTTTTTAGATTTTTTCAGTTGTATTAACTCGACCCTAAATGGGCTTAAAGTTTAACAAGCGTTTTAAATGGCATTTTTTAACTTTTACATACTATGGAGCGTAGTTTTTAGTATTTTGAACTGAAAAGTCTGAAAATTCGTAAATTTATGTTTTAAGGGTCGCTGAACTTGAATCTGATGTCAAAAATTAATTTTTGATAGTTGCAACTATCAAAAAACTGTCATTAATTTAGAAATTTAATGGCAATATCGAGTATATCGAGTGATTTATAGGTTTTTGAGGTCGCTGAAATCAAATTTGACTGTAAAAAAACAATTTTTGACGTCAAATTTGATTCATAAAATTTTATTTTAATATGCTATACAAGATTTTGGGGTGAAATCAAAAAAAATAAAAAAAATTTATAATAGGGGCCACGTTAAATATATATATATATATATATATATATATATATATATATATATATATATATATATATAAATGCTACTTACTATTTATTAATTATTTGTATTAATAGTTAAATATACTGTAGATTCTATTTTATTATTTTTGTTAATTGTTTCCGAAAAATATCAACAAATAACTGGTCGCAAAAACGCTAGAGCCAGAACGTCAGTCAAGTTAGCACCCCCCATTCTCCAAAAATTAAAACAAATTAGCTCACATTTATGAGCTATTTATGAGCTATTTTTGAGCCACATTCAAAATTTTTGAGCTGCAAAACTATGCATGAAAAAAATGTTTTTCGATGGGGGGTGCTAGCTTGACTTCAAGTTAGCACCCACGCTATCAAAAATTCTCCAAAAATTAAATCGAATTAACTCACATTTATGAGCTATTTTTGAGCCACATTCAAAATTTTTGAGCTGCAAAATTATGCATTGTTGTTATTGTTATTTATTGTTATTATTATTTGGATATTGGTTGAAACCAATTCATTCTCTTAAAAAGTGTTCGATTTTATGCTTTTTATAAAGTAATTATAACTCGAGCACTTTTTGCCTTATCCCAATACAGTTTCATTCATTTTACATCGCCGTCATCAGAATTGCCATCTTAGCTGACACCGCGCGTGTAAGTTTTAAAAGTACGTTTTTCGTCACTACAAAAGTTACGCAAAACGAGCTCATAAATAGTGGGGCTAATTATTCTACATTATATATTTTTTTTTAATTGGAGGAGGGTACTATCTTGACGTCATGACAGACCGCAGTCCCCCCCCCCCGCCCGTAATTCTAAATAAAATGTAAAATATCTAACATGAGATTTATGATCACTTTATAAGCTACTTGTGAGCGTCGAAATTTATTTTTGAGCTCTATTTTAAAAATTCGAAACTTCGTTTTTTGCACTGGCAGAATAGTGTGAATTTTCGATTGTCCAAAGTGGTGCACAAAATTAAATTTCGACACTCATGACTACTTCATAAAAAGTTCATAAATCTCATGTCAAATATTGCCCATTTTATTTATAATTAAAAGCGCGGGTGCTAACATGGCCTAAATTTATTAGCACATTATTGAAAAATATTTTTTTTCCATTTTGAATATGCAGCACGAAAGTAGTTTTTGTATTTCTCAAGTAACTCATAAATAATCAACTCTTGCAGGCTCAATAATGTATCTAACTAGTCAAAATTATATAAATAAATTAGAGTTACTTTAAAACAGATCAATGAGAATAATTTTAAAATGCTATAGATATACTAATATACAAAAAATGTTAGAAGAATTACAATGGTACAGTGCGATATAAAAGAATTAATGGAAATACAAATAATTATATTAATCCATAAAATAAAATTAGGTCCTCAATCTGATTATTTTAAAGATAAATTAGCTAAAACTGAATATATACATAATCATAATACTTGGCAAAAGAATAAATTTTATATTACTCAAAAAAATACTAAACAAGGACAAAATACATTACTGTTTAAAAGAGTGCAAATATATAATAAGTTACCTGATAGTTTTAAGAAATTACATATAAAAATATTCAAAATTAACCTTAAGGATTATTATTTAAATAAAGTATTTTTATGTTTATAATAGATTTAAAAAATATTTATATATGATTTACATTTATATATTAGTATTTTTATATTATTATTTTGTATTTGGTAAAGCATTTGAAGTAAAGGATTATTATTATTATTCATGTAAACTTAAAGGTAAATTTTGCTAGCAAAAAAAATTTTTTTCATGCATAGTTTTGCAGCTCAAAAATTTTGAATGTGGCTCAAAAATAGCTCATAAATAGCTCATAAATGTGAGCTAATTTGTTTTAATTTTTTAAAAAAATTTGATAGTGTGGGTGCTAACTTGAAGTCAAGTTAGCAACCCCATCGAAAAACATTTTTTTCATGCATAGTTTTGCAGCTCAAAAATTTGGAATGTGGCTCAAAAATAGCTCATAAATAGCTCATAAATGTGAGCTAATTTGTTTTAATTTTTGGAGAATGGGTGGTGCTAACTTGACTGACGTAGAGCCAGACGACTTGGAACATTAACATTCACTGTGCCCAAATAGGGTCACGCGGTCCCTACAGAAAACGGAGTGCGCACCAATATGTTACACATGGTCGTTAACGTGTTAAATAATGTATTCAGAATAATTAATTTTTCTTGTAACAAAAATAATTGATAATTAGGACTCTACAATAGATACAAATATGTATATACATATGTGTGATTGAATTACGTCTATTACTTATTTTTTATTAAATTTTACCAATCGACTATTTTCCAATTTAATTATTTTTATTGTTTTAATAAAATATTTAGATTGTTTTTAAATATTTTTATAAACTTAAATGAATCTACTGGTTGATGGCTTGAGTTGCCGAATCCAAAAAATAGAAAAAAAATTGTTTTTAATAAATTACTGAGTTTAATAAGAAATTAATACGTTTTCATTTATCTTTACAATGTATGCTTAAGAATATTGTATTTTTCAAAATTAACAAATTTAATTAATTAAACTTTCAAACAACATTAAATTTTTTTTTACCTTAAATAGGTACTTATTTGAAATCCATCAAGTTCATAAATTAACTTTCTTCCATTAGATAAAGTCCAATTTCTCGACAAATAATACTTCATAGTTCTCGAATTACCGACAAGACCAAAATCCTTTTGAAACGCAAGACGATTCATACAATCGAATATAATTCCCGTACAATTAATTCTATTATCAGAAATTCGTTTTTCAATTCCATTCGTATTATCAAATGAATGAAGCCTTACATCGACAAATCCATATTTTAAATCCGAATCTAATAATTCGAAAACCGTCGATATTTGATGATCCATAATTGGTGTACTTAAGAAACTAATCAGTTGCGATGTGTAAATTGTTGCCAGAATAATCGCACTCCATGTCCAGATTAGAAATATTATTCGTAGTAAATAAGAATTTGGTTTTGCTACAGCATTTTGTAGTAAAACATACCAAGAATTTAAAAGACAAAATGAAAAGTGTTTGTATCTGATTTCTTCGTTCGCAAAGTACGCTAATAGTTGCCAAACTATTGCGTTTAATACGAATGCTATTAGAATTGCAATCCATATTAATATTTGAAATATAAGAGTCAGCGGTTTCCAATTAGGTATTTCGCCAACAGTTGGTACCCACCAAGTTGATATATCAAATAAATGTACGCGTGTTGAGTCGAAATCATTATCGGTTTTTGCATCTGCCAAAGAATAACCTAAAAAATTCGTAGTATACATATTTGAAATAATTATAATAAATTTAATACAGGCAAAATAGGGTGGCCGCTATTTTAAAAAAGTTTTAATTTTATCGATATCACCTCAAAATCTTGTATAGAATATTAAAAAAAAAAAAATTGTGAATTTTTTCTGATTTTTTTCAATTGTATTAACTCGATTCAAAATGGGCTTAAAGTTTAACAAGCGTTTTAAATGGCGTCTTTTAACTTTTACACACTATGGAGCGTAGTTTTTAGTATTTTGGGATGAAAAATCTGAAAATTTGTATTTTTATGTTTTAGAGGTCGCTGAACTAGAATCTGATGTCAAAAATTTATTTTTGACATCAGATTCTAGAAGAGCACACAAAAAACTGTCATTAATTCCTTAATTGAGAAATTTAATGGCAATATCAAGAATATCCAGTGATTTATAGGTTTTTCAGGTCGCGGAAATGAAATTTGACAGCTGCAACTGCATAAAACCAATTTTTGACGTCAAATTTGATTGCATGTTAGATTATACATCATATAGAGTTACATAGACACGTATTCTCACCACACTTTTAAAAGTAATTTTTTGTCAAAATTATCTTTAACGTTACTGAATAAGCAAATTTAATTAGTTTATTCGAATTTTATAATAAATATAATATAATAATAATAATAATAATATAATATAATAAATATTTTTTTAATTTATTATACAAAGGTACGTGTAAACATAGATTAGTTTAATATTTATTTGCTGAAATCGCTATTAATGAACTAATCAAATAAAATTAGTTATTTCTCTTTAAATTAAGAAAAATTAACTAATGAGTTTAATTAGTTCATTAATGGCGATTTCAGCAATTATAGGTTAAAATAATAATAATTTGTTAATTTTTTGATTTAACTTAAAAAGTCAGATTCAAAATAAAAAAAATCAACTTCGATAAAATTCTATGATTCCGCGACTGCAACTCCGACACAACACATTCTTGTTTATTTTTTAATTGAAAAATTATAAGATTTAAAATAATTTGATTGAGAAAAGTTAATGAATTTAAAAGTATTAAATTTACTAAAAAATAACCTGCAGTGAAATCAATTTCGTTCTGTTGTAGTAATCCATACATGCCAGTATACGATCCATTTGGCAGTTTGGAACCCCATGGATTATGTAGAGTTGAAGCAATAAGCTTAAGGGAAATGTTCATACGTTGTGCAATATTAAAAATTACAGTTGTATCTATGCCAGCTTCACGGGGATTATCTTTACATGTTGTATTTATTTTCAATACAAAAGGCGCCAAAGGAATAGTTTTAAATCGAATTTCACATCCGTCTAAATTATTTGGTACTTTATTAAAATAAATATCTCGAATAGAATCGTTACAATTTTGTAATAATACCGATCTAATGTTTGATCCACAATTTTTATTATCATATGGTAAATATGTATACAAATTATTAGTATATTCATCTATTGCTAGTACATCTACAATGTAATATGTCCAACAAATATTGAATATTTCTGTTAAATTTGCATTATTTGTAATTAATAAAAATTTTGCTCTAGGATTCCATCTTTTTATATTTTCTAATACATTTAAAATATTTTTCAGTTCGCCTGATGTATTTATAAATAATATGAACATGTATATTTCATTTATATATTGAATATTTTCCATATTAAATTGTTTGTTTATAATAATTTTTGTTGAATTTAATTTTAATGTATTAGTAATGTTTTCAGTATTATTATTTACTATAAATAGAGAACGGTGATCTATATATTCTTTATATATTTTATACAAACATGTAGTGTCAGTTAAATTAAGAAATTGCAATATACTAAAACATTGAACGAATAATAATGGTACAAATATTATAACTTTCATTTTTAATAATTTTTCTGCAAAACTAATCACTAATTATTTTAAATATTTTTCTTATGTGTTCAATTGAATTTATTTTTACTTATTTCTTTCGTGTTATTTCAAAAGTAATGGAAATTTATTGTACAAAATTTTTTATATACGAATAGAAAATTACTATAATTTAAAAGAAATTATTTTTTTTTTATGTAATTGATTCTATGGCTGTGTTCCAATTTACACATGATTGTAATTATACTAAAGTAATTCATATATTTTTTGTTTAATTATTATAGTAATTTAAAAGGTTTTTTTGACTTATTAAAATGTATTACATATTTTTTTTTATTGCCTTGCAAAAATTTTACTTTATGAAAGAAATGATATTTATTTAATTTTATCACTAATATATTTCTAATATCTAAATTCTGGTATTTCGAAACACCATTTTGATAATAAATAATTATACTTAAACTGTCTAATGTAATATTTTTAATGGTATTTCATTATTATTATGTTAGCAATATATCTAATAGTTATAACTATTTCCTTTATAAATCAAAAAGAATTATTTTTAATAGTTATATAATTATATTTAAACTGTCTAATGTAATATTTTTTTTGTGAGATAACTTTTAATGGTATTTCATTATTATTATGGTAGCAATATATATCTAATAGTTATAACTATTGATATATAAAATATGGTTTATGTACTTACAGTGGCGTAGCCAGAAACTTGTCATCGGGTTGGGGGGGGGGGGGGTGTTACTAATATTAGTCAATAAAGATAATAGTATAATTTTGTATAAAAAATAAAGAGCAATAAAAATTATTTTTATAAAAATGAAAGTAAAATAACATATTTCATATTTCACATACGCCCCTGGCTACGCCACTGTGTACTTATAAAATGTGTAAATTAGATTTTAAAATTATTAATAAAGTAATAGTATTAAAATTTACGTTATAGTTATTTTTATGACTACAATTAAACTAAGATTTAATCAAATAAAAAAATAACTTCTGTTATTATATTTGTATTTATGATATTATTATATCGTAAATGACTGTTGATTTATTTTTAAATTAAAATTAGTCAAAATAGTATATTATGTTACGAGGAGCAGAAAGCGATCTTTATCATGTTGAGCCGAGATATATTATTTTATAATCTAGTTACTTATTTTGTTACCTAGTAACTTGTTTTTATGTTTTATTTATTTACTGTAAATATCATTTGTATCATTTTTTTCTGATGATATACATTGAGTACGTCGAAACATCGATTATTAATAAAAATTAATACAGAACTAAATCCTAAAGTCGTTTTATTTTAATATAATGAGTTCTGAAAGATTTTTTTACCATGTAACTTTACTAGTCACGTGTATTTTTATTTTACATGTAGCATTTTTATTTTTTAACTTCAAATATATATTAGTCTTTTCTATAATATTAAAAAGAGCAAAAGAATTCGTTCAGATATAAAATAAAACTAAATTGCCGCTGTATATAAACCCCCTATGACATAACATATAAGCAGACACGTTACGTTATGTACCAGTTTTAAGGTAACCATTTTATTGCGCTTGGCATTTGAACACGTTTGTTGCAATGATGATGGGCAGTCAGCAACTTTCCGAGCTCATGAAATTCTTCGTATTTTTGTTTTTGCTTCTTTCGTGTTTCTTATTTCCAGCTTCTGCGAATAGCGCACTCACTTTTTTGTTACGGAGAAACGTTGAAATGTTTCTACTATTTGGAATGCTTTATATATCTGTGAAATATACAAATGATACATATCACGTTATTTCTTAAAAAAAGCAGAATAACAGGGTTATTGTCTCACTGAGTGAGTGATATTTGAATATTTTAATGAATGTCAAATAAATGTTTTATTAATTTTGTAATTTGCAGTCCTAATCTTATGATAGATTGGATTCTCTTACAATCAGTGTTAATACCTAAAACTGTGTTTATAGATCTGCTACTATATTTTGTTAGTAATTAATGATGAAAAAATGGTGCTGTTTGCGTAAGATTTAATTTTTTTTTATTAATTATAATAATAAATTGTAATTAATTGATATATCTATAGAAAAACATTAAATTAAAAATTTTAAAATAATATTGTTTATCATGATTATAAAATAATATTTTGTCAGTTTACAGAAGTTTGATATTCTATATAAACAGCGATAAAGCAGGAAAACAAAAGATATTTATTTGTGAAAAAAAAAATGTAAAATATTCGTACGTACAGATGATATTTTTGCTTTACATTTTAGATATTAATGAAGATAAATAATACTTATACGTCAAAGGATTGCGGTGAGTGCTTTATTAGTCAAAGAATAAAATGATTAATTACTGACCTTAAAAACCACAATGCATTATTTTTCCATGAAAAATTAATTCGCTAAGTTAACGACCTTTCGAAAATAAAAGAACGTCAAATTTAACGAATATTTTAAATTTTCATTATTTGGGATTTTAGGTTAAATGTATGCAGAGTGGTTTTACTTGCAATATCCAGATGATATTTCGTTAACTTAAAACATTAGTGAAAATGTTCAAATGAAAGTTATTTTGTATAACATATTCTATATTATTTTTCGTTAAGGCGCTTTTGCTTTTTTTTAACATAGAATTATTTCATTAATTTTCTGAATTTAATGATGTGTAATGGGAATGTGATGGAAATTATTTAAATAAAGAATATTGGATTAGATAAATCAGACGTAATTTTAAATGTAGTTAACAATAGTGATGTGATAATTAGAATGAAAAATAATCGATTATTTGATTATGAAAATCATTCGGGATATCTCGAATTAAACTGAAAACATTCAAATGATGAACAAACAAAAAGTGGCAGATTTCCATATAAATATGCAAAATAAATTATAAAATTGTAAGACAACCTTAAGGCTAAATTTTTTTTAATTATTTGAAATCAGTGTCGGTCAACCAGACCAATTAGCAAATAACCATGGAACTATGAATACTATAGAAGCTAGTTTGACTGATAGATGCACTTAAAGTGGGGAGAAAAAAAATCTCAGCATAGTTATATTTAATTTTAATTTCCTATATAACTAAAAATAATAAAAGTATGTATGTATTTAGTTAAATAATGTAATTTTAATAAGGTTATTTTGTTGTACCCTAGTTACATACACTATTTACTTTATTACCACTTTGACTGCAAGGAAAAGTGGTATAGCGTTTGGTACGGTGTCTGTAACATTTTCAAAATTTTTTTTATAGAATTATAGAAATCCTTCATATAGCCTCTAGACGACGAATCCGAACTTAGTTTATGTGGGTGTATGGATGTGCGTCGTCAGCTCGCTCGCTCGGTCGTAAGTCAAAATTTTGTGAACGCAACTCCTCCTAGACGGTTTAACCGATTTTAATGAAATTTTCAGGATAAATTTGTCTAGTACCCAAGATGGTCATGTGGTTTTATTTTTTTTCAGTGATGCCAACTTTCCGAGAAAAAAAATTACTAAAGTTTTTAAAAATTTATTGTGGCTACATTATTTATCCGATTTTGATCAAATTTTCAGAAAAGATTTTCCTAATGCTCCCATTAATTATATAATTTTATTAATATCCAGTGTTGCTAACTTTCCGAGAAAAAAATTACTAAAATTTAAAAAAATATATTATGGCCATGGTATTTAACCGATTTTACTCAAATTTTCACACAAGATTGTCCTAGTAATCATATAATTTATATAATTTTAACAAAATACAGTGTTGCCAACTTTCCGAGAAAAAAATTTACTAAAATTTTTAAAAATTTATTATGATTAGTTATTATTTAACCGATTTTAATCAAATTTTCATAAAAGATTTTCCTAGTGCCTAAATAAATTATGCAATTTTAACAAAATATAGTGTTGGCAACTTATCGAAAAAAAAATCACAAATTTTTTAAAAATTTATTGTGGCTACATTATTTATTCGATTTTGATTAAATTTTCAGAAAAGTATCTCCTAGTGCCCACATAAATTATAATATTATTAAAATACAGTGTTGCCAACTTTCCGAGAAATGTCAAAGTGGTCTATATATGGGTTTACCCATATACTTCTAATCTTGTTATTAACAGAATATGTGACTTAAGTTCAGTATCAAAGAGTACATATTAAATTTTAGTATATAGATCATTTATATTACTATAGATTTAGATACCTTATTTAACTATATTTTATTTAGAACATGAAACCGTTTAAAACAAAACAATTAATTAAACCAGTTAACCAATATTTTTATAAATATTTTGCGAACATTAACTGTAACCGATATTTTAAAATCCTTAGAGACCGGTAACTTTTAACCAAAAAAATCGTTTTTTTTTTAGAACAAAATTCAAATATGAAATTATTTTATATAATGTATATAATTCTAAACAAAATTTATAAATTTTAAACTTTGTTATCATACTTGTAATTAAAATAAAATTACTTTGGGTTCTGTATTAATATTTATTTAAAATCGATGTTTCAACGAAACTCAACGTCCGTCTTCATCAAGATAAATGATACAAATGACATTACACTAAATGATACAAATGACATTACACTAAGCTTCGTCGAAACGTCGATTTTACCTAAATATTAATACAGAACTTTAACCTAAAGCAGTTTTATTTTAATATAATAAGTTCTGAAAGATTTTTTTACAATGTTAATAAAACATTTATTATATGTTGCTTTTTTACACAAATAATTTACAAATGTATTATGTTTGTAAAAACAATTTCGAGTTTTCATGCATAATATAAAAATACTCAATCAAATTCGTTTGCGTGAAACAAATCTGAACCGAAAGAAAAAAAATTGTAAAAATTTGTTTTTATATATATGAAATTGCATGACATGCCTATACTTATCGATACTACAAATAAATTTGTAAAATTCAAATATTTGAATTGACACATGCTTACTCTTTCCAAATACAGCAAATAAAATTGACAGTTTGAAAAAGTAAATTCTGACAATCAAATTGATTTATTCAGATGAAACTCGCTCTATGTGTGCATGTGTTTCTGTGTGTGTGTGTTTGTGTGTGTGAGTGTATGTGGCTATGAATGATAATGATACGTTAGCGAAAATGATATATTAAAGCTCGACATTCCATATGAAAATGTATCAAACAATGTAAATATGTACAAAGAGGAACAAAGTTATAATAAGTTGGCGAACACTGAATCAAATATAATATGCTCTCTCTATGTATATTGTTAGATTTTTGGCAATCGGAATTATTTTGATAACTGATACAAACATTAATTATTATGCTGCAGCTAAATATAAGTTTTATTTATTTTAATAAAACTTCAACAATATTTATTGTTTATATTACATTTATTTTAAAACAATGCTTTTCTAAAAATTATTTTGTATTAATTTTCCGACATACATAATTTAAATTGTATTTCCAATTTAATATTAACAATAATGCCTGATTTGTAAATCTGAAAAAAAAAACATACGAATTTTATTGTCAAGTTTAATTAACTGCTATTGCGCTACTGTATTGTAATATCATTTTTTTTAAGTAATATTTTAGATAATTTGATAACTGAAATATAAAAATAAAATTAATAAAATAAAAAAAAATAAATAATATTTATTAACAAACGACGTTTCGATAAAAAATAATCTTTTTTCCTGATGAAGACGTATGTTAAGTTCCTCGAAACGTCGATTATTATTAATAACTATTAATACAGAACTATAACCTAAAGCCGTTTTATTTTAACTTAGACTCTTCAAACAATTCGTATTTATAGCTGAAAATATATATAATTACATGGAACAAACTTTTATTTTGTACGATTTCATTACGATATAAAAAATTGTAGAAAATCATTTTTTTTTGGCGTTTATACATATATTTTTCCCTTTAAGAGAAATTATTTTATTTTGTTAGCTTGTCGCCACAGTAAGATTATATTCTAATTTATTGAAATTATCATATAAATTCGAAAATTATAAGCAAAATTCTATAAAAAAAAATTCTCAATATTGCTACAAACTATACTATCAAATGCCACCTGACACCAATTCTTCTCTTTAAATCCATTCCCCAAGCACAGCCAAAATTGTTAGCAGCCAAAATCTGAAAAGAATAGTCTTCTTGCCGCAGAGTTATTGGATATAACACGAATGTCATATCACGACAGCAAATTCGCGCACATTTGGCGGTCTGCCGCTGGTTATATTGAATCACGACACATGTCACGATCGGTCCCTACGCGCGCCCCACCCCCCCCCCGTGAGGCCGCAGGCCCCCGCCGATTCAAACTCCTAAGGGAGTGCGTCATTGCTGAAATCCCACGGGCCATTTCTGCATCATACATATATAAAAGCTATACATGAACAACGGTGGTGAGTTGAAAAAAAAAAGCTACATGATTTATGTTGTACGTTAGGATGCATTTACAATGGAGATGGAACTGTTGATTCAGTGAAGAAATGTTTAGTAATTAATTTAATAAGCTTAGTTATCACTTTCCGAAGTTTAGTTGAACGATACAAATACATCACAAACCGGAGCACATAAACTACACGCCGCTATCGAAAATCCCACGTTTGAATAACGAAACTGCACACTGCTTCAACGGCTAGTCGACCCCAGCGGATTATAAAGGTCTTGGATTATATTTTCATTTATTCTATAACATATTTTTCAAATTATTTGACACAGCAATTTTAAATGTGAACTTGAAATTAATATTGTATTGTCCTATCAATAATAAGTAAGATTACAAATTAACATAACCAAATATTTATTATGAAAATAAACAATAGGTTAGGTTAGGTTGGGATAGGTATATAATCCTATAGCATTGGTGTATTAAATAAGAAAAAATATATGGAGAACATAGTTTTATTGTTAGCTGTTGTAATTTACATAATAATAAATATATATATATAAATTATTCCGACACGCGGTGGTCCGAGATTCTTACCTGGTTTTAGGTTGGTTAGGCAGTTTCGCTATGCAAAATTTCGGTAAGCAGATTAAAACCCAACCGCCATGTTCACTTTATATGTACCCTCACAAACATACATGCCCCAAGCGGGATTTGAACCCAGACCCGTACAGGTACGAGCGTCTTATATAAGTTATAATTTGGAATAAACTAATAAAAAATTAATTGTATATGTATGTATGTATATTGAAATGTCAAATTTGATATACAAAAACGGGAAAAAATGATTAACAAAAACCCTTCAGTTGTCATCGATATAATAATATTGTGAAGTGTATTTGTGCGTCTTTCAAAAAAGATGAATTTCTCTGTCTCGGTGCAAAATGATACGCACAGATTCATCGTAAATAGAACATGTCAAAAATGTCTCAACTGATAAATCGCACCGTTAACTCGATATAGCTATTTTATATATACGTTTATTATACGTATATTCAGATTCACCGTGTATTTGTATTGTAATATTGTTGTCATAAATGTAGATTTATTCCGAATGACTAATGTGATTTTGATCACCCTCGCAACAAGTAAATAGATTCTTCTTGCTAGAATTTATATTATAAATGATACATTTTATATAATTTTTATTTTTAATATAATCCTAAATTATTTTCAATTTAAAAAATTTATCATCTATAAGATTATATCTATTACATCTATTAAATTACTAATGTGCCTTCATTTTAGTATTGTTATATTAAAAGGGTTTTTTTGGTCATTATATTAATGAACCATCTAGGTGAAAAATTAATAACTATATCAACATTGTAAAGTGAAATACTGTATAGATATGATGCTTAATTTAAAATGGTAATTGTAACGTGATGTTACGATAATTATGCTTGAAATGTGAAGAATTTCAATGTTATTCTAAAACTGTTCAAGATTCTCTCTTTTATTTTCTGATTAAATTATGTTCAATTACATTACATCGCTCTATATATCCTAGTGGTCTTTATAAAACTCTTCTGTTGCATATTTTTCATACTTTTCATACTTATTTAAAAATTAGTTATTTGTACAAATCTTTATGAGAAAATGTATTTCTACGTAAATTAAAGCATTAATTTGATAGGAAATCTAATTAGAATATTACTTTTTCAACAACTCTCAAGTTTAATTATTTCCTACTAAAAACTACTAATTAAAAATTCTGATTTAATTAATTGGCAATTTAAAATTAAATAAAAATTTAAATACAGAAATATAGAAAAATAAATAACACATTTTACTAATTATTTATGTATTACATTAAAGTCCTAATCTATGTATATGCCAAATGTCAAAACATGTAATATATCATTTATATTAAAAAAAAAAAAACAAGAAATTTAATTTTACTAAATTAAAATGAAAGAAAGTGGTTTGTTTCTGTATGGTTTGGAATCAATTATACCGTAAAAAAATTCGGTAATTTTACATAAAATCCCTGGACAACTGATTTACACCAGTTTAATATACATTTTTTTTTTTAATTACATAATATGAATATAATATGGTGGACTGTCCTAGCTTACTTGAAAAACTTAATTTTTCTGTTCCAAGACTTTCATCTCGTTCTACGCTAATGTTTTATGGCGATTCTTCGAAAACAAATATTTTATATACGGCACCAGTTAACATAATGTTCAGAAATTTGAACAATTTTTTAACTGATTTTGATATTTTTCACGAAAATTTATATTCATTAATTAATAGCTTAAATAATTAAGTTAGCAAATACTCCTAATATATTTGTATATGTATTAACATTATTGTATGTATATAAACTGATTTATTTTTTTATATGGATCTTGTCCTGTAATTGGTTGTATAACTGTTGGGCAATAAAATATTATTATTATTATTATTATTATTATATAAAATACGTATATTTTATGTAAGTTTAATTATCGTACTTTTTTGTAATTTTATTTAAAAGGCACTGATTTAAATAAAATTTATCATTCATTCATTTAAAATGATCTAGTTACTTATTTTGTTAACTAGTAACTAGTTTTTATGTTCTATTATTTCCTATAAATGTCATTTGTATCATTTTTCCTGATGAAGATGGACGCTGAGTTCGTCGAAACGTCGATTATTAATAATACAGAACTTAAACCTACAGCCGTCTTATTTTATATAATGAGTTCTGAAAGATTTTTTACTATGTTATATATTTACTTTGTTATTAAATTTACTTGTAAAGTAATTACTAATCATTTATTTTGGAGTTTATAAAAATCTATCGTTAGAATTATAAAATTTGATAAAATTAAAAAAAAAAAAATAATTAAAGAAAAAACCAAAGTTCGGTTTTTGGGTGTATTAGTTCAATTAATTAGTTCTCATCTTGAAACCGGTATTAGTTAAAATTATAATTAAAACCAGGCTTGTATTATCAGCCTTTACATACATACACAATCACGTCATGTACCCAAAAGTGTGTGGCACAAACTCTTTTCATCATCCCGAAATCAGTCGCCCCCAAACATTCCTATCCAGCACAAGCAACTTTCGCTTCATCCACATTCATAATTCCTCTATACATGCTCTTTTATTCCTACTACTTGAAAACTTTCGCTCACGCAAAACACTCTCAATCATACCACTCCAACTACTCATCGGACGTTCACGCAAATGTATATCATCAGCCTTTGATTCTACTAATAACTGTTACACAAAAACTACCAAATATATCACAATTAACATACAAAAACCAATTCAAATACGTATTTATTTATCAGCTTTCCACAATCGAATATATAAATACACAATGGCTCGCGCTAGTTCCGATTCGCTTCGTCTCTGGTTAAAAGACGAGCGCAAAGCGCGCAAATTATCCGGCAGCAAATATTTCTTCTTTAGAAAATCCGCTTTGGAATTTCAAATGTTACTTTTCGCAAATCTCCCTCCTGTCTGGGCGCCCCGGCTAAGAGCGTCGATTCCTGTTGCCCTCCCGGAAACGTTCCTAATGGAAGCGAGTTTCTATAAACTAAAGATTCATTCCGTCGACTCCGCGAGGCGTTGGAGTGGCGTCACGACGGCCAACTCTCCCCTCCCCTCCCCACCCCGCCACCAGCTTCGCCAGCGAATGATTGATGGCGTCGAAACATCTCGACAATCCTTATATTCGTGATGGTGAAACACGCGTGCTCTCGATTGTACGAAACATGGAATCTATAAGCGGTGTTTGTTCAATGTGTGTTTGTTTCATTCGAACTATAGGATCTAGTTCAAACGTTAACTCAACCGTAACTAATGGAACTTCCTATATATATATATATATATATATATATATATATATATATATATATATATATATATATATATATATATATATATATATATATAAATTGGCGCATGAATTTGTCTCGATAAAGATTTTCGATGGCCACGAAGACGAAATGTGTCACAATATTTATTTTAAAATAAAAATTTAAAGATTGTATAAATCGTAGATCAGAACGTACGTATATACGAGTACTCTTAACTAGTAATGTGCATAATCGAATAATTTTAATAATCGATGAATATCACAATCGAATAATCATTTGAATGATATCATTCGAATGACGATAGGAATGTATATTGTACAATTAAAACGAACAATTGTCTATTACAACCGCTACATTGTATTTTTTAATAACTGACTATTATAATAATAAAAATAGTCTAAATTTAAGTTATGTTAAATATATTAATATTTTAATTATTTATTAAACAAGATTAGAAGTATATGGGTAAACCCATATATAGACCACTTTAACATTTCTCGGAAAGTTGGCAACACAATATCTTATAATTTATGTGAGCACTAGGAGAAACTCTCCTGATCAAAATCGATTAATTAATGTAGCCACAATAAATTTTTAAAAAAATTTGTGATTTTTTTCTCGATAAATTGGCAACACTGTATTTTGTTAAAATTACATAAATTATATGAGTACTAGGAAAATCTTTTGTAAAAATTTGAGTAAAATCGGTTAAATAACATGATCATAATAAATATTTAAAAACTTTAGTAATTTTTTTTTGGAAAGTTGGCAACACTGAATATTAATAAAATTATATAATTAATGGGAGCATTAGGAAAATCTTTTCTGCAAATTTGATCAAAATCGGATAAATAATGTAGCCACAATAAATTTTTAAAAACTTTAGTAATTTTTTTTCTCGGAAAGTTGGCATCATTGAAAAAAAATAAAACCACATAACCATCTTGGGTACTAGACAAATTTATCCTGAAAATTTCATTAAAATCGGTTAAACTGTCTAGGAGGAGTTGCGTTCACAAAATTTTGACTTACGACCGAGCGAGCGAGCTGACGACGCACATCCATACACCCACATAAACTAAGTTCGGATTCGTCGTCTAGAGGCTATATGAAGGATTTCTATACACAAATTTTTTTTTTTAAATGTTACAGACACCGTACCAAACGCTATACCACTTTTTCCTTGCAGTCAAAGTGGTAATAAACAAAACAAAATATATTTTTCTAGAGTAAAGTAAATTTTTATCGTACGATATAAAAGAGCAGCAACTTTTTATTTTGTAGTTGTTTTGTAAATAATACGAAAATATGAAAGTGTATATTTCAAGTCAAGTAGATGAAAGCATTGTTTAGCAGTCGAGCAGCCACCATTCACAAATTTGTACTGGATTTAAGCGACACATTTCTGAATTCAAAATCGTCTGGTTCTTTGTTCCAACTTTCCAAATTAGCACACCAGACCATAGCCAGAGCGCGCACAGCACAATTCTATGCTCTCGTACGGTGCTTCGTTCTGTACAAACGCATTCAAATAGTTTTTGCTGACAAGTTAACATTTGAAATCCGTCACATGTTTTAGAATAAAATGTGTGCTCGTACGAGATTTTACGTTTTTATTGTATGAGCATTTTACGGAAAAGTTTGCGAAATAAAGATAAAATATTTGAACTTTCAATAAACAAGAAGCTAGCTTCAATGACGAAAATCTTTTTTATTATTACTGAATATCAAAACACATATGTCTTTTGAAAATAAATTAAATGATTAAAATAGAATTTAACTTATTTTAACCAAATTGTTTGAAAGAGCTTTAATTTTTTTAGAAATAAAACAAATAGCGTAGTTAACAGTTTTTTAAATATTTTTTTATGCTATTGCTGGGAATCAAATCCGGATAATTTTTGGATTTGGATTCAAAATTATCCGAATATCCGGATAATTAAGTTTTCGTATATTAATTAATATACGTATTATTAATTGTGTATATATTCGGATATCCGGACCTCGGATCCCAATTTTGGATTTGAATCTCAAATCCAGATTTCAGATCCAAATCTCAGATCAGGATTTCAAATCCGAATTTCAGATTTTTACGTGACGTATGTGATGTAACTAGAACGAAACGGGTATGAAACAGATTAGTGTATGATGAATATGTTTTTAACCATGTGATATTTTTGAGAAAAATTTTGAATTGTTGAACTATTAATTTTATTATATTGTCTATTTAATTTTTTAATATTTACTAAGCTTTATTTAGACTGTTATTTTAGTTTTAATTTTACGGACAAGCACAAAAATTTGACCAATCCAAACACTAAAACGGCAGTCTTAATCGAGGCTATATAAATTAATAATAATTTTTTTGCAAGTTCTTTATTGGTATTGTATAATTATATTTTCTCTAACACTTCTGAATTTAAACAAAATTAAATAAAAATTAAATAATAATTAATTTAAAATAATATATATATTGCAAAATGTTTACGTTTATTTTAAATTAATTATCATTTAATTTTTATTTAATTTTGTTTAAATTTAGAAGTGTTAGAGAAAATATAATTATACAATACCAATAAAAAACTTGCAAAAAAATTATTATTAATTTATATCTTTTGAAGTTATAATTTTTAAAATTTTAATCTTCAGATTTTTACAATGGTAGCAAAATAATTTCAGCATATATAGTTAATTTTTTCATTTGATATCTGACGGGCGAATGTGCTGTGCGTAAACGTGTTTGTGCATTGACCGCGTACAAAAGGTTAAAACATGAGTAAATTGGGGTTGGGAGCCAGCAGGATTGTGGGATAGCTGGATAGCGCGGGACAGTAGGATAGCAGGGACAGTAGAGATCACGATTGAAGCGACGCGCTGCGGTCTGTAAGTGTACACAGATAAATGTGGGCTATAGTACGACCGCTAAAAAGTAAATTAAACAGTTAACGTCAACAACGGCATTTTGGATTGCCGTGAGGATACAAAACGATAGATAAATGCATGTAGTAGGAAAAAAAGAATAATGCTAAGGATTATAGGTTTTATTGTTTTGAAATTGTTACTAATAGTTCCGGATTTTACAGTGATATTGAATTGTTTTTCTTTTACGATAAAATATATGCAATAATTGCTTGGTATAGTCTACGCCACTAGAATAAGGCATTGCACAATAATTGTACGTTTGCATAATATTGTAATTGTAATATTGTAATTAAAATGTTATATATTTTAACTTATTTAGGTATAAGACAGGTAATGTTGTCATATTCGACTGTAATATTAATTAAGGAACTCAGAGGAAAATTAGGATAAGTGACATTTTTTTAAGTTTTCAAAAAAGAAGTTTAAAAGTTAAATAACTCATTGTAAAATCATTTGAAAACATTGTTGAAATTTAATTTTTTCTCTGATTATTATCTGACATTTAAACTTCTAACATAATAAACAAATCTTTTGGTACTTATTATATTAAAATAAAACAGCTTTAGGTTATTGTTCTGTACACTCTAAAAAAAATAATTATGTAATTTTATCTTCAAACCATGAGCTTAGTATTTCTAGGTATAATTACTCAACTGCTGCTTATTTTAACATAATTGTTTAAAAATACATAATATCAAAATTATATTACAAACAGTATCTAATATGATATTATTACTAACAGTTTTTTTAATCACAGTTTTTTTAGTAAATTTACAGAACTACGGTAAATTTGCTGTCAGGATTTTTGTATTAATAGGTAAAATGTGTTTAGTTCTGCAATATTATTGTTGGTATAATTACATACATTTGGAAATTTACATAAAGGATGTATTTTACAATTATTACAGATATTAATATGTAAGCTGTAATACTATATAATTTAAGAAGTTATACCAACAATATGTAATTCTACATTAATTATGTGATGCAATTTGCAGAAAGTAAGCAATTTTACATACTTATTAGGTCATTTTTTACTTACTTTATGTGATTATTATAAGTTATGTAAAAATTTCAGAATTTTGAGGTAGAAATACAGAATATTAATGGTAAAATGAAATTACAGATTTTTTATAGTAAAATATTACTACTATTTGTCTGTAATTTCGTTATTTGTCTTTTTACAGTTTATTAATATTTATTAATTTATTAATACTTGTAATCCTCATTAAATACTTGTTGAATAATATATATTATTAATTTATTCATTAATTTCATTAATTTTTTTATTCAAAAATATATTTTACCAATATCATTAACAGAAATTTAAGTTAGTTAAATCCAGAATCAGTTTTTTTAATTAAAATCTCACCGACTGAAAACTGAAAAGTGCTTTTTAGAAAGATGAGAAGTATTTGTAATAAGAGAAAATTCGTTTTGATGAATGGAAAATAATGTAAGTAAGTAGATCATGCTCTGGTCACAGAGAAAAGAATTTGCAAGATAGTCAGTTTCTCTCAATCAGTCAAAAGTTTCCGTTCAAATCTGAATAGTTTCAATTTGAATTGATGTGCGCGCGAGTGCGGCATTGCTATAGACATCGGCCATCGGCAATCGCAAATGAAGAATTGACTTTGGCTAGAAAATGGAATCAATTTAGAAGCAATCCCCCAGTCAGATCATGATGAAAATAAACATATAGAAATTTGCTGGCAAGCTACTTTTCATTTTAAATTCATACTATTATTATTATTGGCTTTAGATTCGGATTTAAATTTTTTGTTTATTTTGTATTGTACGTGTCTTGTAAAAAAAATTAGCGAAATTACAGAAAAATTTTATTATGCCATACATATTCTGTATTTCTACCTCAAAATTCTGTAATTTTTACATAATTCATAATAATCAGATGAAGTAATTTTGAGATGTACGTATCCATGTTACACCAATGAGATTTTATTTTGAGTAGGAAATGAAGTAATGGTGTCAAAAGATTAAGTCCAATTTATAATTAAATTTTAATTTTGATTTCTGGCGACTAGTTTCGGTAAAATACTGTCTTCAGGCCAACTACAAATAAATACAAACCAAAAATTATCATATAATACAAAAAAATTTACAAATATACAAATTTTTGTATTGTATGATGATTTTTGGTAATAATTTTCACAAAAGATTCTTCTAGTGCCAGCTTTCTGGAAAAAAAATTACTCAAGTTTCTGTATTTAGGTAATTCTGGCACTGGCTTTACTATTTTACGAGATTAATTAAATTTTTACAAGAGATTCTTAGTGTTGCCAACTTTCTAATAAAAAATTTACTAAAATTTTTAAAATTTATTTTGGTCTCACTGTTTATTCAAAATTAATTAAAATTTTACAAAAAATGTTTGCTGCCCACAAAAATTATATATTAATTTTATTTTTGAACTTTTAGAGAAAAAATATAAAATTTCTTATAATATAATCGGTATTTCTTAGTATTTATGTGATTATGTCAAAGTGGTCTATATATGGGTTTTCGCATTTGCTTCTAATCATGGTTCTATGACGTAATAGGAAACAATTTGAATTACTATGTATATGCAACGTACCCCATCAATAATAATATATTATAACGTTCTTGAAAAAAAATTAAAAATGACAGTAAAAGATCTTTTAGAACTCATTATATCAAATAAAACGACTTTAGGTTTAAGTTCTGCATTAATATTGATCAATAATCAACGTTTCAACGAACTCAACGTCCGTCTTCATCAGGAAAACTGATACAAATGATATTTACAATATTTACAATGATATAACTGAAAATAGAATCAAGTTACTAGGTAACAAATAAGTAACTTTTTATTATATAAATATATATATATATATATATATATATATATATTTAATCTAAATTATTATTTATTGTTGAGTACATGAAGTTTTAATAAATTAAAAATTTGAGACAAATCTTTTCTTCATATATTTATTTCTAAATCAGATGTACATTTCGACCACACTGTGGTCATCTTTAGTTAAGACTGTCAATTTTAACTGAAGATGACCACAGTGTGGTCGAAATGTACATCTGATTTAGAAATAAATATATGAAGAAAAGATTTGTCTTCAATTTTTAATATATTTAATCTAGTTACTTATTGTGTCTGTATTCTGTTTATTTACTGTAAATGTTATATGTATCAGTTTTCCTGATGAAGACGGACGTTGAGTTCGTCGAAACTTCGATTATCAATAAATATTACAATAAATATTAAATACAGAATTTTTTTAAATTAAAAATGTACAAATTAATTTTCAAACAAATTTTTTTTTATTTAAATCCGGAGTCATTTTTTAATTAACCCTCGTAACTTAAAATTTATAGTTCATAACTACATTGTGACAGAAATAAATTTATGATTTATTAAAAAAAAAATAGGTTAATATATCATGTATTTACATTAAAATCTATAATGTAATTAAATATAAAATATAATATGTTCAGTCGTATTTACTGTATATAGATCATAATAATAATACCGAGCTGTCAAAGCTGAAATAGTTTTTTTTATCCTTCTATTTTATCATAAAAAATTCATCATTGTATTTATTTTAAAACGTGTTCTATCTCTGCGTGTGATAAATGTTCTATTTCGATTAAATTTTGAAAATAATGAACAATAATAAATTTCATTCGCACATAATAACATCAATTCTATATGAAAATAAAATTTTCAAATGATGCGTATGATAATTGCATAGAGATAATAATAAAGTGCTTAAAACAGCGAAATAAATACAAAAATTTCTATGATAAATTATATCGTTGTATGCCCGATTCATAGAATCGCCTATTGTGAATGGGGGGTGGCATGAGTTCGGATTCTCGTTGTTTACAATTTTAAAATGACACTGTGCGACGGATTGGCATTTCGGTATGATAATGAAGCCTATATGGTTTTTGTCGGGTGTTTGAACGATAATAAAGTTTGTAGCACTACGAATAAAAATCAAATTTGTGATTAATTAACGTTACATTTTGTCGGGACCCATTTATCGATTACGCAAATTATGTTTTCGGTTGGTGTTTATAACTCTATTTTAAGGTAGACAATATACAGATTTATCTACAACTGCTTTGTTATATGGTCATTATATATATATATATATATAAAATCAGATAAATAATATTAGTCTTTATAGCCCAAGGGAAATAAAATACTAGTCTTTATTAACCAAGGTTAATAAAATATTAGTCATTATTAACCAAGGGAAATAAAGAAACGATCTTTATTAACTTGATTTCCGTACGCACGCTTCGTTGCTAGGCAACATTAACAAACTAAATATCTCTACGCCAGATGGCAGTCAAAGTAATAAAATGACAGTTGTAGTTAGTTAGTTAGTTAGTTGTTGTTAACATCATAGATTTAAATAAGTAAGTACAATATTAAAAATATATAAGCAGTTGTAGATAAAGTATAGTATTTGACTTGCAAATAATGCCTACAATGCCTACGAGGATGTTTTATTCCCCTCGCTACGCTCGTGGACTAAACAACATCCTCGTACATTATAGGTGCCATTATTTGCTCGTTAAATAATATACTATTATTTGATTATTTTGTCAAATATTCGATAATCTATGTATGTTTTGCGTATTAAGTAAAAATAATAATAATTATGTATATAACGTTTATGCAATATACCTTTAAGAAGTTTAAATTAAAACGGCTTTAGGTTATAGTTCTGTATTAATAATCTAGTGTACTTAACGTACTCAACGTACATCTTCATCATTAAAAAAAAATACAAATGACATTTACAGTAAATAAACAGAACATAGGAACAAGTTACTGGGTAACAAAATAAGTAACTACATCATAATAATTTATAAATTTTTTATTTAAGGAAGCCAAGTTTTGGTAAAACTTTACTTTACGGTTATGTAATCGATTTTCTTCAAACTTTACATACCTTTAATTTTGCACATTTTATGAATGTAAATCACAAAAATGTTAGTGCGGAAATCATATTTACAATATTAAAACTGATTTTGAAAATTTGTTTTCAACATGCTGAATGTTGAAAAATTGCTGCCATATTTTGTCCATGTTTACATAACTACTAGCAGATACTGATATTTTTAATTTTTATACAATAAAAACAACCAAAAATTTCTCACGTTGCCTTAATTTTACTCAACATTAACAAATTAATCTCTTTACCTGACCTATCCTGCAATGAGCGCCACCATATATATATATATATGTCAAGTACAACCAATTTATTTTACGTATAACCTATATGTTAAAAACGAGTTTTCAAAATAAATTTGAACATTAAATATTGTTTCCGCATTAAAATTTTGCAATTCATAAAATGTGCAAAATTAACCGTATGTAAAGTTTGAAATAAATATAAAGTAAAGTAAAGTTTAGCTTAAATTTTATTTGAATCAGTGCCTTCGCATTGATTGATGTTATCTTTTTTCTTACAAATTTGACTATCTTTTATTACAAAATTATGGGATTATGGGAAATAATCCGGTTATATTTTACTTAAAACATTGAACAAATATTTATTAATTTATATATTGTGACAATTTAGATGAATTTAAAATTTATGTTGTTAATTAAATTTTATCAAAGTGTTCAAATTTTGAAATATTTCATTCATCTGATTTTTATCCTACCTGTCACCCATAATGGGCACGGCGTCAGTTGTTTGGAGGAGAGCGGGGTCGTAGGTGGGGTTGGTAGGAACTTTATTTTGTGATGTTGGTAAATTAGGTGGGCGCCAGTCAAAGCGGAATGTTGACGCAAAATTGAGAAGCTTTGACAAATCTCAAAGAGGAACTTATCGGGATAGGTACTGTTTTCGTCTTTTCGAGAATTTGTTTCGGAAATGAAATATCTTAATTAAATAAAAAAATATACCTGATGATGAGTGAAACGTAATAATCTTATATTGATGATTTTATTCGCTACAGAGTTCCGTGTTCTTTTTCAATACAAAGAAATGTATGTCATTCGTAATAGTGTATCTAGACAGATTGTTTGACGTCTGCTGCTTAGCGGGTGGTCTAGCTAAAGTAGATCTTCTTCTGAGCTTTCGTAGACGCTGAGGGGACGACAGTACGCATTACGCAGTAGCGGTTTGGTAGTTGATGAAGACTGCCAGAAAATGGTCGCTCTCGAGATCTGATTATGCCCAGTTGGCGTTCGTACGTTCAGAATAAATCGTTCAGTCACTACTTCGTGCTCGATTTGTATAATGGTATATCTCATTCAGCAGCTGATCCAAAATTCGGCTTCCAAGATAGACTGAGGCTGCTAATACGACTGATTCCCACTCAGACGTCTTTGAAAGGCACAGACTGGTCCCTAAACATAAGAGGGCAGAGCAGAATAATCCGTACTAACAAATGTAATATAATCAAACAAATCGAACTTGAAACAAAAGTTGATACACTTGAAATAACAGAGGTATTAAATATAGACATACAATCATCAATATAACAGAATAGTACAAAATTAGAGATCGTTACACGACTCAGATAAAGGACTTAAGTGAACTTAACGTATTCTATCAGGAATGTGATAGCGCAATGCAATGAAAATTCAACAGTATGCAACTAAATATACTACACACGATTCCAAACAAAATAAGTTAACTTTACCTAGTTAAATGTCCTGATTTATCATAAATTAACAATTCGGTATAAAATGATAATTACAAAATAACATATTGGCTTTACAAAAAAACAATTGGCTTTGCTTTGCTGATGGCATGTGCGGCGAAAGTCTTTCGTTGCTATGGTCTAGACTACAAGTCGAAACTACGCGAGCAATGTCTCCGAAAGAAAGCTGTGGTACGTTCCAAACTCAAAACTAATAAAACAGGCTCCGTGCCTCAAACATAATAGAACGTTATCCACAATATCACAAAAAATAATCTTTACGAAGACGGCCGACTATCAAAATGGACTTTAATCCTAGCCGAATTACGCGCGCAGAATAATGACGCTACGCTTCAATCAACTCACGCACACAGGTTCACCAAATCATCTACAGCAGCCCAATGACGTCACAATTACAACATGCAAGCTACAATGATAGGATTGCACTTGGAATAATCGACAACACAACACATAAACTACAATACATGATCGGGACAGTCGCGAAATTGTTTTCAAAAACAATAAATCTTAATTGATTATAAATCAAAATCTTAGAAAATTCTCTCATATAAAACGAATTTAAAATCTTAATCGATTATAAATCAAAGCATTAGAAAATTTCTTCTATAAAAATAATTCGAACTACAAATTATTTTCTCATCAAATATCTTATTAAAAGAATTCAAAATAATTGTTCATTAATCCATCGACTAATGACACAATAAACTAGACAGATTTGAACGACATGACTGAATAAATCGTAAGTCATTGATCAAGGTCACGTGAATTTAAAAATGAATCAAAAGAAAAACAATTTGATCTAGATTTAGATTCTAATTTTCACAATTATCGCTTACCTACGTTTATTCAGCTATGCCAAGTTCCAATCATCACCAACCATGTGGACGTTACTACAACGCAATTACTAGCGTTCAAATAAAATATGCTCTCCAACCGATAAAATAAAATATTCCCACCGGAATCATAAATTTTCTAACGTTATAATTACAAAAACTTGAATATTCTAAATATTCACACAATAAATTTTCACGTTCGCATTGAAAACAATTTCAGTACCGGTAACATGAACAGAAATGTCGGTTCAGGAGAGTACGCTCTCAACAAGAGAGTGTCTGTCGACGAAGGTTGAGCGGAAGAGAAGGAAGAGAAGGCTACCAAGCTATGCGCATATATTTATGGAATCTCCCCACTACAGGTTTGAGGCGGACGTGACGAATTCTACAAATTTTATTTCGCTTATTTCGATGTTACTAATAATATTGTTCGTTGATATAATAATTAAATATTCTAAAACAATTACTGAATTCAGAAAACACAATATAATCTGCTGACATAAAATATTCAGCGATATGTCAGTAACGCCATCTCTTGTGGTTCACAGAAATCTCAATGACAGTTGTCAAAATATTTATAAGTTCTAAATTAATGATCTTGAAATCATAGATCTGTTCAATTCAACTATTAAAGACACCGAAATAATATAAAAATAATAAGGATATAATAATTGCGATATTTATCAGTTCCTTATTGAGGTTAGGCCGATGTAATCGTTCGTAAGCGGAATTATTTTAATTTTCAAACCAGTGACAATGTCAAATTGTCACACAGCCCCCCTTGCAAAAGAATTTTTTATCTCATAAAAAATTATACTCATACTTTAACATGAACCGTAACATTCAATAAATAATTTACTAATAAAAATGAATAACAATAAAAATTTTAAAAATTACTAACTAACTGCTTTATAACAAATTTACTCCGAATTTACAGAATCGTCAGATGTTATGCTTTCGTTTTCATCCTCAGAACTTTCAGGAGCTGGTTTTAGGTCTTTGACGTGCCAAATACCCTGATCTTCATTCAGGAGGTTAGCAAGGCGATAAGTAATCGGGGATAATTTGTTCACGACGCGACATTCAATAAAGCGTGGCGCTAATTTCGACGCAAAATGCCGAATACCCGACGACAGAACATAGTTTCGTTTCCATACAGTATCTCCAACAGAAAATTCTAAGTGGCGACGATTTGCATTATAATATTTCGCGTTCCGATTGTACGCGGCATGAATACGATCTTGCACTGTATTGAATACGGTTGCCAAGGATTCCAATCTATTGGCATACGCAATACGACTATCAGTACACACATTCTTGGGAGCGTTACCGTAAAATTTTCCGGATGTGGGTACATGTCGACCGAAAGTTAGAAACGACGGCGAGAAGCCAGTGACTTGATGCACTGATGTACGAATCGCTTGAGCGACAGACGTGAGATTTTTGTCCCACTCGCGATGGTTATCATCCAAATATGACCGAATAGCTTGTTTCACTACGCGATTCGAGCGTTCTACAAAATTTACCTGCGGATGAAATTTCGCATTGTACCATAACTTGGGAATTTCATACTTTTTAATCAAATTTTCGAAATTTTTACTCGTAAATTGTGTGCCATTATCGCACATAACAATCTGTGGAATTCCAAATAATAAAAATACTTCCGATTCGAGAATCTCACAAATTTTCGGAGCATTAGCTTGACGTAACGGAAACAATAACAGAAATTTTGAAAACCAGTCCGATACGGCGAGAATATATTGATATCGATTCGGATGTGAGGTGGCAGGTAATGGACCCATCAAATCGATGGATATTGCTTGCCATGGCGATGAAATATTTTTTTCTTTGCCCATACGTCCGATAGGCGGACGTTGTTCAACTTTCTGAGCTAAACAAGTTTTACAACGTTGTACAAAATGAGCGACAGATGAGTGTAAATGCGGCCAATAATATCGTTCAGCGATACGCGCAGCTGTTTTAAAAATACCGAGATGTGCGGCGGTTGGCACATTATGACATTGCTCAATAATCGCTTTACGCTCGCAACGGGGAACTACAATTTTCCACGGTGACAGATTAGCCGGTAATTCATAGGAATGATTTCGTAATTTGAAAATGATATTATTTTCAACACGCCAATCAGGAAAAGAAATAGGTTGTTCGGTAATACGTTGCCGTAACGAAATATACCATTTGTCCGTGGTATCAGCATAACTTTCAATTACAGCGACTTCTAAGGGCGCACGAGATAACGCGTCTGGTAGTTCATTTGTCTTACCAGGACGATGAATAAGCTCAAAATCAAATTGTTGTAACTTTACTGCCCAACGAGCAAGTTTACCTGTTGGTTCTGACATTCGCATTAACCATAATAACGAATAATGGTCCGTAATGACTGTAAAATGTAAACCTTCCACGTAAGGTCGGAATTTATCTATAGCGAAAACTACAGCGAGACATTCGCGTTCCGTAACAGAATAATTACGTTCCGCTTTATTAAGCGTGCGACTAATATAAGAAATAGCATGTTCAGAGCCGTCTGCGTCTTCCTGCGTTAATACAGCGCCTAGACCAAAATTAGATGCATCGGTATACATCCGAAATTTGCGGATAGGAACAGAATAATCCGGACTAACGAGTACTGGAGACGATACGAGTGCTTCTTTAAGCTTACAGAACGCGGTTTCGGCCGAGCTGTTCCATACGACAGCCATTTTCTTTTTCTTACCCTTCGTAAGATCAGAAATAGGAGCAGAAAGGGATGCGAAGCTCGGGACGAAACGTCTGTACCACGAGGCTAAGCCGAGAAATCGCTTAATTTCGGTTACATTCGTCGGACGCGGAAACTGTTCAATCGCGGATACTTTTTCCGGATTAGTACGTAAGCCAAATTTATCAACTACAAAACCTAAGTAGTTCAGCGAGGGTCTACAAAATTTACATTTTTCAAAATTTACAGTGAAACCAGCTTTTTGAAAGCGATGTGAAACTTCTTTTAACGTAATTAAATGTTCTTCGAACGAATTTGTCGCAATAATACAATCGTCCAAATAAACGAAAACTTTCGGTTCAAGCTCGGGGCCAATGATTCTGTCCATCAGACGTTGTAGTGTCTGACCAGCGTTACATAAACCAAACGGCATGCGTTGAAATTCAAATAAACCACGACCGGGTACTGAAAAAGCAGTCTTTTCACAAGATGAAGCGGAAAGTGGAATTTGCCAAAAAGCACTTTTTAAATCGAGCGAAGTTAAATATTTCGCACCGCGAAGTTGATTAAGAATGTAGTCTACACGCGGTAGAGGATAAGCATCTTTTTTCGTAACAGAATTTACCTTTCGACCATCGAAACAAAAACGATATTTTCCGTCAGATTTCTTAACCATCAGAACGGGTGAACTCCACGCGGATGATGAGGGACGGATTACACCGAGTTCTAACATTTCATCTAACTCTTTATTCAAATGTCCACGCACGATTTCAGACAGGGGATATTGTCGTTGCTTAATCGGAAGCGCATCAGCAGTATCGATAATATGTTCGACTAAATGAGTTTTTCCGAGTCCTACTTTACCTAACTTTTCAAAATCCGCGATTAAACTATCGAGTGATTTTCTTTGAACATCCGATAATTCATCCGAACTAGCAATGCCAATACAAGACGCAACTTCAGGCGCAGCTGTCCACGAATTCGTTGCAAAATTAACAGAAATTCCAAATGATTTACAAAAATTTACTCCGAGAATCATCGTATGACGGATTGACGGGACAATAACGAAAGTGATCGTTCGCGTTTGCGACTGAGCAGTAATCGGTAAATGAACGGTGCCAAGTGAAGCTTGGGCTTTGCCGTCTGCTGTAACAATAGTAGCATGTTCTACTGGTAACAAGCTTATTTTTAAATCGCGTAATAAGGAGAGGCCGCGATATCCAATAATAGAAACATTCGCGCCAGAATCTAACAATGCCGTAATAGACTTATTATACGCAGTAACAGTAATAAAAGGGCGATCATCTGAACCGGGATTTATTAATACAGGTGCAATTTCAGGAGTTTGTACAAAACGATGGATCGTATTTAACCAAGCGGTCCATTCTTTTCTATCAGCACTTAATCTGCCGAATTTTCGGGAGCTGACGAAACCGAAACGGCGTGTACGTTTTTTGTCTGCCTTTCACAGCAGCGTTTGCATTTGCCAGCAGTTTGATTTTTCATTCCGCATTTATAGCAGAAGATTTTACGTGGTTTAGTACAAGAATTAAAAGAATGCCCGTTTTCGTCGCAGTTCCAACATTTCATTTTAAACGAAGTGTTGTGCGGCGTAATTTCAGCAACATGAACGCGCGGCGGACGTCGATAAGCCATATCAGGTTCTAATAACGAATGGTTAGGGGACGGAGGATTCTTAAACGATGCTACGTTAAATTCAGTATCTTCAATACGTTTACACGTTCGAATCAAATCGCTAATAGTATCAAATGACTGTAGTGAGCAGAGACGTTGAAACCGTGGCTGTAGATTTTTTATTATTAATGAAACACGCGAAGATTCGTCTGGTCGATGTGACAAGCGAGAAAATAAATTCTCCATAATAGCAATGTAAATTTCTACACGTTCCGTTGGACCTTGTGTCCTTTGACGTATTTCATCCATTAAAGCTAGTTCGAAATTTGACGGCAGGAAGGTTTCCTTTAGTCGGCCAACTAATTCAGACCAAGTTTTGACACTTGGGCGCACCATACGGAGCCAGATCAAAGCATCTTTCGTGAATAACGAAGAAGCTTGTCTAAATAAAGTTTCATCCGATACACCGTAAGCATACGCAGCTTCGCTAATTCGCTCAATAAATTGATTAACACCCGATAAACCGTCGAATACAATATTCCAACGACTAACTTGCGTTCTTGAATCAAAATGGTTACTCGGAATCGGAATAAAATTTTGCGTTGACGTAGTAGGATACGAATTATTTAGTAATGGTACACGAGCGTCAGGAACAGGATTATCGCGTTGATTACGTGCAGTTAAATTATCATTCTCGCGATTTATAGTTGACGAATCGAATTGTATACGATTTAACAGAGTCGAAAATCCAGGATCTAGATAGGAAGGAGTGATCGAAGTATTTCGCAAGACAGAGGTTTCGTTCGATGAGCCAGCTGGTGGTGCATCAGCTTCTGAGTTCAAATTAATCAGATTCGCAGACGGATTGCCACGAATTGACTCACGAATTTGCGTGTGCATATTTTTTGTGACCGAAAGCAACTTGATGAGTTCTTGTTGATGATTTAATGATAATAAGCAAATGCGATCTTGCAAGTAAAAAATTCTTGAATTCAACAGTTCATCATGTAGCTTACGTTCAGCGGGATTAAGAAATGGCAAAATTTTTAGCATACCCAATACTTCATGCAACTTTAACTGACATACTCTGGATTCGTTCACAGGAACAGGACTGCATTCAGGCCTTATCATTGACTGAACTCGTTCTTTCTCTAACTGTAGAAGTCCTTCTAGTACGATTCGCTTGCTGTTTAGTGATCCGGATTCGGAGACATTGCGTATTGATAACTCATGTTCAATTTCGTCCTCATACAGGTGCTCGATTCGATACGGAAGGTTCGCCATGTTACAAAGTATAATTAGTAAGCAAAATAACACAATATAATTCAAAATAATAAATAACACAAGATAATGCCAAAATATTCAATAAATAAATGAATAGCAAACAAATAATATTAAAATAGCCAATAGTAACAATAATATAATTCAAAACAATAAATTAAATAACTGATAGCAAACAAATAATATCAAAATAGCCAATATGAACGATAATAACTTATAATAACTATAAATATTTTCGAACTCAAATTCTCGGAAAATTGAAAGGAAGGAATGGATTTATTCGAAGACAAAAAAATTTTTTTTTTTGTGCAAAGCAAATCACAATATAAACAAAGGCCGCCCCACGTTGGGTGCGCCACTTATTATGTGCGGATACAAATCAATTAAGGCCCCACGTTGGCGTGACACTTATTATTTGCGGATACAAATCAATCAAGGCCCCACACGTTGGATGCGCCACTTATTATGTGTGACAATTTAGATGAATTTAAAATTTATGTTGTTAATTAAATTTTATCAAAGTGTTCAAATTTTGAAATATTTCATTCATCTGATTTTTATCCTACCTGTCACCCATAATGGGCACGGCGTCAGTTGTTTGGAGGAGAGCGGGGTCGTAGGTGGGGTTGGTAGGAACTTTATTTTGTGATGTTGGTAAATTAGGTGGGCGCCAGTCAAAGCGGAATGTTGACGCAAAATTGAGAAGCTTTGACAAATCTCAAAGAGGAACTTATCGGGATAGGTACTGTTTTCGTCTTTTCGAGAATTTGTTTCGGAAATGAAATATCTTAATTAAATAAAAAAATATACCTGATGATGAGTGAAACGTAATAATCTTATATTGATGATTTTATTCGCTACAGAGTTCCGTGTTCTTTTTCAATACAAAGAAATGTATGTCATTCGTAATAGTGTATCTAGACAGATTGTTTGACGTCTGCTGCTTAGCGGGTGGTCTAGCTAAAGTAGATCTTCTTCTGAGCTTTCGTAGACGCTGAGGGGACAACAGTACGCATTACGCAGTAGCGGTTTGGTAGTTGATGAAGACTGCCAGAAAATGGTCGCTCTCGAGATCTGATTATGCCCAGTTGGCGTTCGTACGTTCAGAATAAATCGTTCAGTCACTACTTCGTGCTCGATTTGTATAATGGTATATCTCATTCAGCAGCTGATCCAAAATTCGGCTTCCAAGATAGACTGAGGCTGCTAATACGACTGATTCCCACTCAGACGTCTTTGAAAGGCACAGACTGGTCCCTAAACATAAGAGGGCAGAGCAGAATAATCCGTACTAACAAATGTAATATAATCAAACAAATCGAACTTGAAACAAAAGTTGATACACTTGAAATAACAGAGGTATTAAATATAGACATACAATCATCAATATAACAGAATAGTACAAAATTAGAGATCGTTACACGACTCAGATAAAGGACTTAAGTGAACTTAACGTATTCTATCAGGAATGTGATAGCGCAATGCAATGAAAATTCAACAGTATGCAACTAAATATACTACACACGATTCCAAACAAAATAAGTTAACTTTACCTAGTTAAATGTCCTGATTTATCATAAATTAACAATTCGGTATAAAATGATAATTACAAAATAACATATTGGCTTTACAAAAAAACAATTGGCTTTGCTTTGCTGATGGCATGTGCGGCGAAAGTCTTTCGTTGCTATGGTCTAGACTACAAGTCGAAACTACGCGAGCAATGTCTCCGAAAGAAAGCTGTGGTACGTTCCAAACTCAAAACTAATAAAACAGGCTCCGTGCCTCAAACATAATAGAACGTTATCCACAATATCACAAAAAATAATCTTTACGAAGACGGCCGACTATCAAAATGGACTTTAATCCTAGCCGAATTACGCGCGCAGAATAATGACGCTACGCTTCAATCAACTCACGCACACAGGTTCACCAAATCATCTACAGCAGCCCAATGACGTCACAATTACAACATGCAAGCTACAATGATAGGATTGCACTTGGAATAATCGACAACACAACACATAAACTACAATACATGATCGGGACAGTCGCGAAATTGTTTTCAAAAACAATAAATCTTAATTGATTATAAATCAAAATCTTAGAAAATTCTCTCATATAAAACGAATTTAAAATCTTAATCGATTATAAATCAAAGCATTAGAAAATTTCTTCTATAAAAATAATTCGAACTACAAATTATTTTCTCATCAAATATCTTATTAAAAGAATTCAAAATAATTGTTCATTAATCCATCGACTAATGACACAATAAACTAGACAGATTTGAACGACATGACTGAATAAATCGTAAGTCATTGATCAAGGTCACGTGAATTTAAAAATGAATCAAAAGAAAAACAATTTGATCTAGATTTAGATTCTAATTTTCACAATTATCGCTTACCTACGTTTATTCAGCTATGCCAAGTTCCAATCATCACCAACCATGTGGACGTTACTACAACGCAATTACTAGCGTTCAAATAAAATATGCTCTCCAACCGATAAAATAAAATATTCCCACCGGAATCATAAATTTTCTAACGTTATAATTACAAAAACTTGAATATTCTAAATATTCACACAATAAATTTTCACGTTCGCATTGAAAACAATTTCAGTACCGGTAACATGAACAGAAATGTCGGTTCAGGAGAGTACGCTCTCAACAAGAGAGTGTCTGTCGACGAAGGTTGAGCGGAAGAGAAGGAAGAGAAGGCTACCAAGCTATGCGCATATATTTATGGAATCTCCCCACTACAGGTTTGAGGCGGACGTGACGAATTCTACAAATTTTATTTCGCTTATTTCGATGTTACTAATAATATTGTTCGTTGATATAATAATTAAATATTCTAAAACAATTACTGAATTCAGAAAACACAATATAATCTGCTGACATAAAATATTCAGCGATATGTCAGTAACGCCATCTCTTGTGGTTCACAGAAATCTCAATGACAGTTGTCAAAATATTTATAAGTTCTAAATTAATGATCTTGAAATCATAGATCTGTTCAATTCAACTATTAAAGACACCGAAATAATATAAAAATAATAAGGATATAATAATTGCGATATTTATCAGTTCCTTATTGAGGTTAGGCCGATGTAATCGTTCGTAAGCGGAATTATTTTAATTTTCAAACCAGTGACAATGTCAAATTGTCACAATATATAACAACGTTGAACAGAAGTTTATAAGTATATCTGTGAACTTAATATCATATGATTCAGTGACTGTGTAACTTGTGAAATTTTTTGGAAAAATCTCTACATTAGATTATATATATATATATATATATATATATATATATATATATATATATAAATGTTGAATTAAAAATAGACAAAACATTTTTCAAAAATTTTCTTTTAGATTGTCAGAATTCAAATCAAAAATGCCACTTAAAGTTATCGACAATTGTCAATAATAAATGTCAATTTAGACGTGGACTTGAGAACAATCTATACTACTAATTAAAAATTACTTTTTAATACAAATTTCCATTTTATATTTATATATATTTATTTATATAATAAATAATAGTTAAACGTAGTTGTTTGTTTAGTAAATTAAACAAAACGAATGATATATGATTAATTAACTTGTGAAACAAACATGTTAGACAAGCATTAGAAATTTATGTATCGACACAAAGTATTGAATTACAGCGATACTTTTATTTAGTATACGTGAGCTTTGATTTGTGTACACATTCGGTCAATATAATTAACAAGAAGGGTTAGTTCCTTGACCTCAAACAGTTGCTAATCGCGGTGTGGGGGGGAAGGGAGGGGGATGTACTGGTCAGGAGTTTCGCTGGCGGGACTCTCGGCAAAAGCGGACTCCGGGCAGTCCGGCTCTAATGGGGCTAAACGAAAATGGGAGCATCAGCGGCGTCGATTAGGCGGGGTTAATGGGACGCGTTATCCCGGGCCTAATAAAATTATCCCCCATTTTTGTGTATTTTTTTATGGGGGTACCGCTCCAGGCCGTTTTGCGCCCGTGTGTGCATTTCGCCAGAAAAACAGTTACAGTTGTTATGGAACTTTGACTGACCTACTTTTATTTTACTATATACATATATACTTACACCATTTTTTTTCGTATTTCTTTTGTTTCAGTACACAGTTTTTTTCTTCTTCTACTTCTGTTTGTTGTCAAGAGTGCCCCGCTTTGTTACGTTTCTTTATAGTTTATTTTTTTTCTTCTGTATATTTACTGTTTACAAAAATTTAATTAGAGTTTCCGTTCTTTGTTTTAACGTCGTAGGAATTTTTATGAGCGAAACTTGAATGTAATTTGCACTTATTTTTTTATGCTCTTGGTGAGCTTTTACGTATATCAGATTTACCGGGGGTTTTGTCTGAGATAAATTAAATATCAGATGGCTTTTAAACTTCAAAACTTAGATAAAATATTTAGATTATGAGTAAATGAGCTTAGTTTAATATGTTACGATAATAGTGCGTCTAAAAGTGCACTTTTATAATATAATAAGCTTTTTAACTAAAATAATGTTGTATACATTTTTCTAAAAAATTAGTTAGTAGAGAAAATCTGTTATATATGTTAAATAAATAATTAAAATAAAAAATTTTTGGAGATTAAATTCTGTATAATTTTTAATTAAAAAATTGATGTTTAGAGATACTTTTCTACGTATACAGGGTGTTGACGGTCTTCTCTGTATCTTTTTAGGGGGCGATAGTACACCTCGAAAGAAGTCGACAAACAACTGCGCGAAACACAAAAATAGTGACATACGATTTTTTTAAGCGATCTAAACGAAACGAAACTAAAAATAAATAAAAATACATGCCAAGTAACTTTAACCAGATTAGTAGAATATTCAACTTTAACCAGATTAGTAGAATATTCAAGGGGTTATTCCTTTGCCTATTCTAAGAATTATCCGATTTCGCAAGTTGTCTAATTTTTTGTACTTGATAAACTCAGTGGCTTTTTCAGTGGGTTTTTCAAAAATAATTATAGGACAAAATATTCTTAGAATAGGCCAAGGAGTAACCCCTTGAATTTTTGCCGCATGTTTATCTAACATCCTGTATATTATTTATAGTTGTACGTGATTTGATCGACTATACTATTTCTGACTACCTTGGGCGGTACACATTGCATTTCTTGCACTTCTTCATTTTTACTACTTTGACTGCAAGGAAAAAGTAGTATAGCGTTTGGTACGGTGTCTGTAACATTTTCAAAAAAACCAAAAAAATTGTATAGAAATCCTTCATATAGCCTGTAGATGACGAATCTGAACTTAGTTTATGTGGGTGTATGGATGTGCGTCGTCAGCTCGCTCGCTCGGTCGTAAGTCAAAATTTTGTGGCCGCAACTCCTCCTAGACGGTTCAACCGATTTTAATGAAATTTTCAGGATAAATTTGTCTAGTGCCCAAGATGGTCACGTGATTTTGTTTTTTTCCAGTGATGCCAACTTTCCGAGAAAAAAATTACTAAAGTTTTTAAAAATTCATATTGACTACGTTATTTATCCGATTTTGATCAAATGTTCAGAAAAGATTTTCCTAATGCTCCCATTAATTACATAATTTTATTAATATTCAGTGTTGCCAACTTTCGAGAAAAAAATGACTAAAGTTTTAAAATTTTTATTATGGTTATGTTATTCATCCGATTTTACTCAAATTTTCACAAAAGATTCTCCTAGTATTCATATAATTTATGTAATTTTAACAATATACAGTGTTGCCAACTTTCCGAGAAAAAAATTAGTAAAATTTTTAAAAATTTATTTTGACCATTTTATTTAACCGATTTTAATCAAATTTTCATGAAAGTTTTTCTTAGTGCCTAACTAAATTATGCAATTTTAACAAAATACAGTGTTGCCAACTTATCGAGAAAAAAAACACAAAATTTTTAAAAAATTCATTGTGGCTACATTATTTATTCAATTTTGATCAAATTTTCAGAAAAGTATCTCCTAGTGCCCACATAAATTATAATATTATTAAAATACAGTGTTGCCAACTTTCCGAGAAATATCAAAGTAGTCTATATATGGGTTTACCCATATACTTCTAATCTTGTTCATTTATGATATTAAAATTCAAGCGAAAATAAACAATTTAATTGTTAATTAACTTAACTTGACTTAAATTTTTTTAATATAGCCGTCGGAGATGTCAAATTATATACACTTGATGTTGTTTCTTGAATATGAAATTCCTAACAAATCTGATTGTGCACATTGTATTTCTTGCACTTCTTCACATATTTTCAATAATCAAATTAAAATGCAAGCGAAAATAAATAATGCAATTGTCATTTAACTTAACTTAACGTAATAGTTTTGTAATATGGCCGCCGAAGATATCAGATTAAATGAGGAGCTCGTTTTCAAAATGCAACATGTCCATTTTTTAATTTTTTGAAGTAGAGATGGCGTTGGGTATATTAAAAGACTGTGTATCTTACAAAATACACAGTTTGTGTCAAATCGCAACAAATCCCATTGAAAAGTAGGCGGAAAGTTTGTATTCCACTATCAAAACGCAACATGTCCACAGAGTTATATTTTCGAAACGAAACATGTCCCGTTTGACACTTCGAAGCCAAATACTTGTGCGACCTGCACATTATTTTTGATGCAATAAGTATTATATTTTGTTTATAATGTCTTCGGAAGGTGTGTGTGTAGCAGAGAATAGTTTAGGAAGTAGAAAGAGGCAGAAAAATAAGCAGGCTGAGCGAATAATTAAGAAAAATATGAAGTGAGTTAGTTTTTCAAATTTGTAGGTTAGAATGATCTTAATAAGCTTAAAATTATTTAGTTATGCTCCAAAGGATCTAATTTTACAGAACTGGTGTGTGTTTTTGAAATTGTCTATTAGCCACTAAAACGTTTTTGCTTCAAAACGCAACAAATCCCAATTTTTTTTTCAAAATTCAACATGTCCATTCTATAATAATTTTTTTTTTCATAAATAGTAATTCGTGAATTATATTAAATTAGTATAAACAACCCACATCATGAATGTAACTTACCAAAAAAACTTGAAAGCGCTATGTAAAGGCGGCGCTGTAGAAACACATTATAGCGTTTATCTCAAAAACATAAATTTGGACATGTCGCATTTTGAAAACGAGCTCCTCAAATATACTTCACGTTGTAGTTATGTTTGATGCTGCCACCAGTGGTGTTTATAGTAACATTGAACAAATAAATGTTCACCTTGTATTCGTGAAATTAAGATAACATTACGCAAAATGTTCAGATTTTATTTTTCCCAAATAGAATATGAACTAGAGAATCCCGTGACCCTTAAAGGGTTACGTTTAAAGTCGAAAATAGTAATTAAACATAAACATAATAAAAATAAATAAATAAACAAATAATAATAATAATAAAATATTAATTGCATTATTATATATTACTCAAAAGCAACACTTCTATCATCAGTAGTATATATAACTTCACACAACCTGTTATTTGACATTTGCATTATAAACATAATTTTTCAAATTTTTGAGAAGCAAGATGAAATCGTAGAAAGATGAAACTTGCCTATTCTCAAATAGAGGTTTAGGAGGAGATGCTGGAGAAATATATATACATACATACATACAAACATTTGACAATTAGAGAGATTAACCCTTTAACTACGGCTAACGTCAATAGACTTTACGACGAAATTCTTCTAAGGTACGGCTAACGTCAATAAGCGTTTTGATTAAAAATATTTATTTTTAATACTTGTAATATTTTTCTATAAAAATATTATATAGCCTAACAAGCCTATTCACTGATTGAGTAACTTGTGAAATTTTGGGAAAATAAAATCTCAACATTTTGAGTGTATATATGTAGTACCTAACTGCTATACAATAATGTCATTATTGTACTAATAACATAATGATCTTTTTCTACATAATATTATTATTATGATACATTGAAGAAAATATATATATTTCTATAAATCTGATTAAAATGAAAAAAGGAAAGAGAGATGAAAGTGAACTTAGCAAGTGTAAAAAATTCTAATTATTATTTAAGTTATAAACGAAATTACGATTGCACTAAGCGATGAGCGAAATGAAACGAAATTTTCGTGCAATTCATCTAATTTGCTTGATCTCGCGCTTGCTGAACGAGTGTTTTAGTTTCAAATCGCAATTAATACGTAAATATATTTTAAGAGAAAAGCCGAACACGCGAACGGGACGAGCTTTTCAAAGTCTTAATCTAGAAATTATTACAGAGCACTTGTCACGTATTTGCAACGGAACAGTAATCAAACGAAATTATGATTTGCAAAATCGCAGGACTAAAATAGGAATTAATTAAAATTTTCGGTTACATCATTAAAAGTTTTATCGGTTTTCGAAACCGATTCGGAACCGAACTGAGCCAGTTAAGGTTACAGTTTGGCCGTTTTCTACGTTTGCCAATTTCTATAACAGTTTTTTACCCAAAAATCCGTTTCGATACGCCCATTTCATTGCTTTTAACTTTTGAAAGTCGGCCGCTCAATTAGCTACGAAACGTGGATTAGTTTTTAAATTAAATTGTTATTAGATTAAACTCGCACGTTATGTTATTAAATAAATAGATTCAAACGTAATATAGTGTGGTTTTCTAAACATAAAGTTATGGAATATGATGCTTCTCATGTAAAAATAAAAATGTATTTATACATATTTTCTTTAATTACATTTTTTCAACAATAAAACCATTTTATATTATAGTTCTGTATTAATATTTATTAATTATCGACATTTAGATAAACTCAACGTTCATTGTCATCAGGAAAAATGATACAAATGGCAATTACAGTAAATAACAGAACATAGAAACAAGTTACAAGGTAACTAAATCATATAATTTTAGAAATTTTTAATTAATGGAAGCCAAATTTTTAATTAAATCAATGCCTTTACATGTCGGAAAACAGTTATCTTTTTCTTTATAAATTTCTATTGCTTCTCTTATCAATCTGCTGTCAATATTGTAATAATTGCAAGATAAATCAATATTAACAGCAGATTGAGAAGCAATAATTTTTTTAAAAGAAAATGATAATATGAATCCATTCTGAAGGCACTGATTTAAATAAAATTTATTTGGCTTCCATTAATTAAAATATTAAAAAAAATTATAATTTAGTTACTTATTTATTACCTTGTAACTTGTTTCCATGTTCTACTATATTCCTGATGAAGACGGACGTTGAGTTCGTCGAAACATTGATTACTAATAAATATTAATAATATTAATATATTTTAATATATATATATATATATATATATTAATATATTAATAATAATATTAATAATCTTAAACCTAAAGCAGTTTTATTTTATCTATTTCTTTCTCTCCGAATACAATCTCTTTCTACGCCAAACTTATCACCACCAGCTAAGAGATATGTGCTGTACTTTAGATATATACTGAAAAGTACAAATTCATACAAAAGAAATACCCAGTGGTCAAAAATAATGTATTAATATTAGCTAATTATCTTTATCAAACTAGAGAAATTTATCACCAAATGCAGACAATATTCAACAACAACAGCTTCAGTAAATATTTTATAAGCAAACATTAATTTAAATATATGAAAATAGTTAGAATGATAAATTACCATAGCAACGTGTAAATATTTATAATAACATAATACTGTTGTACATACTATATCTATATATATTGAAGATTGTTGGGTAGGGGGGTGGCTAGCATCCAACAGCTTATAAATTTATATTCTGACCCAACAAACTCCAAGGGTCACCTCGAACCCTTGACTGTAATATTATCAGTTGTACTCCTCCCGCGCGCGGTAACAAAGTTTCGTGGGGTCAAACAAGGGCTACTAATTATGTTTACCAGACGGTTCGGTTCGCCGCTTGCTATGTTCCAATTCTATGCAACTACATACACCGCCAAAGTATATATACATCTTTCATTTTGGTCACTTGATGGTCGCTTGTTTTTAACACGTTATTTCAAATTGTTTGGTTATGTTCACTTGAAAAAGTCACTAGCAGAGGAAACTGTAAATATACTGTATTCATGGGTAGTTAACATGCGTGGAAAAACTAAATTTATCTTGTACTTGATACAACTAATTTATTATGTTCTTCTTTTGCTGACTAAATAATTGTTAACTAGAAAATATTAATATTAAACAGAACTTCAACCTAAAGCTTTTTTAATTTTAATGTAATGTGTTCTGAAAGATTTTGTTACTATAGATGTCTCAAAATTAATGCAAGAAGTAATTGTAAAATTATAAATTTCTTATTGATTTATAAAGTATGCAGTATATAAGACAGTACAGTCAAACTTGTTTTTGTGTGGTCCTTTTCTAGGCGATTTTTTTTGTGCGATTAACTTTGTGCGATTTTTTTTATGCGGTATGAATTCCAACGGTGTTGGCATTAGCTGTATTCTTTTTATCAAAAAAATGACTCAGTTCAGTTGGCAATTGAAGTGAGGTGAAACGAAGTGAAGTGAGTTGAGTTACTTTATAAATGAACAAGATATTCAAACTCTAGCAAGAGAACACAAATAACTGACAGAGATCGAAATACTTTGACACCTTTTCTGACGTTTGTTATTCTAATCAATCATAAATTTGTGAATCAAGAAATACATCTTTGATAAATTTTACATTAATTTTTAAATTTAAAGGTCCAATATTATTCAATCATTCAATTTCGTAACAGCAAGATTGACACAAACTTAACCTCTACTATTTAACTGATTTCACTTCATTTTGAGATAATTTTGCGAGTGCAGCAGAATCGGTAAGGGGGGAAGGTATCCCCCCTTAGCTCAGTTAAGATAAAAAGAATAAGAATTATCTGAGCTGATCTGAGTTTATCTGAAGTGAGGTGAGATCTTAGTAAATTTTTGGTAAAAAAAAATACAGCTATTATAATGTTGTAATGTTTTCTATCAGTGTACATATTACATGATATGTACACTGTAAGACGCTGTTCGCCTTTACGCGCTATGTTCATTTGATATCAACAGTTTCCCGACAATGCACATTCAATCTCTATTGGACTTTTTTTTCTCTAATATCTCTAATATCACGCCATGTACCCAAAAGAATGTTCATTATCCCGAAATCATATCACTCCAACTACTTATCGAACGTCCACGCAAACGTATAGCTTCAAAATCATTCATATAATTTTTTTTAACCAAATGTTCATTAAACATTTGCTCAAGATGTCCAAACCAACTTAACTGATTAACACCAACATTTACTATTTTACCCTCATCATAATCTATTTCGTACCAGATTCCTCCTAGTTACACCACATACCCCACGTAATATCAACAAGGATTATAATTCCCAATTTCAATTTACATCAATTTTAAATTAGAATTACTCATCAAACTAAATACATTTTAAGCAATTCTAAACTGATTTCACAATGTAAATTGTCAACAAACAACCGAACATATAGCTCGCAAATTATCAGAAACTTTATTAGTGAGATTTGAGAAATACATTTCCTGTTGACAAAACGTTTCCAGGCACCCACACAACTGACTACTAGCAAACAAGATACAGACACGACAATACGGAATATACAATTTAATTTCCGAAATTTATTATCACTACTATATAGAAAGCGTATTTGAGGGGGGTGGGGGGGATGGCCGACCAATTCTCACACTGCAGCAGTACTGATCGTATTAAACGCCAGCCAAATAATAACGACGAAGGCAGTTTGCAATTGAGTTTGTATCTAAAATGACACAAGTTGAACGCATAGCTAATCCGTTGAATTCTATAGCAGGATAGTTGCATGTAATCGGTATTTGCTTGTGATTTGTATAGAAGAATTGGAGCAAAGACGGATTTATGTTTTTTGTTGTATTTATAGGTGATGAATTTTTACCATCTCATAAATTTTTATCTATCAAATTATTTAGTTTCTTTAGGAGTTTTTTCTGTAAATAAAGCTGAATACAAGCTTATTTTCGTAATTATTTTTTAGTGAAAGTATCAAAGATACAACTTGGGGATTTTTGTTATCAGATAGTACATACATTGGACTATATATACGAGTTTTTTTCAGTAATTGGATTTCATAACATGCATCAACAGCAGCGTACGCGCGATTGGAACGCTCTACTGGCGTGCACAGTCCAGCCCGAACGGTTCATCTCGAATTAAAAATGGAATGATATTCCATAAATAGACTAAATTTTAGGCAGCTTGACGTAGAAAAAATTAGAAAAAGTTGATTTTGTGGTCAAAATAGCGGCTTGTGAAAAAACCATTTTCCCCCATGTTTTTTTTTTTAGGTTTAAAGCGTTGTAGAAAATACTTAAAATAAATTTTTAGAAATTCCTACGTCAAGCTCTCACTGAAAAGGTTCTCTACAAGCAAGTTAAAACTGTAATACTATATGTTAATTAGATCGACCGCAATCGTGCAGGTGGTAGCAGGGTAAAAATTTAGGACTAAATGTATTTTTTAATGGCACATCACAAAAAAATAACCAAAAAAAATTGGTTTAAAAAATGAAAAAAATTTGTTTAAGGTGAGCCACCCTTAACACTTAGGGGTATAAAAATTAGTTATGAACCTATTCTCATACCTACTGAATATACATATAAAATTTCATCAAAATCGGTCAAGCCGTTTCGGAGGAGTATAAATACGAAAACTGTGACACAGGAATTTTATATATTAGATATATTATTATATGCGTCTAATCTGGCCACTGCAGCTGTACCTTCAAAATGCAATTTCACTCAAAACTATTTCGAATATCGATAAACTGTTTCAGGGGCATATTCTAGATCCTTCAAAGATTGCAAAAAGCCAAAAAAAAAAAAAAATGTTTTGTGATATTTGAAAAATTTACCGAAAACCCCTTTTTAGAACAAGTATCCATTAAATCTATAGAATTTTTTGGGCTGGTATGCTGTGATGGATCTATCCATGTCGCAGACGTTTTACCATACATCGTAGATGGTAACTTCAGTGCTTGGTGACTGAATCACCAAGCACTAAAGATGCAATCTACAATGTATGGTGAAACGTCTGCGACGCAGATAGATCGACCACGGCGTACCAGTCCAAAAAATTTTATAGTACAAATAAAGTTGTTAGTAATAAAACAAAAAAAAATTAAAATTGACGTTGTATTATACATACATACATACATACATTCACAATCACGCCATGTACCTAAAAGGGTGTGGCACAAACTCTTTTTATCATCCCGAAATCAGTCGCCTCCAAACACTCTTATCCAAACAAGCAATTTTTGCTTCATCCACATTCATAATTCCTCTCAGACATGCTCTTTTATTCCTACTACTTGGTAACCTTTGCTCACGCAAAACACTGTCAATCATATCACTCCAACTACTTATCGGACGTTGTATTATGATGATTAAAAACATTATTTATGTTACATAATTATGTTACACGTTGAATTATTTAAGAACATAATTTATTATAATTATAGACTTACTTATACTGATTATTTCTCTATTGAAAAATATTTATAAAATATTGTGTTTAATTTAGTACAGTTTAAATGAAATTAAAACGTAATATTTTATACTGATATCTATATAGGTAAATTATTATATAGCAAAATATGCCTGGTACGTAATCCGATTAAATATTAATCTGAACGATTATATTAAAAGCATTTTCATGTGTAGAAACGTTTTAGAAATATCTCATTAATTTATTCCTTATTGCAATGATAAATTTATAAACTTTGTAAGATGTATTTGGTTTCTTAATTAGAATATCTAATGAGTTTTGAAATTTAAATATTTGATTCGAGTATAAATAAAGTATATTAATTTATAATTATTAATAATATAATAATAATAATAATAATAATAATAATAATAATAATAATAATAATAATAATAATAATAATAATAATAATAATAATAATCTGAGTGCGACATAGCAACAAATACCAGGTAAAACCTGTGAAACATAAAACACATAATAATAAAAATAATATACAATGCTGTTTTGGTACATACGTTACTGTATGGTTGTGAATATTGGATTTGGCTGTAAAAGCATAAAAGAAAAATGACCGCTGTGGAAATGAGATTTTTACGTCGGGTTAACTAAGACGTACGAAATAGATTAGTGTGTGATGAGTGTGAAATTGAAATAAATATTGTAGCAAAGTTGTTTCGGTGATCTTGAGCGAATGTCTAATGAACTTTTGGTTAAAAGAATATATGTTAATGATTTTGAAGGTAGACGTTTACGTGGACGTCCGATTAGGAGTTGAAGTGGTATGATTGAGAATGTGTTGAGTAAGCAAAATTTTCCAAGCAGTAGAAATAGAAAAGCATGTATGAGAGGAATTATGAATATGGATGAAGCTAAAGTTGCTTGTCGGGATAAATAAAAAAAAAAATAAATAAATAATAAATATATATTTTTTTATTTTTTTATTATTGACGTATTTATATTAAATTTTAACTAATGACAACAATTTTAAATGAAACATATTTACAAACTAGAAATTAAAAAAATGTCAAACAATGTTCTTACAATGAAGTGTAGTGTAATGGTACAATTGTTATAAATATTGTTCCTGATGATGGCCTCAGTGAGGTCGAAATATCGAACCATATTTTAATAAAGTAAAATAAAACTATTGATTGATGCTCGAGTACTTGTTTTATTCTTATTACCAATTTACAGTCGATAAAATACATATTATATTAAATTTTTATGTCAAACGTTTAATTATACTATGCAAACATTAACTACCATCACAGGAAAAACATTTTTTAGATCAAACAAAAAAAAAAGCCCTCCAAAACTTAGTTAGGCAGCGTAAAAACCACTCAACTTACAAGATATACGTTAAGCAACTTTAGCAACTGTATGAGGACAAGTAAGTGGATAGGTGGTTGGGTAGCTAACTAACAGCAATCCAGTACAAAGTATATATATATATATATATATATATATATATATATATATATATATATATATATATAGTTAGATGATACAGAAGAAGCACACGATATAATCCAGTAGGCCGAGAAGCCTCCGGTCAGGTGTGGGGGGGGGGGGTTGTCGTGATAATTAACTTATGAATTATGGAACGATTTATAAGCCAATTATCCTGGTCTATTTCGCGTCAAGCGACCGCTGTCTAGGCGTAAATAATTTCAGGATTCTCACTATTATTAGTGTTTTCTGACGCCGACGGCACAGACGGACGTGTCGAGAGACTGGGGCGCGTCAATGCGGGGCCCTGCGTCTGCTAAATTGAGAGAACGTGTCCCATTCGGGATGGATACTGAACACGCGGCATTAAAATTAAATTATATAATCCGTATATCCGTATATGGCTAACCGAAAAAGCTCACTTGCCTTTAGGCTATTAACTGTGCCAAATTGTTTACGGAGCTACAAAAATTTACTACGGTTTGAGGTAATTTTGATATAAAATTTAAATATATTTCTCAAATAGATACTTATGTATATTAGTTATTTATGGAACAGGTCGTATTGCCAATTGTATTTATACTTAAAATAAGTAAAAAATTATTTGTGTTGTGGCTAAAAATGTATTCTTAGAATAAAATGATAACATTTTAAAATTATTCTGCGTATAAATATGTTCCAACATTTGGAAATACTGGGTCTAAAATAATCTAATCATATTATATAATTAAAACTTTGAAGATAAAATATTTTAAAATAAAACTGCATAGGATTTCACGGCCGGTATCCATTGCATTTATAGAATTTTCTGGGCTGGTATGCCGTGGTCGATCTATTCTTATCGCAAACGTTTCGCCATACATCGTAGATGACATCCTCAGTGTTTGATGACTGACGATGCCATTTACGTACTTTATGTACATCAATATCAGGATAAAATAGGAAGAATTTTATCAAGAAAGAATATTAAACTTTTCTATTTGCCACACATGAAATTGCAACGCATGTTGAAGAGTGTATTTATACAGTGTGGAAATTAAGTAAGGAATAAATTCAGTAATTCCGTTAATATTAATTTTTTGGAAAAAATCTCGAAGAGGTATAGCGATTTTGACTACAGCGGATATTTTCAGTCTATTTTCAGTTTCTTATGTCATTTGTTTTTTCAGTTATGACGTCATCGACTTTTTTTTTAATGACAACCTATATTTTATATTATTGATTTTGGTAGTATTTTTTATTCCGTTTCCAACCATGTAAAATTTTCAATATGTTACATTTGAAAAAAATTGAGAAAAATAGTCTTAAAGTTCAAGTATTAAAAATTAATTAAATTGGTAAAATGAATCTAGTCACCGAAGTTTGAGGGAAAGTTATCGACCTAGAAATTTATTATCTACCCAATTCAAAGTTATAAACCGATAACTAGATTCATTTTACCAATTTAATTAATTTTAATATTTGAACTTTAAGACTATTTTTTTTCAATTTTTTTAAATGTAACATATTAAAAATGTTATACGAATGGAAATGGAATAAAAAGTATTACCAAAATCAATAATAAAAAAATATAGGTTGTCATTTAAAAAAAAGTCGATGACGTCATAACTGGAAAAACAAATGACATAAGAAAGTGAAAATAGGCTGAAAATATTCGCTGTAGTCAAAATCGCTATACCCCTTCGAGATTTTTTCCAAAAAATTTATATTAACGGAATAACTGAATTTATTCCTTACTTAATTTCCACACTGTATATATAATATAACTCCGTGTGAATGCGGTAAGGTTTATATTCGACAGACAGATAGAATTATTGCTACTATATTGGCAGAAAATTCAGAAAATCTATTATTGCATAACATGCTTTAGAAAGTTTTTATGATGTAAAATTTGAAAATACTAAAATAACTGCAATATTAACAGTAAATTGATAGGAGATGCAACGGAAATTTATAAAGAAAAAAATAACATTAATTAGTATGAAGGCACTGATTTAAATAAAATTTGGTTTTCTTTAATTAAAAATTTATAAATTTTTTAAAATCATAGCCGTTTTCATTTGACGTTTAAATTTTAGCTATCACTTTAAAACAATGACGCTTGCATATGCATGTACACAAAATTAAACATCAAATTATGCACAAGTGAATTCTTTGCATAACAAGATTAGAAGTATATGGATAAACCCATATATAGACTACTTTGACATTTCTCGGAATGTTGGCAACACTGTATTTTAATAATATTATAATTTATGTGGACATTAGTAGATACTTTTCTGAAAATTTGATCAAAATCGAATAAATAATGTAGCCACAATGAATTTTTAAAAAATTTTGTGATTATTTTCTCGATAAGTTGGAAACACTGTATTTTGTTAAAAATTGCATAATTTATTTAGGCACTAAAAAAAACTTTTATGAAAATTTGATTAAAATCGGTTAAATAAAATGGTCATAATAAATTTTTAAAAATTTTACTAATTTTTTTCTCGGAAAGTTGGCAACACTGTATTTTGTTAAAATTACATAAATTATATGAATACTAGGAGAATCTTTTGTGAAAATTTGAGTAAAATCGGTTGAATAACATGGCCATAATAAAAATTTTAAAACTTTAGTAATTTTTTTCTTGGAAAGTTGGCAACACTGAATATTAATAAAATTATGTAATTAATAGGAGCATTAGGGAAATCTTTTCTGAAAATTTGATCAAAATCGGATAAATAATGTAGCCACAATAAATTTTTAAAAACTTTAGTAATTTTTTTCTCGGAAAGTTGGCATCACTGGAAAAAACCAAAACCACATGACCATCTTGGGCACTAGGCAAATTTATCCTGAAAATTTCATTATAATCGGTTGAACCGTCTAGGAGGAGTTGCGATCACAAAATTTTGTCTGACGACCGAGCGAGTGAGCGAGCGAGTGAGCGAGCGAGCTGACGACGCACATCCATACACCCACATAAACTAAGTTCAGATTCGTCATCTAGAGGCTATATGAAGGATTTCTATACAATTTTTTTTTTTTTTTTGAAAATGTTACAGACACCGTACCAAACGCTATACTACTTTTTCCTTGCAGTCAAAGTAGTAAAAATACACAAAATTATATGCATTTTTCTCTGCATAATTTCATGCATAATTCTCTGCATTATTTTACACAAAATAATGTTTACATTAAAATTTATATTAATGTGTGATAAAAATTGTAAATGAAAAAACTACTTGTATCTATTTATAATGAAAATATTCGGTGATTATACTAATATCTAAAGTTAATTTTAAGTTTATTTCCAAATTGCAATTAACATTATCGATAATTAGTACTTAGATTTGCTTTTAGTGAAAGTATAGATAACAAAATTTTAATTATAAATATGCAAATAACAATAAGCATTTACTGAATTTTAAGTTAATAGTCTCGATAGTTGTAGTAAAAATAGCTGTAGTTCTGTAAAACCATTAATAGCTTGCTAAGTTTCAATAAAAACCACGCCGCCAAGTAATTTGCTAATGGAAAATCGAAAAGCAGGACGAGTGAACAGAAGTACAGTGTCTGGATATTTTAAAAGTTTTAGTTTTGATCAGGGCAGTACATTGCGGGTAAAACAAAATATTAGTCTAGCTTATACACATCTAACGTATTCCATTTATTTTTATCACAAAAGCAATAGCAAGCAAAGAAATAGGAATAGGAATGGGTAGCATGGGGATCTAGGAAAGAAAAATGATTGTGTTTTGTATTTCTCATTTTTAAAACTACGTATGCTCAATTTAGCGAAATGTTTCAAATCAATTTTGTTTTTCTAACTCCCCGATACAAATGATTTGTTTTGTGGTTGAAATGTTTATTCGGTTTATTTTTGTCAATGAAGAATTTACGCATGAAGTAAACTAGATTATTTGTATTTCTTGTTGACATTCCTAGAAACGTATTGATATAAACGTTTGTTGGTTTGTTAGGTTTTTGTTTTGATTTGAAATGTAACTGAATTTTTTAAAGATAGTTTTTACGAATATGTGATAATATAGTTATATATATATATATATATCACATATGATAACCATATATCCATATGTAATAACCATACATCAACGTAGGCACCAAAACATACATAGACAATCACGCCATATGCCCAAAAGGGTGTGGCACAAACTCTTTTCACTATTCCGAAATCAGCTTCCCCCAAAACATTCCTATTCAGACAAGCAACTTTAGCTTTATCTACATTTATAATTTCTCTCATACATGCTTTTCTATTCTTACTATTTGGAAACTTACGCTTACGCAAAACTCTTTCAATCATACCACTCCAACTACCCATCGGACGTCTACGCAAACGTATAACTCTTCGAAATCATTTATATCAAACCTTCTTTAGGCCTTCGCTTAAGATGTCCGAACCATTTTAACTGACTGACACCAACTTTTGCTACAACATTTTTTTTTTCAATTTCACACTTATCATACACTAATTATATACAGCGTGTAACAGAATAACTATTCCTAATATGCAGAAATGATAGAGGGCACATAAAGAAACATTTTTTATTAATAAACTAGTGTCCGGAAATTTTTTTTTTCTTTTTTTGGCAGTCGATTGTACATCGTTACAACTTGTGTATCGAAAATGGTGGTCGTAACTTCGAACAATTTTTATAAAGTTTAATGCGCTATTATTTCTAATAAAATGTTCCTTAACTTAACTACTCTTTGATGTTTTGATTAAGATTGTTTTTAACGATATCTAGTGTATCTTGGCACCGAGAAATTTCCGGACACTAGTTTATTAATAAAAAATGTTTCTCTAAGTGCACTCTATCATTTCTGAAAATTAGGAATAGTTATTCTGTTACACCCTGTATACTATATACTGTATATATATTAACTGACTAACATTAACTTTTGTAAAAATAATAATAAAACTATGTTATTGCTAACTTAAAATTCGATTTAAATTATAATAATAGTAACATTTTATTTGAAACTTGGTTTCAATTACAGTAATAACATTTGTCTATCTCCTAGAAAACTTAAATTGCATATAATATGCAAATAATATTCTTCGACATTTGTCTTTGTCAGACAATGAAGCAATAAAGTCCTAGTCCGTATTTCTACTTGAACGCGAAAATAAGATTTGAAATATTGTAGTAAATATAACAGTCATAACCATAACAAACATACCGCCATACTGCCACAACATCTAAGGTAAAATTGTCCTTCTATATGAGTGATTCGTAAAGAGAATCCGACCCAGATGTTACCCAACCGAGAGTTGTACGTATAATAGTTCATTGTTGAAAGTGGACCTATTTCCCGCATATCTCCAAATTGGGGAATCGGCCTCTAGCTCTTTAATTCGTGGTTACCGGACCGAGAGAAAGAGTGTGGGTCCGTTTCTCTCTCTTAGGACGTACGCATGCTTTCTCTCTCTCTCTCTATCTCTCTCTAGAGAAACGTCAGTTGTTCGAAAACAACTGTAACCGTAAGAAATTGGGTTCATTATTTACGTCGTGACGAAACCAAGTGATTTAGAAGAGTCCCAGAGACATTTTTTCTCCTTTTTTTTCCTCCAGCTGCTCGTATGTCTTTTTTTCTTCTCGGCCGCTCGTCGTCGGTTCTTCATTCTTGTTTTCGTGTACTCTCGTTCGTTTTCGCTAACTTGCTTATTAGAGATTGAGGAATGGAGTTTTATTTAGAGAAAAATAAATATAGAGTCAAAAATAATGGATTTATGTGCGATTGATAATATTCAGATAATAATAATCCGTGATGCAATAACTTTTTTTCAGAATTTAATTTTTTTTAAGAATAAGTTACTAGACTAATCATCAACCAAAGCACACCGAGTTGCAATTGCGGGTTTCATCTACTTGCCGAGATGGTTACCTGTTGTGCTATCTGCTCGAAAATACAGGTGTACAAGGTGGTACAAAAGTCATCACCCTGATGATGCTCTAATTTTTGCAGACGGCATCTCATGTCATCGAGACTTTGAAATTTGTGAAGTAAACAGATTCAGAATACACGTAGATGAACCATGTATCGCTATACTCTTCAAGAACGCGAAATATTTTTTGATAATATTGACAATTTTACGAAGTAACATATAAAAAAAAAATTTTATTTATAAATATTATAGGATAACATGGTAAAAATTTTATTAAATAAAACTGCAGATTGATAAGAAAACCAACAGAAATTTATAAAGAAAAAGATAACATCAATTACTGTGAAGGCACTGTTAAATAAAATTTGGATTCTATTAATTTAAAATCTATAAATTTTATGATCTAGTTACTTATTTTTGTTACCTAGTAACTTGTTTATATGTTCTATTATTTACTGTAATGTCATTTGTATCAGTTTTTCTGATGAAGATGGACGTCGAGTTCGTCGAAACATCAATTATAAAGAAATATTAGTGCAGAGCTTTAATCCAAAGAAGTTTTTACTTAATAATACGATAAATAAAATATTATAAAAATTTAGCATATAAAATAAAGGCAAAATGAAATTATTACTTTCTTTGTACATGTATTGACTCTATTTCTGCATCTCTATGTGATTATCTTGGCAACAGGCGAATCTAGGGAAAAAGAGAGAGGTTAACGTTGCAATATTTGCAGATTTTTGTTCGGCCATTTTTTCTTTGCTCGTTTTACTGTCTTCTCTATTCCGTTTCTCTGCATTTTTTTTTTCTTTTTATTTAACCTTATTACATTTGGAAATTCTTTATGAGTTTTATAAAATTATGCATCTAGTGAAATAGTAGATTATATAAAGCTTTACTACTCTCTACTCCAAAATCCAGTTGTCTTTATCTTATAGAAGAAGTCTAGTATGTTTTCAAATGAAAATATAATAAATTTCAAATTATATTTTATCTCGCAGAAATATGACTTTTATTAATTTATATTGACGTTTGTATTATTTATCTTAGTATAAGTTAAAAAATAAGAGAAGTTCTTACATTATTGGTTTATTGTGTTTTTTTTTTAATTCCAATTAATATGTAATTTATAATTAATTTAAAAAAATATTATAATTATTATGACAATTGTTTCATTTTATGTTCATAATTATGTTTTTTCTAAAGTTTTTGTTTTAAAAAATATCAAATTCTTACACATTATGTGAATTTATTAATATTTGGATGGCATTTAAAAAATTTGTAAATTGTTTTAATAAAGATATTATATTTGTAATTTGAATAAATATAAGTTTTTGTAGGTAATTATATTACGGTTTATCGAAACGTCGTTTTTATAAAATAATTAAACAAAATTTTATTCAGTCTTTATTTTAATACAATGAATTCTGAAAAATATTTTATTATGTTAATTATATTGTATTATAAGGAACTGAAAGTACAAGCAATAACAAAACAAAATTTGGTTTTTTGTAATTAAAAATTTATAAACTTCATGATTCAGTATTTGTTACGTAGTATCTAACTTGTTTCTATAAATGTCATTTCTATCATTTTCTTGATAAAGACGCACGTTTAGTTCGTTGAAATGTTGATTTATTAATAAATTATTTGGAACTAGAAGCCGTTTTATTCTAATAACAAAAATGTTTTGTTTGTAAAAAACGCGAAAACTGTAGCATTCTTACATTATTTATGACACTTTGTATAATTTTTATAATTGGATATACTCGTATATATATGTGAAATAAGGAATATTATATAAGTAAGGTCAGCCAGTTAGAAACGAAAATAAATAATGGATGTTTTATTAGGTTGGATGATTCTAGTTCGCTCGACGTGAAATGCTCGAAATAAAATTGCTGGAATTACAAGTTTGTTAAAAAACCAGTTACTTAAATATATAGTACTCGAAATACAATTTGCTCGAAAAAACAAACATTTAAAAATCAATAATAAAAGATTGATATTTGATTTACAATGAGTATAAATTTCTATCACATTATTTATTAAAATTGAATAGAATATCATAAAAATATAAAAGTTTTGTTTTACAAAATATTTAATTTCAAAATAAATTTTTTATAAGTTTTGCTGGTTTAGTAAAAATTAAATAAACTAAATTATTAATTAAAATGAAAAAGCCTTAGATTTACTTTGTTACCTAGTAATTTGTTTCTATGTTTTGTTTGTTTATTATTTACGTCTTTTGTATATTTATATTTTTCTAAGGATTATATACGTGCAGTATATCGAAACGTCGAATTTGAATTAAAAATTATACAGAACTTAACTAGCTTTAAGAATTTAAATTAATGATACATTTATTCTGTTCATAGTTACATAATTTCATTTTAGACATTTTATTATCTCGTAAATAGCAAATAAATTATTTACATTTATATTTCATTCTCTATAAAAGCAGAAAATACTGAAATTATTGGAATAATGAAACGATTTCAAATTTCCACTTTAATATCATAATTCAAAACTTTTCTTTATCTCTTTTAAAACCAAAGGCATACCGTTCTGGAAGTAAGACAAAGGGTAGCTAGGAAGGCCTATTATACTTATAAATAATATACACAAGAATTAATAATTTTCGTGGTTTCTGGCTGCGGTTTGATACACCCCCCCCCTCCTCCTCCTTCTCCAAAAAACAAAAGACGAAACGGGGTACGCGCGAATGTTTCAATTCACCGTGAAGAACGCGTGGTATGCCCGATTGTCAAGCACATTTATCATACGAACGTCGCGTTGCTTTTGAGAATTGCTGGCGTCGCGGTGAAACATTTACGATGAGAATGACGCTCTCTAGCGATGGTTATATACATTTACCATTTTATACTGCTAAGCATATATATATATATATATATATATATATATATATGTGTGTGTGTGTGTACGGTACAGATGTTTGTACACACGGTAAGGTTTCACTTTTGTTAGCCCCGAATATTTGAGTCGGTTTTGTGGTTACGACGAGATGAAAACATACTAACGTAGTAAGAACGTTTGTTTTGTATTCATATAGGTTGTTTGCAGATATTCTTACATAGGTTTTTAAGTATTATTGAATGTAATAAAATACAGAATAAGAATATATTAATAGCAATACTGATATATGATGATGTAGTGTATCAAATGTATATGTAAAAAACGTAATACTATCTTAATATATTTGTATATAAAATTTCTGAAAATATTACTTAATATATTTTTAGAAAGTTTTCTTTCAAAATTTTATTTTTTATCTATACAATTTCTTTTATTAAATTTTACAATGGGAATGTTATACGAAAGACATTCTCTACATTTTTATGTCATTTTGATATTTTTAAGAAGATGAAATAATTAATCCAACATTTTGGGAAAAAACATTGTTCAGTTTTTTCAAAGCTATCTCTGGATTTGAAGTTAAAGTATATTGAGAGAAAAGCCAGTATATGTTTTAATAAAAGTATTTATTTATGGAGATCGATTTCGGCTATGTAGCCATTATCAAGCCTCCTGAAATTACACAGAAAACAATAATCATATTAATCGATCGCCATAAATAAATACTTTTATATACTGGCTTTTCTCTCAATATACTTTAACCTCAATAACAATCCCAGTATAAAATGGAAAAATTCATCAAAATATCTGGATGTTTTATATTTTTTAATGCGATTTTTTAATTCTTTTTATTATGCCGAAATTAGTTTCTTCCAAACTAGACTATCTAGACCAGTTATTTTTGGCATAATAAAAAATCTTTCAGAATTCATTATATTAAAATAAAAAAGCTATAGGATCTAGTTCTATATAGATTTTATTAAATATCGACGTTTTGATATACTCTATGAATATCTTCATCAGTAGCATGTTTTTCTTTTATTTGTTTATTATTTATGTCAATTGTATTATATTTTTTTGATAAAGATATACGTAGAGTATATTGAAACGTTAATACTTAAATAAAATATGTGAAGAACTAAATCTAAAGTTTTTTTATTTTAAGTAACTGTTGATTTATCCACATTTATGATATCTCTCATACAAATATTTAATATAATATTTTAGTGAATTTTGATTTTGTAAAATTTTATTTATAAATAGAAGAACTTGTATTTATAGTAATAATTTTAAAGAAAAATGACTGCTGTGGAAATGAGATTTTTACGTGGGGTATGTGGTGTAAATAGGAGAGATCGGGTACGAAATAGATTAGTGTATGATGAGTGTGAAATTGAAAAAAAAAAGTTGTAGCAAAAGTTGGTGTGAGTCATTTAAGATGGTTTGGACATCTTGAAGCGAATGTCTAATGAACTTTTGGTTAAAAAGATTTATATGAATGATTTTGAAGGTATACGTTTGCTTGGACATCCGACAAGTAGTATGAGTATGATTGAGAGTGTTTTGCGTGAGCGGAAGTTTTCAAGTAGTAGGAATAGAAGAGCATGTATGAGAGGAATTATGAATGTGGATGATGCGAAAGTTGCTTGTTTGGATAGGAATATTTGGAGGAGACTGATTTCGGGATAATGGAAAGAGTTTGTGCCACATCCTTTTGGGTACATGGCGTGATTGTGTATGTATGTATATAACTTTAATTGAAAACAATTTTTTTTGTAATGAAACTTTTATATAAAAACAAGACAATAAATTTATTACTACGAATTTTTTTATTATAGCTTAATTTGCGTTAATTATAATTAAATATTAACATCGTTGTTAAAAGGAAACATCATTAATCTGAAACGTTGCTGCGTCCTAACCTAAAAAACATACAAAAATTAGTTCAGCAAACATTCAAAAACAATATTGCTGTTGGAAAGCACGAATAAAAAAAAAGAAGAAGAGAATTCGTTTGGTGCACGAAAGCATGTTCATCGCTAAACACAAACAAGCAGCGAAGCCTTCTAACAAATAAACCCGCATCTGCCTCTGGACAAGGATAAAAGCTCCCTGTTTCAAGCAGGAAGGAGAGCTTACCGAGCTTGCAACGTCGCGGCGCTGCGCTCGAATGCATCGCGGGTCACGCATGGTTATTGGCAGCCGAGTCGGAGATGAGGGCTATGCAATTTTTGTTGATTTTTAGTTTTTTGTCGTGGTTGTTTTTTCTTTTATTTACATATTTGTGTTATAATCTTCTAGCAGAATAATTTATTTTAATTGAGCCGTTCTTCAGATACTTTGTATTTTGTAAGTCGTTATTGTGTGATTTTAATTAAAGATGCTGTTGATATGCGGTGAAACATTTTTATAATGCATAAACAAATAAAAGATAATAAAACCATTGGAAATTAAGTTTCATAATTTTATTAAGAACTCTGTACAATCGGAAGAGAGGAAAAACTTAAATATTAGAGCAGAATTTTATAATAAATATACTTTAAAAAATTAGCTAATAAAGAGTTTTTAATAAAATTGTGAAACTTAAAACTGAGAGTTTTTATTATTTTTTATTTGTTTATACATCTTTATTGTGTGTTTGAGATCAATTATTATTATAATTTAAATTAATATGTTTTTTTTTAATATTGTAATATTTTTAAATTTTATGATATACATACAATTAAATTTTTTAAAATTTATTTATTATTTATGCATAGCGTGTCGCTAGCGTACGATAAAAACTATACGGAAATTATTACACATTTATATGACATTTATGACATAGATCATATTTTTATTAATTTTAAAAATTGCTTGTGTTTATTTTGAAAGATCCGTAATTAATTTCATTAAATTTAGTACGGAGGCCAGATGATTAAATAATGAAATTAAAAAAAAAGTTTTATCTTTTGATTGTTTTGATGGCCGTTTAGATTAGAGTACTTTAATCATAATATAAGTAAAAAGTTTTTCAGAACTTATTATATACTTTAGGTTTAAGTTCTGTAATAATATTTATTAATAATCGACGTTTCGACGTTTCAACGTCCGTCCTCATCAGGAAAATTGATACAAATGACATTTAGAGTAATTAACAGAACATAGAAACAAGTTACTAGGTAAGAAAATAAGTAACTAAATCATAAAATTTATAGATTTTTAGTTAATGGAAGTCAAATTTTATTTAAATCAGTGAGTTCACAGTGATTGATTTTATTTTTTTCTTTATAAATTTTTATTGTTTCTCTTATCAATCTGTTAATAATATTGATTGATTTTAAAATAATTACAGTATCTTCGAATTTCACATTAGCATGAATAGTTTTACATACGAAAATTCCTACATAATCTTATTAGGTACATTTATTTTTAAAGTGACATTACTCTTTCAGAATTTTCTACAACATTTTACTTTATAATAAGATGAATTTTATCAAATTATATTATCGTATATTGACATTGAGAAGGGTACATGGCCTGATTGTATATATATATATATATATATATATATATATACATATATATATACATATATATATATATATATACATATATATATACATATATATATATATATATATATATATATATATATATATCAATTAAATTTTAATTTTATTAAATAAAAAATATTTTTGTTGAACTAGGATTTGTGTTAAACCTAAACATATTACGCTCTTATATTATGAAAATTTCGTTATTCAAAATCATACACTGAGAAAAATGGATAGTTACCGTAACGCTATTTATATTTCAAAAGGTGACACAAACACAAGATATTAAAAATAACAAAATAAGTATATTTAAAAATTAACTATAAATATAATAAAAACAAAAATTTAATACCATCAATTTGTATATAGTATTACAGTCTTAATTCTTAATATAGTATTAAAATGTATATGTGAGTAGATTTTAAAAATGTATAAATTTGTGAATACAGTAAACATACTCGTATATTTCAAATAAATATCTACTTATTATTATCCAATTTGTTAAATATCTATTTTTCTCAGTGTAGCAGTCTTGTGCATTCTTGATTCAAAATCTTTAAATATATAACCAATTTAACAAGAATATTTTAAAATAGAAAATAAATTAACTTCAATTATTTTTCTTGTACAAATATCTTTCAAAAGCACTCAACTACAGCTGTACTTAGATTTAAATCGGTGTTTGCATAAACCAGCAAACTATGATGCTAGAGTTTGAAAAAGCTCTCCTTGTCAGTTGCACTATATGCATGGCATGCATCGTTTGGTTTACAAACAAAATACTGTGCGCGCTTCGTTCGTTGCGACGCTCGCTATTATTATGACGGTCATGACGCTTGACGCTTTAGCCGGTAATATTGGACACTTTAAGGACGTAATCTCCGTTAAATACACCACTCGGCAGGCACTGCTCTTGCATTTGTTTTTCGCCGTGCTCAAAAATGAGACAATCACAGTCGTTGTTTACTTGTTCTTATTCTGATTTGTGGTTCGCTGAATTTTGTGTTTTTAAATATTGTCGGTTGCAAAAATGTTTTGTTCGTATGTATTTATTGTTGTTTTTGAATTATTTTGTGTTAATGTAATGTAAATTTTAGGTTAAAATGCGTGTATATATTTTGGTTTATTTTGTATAAATATGCGTGATTGATTATTGTAATATGTAACATAAATATTTTTGGTTTTGATCAATATTAAATAAAATAAATATTAAAGTTTCATTTTACATATGTTAATTTTAATAGAAAATTAATAATAATATTGAAAACATTTGCTCTGGCAAACATTCTCACACAAAAATATTTGGTAATAATTACCACAATTGTGGAGATTATTACCACAAATTGTGGTACGTATCATAAAATGAAATTTATCGCATATCGCGCAAGCATACCATTCTAGTCTAGAGCAAATTGTTATTTTTTATACACAATTTTGTGGTAAAGTATACAAAAATACTACAGTTTCAACAAAAACAAAAAAAAATAGAAACCAAAGCAATACAAAAAATATATAGATTTGGTTTCCATTACACAAAAAAACTGTTAAACCGCATATTATTTATTTGCTACAACTGTTGTAATTTTTAATTAAGCATTTTTTTTTCGGTTTTTATAAACAATATACATATATTTATGTTAAATATTCTTGTTTATAAGTATAGTTTTTAAAAAATTGTATTTTAATGCATTGTGTCATACGAGCTTAAAACAACACCAAGTGGAGCCACATGACGTCATATATTTATGTTTAGATATGGATGTCGTCGATTTTTGGAAATCCATTAGTGGGCAAGTCTGTTCTATAAAAATTCCAAAAGAAAAACTTGATAAAAATAAGATCGTTCGATTTAAGTAATAACAAAAAGTGTAATGATCAACATGCTAGCAATAAAATGATTGGGTCTTATCACCATTTGTGAATTTTTAGAAAAAAATATGTAGATATTACTTCATAAACTTATATTTGTTTTTACATTAGATTTTTTTATTTTTAACATAGTAAATAATCCTTTAGACCTTATTATACTAAAATACAAAGGTTTTAGGATTAAATTCTGTTTATTTATTGATGTCGAAACGTCGAATTTTAATGAAAATTTATACAAAACTTAATTTTTTTAAATTTATTTATCTTTATCTTAAATCATATTATGATTATAATAAAAAGTTGATATATTTTTGTTGACGTAATTAACTGAAACTGTAACAAAATACCTATGAAAATTAACGAAAGTCAAAAGCGTGAAAATATTTTATAATCGATAAATAATAATCTGGTACAGTTCTGTCGAATTGAATATAATGCAAATTTAATGATAGACGACGAGGCGCTGCGCTGCGCTGGTCGCGTGAAATCATTTCGAAATTTGTTTTGCTAACGTAAACGGTTTTTGTTTACATCCCCCGTTTTAAAATTAAGTGTAACAAATTAATTTTGATTACAAACCAATTTGCTTAAAAACAAACTAAACAACCAATTACTAATTACTAAATAAAACACTGCTCCACCGGCAATTTACTAATGGATAACATTGGAACTAGTATATGTTCGCTACTGCATTGTACATATATATATATATATATATATATATATATATATATATATATATATATATTATGTTACGAACAAACCCACACTATATAAGCTAATCGGTGTAAAACACTATTAATGTAATTTTAAACTAGATACATTACAAAACTACTTAAAACATGTATACCTTGGTTGCTTTGTTTTTTTTTTCTTGCTTTATGTAATTGTTTAAGAAAATCAGTCAGACTATTTTAGAGAGTATTAGTAAATAACATTTTCTAATGTATTGAGCAAATTTTGCAAAGGTGGTTAAATTCGATTATCTCAGTGTGTCTTAAGACATACTATAATAAATATTAAACTAAACTACGTTAGGACGCCTTTTTATAATAAATAAAATATATAATAATATATTGAGAAATTTGCTACATACACTGTTAGAAAAAGTACGGCTTGCTGCCACAATTTTTTAACATAAAAATTTGAAACGTAGTTCAAATATATCGTAATAACATATAAAAAACTCTGGAACATTTACCCAATTTTTCTCCATGAAAAAAATTCATAGCGCTCTTAATAGATAATACTAATTATGCTAGTATAACCACATTCTAAATAAAAAACATAAATTTGTGTTTCTAATGATAATTGAACATTCCGTTTTATTTTTAATTCATAACTTGTTAATAAACATTTTTTTTTGCAGTTTCACTAAATTGATATGAAATTTTATTGTTTATTTCCATATTTGGGAAAATATTTGATTAATATTGTAAATTATAAATGAGGTTAAGTTATTTTAAAATATTTATTTAATAATGTAGAAAAACCACTATAAATTTCAAATTTTAGTTTTCAAAATAATGTTCTAAAAACGAGGATATTAAAAATTAACTATAACACATCGATGTTAAAGGTCACTGTAAAATTGTTGCAGTTTTATTAGGTATTACAGCGCAAAAATTTATTATGTGTACGTTACTGTCACAGGATGACACGATTATGTAGCTTATTGTTCACGTATAAATACAAAGTTGACGTTTCAAATTGACAGTTACCAAAAATTACATTATCTCCAGCATCGATCAATATCTATTACATTATTAATATACATAGGAACGTTTGCATATATACAGTTCAAAAATTAGAAAATGAATTCAATATGTACATATTTCACACTATATTTATTCTCATTCATATATCAATAGATTCAGAAAATTATTTACATTAATTGATTTTATATTTACATATATAGGTAACTAAAATATATGAAGAATGTTACTGATTGAATTTATATAATTATCTGGTCTGGTATGCCGTGGTAGGTCTATTCTCGTTGCAGACGTTTCGTCATATACCGTAGATGGCATCTTCAGTGTTTGATGATTGAATAACAGTTTCTGCTATTTTTATATTTTTCAGAAATTTTCTTTAAATTATAATTTAATACTAGATGCAAAAAATTGATTAAGTAATTTTTAATTTTAAATTTAAATTATCTAAAATTAACATATTTTTTCTAACAATGTAGTTAAAATAATTTTATTTACAATAAGTTTTTATTTTATTTTAATTTATTTTAATTTTTAACGTTAAATATCCGCATTTTGCGTTAAGAAAGAAAGTAAAAGATTTGTATAAATCTGATATATTTTGCGGGAGAACTTGACGTGATATTTTGAAAAGATAAATTTAAAATTCTTGATTCGTTCGATAGTACTTTTAGTAGGCATCATAACTTGACCCGCTATTGAGAAAAGTTTAGGAAAAGTTTTTAAGCTCAGTTACTCGCAACTTAATATTTCCATCACGCACCATGCAGATTTGTTTGTTTATTTTTGAGGTTATAAAACTTGTTTTTCTTCTCTAACAAACTAATTCGACCATTAAATTGCTACCTCATTATAAAATGCTGTTTACAATTTCTATATAAATTATACATCTCTCTCAAGTCATTATACTAAGCTAGAGAATCAACTACAGTTTGAAACAGTTTAACAAGCAATTTTGTTATTCTATTTAAACATAAATAACATATGAGAAGGGTGGTATTGTAATCGTATCAAATTTGACATATCTAGGTTTTTACAGATAAGTACATCGTTAGGTCTGCCTGTCTGTCGGTCTTTGGATACGTGTAGAGCAAATTCGCTGAACAAATACATACATATATCGTTTATATCGCATAGGTATTAACACGCGTTTTTCTAAAATTTCATTTGTGTAGAGGAACCTGTTACTTTCGTAAAAACAAGCAAAAGATATTATTTCTGATGTTTTTCGATGTAAAATTATCGATTTACTGGAAAAATATTTTTTTACACACTCTAATATATATATTGGCAAAGTCGGAAATTTGTTGCTCCCACCCGCTAAAATTATTCCAAATAAATAAAAAAAAATGTCCATATACTTCCCAGACCTGTCAGATGAAATTAACCCGTGCCTGTTAAAGGCTCAAAATTAGCATTTAGCTTAAATGGGGAAATCGCCTTTTTAGACATTTTGGGATATAACTTTTATTGTATTTACTTTAAAAATATTTCAAAATAATCACCAAAAAGCTAAAGAAATATGCTTTCTAGTAGTCCAAAATTCATGCAATTTCGGTGATTATTAACGGAGTGGTGTGAATTTGAAAAATATAATTTTTGATTCAGAAAAAGCTATAATGATTAATCAAAATCAATAATTAGTATAGGAAAAATTATGAGAATTGTGTTGTGTTTTTATTTAAATATCTTCCAAATTGACTACAATTCCCATATTTTTTTCTATAAATATATATGTATATATATATATATATATATATATTAAAATTAGAAAAAAAATGTTAGAAATAAGAAAGAAATTTTTTGGTTTTCAAGCTAATATCGCTGCATGTAATGTATGAAAATCTGCAGCTGAAAAAACCTATAAAAACTATCAAACGTCTTCTGTAGAAAAAAATGCCATCAATATTAATAGAACAGATTATTCCTAGAATAACTAATCGAAGAATAAACAATATATATTATTATGCCCAAAGTATTATAATTACAATTCGGAATAATGATGCTTAATAATACACATACGACCAAAACATTTATCTCAGCGTATACGCGATCACAACAACCAATGATATATTGAATGTGTCAGAATAAAGAGAGAGATGAAGATATATGACGTCACGACGGTCGCAAAGAATACTTTCCGCTCGCTCTTCTAGCGTCGCCGTCGTCGCGACGTTCATACCTTCACTTGATGGAAACGACGAAGATTTATTTCAACATTATTTAGAGCACAGGTACATCAGGCATATACGACACACACACACACACACACACGCAATATATGTTGGAAAATAGTTAGCAAGGAAAGTTTTTAAGTTTCACCGGGAAATAGATGAGAATAGGGTGTATGATAGATGTTTATGAAATGTTTATTTGTCGATATTGATGGAAAAATGTTATAGAACTAAGTTCGATTTTGCAAACGGTTGCAAAGACAAACAAACATACCTACAGTTTGTATAAAAAGTAACGTAACGTGCCAATATCTCATCTTTTAATAAGTTTATAAGAAAAAGTTTTAAATAAATATAAATATAGATACTTTTGTGTTATTAAGTTTGTCACCATTGTTGTTTTTAGGTGCGTCAGCAGTAAAACACAGAGTTAATTCACAATAGTTTATATTAAATAAAAGTATAAACGTATTTATTTATAATACATATAATGAAAAACGTGTTCGATACATTTTTGACAGAACAAGAAGATAATCATAATGCAAAACAATCATACCAACTGTGTGATACTATATATTGGAGATTCTATCAGTGTTCTTCCTTTTCAACAACCATTATAATTAATTTATAATAATCGGACTATATGTTATTTTTTTTACAATATTTGTCGGCCTGTAACATAAAACTGTAGTCAATATAAGGTCGACTTTCGCTGGACACACAAAAATTATTGAAATAAGATAATTTAAATAATTTAGACATATGAAAATATTTTATTTTATTCGATGCTAATGAATTATGTACGTCAGAGAAATTAATAAATATTTAATAATTGTAATAAGTTTACATATAATATTGTTAATAAATAAAATACAAATTGTAAATTATTTTTGTTTGTATAGTAGATATAGTGACTGAAACAAATTACATTTGAAATATTTGATGAGTTAGCGTTGTTGCTAAAAAATAATAAACTCAATATATGTGGGAAATTAGTACCATTATGTGCTCGTTGTACAATATACTATTATTCAAGTATATATATATATATATATATATATATATATATATATATATATATATATATATATATAAAGAAAAATCATAAAATAAATGTACATATTTTTTAAAATATTTATAGTTACTTTAACTGGAAATTGTTTCCTCTATTTACACATGTAAATAAACAAACAAAATTTTGCAAAGTAGTTTTTTTTTTTTTAAATAGTACAAACGAATGTTTGTGTATGTTTATAAATAATTTAATTATATATTTTAGTAGCGTATATAGCTAATTAAATTTTACTTGTTATAATGTTTATTTAAACATGATGAAATGTTTGTGTAATAGGTATATTATTATGAAGTTATTTTCTATGTAATACGATAGTGCTCAGATTGGATATAGTTAAAATGTACGAAATCAAATATAATTGTTATTATTTTAGTACAAATTTATGAATTAGTGCTTATTAATAAACGACGTTTTATTGTAATATAATGGGTTCTGAAAGATTTTTTACTATATTAAAAAGGTTTTAAGTTAAAGTTCTGTTTTATTTTAGAAAGTGGCTATTTATACAAACGGTATGTATACGCAATTGGCTATTTATACATATAGTATGTTTACGTAATTGGCTATTTAGGGTAGGTTAGGTAAGTAGGTTGGTTTAGGTTTTTTTTTTTAATATGTATAAATAGCTAATTGCGTATACATACCGTATGTATAAATAGCCTCATCTTTTATTTTATATTAAAATAAAAATAGCTTTATATATTTTATTTGAAAATTACGTTTCGAAATTTTCTACGTATATCATCATTAGGAAAACTATACCAATGACAATATAAAAAATATACAAATATACAAATTTTGATTGTTCAACGAGTATTGAGTAACGATTCAAAAACTCACTGGTGTGCATTAAGAAATACTTATATTATTCTATATTATTAGAAAAATGACTATAATTGTTATGATTATAATATGTATAATAAATACTATAAACATAATATTAAGAAATTTCTTGTGATCGCAATCTTACTTTTGACAAATTTCAAATAGAAACATATTTAGTTTGAACGCTTTGAAAAAGCTATATTAAGCACCGGATATTTAAGCTTCAATATGAAGGTGGTAAAAAGCTTTGAAGACACGATAAAAATCGATTAAGTTCTCTTCTTGTGCACATAGAAAAACTTAAAATAAAAATGTATCTACGAAGTTTCGTAATAAAACTGGACGATAACAGCTGTTGATTTAGAAAGTTGATTCGGGGAAAAATGGTCGCGCAACAAAAAACTAGGAAATTTGCTGAGAGAAAGTTCGCCTATAAACAAACGACAGGACATCGACAAATAGATTGAAGTTTTTTTATGTGTTTTTTTTTTGTTCAAAACGTATATTATTATCTAATAATATCTCGTTTGTAGTTATGGGATGTGAACATTTTTTGTATAACTGTCAGATGTTATGAATATAACAGATTTTTTCTTATGTGTTTCACTAAACTAAGTTTGAAATTTTTATGACAAAGAAACGGAACTTATTTGTATATGCGATATCAAAAGTTTTGGTTATTTTTGTATATATGTAAAAATAACATTTTTTTTTATTAAACACATATATGTTTTAGATATAAAAAGAATGTAGTTGTTTTATTCTTTTTGGTTTTATATTTATAGTGTAAATAGGGATACGGTGTAAAAAGGATAATACAATATTGTACAATTATTAGAATATACAAAATTATAGTAACGTATTTATAGTAATAAATGAAAGATTAAAACTTTGTACTATTGAACTGAAATCGGTTGTTTGGAACCGATCGCTGAAAATGCAAATATACCCGTAAAAATTATTAAACTATATGATCAGCTTTTAGAGTATATATAGCCCTTTATATTTCACTGGGAATTATAAACTTGTGTGAAGTTAGCGTCCAAAAGTGATAGGAACTCAATTTTTGTTAGAATTCTGAATAGATTTCAAAGAGTTATAGAGTTTCTGAAAGTATCTAACTTAACCTAACCTAACCTAACCTGAAATTGTCTCAGATCTCATTTTTGACCATAGTTGGACGCTGAGTGATGTTATTTTCGCAAAACTGAAAAATGTGATAATACTTTTCTACTCTTGAAATTTATCCAGAACTCTAACAATAATTGTGTTTCTATCATTTTTTGACGCTAATGCAATGAACAAAATAAAAAAGGAAATTTAATCATATGCAGATAAAGATATAAGATAAAAATTCAAAATTAGTATTGCAATAAAAGATTTAGATCAATTTTAAAACTGTTCCGATTTTTACTTTTAACTTATATCAATTATTAACCTAAAAAATGTCTGAAAGGGTCACGATATTTTTACACTGTCATATACATTTTTTATATCATTTCAAATCAAATCAAACTCCAGCATAGCAACAACGAAAAAACGAAAACGCTAAATAAAAATATGACGAGCCAGAATTGTCGCGCAAATTCATTCATCATTGATGGCGCGCGGTGTGGCAGGTGTTGAAAGCAAGCAAGCAAGCAGTCGAAGGACGTGGTTGACATTTGTTCGGTCGGACCCTCCCCCCAGGCTTCTTAAGGTGGATCAAACGATTAGGAAGACGACGGCGACGGGGCCGGGCTAAGGACTCGTAAGGCTAAGGCGATGTCGTACAACACTTCTTCGATGTTTATACATAAATCATGTCACGTTTACTTCGGGATTTTTCGCTCGCCCGGTCTTACCTGGCACTGTCACATTCAATAGCGCTGCTAAAATGACAAATTTTTATCAAAGATTTTGTGTTATTAGGACAATTAGAGTTGTTCAGAAGTTTGGTTTTAGTAGTAGTAGTAGTATTTTTTATTATTTGTGAAACTTAAAAAAAATGTAATTCGATGTAGCTTTTATTTGTTTTATCCGATTATTTTATAGTTGCTTAATTTTTTAGGATGAGGCTATTTATACATACGGTATGTATACGCAATTGGCTATTTATACATACTAAAAAAAAAAAAACCTAAATCAACCTACTAACCTAATCTACCCTAAATAGCCATTTACGTAAAAATACTGTATGTATAAATAGCCAATTGCGTATACATACCATATGTATAAATAAATAGCCACTTTCAATTTTTTTTATAAAGTAAAATGTTTTTCAGAACTCATTGTATTAATATAAAAACTGTTTTAGGATAAAATTCTGTTAATTATTTATATAAAAACGACGTTTCGATGAAACTGAACGCTCGTTTTCATCAGGTCAAAATTTATCAATGACATTGAAGTAAATAACAGTACATAGCAACAGAACATAAAAATTCAATTCGTCTAAATCATCCAGAAAACATGAATCACATGAATCAATAAAATTTTTCTTCCATTAATTAAATATCTATAATTATTATGATATATTTAGTTATCGATTCCGCACTTCTGGTATATTATAGCAGTAGTGATAATTCGTTAAATATTTCAAATGCAGTTTTGTAACTAGTAACAGACTGTTGAGTAATAATTCAAAAAATTATTGACGTGAGTAATTAAATATCAAGGAACACATGTATTATATAATGAAATTATTATTTAACAGGAGTAGAAAAATGTGTTATTGTTTTATTGCATTTTTTATTATCTTGCTTTGCAATGAAATTTTGCATATTTTTACATTTAAAATTTTCCCCCCGTAAACTTCTAATAAAACAAATATTGTCATCATACACACTCGGCATTTGAAGAGGAAAATCATTTCGTTCCATTTGCAATTTATATTATGCAAATTTCTTTGATGCATGGGTCTTCATATGACACACATTTTAGCACGTTATTGCCGCGATTGTATGTCAGAAAACGTGTCGTAATAAAACGGGCCGAGGCTAGCGCAGCGCAAAATGCGTCGTTCTGAGTGTACTCGTAACGGGGTCGGTCGCCTGGTATTGGCTGCAATATGAATAAATTTGTAAAAATGTTAAAACTTTCCGCTGTTGCTGTAATTTTTTTGGGTGCAAAAACACATACTTTAACAAGTTTGCTTGACTGCGATGGGAAGGGGGAGGGGGCTGGCGCTCTGGTTATTTATGGCAAACGATACATTGGGAAAATTTTGCTAATTTTACACTACACACATACAAATCAATTGCTGCTAGGAACTATGAAACTGGGCCAGACTTAGGGGGGGAATGTTTCCACACTGTATTTAAATTAAACTAAGAAATTGGAACGCCGATTTAGGTCTGTAGAATATAGTGTAATTTGTCAAATGAAAATTATTAAATTACGAAAATTAAACAATAAATTTGATGTTTTACACTAAGTAAAAGATCTTTCACAACTCATTATGTTAAAATGAAACGGCTTTAGGTTGTAGATCTGTATTAATATTTATTAATAATCGATGTTTCGATGAAGACATACGTTGAGTTTGTCGAAACGTCGATTATTAATAAATATTACTACAGAACTACAACCCAAATGCCGTTTTATTTTGATGTTATAGTTCTGAAGATTGTAAATTAAAAATATATTGATGATTATTTTTTCATGAGGATAAAGTTTACGATTTATTCATTTGAATGAGTAATAATCATTACATGCAAGTAGAATGATACACTTTTTCTACGATTATACAATATAAAATTGTAGTTTTCTATTTGACATGAATGCTATTTCAAGAGTAATTAATATAATTTGATAATTGCACGATATACTAGCAATAACGTTAACTGGTCAAATGTTTTATATGTAATGTTGTAATTGGTTAAAATAAAATAAAATGAACTTACATAATTTTGATTGAGTAATGAATCAAAAACTTATTGGTGTAAGTAATTAACAATATTACTTACAATTAGCAGGAAACGCTATATAATGAATATGTTGCAGGAATATTAATTTTCTTGTAAAATTTTTAAAGATTTTTGTATGTTTTGTTTTTCTAAAACCTTTTTTTTTCTAACATACTCTGCTTTGAGTTCGACCAAATTCTTCCTAAAGTACTAGTAATTTTGCAAAATAAATCAAGCAAAATATTCAATATTTTTGCGATCAATTTATTTATTTAAGAGAAATATTTATTTGTACATTAAACGACAAATTTATAAACACTAACATAGTAAAGAATCTTTTAGAACTCATAAATAAAACGGCTTTAGGTTGTAGTTCTGTATTAATATTTATTAATAACCGACGTTTCGACAAATTCTACATTTGTCTTCATCAAGAAAACTGATACAAATGACATTTGCAGTGAATAAACAGAATATAGAAACAAATTACTAGGTAACAAATAAGTAACTAGATCATAAAAATTTTATAAATTTAAATTGATGAATATACAGATTTTTCAGATTAGATATAAATAAATTGTTAAAATATATACTTCTACATTTTATTTATTTATTCGTGTAATACGTATTAATTTTTTTATATTTTCCATATATATAATTTTGTATAGAAAAATATATCGTGTAAAGCCAGCATTAGAATCAGTTGTGTAAATGATATTTAAACATGTAACAGTTTAATTGATCAAGTATATAATGTTTTATGAAGATTGATATACTTTTAATTCATTACAACAAAAATTAATTACTTTTAAAATAAAAGCACATTAAATACACATGCAATTAACATTATACATTCCAATCATCTGAAAAACATCTTAAGCGCACACAGTGACGTACATTAATCAGAGGTCGTATTTTGCCCGGTTGTATTGTTTTTAGCGGCGGGTCAAATTCCGCACCCCAATATTTTGTTGTTGCGCTGAAACGATACGGTCCGCCCGCTGTAAGGGCGTAAGTTTCCCGCTTAATCACGGGAACGAAACTCCGGGACCCGTGTCACTCGTCGAATACGCGCGCTGCTCATTCTGCTCCAGGTTGATGTAGACTTTGACAGATATTGATGATGAGTACCGTTTAAAGGACTCTGCTTAAACATCAGATCAACGATAAATCTAGATACGTAATGCTTTATATCAAAAACATGAATATTGTTTTGTTATGTACATTGACAAAGAAAGAACATACACTCTAAAAAAAATAATGTAATTTTACTTACAAACCATGAGACACTGTGATACCAAGTATTTCTAGGTATAATTACTCAACTGCTGTAATTTTACATAATTGTTTGAAAATACATAATAACAGAACTATTATAAACATTATATGTAATATGATATTACCAACGGGATGGAAAAGTACATATGTATGTAATATTACATTTTTTTTTCTAGTAAAATCTCTTTTATTAAATTTACAGAACTTTAGTAATTTTGTTGTCAGGAATTTTCTATAAATAGGTAAAATTTGTTTAGATCTGTAATATTATTGTTGATATAATTACATACATTTCCAAATTTATATAAAGGATTTATTTTGATCGGGTACGAAATAGATTAGTGTATGATGAGTGTGAAATTGAAAAAAATGTTGTAGCAAAAGTTGGTGTTAGTCAGTTAAGATGGTTCGGACATGTTGAGCGAATGTCTAATGAACGTCTGGTTAAAAAGATTTATTTGAATGATTTTGATGGTATACGTTTGCGTGGACGTCCGATGAGTAGTTGGAGTGGTATGATTGAGAGTGTTTTGCGTGATCGAAAGTTTTCAAGTAGTAGGAATAAAAGAGAATGTATGAGAGGAATTATGAATGTGGATGAAGCGAAAGTTACTTGTTTGGATAGGAATGTTTGGAGGCGACTGATTTCGGGATGATGAAAAGAGTTCGTGCCACACTCTTTTGTGTATGTATGTATGTATGTATGTTTGAAAATACATAATAACAGAACTATTACAAACATTATATGTAATATGATATTACCAACGAGATGGAAAAGTACATATGTATGTAATATTACAGTTTTTTTTAGTAAAATCTCTTTTATTAAATTTACAGAACTTTAGTAATTTTGTTGTCAGGAATTTTCTATAAATAGGTAAAATTTGTTTAGATCTGTAACATTATTGTTGGTATAATTACATACATTTCCAAATTTACATGAAATGAATGAATTACACTTAAAATATTTTAATAATACTCAAAAATATTGAGATTTTATATTTTTCCCAAAATTTCACAAGATACTCAGTCATTGAATTGGCTTGTTAGGCTATGCATCAATGACTGGCCAGTTTTAGCCGTAGACACGTGTTTCGGTCTTTAGGACCTCATCAGTAAAGACCGAAACACGTGTTTACGGTTAAAACTGGCTAGTCATTGATGCATAGCTTAACAAGCCGATTCAATGACTGAGTATCTTGTGAAATTTTGGGAAAAATATAAAATCTCAATATTTTTAAGTATTATTATATTAAATTTCACAATGACAATACGAACATTTATTTGTTCAAGGTCTATTACTATTAAAATATTTTATTAGTTATTATTCGTTATTATCGTAAGTCTCATTATTTTGATGAATTATTACAGATATTGATATGCAAGCTATAATTTTACATTAGATACAGTTATAATGGGGAAGTTTAGCGTATTTTTTTTATATCTCTATTTGGTTGGACCTGGTTTAAAAAGTGATGTTTAATTTATCATTTTTCTCGAAGATGTCCAGATTTCCTAAAAAATGCAAAAAACATGTCGTGATGACGTCAGTAATGCCATCGCAAAAGTTATGTCAACATCTGAAACTGACGCACATGTATTGCCATGGTTACCGACACAAGCTATTGGCTGGGCGTAACCGAATCAACAAAATTCAACATTTACTACGACATACGTTTTCAAAATTATGTCTCACCAACTCTTCTGCGCTTGCGCACAATAGGCTTGTGACGTCAGTAATGCTCTTACAAAAATTGTTAATAACAAATAAATGAAACAATTATCAAAAATTTTAATGACAGTTTCTGTTATTATTTTATCTATATATTTGAGAAAAAATAATTTTACACGCAACTTCAATCACGCTAAACTTCCCCAATGCCTCCATCTATATTAGGGTTGATCTGATGCGCTAAAATCTACGACAGAACTCTTTGCGAATCATTGGGCCGCCTGGCTATTATTGCCGACGACGAAATGTTTAAATGTCATTTGCTCGTCGTTTTTAAACAAACTTTGGTTGCGTTTTGAAAAGCGCCAGGCTGATGGCCGCGCATTTAACAATGAAATAAATACGTCATTGCTTTTTACTTTCGCTATGTAAGTTAAGTTGATGTTGATGTGTTTCGCGGGTAACGCAAAGTTTGTCGGGGGCGTAATAAATAAATGAAATTTGTTGAGTTCTCATCATTTTGAAAGATTATCTTTGTGAAAGATGTTCGCTCACGAAAACATGATAATAATGTTCGTACTTTTACTCAAAATTTGCCATTTGAAATATTCGACTGAAATTAGTCTTTGTCTTCAGTAAAATAACTTTTAATGTTTGTTTCTAGGTAAAGATTAAAGTCTGTATTCTCACCTCACTTTTAAAAGTACTTTGACGTTTACTTAAAATTACTTATTAAGCAATTTTCATTAATTTAATTTGAATTTTATAATATTAGATATAATATATAAAAAGATTAAAAAGATTTATTTGAATGATTTTGATGGTATACGTTTGCGTGGACGTCCGATGAGTAGTTGGAGTGATATGATTGAGAGTGTTTTGCGTGAGCGAAAGTTTCCAAGTAGTAGGAATAGAAGAGCATGTATGAAAGGAATTATGAATGTGGATGAAGTGAAAGTTGCTTGTTTGGCGTGATTGTGTATGTATGTATATATATATATATATATATATATATATATATATATATATAAATGTAAGGTTTTGACCGTAAGATTAAATTATGGGTACAATATTTATCCGATTTTAGTCAAATTTTTACAGCGCTTACATAAATTATATAATATTAGTAAAATAAAAAGTTGCCAACTTTTGGTGAAAAAATAAAAAAAATGTATTCCTATTTCTTATCATTCTCATCAATGTCAGAGTGGTTTATATATGGGTTTACCCATATACTTTTAATCTTGTTCATAGTAAAACCGTGTTTGAAAAACAACTCAACTATTAATAAAACGCTCATCAAAATCGATTCCGTTAATGCTAAGTTATAAGTGAATAGAGTTTTTGATCAAATTGTATCGTTTAGGTTTAGAGCTTGAACCGCAGGAGAACTCTGCATTATCCGGTAAAGGTAATAATACCTTTATCAAAAAATTACTCAACTATAAATAAAACTCCCATCAAAAATCTGTTCCGTGAATGTCAACCTATTAGTGAACAGAGTTTTTTATTTTGTTTACAGCGCTCACCTGCGGCTCACCCCATACTTATCTTCAGTTTTTGATTTTTTCAATCATTGTGCTGGTGTTACACAACTTTTTACTAAATTTCAACTTTGTAACTTACTGCCAAGTTGCTTTTTAACATCGGAAAAACATACATACATAGATATTTAAATTATGCTTTATATTTATAGATAAAAATAATATAAATTCTATTTCAAATCTTAAAGATATAACTGTTAGAATATAATATTTAAAGGAAAAGTTCTGATTATTTGATTATATACTATTTTAATATCCACCGAACAACATATGCGGTAAATACAATGAGAGAAAAACTTATATAAGTTTTTATGAAACAAGTATATTGTGCGAATGCCATGCTAGCGCCAGATTTCAGCTCAAGTCAGCTTGGAAAAATCTTGGATTGTTTCCAAAACCAAATGTAAATCGGAGTTATATTTAATGTGATCAATAACAACGAGGGAACACAATACGATACATAAAACATGCAACTACGAATCGAAAAAGTCATATCATAATTTTACTCATTCAGGCAGCGATTTATAATTATTTATGATCGTAATCAATTTAAGAGAAACTTTCTATATAAACAATCGTAAAATCTTTGCGCGCGCGAATAGCTTAAATTAGAAATTCTTATTTTTCCCTTTTCCAATTTTGGTATTATAACTGTGAGATATGATGGCCACAGCTGGTCAAACAAGCTGATTTCTTATGAAGAAGAAAACTTAATAAGATTTGCCCAATGTTCACGGCTGCCAACCACGAAAAAATTAAAGCAAGATACCAACAATTATTAACATAGTTTATTTGCATCGTTAATTTAAAAAATATATTTTACTAAGGAAAATAATTATATACTGAAATATACATTTGACTTAAATTAATATCTATTTTTTTAGTTGTATTATATCTTTATTGAAAATATTATGAATCGTTACATGTGAACACAATAATACTTTTCTTTCAAGCGTATTAAAATATTGACTAGGGAATCCCGTGACCCTTAAAGGGTCACGTTTGAAGTCGAAAATAGTAGTTAAACATAATAAATATAAATAAATAAACAAATAATAATAATAATATAATAATAATAAAATATCAATTGCACTATTATATATTATTCAAAAGCAACATTTCTATCAGTAGTGTACATAACTTCACACAGCTGTCATTTAATATTTGCATTATAAAGATAATTTTTTAAATTTTTGAGAATCAAAATGAAATCGTAGAAAGATGAAACTTGCCTATTCTCAAATTAAAATCGGTTCAGGGGTTGAGGAGGAGATGCTGGAGAAACATACACACATACAAACATCCATTAAGTTACTAGTGCAATAATGTATATTATACATTTTCTTATATCACGATTAAACAAATAAACTAATACACCCAAAACTCAAGCTTGTAATATCAACCAGTATCTGTATATTTTGGATTATCAACTTAATTGTTATTGGAATTTTTCAAAAAAAAAATTGCACGATGCTATATTAAAAAATATATTCTTCTGTATAAGATAAGTTAAATAGAAATTTATAACACGATTTTATTCCTAAATGAAAAGAAAATACTGATTTTTAAAAAATAACAAGTTTCAAATTTTATTTTATAGGTTAAAATAACAGAAACAGAGTTATGATTTCAAATTACATTTTTCTTTATTATCTAATTTTAAACTTTTTAATTTTAAATTTGCAGAAATATTAAATGCACAATCTGTCTATAACAAATTTGTGTCTAGTTGAATAGATAATTTAAAAATGATAACATTAAAATTATGACAATTTTTAATTAGTTTTTGTTAAATATTATAGAGTTATATTATTTGTTTTGGTGCACTGAAAGTTTTTTTTTTATTTAACTGGTTTGGATAGGAATGTTTGGAGAAGACTGATTACGGGATGATGAAAAGAGTTTGTGCCACATCCTGTTGGGTACATGGCGTGATTGTGTATGTATGTATGTATTTACACACTGTATACATATACTTACTACATTACAATTTCTAATAAGGTTAAAGTTTAGTGTGTATTTTTATTTATTTTTAGTTTAGTTTCATTTGGAACGCTTTCTGCTCCTCGTAACATAATATACTATTATTTTTATTTACATAGAAAAGAATACAGTTGTAATTTGGTTTATTTTATGATAAATAAAAATATCCGATGTAGTATGATCGCATTTTGTAAAATAACAAAAATTGGGAACATTAAAAAATTGGCAATCCCATTTGCAATTCCGTACAAAATGCTGAAATAAATAATGCTGTTGTAAGCTAACTTTAATATTAGTCATTTAAACAGACACCATTTATAAGTTGTTATGTTATGGGGGGGGCTATTATACGGGTCCATGATCGTGAATAATTTATGCATGAATATTAAGGGCAAATATTGAAATAAAAATATTAGCGTCATTTTAATTCGGAATATTTCCCATTAATTTAATGGCATTGTAAAATAACAGCCGTTTTATAAAATGACAAGTTAGTGAATTATAAAATGGCGCTCATAAAATCCATGATCGATTTTACATTAGCTACAACGGAAAACACGCGCAACACACATACACATATTCCTATACAAAACCACTGTTATGCTGCGACGACGTAATACTCACCAGAGTTGGATTTACTATGGTTTTTCTAAGAATATAATTTATAATATTTATGTATAAATTATAAAAGAATAACATAGGTATTTCATTTAATTCGAATTAGATAAAATAGAAAATAATTAGAGAAAATTTCTCGTAATATTAATTCTTTCATCTATATATACAAATTAGTTGAAATCAAATTGTTAAGTGAAAAGAAGTTTAATACATACATACATAATCACGCCATTTACCCAAAAGGGTGTGGCACAAACTCTTTCTCATCTCGAAATCAGTCGCCTCCAAACATTCCTATCCAAACAAGCAACTTTCGCTTCATCCACATTCATAATTCCTTTCTCATCACATGCTCTTTTATTCCTACTACTTGGAAACTTTCGCTCACGCAAAACACTCTCAATGATACCACTTCAACTACTCATCGGACGTCCACGCAAACGTATACCATCAAAATCATTCAAATAAATCTTTTTAACCAAACGTTCATTAGACATTCGCTCAACATGTCCGAACCATCTTAACTGACTAACACCAACTTTTACAACAAAATACACTAATCTATTTCTATGAAGTTTAATATTGAACAAAAAATGTTCATAAGAGTATCTGTGAAATAAACTAATATAAACTACAGATTTTTCTCAAAATTTCACAATTCAATGACTGAGTAACTTGTAAAATTTTGAGAAATAATCTCTAGTTTATATTAGTTTATTTCACAGATATACACTTATAAACATTTTTTTGTTCAATATTATTATAAATGCACGGCGTAATTTTGTATAGATGGCGTTAGTAGTACTTATTTGCTTCTCTTGTTTATCTTTTATTTTACTTGGCTTAAATAGCCAGTCAGAACTAACATAGGTATTAGTTGTTTTCAGCAACTGATCAAAGGAACATACTGACAAGATCCTAACGATCGAAACACGTGTCTATGGTTATCTGGCCTTTTATTGATACTTAAGCTAGCTTAGCTAGCCGAGAAAAATCTCTAGTTTATAAAAAGTTTATAAAAAGTTTAGATAAACAGGATAAATCAACGAACAATAACATATAAATATATCATATTTGATACGACAGTGCTAGGAGAGCCTTGATTGCAAGTACGAAGTACTTGTTCTATGACCATTCATTTAGACATCTTTCGAAATGCAAGTCGTGCGTTCGCATAGAGCAGCGACGAGTAATGTAATCTACTGATATTTAAAGACAAGCAGTTGATTAAACTATTGTGTCCGATTCTGTTTAATTAATCTCTGATCTTGTGGCAATTTTTTTATTTTTACAAACAGAAACGTCGCACAGCGGATTTGAATCATCGAATCTAGTATGTATTATATTAGGTGGTACTTATCGCTTAAACACACTTAATAACACGAACAATAATATATAAATATACATATAACAAACTAGAAATATAATTGTGTTACATCAATATATCAAATACAAATATTTTTTGTATGTAATTTTATTATAAAAAAAAAAATAGTAAAAAAATGCCTTGTCATATTGTATAATTTTACATAAAATGTAATTGTATATTATCTATAATATTACTTAAATTATTCTGTAAAAGTGTTATTATAATATAATTATAATTTTAGTGTAACACAAGTAATTTGGAAAAATACATAATATTATCTGTTGCAGCACATATTCACATAAACTTTCGTGAAAATATACAAAAAATATGTAAATCTTGTGTTTTATTTTATGTAATATTTTAATTTTATCACAGTTATATGAAATTTACAGAATAAATGTAGTAAATTTGCATTATATAATTTTTAATACCGTTTGAGGTATACTAACGCCCTTTAAAAGGATACAGGGAACTCCGTAAACACCCTGTATACATCTAAAACAAAATTATTTTATTTATAAATGTCAAATGACTCTTTTTCTACTTTGAAATTAAGAAAATAAATTTAATATACTAAAATTCTGATATTTGATGAGTACAACTCTGGAGCTGGTTTGATAACACATATGTGCTGACTTTTCCATATATGTAATTTTTATCTCTGAATTTTACTGGTTGTAAAGAATGATCTACAGATCTACACAATACATTAGCTTTATTAAATACTAAAATGTAATACTTAAACACAATAATAATAAGTTATAATATTATATTTGTCGTAATCTTTAAAAATATTAAAATTTTTAAAATAAGTGTAAGTGTAAAGAGCAACTGATTAAGTTTTACTAAATATTTTATTTGGTTGTTTAGCGAGAAAAAAGGTGAATGAAACCTAATCAATTATTTTGTTTACATTTATAACTTTAGTAAAAAATGTATTTAATCTGACAACTTTTGTGTGCATATAAAAAATTATTACATAAAGTTTAAATTAATTGACAATTGCATTGTTTATTTTTGTTTGACTTTGAATTTTATTATTGAGAATGTGTGAAGAAGTGCAAGAAATTCAATGTACAACGCCCGATTGGTCAGAAATGGTATATTTGAACAAAGAAATAATAATTCTAACAAATCACGTAACAAATATATATAGTAAAATATGTGTTACTACCGTGATAATATGTTGTATAATTTATTAGCGGGATTACGGTAAGTGAGGAGAAATTAAGAATTAGCGAACATTACATTCATTCTATTACTGTTATAACCAATATTTCGCCAATAGTTTGTTGGCTTCATCAAGGTGAGCACTGTAATTTTACAAATATATACAATAATTAGACTCAATTACAGATCAAGTGAAATGTAAATATAAGTTTTAATATACAATTTGAGACTTACATGTTAGAATTGAATGTATGTTGTTGTTAGAATTCATTCAATTCTAATATGTAAGTCTCAAATTGTATTTTACTTGATCTGTAATTGAGTCTAATTATTGAATATATTTGTAAAATTACAGTGCTCACCCTGATAAAGCCAACAAACTATTGGCGAAATATTAGTTATAACAATAAATAGAATGAATGTAATGTTCGCTAATTCTTAATTTCTCCTTACTTACTCGCTTAACGTAATCCCGCTAATAAATTATACTCTCTCTCTCTCTCTCTCTCTCTCTATATATATATATATATATATATATATATATATATATATATACAGAATATGTTAGTAAGGTTAAGGTTTTGTGGTATGTATTTTCATTTATTTTTAGTTTAGTTACATTTGGAATACTTGAAGAAAAAATAATATATGTCACTTGGAGCAGAATGCTCTTTTTATATTTCGCCTAGATTACTTGGCGTCGGCACTGCCTCAGTTTTCTGCTTCTCGTAGTAGGAGTAGAAGAGCATGTATGAGAGGACTTATAAATATAGATGAAGCTAAAGTTGCTTGTCTGGATGTTTGGAGGAGGCTGATTTCGGGATAGTGGAAAGAGTTTGTGCCACAACTTTTTGGGTACATAGCGTGATTGTATATATATATATATATATATATATATATATATATTTATATGTATATTTTATGGCATAAAAATTAAAAATGTATCAATTGTTTGGATTGGTTAAATTCTTGTACTTGTGAGTAAAACTAAAACTAAAACGGCAGTCTGAATGAGACTTTATAATCTAATTCCATCTCTGCGCGTATCATTCATTCGCACACAGTGGCGCACCCCTGTTCATAAAACAGTGTGACGGATGGTGTTTTTGTACAGTGCATTTGACATGTTCCATTTTATATATGTGCGTTCGCATTCTGTTTGCGTGTATGTGCGCGCGCACGCATGTCTCGTTTGCCGCCGGGGAGACTCAGTAAGAAACCGTCGCCGATGATTCCCGGCTGCAGGCTACGAGCTCCGGACTCTGGACTCAGCGCTCCGGGCCACCCCCCCATTCCCCTCTCTCCCGACACCGGATATTCGCTATTTGTCTCCGCGCTTTTCTAAATTGTCTCGGGCCGTGTCTGTCACTTTGTGCGCGCAACAAAAAAAAACTTCAAAAATAAATTACAGATGTGCATGTAGCTCGCGGTGGCTTGCTCTCCGGCTAAACAGAGGGGGGGGGGGGTTAAATTTGAATTATGAGACTTTTGTTTTTTTTTTAATTCGATTGGTAATATTAGAAATATTATCATGATAAACATTATCGGGTCTTTATAAGGCCAACTGGGCTGCGAAACACCGAGACATTTTCCATTGATTGGATCGTAGCGAAGGTCGCAAAGTCTTTCATTTGTATTTAGGTTATCAATTTTTTAATATTTGTTTCTAATTTATATATATATATATATATATATATATATATATATATATATATATATATATATATAAGTTTGTATGGGCGTTTAACATGCAGTTTCGATAATTTGCGATATACTTCTTTCTCGAGATAAATTCGGAAAAATACTTAGAGTACTTTTCGATAGGGCATAAAAAGTTCTAGAATTTGGTTTTAGTTTCGATTTGCTAGCATGTGCCGTTTGGGCGCTAGAATTTTTTTTCGATTTTTTGGTTTTTATTTTTTTCTCGAAAACTATGAGGTGTAGGAAAATAAGCGTAGCATGGAAAAATGCAGAACAATGACTACGATAATTGAGTAAAGAAACCATTATTCTAGGATGCATCGTTTAGTAGAAAAAAACTGAATTTTTGAAAATCTCTCAATAGCTAAGTAACTATTTTTTCTATTATGTAGCTAATTTTTTTCTCTATTTTACTGAATTTTTCCAGATTTTTTTGAGCAAATTTTGAAAATGTCTTATTTTGAAAAAAAAACCCAAGGGTACGTACCCTTTTGACAAATTTTCAAAAATTCATTTTTTAATTTTTTTCTACTAAACGATGCACCCAGGCGTTATGCGTATACATGCTTTCATCAACGCCCCTGCATACGAGTGTGCAATTACAATAATATTATTGTGATAATTAGATATTAGACAGACATATTATGAAATAGTAGATAATGTGTTAACCGATTAACAATTGTTTATCAGCTATATCTGTTATTGACAGCATCTATGCTATTTAACCGCAATTGTCAAATGTTTAGTCACTTATAATATCTATATACATAATATTATAAACTTAATTATCGAAGCACAAATAACAATTTATAATTAGTTCAAATAATTATAATATACTGATTTATTTATTATGTCTTATCAAAAACTCAAATATGTAATTAACTATTTTTAAATTGAAAATTTTGATGTATTTTTAAGAATTCAATAAAATTTGTTCATTTAAAAATATATATATCGGTTTGGTTCTGGTTTTCGTTCCAGCAAAAATAACGGTTCTTTTCGGTTTTCAGTTCAGTTTCGAGTGATTGATTTTTAAATTTTTTATATGTTTTTATTTGTATTAAAAACTTTTTATAAGAAGCATACTACACAAATTTATACATTAATACATATAATATGAATAATAATAATTATTAATTAATTAAAGGTGTAATATTTGATAATAATATAATTTATTATTCGAAACTTATGTAATTCTATAATTATATAATTTTAATTAAATAATAATAAGATAACATTTATTTCAAAATTTATGCACTTATTTTTATGATACCATTTTTTTTTTAATAAAGTATTCTTGTGTGAAATATCTTTTATAAAAAATAAAATGTTTTGTTCTTCAAGTACTTTCCAGACAATTTTTTGAACTTTTTACGACAAAGAAAGCGATCACAAGCAAACGTTATTCAATTTACATTTTTATACGAAATTATTATTATATTAAAAACAATCTGTCGTTTACAAACCAAATTTCTTTCTCTTTGTAACATTCAAATACTTTTATTTATTGTCCAATAAAAGACTATAATAATCGTTTGAAATTTTAATTTTATTATAATTAAATATTTTATTTTTTGTTTCAAATAGAATAAAGTCTGATTCTATTCTTTTGATGTAATCATATTAAATTTTTTTAATATTTGTTAGAAATACTTTACCTAACAAAACGTTTGTTATTTAGCACAAACTGGCAACGGTATCAAAGCATATATATATATATATATATATATATATATATATATATATATATATATATATATATATATATATATATATATATATATATATATATATATATAAGTTCTGTAGTTGACTAACAGATGTTAGAATTTTCAGCATTTGCGAACATACATACACAGAAGAACGTTTGTAGTATTTTATACCTTGAAGTAATTTTCCCCAACAGATTCGCAAGTTATTCTAGCGTATATTCACTTTTTGATATACATAATTTTCATCTCTAATCTCGTATACATATTTATACAAAACTAACAATTTGTAAATAACATGTGTTTTTTACAGCTGTATTTCTATATTTAATTTCAATTTGTTTATTTATAGATTCATATTCTGCATTTAATACATAATATACACTGTAAAACAAAATAGCGAAATTACAGAAAAATAACAGTAATATTTTACTATAAAAAATCTGTAATTTTATTTTATTATAAATATTCTGTATTTCTATCTAAAAAATTTGTAATTTTTAAATAATTTATAATAATCACATAAAGTAACTAAAAATGACCTAATAAGTATGTAAAATTGCTTATTTTCTGCAAATTACATCACATACTTAATGTAGAATTACATATTGTTGGTATAACTTTTTGAAGTATGTATAATTACAGCTTGCATATTAATATCTGTAATAATTCATCAAAGTAATGAGACTTAGTACACATTTTGCATAATAATTCTAATAAAATATTTTAAGTGAAGTTCATTCATTTTAAAAACATCCTTTATGTAAATTTAGAAATGTATGTAAATGCCAATAATAAGATTACAGAACTAAACAAATTTTATTTATTTATGGAAAATTTCCGATAGGAAATTTACTGAAGTTTTGTAAATTTACTAAAAAAAAAACTATAATATACATATGTGTTTTTTCATTCCGGTAGTAATATATCATATTACATAATGTTTATAATAATTCTGATATTATGTATTTTTAAACAATTATGTATTAAATTACAGTAGTAATTATATTTAGAAATACTTGGCATAATAGTGTAGTGTCTCATGGTTTGTAGGAAAAATTACATAATTTTTTTTTTAAAAGTGTATATATTAAAGTTAGGATAGGTTTTTTGCTAAATTAAATACGTATTTTATTGGCTTTATTTGTATGATTTGTTTTGATTTGTTTTGTTTTGTTTTGATTTGTTTTGATTATTTTGCTGTAAGGATATTTTTGTTGGACATGTTTGTAATTAATTAATAAGCTAATTAATTATTTATTTGATAGTTTGATTTTATATTACTAATTAATGATAACTGCATTTGAAAATATTGAATAATAATGTCTCGTTGTTTATTGTTCATAAAATATATGCATTGAGTTTTGTTTTATGAAGTAGATAATTGAATTGTGAATTTAATGGTAAAAACTGTACAAAATTTTAAGAAACATTTACTCGACTTAATATAAATGTTATTTTTGTAACAAGTGTGTAAAGATGGGTTTTACGGTATGAATTTGGGAATTTCTTTCAGAGTGTAGTGAGGCTCGAAAATATCCGAACTCATGTCATAAAACCCGGTTTACTCACAAGTTGCATACAAAATTGTAACACGATAAGCGGTTAGCATATATTTAATAACTTTAAAATGTAGTGACCAACAATTATTAAGTTAATCTTTTATTAAATAATAATTAACGACGTAGATACACAAGCAAATTACAGAAATGTACAAAAACCACAAAAAGAGAAATATAAATAACAAATATAAACTAAATTGAATGTAAATACTAAACTAAAACTAACAAAATCTAACAAATAAAGCAATCTTGAGGCCTCTGGAACTCTAAGCGGACTTAAAACCGAACTTAACTAAAGCGAGAGCAAACGTGAACTGACCGATGCAACAAGGAGAAAAACCAACTTTTTTAAAAACTAAAATTGTGACTTTTTTGAAAGTTACAACAAAATCTAAAACACTCAAAATATATCCAAGAAATATCTTAAAGTGGTCAAGTGGTTCGCCGCGAACTCTGATACATATATCTGTCATTAGGCCAAATTTAACAGATACAAAATTACTTAGTTTCAGAAATATGTATCAAATTACAACAACCATATGGCCTATACTTGCCCTGTTACAAAATTTTATCTATAGCTTTAAATTACACAAACAAACACAAATAAAATTTGTATGTATTTATATGCAAAGTTGTATCCCGACTTGCGTGAATTTGATTTAAGTGATTACTGTCCTTGCTTTTATTGTATTTATTTTAATTTACGAATTCTTTGTAGAACTATATTTTCTATAACTTTTCAATTTGAATGCAAAATATCATTTAATAACTAGAATAGAGAGAAATTACTCCCCGAACAAGTTATCTATAGTTCAGGGGTATTTCGTTTAGTTTCAAAAAGTTTCAGGAAATACTTTTTGGATACTTTAACTTTTGGAAAAAGTTTTAGTTTAAACCGTCACAACTTTCTAGAAAAGTTTGCTTTCATCCGTTCTGATTCGATGTATTTAGAGTAATATCTCAGATTAATAAATTTTATATTACTTTATTACATGTTTTAGTCTTATTTTATAGGAAACGTGCACTTATTGTTCAATAAAGATATTGAACCTAGCATGTAACAAATTAAATTTTGTATAAAGTTTGTAAGTTTTATATTTAAAGACTTGCACAATAATTTTAAACTTATTAATTTATTGCAAAACTATTTGAAAACGATAACGACTGTAGTTTTTTTGTTTGTTTTGTTTTTTAATTGATTATATATATATATATATATATATATATATATATATATATATATTTGATTATATATTTTGAAAATAAAATTATTGTAATTCATAAAACAAATTAACAATATTATATTTATTTCTTATTGTATCAGACACAATTTAAAAGTTTAAATTTTTTACTGGCCGTCATATCACATATGATAAGGAAAGTATTATAATCATACTAAATTTGAAATTGAGATTTTTACAGATAAGCACGAATTAGACTTATAGTAACACAAATCAACTGTTTATAAATATATATATATATATATATATATATATATATATATATATAATATATATATATATATATATATATATATATATATATATATATATATATATATATATATATATATATATAATAAATTCCAATTTATAGTTCATTTTTAGTTTTTAAGTTTTGTCTAATTTTACTCCTGATTTAAGTAACTATAATCTATAATCGTCTTTTATACTTTACTATATAATATAAACCTTTGAATTGAAAAAAAAATGAAGTGAGTAATAAATATCATTTCATTACCAACTTGAACATGATATTATATAATGAAAATATATTTTATGAAACATACATTTTAATTCGAGTTTTAAATAACTACATTTATCTACGATTCGTGCCACAAACCTCATCTGTGTGGGTTATAACTATCATTACATGCTTATTGAATAATATAATATTAATGTTACATTTAAGGATATACGGTAGTTGGCACTTGTTGAAACATTATTAAAACAAAGAAAGTGGCTATTTAAATATACGGTATGTATACGCAATTGGCTATTTATACATACAGTATTTTTACGTAATTGGCTATTTAGGGTAGGTTAGGTTAGTAGGTTGTTTTTGGTTTTTTTTTTAGTATGTATAAATAGCCAATTGCGTATACATACCGTATGTATAAATAGCCTCATCCTAAAACAAAAGGAGAATAATAATAGTAACACTTGGTTTTAAGTTTCAAAAATTTATTGTACTAATATAACACTCAATGTACATTCCGGCTTCTTATGCCATCATCAGGAGACTGACTAAACATCCAAATAATATTTACTTATTTGTAAATGTACATTAAGTGTTATAGTACAATAAATTTTTGAAACTTAAAACCAAGTGTTATTATTATTCTCCTTTTGTATTAATGTTATATTCACATATCCGAACTAAATGAAAAGTCTAAGTCTCATTTTAAACAAAATGCAATTTTGATGTTGAAGTACAAGATCCGATTTTACGACACGTATGCCCGTTTCCGATGCAGTAAACACAACACAAAATACACGACTAGTTGAATACAATTCTTCTCTAGTGTCACAAATCTTGCGAGTTATTTAAAAGCGGACACAGCCCCATATACACTAGTTTCATTTCGCATTTCTTTACGTCAGTGATTGGGTACGCTAAAAAGACAGAAAGCTAGCTGGGATATTGGTTTAAATCGGTTGAAATCTTTCTCTCTCTCTACTTGACTCGAAATGTTTCTCGTATCACAAGTTAATATACGATCAACTTTTATGAGTTTGAAATTGAAACGTCTGATCAAAATTGGAAATCTTTTTAAAGATGAACTTGAAGTTTATGTACTATCTGATAAATAATAGTTACTAGTTCAATTGATTACGTGCATTTTTTCTTTAATGCAGAACTACGATTTCTTTTGCGATGTAATAAATTAGTAATTTTTGTGTGGTTAAAATGAGAGGCTTGCCATGTTAGTTTTACCGACTGTCATATCACATATGATAAGAGAGGTATTGCAATCATACCAAATTTGACATATCGAGATTTTTACAGATAAGCACGAATAAAGCTTATAGTAACACAAATTAATTGTTTTTTTCTGTGATGTCCATCTGTCGGTTTGTGGGCACGTGTAGAGCAAATTCGGCTAAACGAATTGTTATAAAATTTCATATTTAAGCTTTCGAAGTGAATATCTCAATTTGATGGACTTTTGGTAACGATCTACCGATCGGAAGTGGTAATTTACCAATATCACTTTTATGTGTTTTACAAATATTTCTCAATAGTGATATATTTAGGTAAAATTAATATAACTAAAATTGCTAAAGTTATAACTAACAACTTTAATTTGTAACATTTTTAATTTGTAACATTTTTGTTATTGTACTTTTATGTAAATAGGTAGCATATTTATGTCAAAACAGTTTTGTTTTTAGTTACCATGACTACAGTAGTTGTTATATTAATTTTTCTATTCTATAAATTTATTTAATAGGACAATGGTTAGTTCTGTGGTGGCCACAGCAGGTTTTTTTTTCTTCAAAATTTATCATATTTATTAGTATATTATTTAACGTAGTCTGATCGCTTCTCGGGACGCGGTATGGTACGAACCGTTTGAAACTCGACCAAAAATAATGCCAATTTAAACATACGTGTAATAATAGTTACTTATTAAGCAATTTTACATACATACATACATACATACATACATACATACATACATAATCACGCCATGTACTCAACAGGGTGTGGCACAAACTTTTTTCATCATCCCGTAATCAGTCTCCTCCAAACATTCCTATTCAAACAAGCAACTTTCACTTCATTCACATTCATAATTCCTCTCATATTAGATATAAAAAATATGTTAAAAATAGAAAGACTATTCATATTTGACAAGAGATAGAAGTAAAAATTTATTTTATAGCAAAAAATAAAAGCACTTTCTTCATAAACAAAAGATGTGGGAATACGGGTCAAAGATTTTCTTTTAATCTAAATGAATTATCTCGAGAAATCCCAATATAGGTAATATATCAATCTTCGGAAAAATATTATTTTCTAAGATAAACAAAGTTTAGAGAAATATATTTTCTAATATGGTATTAGAAAACAATTTTAAATATCATTTTACAAGAAAAATCAATATACTCGTATATGTGTAACAGATACGAAAGGAAATATTCCGCAATAACTTTAACAAATACACTAACTCAATTTTTCCACAACCTCCTAACTCGAACGTACATATACACCACTACGGTACGTGTTTGAGACCAACAAGAAATTTATTTCTTTCAAAATCTAATTTGAAAGTTATTTTTGGTTATATGGTTGCAAGTGTACACGGAAGAGATGAAAGTTTTGCGTCAAACGATAGTCGGGGACTTTGTTATCGATCGAACGACGATATGGCTGCTGTATTTAATATTTTTTTTTTTTAGCACACGATGGCACAAACTAGTTGGTGCCGTGCCGCGGGCTACTATCGAAAGGTGCGCTAGCTATTAATGAGATTTACGCTTGAAGATATGTGAATGGCATTTGTAATGTATACATTGAGGATATAGTGAGTTTTGCCGATGTCAGCTGTCAGGAAGAATCAAATTTTTCGTTGAAGGATTCAATTTAGCCTGTTAGGTTTCCAGTTTATTATTTTATGTTACAGAGATGGGTTATTTTGGAAGTTTTTATGTTACATTTTACACCGATAGTAATTTAGTTTTAATTTTAACTGAACAGTTTTAATAACCGTTGAATATTTCTTTCATTTTGATAAAGAATCATTATAGATAAAGATCTGAAACAAGTCAGCTTCATTGAATTTCTTGTATAAGTTGCAAACTTATACATATATAAGAATATGTAACAGTAAAAAATTTGTAGAAAATAGATTTTTTCTTCAAGCGTATTAAAATATTGGGTAATACTTTATTTTACAGTCACCAAATATATTTACTTCAAACTTTAGAGACTGTTATTTTAGCGCATTTTATGAATATAAATCACATATATTTTGTTAAGCTTGAATTACATTATACTTTTTTTTGTCTAGATTCCATACTAGGTTTCTAGTTCAAGTTTCGTTCAAGTACAGATAGTCAGTTCTAGTATAATGTAAATCAGATTTTTGCATCCAAGTTTCTTTCAAGTTTCCTAGTGTAGAAATATACAACATGCTCTATTTTCCTATTCAAGTTTTATACTAGATACATTATACGCATGCGCACGCAATTGTATTAACCTTATATGTATCCATGTTTGTTTAAATGTGTTTTTCAGTATCTGTCAAATTAAGTACTATATATTTTTAAGTTGGCGTACTGGCAATACATCGGAAAAAAATCGAAGAAACTTGACAATACACGACCGATTGTGAAAAAAGTATGAAAATTGAATAAAACTTGAACGAAAATTGAACTAGAAATTTAGTATGAATCTATACGAAAAAAGTATAATGTAATTCAAGCTTTAGTTTATGCTTGGACATTCTTAAATGAAATGCAATATATGTTGCATATATGCCTACAACAGAAACAGCACATACAGGTTATTGTGTATTATATTTCTTACATTTTCTTTCTAATATTGTAAGCAACAAGGAAAACATTATTGAGAATATTAATTAGTAGAAAAGAAATAGATATATAATCTATTTTTATCTTTTTTCTACTTACTGAATAATAAAGGAGAGAATTTTGCAGATATTATCTACAAAGAAATCGCTATAAGAACTGGAAAAAATAGGAACATATTAAAGAAGTTTGATATTTCTCATACGGTTGACTATGACGTCAGTCTCAACAGCGAAACTAAGACATAAATATGCTCCTTAAATATTGAAACTGTATACAGTAGGTACATAAGTGTAAGTACTGTCATTACAATAAATAAACGCATTAAATAAAAATTAACGTAATTTGAATATTAGTTTTAAATTGCTTGTTAAGTAATATATCTGCAAGTAAAATAACGATTATTATACTACTATTTCATGAGTAATAAATTTAAGGGGCGTAAATAAAACAAATAGTATTTTGAACACAATTTAAATTTCCTCAAGAAGCATTTCACAAGCGCAAATAAGCATTTAGTTTACGAGCAACAAAACGCGATTTCTATCTGCACGAAGAAAAGTACTTTATATCAGTTGGCCAGGATCTTTCACACTTCCCCCGTTTCCTTGCCACACTTTAATGTTTTAAATACGTTTTTCGAAGTTATTTTTCTCGCTTTTTAATAACACAATCTTGCCGCCGATCGCAATCTTATTAAAGTCGCTTATCCTTAACTCGTCTAACTCCTTGAGTCTCTTCAGCCGGGGCAGCTTGGCAGTTGGCACCACTGTGAAGGGGGCTGACGCGCGACGCCTGACGGTGACGTACATAACAGCGGCGGCGTTTCTACTACCGCCGTGCTGCTCTTTTGTTCATGAATATTCATCTGCGTCAACATCGCTTAATTAAATTAAATGCTAAAATTATTAGCTGTTTGGTGCAACTTTGAAAGCTTAAAACTCCCTTTATAAATGAATATGTTTTATTTATACCCCGGTACCGAACTCCCGTTAGGTTGGCAGCATTGCGCTAAAGAAAGATAGAGAGAAAAAAAAGGTCGTATTTTATTTTTTTTATAACAAAGCAATTTTTTTGTGGATAAAAACTTTATGCACTTTGTAAATAAATTTTACTTAAATTTTAAGAATTTATGTGTCATTATGATGCAGTGATAGTATATTAGACTGTCATCTTAAAACTCTCGTCCGTTCAAAAGTTGGTTATAACCAAAATTTGAATAAAAATATTTGGATTGGTAGCATGTGTCAACTTAATCTGCAGATAGTTGTAGTTCAGGGATAGTATATTAAGACCATCATCTTAAAAGTCGTCAGTTCAACAGTTGTTTGTAACCAGAATTTAAATAAAAATGTTTTGATTAATAGAATCAGCTTAGTCTGCAGAAAATCGTAGTTCAGTATCATCTTAAAACTCGTCCGTTCAAAAGTTGGTTATAAACAAAATTTAAATAAAAATGTTTTGATTATTAGCATCTGTCAACTTAGTCTACAGACAGTCGTAGTTCAGTGATAGTAAGATGATTATAATCAAAATTTAAATAAAAACGTTTTGATTGGTAACATCTGTCAACATAGTCAAGCAACTAAGTTGATAGATGCTACAACTCATTGTTTGTGATATGCTTGACTGCAAGTACGAAATACTTGTTTCGTGATTATTCATTTAGACACAATTCGAAACTGCAAGTTGGGCGTTCGCATAGAGCAGCGACGAATTTCGGCCAGTAATCTAAATCACTGATATTTTAAGACAAACGGTTGATAAAATTGCTGTGTCCGATTATGCATAATTAATGCCTGATCTTGTGGCATTTTTTTTTTATTTTACGACGAATAGAAACGCCGGTCAACGGATTCGAACCATTGAAACTAGTATTATTTAAAGATTTAAACACACTCGGCTACCGCGCTGACAATTTAAATACAATGAAAAACAAATCTGATTTACAAAATGCATTTTCTTCATTTAGTCTTTATAGCGAAACTAATTCGAAAGTCTGGGTGGGGTACAAAAGCGTCTGAAACGGCAGACAGTACTTTTAAGTTTTCTTTAATATTTATAGCGGGGAACAAGTGTCAAGGCATTGCATTCTCTGATGGCCGGGGCGGAACTAGCACTGAAATAATATCGTGGAACAGCGGGAGTGCATAAAGAAGTAGTTTACCCTTGTTGCGATGCGTCTTGCTTCACTGCAACGTTCCAACAAATGTATGCAGTGAAAATTTGCAAGGCAACTTTTGACTTTGTACTTGTAGTTGTTACTCGGCTGGAGAAAAAGAATGTTACAGGATTTTTGCTGTTAGTTAGTTCGCAATAAAATGTTACGTTGCGGTTTTGTTGGACAGAAATGAATTTCTAGGTTTTCTCAGATTTTGCAATTTCATTTCGCAAATAAATAGGTTTATATTAAGTTTGAAAACAAAATTAATTTCTGTTTTGTTTACTTTCTACATAGAAGTAAGTTGCAATTTTTACACCATGTAAATATAAACACATAGGTTGGTACTAAAAGCTCGGTTTTTATGTGTTTTAGTTCATTTGTTTAGTCCAGCTTAACTAATATGCCTACCTCTATGCTACCTACTATTTATATATATTTTTAATCCGATATTTTTGCGCCATTATATACAAGTAACGTATTTTTCACCTCTCTCTCTACATAAACTATATTATTTTATTATGTCAGTATGGTAAAATAACTTGCTTCACCATACTGACGAGCTCCTAAAGAGTGAAATATGTGTGTATAGTTAACTGGCCAGTCATTGATGCATAGCTTAACAAGCCGATTCAATGATTGAGCGAATAACTTGTAAAAATTTTGGGAAAATCTTTATATTAGATTTTTTTATATCATAATTTTTCTATTTTCACTGACACTAAAACTTATTTGCATCAATTAAATAAATATAATATATTTTTATTAATAATATATATTTTATTGTTTTAAATTATACCAATGAATACAAAAGTTAATCATTATATTGAATAAAACTAAAGGATTTTCATTCTAATCAATTTTTTAACTATTTTTTCATTTTATTTTTCTCCTATTGGTAGCAATGGTTCGTATTCATATTCCTTTTTAGAGGACTTTTAGATAAAAGTGCGTATATTTTAAAGTATTTATTTCGTCCTGGTCAACTATTTTTTCCATTATCAAAACAGATCTGACCAAATTAGTATCATAAAAGTATATTGTAAATATTTATAAAACTTATTATACATTATAAATATAAATAATTTAAAGTTAACCTTTAAAAATATCATTGACATCGTCTAGTCTTTGATGCTATATGTGTAAATACGTTATAATTTCGATAATAGTTAAAATAAATATACATAATAATTTGAAAGTAATAACGATTTGCAATTTTCAAACATTTTTAGCATTATTTATATTTTAAAAAGTTAAGTGCAATAAAACCTATTTAATTTATAAAATTAGTTTATATTTGATATATAATAAACTCAAAAATGGTTTTAACTAAAATTGCTCAGCCAATGAATTTTCAGCTAATGTTTCTGTGCTATGTTTATAGATAAATAATAATCGTTCTGATTATTAATGATTTATTTGTTAATTAGCAAAAACTTTTTATATAAAAAAGTAATCAATTAAAGAAAAATAATATATCGAAAATAAATTTACTGATTACACAACCCATAATATACCAATACAAATATATGTCAAATCACAATTATTGTAGTAAAATGTAAACAGAATAAATTTGACACGCCATTACTTTAGATGACGAAACTGTCTCCATATAAAAATCGAGCTATACCAGCCAATAGATTTATATTATTATTTCATATCTATTGATAAGTTCTCGGAGAATATGTTGTACTGTATAATTTGAAAATAGACGATATCAATTGAAAAATAGTGAATTTTATATTATTATATATTTCTTATATTTACAGTTTTTTTAAATATTAAAATGATGGTAGATATATATTTTAATTTAAATTGGTAGCGCGTTTGACCAGCAATCAAAAGGTTTGGGTTCAAATCCCGGTTGGCTGACATAATTTTTTTTTTATTTAATATTATTAACATTTATTCATAAATCAAATTTAAATATTAATACTTACCTTTTATAAGCCATACTATTTATTTATAGTTTTTATTAGAAACTATAATATGCAGAATATTTGAAATATACCTACCTATAATTACGCCATGTACGCCAAAGTATGTGGCACAAACTCTTTCCACTATCCCGAAATTAATTCCCTACAAACATTCCTATCTAGACAAGCAACTCTAGCTTCATCCACACTCATGATACACAACATATAAAAGGAATGGTTTCAAACTAATATAATAAATAATAACATTATTTATAATGAAATTGTTTATTGTATAAATCAAATTCAGTACATAAGTTTTATAAAAACGGTTTAGTGAATGGGCAGAAATGATAAATAATATATGGTGCCACATTATAAATAATTCTAAGAGTAAGTTATTTTCAAAATATTTAAAAAGCAAGATTATTTTTATAAACAATTTTAAAGATTTGCCTAAAACATACCAGTATATACAGGGTGTTCGTTCGCTTGGTTGATATAGGGCAATAACATGGGATTTCGATAATATGCAGAGTACTACTTTCTGAAGTAAAATTCGGAGAAATACATAGAATACTTTTCGATAGTGAATGAAAAGTTCTATAATTTGGTTCTACTTTTAACTTGCTAGCATGTGCCGTTTGGGCGCTAGAATTTTTTAAAAATGTTTTTTAGAATTTTCAATAATTTTTCCTGCTAAATCAGTATGAGTTAGAAAAAAATGTTACTTGGCTATTATGTAGCCAATTTTTTTCTCTATTTTATTGAATTTTTTCAGATTTTTTTGAGCAAATTTTGAAAAAAGTTATATTTCAAATTTTTTTAAAAATATAACTTTTTTTAAAATTTGTTCAAAAAAATCTGAAAAAATTTACTAAAATAAAGAAAAAAATTAGCTACATAATAGCTAAGTAACTTTTTTCTCTAATTCATACTGATTTAGCAGGAAAAATTTTGAAAATTCTCAAAAACATTTTAAAAAAAATTCTAGCGCCCAAACGGCACATGCTAGCAAATTAAAACTAAAACCAAATTATAGAACTTTTTATTCCCTATCGAAAAGTATTCTAAGTATTTCTCCGAATTTTACTTCAGAAAGTAGTATTCTGCATATTATCGAAATCCCATGTTATTGCCCTATATCAACCAAGCGAACGAACACCCTGTATATATATATATATATATATTACAATAAATATTTTGCGAATCACCAAAGAAAATAACGAAAAAAATATTTCTTAAAAAATCTTAGAAATATGTGTTAAGATTTTGTATATGGTTAGATAAAGTAACAAAAAATAAACATTCTTTTCTCGAAATTGTAAACTGAAGGTCCCTTGGTGATTCACGATAAAAAATTGTCACATTTTATGCTGGATTTTTTCAGTAAACAGTGAGCTGTTTATTGATTACACATATTTTTATAGAAAGACGGGGCCAAAACGTAAACTATTTTGAAATAAAAGTGTTTATAAGTGTGTGTTTGTGTATGTGTGTGTGTCGAAGTTTGACAGTTTTCAAATATTTTTCCCTAACTTTATATTACACTTGAGGATTGTGGAAATTCAGAGCATTTTTGACAGTTTAAAGTTAACACAATAATAGGAATACGCGGGTGTGGAAGAGATAAAAATGTCAAATGTACCCCCACATTTTTAGAATGCTATCAACATTAGATTTGCTGAAAATAACGTCATTTAGCCAAAGGACTTACTTGCTTTTAGAATATTATCTTTTTTTTTGTAATCCTTAATCATTTTATTAGTATTTCTATTCTAATCTATCAAAATTAATTTAGTAGAAAAACCTTTTAGAATTTAGTTTTTATTGGAAAAGGCATTAGGTTTAAAAAGTTGGATTACAATCAACCAAGAACAGGTCCGATAACGAGAACGGGAACGAAAAGCGGAGCACATAAATTGTACACCACTGTCAGAAATTCCAAATTTGAATAAGGAAATTGCACACCGGTCAACTACCGGACGACTCAAATGGATTATCGGTTTATTAAGTTCTTGAACTTTTACGCAGGTACTTCTTACAGTGAGCGTTCGTTTATTTTATAGCATATTTTTACGCCGGTTAACCGTCACTGTTGGTTTAGGGTAGGTTAGGTTTAGGTTGTTTAGTTATGTTATTATTCAATATTCGGCATAATGACACTACGCATTTTGATATATGTGTCAATTTGCATGTTTTTTAAAGTGTCCAAAAATTGATATAAAATAAAGAATTAAATTTTGCGTGAAAATATTAGCAGGCGTTTGTGTAACGTTCTAGAGACGAACTATTTTCGATTTTACCTGGTTTTAGGTTGAAATCTTAATCCCTTAATCTCTTTATGACCGGTGTGCAATTTAGCTATGCAAAATTTCGGTGAGGGATTAAAACCCAACAGTCGTGTGCAATTCGTATGTATCCACGAAAAGAAAGTTTTATTTATTCATTTCTATGTAGATACAATAATTTATGGAAACCTAAAATATAACGTTATTTGCGAAGGGGTAGGGTAAAAATGTCCGAATTTCAATTTTTACCTTGCACATATTAGTTGTTTGCATTCTCGTTCTCGTTACCGGTCCCGTTCTCGACTGATTGTGAACTCAGCTTTAGTTCTGTTAAGTACCGTTAAAAATTTATGTAATTTTACATGTAATTTATGTAATTTTACGTGTTTTGTGAATGTAATTCTTCATAAAAATGTAATATTACGTAAATTATTACAGTAAAATTACAAAATATTGTTATTTTTACTGTTAAAAACCTATGTAAAAATACATAAATTTAAGATATATTTTTTACAGTGTATATTTATAAGAAATTCACTGTATCAATTCATTGCGCATGAACTTTCTTTACAAAAAAAATGTATAGTTTTCTGTACAAACAAAATTATTCAATATTCGATTCTATATAGAAATTTGTACAGAATATTTTTATTATACATATAAAGTAATTGAAATAGTAATTACAAAGAGTTATATAATTATAAAAGTAATTAGTAATTAAATTAGTTTTTTCCTAGCATTAATTATTTTAAAAAGAATTTAATTTTTGTCAAAGTAATTGGTAATTGTAATTAATTACTTTTTGTAAGTAATTTGCTCAGCTCTGATATACATAAATTATTTTTTATAAATTAAATATTAAATTTATTCCACATTTTAAAATGTAAATAATTTAATATATAATATACGCACTTTAATATAAAACTAAAGTTTTAAAATTTTATTTCTTAAAAAAGTATTTTTTTGTTTGTTTTAGGGATATTCACCGTCACTGCGATGACATCATAATGTGAGTAAATTTTGATTTATTTACTTTATTAGAACTTTGTATTAATATTGAAATAAATTAATTTTACAATTGATGTTTACATAATTATTATCTATTATAAAAATTTAGATTTCAAAAATTAATGATAATAAAAAGAAGACATTGAAAATTTAATAAATAATAAATTTATACTTAGATTAGCTAAATGACGTCATTCACACGTAATTTCCTTATTATAATAGTCACATGTTCCTTATTGCATTTAGTTTAAAAGTACACTTATTATTTACAATTCTAAATTTGGCAACACTGTACAGTCACACATTTCGAGGACACATTTTTTTTTATTTTAAATATTAAATTCGCACTAAAATTCACCGCTTTTTTATAATATAAATTTTGACGTGTATGTATAATTTTTACGTTATTTTATATTATACGTAAAATGCTTACGTGCCGGAATATTTACAATATGTACGCCCTAAGATGTCTTCAAACGGTATTTGATTCTCTAAGGGCTGCATCCCTTCTGCGGCGAGCTGGTCACGAATCTATAAAAAAAAGGTATTTTATTGAGGTTATAAATCAAATAATATTATTGTATTAATATTTTATAAAAATGTTTGATAATATATTTAAAAAGTAGACAATTTTTTTTTAGTTTTAAAATAATATAGTTCTGTGTATATTTTATTTAAATATCGACATACTCTATGCATATTTTCTTTAGGAAAAATAATACAAATGAGATAAATAATAAACAAATAAAACATAGAAACAAATTGCTAGGTAACAAAGTAATTAGATTAATTTTGTTGTATAAATTAATAAAAAAAAAATCAAAAGAAGATAAATTTTATATAAATCAGTGCCATTTCACACTGATTGATGTTTCTTTATAAATCTTCTGTTAATATTTATTTATTTATTTAGCAATATATATAAGTACACTACAGACTTTATAGTCCAAATGATACAATAATTTCATATAATGTATGATAGAATAACAATACTATAACTAAGAAAACATTACGGCTAAGTTGGTTTCTCTATCACTATATTTTTTAACAGTATTTTACATTTACTGAAAGACACTCCAAATATGTCGATCTGATCACCAATGGAATTTGCAATTTCTATCAACCTATTAATCACAGAATTTATTCCATAAGTAGTTTTACTAAAAGCTGTGTAAAAAGTTTGTCTTGATCTAGAATAAAATGATGGGATTTTAAAATATAACAGTTCAAGAATTTGTGGTGCATCTATATGGCCATTCACCAATTTATATACAAAGATAAATTCGGCTAAATTTCTTCGACGAATCAAACTATCGAAGCCAACAGTAGTTAATCGTTCTTCATAAGTATAAAGATTTTTATTTATTTTTAGTTTATACAGTAAGAAATTTACAAATTTCTTTTGAACATTTTCGAGTCTATTTGTGTAATATAAATAATGAGGTGACCATATGATACTGCAATATTCTAAATTACTTCTAACTAAGGAATTATACAATAAAATACAGGTATTGATGTTTGTAAAATCTTTACACATTCGTGTTACAAAACCACACATTTTCAATGATTTTTTGATAATATTATCTATGTGTTGTTTAAAATTTAACTCTGGGTCAAAAGTTACCCCCAAATCTTTAATAAAAGAAACATTTTCAAGCGGTGTATCAAACAGTGAGTAATTAAATAATAATGTATTTCTTTTTCTTGAAAATCTCATAATTTTACATTTATCAGCATTTAGATTAATATCGTTTATTTTACACCAGTAACCTAGGGAGTTCAAATCTTCTTGCATATACTTAGCATCGTAAATATCATTAACAACTGAATACAACTTTAAGTCATCAGCAAACAGTAAGAACTTGCAATTTGTGAAAATTTTGGAAATGTCGTTAACAAATATTAAGAATAGTAATGGTCCTAGATTGATTGATCTTGCAATTATTACAATATCTTCGAGTTTTACATCATTAAGATTTTCTAATGCATGTTCTGCAATAGTGGATTTATCTGACCTCTTATATTCAGTCAATCTAGTAGAAACAGTTCTGTCTGTTTAATCTAACCATAATCTATTAAAATAAAAAGCATTATCTTTAAGTTCGGTATAATTTTTAATTAAAATTTGATGTTTCGATATACTAAACATATATCGTTATCGAGAAAAATATACAAATGGCATACGTAATAAACAAACAAAACATAGAAACAAGTTACTAAGTAACAAAATACAAATAAATAATAAATTATTAAATTTATGTGTATTAATTAAAGGAAGTCAAATTTGATATAAATCTGTGCTTTTACACTGAATTGATGTTATATATTTATTTTTAAATTTTTATGGTTTTTGTTATCAATCTACTGTTAATAATAACTTAAAGTGAATATAAATGCATTAATCGCCGTATATATTTATTACAAAGAACTAATTAATCATTAGTTATTTTTTAAATAAAGAAAAGTATTGACTTTGCCGGGGGTCGAACCCGGCAGAGTCAATACTTTTCTTTATTTAAAAAATAACTAATGATTAATTAGTTCTTTGTAATAAATATATACGGAGATTAATGCATTTATATTCACTTTAACCAATTTTCTACGCCAATAGTATTTAAATTAATAGTTAATAATTACTATTAATTATGTTTTGATAATCTAGTAGAAACACTTATATCTGTTTGTAAATAAAATATACATACACTGAACTTAATTCTAAAGCTTTATTATTTTAATACAATGTGTTCTGAAAGATTTTTTTTTTTAGTTGCAAATATATTTTTGCTCAAATATTAGATCTCGAAAAATATAAGTATAACTTCCATTTAAAATTCAAGTTTTCTACTTTTAATAAGTAATTGAATATAACAAACTACTTTTTATAAATTTATAATATTGACTTGTACGTAACTTTATAATACATAATAGATTTATAAATATAAATTTGTAAGAAGAATATTATAGAATATACTTGTAATATTAAAAATGAAATACATTTTTACGAATCAACAAAGTAAAACTTTTACAGCATTGATAGATAGATCTCTATTGTGACGGGAGTTCAGAAAAAAGTTACTAATAAAAATAGAGGATTTGTAAAAAAAAATACCGTAAAACAGGAACTTTTTGCTGCTTGGTATTAGTGTGATGGAAAAATTTCAAACTTTCATACAATTCAACGATTTTTATGTAGCTTCTGATACTTTATTAGGTGGCTACTTGATACCGTGTATATTTTATTTTGATTTATTGGTCCTTTGGGATATAGTCCTGGCTTTAGTAGGATAACCGCGCTAGATATCTCTTTTGAGGCACTCCGAGTTCTGTCCAAAATTTTGATATATATGAGATTTTTTTGACAATTCTCAGGCTGAATTTTTATCGTCGGAAAATTAGCTTCTTTTCTCATTTTTATACATGGAAAATTTTATTTATATTTTTATGTGTTTTTTTATTATTCTAGACAGATATTTTAAATGCATGTTCGTAATATATGTGTCAAATTATAAGGCACATGTAAGTTATTTATATAAAATATTTTAAAATATTCTGTATTGTTCTATAACCACTCTTTTTGGTTAAATGGAAAGTATCATTATGCAACAGATGACAAAAAAATCCATTGATTTATCTAAATGATTTAGACGAATTAACATCTAAATCATCCAGATAAGAGAGGCAATAGAAATTTATAAAGAAAAGGATATCATCAATCACTGTGAAGTGGCATTGAGTTAAATAAAATTTGGCTTCCATTAATTAAAAAATCTATAAATTGTATGATCTAGTTACTTATTTGTTACCTAGTAACTTGTTTCTATATTCTGTAATTTTATTTATATCATTTATTCTGATAAAGCTGGACGTTGAGTTTCGTCGAAACGTTGCGCGTCGATTTTAAATAAATATTAATACAGAACTTTAACCTAAGCAGTTTTATTTTAATATAATGAGTTCTGCAAGATTTTTTTTACTATGGTAAACAATATACATATTTATTGAAAAAATCAAAATGCGTATCTCTTGTAAATTTGGAAACAACTACACACACATATATACATATACTAATTTCTGTTCGAAGGACATTCGGAGTAACAGGTACAATGGTTTACATAATTTGCTTGACAAAACTCATTACATAGTATGCCCTAATATTACTTTTTAGCAAAATGACTTTAACAACATTGTTTGGAAATGTTTCAATAAGAAATTTACACAGTTATATGACTCAGAAGGGACAAATTGATGTCATGGCTACCGTGCAAATCACAAAAGTTTATTGTATTTGTCACTACTGGAAGTGCTTGATCATTTATTATTTGTTATACTGAAAGTGTGTTAGATATCTGACGGGATAACCAGGTAACTTATGAATTGTTGTCGAATTTGGTACAGTGGATCGAACAATTTAAGAATATTTTTAGACTATTAATTAATGTAGTTGATGAAGATATATAGTCAAGAAAGAAAAATAAGTTTTATGTCAATAATAATTAAAATTATATTTTCTTTCTACTAAATATACATTGTATTCATTTTGTTTTTCTTGTAGTATCCCGGTTCGATCTGATGATGAATATTAAATATTCGAAAACGGTCATCGATTAAAGAATGAATAGTGCAGTTTTGCCTTTTATTGGTTTTAAGAAACCCTTAAACGTTTGCTCACCATTTTATATTAACAGTTCTACAAGCCAACTATACAATATTTTGTTTGTTCGTTTGAAGTAGACTATCGCTAAATTTTTAATACTAAATCTGTTTGTCAATCGACATCATTATATTTTATAAGGTAGTTTTGTTGATCTGTATAAATCAATTTTGTAGTATAAATTTTTTTGGCAATTGCAAATTTATTGTTAAAATTTACAAAACAATCGAATGTTTCGATCTTTTAATAGACCATTTTTAGCGTAATATGAAAATAACATAAATTATGACTTATTAATAAAATAACAACTATTGATCATAATTATAGATCTACATCATTAAGTAAATTATTTTTTTAAAATTTTTATTTTTAAATGAAATATTGTTTTATTAAATTTATTATTTGGCACGTGGAAATAACAGAAGTTTTAACAAAATACACCAATACCTCGCTTTGCGTCGTTTCGTTTTGCGTTTTTTCGAAGTTGCGTCGCTGCTGAATTAGTACTAATTTTCACTGTGCGTCGTTAGATTTTCGAAGTTGCGTTGTTTTGGGTTCCAGTCTTTAATTTTTTTTTTAAATTTTTTGAAATTTTCTTTTTTTTTCTAAAAGATCAGCAAACATTGGACCAATTTTTTGTGAAAGAAAGCCGACTTACGACAACAGCCACTATGGACTCATCAGACAGTGATTAATTTTTATTTTGTTTTTATTAATTAATTGAATATTTTATTTTGTTTTAATTGAATTTGTTTTTTTTTTGTGTTTTGTATGTATGTAATAAAATTTTATATCATTTTTGTTTTTTAAATGTTTACTTTGTTCAATTTTTTTTTTAAAGTAGTATTTTTGTAAGCTTGGAACCTATCTTCGATCTTTACATGGTTTGCTATAGAAAATCGTAATTCACTTTGCGTCGTTTCAATTTGCGTCGTGTTTTTTTGGAACGTAACCACGACGCAAAGTGAGGTATTGGTGTATAGGAAACATGTAAATATTATGTTACACGCTTGTCAAACAATCAAGTAAGTAAGGTATTTTGTTTAAATTTCGTGGGTAGAATCATCTACTAATTTAATAGCCGGACCTGGCTCGATTAATGCTGTTAATGGATAGATGCTACCACGCAATTAATTTAAAATATTTTACCAAGAACCGACTAAAAATTCTCTATCAAGTACATATATAAATAGTTATCAAAAGTCATGAAAAAATTTTATAGTTGAATTTATAGAAGTTTCTGGGCTGGTATATACTGGTCGATCTATCCTCATCATACACGTTTCGTCATACATCGTAGATGGTATCCTCAGTACTTGGTGATTGAATGACAGTTTCTGCTTCTTAATCTAGTATATATATACCTGTACCCCCACCATCCTTTGAGGATGCCATTTACGATGTATGGCAAAATGTCTGCGATGAGGATATATCAACCACGGCATATCAGTCCAGAAAATTCTACAAATTCAATGAATACCGGCCGTGAAAGCCTGAAGATTACTAAAAAAACTTTGTAAAAATTTAATATATTTTAAAAAAATAACGAAACTAAATATTTGGTTTAAATTCTATAAACGAGCAACTAACACGGATACAAAATGAAGTAAAAATCCTAAGAAATAAAGCTCGTTGTAGAAAAAGTTATTTATTTTGTAAGTAAATTTTTCACGGTAATTAAGCTGGCGCGCAACGAGCTGAACAAAATCTTTTCTTTTATTTGCTAATAAACTTGATGTAGTTAGATTTAATTTAGCGGTCTAATTACGGCTTTGGTGGTAAGACAAAAGCACCGCATAAATACCGGGCAATAAATATTTTTGTGGCCTGCGTGCGGTGTAGGGGGTAATAATATATAGACTATGAACCGTAGAACTGACCTGCTCGACTTGTTGGAACACCCTGATGAGATTTCGTCCTGCTAATTTCTGCAAATCGTCCTCCGACCATCGACCTGATTCCAGTAACTCGGCCAGGAGATAAGGGTATCTGGAAACGTCTTCCAGACCAAGGGGGGTCCTGGAAAAGAACATACGCATTTGAAAAGTGAATTTCAATGTAATTACGATTTACTTTTTTATTATGGAATGAATATAAATATTTATCGTATTGTTAAATTTAAAAGTATTCTTTATAGAAATGAAAATGTATCTAAATTATTATATGTTTTTCTGTTTTACAAAAAATCTATCAACTTTCAACCTAGGACATGTTAAATAAACTAATTCTATTTTAACGTAAAATTCATTAAGGTAGTAAAAAATGGAGATTTCCATTAAGAAGAACTGATTTTAAAGTTTTTTAAACTTCAAGTTTATATCAATATTCCAGGCGAAGTTTTAAATAGTTTTAATTTAATTTTTCATAATAAGATAGCCCAAAGTTTCCTTAATGAGACCCCCATTTAAATATTTGGTTAAATTCTTGAGATACGGACCCAAAAAATTATTGCTGATTTCAGACAAAAAAATCTAAAATATTGAAATACGTTGAAAACTGTTGAATTAAAGTAAAATGTTTTTAATGTATCATCATATGTAATATTTAAAAATGGGGTATTCTATTTAAATTAAGAAAATTAGGGTCAACTTTCGGTTAAACAGGAAGTACTTTGACTGAGCATAATATCAGAAATACCCCTACATGTCAAATTTAATAACAGAATATTATATAGTGTTAAAAGAGAAACAAGCAAAAAACAATTTAAAATAAACACTAAAATTTAATATACTAATATAAGTGAAATATTAAATTAAACATATTTAATTAGCAAAGTTTTTCTCTATAATTTTGTATTATGTAACAGAAAATTAGTATCATTAGAGAAACATAGAAATATTATTAATATTTGTTTAAAGTCGACGTTTCGACAAAACTCAACGTCCGTCTTCATCGGAATAAATGATAAAAATAATTATCCTTATAATAATAATTATCATTTATATTGATGAAGAAGGATATTGAGTTTCATCGAAACGTCGATTTTAAATAAATATTAATACAGAACTTAACCTAAAGCAGTTTTATTTTTATCATTAGAGTATATAAATTATTTAAAAATCTGAGATAAATCTAATTTTTATCGAAATTCATAAATTAAAAGTCGGAGAATTTTGTGTTTATTAATGCAGAGTATAACAGATAAGAATATATCATTATTAAATTTCCGTAAAATATGAAATTATATTTACGATAAAAAATATGGCAGCTGGGGGCCATGTTTCATTTCAAAATTAAAGATGGCAATCCATTTTAATCTAGCGAGAGAGAGAGAGAGAGAGAGAGAGAGAAAGAGAGAGAGAGAGAGATTCATCGCCGCCGTTTTGCGAAAAATACTATTTCATTTGGCAGTTAATCTAAAATTGAAATAAAAATTCGAATTACCTCAGCCACCAGCAAATGCTAGGAACACCAAAAGGTAACAGAGTGTTCTGTCAATGTGTGTGTGTGTGTGTGTGTGTGTGTGTGTGTGTGTGTGTGTGTGTTGAATTCGCCGAATATCGAATCATAAATCATATTCGTTCTACAATATTTTCGTTGTCGCACACCATTTTGCCGTTGCGATCAGATACTGAGTGGCGCAGTTCGGGCCCCATTTAACCCGATTTTCAGATTTGTTTCACGTGCCGTTTAACTTAATTTAATATTTTACGGAGGGGGGTTTTAACTTTTGCCATATTTGGATAACCTAACCTATTACGGAGCGGGTAAATTCCAAATTTGAGTAACCGAATTGCACACCGGTCAACAGCTGAGTGGCCCAAATGGATTATCGGTTTATAAGAGTCTTGAACCCTTACGCAGGTAGTTTTTACAGTGAGCGTTCGTTTATTTTATAGCATATTTTTACGCTACTGTTGGCTTGGGGTAGGTTAGGTTATAGGTTTTAAGAAAATTTGCGTGAAAAGATTCGCATGCGTTTGTGGTACGTTCTAGAGACGAACTATTTTCGATTCTATCTGGTTTTAGGTTGAAATCTTAATCCCTTAATCTAATTATGACCGGTGTGCAATTTGGCTAAGATTTGCAATCGTTTGTGGTACGTTTTAGAGACGAACTATTTTCGATTCTACCTGATTTTAGGTTGAAATCTTAATCCCTTAATCTATTTATGACCGGTGTGCAATTTCGCTGTGCAAAATTTCGGTAAAGGATTAAAACCCAACCGTCGTGTGCAATTGGTTTGTACCCACCTATTATATAACATTTTATTGCGTTACTAATCGTTTTCATCATGTATTGTGTGTTTGTGGGGTGGGGGGGAAAGGGTGACATTATTTTGCTTTAATTTTCTATAAATTGGTAAAATTTGTTTAATTCTGCAATATTATTGTTGGTATAATTACATACGTTTCTAAATTTACATAAAGGATGTATTTTGAACTGAATAAATTACACTTAAAATATTTTATTAGTATTACTACACAAAATATGTACTAAATCTCATTATTTTGATGAATTATTACAGATATTAATATGCAAGCTGTAATTTTACATAGTTTGAGAAGTTATACTAATAATATGTAATTCTACATTAAATATGTGATGTAATTTGCTGAAAGTAAACTCAGTAAATCTGAAGATGACTGAAAAGTCGAAACACGTCATTTCTAAAAACAATAACAAACCTGATTGGGAATTTAATAACATTATAATTAATCATAACGCAGGTTCAAGACCCAAGAACAAAAATTTATTTTTTGACATTAATATTGCTGAAAGTAAGCAATTTTACATATTTATTGCAAATAACTTTTACTTACTTTATGTGATTATTATGAATTATATAAAAATTACAGAATTTTGAAGTAGAAAAACAGAATATTTATGGTAAAATGAAATTTTTTTATAGTAAAATTTTACCATTATTTTCTGTAATTTCACTATTTTTTGTTTTGTTTTTTACAGTGCAGGTAAAAATAAGATCATATAATCAAAGTGCCAATATAAACGTATTATATGTTATTATACAGGGTGCAACAGAATAACTATTTCTAATTTTCAGAAATGATAGAGTGCACTTAGAGAAACATTTTTTATTAATAAACTAGTGTTCGGAAATTTCTCTGTGCCAAGATACACTAGATATCGTTAAAAACAATCTTAATCAAAACTTTAAACTTTATAAAAATTGTTCGAAGTTACGACCACCATTTTCGATACACAAGTTGTAACGATGTACAATCGACTGCCGAAAAAAAAAGAAAAAAAAATAATTCCGGACACTAGTTTATTAATAAAAAATGTTTCTTTATGTGCCCTCTATCATTTCTGAAAATTAGGAATAGTTATTCTGTTACACCCTGTATTTTCAATAGTAACTCTCTGTTAGAATTTTTAAAAATTAATAATTCCGATTTTTTTTATTCTCATTTAACTGGAAAAGTTCTTATTAAAACTATTATAAATTATGTGAAAAATAACTTACAAATTGATACCATCGTAGCCGGCTCCAATTCCTACATGGTCGACTCCAGCTACCGTTCGAATATGGTTGATATGCGCTTAACGAACAAACACACACAAAAACAATCAGTTATATAAAATATAGATACTCATAAATTATCGTTTGATGAATTTATATTAAAAATATTTCTTAATTATGTAAAGGATGTAAAATTGTTTTCAAAAGGATTATTTTTAGGTCAACAAGTCTTTGATCTAAATTTAGCAAATATTTGAAATATAATATTTATGTTTCTCGCAGCTTGAATCCAATTAGAAAGTGATTTTGTTAAAAAAAGGAATTTATAATTTTGAACAAATAGATTTCAAATTTTATGTATAAACCTACTTAAAATTTTTTGATTATATATAATAAATTTTAATAAATGTGTTATGTATAAAGTATGTATAAATAAACTGTATAATTAAACGTCTTTAGATTGTAGTTCTGTATACATTTTTATTAATAATCAACATTTAGACGTACTCAACGTACATCTTCATCAGTTAAAATGAAGATGCACGTTGAATACGTCGAAACTTGGTTTATTAATTAAAATTAATAAAGAACTACAATCTAAAGCCGTTTAATTTTAATATAATAAGTTTTGAAAGATTTTGTGAAGTTATGTACACTACTGATAGAAGTGTTGCTTTTGAGTAATATATAATAGTGCAATTGATATTTTATTATTATTGTTATTTGTTTATTTATTTATTTTTATTATGTTTATTTGTTTAATTACTATTTTCGACTTCAAACGTGACCCTTTAAGGGTCACGGGATTCCTAGTTTTTAATTTAATTTGTGATTTATCTTATTCAATAAATAATCCAACTAATGCTAAATTACTTCGTAGTTTTTTTTTATTTTAAATTTATTAATTAATTATTAGAAGGCCATGAAGGTTCATGGTTTAGGTAAACTTGAACAAAATTTTTAATTCCTATCAATATTTTCAAATGACATTTTGTTCTGTATTTAAATTTAAAAAGACTTTACTGTTCAGCATAAATCAATATTTTTGATTTTTCTTGTATGACCACTAAATATTTTACAAATTTGATTCTTGATTATTAATTTATATGTAATGCAGATATTTTTATGAAGAATAATTTTTTTTTGTAAAATTAATAATAAAAAAATTACCCATTTGTTGCCAACTTTTTTAGACAAGTTGTATACTTATTATAAATTTTCCGTTTATTGTAAATATTATATTTTGTAGCAAATATGCATAATTTTTAGTTAAAAATGAGGTGTGAAATGTAGAAATATTGTGCATTTTCTAATATTATTTTTATAATTTAAAAGATTAATACTATATCTCTAAATTTGATTAAAAATTTCCATTATGTAAGTATAAATTATAACTTGTAAAAACCAATGATAAATGTCCTATTTGTATTTGTTATTTGCCAAATTGCGAAAAATAGGGGATGTTTAAGTGTAAAAGTTTTGCTCGAATATTTCAAAAACGTACACTATAGTAAGTAATGTAAGAGAAGTTATGTCAGGGCATGCTTTTAAGATACTCGTATAAATAATTTTGTGATTTGTGGTAAAATCTTTTTACTTTAATATACTTTATAACCATTGCATTAACGTTTCGTAAATAATTGCAATTTATGGGAAAAATTTTCTCTCTGCGTGTGTGTGTGTGTTTGAGAGAATTCTTTTAGAGATTTCATATACTTACCGACTACGTCCTGCATAGTGGCAGTATCGCTACAACTGATGAAGTATGGATAAAAGGATACCATTACTAGACCGCCGTTTACAGCCTGTTTAATTAGAAATTATTGCTAAAATTAGTAATTACTTGATAACTATATGGATACTTAAAAGTTTTTCCCTACATATTAGTTCTATTCGATTTGCACCATTGCGTTTAGAATTTACTGATGCACAGAGATGTACACGTATAATATACTTCATTATTATAAATAGTTTTTGTTTTTTGCATTGAACAAATTTACGACTACTTTACGTAGAAAATTTCTACATAAATTTTTCGGAACTTATAAAATAAATGAATAATATAATACAATGTAAATCAATATATTAACCTTTCTACATACAGCGTCTGCGTAACAAAAATAAAAGAAAAACAACATATAGCTATTTAAAACAAATATTATTATAAAAAAATATCATAAAATCAGATGCAATTATTGAACAAGAGGAATACATTTCTAATAGGAAAGAAATATATAATTAGTAAAATAAAACGGCTTTAGGTTGTAGTTCTGTATTAATATTTATTAATAATCGACGTTTCGACTAACTTAACGTACGTGTTTATCAAGAAATATGATACAAATGACATTTACAGTAAATAAACAGAATATAGAAACAAGTTAATAGATAATAAAATAAGTATCTAGATTATAAAACAACAATCTAAAGCCGTTTTATTTTAATGTAATGAGTTCCGAAAGATTTTTTACTATGTTATATAATTAATAAATTGATATTATTTATTATAATAATTTGAACAAAGCGGAATACTTTTTAATTTGTTTATAAGGCTTTTGCTAAGGCTCGTGCTGCAAATTTTTATTCTTGTGGGAAATTAGTATCAATTTGTGCTCGTTACTAAGAACAGAGAACCAAGCGGCAAATTGAAAAAATATCTGCCATTATTTTTTTTTTTCATAATATTAATATTAGGTTACCATATTGCCTATGTGCTATGTAGAAAAGTATCATTATGTTTCTAGTACATTAATGACATTACTATACAGCAATTAGTTACTATATATACCACTGGTGGCAGCACCAAACATAACTACAATGTCAATTGTATTTAATTTGACATCTTCAGAGGCCATATTGAGAAAACTATTTTGTCAAGTTAAGTTGACAATTGCATTGTTTATTTTTGCTTGAATTTTGAAAATGTATTATCAACCAATGTATTATGCAACGTTACTCAATGGAAATAATTATAGTTCTAAATTTAGTATTTGATTTTACGTTAACCATTGTCTATTTCCAAATAAAAATGTAGTTAAAGCGTCGAATAAAATTTATTTCAGAAATAAATGAATAGAATTTAATTAAAATCCTATTGGTATAAATTATTCCTAAATATTCTATTTTTAAACAATTTTTTTTCTAGAAAATAAATTTTATTTGCTATATCAAATAAATTGCAAAAATGTTAATTAATTAGAAAGAATCTTGTTCTTTATCAGAAAAAAGTAAGGAAAATTGTTAGTGTCGTTAAATATCTGAGATGTTTAAAGACCTTAAAATATTTTTTTGTTAACTGAGTATAAAAATAAATTAATTAGATAGTAGCGATATGCAAAAAGTATTTAATGATACATACATACACAATCACGTCATGTATTCAAAAGGGTGTGGCACAAACACTTTCCATTATTCTCATACTTACTTATTACTAGAAAACTTTCGCTCACGCAAGACACTCTCAATTATACCACACCATCTACTCATCGGACATTCACTTAACGTATCTCTTCAAAATCATGCATTCATTAGATATGCGGTCAAGATGACCAAACCATCTTAACTGACTAACACCAACTTTTGCAACATTTTTTTCAATTACTTACTTACATACATTAATTAATTCGTACCCGATTAAATATAGTTGCAGCACTTACACGCCACGTAAAAATCTCATTTACACAGCAGTCATTTTTCGTTTTATGTTTTTGCAGCCAAACCATACATCAACGTAGGCATCAAACCAGCATTGTATATACTCAAACGTGCCTCTTTGGAAACATTTATGTTTCTAGCAAAATTACCCAAAGCACCCAAAACCTTACAACCAGCATTAACTCTTTTTTCAATCTCACGATCAAAGCGATCATCCTTAGACAAAATAGTATTACTTAATAATTATTTACTAAGATTTTTAAATATAGTCATAACAATACTGATAATGTCAAATAATTTATTTAAAACACATTTTAAAAAAATAATGATTATTATGATAATTTTTATTATTTTTTAATATCTAAATGTTTATGATAGTTTCTTGAAATTTAACTTGAGAGCCACCCTGTATATTTTTTGCTTATATATTAAAACAAAAAAAAATTGATCCTAAAGTTTTAAAGTAATTTTGAAAAGTTTCCTAAGACAGTAAAATAGAATTAAAATTTTATGAAATGTTTTTTATAACATCAAAAAGCTTTTTTACGATAGTAAAAACAAATTTTATAATATTACATTCTTAGGCACATCATATATAAATGCCTCGTACACTGCATCTCCATGAAATAATACAATTTATATATATATATATATATATATATATATATATATATAGAGAGAGAGAGAGAGAGAGAGAGAAAAGAGAAAAGTACGTTACTTGTACAATATAATGGTTTAAAAATATCGCATTAAAAAATATAAATAGCAGGTGGCTTTGAAAAAATGAATATTTTTTTTTCACCGAAATATTGGATTTCGTATTCTAAAAGAAGGGAAATATATAAATGCACTTGAATTAAAATAGAATGCACTTGGTTAGTTTGGATACTTTCCACTATAAATTAGATACTTTGCACTTGGTACAACCTAAACTTTATTTTGAATAATTTGCACTATAAATTTGATACATTCCACTAAAAACGCTACGAAACCCTATCATCATTGCAACTTAAGTTTTTTCGTCGAAAATTAATTAATAAAACTTAAAGTTTTTTTTTTATTATTTTAAGATAATAACAACATTTTATAAACTTTCTAGTTTTTCCTTTTGTTATGTATCATATAGTTATAGCACGGATTTCACAAAAATGAAGTTTGTTCTATTGACTGTTATGTTTTATTGTAAAACGCCGCTGTAAATGATGCAGCGGTTTGCTGTTTACATAATATATATATAACTACAAAATGAATAAAACAATAAATATTGACACAGCAGTAGATGCAAAGGTGCAAATCGAACAGGATTGTTATTGTTAGATTATCAGCTATCTTTGGTGTCTTCTTCTACACTGTAAAAAGTGTTTCTGTAATTTTACAATAAAAGTTCTAGGTAGAAAAGATGCCCTTTATTATTATGTAATTTTAGCATTAAAAAAAAAAAATTATGTAAAACTAATTTTCTTTTTAAGAAAAATATTTATATATTTTCATGTATTATTACTTAAAATAATATGAATTATTGCACATAAAAAGAAATTAAAAAATTATAAACACAATTGTAAAATATATATATAATTATCTAAAATTACATAAAATTATAATTATGTACAATTACATGAAATTATTATAATTAACTTTTCTTACAATATTTATTTTAAATTTTAATAAAAATTTAGAAATTTACAGAAACATTACTTAATTTTATCTAGCATATAAAAATAAGTAATATTATTTGTAACAACTACAAAATCCATGTTTTTTTTTTATGAGATATTACAAAATTAGTATTATCACACATGTCTGTATGTAAATTTGTTCTTTTTTTAATATTTTTCTGCTAAATTTCCATAATTTTATACATATAATTTAATAGTAATTTTTACTATAAAAATGTATGTAAATTTAGAAAACTTTTTACAATGTAGTGACCAAAATATGGTAACCTTAATTAATAATTTAGACTAATGCCATCTTTACAATAGTTATTATTTAACTGTTTGAGTGCCAAGCAGTGATTTTGCGTTTTTTCTGTTTCGCTCGAAAAGTGCCAGCACTCTAGGTAGATGTACACATTTTTATTCTTATAAAACAGCGATTACTATAATAATATAATCAGGGCCGTATTTATGCATAGGCTACATAGGCTGCAGCCTATGGGCCCGCACCACAAAGGGGCCCGCACCACACGTTTCAAATTTAAAGTAAATAATTGTTTAATCGATAATCTTTTAAGTATTTTACTTAAATTTTCATAAAACAGAATATTCTAATAACCCGACTTGCAACCAGTGACAATACACTTCACTAGTACACACAGACAGCTTCATTAGTACTAAGTGTAAGCGCAAACCAATTAGCCACTAAGATTATTTGATATTTTCATTTCTAAGTTTATTATTTATTTTTTTAAATACTTTATTTTAATTAAATATGTGTAAGTAAAATTTACTTGTTTGTTACATTCCTTTTTTATCTTGCATTTTCCTACCATGTTTATTTAAAATTATAAAATTACAACCCCCCCCCCTTAAGGGCCCGCACCACAAGTTTAACCTAGGGGCCTACAGATCCTAAATACGGCCCTGAATATAATGCACTAAATAATGTAGAATAGGGAAGAAGACAAGCACAAAAGCACTCTTTGGCACTTTTGGACGAGGAAACAGCAAAAACTCGTGGCACTCAAACGGTCTATATTGATCAATCAATTTAAAATTAAAAAAAAATTTAATCAAGAAAAAGATGAATGACTTACGATACGTTTGAGCACATGATCAGGCACGTTCCGTGAACTGTTGCATATCGCATGCGCCGATGAATGCGAAAAAATGACGGGCGCCCTTGACGTTGACAGTGCGTCCAACATGGTCGGCACGGACACGTGGGATAGATCCACCATCATTCCCAAACGGTTCATCTCACGCACGACTAACTGTATACATACACATAGAGATAAACATATGAGACCGATATACATATGTACATAGATATATATACTGCATAATAATTACTATTAATTAATTTACATATTGCTACCTAGTGAATTTTAATTACCTATTTGTTTGCTTTTATTATAATCGCTTTAATTGAATTGCACCAAAGATTATATTACATTAATATTGTTGTCAGTGGTTTATTTAATTATGATGAGATAATCATACTCCTGTGGCGATTAAAATATTTTTTTCTTTAAGCGTATCAAAATACAGTCAAACCTGTTTTTGTGCGGTAGATGGGACCACATAAAACAAAACCGCACAAAAAAATATATTGGGAAATTTCATAAATACTTATAACATGGGCGTTTAACCATGCAGTTTCGATAATTTGCGATATACTTCTTTCTCGAGTAAAATTCGTAAAAATACTTAGAGTACTTTTCGATAGGGCGTCGAAAATTTTATAATATGGTTTTAGTTTTAATTTACTAGTATATACCGTTTGGGCGCTAGAATTTTTTTTTATTTTTTGATTTTTATATTTTCCCTCAAAAACTATGATGTGTAGGAAAATAAGCGTGGTATGAAAAAAGCGGAATAATGAGTACTTAGCTGTTATGTAGCTAATTTTTTACTCTATTATACTAAATTTTTTCAGATTTTTTTTGAGCAAATTTTGAAAAAAGTTTTATTTTGAAAAAATCCCAAGGGTACCACCGCCTTGAGAAATTTTTAAAAATTCAGTTTTTAATTTCTGTCTACTAAACGATGCATTCTAAAATAATAATTTCTTTACTCAATAGGTACTCAATATTCCGCATTTTTCCATACTACGCTTATTTTCCTACACATCACAGTTTTTGAGGAAAAAATAAAAACAAAAAAATCAAAAAAGAATTCTAGCGCGCAAACGGTATATGCTAGTAAATTAAAACAAAAATCAAATTATAGAACTTTTGAAGCCCTATTGAAAAGTACTCTAAGTATTTTTACGAATTTTACTCGAGAAAGAAGTATATCGCCAATTATCGAAACTGCATGTTAAACGCCCATACGAACTTAGGGAACGAACACCCGGTATATATATAATTTTCGTATTATAAAATTATAATATTATAAAACATAGTTTTATAACATATATCTTCATATAAAAGTGTCATAAAAATATGAAACTGCTAGAATATAAATTCTAACTAGTTTATTTTATAGTTTTTGATCTAATAATATGACTAAACAAGTTTATTCTATAAAAGTATCCTACGATCATAAAATTTATCTAATTTTCTTTCATAAAACGAATGTCAATTTTTACATAAAGCCATATTATCAAACAATATCAAGTTTCAGAAATTGTATTTTCTTTTTTTATATTCCTTCATAAATTTAATCTAATTTTAAAACCGGTGGCAGTTTTTATTAAATTATTTCAGAATTTTTATTAAAAGTAATTTTGTTTCCACTAGTATATTATTACTATGTTGAATAAATTAATACACAAATATACAAAGACTGTTTGTTTAATAGCGTAGGATTTGCCAGATTATAAATAAACTTGTAATATTCCATAAAGTTAAAGAACACTGTAAAAAGTTTATGTAATTTTACATGTTTTGTGAATGTAATTTTTTATAAAAATGTAATATTACGTAAATTATTACAGTAAAATTACAAAATTATATTATTTTTACTGTTATAATAAATACAGTATGTCTGTAAAAGTTGGCAACAAATGGAAAATTTTTTTATTATTGATTTTACGACAAAAAGTCATTCTTTATAAAAAGTTTTGCTTGTTGAATAAATAAGTTTACCATCAGAAAATTTAAGATTAAATCTACAAAATGTTCCTAAATTAAGATAACATGAAAAGAGAAGTACCATTTATTAATTTTCAATAATTTTTCCTGCCAAACCAGATAAGTTAGAAAAAAAGTTACTTAGCTATTATGTAGTTTGGTATTTATAAACTTAATAATATGTTTAATATTGCAAAAATATTAACAGAAACATTATTTTACTAATACTTTGTTTGCTTTTTTTTTTATTGATATCTGTTTACAAGTATTGCTGCACACAGCTGCCTGATTTCGGGATAGTGAAAAGAGTTTGTGCCATACACTTTTGAGTACATGTCGTGATTATGCATGGATGTGTGTGTATGGTATGTATATACGATGTACGATTTAATTCAAAATTTCAAATAATTTTTTCAAAATTTTTACAAATATAGTAAGTTAATCTGAAATTGTCTCTATTATTTTATTTAACCTATACCAGAAGTGATATCAGTACTTCCGACTAGTGCATTTTTGGTTTTTAAACAAGCATCAAAATATTTCGTAATTTTTTTTTTTTTAATAAACTAAACTATCAATAAAAAATTTTTCCCATATAATGCCGACTTTTTGGCGGACCCTATATTAATTAACAAGATTGCCATTTAAGTGTGGTTTTGGGATTTTTTATAATATTATTTTTATAATATTATTTTTATTTAACAAGATTGCCGATTGCGTTTAAAATAGTTCTTTAAATTAAATAGCTGAAATAATTTCAAATATAGGATTAATTAGCAAAAATCTATATAATACTTTTACACGTGTATTTATGTTAACTAGAAACATATAATTTTGCTTATTTATGTGCAACATTTAAATTGATTACATATTAACAATTTCACAAAATTAATAATCGTTCTGTTTTGTATTTATATTTATATAATATTAATAATTTATGATTACTTCAATATTATTAATATTTTGAATAAACTAATCAATATGTTAATTTGGATAAACATCAATTTTTATTTGAATAATAAATTTCTGCACATCTCTTTGAATTTTATAAAGAAAAAGAAAATGCAAATTTTAATCGTATCGTATCGCATTGTAAATTCAATTCATACAGAGTAATAATACATAACGGCTTTAGGTTATAGTTATCTATTAATTATATATATATATATATATATATATATTGTGACAAAAACACTTTTTGTCACGGGTCAAATTTTGTATAAAAACTGATAATTTTATAGAGTATTTACTTTTTAGTAAATTGGCAATATTGACTTAAATTGTGAAATTAGCAGGCACATAAATACCGCTTGTACGGGTGAATTCTCTCTCTCTCCAGTGAGCCGCTCTGGTGTGAGCACCGCTCTCTCCCGTGAGCAGCCGCTCTGAGCAATCCACTACTGGTCCGTCTCGCTATGTCTGTTGTAATATTTGAAGGTTAATTACCATGCGGTATTAAAAAGTATGTATTCAAGATGGGATTGTTTCGTTTGGATTTGAAACGATGTAAGTTGACAATTTATTTATTTTGTATTATGTTTGAATTGTTATTCATGAGATTTTTTGATGTTTGGATTATTTTAGTAACGTAATTTTGCTCTCATGAATTCAATGATGGTCAACTTACATTTGATTTCGTTTTGTATTTTTTTTGTAAAGCCAATTTCTTTCTTGAATAATTTTGTAAGTTATTTTGTTTTGAATGATAATTTCTAGAGTTCAATTTATTAGAGTTTGTATCGTTATAGTTTATTTGATGATTAGTAATTTTAATTTGACAAATTAACCTTGAAGCAGCACAGATCCCCGTTCCAATCCTCATTTCTTTCTTTTGTAAATACTGGTAGATTTTCCTTCCCGTGTTCCGTTTGTGAAAGTTCTTTAGTGCGTATCATTGTCCGTATTTGTGAATTTCGAGCCCTCGCTAGAGCGCGTTATGATCTTCAGATTTTTTTGTGCCGTGCTGCGAGCACGGATTTGATAATTTTATTCGCGTTTAAAACGATCGGCGTTTTATTGTTCGAACTTTTGTAGAGTTCGGGATTGTTGCAATACGAGTTATTTTGAGGCCACGCGCCATTGTTCGTATTGCGATGATTTTTTGATTTATCGTATCGTATATTTTTGCTATTATCACAGCACTTAAATTTTAGGCTGAAGAAGCTGTATCGGCTGTGATGATATTTTGTTGTAGTATATTTTTTTGTGGCCACGTCATAATTCTCGGTGAAATACCCTATGTTTTCGTGGGCCACGCCTATAAGATCAGAATGCGTTCATTGGCTTCCGGATTTACAGATTACGGGAAAGACATTCGGTCTAGATCGGCTAAAGTACTTTCGTGTTTTGTCTCTCTTGCGCACGCGACCCCCCCTCTGTTCCATGTTCTATGTTCCCTCTTCGTGATCCCTTTTTTTGTTGTATGAATGACGTGCAGTAAACTGTAAGTAGCAAATTTATTGATTGTTGTACTATTTTGAAATTGAATATTTTTGCTGAGCAAGTAACTTTGACTTATTTAGCTAGAAAATATTGTTGAGTCATTTTATTGTAGTATTGTTGAATTTTCTTTGAGTTACGTATTTTTGTTTCTAGTTAAATACTTTAATTTTACTTGTATCATTTTTTGAACTATGCTATTTTCACTTAGCTTTTGTATCGTGCGATTATACTGTTGTTACCTATTTTGTTTGCTAAGTGAACTATGTAATTATCGTTTAAATTCTGTACTATGATATTTATTTTGTTTGCTAAATTTATTAACGTTGCTTGAGCTGATTTATGATTTGTGTAATTTAAATTGTAGCTGGTAAATTATTTTGATTCCGTATAAATTTGTTATATTGATGATATTATATGAATGTATTGCTGATCGTTGTAATTTCGATTGTATCGACTTTTATTTCAAGTTCGATTTGTTTGATTTTATCATGTTTATTGTTCTGGATAAATCTGCTGTGCCCCCTCATGTTTAGATGAACAGGCTGTCGTTTTCAACGGTGTCCGAGCGAGATTCAGATGTATAGCGGCACCAGTTAATTGTGGAAACCGAATTTGGATCAACAGATGAAAGATATCGACCATACTCTAAATCGAGCAGGAATTATTGACTGGATGATTTTTTATGACGTACTAAAGCCCGCGGGGCGTATTCCGATTTCGAGGGCGATCATTCTCATGATGTCTCTATCCACGATCACGCCGCTTTGTTGCGCTGTGCATTCTGACATCTCCTCGGCGCTGACGAAAACGCAGAAGAAGATCTTCCTTTAGCTAGACCACCCGCTAACCAGCAGACATCAAACATTCGTATATTACGCTGTACTAAATATCATACAATATAACTACAGGGTATTACAAAATTGTAAGTAATTTTTTATTTAATTATTTATCGCATTTCCGAAACAAATTCTCGAAAAATGAAATAAATCCCTATCCTGTTAAGTTCCTTTTTGAGATTTGTCAAAGCTTCTCAATTTTGCGTCAACATTCCGCTTTGACTGGCGCCCACCTAATTTACCAACATCACAAAATAAAGTTCCTACCAACCCCACCTACGACCTAGCTCTCCTCCAAACAACTGACGCCGTGCCCATTATGGGTGACAGGTAGGATAAAAATCAGATGAATAAAATATTTCAAAATTTGAACACTTTGATAAAATTTAAAATTTAACATCAAATATTTTTCTTCATCTAAATGTCACACATAATTATGGCTCGCCAACGTGGGGCTTTGATTGATTTTTTGTCTTCGAATTAGTCCATTCCTTCCTTTCACTTTTCCGAGAATTTGAGTTCGAAAATTTATTTAGTTCTGATTATTTTTTGTAATTGCTACTTACATTTCATGTTTAGTTATGATGATTATTTATGATTTGTATTATGTTATATTTGCTACTTACTCATTTGATTTATTATGTTGTGCTATATTATTTTGTATCTGATTGAGTCACGATTTATATTTTGTTTAGTGCACTGAGTGAGATGAGATTTCACAGTTTTTTGATTGATTAGTTTTTCTTTGATTTGAGTATTTTATTGAGTTACGAATATTTCCTTGTTGGAAAGTTTAAAAATTTTTTTTGTAAATGAGAAAAAAAATTTTTTTTTTTGGTGGAAGGGCTGTGTGACAAAAACACTTTTTGTCACGGGTCAAATTTTGTATAAAAACTGATAATTTTATAGAGTATTTACTTTTTAGTAAATTGGCAATATTGACTTAAATTGTGAAATTAGCAGGCACATAAATACCGCTTGTACGGGTGAATTCTCTCTCTCTCCAGTGAGCCGCTCTGGTGTGAGCACCGCTCTCTCCCGTGAGCAGCCGCTCTGAGCAATCCACTACTGGTCCGTCTCGCTATGTCTGTTGTAATATTTGAAGGTTAATTACCATGCGGTATTAAAAAGTATGTATTCAAGATGGGATTGTTTCGTTTGGATTTGAAACGATGTAAGTTGACAATTTATTTATTTTGTATTATGTTTGAATTGTTATTCATGAGATTTTTTGATGTTTGGATTATTTTAGTAACGTAATTTTGCTCTCATGAATTCAATGATGGTCAACTTACATTTGATTTCGTTTTGTATTTTTTTTGTAAAGCCAATTTCTTTCTTGAATAATTTTGTAAGTTATTTTGTTTTGAATGATAATTTCTAGAGTTCAATTTATTAGAGTTTGTATCGTTATAGTTTATTTGATGATTAGTAATTTTAATTTGACAAATTAACCTTGAAGCAGCACAGATCCCCGTTCCAATCCTCATTTCTTTCTTTTGTAAATACTGGTAGATTTTCCTTCCCGTGTTCCGTTTGTGAAAGTTCTTTAGTGCGTATCATTGTCCGTATTTGTGAATTTCGAGCCCTCGCTAGAGCGCGTTATGATCTTCAGATTTTTTTGTGCCGTGCTGCGAGCACGGATTTGATAATTTTATTCGCGTTTAAAACGATCGGCGTTTTATTGTTCGAACTTTTGTAGAGTTCGGGATTGTTGCAATACGAGTTATTTTGAGGCCACGCGCCATTGTTCGTATTGCGATGATTTTTTGATTTATCGTATCGTATATTTTTGCTATTATCACAGCACTTAAATTTTAGGCTGAAGAAGCTGTATCGGCTGTGATGATATTTTGTTGTAGTATATTTTTTTGTGGCCACGTCATAATTCTCGGTGAAATACCCTATGTTTTCGTGGGCCACGCCTATAAGATCAGAATGCGTTCATTGGCTTCCGGATTTACAGATTACGGGAAAGACATTCGGTCTAGATCGGCTAAAGTACTTTCGTGTTTTGTCTCTCTTGCGCACGCGACCCCCCCTCTGTTCCATGTTCTATGTTCCCTCTTCGTGATCCCTTTTTTTGTTGTATGAATGACGTGCAGTAAACTGTAAGTAGCAAATTTATTGATTGTTGTACTATTTTGAAATTGAATATTTTTGCTGAGCAAGTAACTTTGACTTATTTAGCTAGAAAATATTGTTGAGTCATTTTATTGTAGTATTGTTGAATTTTCTTTGAGTTACGTATTTTTGTTTCTAGTTAAATACTTTAATTTTACTTGTATCATTTTTTGAACTATGCTATTTTCACTTAGCTTTTGTATCGTGCGATTATACTGTTGTTACCTATTTTGTTTGCTAAGTGAACTATGTAATTATCGTTTAAATTCTGTACTATGATATTTATTTTGTTTGCTAAATTTATTAACGTTGCTTGAGCTGATTTATGATTTGTGTAATTTAAATTGTAGCTGGTAAATTATTTTGATTCCGTATAAATTTGTTATATTGATGATATTATATGAATGTATTGCTGATCGTTGTAATTTCGATTGTATCGACTTTTATTTCAAGTTCGATTTGTTTGATTTTATCATGTTTATTGTTCTGGATAAATCTGCTGTGCCCCCTCATGTTTAGATGAACAGGCTGTCGTTTTCAACGGTGTCCGAGCGAGATTCAGATGTATAGCGGCACCAGTTAATTGTGGAAACCGAATTTGGATCAACAGATGAAAGATATCGACCATACTCTAAATCGAGCAGGAATTATTGACTGGATGATTTTTTATGACGTACTAAAGCCCGCGGGGCGTATTCCGATTTCGAGGGCGATCATTCTCATGATGTCTCTATCCACGATCACGCCGCTTTGTTGCGCTGTGCATTCTGACATCTCCTCGGCGCTGACGAAAACGCAGAAGAAGATCTTCCTTTAGCTAGACCACCCGCTAACCAGCAGACATCAAACATTCGTATATTACGCTGTACTAAATATCATACAATATAACTACAGGGTATTACAAAATTGTAAGTAATTTTTTATTTAATTATTTATCGCATTTCCGAAACAAATTCTCGAAAAATGAAATAAATCCCTATCCCGTTAAGTTCCTTTTTGAGATTTGTCAAAGCTTCTCAATTTTGAGTCAACATTCCGCTTTGACTGGCGCCCACCTAATTTACCAACATCACAAAATAAAGTTCCTACCAACCCCACCTACGACCTAGCTCTCCTCCAAACAACTGAAGCCGTGCCCATTATGGGTGACAGGTAGGATAAAAATGAGATGAATAAAATATTTCAAAATTTGAACACTTTGATAAATTTTAAAATTTAACATCAAATATTTTGCTTCATCTAAATGTCACAATATATATATATATATATATATATATATATATATATATATATACAGTGTGGTGATAAAGTAAGGAACAAAATTCATGATTTCGTTTTTTACTGATTTCAAGAAAAACGCTCGGACAGGTTAATTTTATTTTTTAATTAGCCACCTTATGGCATAAAAATTTTACTTATGACGTCATGTATTTTTGCACAATGACGTTATCATTGGTTTTTTTTTTAAATTGCAACCCCAATTTTTTTGCGTTTTTCTTGAAATCATTAAATAGCAAAATTATAAATTTTGTTCTTTACTTTATCACCACACTGTATATATACTAATTATATTAGTATCAGATAAAAAAGAAAAATGTAATAAAAAAATTTACAAAAGAACAATCGAAAAAAAAGGGCAACCCTTATAAATGTAACAACATTATTAATTAAAATATAGTACAGTTAAAATATTTAGCAAACTTGAAATGTCTATTGAATTATTAATTATACCGGGTATCCATTCGCACTAATGATATTTAATAATGAAACAAAATGTGCCCAAAGTTTCATTATCTCAACGGATTCTGGCTTCGACCGTTTCTCGTTTTCATTCCCCCTTTCTCCCTTCCGATCTGCTTCGAGCTTGACATCCGGTTAAAAGAAATAACGGACAACCCGCAAATCCAAAGTTAGTTTTTTTTTCGTTTGGTCGCAACGGTCGTCGTTTGAATAAATACCCAAGCTAAATAAATAAATTTACATCTAATAGAATTATTTAAGGCGGGCGTGTTTACGAAAGTAGAACAAAATAAGAAATTAAATAAATCTGGGCAATGGTAATTTATTTTTCTCTCTAAACTGCCCGGTTTGGCATATTTAAATTTTTAATCGCTGATATTTTATTAAGTTTTGCTGACGATTGTCAGGAGTAAACATCTGCTGTAATACAAATAAGTCGTATGAGTATTTGATTTTTGTTAAAGAAAGTAATTGTTTCATCATAGTAAAAAATCTTTCAGAACTCATTATATTAAAATAAAACTGCTTTAAGGTTAAAGTTTTGTATTAATATTTATGTAAAATCGATGTTTCGACGAAACTCAACGTCCGTCTTCATCAGGATGAATGATACAAATGACATTACATTGATTTTCGTCAAAACGTCGATTTTAAATAAATATTAATACAGAACTTAAACCAATAGTAGTTTTATTTTAATTGTTTTATAATTTAATATTAGTATATTAGTTTAAAATTATTATCTAAGAATGGTCGTTTTTGATCGTGAAATTGAAAAAAGAATTAATGCTATGGTTGTAAAGTTTTGGGTGCTTTGAGTACTTTTACTAGGAATGTAAATAAAATAGTAAAAAAAATTAGAATTTATTATATAAAATAGAACTGCTTTAGGTTTAAGTTCTGTATTAATATTTATTAATAATACAGTTTCATACTGGATGAATTATCAAAAAACCCAAGACGACTTCAACTACGTCTGTAAAATGTTATTTTGCTTTAATGTACTTGAATGTTATTTTACTTTCATTTTTATAAAAATAATTTTTATTGCTCTTTAATTTTTATGCAAATTATAGTATTATCTTTATTGATTAATATTATATCATTTCTTTAGTAACCCCTCCCATGACAAGTTCCTGGATACGCTGCTGATATTATTTATCCTGTCGTCGATTTTAAATAAATATTAATACAGAACTTTAACCTAAAGCAGTTTGATTTTGGTAAAATTATTTTTTGTTGTCAATAAAGCAAAGCCTTTTTGAAAGCTTATAGTCAACTTTAGTTAAAGTGTTTATTATGAAACTACCTGTAGTACACGAATATGACACAAGAAATAGACAAAATTTTTGCTTAGAACATAAAAATAAAAAACAAGGACAAAATGCATTATTTTTTAAGGCAGCTACAAAATATAATCATTTACCCGAAAATATAAAGAGTACAAATGTAAATATGTTTAAGAAATCAATTAAAGAATATTACAGTGCAAATAATTAAGGTTAAGGTTAAATTAATCTCTTGATATATTTTATATTATATATATTTCTTATTACATATATCTCAATTTTTATATTTTATGTATTGTACGTTATTCGTATTTACAGTTCATTTATTCCACATATTTTCATTTATTCATTTATTTTGTTATTTATGTTTATATTTTATTTTTTTATGTGATTATTTATTTTATTTTATTTTATATATGTAAAATTTAATTCTATCTGTAAGATTAATGTATAGCAAATGCTAAATAAAGGCAATTATTATTATTATTACCTGTCAATATTTTGTACATACATATGTATGTTTAATTCAAAAACTATTTTTATTAATTCTTCGTCAGTATGTCGAAGAGACATTATATTTTATTCGACTTGTATAATTTTTTTAATATCATCAAATACTTGCCAACTTTTTTAACGAGCCCCCATCAGATAAGTGTCTCGCCAACCAGGTAGCGGTAGCCGAACACAGAGGCAAAATTTTAATTCTACGCGCGGTGTAGTAGCATTTGAATGTCGAGATTCTTTCTCGGATGCGCAGGCAAAAGTTTTCTCATCGTGTGTGCAACGGAATAAGTTTTCGTTGTTCTGCGAAAGCGGACTGAGAATGGTGAAAACGAGACGCGAGACGATGCTGCCAACCGTTTGCTTAAGATAATACGAACAGGAGAAGAGCCGAGATGAGGGTGGGTATAGGGTTGCCGTTGAAGACGGCGGCGGCGGAAGTTGACAGGCACTTCCGGTTGGCCCCTACCAGCCGGAAGTAGATCGGTGTCAGGTACGGGAAGTAAGCTACGGCAAGGAGAATTCAAGGATAAATTTTCAAAGGGGGATGAGAATAGAGGAAGACGTAGAACCCTAAGGCAAAACCTATATAGGAAAGCTTCCAACAAAAAAAAATATCGATACTTTTCGGTTCGTTCATAGAAAATCTATATTAAACAGAATGCGCAAAATTTGCTGTAATTTTAAATTTTTATCGAAATTTTTAAACGTACTGGTATTTATATTAAAGATCTTTTCCTACTACTTTGTATAATTTACATTGAGAAAAATTATGATTTAGATCTAAGGTTTTTACTTTTAACTAAAAATGTTTATAAATTGTAAATTTATGTTTGTATTATTACTATAGTACTATTACTGTTACTATAGTAACCTAACCTAACCTAACTAAAACATAAGCGTGTATATAAATTTATGTTTTTCTAATAGAAATAAAAATTTTAATTGAAAAAATAATAGCAAGTAACACTAAGAGGCGATGAGAACCGTTAATTGATGCCTTTTAGTCGGACGACTAACTTGGAACATGCTACGTCTCTATAATTTTTAAAAGATTTGTTATTTATATATATATATATATATATATATATATATATATATATAAACTAAAAAATAAATTAATTTTTTTTGTCAACTATATCGTCTGGGAAACGAACCCAGGACCTTCGCTTTTCCGACGATATAGTTGACAAATAAATGTAATTTAATTTTCAATTTTAATCAATGATATATATACCGGGTGTCTACTTTTTTTTTGTTACATAGGGAATACAATGCTAAAATTTTCATTTGGTGATAAATTTTCCCCTAATTATTATAGAACAAAAGTACAAATACAAAAGTTGTTTAGAATTCAAAAATGCATCAAATGATGCCAAATTTATCAATATAGGATGTTCCGATCAAGAATTAGAAGCAAATTAAAATTTCCATTTTTGCGCTCTTTACATCAAAGTGCCACGGAAATTAAACAAATAATTTCATTTCTTCTGGAGTTTGAGTTTGACAGATCGTATTTATTTTATTGTTACGTTCTGTATTATTATTATTATTATTATTATTATTATTATTATTATTATTATTATTGAAAATAATGAATAAACTTAATGTAAATGAAAAGCTATTAAGTATAAAAAGTATTAAGTATTTATTATTTATTACAATGAAAGGGTATTTTACTCGGCTGTACACTACGTACTAGCTGTGGTTTTAAATTGTGAATGTCTCCATTATAATTTTAAGTAATTGTTTAATTTATTTATTAACTTCAAGTTATAAAAACAATACATTTGAATTAGATGACTGGCATTATGCCTAATATATTTATTATAATAATTTAAACTTATCCCTGAGGATGCTGTAAGTTGTGCAGTGAAACGTCGGATAAGAGTTTAATAAATAGTAAATAGCTGAACTCCGTAAAACTTTCTTTATTTATTACAATATTCAATATACCTATAAAACAGAAAAATTCATGAATACAAGATATAGGAGAACAAAAACGAAACTAACAATTTAAATTAAATGTTCAAATAAATCGCCATTAACTGCCAAACAATAACCTAATCTGTTATAAAATTCGTGACGTACAGAGCTTAATTGTGTTTGTGTTATATTATTGCACTCTTCAACAATGGCATTTTTCAAATCAACAAGATTTTTGATATGTCGTTTATAAATTTTCTCCTTCAAATATGGCCATAAAAAGAAATCGCACGGTGCTAAATCGGGCGATCTAGCTGGCCAATTAATTGGACCACCTCTACCAATCCATGAATTTGGAAAACATTGATCCAAATATAATTTAATGTTGCAGCTGTAATGTGCCGGACATCCGTCTTGTTGATACCAGACAACATTATCTTGAGTTGCACACTCTTCTAACTGCGGACCAATATGATTTTGCAACATATCCAAATATTTTTCGTTGTTTAAATTATTTTCAATAAAAAATGGCCCAATTATACACCTGCCAAAAATTCCAGCCCATACATTAACTTTTTCTGGATATTGGGTACGTGTTGCTACCATTAAATGAGGATTTGTTTGGCTCCATATTCTAAAGTTTTGTGTATTAGGTTCGCCGTGTAAAGTAAACGTAGACTCGTCAGTAAAACAAATAGATTTCAAGAAGTTTCTGTCTAAATTGGATTTTTCCATAATAATGTTACTAAATTCGCTTCTAGCCATTTTATCCGCTTCAAATATCTCTTGGTGCGTGGAATATTTATAAGAATGATATTTTTCATTTTTTAGTACCTTATGTATTGTTGAAGGATGCAAATTTAATTCAGCACCAAGTTGACGCACACTAACATTTGGGTTTTCCGTTACACACAAAAGTATATTCAATGTATTTTCTTTAATTGCATTTTGATTTAAATTCTCCTCCTGATCTTCTGCGTTGATTTTTCTACAATTTTTACAACGTTTTAACACACTTCCAGTTTCTTCGAATTGTTTAATTATCCTACGAATAGTCATAGCGGAAGGTATGGGACGGTTTTCAAAGAAAGCGCTGAATAAATCTCTTACTCGTCGTATCGAATTTCCAGTAAAATACCATTTTACGCACTGAACTTTTTCATTTACCTTAAGTTTATTCATTATTTTCAATAATAATGATAATAATACAGAACGTAACAATAAAATAAATACGATCTGTCAAACTCAAACTCCAGAAGAAATGAAATTATTTGTTTAATTTCCATGGCACTTTGATGTAAAGAGCGCAAAAATGGAAATTTTAATTTGCTTCTAATTCTTGATCAGAACATCCTATATTGATAAATTTGGCATCATTTGATGCATTTTTGAATTCTAAACAACTTTTGTATTTGTACTTTTGTTCTATAATAATTAGGGGAAAATTTATCACCAAATGAAAATTTTAGCATTGTATTCCCTATGTAACAAAAAAAAAGTAGACACCCGGTATATATATATATATATATATATATATATATATATTTGTATATTGTACAACGAGCACAGAATAGTAATAATTTCCCAATATTTTCATGTGTCAAAACTATTTAAATGATCTTATTCCAATAATTTTTCTGTATGTTGTTAGTAATTAGTGACAATTCGCCGCCCTAGTGGCGAAACTGCACTCTACGTGTTGTCATAGCAACTTGTTTCGTCAGAAAAATCAACAAAAGTAAAATGAAAAAATCTATACTGCAATATACATATATATTGTAGTAGTGAATTTTGGGTAGTATTTCATAATGTATTACATATAGTAACCAATGACAAATTTCAGTATAATCGTAGAAAAAAATATTTATTATTCAGTTTAGAAACATTATTTTAAATGAAGTTTGTAAAATATACATACATACATACACAATCACGCCATGCACCCAAAAGGATGTGGCACAAACTCTTTTCATCATCCCGAAGTTAGTCGCCTCCAAACATTCCTATCCAAACAAGCAACTTTCGCTTCATCTACATTAATAATTCTTCTCATACATGCTCTTTTATTCCTACTACTTGGAAACTTTTGCTTACGCAAGCCACTCTCTCAATCATCTACCATTCCAAGTACTCATCGGACATCCACGCAAACGTATACCATCAAAATCACGCAAATAAATCTTTTTAACCAAACGTTCATTAGACATTCGCTCAACCAATGTCCGAACCATCTTAACTGACTAACACCAACTTTTGTTACAACATTTTTTTCAATTTTACACTCATCATACACTAATCTTTATCTTTATAAATTTCTATTGCTTCTCTTATCAATCTCATTTTAATATTGATGGGTCGTGCAATTATTGCTGTATCTACGAATTTTAATACCTATCAATATTAACAGTAGATTGATAAGAGAAGCAATAGATACAAATTATATTTACAGTAAATAAACAGAACATAGAAACTAGTTACTAGGTAACAAAATAAGTAACTAGAACTACAACTTAAAACCGTTTTATTTTTATAAATTTTAAATCACAATCATAAATTTTAAATTTGTAAATTAAATCCATATATTAATATTTTGTGCAGGTTGGTTGTAAAATAATTTCTGTTTTTTGCGAATATTCAGTATAAAAATTGTATGTTCTAGAGATATGTATGTAACTGTATCGGTGTCTATGGGTATTGCTGGATTTTCCACTGTATTTGAGAGATATTTTTGTTTTTCGTATACGAAAGGATTTACTAAAGACTAAGCTAATTTTTAAAAGCTTTTGTTTCGGTTTATGTCAGATGGTTATCTCCGTGTTACGGAATTTTTGGAAGTTATTTTTATGGAAAAATACAGAATTGAATTGTGGGCGTTTGTTTTTTTTTTGTTTCTCTCGCAATAATCGTTAAAGCCTCTATGTTGTTATAGTCAGAATAAATTTATGTTTGTTTGCTTTAGTTCATTGGAAAAAGAATACAAAAAAGAAGTTGTTACAAGAACTTACAAGAATATTATTGTTGCTGTCGGAATCTATAGGGTATTATATGGCTTACTAGATATGAAATGTAATGCCCAAGAATAATATGTAATACGATTTTATTCTTTCTTATTTCTGAAGTAAATACTTTAGATCAGCGTTTCCCAACCTTTTTGACTTGCGGAGCCCTTTTTAGAATCAATTTCTGTGGCGGAGCTTTTTATACCTTATAGTCTTATAAGTACATTTTTTACTAGTTACTGGAAAAGGGGGGTGGTAGATAAAATGACATAACAAAACATAAAATAATCTTAAGCGTTTAATGAGATTTCTGTGGTTGTAATTTTTTACACAGTTTACTTATATCAGGTTTAATCGATGATAATTGCAGGCGAATATCTGGTTCTGCATTTAAGCGCCCCATGCACTCGGACACCATTCAAATTGGCAAATTTTAGTTTAGAATGTAATTTTCTGTAATCTTCTTATTTTGATTTTTATTTCTTTTATATTGTGAAACGGATGCGGAGCCCCTGAGAAGTGCACGCGGAGCCCTAAGGGCTCCGCGGAGCACTGGTTGGGAAACGCTGCTTTAGATATAAGATAATATAGAATGTTTTTAAAATATAAAACTTGGAATTGTTTTTAAACCAGCCATATTTTCATTAATGAATAGTGATATTAAAGACAATGTTTAAGTTGAAAAATAACTCGAATAGTTTGAATCAGTAAATACAAAAATATGCGACTTTATTAGGAATATAATGTTTTATTTTATTTTCGTTAAAAATAACAGTTCGTTAAATTGAATATTCTGGGATTCCGTATATTGCAACAAAATTTCTTACGAGATCCAAGAATTTTCAGTTTAACCAACTGTTATTTTTAACGAAAATGTTTATGCATATTTAGGTCTGTATTAATATAATGCGTTCTGAAAGATTTGTCTGTGATATTTGTTTTTTGATAGAAAAAACAAAATATCCTGTAATAGTACAAGCAACAAAGCTAAATTTTAAAACTGTGCATTCAAATGACAAAATTTGACCTTTTTGTAAAAAGTATTATTAAAAGAGTAATGTTAAAATGGTAATTTGTCATATATTTTTATGAAAATTTTTTAGTCGTTTAATAACAAAAATTGATAACGTGCCTAAAATATTTCGTGATTCTCCTACTATATTATTTTACGAGCTGTAATTCATCAAAATGGGTAATAATCATTATTACATTCTTGTTAAATAATGACTATAAAATTACATTTTTAAAATCTGATATGAATAATATTAAACAATGAATATAATATGAAAATTTCACTGTATTATTCGATATTTCAAATTCAATTTTATGATTATTCACAAACTGTTGAATAATGAACTTATAAAATATTTCATTGAGTAATAATTTAAAATCTAAATAAAATGTGTAATAAATAGCAATAACTATCAAAAAATGTATTTGTAATAAATCTATTATCAAGAGTAGAAAAACTACAATGACATTTGATATTTTTGATAACGTTTTGATTTCTATATTAAAACCAATAAGACAGGCGAACTTTATAAATAAAATGTCTTATATATGAAATATAAAATAACATCCTTCCATTTAGTCGTGTGCTGTTGAAAAATAAAATCTGATTTGGCCGCAGTGAGCATTCTAAGAGAGTTAGTTTGTCCGGGGACAGCATATCTATCCCTCTCGCGTCTAATTCCGGAGTGATCTAGGGCGAGGCGCGCCGGTCATATTTCCCGGGGTCCCCCACGTTTACTCTCGACACCAAAACTTTAATCTCTTTTATACGTCATTGGATGAATGCCGTTCGTGCACACACAAAACTCAAGATATATGAGGAGTTACAAACAAAACTAGCAAAACTTTTCTTCTACAGTTTCAATGCGTCTTGCAGCCGTGCCCCTTCAACTACGTCTTCCCTATACTCTTTTTCCTATTGCTAACCACCCCCCTACAACCCCGCATCTTTCTGTTCGTCGTTTTAGTTTTGTCGGTGTAGATTCGTAATCCAGAACTTGTTCAAATAAAAATCATATAAAAAGAGGCGTTTGCGATCTTTTTTTGTGTCTATATACAAAACTCGCTGTTATAATTTTATCGCTTTACAAAAAAAATAATATTGACGCAAGGACTAATGTTTAAAGTGTAAAGTTGTAACATGCTTCGAACTAAATAAACAGAGATTTTTTTTTTAGTATTTGTATTTTATTTTGTAACGATTATATGAGAAAACGGTAGTTGCTTTTATATAACAGTTTTTGATATTAAATTTTCAATATAAAGTATTTTGCGACAAAAATACTTGAATGAGTTTTTGAACGACAGATGTATTAAAAATTATTTTTCACTTTAAAAGTGTCTAACTTAGAAATCTGTGGTATTAAACTGCTTAAATGCACCGAATATGTTTCATAAAAATATGTTTAATATTTAAATTAATAATAAAATGTTCATAATAAGATAAAATATTATAACATATAAATGAAATGTAATTTACATAAACCATATAAGTATATATATATATATATATATATATATATATATATATATATATATATATATATTTGCCAAAAGGTTATATGTGTAACAAATTGTACTCAATTAATAGAGAAATAAATTAATAATAATAATCAGTTTATTGCCCAACAAAATGACAAGTTTGTTAATATATAATAATATTAATAAATTACAAATATATTGTTATGACTAACTAAATTATTTAAGCTATTAATTAGTGAATGTAAATTTTCATGAAAAATATGAAAAATCAGATAAACAATTGTTAAAATTTCTGCACATTACGTTGGTTGGTGCGTTATAGAAAATATTTGTCCTAAAAGAATCACAATAAAACGGAAGATTAGAACGATATAAAAGTCTTTGAACTGAAAAATTAAAGGACAATCCACTATATTATGCAGTAATTTGTATAATATAACTGTACTAGTTTAATGGTGTTTAGTGATATGTGCGATCCACTAAAGCAAGAAAAAATATATATGAACTAGCTATTTATGTAACAAGTGTGTAAAGATGGGTTTTATGACATGAGTATGGAAATTTTGTGCCTTGCAAAGCGAAAAAAACATCTGAACGAATGTCATAAAACTCAGTTTACTCCCAAGTTACATACCAAATTTTATCTATAGTCCCAAATTATACAAATAAACAAAAATGTTTTTATGAAAGTGTATGACTGTGTTAAGATTCTTGTACAAATGTAATTTACAATAACATAAAACTGCTATTTATGATTATTAATCACTTATTACGTTATCATGATGCTTATGTAGATGGAGTATTATAAATAATGTACATTATTATACAGCAATTAGTTACACTACTGGTGGTCGCGCCAAAAAAGACTATAACATCAAATGTATTTAATCTGACTTTTCGTTGGCCATATTATTGCGATATGTCAAGTTCAATTAATTGACAATTTTAATTTGATTATTGAAAATGTGTGAAAAAGTTCAAGAAATGTACTGTACATCGCCAGATTTGTCACAAACTGTATATGCGACCAAAGAAACACGTTCAAGTATAGTTGACACTCGATGAAACGTTATGTAATGATTTAAAATAAGAACATTCGGTTAATTTTCACAATAAAAAGAAATTTCTGTACTGGCCATCATCAGAAAGTACTAATACAATATTTTTTTATAAAATTTGGTCTTATATAAGTATACCTAAATACAATAAATATAATAATAACAACTGAGTAATGTAGGGGAAAGTTACTACGGAAATTCCTGTAAAAATATATCTGTGAAAGGAGAAGCTATTAAATCTGACTGGTCGTTTATTAGACTCATACCTAATCTTAATGCTTTTTTGATTTCCAAATTTTCCAAGAAGGTCAGTGAAATACCTTTAGAATGACAATGTTAATTTTTTAAACTGTCGATGAAATTTTAAATAAAAAATTATTAGGTTAAGTTAATTGACAGTTGCATTGTTTATTTATATTTGAATTTGATTATTAAAAATGTTTGAAATACAAAACTAAATCCTAAAGCTTCTTTATTTTAAATATTTTTTTATTAATTTCCGTCATTGTAACTAATAAATTACTAAGTATATAAAAACAAATACTTTTATTTTTTTTATTTAATGAGAAAAAAAATGTTAACTATCAATATAAATTCAATCTAATCTAATTTAAATAAAGCTGCAATCGCTTTTACAATATTAGCGTGTAAATTTAGTCGAAAGTTCAATATTAGAACTCAGCCATGATAGGTAGCAGCAACAATATTGGTTCTGTTAAATTGGCATCTTGACATCTATTTAAATCTTATATATCAGCCTAGAAATTAAATTTTGCAGGGGGCTTTACCTAAGGTATGCAATTTATTTTTCAATTTCTACATAATATGGAATGCGACGCTCCAAATTTACAATATTCAAGTGGGGCGCGTCTATTTTGCCGAAACGGTGTCGAGAATATTTTTGACCTACTAAGCTTCAAGCTTAGAAAAATTCATAATATTGGAAACCAATGAAGTTCACAATCCTGACTAGTAAAATGAAGATTTATTAGAAATTACGTTTTTTCTTCTAGCTTATTAATATTACGTTACTATATTGCCTATGTAGAAAGAGGTCAATTATGTTACTAATACAATAATGTATATTGTTATACAGCAGTTAGTTACTATATACATCACTGGTGGCAGCATCAAACATAACTACAACGTCAAGCGTATTTAATCTGACATCTTCGGCGTTCATACTTGTATTGACAAACTATTTCGTCAAGTTTTGTTAATTGACAGTTGCATTTATTTGGCATAATATTTGACCCACACTACTAAAGAGTAGTCGTTTTACTGGATCAGATGAGAGTAATGGAATGTTAAATTTTAAAAACATTTGTTCAAATATATTATTTGACGTAATCAGTTCCAATATTTTTATTTTACTTTCCAAATACAGTATTGCTTGTAATTCGTTCCAATTCGGTATTTACATTTTTTCAATTAGATTAATAAATAAAAGCACATACAGAGCTGATGTTAAACCAATTTTCAGAAAACTATATATATTAACAGTTCAAGCACTGTACATTTTGCATTGTTTAATGTATATAGGTAAATGACAATATGCATAATTATAAACAAATTTCTGATTTTCATATTTATGACACTAGAAGTAAAAATATTATAACAAAACCATGCTATCGCACTTTTATAATTATTTACCAAATAAATATAAATGTTTAAACAAAAACAAAACAAAAAAAATTCAAAAATAAAATTAAAGACATATTACTTGATTTGGCTCCTTTTACTAAAAAAAGAATTTATTGATTATTTTAAAAATGAAACATGTTTTTTTATATTTGTAATATTGTAATTTCTGTTGCATTTTGACTTGTGTAAGCACTTTATAGTGTGTTAACATAAATAAATATTATTATTATTATTATTATCTGTATTAAACAGTGAGAAAATGAAATCAAAAATTTCTGCTGTATCTGAATCAGATTTTTTTTGATTTTGTACATATGTTCGCGCATGATCTTTTATTAAGATCATAGATTATTTATATATAATCTAAATCAAGATCTGTAAAGATAAAATGATCTAGATCAGATCAAAGACCTTATATTTTGATCTAGATTAATCACAAATCTGGTTATAATCTAATTATTGAACAATATTTTTATTATTTGTGAGTCAAATTTCATTTAAAAACACAAAAAAAAAAAAAATTTGGAGATTACTGGTTTACGTTAATTTGATCTGTGACATAGAGTTAGGATAAAACTTACCGTTCCGAAATGCGAGAGTCCGCCGACATGGGGTATCTGGCCTGGTTCATCCACTATGCAGCAGTCTGCCCTAACACAAACAAGGAACATCAGATGCACGTAACGTAATTTAACATACAACTATGCTATATGCACACACTATTATATGCATTTGCATTACACAACGAATTAGAAACGCTTCATCACACACAACACACACACACACACACACACACACACACACACACACACACACACACACACACACACACACACACACACACACACACACACACACACACACACCAAATCATAACTGAATTCCTTTCATGATTCCTCCTTCGCCAAAATTATCTCGACGAATAACTTTGCGCAATTGATTGGAAACCTTAGCTTTCAACTTTACTGAAGTCCTAACAATAAATATTGAATTGCAAAATTGACAAGATTGTAATTAGACATTTTTTTAAAAACCTAATTAGTTTTATGGGCGAAGATAAATTGTTTCCAAATGGGTGATTCTTTGTTTCTAATGTTCAAAAATTTACCAATTCAATTTTTCAAATTGTAATGACATGGAAATACCATATTTTTAATATTAATAATCAAATAGTAAAGATTTATTTAATTAATGATAACAATAAAAACATCTGAAATCAATAATATTTCTTTCTCAATTTTTAAAGAGTACGAAAATTCAATTAATTTTTGTTGATTTTATCATTCACTACATTAATGAAAAGTTAATTAAAAAATTAAATTTGATATTGCGTTTAGCGTAACATAATGCAATTATAAATGCTCAAATATCATATTTCAAAATCAATTATAATTTTATTTTTTCCACATTTTATTAACATCATCTTATAATCAATATAATTTTATCATTATTAAAACTTAAATTTTAAATATAATATTTGTTTAACACTTTGTGTCCGTTACTAGGGCAAAATATAAACTATATAAATAAAATGTGTTACGAAATAAAAACATACTAAAATAAATTAATATAGATAAAAACGGATTTACACAAGAGAATTGACTATGTATTTCTGTGCCAAAAATATTTATGTGAAATGTTTGTTTAAATTTATTTTTATTTTTTGTTTTTTATTTTCAATATAATACAAGTAATATACTCTATAGACCAGAGGTGCTCAAACATTGTTAATCGGGGGCCACATTGATTACCTGTAAGGTATCTAGCGGGCCGCCAGATGCGAAAAGTTAAATTTTGAATATTATTTTCAGACAAACATACATACAGTAATTATTCATATAAATTATATATGTTTAAATAATAATGCGGGCCGCATTAATTTATATTACGGGCCACAGTTTGCTCGTTCCTACTATAGATAGTGTTGGAATTTATCTAGATTTATCTAGACTTAACACATTGAGTACAGTATGTGACGAAAAGCTTATAGTCTGAATTTCCGCATATTTTGCTCTCGAAACCAAAAAACTTACAGTCCAGGTACAGGGAAAAAATGAACATTTTGAAATTGTCAAATCGTGCCAAAAAAATATGACATTAAAGAGAATTAAAAAACACATCTTTTCATGTGTACAGTTTCTATAATCGGAACTTCCAATGTCGAGAAAATAAATAAAAACAAAGTTTTTGTCTGGCGTTTTTCGACCCGAAATTCGATGTTTTTAAAACATAAATCGCGATAACTTCTGCAAATATTAACGAAATTATTTATTTTTTCGTGTTCGGTATTTGGAAAAACCTAGCGCTGCCTACGAGTTTGGAAAAAAAATATTGCCCGGCATTAATTTGTTTATAATAATTTAATGTAAATGAAAAAGTGTATGACGAAAGTTCTCCTACAAGAAACTTCTAGCGACAAAGTTGTTCCTTGATATACAAGGAAGATTTTGGTAAACTTTTACGGTTGAAAAATAAAAAACGTGAATTCACGTTATCCGTCCTCAATGTGTTAACATAGTTAAAAATCTTTCAGAACTCATTATATTAAATTAAAACGGCTTTAGATTATAATTCTGTATTGATATTTATTAATAATCGATGTTTCGACGAACTCAACGTACATCTTCATCAGGAATAAAGATACAATTTTTTTTGTATCTTTTTCTAATAAGACGTACGTTCAGTTTGTCGAAACGTCGATTATTAATAAATATTAGTACAAAACTATAACCTAAAGCCGTTTTTAACTTATTTAGACTTATTTAGATTAATCTAGACTTATCTAGATTTATTTAGATTTATCCAGGATTAGCGTTATCAAATGGGATTTTTTTGTTTCAAAAACTTACATTTCTGAACATATTTTTGTTGAAAATATATTTTTTCTGTGTTTGCAAATGTAAAATCTAATTTAAATATCCCTAAAATATAGCGATAAAATTTTGATCCCAAATGGGTTTGTTATAATTTGAAAACAAAAACTTGTAAAGCTGTCATTTTGAGACGATTTTGAAAATTCTATTATCAATTTACTAGTTCTATATTAATAGAACAAAATGCTTTTCCACATTGTTTAATTTTGAACAAAATTTCTAATACGTCTAAAAGTTTTAAGTGGCTTATTTCAATGCTAGTGTCAATATAGTTAAAAGTTTACTTGTAGTAAATATTATGTGACATGCATGCATTATGTGAGCGGCGGCAACCGGTATAATAACTTTAAAATATTTGATGAACTTTATATATCAGTTATATGCTATACGGCTACAACTTAGGTGAAGTGAACGTAAAATATCTTAGACAAATTCCCATGAAACAAGAATGGATAGGGAATTAGTCTTCTTTGCATCTGATCCCAAAATGGTAACGTGTTCCTGTTCGAGGTATTGCCGGGGTTATAATCATAGACAAACATGGTTAATATATCTAGATCATGGCTGCTACTGTTTGATGTAAAAAATAGCCGACGAAAACAGTGAATCACGGGCGCCATTTTGTTTTTTATGAAACGACAATTTTTGAAAATAAAGACCAAAACAACATTTTTTCGGATCCCCAAACCGTTTCCTTCTATGGTTTTTCATTTGCGAATAAAAAATTTCCAAACTTTGCGTACTTTTTAGTCATTCAGAGGAGGAGAACCTCCCCTTAATCATTGAATCGGTTTGTTAAGCTATGCATCAATAACCGGCCAGTTAACTATAGACACGTATTTCGCTCTTTAGGTGCTGGTCAGTACAGTGATTTAATCAATGCCGGAAGACCCTGATGCAGGTATAACCATCTAGCTGTCTTTTATGTCAAGTAAATTCAGCCAATTCTTATTTTCTATTTCAAAAACTATAATTTCATTGATATGTTTAACGTCTGTATATGTAAAAACTGAAATTCTTCTAAAGTGTACTAATCCTGGCATTAAATTTGCTTGTTTTTTTTTTTTTTTGTTCAGCTTGATATAAATTTTGTACCAGAATGCGTTATCTAGATGTTATAGGACATCTATGGTTATAACGACTGTAAAGTCTTCTGGCTTACATCGAAAGTAACACTGCAATTTATGGTTTCGCGTTCGAAATACGGTTGACTTGGCTTGTGAATAAAATTATTTCACACTTGGCGAATCACGAATCTTAAATTCTATCTAGATATGCATCTACACTTTCCCGTATAAAGTCCTAACCAAGTTACGAGGTGATCGTTTCAAATGAATTGGCTTAAATTAAACGGATGTGTCGGTTAAAATTGGACGTTTTACGGTTTCGAATTCTTTGCGGCTGTTTCCTGTGATATTGATATGAGGATTTGATTTAAATCTTGATTTATTAACTTGTTTAACGGCAGAACCACCTAGTGCTGAATGCCATTTTGACGGGTTTTGGTATATTTAGATATAGATAGATTTAAGCAGATTATTGAAAGTAAGTTTTTGTTTACACTGTTAAAAAAAAAATAATAACGCGAAATTACAGAAAAAAAATTGTAAAATTGCTTACTTTCTACAAATTGCATCATATATACTTAATGTAGAATTACATATTATTGGTATAATTTCTTAAACTATGTAAAATTACAGCTTGCATATTAATATCTGTAGTAATTATAAAATACATCCTTTATATAAATTACTAAATATATGTAATGTATATACCAACAAAAATATTACAGAACTAAACAAATTTTATCTATTTATGAAAATTTCTTGACAGCAAATTTACTGAAGTTCTGTAAATTTTCCAAACATAGACTATACTAAAAAACTGTAATATTACTTACATATGTACTTTTCCATCCCGTTGGTAATATCATATTAAATATTGTTTGTAATAGTTTTGATATTATGTATTTTTAAACAATTATAAATAAAATTACAGCAGTTGAGTAATTATACTTAGAAATACTGGGCGTTATAGTGTCTCAAGGTTTGTATGTAAAATTACATAATTTTTTTAGAGTGTACAAAATAATAAAAAATATGTAATCATCCTTTATCTGATTAAATTGTAAATTCCTACAAATATATCTATAATGTCTACGATTTTTAAAGCACAAAAATTGCAATCATTATAGCTGCCAAAAATCAGTTTTGTTTTTGTTTTAATACCAATCCTGGTTGCTACTTATTGGTAATTATTACTGTTTTTATGTTTTGTTATTTACTTTAAATGTCATTTGTATCAGTTTTATAAATAAATATTAATACAGAATTTTAATCTAAAGCAGTTTTATTTTAAATATGTTACAGCTGCCTAACTCATTGATTAAATTAACAATGTTTTGTGCAACCGGACTTCAATGTAACAAACATGAGGAAATAAAAAATGAAATGCTAATTTTTTATTCATTAACCGTTTGAGTGCCACGGGTTTTTGCTGTTTCCCCATCCAAAAGTGCCAAGGAGCGCTTTTGCGCTTGTCTTATTCCCTATTCTACATTATTTAGTTAAATATATTATTATAGTAATCGTTGTTTATAAGAATAAAAAGTTTACACCTACAAAGTGTAATATTACTTCAATTTTATTTTTAATTAAAACTAAACGGTAGCCGTAAAGTCGGGCATTGACAGAAACCGAGCTTGCTAGAGCGCTGGCATATTTCCGGCGTAACCGAAGAGCGCAAAATCGTTGCTTGGCACTGAAACGATTAATTTTTGTACAATTCAGTTTTAATATTTATCTAAAAATTATCTAATTAAAGACATAAATTCGTAGAGATATTTTAGTTTTATTAGAATCTCTTTAAATTGTATCCTTTTTTACATATTTCATTAAATGTTGTTTCTAAATTGGTTTCTTTATTAACAATGTAATAAAATGTTTCTCATTAAATTTTTAATGCGTTTAATTTAGAGTGTAATATATGAAAATATATATCTTTCTTAGGCTTTTCTATGTACACTGTCCTGTGATGTACCTAAGGTAATATGAAAGGTACCAATTTTGTCTTTTCATTAAAGTTAAATATAAAGCACTTTATAAGTACTAATTAAATGAGGAGAAATAGCATATAAGTGCTTCTTTATGTGTGTTAATTTTATAATGCTGTCATTAAATTTTATTACCTTTGAAATATATAGCATTTATTTTATTACGCATATAATAAATAGCGAATATAATTTTGCCTTATTAGCATGTAATACAGCAGTTATATTACATTTTCATAATTTATATAAATATTATTTTTTTTTTCTTCTAACTATTACTAAAAGTTATTTTTGACAATATATTAACTGGTTACTGTATTTTACTTTATAAAATTTTAACGATTTTACAAATATTTACAGAAATTTACTAATATATTGTTAATACCTTATGTTCGAAATATTGTATTAAAATATCTATTTAAAAATTTAGTATTTAAAATTAGTAGGTTAGGTTAGGTTGTTAAGTTAGGTTACTTTATACTTATCAGTTTCATTTTCAAAAATTGACGAGTAATCTTCCCCGTTGTCAATTGTGGACGGTGAATTGTGTGCGGTGAATTTTCTCAGCGGTAAACTTTTCGCGGTAAATTTTCCGCGGTGAATGTTCCTAGATTCTTCAGAACTTATTATATTGAAATAAAACTGCTTTATATTAAAGTTGATATTTAATTAAAATCGACGTTTCGACGAACTCAACGTCCGTCTTTATCAGGATAAATAATATTTACAGTAAATAACAGAACAAAGAAACAAATTACTAGGTAACAAATAAGTAACTAGATTATAAAATTTATAGATTTTTTAATTAACAGAAGTCAATCTTTATTTAACTCAGTGCTTCAGTGAAGGCACTGAGTTAAATAAAATTTTGACTTCCGTTAATTAAAAAATCTATAAATTTTATGATCTAGTTACTTATAAACAACTAGACTGTTAAGCTGTTAGGCTGTTAGGCCATCATCAGAAAAACATATACAGAAAAATATAACAACCGAAATTACAATAAAGAAATATTATTTAATTTTGTGAAACAACCAAGTGTTTTTATTTATATTCCATTTCAATGTTGTGAGCATTAATTTGATATTACAATTCAGATCCAAAAACATTTTTTTATTTTTCCGAAGCAAAGATATCTATCACCGCCTCTTAACAACATCACCGTATTTATTTCACCATTATCTATTTTACCAAATTCTTATCAATGATTTTCAACTTAAAATTATTTCCCTAAAAAATTTCCCTCTGCCATTTTTACATCAAACATTCCTCATTTCCAACAAGCAATTATAAATGGCGCCCCCGCGTAAGACACGAAGCGAATGATGTATAGGGTACAACGCAACATGGATAAAGTTCGCAAACGCAGAACGAGGTCATTGTGAAGGCGAATAGTGAAGAGGAAGAACGGAGAAGAGTGGGGGGCACAAATACGTCCTTTTTCTTTTTGATGATGCTCTTTTCGTTAAGTGGAATGAGGCCTTTTTGAGGTTCTTATGTTCTCTTTTCAGTTACCGCCCTATGCTTACGCTGCCGCCGTACTTTTATTTTTGAAGTATGTTGTATGTACGGCAACTGGAGAGTGAATGGATCGTTGCCGTTGTGGTAATAGTTTTAGTGCTTTTAGTAATTAAAATGTGTGGAAAAATGTTTTATATTTTTTCTTCCAATTTGATGCAAAATGAATTGGGTATTATGTACTTTAGTTTTAAGTTTTTGTGCACTGATTGATGACGGTTTTATTTAAATTGAATAGAATGTTTGATGTAATAGTATTCTGAAACATTTTCGTTTAAAATAACGATTCGTTACTATGAATATTCTCGGATTCCGTAAGAAATTTTTCTATGTACGCGGGTTGTTTTTATATGTCGGGATTGGGTTAAGTTTGAATTACATTATACTTTTTTCGTCTAGATTCATACTAGATTTCTAGTTCAATTTTCGTTCAAGTTTTGTTCATTTAAACAAAAATGGATACATATAAGGTTGGTACAATTGCGTGCGCATGCGTATAATGTATCTAGTATGAAACTTGAATAGGAAAATAGAGCATGCTGTATATTTCTATACTAGGAAACTTGAAAGAAACTTGAATGCAAAAATCTGATTTACATTATACTATAACTGACTATCTGTACTTGAACGAAACTTGAACTAGAAACCTAGTATGAATCTAGACGAAAAAACTATAATGTAATTCAAGCTTAAACTCTAGTAGAATCTTAAATGAGGGTTTGATTCGAACACTTAACCTTTTGACTATCTTTCCATCAAAATTTTATACATTCTAGTTGTGAATTTTCTATATTAATAAAGAAACTATTTATCTTGTTTTATTTATATGTGTTACAAAATTAATTCTATATGAAATAAAAATAAAAATACTCACCAAGGTGTATTACAAGTATGTGTAATGGTAAGATATCGCGCTCCTAGTTGATAGAACATGCGTAGAACACCTAAACTGGTGCCTATCGCATGGCCCCCTTCGATTCCTATTAACGAAGCGATTCGACCCGATTCATGGGCTCGATTAATTCCTAAAAATAAAACAAAAGCTTAATATTTTCGATTTTCTATTATTATTCTTAAATAATTATTAACTAAACATAATATTCTCATCTCACTTTTAAAAAGTGATTGTTATCAAATTACTTTTGACGTTTACTTAAAATTGTTTATTAAGCAATTTTAATTAGTTTATTTTAATTTTATAATATTAGATATAAAAAAAATACATATCAAAACTAGAAATATGGTAGTGAATGTTGGGTTTGGTTGCAAAAACATAAACGGAAAATGACTGCTGTGAATATGAGATTTTTACGTGGGGTATGTGGTGTAAATAGGAGAGATCGGGTACGAAATACGATTAGTGTATGATGAGTGTGAAATTGAAAAAAATGTTGTAGCAAAAGTTGCCCCATGTTAGAGTCAGTTAAGATGGTTCGGACATGTTGAGCGAATGTTTAATGAACGTTTGCTGTTAAAAAGATTTATTTGAATGATTTTGATGGTATACATTTGCGTGGACGTCCGATGAGTAGTTGGAGTGGTATGATTGAGAGAGTGGCTTGCGTGAGCGAAAGTTTCCAAGTAGTAGAAATAAAAGAGCTTGTATGAGAGAGGAATTATGAATGTGGATGAAGCAAAAGTTGCTTGTTTGGATAGGAATGTTTGAAGGTGACAGATTTTGGGATGATGAAAAGAGTTTGTGCCACACCCTTTTGGGTACATGGCGTGATTGTGTATGTATGTATGTTTGTATGTAGGTAAATACTATTCATATTTGATAAGAAGTAGAATTAAAAATTTATTTGAAAGCAAAAAAATAAAAGAACTTTTTCATAAATAAAATTCAATTATTAGTTAAAAAATTCTAACGTGCTAAGATTTAATACTAATAATAGATTTAATAATAGATATTACGCCATTAAAAATACCAAGTTTAAAAATTGGTTTATTTACAGAAATTATAAAAGTTTTCCAGATGTTTATCAAGAAAACTATTCTCACTTTTCTAAATTCCAATCCATCATTTTTACGTCACCAAATTCACCGTCCACACCTTATCCTTTACGGTCTTTAATAATCACTTTCACAGGACCCCCCACACGCACACAAGATACGAATCTAAATTCGTGGTTACCTACTGAATGGATGATTACCGTTAGTGAAGTAGAAAGGACCTTGCGCAAAAGGGGGTAACTAGGTGTACTAGGGTAGTTTGAACGTGCACGGCTGTTACGTAAACTAGGAGACCAGTCAACTAGTTAGCTGTTCGTATACCTATATAACCTGTTGCCCGGATCCTTACCGGAGTAAAATGCGGGACGGGTTACGGGGTTAGTACCCCCAGCGCAATTGATTCTCGGTGTAGTTTGGGGACTGTATTAAATTTACAGGATGCACTGTATTCGGGAGGGTGATAATACGGGATAATAGAAGTATTGTTTTTTCGGGTTTTTTTTTTTTATTTAGTAGTTTAATTTACTTATATACATATATAATCTCGCCAGGTACCCAAAAGGGTGTGGCACAAACTCTTTCCATTATCCCGAAATTGGTTTTCTCCAACATTGTAAAAAGTTATTATATTAAAATAAAACGACTTTAGGTTGTAGTTCTGTGTACTTATTAATAATCGACCTTTCGACATAGTCAACGTACATCTTCATCAAGAAAAATGATACAAATGACATATACAGTAAATAAACAGAACATGGAAACAAGTTACTACTATCCCGAAATTGGTTTTCGCAACTACGCATTTTAGGATAGTGGGAGGAGTTTGTGCCACACTCTCTTGGGTATATGGCGTGATTGTGTATGTATGTATGTAATAACTAATTAAAATTATAACACGAATAATTTTTGTCCTTTAATATTATAAAATAACAACATTTTAATGAAAAGTATATATATTTAGATATGTATTTAAAACAAACATACCCGTATTAAAGAAAAATAGAGTATTTTTTTATATAAATAAAAATTTTAAAGTGAATAATAAAAATTAATTGTAAACATTTCAAGAATAATATAGAGAACATCAACAACAGTTACAAAACAAACTTTACAATAAAAACAATTCGTATTTACCAGAAATTTGGAATTATTCAAATTTTGATATAAAACTTTCTTGTTTAGTTTCAATATTCTGTATTATTGTTCTGCATGAATAATAATTAATTAGTTTTGTCCTCTGTTGTTTTGCACTTAAATGAACTAATATTTAATTGCAAAATTAATGAAGACATATTTAAACAGTGCGTAATATTAATGTTTCATTATAAAATCGTAGATTAATTTACTATAGTTTCAATTTATAAACAATGAATAATAAATATGTTTGAATCATTTTCTATTGTTGCATAAATAGTATTAATTGAACCGTATTAAACGATTATTGTTATTACAATAAATTTAATTCGCTAAATTTTGCACTATTTGTATAGTTTTTTATTTCTATGATGCCCAGTATTTCTAGGTAGAATTATACTCAACTGCTGTAATTTTAATATAATTGTTTATAAATACATAATATCAGAATTATCAGAATGGAAAAATACATATATTTCAAAATATTGAATATGAATTGAAAATTTGACAGAACTTTTTTATTTTAATAAATTTTGTAAATTTTAACGTATGCATTTTGCTTTTCACAATAAGCACATTGTTCCACCACTTAATAAAACATGTATTCATGTAAAAATATAGATTGGGGCGCCGGTTGAAACAAAAGATATTTTGCAGTTTGTTTCTTGGGTATTTTGCGAAAGTTTGCTGAACATGTAAATTTACTAGTTTGCGGTGTTTCTGTACATTTACCATTTGAAAACCTCTTGGGGACGGAACAGCATGTAGCATGTAAGTTGTGTGGGTTTACAAGACCACCTACCCCCGCCCCCTCCCTCTTAAACATCTAACGTAACCCAAGTCCGACTACTCTATGTTTGATGTAATATTTTTCTTTTTCGGACTTCGCAAATACTCTCTGACCGCATCTTCTACTGTACAATTTGACATAATGTATCTTATCTCTTGCGGATTTATTTATTTTTGTTCTTTAGATGAAGCTTGTAAGGTTTTGTCAATATTTGATCGTACAGGATTTAAGAATATTTAGATAAATATGAGAAATATAAATTTAAATTTGAAAATATGCAAATACTATAATAGTAAGTTGGATAAACAGGCATTTATAGAAACGTAACAGTATTATTTAAGTATTTTTATTCTCATAAATTTATGAAATAAATTGTAAATACATACACAATCACGCCATATACCCAAAAGGGGGTGGCACAAACTTCTTCCATCATACCGAAATCAGCCTCCTCCCAATCATTTTTATCCAAACCAGCAACTTTCACTTCATCCACATTCATAATTCCTCTCATACATGCTGAGAATAATTTTCCTTTACTTGAGGGCATTGTATTTAAATAAAAAGACTTTCGAATTTAGTTCTGTATTAACTAATATAATGAATTCTGAATTTTTTTACTTTGTTGAATTTTATGCAATTGCAGGAATAGTTACTTAATAAATTAAAATATAATCTTACTGCGGCGAAAATAAACTAAAATAATTTCCCTTAAATCGCAAATGATAATTTGAAAAAGCTATATACGTATTTTAAAAGCTAAGCTTTCATCATTAGTAGCAAAAGATAAAGCTAAAGTTCTAGTCAGTTATCTAAGGTTACACAAATACACAACGTGCTTACGTTGAAATCTGTGTAACTTTAGATCACTGATTAGAAATTTATCCCGAAATTAGTTATCTCCAAACATTCCTATCCAGATAAGCAACTTTAGCTTCATCCATATTCATAACTCCTCTCATACATGCTCTTCTGTTCGTACTACCTGGAAACTTTCGCTCACGCAAAACACTCTCAATCATACCATTTCAACTAGTCATCGAACGTTCACGCAAACGTATACCTTCAAAATTATTCATATAAATTATAAATATTCATTAGACATTCGCTCAAGGTGACCGAACTATCTTAACTGACTAACACCAGCTTTTGTAACAACATTTTTTTTCAATTTTACACCCATCATACTCTAATCTATTTCGTACTCGATTAGTTACACCACATACACCACGTAAAAATTTTTAATTCCACAGCAGTCATTTTCCTATTATGCTTTTGCAGCCAATTTATTCTATTACGTGATAACCATCCTAACTGACTAACACCAGCTTTTGTAACAACATTTTTTTCAATTTCACACCCATCATACCCTAATCTATTTCGTACTCAATTAGTTACACCATATACATCTAAAATAAATAAATCTTAATAACACAGCAGTCATTTTCCTATTATGCTTTTGCATCCAATTTATTCTATTACGTGATAATTTCCAAAACATTTCAATGAATTACATGTTTCAAACGCTTTAAAATTATGTATATTAAGGTAGAAATTTTATAGGACAACTACGAAAATATAAAGTGCACTATCAGAGAATATTATGATTTTTACTATTGAAGTTTATGGCGTCGTATAAGTTATTGCCTATTTCACATGTTGGTGGTAACAGTGATGTGCTTGTGGAAATTTCAAAGAAAGATGTTTACGTATTTATATGCTTAAACATAGCTGATAATATTATTGCAAATGTTAGAAAACATAATGAGATGTAAATTTACGGGAAATTGAAGTAACTGAATCATAATAAAATATTTTCCAGAACTCATTGTATTAATATAAAAACTGTTTTAGGATAAAATTCTATTTACTTATTTTATAAAAACGACGTTTTGACGAAACTGGACGCTCGTTTTCATCAGGTCAAAATTTATCAATCAAAATTTTGACTTGATAAAGACAAGCGTTCAGTTTTGTCGAAACGTCGTTTTTATAAAATAAGTAAACAGAATTTTATCACTTTATATTAACTAAATCATGTTACCAGATCATAACACTCATAATCATTACTTGTAACTATAATTTAAAATTGTCAAACATATCATGTTTTTTATTTTTTGATTGTTATTATTTATATAATACATGTTTTACATAAAAAATGATCTAAATTAAAATTTTGGTGGATATCCTGTTTCTTAAATAAAAAAACACAATCACTACGAGTAAACCAATCGCTAGAATAATATTGAATAATCCTTTTTTTTACAACATTATTAGTATTTTTTAATATCACGAAGTCAATGCGCAGGGTAGATTAGATAAAAAAAGGTAAGTTTGTATTTTTTATGTTAAGTAAGAAAAAAATTAGATGAGAAAGTAGAAAAATTGATAACATGAATATGCATGTCCTGACAAATTTATCCTAATTATTTAGTGAAAATAAATTCATGATTTATTTCAAATAGTTATTCATAAATTATTAACAAATTATTACTGTTTAAAGTGGTCTTAAAAACACATTTTTGCATTTTGCTATTAAATAATGTTTTTTTTTATTATTATTAAATCCAAACTTCATTCATACTAACAATAAGTCCAAAATAATTTAACTCTTATCATCAAATTTATAATTCACACTCACTCACACACATAACAATCTACTCAATCATTGGTATGAAGTTCAATAAGCACGCGCCAGTACGCGTTTCATAGAGTAGTTAGATTTTACCTTGAGCGGTGGTGACAAGCGCCATATGCCCGGGATACTTCGCCACCAGACGTCGTATTACGTCAATCTGTTCGAGGGTCAATTGCACCGAGTCCAAATGCTGCGACGAGCACGGCACGTACGCTGACCAGAACTGCAAAGAGCAAAAGGAGAACGAGATCAGTTAGGTTAGCTTGGCTTTTCAGAGTTCGGGAGGGCCGTTGAGTGTGTGTGTGTGTGTGCGCGCGGGCCAAACTGAGAGGGTAGGTATTTGGTCTTGCGATCGCCCGATGAACGTGAGCCGTATGCAAAATGCCAATGCCATGGCCCCCCTTGATTGCTTACAAGCGGATTTTTGAATTTGTCCCACTACATGAACGGGAAATGGACGTGCTGAAGGATTTTATAGGTTTGGCTGCTTTTTCTTTTTTTTGCGTCATCTTGAGTTTTGGTTTTCTTATATATTTTATTTTTCCAGTGGAATATGCTACGTGATGGTTGGGTTATGATCGGTTTGAAAAAGGATCGACGCATGGAGACTATGATTGTGGATAAAGTGTTGTGGGATTTGTTTTTTTTTTTTTTAAGAATGTTTTACAATATTTTTTTATTGATTTCTTGAAGTAAACAGTAGAATCAGAGATGAGCATGCTACCCAATTAATGTAGTTCAACTACAGCTACAAGCTATTCTTTAAAAATTTATAAAGCTGCAGCTATTTTTTCCAAAAATAGCTTAAACTGCAGCTATAAGCTACTATAAAACTAGCTGTCAATCTTGAGCTAGTTTTAAGCTATTTTGCAAACACCGTACTGAGAACTATACACTTTTTCCTTTTTGTCAAGCTAATAATAAAAGTAACTACCTTAAGAAAAGCAATGATGAAGTAGAAAATTGGCTGTAAACTATTAAAAGTAACTATAAAATACTAAAAGTAACTGTAAAATACTAAAAGTATCTACAAGCTACTAAAAATAGCTATAAGTTACTAAAAGTAGCTACAATTAATAGCTTTATGTTTTAGCTAGTATTTATAAGCTACTTGCGACAAATCCTGAAGCTATTATAAGCTACAGCTACTTTTATTTTTTTAAGTGCAACTACAGCTACAGCTATCAAATGTAGCTAAGCTGTAGTTAAGCTACTAAAGTAGCTAGATACTGCCCAGCTCGGTGAGTAAACTTATGTGTAAAATTATTGTATTATATATTTTATTTTGTTAACAATTTTATTAACTAACGAAAGGCAAAATATAACCAGAGTTTTTTGTGTCAGGGGCTGATAAATCCAGTCATAACGTCACAATTTGAAAACACTTTTGACATGAACATTCGAAAAAACGTAGTTCAAATATACCGTAATAACATATAAAAAATTCCAAAACTTTGCTTATTTTCAGAGGCCATAGGGTGGGGTCTCACCTTAAAAATAATACAAGAAGATTCAATGTGCTGAGAATCCTTTTCAAAACATTTCATGTAATTCCTATATAATTACGAAATAGTTATTTTAATTTATGAATGAATAATAGAAATAGATTTAAATAAATTTCTGATTTTCTATATTGAAAATTGTAAACAACTATCGTTGTTACATTATACAGTACACAAATAATTAGCAATAATTACATATAGGATGAAACAAAACAAAAATGTATGTAGATAAAATTTCGGGATTAGTGAATGAGATGAAAGTGGGAAACATTTTAATACAGTCCGTGGAGGGGGGGGGAGGGGGGTTGTATGTGAGTGTACATTTTATTTCGTTTGTTTACTAACATGTACTACTAACTTATTTACATACGTATCCGCTTAAATGTAAATTTTGACCTTGTTTTCGCGTATGACCGAAACATTTTGCGATAAATTTAATTATTTACGACTAGGATGTGGAAAAAAACACCATCAAATTTAAATATCTATACATTATAATTATACATCAAATATATAAATTTCCTACGCTAAATTTAAATGAAAACTTTTTACTCTTTTTCGTTTAAATAAACAATAAAAAAATATGTGTTTGTAGTTTTCCAACTAAACTAAAAAAAAAAAAAAAACTCTTGTGACAGGACGTGTGCGAGAAAAAAAACCACAGATGGAAACATGAGTGAATATATATTTTTTTCTCTAGTTTTGTTTTTTCATGTTTTTATGTTGGTATTCATAACAGCTGAATCTAAATATTTATGTAAAATGATGTACACGTTTCAATTCTCGCGTCAAAATTATTTTTATTTTGTAAAATGTATTGTTTCATTATTAATTTTTTTTATTGACGTGTAGCTTAATTTCTTCAGACATATATGAATATGTTCAATAAAATTATATTCTCAAATATTTTAGTTACAGAAATTGTAAAAATTTTATATTACTTTATTCTAAGATCTATTTATAATATTTAGCAGATTGTTTATATGAAAAACTATATTAAAAACTAATATATAAAATAAAATAATTTCCCTTAAACTACAAAATAATTTAAAAAAGCTGAATACGTATTTCGAAATGTAAGCTTTCATTATCAGTAGCAAAAGTTAAAAGTAAAGTCCTAATCAGTGATCTAAGATGATAAGTGATATTTGACCACTTTATACTATAACCTCGGTTTTAAAATCGATTTCAAGACAATGCAACTGTTAAAACCTAAATTAAATAATTAAAAAAAAAATAACCTAAAAAGCAAGCATGTAGTACTATAACCCTTATATTTATTAGTGTTGTTTCTTTTGCTATTCGGTTATTAAAAATACAACTTATATTGTTTCAGATTCACAACAACATTGCGATGCAGAGTTTATGTAAGTTACCATAACTTTTTTCCATAAGTATATATATTAAATTTCTATTTGCATTTATTTTTATTGCATTTGATATTTATTTTTGCTATACTTGGCAACAATAATTATTTTTGCTAAATTGTAAATTTACATTAAAAAACAAAAAACAATCATTTGTTTCTCTGTTATCAATTTTATTTAACGTTTGCAAATAAATAGGTTTTTCTCGTTTTCTTTGGAAATATTTAAAAAATTAGTCGTTTGCGAGACTAATTTGATAATTATTTAATACGAGTAGTTCAGTTTTTATTTTATTTTCAAAAATATAAATAATAGAACAATAACGACATTATTTTATGCAATTTGCATAACATTTTTAGAAGATATTTCATATAAACGTACTCAATGATGATGTCATAGATTTAGTTATTTTTTTGGTTGATTGGACTATATGTAATTGTTTTTATTCATTTATTTAATGATAATAATTATGTTACACTACGAATACTTATACGAATAGTTATTAAAATTATTTACATTTTATTTAAAAAGAACTTGAATCATTGTAGAATAGATACAACAGGTTTTGAGACATTTATTTGCTACAACAAAAACTTTTATATGTATGTTTTTACTATCCACAAAAGAACAAATGAGGCGTATAGATGCAAAACTCATTATATGACAAAAAGTGAAAAATGAGATTATGCAAAATTCGGACGTAGAATTTTACAAGGAATACGATAGTCAGGTTAGTTAGAAAAAAAACTCAGTATTTAATATGAGAAACACTCTTTAAAGTTTAGTGTTGGATGCAAAACTCACTACTTGCGTTGATAGTTTAGATGCAAAAGTAACTGTTTGCTTTCCACCAATAATAATTTTATTGGTGGAAAGCAAACAGTTACTTTGTATGAATTAATGATGTATAAAACCAATGATTCACGATTTTAAATAAGTATTGCCATCTAGTTACAAGATTTTATCATCAAAATACAATTACACTACGCTATAACAGTTTTTTGCAAATATCTCAGAACTTAAAATTTGCAAATAGTGAGTTTTGCATCTATACGACTCAAATGTAGTGTCACATAATAAACAAAAATTAAATTATCGAAAAGTATTATCGTTATATCTATATCAATAAATTTAAAAAAGTATATTTGTATCAGATCGATGCTGTAACCAAACATCAAAAAAAAAAAAACTTTGAAATTTCTGGGTTAAACTTTTTATAACCATCGTTGCGTTCAAACTCCATTAATTCACTGTTTATTCTCCCATTTGATTCGCGGGTAAGGGGGAGGGGCGTCTAACAACAGAAGCCTGTAACCCTTAATCGGTTGTACTCCGAGGCTAAAACGGCCGGAAACCTTCGGTTCGAAACTGTAACGCCGGAGCCCCGGAGTTTTCACATCGGGTAAGAAGTTTACGGAACAAGACAGGCAAACCGCGACAACTCGCCGAACCTTTCCGATTGGGCGACGGTCTTGCCTGCCGCGCCGCGCCTGTGAGTGTGTTCGTGAGTAAGTGTGTTTAACCCGAAGTTGGCGTAGACGTCCAAATCAAGTAAACGCGCCCCGAACCATTAGTCACAGGACTGAGCCTAGCCGTTCGTCAGTGCTTTCCAATCGGTTTAGAAATTTGCTTGTTATTATAATTGGATTATAAATTAGGGTTACATTTTATTAATTTTATTGCCGGATTATTCGAAAGAATGAACTTTAATTAAGATAGAAAATATATAATGAATAACATTGTTTACTTTAAAAGTATTTTTGTTAATAGTTATGAGATTATGTTTTGAAGAAAGTTTGTATATTAGTGAAAGAGAAGGCAAATAATTTAAAATGTTTGTTTGATATCAATAATTAGTAAATTAAAGTAAACCAATTATTTAAATCGTAACGTTAGACGAACATTGATTACGAATAGAATTGACTGGAGATAATGCAACTGCAGCTGATGGCTGACAAATACTGATATGTCAAAAAAAACAAATAATGAAAAATATTTTATATTATTAATTACACATATTAATAAAATTAATTACACATATTATATAAAATGTATATATATATATATATATATATATATATATATATATATATATATATATATATATATGTATGTATGTACGACGTCATGAGTTTTTATTTTGTTTTGTAAACATTTATTTTGTAGCAGAAATATATAAATTATTCTCAACAAAAATAATAATTTTGCTATCCTTTGTTTGTTTTAACTTAAATTGAATAACTTGAAATATAAGGTTATACTCAATGTTTCAATTTTACCTGCTATTTTTACAATTTCGGAAACTATAAAAATATAACATCGATTTAGAATAACTTTTTGACTATATAAATTTGCATGAACAATTTTCTTTAATCAATGTTGTATTTTGTTATAGTTCTGAAAATTTCAATAGTGTCAAAATTAAAATATATAATATATTAATAATATAATATTATATAGTTCTATTTAAAAAATCAATTAAAATGGTGATATCTAGATGGAGGAGGTATGAATGAAAGTGTATTGCTTGAGCGAATATTTCGAAATAATAATAAAAGAGCATGTATGCATGTTGGGATGAATCGAAAGTTGCTTATTTAGATAGGAATATTTGGTGGAATCTAATTTCTGCTTAAATAGAAAGAGTTTTATACCACATCTTTATAGATACATAGCGTGTTTGTGTATGTATGTATAATCTATATTGGGTCAAATCACCAGAAATATTTATTTTTTTCTAATTTTCTGAGTGCAACCTGAACTAACAATTTTGAAGATGTCAGTTAGACATGGTATTACTAAACCACAGTTATCTGTAGAGAATATAATAAATTTTTATATTAATTGTTTAGGTAATTTTTTTATAGTTATAAAACAATTCTGATAAGACATAAAGTAACATTTATTTAATTAAGACACATTGGCTGGCACTACTGGCTTGTTTTATAAATCAGTTTTAACTAATACTGGTTTTAAGACAACGTAACTGTCATAAAATGAGGACTAAACAAATGAAATAAAACATTCAAAAACCGAGCTTGTAGTAACAACCACCGAGTTTTAGTTGTAAATATTTTATTGAACAATTTTTTAAAAATTAACGTATTTTTTTATAAAAAAAAAACAAATAGCTTTTCTTACTGAATTTACCTAAATTATATACATTGTAAGAAAATTTTCGGTAATTTTACATAAAAACATCAGTTTTAGTATCTAAATTTACATACATAAGTATTTTTACAAAATATGTGTAATATTATTTACATATATTTTAGCAAATTTTTACATTACATTTCAGTATTTATATATAAATTATTTTTAAAAAATACTAAAATGTTTTGTATTATTTTTACAAAGACAAATACCTTAAAATATTTTAGTATTTTTTACACAGAATTTATATATAAATACTGAAGTATAATGTAAAAATTTGCCTAAAATATCTGTAAATCATATTATATACATTTTGTAAAATTACTCACGTCTGTAAATTTTTCCGGTGTACATATACTCTAATTTAATCAAGTAAATTTAAGAAAATTAAAAATCTGTTATATAAAAAATTTTGAAGAATTCTACAATATAAAATTATTATAAGTGCGATTGTAAATATACAATTTCGTTAATCTATAATTAGCAAGATATAAACAAATATTTTTTAAATTACAAATCTAGTACGATATCTGTTAACTTCAACTGTCTCACTACCCATAAGAAATAAATTTCCTAAAGAACCTCGTATAAAAACCGACAATAATTTATCTCGAATACAAATTTTCCGACCCAACTTGTTTTTCCTACAAAGTCTCTAGTAGGTTTAGAATTTAAGCAGATTGCAGTGAGTAAAATTCCATCTAGACCACACACACACACACACACACACATACTCATATATATATATATATATATATATATATATATATATATATATATATACATGAACACCCTAACAGTACCATATAATAATAAAACAGTGCGAAAATTTATAGTTTGAGTATCGCTGCGGCCCGAAAAAGCGTTTTCCTACACACACTCACGCCGTGGGACTTTGCCCCAGTAAGGACTGTTTAAACACTCCTTCCGGAGTCTTAACTGCATCAATCATGTCAGACGGAGACATGACTGATGGCCCTTCTGACAAAAATATCCCCCTGTGCAAATTATATTATGGCTTTGTGCCCTGCCACACTGTACGCGATTTCCAAGATCAAATTTGGTGTGCCCCGCGCGCGCTAAGCTTTATATTTACTTGACAAAGTTTTTTTTTCTTTTCTTCCTTTTGTTGAGCTTTCCGGACGTTTATAAATTTTGAATCACTATTTGCTTAGCAAATAAAATATTTAACTTAAAGATATAATATCAGAATCATCGTTTGCTTCACGAGTAAATAAATGTTCCCGAGTATATCGATGATGGAGAATAATATTTACTCGAAAAAAATTGATATTTTCCTCATGTTTTTATTTACTTTCCTATATGATGAGAAAATATATAGATACAGCGTTGGAGATAGAAATTCGGTATTGAAATTTTGATTGATATCAATATTTTGTGTATTGCCAAACTTTTCAGGCAAAAATGACTGTTATTGTTTGAATTTATATAAATATTGAGTGACTGTATGTTTATATAAATATATTAAAATATATTTATATAAATCGAAAAATTTTAGCTCGATTTTTCAAGTATTTAAGAAACATTATGTAAATAGTTTTATAGGAATTTTAAAATTTACAGCAGTAAAGTATGTTTTATTGTAATTGAAAAAGTAACCAGCTCAAATTATATTAAATTAAATTATGGGTTTAGCCATTAGGTACATTTATATGTGTATTTTGTATCAATTTTGTTAAAAATACCTGTTTATTTAAATAAGAATTCTTAGATATAATAAAAAATCTTTTAGAACTTATATTAAACTAAAAAAGCTTTAGGTTTAAGTTTTGTTTAATTTTATATTAAAATTCGTCGTTTCAACGTAAATATATACAAATGATAAACAAACAAATAAAAACAAACAAAACATAGAAACAATTACTAGATAGCAAAATACAAGTAACTAGATTACAATTTTTATATAATTTATTAATTTAAGGAAGCCAGATGTTATTTTAATTTTATTTAAATTAAATAAAATTTCAATCTAAAGCTTTTTTGTTTTAGGAATTCTTACATTCTGCAAGATAAATATATTGCTCTCTGTATAAGATTATTTTACTGAATTTTAGATTTTTTATTTTAATAGACTGTTACTTTTAACAGAATTGACAAGGAATACACTTATTAGTATTCTTAAATATTTGATTAGGATTTTAATTTCAATAAAAATTTGCTACTGTTAATGAAGGATTAATTTTCGAAATATTTATTTGTTTAGCTTTATTTTTTTTTGAATAAATGTTGTGGTTGAAGGTATACGTTTGCGCGGACATCCGATGAGTAGTTGGAGTGTTATGATTGAGTGATTAGCTTGCGTGAACGAGAATTTTCAAGTCGTAGGAATAAAAGAGCATGAATGATAAGTATCATGAATGTAGATGTAGCTAGAGTTGCTTGTTTAGATAGGAATGTTTGGACAAAACTATTTTTTGGGTGCATTCCATGATTGTGTAAGTCTGTATGTATGTATATATTATGATATCTGTAATTTAAAAGCAAAAAAATTAAAAGCCGTTCTACTATTGATTTTCTTTTTGTATTTCTACAAATATTAACTAATATTTAAAATCAAATAATATGTAATTTATATTATATTTGCCAACGTTTGTATGTAGTTAAACGGCTAAAAATCTATAAATACATATAAAGCTGCTAATCTTATAAATACTTATATCTCTATCGGCTTATCCTAAATAAATATATCAATTAGTAGTAATCTCTTATACAAAATATCAAATATACAAACGAAATTATCCAATAACAAACGAAAATAACAAAAGAATGCCGGAGGAAGGGTCGAGGGGAGGAAGGGGGAGAAGAAGAAAATCTAATCAGCTTACCTGTGCAGCAACCATTCCTTTCCGTAGTCTTCCGAGATCCGTATGCGACCAGGCGCTGCGTGACCATGGCGCTACCTCTCGAAGATCCTCACTGAATCGGAAGTCTTTTAACTGGTTCTTTAAGAACTTCCGGATGTTCCACGGCAGATCGTTATGGCTGCAAAGAAAATAGAAAATTGTTCTCGTGTAATTATTTTTCGGATGAGTTTTTTACTTTTTTCATTATGAATATTCTCAGTTGACAATTAGGCTAATTTATATATATATATATATATATGTAAATTAAAAATTTCACGACTAGAAAATATTATATAGTAAAATTGTTTTAACGGGAAGATAGTCAAAGGTTAGTTGATTTAAATCAAATTCGCATGTAAGATTCATTTGCCAAGCTTTCGGTGTAATTTTACAACCTTCTTCATTACATGTTCTTGTTAGAAAATGTAGAAACATAAACTTAAACATAAATAGTACAGCAATTATAAAAGGGTAGATTGTATGGAATCATTAACTCGAAAAATAAATTTAACTTAACAACCAATGTCTGTTAATAAGGAAATGTAACACAAAAAGGTTTTAGTCGAATATTAAAATAATAAATAAATAAATAGTAAATAATAAAACAAAATTTTGAATAGTTATTGTAAAACTCGTATAAAAATATTAAAATTGTAGATTATCCAAGAAAAATACAAAATGATCATTTTGTGTTTTTCTTGGCAAAAGAATCTTACATGAGAATTTGATTTAAAACATCTAATTTTTGACTATCTTCCCGTTAAAACAATTTTGCTATATATATATATATATATATATATATATATATATATATATATATATACAACCATTAATTCTCACTTATATATATATATATATATATATATATATATATATGTACGTATTTTTTTAAGTAATTACTTATTTTAATTTTTTACAATATATTTATAAGCAACGTTGAGATTTCTGTAGAATTTATTTTTTATTTTATTTATAGCCAGCATAAGGTATACGTTTGCGTGGATTTCCGAAGTAGTATGAATGGAAAAGCATGTATGAGAGATATCATGAACGTGGATGAAGCTAGAGTTTTGAGAAAATTGATTTTGAGGATGTGCCACACAATTTTGGGTACATGGCGTGATTTTGTATATAATAATGTATATTATTGGCTAATTTTAAAATATTTTCAAGGATAAATATATTCCTACATTTGGCAATACTGGATCTTAGATAAATTAATAATTTGATATTTACTACCTTATCTAGGTTAATTATTCTTAATTATTTTTTTTAGCATCATCTTGATGAAATTGCTTTTAATTTTCTTTTATTTAGTTAAATTTCAATTATATGAGAATAATTATATATAATTTGTTTCAAAGAAAGAGAAAATACTCAATGAATCTGCAAACTTTTTTAGGATAAAAATACTAAACAATTTTTATAAATTTTATAATTCAATACTAGATGCTCAATTTTTCATTATGAATGTGGATAAGCAAGCACTATTGTGAAGCGTTGTATAATGTTTTCTCAATTTAGTATGATAGAATTATGCTAATATTTAGTAGGATTATATTAAGTGACTAATTGCAGGTTTGGCAGCTTAATGGGTCACCTCTAATCACGTTACTAATTGCTGAGAACAGATACATTATATAATATTACAATAGATCTTGATTAACTAGAATATTCTGTTATTATTCCCTCATAACATGTACATTTTTATAGTAATAACAATAGCCTATATTATTGTTTTAATACATACATATTAAATTTCTGAACAAAACAATTTTTTTTTATAAAATAATTGGTTGACGTATTTTAAAATTGTTTTGACATTTTTATTAGTTCATTTTTACACATTTGCATATTTAATACATATTGGAAAATTGGTAACTGTCAAAATTTATTCATTTTTTATTAATAATAATGAAAATTTATTCAATTTATGAAAGGCTGTCATTTTTTAATCAGTTTTTTATTTTCATGATTAGTAACTTAATCTAACCTAACCTAAGCTGATCAAAAAATAAAAATATTGATTAATTTATATTTGAGTATTTGGAGTGATATGATTGAGAGTGTTTTACGTGAGCAGAAGTTTTCAAGTAGTAGGAATAGATGAGCATGTATGAATGTGGATGAAGCTAAAGTTGCTTATTTGGATAGGAATATTTAGAGGAGACTGATATCGGGATAATGGAAAGAGTTTGTGCCACACCCTTTTGGGTATATGGTGTGATTGTATATGTATATATGATCAAAAGAAAAAAATATTGATTTATTTATATTGATCAAAAGAATAAAACTATAGATCAAATAATTTAGACCTTTTGTAAAATATATAGGAAAAACGTATAATTGTGTTAAGGTGAATTTATTTATTTAGCAAAAATTTACATGAACTTTAAAATTAACATTAAAACTTAAATTAATGCAAGTGCATAGTATACTTTACATACTTTGACTAAACTAACCATAACACGAAACTAAAAGAAAGTTGGTCGTCAATTTTCAACTTTTTAAAATTAATTTTCTCGTTAACGCACATGCGTTTACTTCATACGATTTTTCTCAGCTGTTACTGACATTAGCACAAGTTAGTGTTTGTTTCAAGTATGAATCGGGAAAAGACGATTTGTTAATTGATTTATTGAAAAAATCCTATATTGTATAGAAGAAAGTCTTTTTAAAAATAAAATTGCCAAAAATAACGCTTGGGGGCGTAACTATAGCATCTGTGTTAAATAAATCAATACTGGATGTCAATAATAATAATAATGAAGCCAATACTATGTTATTATTAATTTTAAAAATGTTGGCCTCTTTTGTTTGTGAAAAAGTGCTTTTATTTTTTGCTTCAAAATAAATCTTATCAAATATGAGTAGTATTTCTTTTTTGATATTTCTTGTTATATCTAATATTATAAAATTTCAGTATACTAATAAAAATTGCTTTAAGTAATTCTAAGTGAACGTCAAAAGTACTTTTGACAAAATTACTTTTAAAAGTGAAGTGAAAATACGGGCCAATATTTCTTTGAAACATACCAGCCAAACTGTATAAAACTAGTAAAGTTATACGATTTTTAATAAACAAAATAATAATAATAATAATCTATTTATTTTGTTATCTAGTAACTTGTTTCTATGCTTCGTTTGTAATTTTTTCTAAATAATGATATACGTAGAGCATATTGAAACGTCGATTCTTAATTAAAAATTATACAAAACTTGATCCTAAAATTTTTATTTTAATATAATAAGTTCTGAAAGATTTTTTTTATAGTATAAACTAGAATAATCTGTTATTGCTGAACATGCATTAGAATATCTTACGATGTAAAATATGAAGATATTCTGATAATTGCAAGACCTATCAATATTAACAGCAAACTGATAAGAGAAGCAATTGAAATTTATAAGGAAAAAGACAATAGAAGGCATTGAATTAAATAAAATTTGGCTTCCATTAATTAAAAAAATCTATAAAATTTTATAATTTAGTCACTTATTTGTTACCTAGTAACTTGTTTCTATGTACTGTTATTTACTGGAATGTCAGTTTTCCTAATGAAGACAAGCGTTGAGTTTCGTTAAAACGTTGATTATAAATAAATTTTAATACAGAACTTAAACCTAAAGCAGTTTTATTTTATTTTAAATAAATTAAGAAACAATGGTCAATCCTGGAATGCAGTAAAAGCACTGGCGAAAAATAGAACTATAGTTCTTGCCATGAAAATTTGCCATTTCTGAAAACTAAGTGTATGGATTTTGATAGACATACGTAGCGGTTATCTTCTTCTTCTCACTACTAATATGACAGATTAATTTGTATTATGATGTAGATCTTAGCTTAGTTCGGAAAATTTGTATCGCATATATATATATATACAGTGAGTAAAGTGATGAGGTTTCCTATAGGGAAAAAAATTTTAATATGAGTTTTAGGAGAAAAACTTATTCTTTATAAAAAAATTTGCTTCTATCAAAACTCCTTATAGTCAAAGAAAAATCTAGTAATCACTTACGATAAGATCAAAAACTTGATATTATGACTAGTTGTTGATTTTAAATATGAAAAAATATAAATATTTTTTTTTTTAAATTATATTTTGGCAAATTAATAATAATAATAATAATAATTAAAAAGTAAGTCTCTTGTATGACAAATATTTTTAACATTTTTCACACGATGCTGATGTAACATTCGGACTTAGTCATATTTAAAATCACCAACTCGACATAATATCAAGTTTCTGATCTCATCTTAAGTGATTACTGGATTTTTCTTTGACTATAAGGGGTTTCGATACAAGCAAATTTTTTTATAAAGAATACGTTTTTTTCTTAAAACTCATATTAAATTTTTTTTCCTTATAGGAAACCTCATCACTTTACACACTGTATATATATATATATATATATATATATATATATATATATATATATATATATATATATATACCGGGTGTCTACTTTTTTTTTGTTACATAGGGAATAAAATGCTAAAATTTTCATTTGGTGATAAATTTTCCCCTAATTATTATAGAACAAAAGTACAAATACAAAAGTTGTTTAGAATTCAAAAATGCATCAAATGATGCCAAATTTATCAATATAGGATGTTCTGATCAAGAATTAGAAGCAAATTAAAATTTCCATTTTTGCGCTCTTTACATCAAAGTGCCACGGAAATTAAACAAATAATTTCATTTCTTCTGGAGTTTGAGTTTGACAGATCGTATTTATTTTATTGTTACGTTCTGTATTATTATTATTATTATTATTATTATTATTATTGAAAATAATGAATAAACTTAATGTAAATGAAAAGCTATTAAGTATAAAAAGTATTAAGTATTTATTATTTATTACAATGAAAGGGTATTTTACTCGGCTGTACACTACGTACTAGCTGTGGTTTTAAATTGTGAATGTCTCCATTATAATTTTAAGTAATTGTTTAATTTATTTATTAACTTCAAGTTATAAAAACAATACATTTGAATTAGATGACTGGCATTATGCCTAATATATTTATTATAATAATTTAAACTTATCCCTGAGGATGCTGTAAGTTGTGCAGTGAAACGTCGGATAAGAGTTTAATAAATAGTAAATAGCTGAACTCCGTAAAACTTTCTTTATTTATTACAATATTCAATATACCTATAAAACAGAAAAATTCATGAATACAAGATATAGGAGAACAAAAACGAAACTAACAATTTAAATTAAATGTTCAAATAAATCGCCATTAACTGCCAAACAATAACCTAATCTGTTATAAAATTCGTGACGTACAGAGCTTAATTGTGTTTGTGTTATATTATTGCACTCTTCAACAATGGCATTTTTCAAATCAACAAGATTTTTGATATGTCGTTTATAAATTTTCTCCTTCAAATATGGCCATAAAAAGAAATCGCACGGTGCTAAATCGGGCGATCTAGCTGGCCAATTAATTGGACCACCTCTACCAATCCATGAATTTGGAAAACATTGATCCAAATATAATTTAATGTTGCAGTTGTAATGTGCCGGACATCCGTCTTGTTGATACCAGACAACATTATCTTGAGTTGCACACTCTTCTAACTGCGGACCAATATGATTTTGCAACATATCCAAATATTTTTCGTTGTTTAAATTATTTTCAATAAAAAATGGCCCAATTATACACCTGCCAAAAATTCCAGCCCATACATTAACTTTTTCTGGATATTGGGTACGTGTTGCTACCATTAAATGAGGATTTGTTTGGCTCCATATTCTAAAGTTTTGTGTATTAGGTTCGCCGTGTAAAGTAAACGTAGACTCGTCAGTAAAACAAATAGATTTCAAGAAGTTTCTGTCTAAATTGGATTTTTCCATAATAATGTTACTAAATTCGCTTCTAGCCATTTTATCCGCTTCAAATATCTCTTGGTGCGTGGAATATTTATAAGAATGATATTTTTCATTTTTTAGTACCTTATGTATTGTTGAAGGATGCAAATTTAATTCAGCACCAAGTTGACGCACACTAACATTTGGGTTTTCCGTTACACACAAAAGTATATTCAATGTATTTTCTTTAATTGCATTTTGATTTAAATTCTCCTCCTGATCTTCTGCGTTGATTTTTCTACAATTTTTACAACGTTTTAACACACTTCCAGTTTCTTCGAATTGTTTAATTATCCTACGAATAGTCATAGCGGAAGGTATGGGACGGTTTTCAAAGAAAGCGCTGAATAAATCTCTTACTCGTCGTATCGAATTTCCAGTAAAATACCATTTTACGCACTGAACTTTTTCATTTACCTTAAGTTTATTCATTATTTTCAATAATAATGATAATAATACAGAACGTAACAATAAAATAAATACGATGTGTCAAACTCAAGCTCCAGAAGAAATGAAATTATTTGTTTAATTTCCATGGCACTTTGATGTAAAGAGCGCAAAAATGGAAATTTTAATTTGCTTCTAATTCTTGATCGGAACATCCTATATTGATAAATTTGGCATCATTTGATGCATTTTTGAATTCTAAACAACTTTTGTATTTGTACTTTTGTTCTATAATAATTAGGGGAAAATTTATCACCAAATGAAAATTTTAGCATTGTATTCCCTATGTAACAAAAAAAAAGTAGACGCCCGGTATATATATATATATATAATTATGACAAAAGGATAGATTTTTATGGCGAGAACTATAGGTGGAGATCCTTTGTGGAAGCTCTTTGCTTCTTATAAGGAGTTATAGGAACATATATAAAAATAATATTAAATGATTGAAATAACTTACCCATCTATGAGAGGAACTTCATGTAAAATTCGGCTAACGATGTCTAATTTAGCCTCTAAAGGTAGACATACTCCTGCCTGCATGGCTAAAAGAATGGAGATCCAAACCATACCCTGCAATCAATAAAAAAAAAACATTATATAAATTATTAAATATGGATATTATATAATTTGAAAATTAATAATTTTATCCTAAATGGATATTATCAAATAGATAATGAATTTCATAATTAATATTAATAACAAAATTAAATAAATAACAGATATATAATATATAATCAGTAACATAATTTGTTTTTATTTATTAGTTTCGAATTTATTTCGGATTTAGCACACTAATAAATAAAGATTAAATAAACGAGTATTAATTTATCCAATTAATTTAGTAAATAAATTATGTTTTGCAAATTTTGTAATTAATAATTTGACATATAAATCAATTTGAAAAGAACTTAATAAATCGGTTTACATTATTAAAGGTTGATATATATTTATAAAAGTTTGACTGGTTCATCTAAAATGATTCAATAACATTTTGGGAACTTTTTTACATCAAAGACAGTACAAATCAAATAATATAATAGAAATAAGGCGTTAGAAAATCTTTATAATGTAAATTTGGAGGATACTATAATAATTGAAAGACTCAACAATATTAACAGTGCCAAGGCACTGATTTAAATAAAATTTGACTTACTTTAATTCATAATTTATAAATTTTATAATCTAGTAATTTGTATTTTGTTACTTTGTTAACTTGTTTCTATGTTCTGTTTATTTATTATATGTATCATTTGTATGATTTTTTTGTTGATGATGCACGTAGAATATGTCAAAAAATCGATTATTAATAAAAATTAATACTGAACTAAAATCTAATGCCTTTATATTTTAATAAAATAATTGATTAATCAGTTAAAAAAAAAACGAAATGAAGAAAAAATAAATAAATTGTGTGATATTATTCAAATTTTATACAGATAATATCTATGAGATTTCTTTATTCAAATTATAAAATATAATTACATCAACATAATTATAATTGTGATAATAATCTATGTAAAAAAACAAAAAACATAGCTTCTATAAAACAAAACACATATATTAGATCTGTGATAGTAAAACAAGGAGTATTGCAAAAATTTTCCGCACAATTTATTCATATTTTTTTTTGAGGTTATACGCTTTAATTTTCTTTCTCCGCTTTGCACTTGTTATTTTGCGAATATTTTTTGTTTTGTTGCAAGAAGAAGATTATCGTTTGTTTCACGGCGCGGGAAAACTTTTTCCTATTGATCTGACATCCCATTTGTTTTTCAAAACATATATCCAGCGCCAAACCCCCCCCCCCCCCTTCCCGACCCAGAACTGATCTGAATTTTAGATTTATTTAAATTGTCTCGCTAAGAATATTTTTCACAAATTCATACAACTAAAAATTGTTTAACTTTTGTTCTAGTCGATATGATATTCGTTTGTTTTTTATGATTTGTTTCCATCGAGCTATAAAGTAAGGTTAAGTATCATCGTTTTTGAATTTTTATTCTTTGTTATAGAGATATTATTCTAGAATGTGGAAACATTATGATCTTATTTTGGTCGAGTTTATTCAGCGTATTATGATGATAGACGAAGTATTATTGAATGAAATTCATTCATTTCATAACTATTTTTTAAAAAAAATTGTTTGATATTAAAATAAATTTTGTGTTGTACAATAATTTAAATAATTTCACTCGGTTGTTGCATAATTATCAATCATTTTTTTAAAAATGTTTATTATGAAAAAAGAAACATAAAATTCCAACAATAACATTTTTAAATGATTATTTCGGAGCTTTCCATCCGTTTTCGAAATGGTAAAGCATAATATGACAAATATGAGTAAAATTATCGACACGCATTTTTATAACCTGAAAATAAAATAATATTTTTATTAAAAAAAGTAAACAAAACAGCAATTTTTATTAACAAAATAACCCGCCTACAAAAACGCCTGCTAATTATGCACCAACCTAAACGTATTTTTAATTTTTTAATTAATATGTTACTAAATATACATTTTTATAAAATTCGTATTCGATTAAATTTAATACCTAAAGAGATATTTTTTTTGTAATGACTTTTTATTAACTTTAAAATTTGGTTATATAAATTCATAGTAATTCATTTTTGCGCCAACTCTGTGTTATATACAGAGTTTGATCTATAGATCACAGAGCTAGATTAAAATGTAAGACCTTTGATTATTTTATCTTTACAGATCTCAGATCTTGATCTAGATGATATATATATATATATATATATATATATATAAATGATCTAATATCTTACAAAAGGTCATACATGGATATATATCTTATAGAATACTTAACAATTAAAACTATAAAAATCAAAAGAATTTGATTCCGGATATAACAGATTCTTTCGATTTCTTTTACTCACTGTTTTATACCAAAATCAAAAACATAGTAAAAAATCTTTCAGAGTTCGTTAGTAGTAGCTTGTTAACAGAAGCAAGAGAAATTTATATAGAGAAAAAAATAACATCAATCACTGTTAAGACACTGATTTTAAATAAAATTTGGCTTCCTTTAATTAAAAATTTATAAATTTCATGATCTAGTTACTTATTTTGTTACCTAGTAACTTGTTTCTAAGTTTTGTTTATTTATTTTAAATATCATTTGTATCATTTTTTCGGATGAAGATGTACGTTGAGTGTGTTGAAACATCGATTATTAATAAATTTTAATTCGGAACTACAACCTAAAATAATGATCAAAAATTAACACCAACCAATATGATAGTCACGTAGTGTGGTTAAATGTTTTTTTCTTTATATCATACATTAACTATCATAAAAAACATAAAATTTGATAACATTTACAAATATAAAAATTTCAAGTAATAAAACTGCATTCTAATTATGCAATACATTAATATTTATGTGCATTACCATAAAAACATCGCATCCATTAAATCTACAAATCGTAATAAAATCACATATGTTCATCGAACATAACCAACCAACCAAAACTGACAAAAACGATAAACAAATCAAAAACATCAAAAGTAAAATTTTTTATTGGCATGACAATATCTGAGTGGCTGTTTTTCCCCATCGTGTGTGCATATAGCGCGTAACATCACGAAAACATCTCGCACAGCATAACGAGGCAAACGGCTACGAAAGATCGTAAATTCGCTGTGAATAGAAAGACTTATGGATGGTCATAATAGCCCGGCCTCTTAGCTGCGTTGCGAGTGTCTGCCTCCACTTCTGCCACGGCTGTATCATGAAAGTTTGAGCGCACTTCAACGAAATATGGTTGTCATTAAAATGAAAACCTGTAAATCGTGGGCGTACGTTGACCGGGGACTAAACACGGTGTATGTGTGTGCGCCATTTCTAGAGTGGCTGGAACGTTCTTGTCGAGTAATGACACACGCCTGTCAAGCAATTATGATGACAACTAAAATATTATTGATTGATTATTAAAAATAGATGAAAATTTTCTAGTAAAAAATGTTTGTATTTTAATAATGCCCGTTTTATATAGTTATAATTAGTGAATAATTTTGTTTACAATTATTTGTATCGTATCAAATAAGCAAAAAATAATAATTTTGATTTGCTAAAAATGTATCCTCAGAATAAAGCCTAGATTACATTAGTAGAGTTATTAGTACACTGTAAATAATTTATGTAATTTTACATGTTTTGTAAATATAATTTTCAAAACATGTAAAATTACAAAAAGCTACTTTTAAAATCTATGTAAAATTACATAGATTTAAGATATATATTAAAGACATATATATATTAAAATGAATAATATAGAAATATTTATAATTTTTTATATTTAGAAGATTTTAGAAGGTTGCTAATATACAAAATTGAATCCTAAATGTTTACTCTTAAAGATGAATTTTCGGAATTGCTTTATCTAAATTTCTTTAAGTTAAAGTCTCATTTAAGCTAAAGATCTTTAAATTTTTTGAAGTAAATATATTTAGTGACCGTAAAGTTTTACTCAAATTGACTCAACATTGGACTGATATACCAATAATTTCTTATATATATTATGTGTATATATCAAGTCATAATTTTTAATGTATGTGTCAATTTTTTAAATTCTTTGTAGAACAATAACAAATTTATTAAAATAAATTTAAATTCAAGATCAAATCAAACTAATGATGTGAGAAAATAGTAGACACGTGACATGAGTTAAAATATCTTTTCTATACTGTTAAATGACCAATTCTTAATTATTGAAGGAATTTATTCCTTAATATATATTATAATCTATATTTTAAGGCTAATTTTAAGGCTTTTGATTTAATAGTCTTTCAGTTATAAGTTGTCATTTCTTCATTGTTATAAATTTAATTCATAGCTAAAATTTAGTATATATTTTCAAAATTTTTCACTACAAACATATAAATAATGTCATCGTTAAATAGTTTACAATTTACAGGAATTATAACATAAATTAACAATAAGTACTACATACTTTAGAACAAAATTTATGTGTATTGAAGCATTTTACAATATATAAATGTATTACAAACAATATACAAACATATAACACAGCGTATGGGTATAACAAATGAATTTTGCCATAAATTATTTACTATCCAAATAAATTAACGTTAAAATGAAATTTGTTTAGTCGTCGGATCGATTCGATGTACGCATTAATTATTATGTATGCATGTAACAAACATGATTAGTTCTGCAGAAAATTCAACAACTGTGTGTGAAATAGTTTCTGAACTGTACTGAAAGCTCAGCGCTCACCAACTAAACGGATCTCTAAACAGTGTTGACATCTTTTGTTAAATGCAATCTATTTTCGTACAGATAGAATAAATTAGTTTTACGCGTTCGGTCTACTAAGCAAATTTGTATTGATTCCGAAATTGGATTATTTTATAACTAATTATTTAAAGCAAATAGTTAATTATTATAATCTGATCAAATTATATTATAATACAATAATACGATTATAATAAATCTAAAATAACACGGCTTTAGAACATAGTTCTGTAATAATTTTTATCAATAATCGACGATTAGACATACTTTACTACATCATCAAGAAAAAAATACACAAATGATATTACAGTTAATGTAACAACCTGTAAGTATAAACAGAACATAGAAACAAGTTACTAGGAAAATAAAACTGCTTTAGGTTTAAGTTCTGTATTAGAATTTATTTATAATCGACGTTTCGACGAAACTCAACGCTCGTCTTCATCAGGAAAAACCTGATGCAAATGACATTACAGTAAATAACAGAACATAGAATCAAATTACTGCAATAATAGATTTAAAAAATTTTAAATTTTACAATCTAGTTACTGCGTTTTTACCACGCTTATATTTGCTCACTCTGTTGTTGTCACGGTCAAATCTTGTAACCAATTTTTAGACCACTTCCTATCATCTGATCACACTGAAATTTTGCATGTAGTTTTATACCAGGAGACAACACAATATTTTAACAAAAAAATAAAAAAACTTAGCATAGTGCTCTCGGATCGCACTCTAAAAGGTAAGGTAAGGTCTAAAGATAGACTGCAGTCTATCTTTTTGCAAAGAGTCAATTATATTTAGTATTGGTATATTATAATATAATATATAATGTGCAGTGGCATTTAAAACCCACATTACAAGACATAGTGCATTTAAATATAAGCGTGGGTTTTTCAAAAAAAAATTTTATATATTTTATTCACTATAACTTGTTTCTATGTTTGTTTATTTACTGTAATTTGTGTAATTTTTTCCTAATGATGATTTACTTGGAGTACGTCTAAATGTCGAATATTAATAAAAATTAATAAAGAACTATATCCTAAAGCCGTTTTATTTTAATATAATGAGTTCCAATCAATAATGGTTAATTGATAACAGCAAATAACTTTGCCATTAGAAATTTGAAAAAATGCATAGTTCTATTAATATCAATAATAATTTTACCAGTAGGATTTAAAATCGATGCTTTTTTGTCGGCTTAAAGTGTTTATTATGAAACTGGCCGTTAAATCTAAGGTCTTTTTATTTTATTATAATGAGATCTAAAAGGTTTTTACTATGTTAATATAAAATTAAGGGAGCGAGAAAGAATTATTGTGTTAAATATTTGTGTTCTAATAAATATACCGTTTATATATACTTAAAATACTATTCATTTAAAAGCTTTTTATTCTAAAAATATTCAGTTTTTTAATGAACACAGTGATAGCTCACCATGTTAATAAACGTATTTATGAAAAAAATAATAATTTAAAAATAATTTTGTGAGGCAATTTAGTGGAAAAACTCTTGTAAACATATTTTTTTTAAATATGTATTTAAAAACGATTTGTGATTATTGACATTTTGATTATAATTTTATGTCAAATATGTTCAGGTAAAATCAAAAGTGTTATACATTAGCTTTTACAATATTTTTTTGGTGTTGACGTGTTTTAATTAAAAATAAATTTCAACATAATATACCTATGTCAATAACTCATTATACCGACAAAATATATGGCTATTTTATATTTTATATTTTAATCCTTTTGGCAAAATATTAAAATTTCTGCAAACATTTTTAATATTAATGGGCTGTAGGCGACTTATATTTTATAAATTGCGTGGGTTAATGTTCATTGAATATGAAATTTCGGTATAAAGAAATTTTTAATTAGATTATTGATATACATGTCGAAATGACGTCAGTTATTGCGTGGGAGTTACAAGCCTTTGGTAAATATTTGAGTAATAATTATTTTTTTAGGTATTTCTTTATCTCATTTACATTTTTGATTTAAATTCTTGTGTTTTTCTATTTATTTACGATAAAGTTTAGTGAAGAAAATGCCATTGTAGGCATATAGGTATTAATGGGCGCATATTGAAATATGTTTCAAAATAATATTTTTGTAAGGTTAAATCTTATTGCTGAAAATATTTTGCATACTGTTATCAAAACAGATTAACATCATACTTACTTGTCTTAGCTCTACAAATATATTGATGTCATATTTTATCAAATTTTTTTAATGCATTGTGTATATTGAAATATTAGGTATTTTAGGGAAAGTTGCTGAAACTAATTAGCGTCATTTTCAAATTTATACAGATCTTTAAAAAATAATAATAATAATTATCCCGGGTTCGAATCCTGGCAATGTCAATACATTTTTCTTAAATTAAAAATTAACTAATGATTTAATTAGTTCAATAATAACGATTTCAGCATTTAAATATTAAACTAATCTACGTTTCCACTGGTGTGGAAATGAGATTTTTACGTGGGGTGTAAATAGGAGAGATCGGGTACGAAATAGATTAGTGTATGATGAGTGTGAAATTGATAAAAATGTTGTAGCAAAAGTTGCCCCGTGTTTGAGTCAGTTAAGATGGTTCAGGCATGTAGAGCGAATGTCTAATGAACGTTTGGTTAAAAAGATTTATTTGAATGATTTTGATGGTATACGTTTGTGTGGACGTCCGATGAGTAGTTGGAGTGGTATGATTGAGAGTGTTTTGCGTGAACGAAAGTTTCCAAGTAGTAGGAATAAAAGAGCATGTATGAGAGGAATTATGAATGTGGATGAAGCGAAAGTTGCTTGTTTGGATAGGACTGCTTGGAGACGACTGATTTCGGGATGATGAAAAGAGTTTGTGCCACACCCTTTTGAGTACATGGCGTGATTGTGTATGTATGTATGTATGTATAAAAATAAAAACTTTTTAATTATTTTATAAAAACGACGTTTCGACAAGACGTTTATCTTCATCAGGTCAATTTTTTTTTATCAATGATATTAAAATAAATAAGAGTACGTAGCAACCTAACATATAAGTAACTAGATTATAAAAACTACAGATTTTTAATTCATGTTATTCCTATCTTTATAAATTTCTATTGCTTCTCTTATCAGTCTGCTGCTAATATTGATTGGTCTAGCAATTATCACTTTATCTTCAAATTTTACAGCATGAAGATATTCTAAAGCATGTTCAGTTTTTATTTTAATACAATGAGCTCTGAAAAATATTTTACTATATTTTATTTATAGTAATTTATACTATAGAAATAAGCGTACTTATTTTCCACTTTTATTCCGTTGTTTATAAAACCGGGTATTAATCATCTAAAATTAACAATTAATAAACAAACTGTTTAAAACTTCACCATTTTTTCTTTAAAGTAACATATAATTTTCGTGTTTTTATTTTAGCGTAATATTAATGTAACTGTAATGAAAATGAAAGATATTAAAAGTGTAATTAATTAAATGCTCTATCGTAATTAAAAAATAAATAAACAAGCAGCCAGGATAAAAATAACAAACGGGAAATTTTCGTTAAAACTTTCTCAAGTTGACGATGATGCATTTAATTATTGCTAAATGCGTTTTAAATCACCACACAAACACATACGCACGCACACATAAACGAACACAACGTGTTTCACTGAAACGATGTGCTTGAAGCCTGAAACGTTGACGAAATGACAGTAATGAGATGAAAGATGTAACGCTCCATCCGTATATTCTCTCTCGCTCTCTCTCTCTCTCTCTCTCTCTCTCTCTCTCGTCGCATCTATTAGAATAAACCCGAGAGACACTTAGCCTGCCTGAGAACGTCTATATTTCTTCTTTATGGAGATAAATTATATTCTTTTTTTAAATCTGCAACGATCTTTTGGAATGCTTAGATATGCGCGTTTGTCATATGGATTTTATTCCCTTACATGAAGAAATAAAAAAAACTTTGTTGTTTTTTATGCGTACTAAATTGTTTATATGTTTTTACTCGTAATATATCTACAATCACGCCATTTATCCAAACGGATGTGGCACAAACTTTTTCCACTAGCCCGAAATCAGTTTTCTTCAGACATTACTATTCAGACAAGCAACTTTAGCTTCATTTACATACATAATACCACTCATACATGCTCTTCTATTTCTACTACTTGGAACTTTCACTCACCCAACACACCTAACCAGAATATACATACATACATACATACACAATCACGCCATGTACCCAAAAGGGTGTGGCACAAACTTTTTTATCATCTCGAAATCAGTCGCCTCCAAACATATTCCTATCCAGCACAAGCAACTTTTGCTTGATCCACATTCATAATTCCTCTCATACATGCTCTTTTATTCCTACTACTTGGAAATTTTCGCTCACGCAAAACACTCTCAATCATACTACTCCATACAACTCCATGCAAATGTATACCATCAAAATCATTCAAATAAATCTTTTTAACCAAACGCTTATTAGACATTCGCTCAACATGTCCGAACCATCAAAAATATAATAATAATAATATTTGAATTTTGACTTATAGCCCTATTTTGGTAATCAAATTTATCTTAAATTTCTAAATTTAAAGAACTTTAAGTAAATTTTAATTCTGATCACTACTTATATACTTATATATATATATATACTTATATACATTACTTATAGCTTACTTTTCTTTAAATTTAAATGGCAATTGGAATTGATTTAACAGAATTAATGTGAAAAATATTTAGAATCAATAATATAAATAAAATAGAAATATGTACAATTTTTTCAATATTTAGATGATTTTGAAACATAAGCATTTAAATATACTATATTATTATTCGTTCAAAATAGATCTTATAATTATATATAAATTAATTTTAAAGGTACATACAAGAATATGAAAAAAAGATTTAAAGAAACAATTTACAGTTATACTAGTTTCTTAATGTAATTAAAAATATATGAACAATCTTATATATTAAATATTTATATAATGAATTTATTATTAAAATTATAAATAAAAAAAGATTTTATTAAGTTTTAAATGAAATAAAATTTAACTTAAGATTTCGGATATTCTTTATACAATCAGAAACATTTCTAACAAATCCCAGTTTTTCATCAATAAATATATTTTCATTTCATTGATTTACATTTCGAAAAAAAATATACTTTACATTACCATAAGTCTTTGAAGTCATAATAAATTACACATTGAAAAATTCGCTAATGATATAAAGAAATAAAATTGATTGAAATAAGTGAAATTCAATATATAATTCATTTATCTTTCTTTACGTTTTTCCTGAATAAATTCGACCGAAAACGAAATGAAATGGCATAATAATGTTGCTTTTTTTTTTCCTAAATCGGAAAAAATCTGTTCCCGAATTATATTGATTGTAACAGTCGAATTATTAATAAAATTCGACATTTTTAAGAAATTCTCGCCCGTATAAATGAAAAGAAATAACTATTTTCACACGTCATTTAGTCAGATCTGCAAAGTCTTTCATAAATTTTTTATCTCATTTACTTTGTGAGTTTTTATGAATTTTCTCTCTCTATGCGAGCATATATTTCCACATATATATTACCACTTTAATGTTCAATCAATCTTGTGTGCTGTAACCCGATTCGTTAATGTTTTTCTCGATATTTTTAGCACACTTTGATATTGTTTAGCAACACAGATTTATTTATTTATACAATGTATTTCTTGGCAATGTTTTATCATTAAATGTATATTTAAGTGATAAAGATGAAAAAAAAATTCATTTTTTTATGTACAAAGATTGATGAAATGTATGTTTACGGTATCTATTTCATTTAATACGAATTGGATGGCTAAATTTTACGTAATATGTCTATTTAATTAGACATTTCCAATAACATTAATTATTCTATGTACATGCAAATTAGTTGTAATTAGAGCTAATTACTAATTACCGCCGAAAATGTATTTAAATTACTTTGATAATTAAATTATTGTTATAAAAATGTAATTGAATTACTAATTACTAGTAACTGAAAATGTAAAATAATTACTTTTTTTAATTACTATTCAATATTTATAGTTTATATTTTTTTGTAAATAAAAATTAACAATTTAAAAAATAATCACAAAAGTGTAATAAGTATTTTTTTAAGAGATAATACTTACATTCGTTGATACGACAAAATTGTAAAAAAATTTAATTAAATAGAAAAACAAACAAACAAAAAACATATTAGAAGTGAAAAATAGTCAACGTCCTTGTTCATCAGGAAAACTGATACAAATTTGTATCAGTTTAACGTCGGTTATAAATAAATTTTAATACAGAACTTGAACCTAATGCAGTTTTATTTTAAATAATTTATTTTTAAATAAAGTTATCTATTTGAAGTTTGTTTCGTCAATTTTTCAAACAACGTTTATCGTAACTTTTAACCCTTTGTTATTTTTCTAAATAAAACTTTTTATCGTACATTTTATTTTATTTTTTTCGTTCACAGTTCAGTTTTAACTTGGTAACTTTTCCGTAACAATCGTTAATAGTTCCTAAAAAAAAAACCGCTCGCACATTTTGTTAAATAAAATAAACAAAAGAATGAACGGCGAAAAAAAAAACAAAATATACAAAACGAGAGGGCGGAGAAAAAAAAACTGCTGATTAAAGTGGAACTGACTAAAAGCGATTAAAACCAGAACAAATATTTATTTTTAGGTTATTTGGTAAATACGTTTCGGTATATTTACTTGTTTTACTAGCCATTGTATTCCGATAAATTTGCCTCGTACAACTAGGCTTGACGTTACGTTGTATACCCGTACAAACGTCGTCATTCTTTCCGATGAAAACAATTTGAACCAGAGTGGCATTTTGCGCTAATTGCTTACAAGGGCTTTTGTTTCGCGGTAAACACATTCCCACTTTGTATTTCGATATATTATATTCAATATGCGCACAGTAATTGGTTACTTCTCATGTTATTACTAACTCAGTTATATATTCCTAGCTATCAATTTAATCAATCGTAAAATCGATATTTAAGTTTGTTTGAAATTTGTCATTTAAAAATCATGTATTTCAATAGTAGTCCGATCGTCGTATCACATATGATAAGAGAGGTATTGTAATCATAATAAATTTGATATGTCGAGATTTTTACAGATAAGCACGAATTAGGCTTAGAGTAACACTAATCAACTGTTGTTGGCGTGATGTCCGTCTGTGGATACGTGTAGAGCAAATTTGAGTGAACGGATTGATATCTATTTTGGTAAAAATCTGCCAATCAAAACTGGTAATTTACTGATAACATTTTTATGTGTTTTACGAATATTTCGCAACAGAAATATATTTTGAAAAAATATATTTAACAAGAGTTGCTAAACAAGTTATAGTTAACAACTTTTATTTTGAACTTACAACGATAAACTGATACATTTGTATTTTAACGAGAGTACAAAATTTGTAAGTTACATACTATATGAGAAGCACATAATTAGTACAAAATTCTGGAAGGATTGAATTTGAAAAATAATATTATTTCGAGTGTTAGTCTACTTGACTAGACGTTTACTCAACGCTCCCCGAACAACAAACTGATTCTTTTATCGAAAATTTCTTTTATCAACAATTAACTACTATATTCTGAGAGCACATAATTAGCACAAAATTATGGTATATTTTTTTTAAAATTTTACAACATAACAAATATTTGGGCGCTAGCTTGATATATACCTAGCGCCCCCACTTTTTCAATTATGTTATTTCTAGTTTCTAATGCAGCACAAAATTTTTCATTGTGGTACAAAATTAGCAAATAATTAGCACCAAATTATGGCATATTTTGTTTTAATTTTGGCAAAATGTGGGCGCCAACTATATGTGGCTGTAATTAGGTGGGGTATTTGTATCAAGACACTTTTGTTTTTAATTATCATGAATACAGTAGTTGTTTTCTATTGTATAAATTTATTTAATAAGATGACGGTCGGTTTTGTGATGGCCACAGCAGATTTGTTAAATATATTTTAAATAATAGTTTTGCTTCTAAGGCTGAGATTAATGATAAATGCACTTTTTCACGAAAAAAGCGAGGTGCTAATACGGGCCATAGTATTTTTCTGGAAGAAATGTAATTTTAAAATTATTAATAATTTTCAATTCAAATGTACTTTTATTTTTAAAGTGTTTACTACCAAATATTGAAAATAAGTTATACTGTTACTTAACATTACTTTTTTCTATTAAAATTTTTATTTTCATTACAATACATTAATTTACAGTTTAAAAACATGTCTACATTTGAGTTAAATGTGTAAACCTCGAATTTAAACCAAAAATTTTCTTATTGTATAACATTATAACAACAGAAAAGAAAATGTTAGTTAGTTTTTTAGTAGATCTTACATGCTATTTTTATCCTTTGTATTTAATTTTAACGTATATGCCGCAATTATCGAATAGTATTTCACTCAAGAATAATAAGTGTCAAATAAAACAGAACATGCAAGATTGACGGAAAAAAAGCATATGCAAATATGCCGCGTTAAAAACAGAGTTTGCCATTTAGTCATTTCGGTATCTTATTGCGCGCAAAATTTATAGCCAGCTGTCACGCATCACACGACAAAAGAATATAACAAAATAATTACATTTTCAACGCAATTAATCTGCATACCAGTCGTGCGCGGGCAAAAACCGACTAGAACTGCCCTGTAACACGCACTCTGTGCCCGGGCAAGAGGTTGGTCGGGCGTTGGGATTTATTTATATCATTTACTGATATGATAAGAAGGGGTTGGCTCGTGCTGAACCTAAATGTGTATTTGGTTAATTTAGGAATTAGGAAAAAAATGTAATTAGATTTTGCTTATCGCAGCTCTTGTTTATGATATTAGATGGAACAATGTACTGATAAAATTATTTAATTGGACGTTTTTATGCAAAGTGTAAGTTGTTGGAACTTGTTAAATTTGTTGTTAATGTAAGAATTAATTAATTGCTAATTTGAAAACAGGACTGTATATCAACATTAGTCCTACCAGCATTGAATGTCAATTTAGTATATTTAGTAATTTTAATTTGGATCATTTAATAAATACATAATTAATTTATTTATATTATTTTTTGGACGTTTCGATCAATTAACAGTTACAACATGATTGAATAAAGACAAATTAATAAAAATTGTCATCAAACTAATTTGTGATAATCAGTTTTTAAAAAAATGACTTAAGAATAGAATTTATATTAAATATGAAATTTCGCAACATTTTCGTCTATTTCAAACATATATTATTTAACAATTAACAGAATATAAATCAAAACTATTGCTGAGGATGGCCATGATTTAATTACTGAAACGTTCAAAGTATTATCTAATTGTTTCGTTCGGCCCAGATCGTGTAGATCTCTAGGCTCTAGTTCTACTACAAGCTGTCCATATATTAAGAAATCAAAATACATTATTTTTATATATTTTAAAACTGACACTCTACGTATGTAATACTATTATTGTATACGTTTTATCTCGCTACTGAAAACATAATATAAAAGTATTAATATTGTTTATGATTTACATTTCCAACTTTGAATCCATATAGAGACGTTTCACCGTATGTAGCGTTTCACATAAAAATGAGATAATAAAAACAAGGGCTTTTATTTTGAAACCAGGCTACGCGTTTATATCACCTCGATTCTTATTGTACAGTTTCAACTAAAAACAATGTAGTTATAAGTTTTGCTTTTGTAGGTACGTATTCTTCTACATCGCGGTCTCGCTATTTTTATGTTGAATTACCTTACGTGTATTTTGACAATAAATTTATTCCACTTTTATTCAGTTCACTTCGTATCCGTATTGAAATTGAAAATGAATAAAACGCTATATGAAATGAAGGAAATATTGCTTGTTTGGTTATATTTAGAATCGGTAACGGTAACCGAAACGTGAATTTCTAATAAAATACAAATATATCTATGATATACATTCCATCAATATTTAAAACAGACAATAATGGCGGATTTATTTTTTATTTTCAGAATTTATTGATTGTGCTGTCTTTAAATATATTGGTTTCAGTAACAATATTGAATTCTATTAAAATGATATTTATTCTGGTATTTTTATTTTTTTTAATTTCTTTACATATTTTTATTTAGTATGTTTTACATACATACATACATACATACATACATACACACATACACAATCACGCCATGTACCCAAAAGGGTGTGGCACAAACTCTTTTCATCATCCCGAAATCAGTCGCCTCCAAACATTCCTATCCAAATAAGCAACTTTTGCTTCATCCACATTCATAATTCCTCTCATACATGCTCTTTTATTCCTACTACTTGGAAACTTTTGCTCACGCAAAACACTCAATCATACCACTCCAACTACTCATCGGACGTTTACGCAAACGTATACCATCAAAATTATTCAAATAAATCTTTTTAACCAAACGCTCATTAGACATTCGCTCAACATGTCCGACCCATCTTAACTGACTAACACCAACTTTTGCAAATTTTTTTTCAATTTCACATTCATCATACACTAATCTTTTTCGTACCCGATCTCTCCTATTTACACCACATACCCCACGTAAAAATCTCATTTCCACAGCAATCATTTTCCGTTTATGCTTTTGCAACCAAATTCAACATTCACTACCATACATCAACGTAGGCACCAAAACTGCATTGTATATACTCAAGCGGGCTTCTTTGGAAACATTTACATTCCTAGCAAACGTTCCCAAAGCACTCAAAACCTTACAACCAGCATTTACTCTTCTTACAATTTCACGATCAAAACGACCATCTCCAGACAGCAAACTACCCAAATACACAAATTCATCTACCTAGTCTAAACGTGCACATTACATTCAGTCATCAGTATGTTTTAATGTTATAAATTACAATAGTGCCAGGAGTTATTTTATTCTGCGATGCTAATTTTAATTTTGTGCAGTATTAAATAAAAATATATTTTAGATAAAAAACATTATTTACACAATTGAATAATATACGTTGAAAAACAAAATGATATTGAATTACTGCATTTGTTTGAATAATATGATATATATTCACTCATATTAGATTTCAATCGATTACTTCTTACTTTTAATATTTATATGTCCAAATATAAATTTTATATATAAAATTTATGTATCTAATTCAGAGTAAAAATATAACAATTCATGGGCATAGTTAAATGAATTTTATTAAGTTTTTATCTTATCGACCGTCATATCCATGGCGTATAACCATTATATTTTTCGTTCCCGTTCAATTAAAAATTAAAAGTAAATATTCCTACCTCAAAATTCTGTAATTTTTATATAATAATCACATAAAGTAAGTAAAAATAATCTAATAAATATGTTTATAGGTAAAATTACATTGTTGTTTTTTAGAGTGTAGTTATAATTATAATATATTAAAATATTTAAAAATTTAGCCAATCTAGTAAACAAAATTCTTTGTCTATACTTGTCTGTTATGTTTTATTTATTATAAAGAAACATTTTTCTTATATTATACTTAATTGATTTGCGTAATCTTGTTAAGAGCGGATTAAACGACAAGTTATTTTATGTTTGTAACGAAATTTAGTTTTAGTTGTGAAAAGTGCGTGTTGTCTGTAGCAGTTAGTAACAATTTTGGGTGTTTTTCATTAAAAATATTGCATTAAATTTAGTGTTTGGTGATTTATTGATTATGTTTAATAAATATAAGCGTATTTTGTTTAAAAGAAGTGAAATAAATATAAACATTGTGGACTTTTATATGATAAAAGATGGACAGACAGTATTGAATTAGCCATTTTTGTGTGGTTATATATTTTAAATTCGAATACATTAACTGAACTATAATTTTATGCCAAAAATTACAAGAATTCTGCAATTTAAGGTAAGCAATAATTTAATAATTTAATTAATTTGAATATATAAATCGGTTTGGTTCTGGTTTTCCTTCCGGCAAAAATAACGGTTTTTTTCGGTTTTCGGTTCAATTTTGAGCAATTATTTTTTTAATTTTTTTAATGTTTTTACTTGTACTGAAAACTTATGTTCTACCACAGCGACGTAGCCAGAAACTTGTCATGGGAGGGATTACTAAAGAAATGACATAATATTAATCAATAAAGATAATACTATAATTTGCATTAAAAATAAAGAGCACTAAAATTATTTTTATAAAAATGAATGTAAAATAACATTCAAGTACATTTAAGCAAAATAACATTTCACAGACGTAGTTGAATTCGTCTTGGGTTTTTTGATAATTCAGCCAGTACTTCGTCTGTTGTAATTATAATGTTGCGATGAATATTCATCAATGCCAAACCATTTATCTATTTTCGCCAATAGTGTTTTTTTAAATATGTTTTTAAACGTCTAAGTGTGGAAAATGATCGTTAATTTACAGTAGTTGTAACTGGTAATGTTACTAAAATTTGTAGTAACATATTTACTATTGAAAAGACATTTTTATCAATTTTAATTATTTATCTACTTACCTAAATATCTTATTTACTTATTACGAATTACAAAATTTATAGATAGTAGGCAGAAAATATCACCAGTTACAAATACTTGTGAGATGTGTTTATGCAAGAATATTGTACACATGAATAGAACTCAGATTAAAAGAAGTTAGGTTATGTTACAAATTTCTAACATATCCTAACTTTTTCTTTTAATTTGTGTTCTATTCCTGTGTACAGATATGAAACAGTATTATAATCTTTAATGGTGATTTCGGTTTACTGATTCGGTGATTTGGAGAAACTGCACGTACTTTAATTTTATATATCAACGTAGTTTAATTATATTGCTGATTTTGGTTTTTGGTCGTTCTGGTTCTTGGGGGTTGAGGGGGGTTTAACCCCCGTACCCCCCTAAATTCGCCACTGTTCTACCATAATTTAGAACATTTTATTCTTACTTTTATAATAAGCATACTACATAAATTGATACAATAATATAATATGAATAATAATTATTATTAATTAATTAACGGTATAATAATTAAAAGTATATAATATATGCCAGGGGTGAATCTAGAAAACTATCAAGGGGGGGCCATTTTGCTTTTTTTTTAGAATAAAAGTAATTAATTATTAAGAAGTTTTAAGCCTACAAAAAAAATTATTATCCCATGCATAGCAGTATGCAAGGTGGTTAATAATAATTGTTGTGTGGAATGTATATTTGTATGTATTTTGTATTATGTTCTTATGCCCAAAGGGGGGCATGGCCCCCATGCCCCCCCCGTGGATCCACCACTGATATATGATAATATATACTGGTATATATACACAATATATACACAATAAAATTACCAGTTATCTGATACTAATAACATTTAAAAAAAACATTCTTAAAAGTAAACACCATATTCGTATTACACTGTTGAATAAACTTTCATTATTCAACATTAGATTATTTAATAATGTAATATGGTGTTCACTTTAAAAAATGGCTTTTTCAATGATATTTGTATAAGATGATAGGTAATTTTAGTGTATATATATATTACAAATTACACAACAAATATTTTGTCACTCACTCACTTAGACTGAAGATGCCCTAAGATTGAAACTGCAGTAACTAATTTTTAATAAATATTGTGATAATTTACAAAGTAATTGTGTTGTAACAGTAAAAAAATCTTTCAGAACTCGTTATATCAAAATAAAACTGCTTTAGCTTAAAGTTTTAAAATTTACAAACGTTTTGACGAAACTCAACGTCCGTCTTCATCAAGATAAATAATATGAAATCATTTTATATCATGTATCCTGATGAAAACCGACGTTAAGTTTCGTCGAAACGTCGATTTTAAATAAATATTCATACAGAACTTTAACCTAAAGCAGTTTTATTTTAATTTAATTGTGTTTTATTATTTTAACTTTATAAATAAAAACGACAAAGTATGTGTGCAAGCTGTGCAATATTTATTGTTGTAATTGCATTAATGAATAGCAAAATGAAATAATTTAAATAATAATTGTTACATTTTGTCATTAAATATAATAAAATTTGAAATTAAATTTTTAATATGGTAGAGGTATAGTATTTATTTTGAGCGTTGTAGAATGGCGACAAATAAATTTAGCAATTTTGCAATGACAAATTAAAATGAAATATGTTAGTAAGGTTTTAAATGTCTATTTCATATGGTATGGAAATTAAAATATTTATTATTAAAACTAATTTTACAACACGCCATAATTTTGAAATAAAATTTATTTTGCCGACGAGCAAACAGATATATACCCGTACATATAACTATTTCACATGTAAAATATTACAATGCTGTAGTGTAAGCGAGGAGTATAGTTTTTATATCATAATTTTATGTATGAGTTTTTGCAGAACTCTATGTACCCGCTATGATAAAATATACATTTAAATTATTATTTATGTTGTTCGAGCAAACATTATTTTGTTGTAAATTATTGTATATATTTCTGTGTAATGTAGAACATATATATATATAAAGTGTCATGTTTTTTCAGGAAATTATACATTGTCAGGAAAAATTAAGAAAAATAAATAATTAACTGCTTTTTTTCCTATTACTTCTCAATAAATTTATTTTAAATTTTATTTTATTATATTTAGGGTCAATTTAAAAATAATACTTCTAATATTATATATGTAACTAGCATAATGACCGTGCTTGGCTATGGGACTCACTATTTTAAACCTATTTTAACTTAATTGCAATTTTAAAGTTGCAAGCTTAAAGTTGACTTGAGTTAAAGTGAGTTAACTAAAGTCAACTTTAAGCAGACAAAAAACATCAATTATAAATTATACTGGCATAAATATCATTGCTATCAATAAAACTACATTTTTTTTTTCAAATTTTTTAAACTTCTAACCAATAAAACAATTCTTTTTTGTCGACTTAAAGTTGACTTGAGTTAACGTTAGGCATCACGTATCTAATTGCTATATTCAGACACGTAGAAAAATACAAAATATGTTGAATTTCATATTGAATTTATTCTTTTAATACGACTTATTTATTGTAACTGACTGTTCTAAAAATTACATAATGAATGTTGAATTAATAATTCAATAATAAATTTAATATTATTAATTGATTTATATAAAATAAAAAATAGTATATTTTTAAACTGGCTCTATTTTCTACAAAAACGATAATTAATGTACCGAAAAAATACCTGAGAATGTAGAATAATATATATTTTTTTGATTTTTTTTGTATTTATAGTTTAGACAAAAAGAAAACAAAAAAATGTGGTTTTTTTGAAAAAAAAATTTTTTTTTATTTTTCAAAATACGAAAAAATTAAAAAATATATATTATTCTACATAGGATATTATATCTCAGGTATTTGTTCGGTACATTAATTATCGATTTTGTAGAAAATACAGCCAGATAAAAAATACGTATACTATTTTTTATTTTATATAAATCAATTAATAATATTAAATTTATTATTGAATTATTAATTCAATATTCATTATGTAATTTTTAGAACAGTCAATTACAATAAATAAGTTATATTAAACGAATAAATTCAATATGAAATTCAACATATTTTGTATTTTTCTACGTGTCTGAATGTAGCAATTAGATACGTAGTGCCTCACGTTAAAGTGTTTATTATGAAACCGTCCGTAAGTGGACTATTTCAAAGTGCAGGTAACTTTTGGTGTAAATCACTTATATAAAAGTGCGATGAGAATATGAGCCAAAATTTCCCCACTTGTCAAAAACTTTACCATAAATTCATCAAATTGCCCCGAATTCAGTGATTTGTATCGTCGTATCCATGATTTGTCACAGCTTACTGGTGTATTTCTTAATGTGACATACCCGTCAAACATCATCCCTTGCTTCTTCCGGCATCCGATATATCCTATCGTGGTTATATGATGATGACGTGTGACAGATTGTCTAAGTGACGTCACACCATCATCGTCACCGTCGTCAGCGCGCGCTCGGAATTAGATTATCGGTACGTGAAATTATCTGATCATGTGGAATGCAGTGGAAGTGACAGGCACCAGATCACTTCGTTAATTGAATGACGACGCGGGCAGGACGAGCCGCCCCCCCCCCTCGTCCGCCGCCGCGCCGTGTTATTTCATGGATCAAAGAACGCATCCGTATATGTTCGACGCGCCTGCTAAATTATGAATTTGTGCAGCTTTTAAACGTCGTTGACACGACGACGCCGTCAGATATTAGAGAGGATATGGATGATTTAGCTGTCATATCAAAGTGATCGAATAATGAACGAAATTGTTGTGCATAAATAGGTTTTATAATAATGTTGTTACATTACCAACCAGTTAAGATGGTGTTTTATTTGTTAAAGCATAAAATTTTATCTAAAAATCTATTATCAACTATTAGTGATATTCATAATGTATTATAATAATCACGTAAAGTAAGTGACAAATAACTTAATAAATATGTAAAATTGCTTACTTTCTGCCAATTACATCACATACTTAATATAGAATTACATATTGTTGGTATAACTTAATAAATTATGTAAAATTACAGCTTGCATATTAATATTAGTTAAAATAGTTTGTTGTCTAGAGATGGCCGTTTTGATCGTGGAATTGAAAGGAGAGTAAATGCTGGTTGTAAGGTTTTGGATGCTTTGGGAACTTTTGCTAGGAATGTAAATGATTCCAAAGAAGCCCGTTTCAGTATATACAATGCAGTTTTGGTGCCTACGTTGATGTATAGGGTAGTGAATGTTGGGTTTGGTTGCAAAACCATAAACGGAAAATGACTGCTGTGGCAATGAGATTTTTACGTGGGGTAGCTGGGTGTAAATAGGAGAGATCGCGTACGAAATAGATTAGTGTATGATGAGTGTGAAATTGAAAAAAAAATGTTGTAGCAAAAGTTGGTGTTAGTCAGTTAAGATGGTTCAGTCATGTTGAGCGAATGTCTAATGAACGTTTGGTTAAAAAGATTTATTTGAATGATTTTGATGGTATACGTTTGCAAGTGGACGTCCGATGAGTAGTTGGGGTGGTAGATGATTGAGAGAGTGGCTTGCGTGAGCGAAAGTTTCCAAGTAGTAGGAAAAAAAAGCATGTATGAGAGGAGAAATTATGAATGTGGATGAAGCGAAAGTTGCTTGTTTGGATAGGAATGTTTGGAGGCGACTGATTTCGGGATGATGAAAAGAGTTTGTGCCACACCCTTTTGGGTACATGGCGTGATTGTGTATGTATGTATGTATGTATGTATGTATCAAGTAGTGAAATATTGCAGCATTGGCTTATTACATATTAACAACTGACTCATTTTATTATAATTAGAACTGGGAAAATTATTTACACAACCAATTAATTTATTATTTACAATCTATTTAGTTACCAGTTTTTCAGAAAAAAGAATAGAATAGAATCAAACTTTATTTAGCTTCTGGCTAATAAATTATATTGTAATATTGTTACATTGCCAACAAGTTAAGATTTTCCACGTTTTTTTTTATTCTGATTAATTTTTATAATTCTAATTTTATGATATAGTTTTTTATTTAGTTACCAAGTAACTTGTTTCTATGTTCTGTTTATTTACTGTAAATGTCATTTGTATCATTTTTCCTGATGAAGACTTACGTTGAGTACGTCGAAACGTCGCTTATTAATAAATATTAAAACAGAACTACAACCGTTAATCAAATCATGATTGTGGTAACATCAAGAAAATACGAAAAAAGAGTACTGCTTACATAAAAGCAATACAAGTTTAACATAGTAAAAATCTTTCAAAACTCATTATACAAAATAAAACTGCTTTGGGTTCAAGTTCTGTATTAATTTTTTTTATTTATAATCGACGTTTCGATTAAACTCAGCGCTCGTTCGTCTTCATCAGGAAAAACTGATACAAATGACATTACAGAAAATAACAGAACATAGAAGCAAGTTACTAGGTAACAAAGAAGTGAATAGATCATAAAATTTTATAGATTTTTTAATTAATAGAAGTCAAATTTTATTTAACTCAATGCCTCTACAATGATTGATGTTACCTTTTTTCCTTATAAATTTCAATTGATTCTCTTATCAATCTGCTGTTAATATCTATAAAATTTTATGATCTACTCACTTATTTGTTACCTAGTAACTTGTTTCTATGTTCTGTTATTTACTGTAATGTCATTTGTAGCGTTAAGTTTCGTCGAAACGTCGATTATGAATAAAAAAAAAATTAATACAGAACTTGAACCTAAAGCAGTTTTATTTTCAGTACAACTTGATAAACAAATAACTTAATAGAAATGGAATAATATAGAATTCAAACTAAACTTAAATATATATTTTTTAACCAAATTCGCTTATTTTTTAGATTAATTTTAAAATTTGCAATTTTATTAAATTTAAAAAAAAATAAATATCAAAATATGTAATCAACAAGGTATTTTAATTCTACATTACTGTTTTGCAATCATGTTATAACCACAAAGCAAGAATTTTTAAGTATAAAATTTTTATTACAAAATTTACAAACCACAAAGCTCTTTTATTTAAAAAATAAAGAAGAGATGAAATACTTCAATACTTGTTAAAAAAAAGTAGAATCATATTTACTCGTATTACAAAGTCAATACTGTAGCTGAAAATATCCAAAATTTTGTCGAAAAAAAAAACGAAAATTGTCGAATATATAATTTTAGCATTTTCATCTTTGCGTGCATAATAATATTTTCGAAAAGTTATGAATTTCTAAATGCGAAATATAAAGGACCACCAGGCATATTGCAAAAAAATTGACTGCGATGTCTTGAATATAAATATATTCTAGAAGATATTGCGTTAAACTACGTGGTATTATTTTGCCAACGAAATAAATCAGGTTATTATTTTCTTTCGAAAGAAAAAATAACCTTATTTGTATTCCTCACGTGAGTTTACACTACATATATGCATACATTCTTAATACAATACGAGCTTTAGCCTTATGCCTTTTATACAAAAAAAAAACTTTCCTTTTTTTCAGTAAATTTGAAATTTTTTATATATTTACATATTCAGTATTCATATCGTCTTTGGAATTTAATTTTAAATTATTTTTAGTATTTAGATAACTATTTATTTAATTTACTATTTTCTTAAATTAATATTGCAATAAACATCATTTATAAAGTAAGTTGACACTACAAGCTTGGTTTTTAGGTGATTTAGTTCATTTGTTTAGTCCTGCTCTAATGATAGTTGTATTGTTTTTAACTTATTAAGTACCATGGTTTTCATACACAGTAAAAAATTTGGACCTATATAAAATTTATTCAATGTAATTTTAAAACAAAGCGTTTTGGCAGTAAAATTAGACAATTTTAATAACTGAAACTCTTGATGTAAAAATTACACAAAAGGAATTTTATATAGATTCAATTTTTTACTGTGTGTGAAGATCTATTTCTCTTTACAAAATACTTTTTAAGTACAATTTCATGTAGTTAAAAATTCTTTCAGAACTTATTATATTATAATAAAAAACGGTTTAGGATTCAGTTTTGTATATATATATATATATATATATATATATATATATTTAAAAATTGACGTTTCGATATACTCTAGGTATATCATCATCAGGAAAAAATAATATATAAATGATATAAATAATAAACAAATAAAACATAAGAACAAGTTACTAGGTAACAAAGTAACTAGATTAAAAAATGTATGAATTATTAAAAAAAAATTTTTAGTAACTTGTTTCTATGTTTTGTTTATATTTATATCATTTGTATATTTTTTCCTGGTGATGATGTACAAAGAGTATATAGAAACGATTTTGAAGTAGATATATACAGAAGTTAATTCTAAAGTTTTTTTATTTTAGTACAATTTTGTGTTATTATTACCAAAAAAGTATTTAGATGAAAAAAAAATTAAAAAGTCTGGTCTTAAATTGTTTAAAACCGATATTACTTAAAACCGATCTTGTAGTATCAGTCAAAATTGATTAAAAATAATTTAAATATATAGTAATATGTATTTATAAAAATAACTTACAAATATACTAAATAAACTTAAATAATTTATTGTCAATTGTTTAACTTCATGATCAACTTTAAAAAATTGAAACAAAAACATATTAAATTTGTAAGTTATAAATAGTTAAATAGCTGGTACTACCAGCTCGGTTTTGAAATTGGTTTTAACTCATTCAGTGAACTAAATCACCCGAAAAACGAGCTTGAAGTACCAGTCAATGTGTATTTGTTACTAATATTTGAAAAAAATTGATATCCATGACTTATCAATTTTTTTATTTAACTTTTATTTAAAAAATAATAATGACAATGTATAAATAAAATATTTTTCTTCAAAAAGGAAAATACAAAATTTTATCTGAAATTTTAATAACTTACAATTATTTGTATATCTGAAAGATATTTCATTTTGAATGTAATAAAAACGTATTTCTTATATTTAATTTTATATCTTATTTTCAAATAAAAGATATTAAATATTTAATATATCTAAAATTTTGCTTAAAGCTTAAAGATTGTAATTTTTATGAAATTAATAATTTATGATATAAATTTAAATATTATTTTTATATTTTACTTTGATAAAAAAAACTCCTATATTAAAATAAAACGGCTTTAGGTTATAGTTCTGTATTAATGTTTATTAATAAATCGATGTTTCGACGAACTCAACATACGTCTTTATCAGGAAAAAATTAACAGAAACAAGTTACTAGGTAAAAAAGTATGATCTATAAAATTTGGCTTTCTTCAATTAGAAATTTATAAATTTACTGTAAATATCATTTGTATCTTTTTTCCTGATGAAGACGTACGTTGAGTTCGTCAAAAGGTTGATTATTAATAAATATTAATACAGAACTACATCATAAAGCCGTTTTATTTTATTATAATGATTTTCGAAAGATCTTTACTATGTCAAAAATATATTTCAAAAAAATATAAATAATTTTTAGGTGTTAATTATAATTTGTAATAGCAAAATAAATTTAAATAATTAGACTTTATTGAAAATTTAAAAATAAAAACGTTACGTTAATTCTAAGTAAATTTTAGTGTCAATTAATAATTAATTAATTACATCATCATTTTTATTACTTTAAATTAATTTTACAATTAATTTTCAATTATAATTAAATTTTTTAAACAAATACCTCAAGAAACTTTTTAGCAGTTGCCATCAAATCATAGTTGTCCTCCGCCCAACCAGAATTAAGATCGTGACGAAAAAAATCAAATTCTAGAAAAAATCAAAAACATTTTCGACCAAATCACATTCCCGGCTACATTGTTCGCTCAAAAGAAATCACATCACGTTAAGTCCACATTTTCAACCATCTCAATTCGTTCATGACTCAAAAAAATCTATTCGATCAGTTTTTCTTTTTGATAAACCGCCGGAGCGATGCGTCGCTGTTCAAACTTCGCCGTGTCGCGACGACTGACGACCCGGAGCTGCTGGAACACGACTGGTTACAGCAAGCGCACGAGAACGACTGTCGCTAAACTGAGTCGACCGCGAATACACCGGAGTCGGCACCCGGAGTTCGGCACGCAGACTCCGTACCGTCGAACTGGGACCGCCGCCTATTAAGATTGTGGGGCTGTTTGAGATTGGGGAGTATGTTAGGAAGATGAAAAGAGGTTGCGATTTCCATTGCCAATTATTAGTTAAGAATAGATTCTTGGTATTCCTTTTTTTTTTGTTAAAGAGGTTTGAAAAGTAGAAGGAAATAGTGATTTTTAGATTACGTTCTAAAAATAAATTATGTAATTTTACCTACAAACCATGAGGCACTATGGTGCCCAGTATTTCTAGGTATAATTACTCAACTGCTGTATTTTTATTTATAATTGTTTAAAAATACATAATATCAGAACTGTTACAAACATTATGTAATATGATATTACCAACAGAATGGAAAAGTACATATATAGGTAATATTGCAGTTTTTTTCTAGTAAAGTCTCTTTTAGTAAATTTACAGAGCTCAAATTTGCTGTCAGGAATTTTTCAAAAATAGGTAAAATTTGTTTAGTTCTATAATATTATTGTTGGTATAATTACATACATTTCTAAATTTACATAAAGGATGTATTTTGAAATTAAAGAATTACACATAAAATATTTTATTAGTATTATTACACAAAATAAGTACTAAATCTCATTATTTTGATGAATTTTACATTAAGTATATGATGCAATTTACAGAAAGTAAGCAATTTTACAATTAGGCAATTAGGCAATTAAGCAATTAGGTCATTTATACTTACTTTATATGATTAATATGAATTATGGAAAAATTACCTAATATTGAGGTAGAAATACAAGATATTTATAGTAAAACGAAATTATAGATTTTTTTTATAGTAAAATTTTGTAATATGTGTGTTGCGGTTAATATGATAAATTGGTTATTATAGATATTGAAAATTAACCTATCTAGCAATAAGTCTGACCAAAGTTTATTTTTACATTTTATCATATTTGGTACGACAACTCTAGGAGAGTATTGACTACAAGTATGACGTACTTCTTTCGTCATTATTCTTTTAGATACTTTTTGAAACTGCAAGTCGTGTGCGTTCACATAGAGCAATGCTTAAAGACGCTCGCTACATTTATCTAAATTAATTTTAATTAAAGTAAAAAAGCTTTAGGATTAAGTTCTGTTATAAGTTCGAGAGACAGACTGGTAGACAGACATCACGCTAAAAACAGTTGATTCGTGTTACTATAAACCTAATTTATACATGCTATGACGGTCGAGAAAAATTGTATTTTGAAGCAGCTAAAATTTTAATTAAGATGAGTGCAAAAATAACAATACTTTTATTTTATATCAGTTCATGACAGTAGAATTTATGCATTCCGTATATTTCTAAATGTAATTTATCATCAACAAATTCTAAACCAAAAATTAAGTCATCTTCGTGTATATATACTTATCGAGAAAACGGATATGTGTAAAGCTAACAATATATATTCAACTAGAAATATCTGGTGTTGTGTTGATCAAGAAAAATAGGACTGCAGCACGCAATATCAGCTAGCGTCTAGATTTTTGAGGTTAAACTTTTTAGCTAAAATACATATACATATATTCGTTTTCCAGCCATGCCCCTGTTTATATATGGATTATATGCAAGAAACAAAAATAATGATCAGAAAAACAAAAATTATTCGTTCTAATACATGTCAAGGAATTTTGCTTAATCATTATTTACGATGAAAATAAAATTGTAGGTTTACAATTTTTAAAGTTTCTAGTAAATACTGTAACATAATTGAAGGAAAAATGTTTTACAATAGTATTAATTATTTACAATTTAAATCAATAAATAAAATTATTTATTACAATTTTTTTTTATTGTGAGAATTATTTTTAGATATATTTGGGATACATATTTCGAAATTTTGACTGAAAAAATTTAAAAATTACTGAAATTTGTTCATTTATATAGCAAATTTATAAAAACTGTATAGGTTTCTGAATTTTTTTTTGTATATTATGTTATTATGTTATGCAGTGGTAGCGTGTTGGATTCGGATCCCAAAGGTTTCTGATTCGCGCCACGCTCACACCATAAATTAATTTGAAAATATTTCTGTTATTAAAACCTTGTACCACTGAACTGATAATTGGTTGCGTTTGAGTGATTCGGAACCCACTATAAACTGTAACTCTTTTGCTTGGCTGCGGGCTAACGACCCGCATCATTGACAATGCAAATAAAGAAAATTAAGAAACTATATGATGAGCTTTTCGAGCATATAGCCTCATGTTCCGCTTAGGAATTACGGGAATTGATTATTATTATTATGTTATGAGAAGTATAACGCGATGATTATTTCTCTCTTACACTCTTCAGCATGCCTTGTAATTTCATGTGTGGAAAAAAGGAAACTTTAATATTCTTTCTTGATAAAATTCTGCATATCGGTAATATTTCTCACAAAAGGCAAAGAAGAGTAAATTACGTTTTTCAATAACAGGCAATAATGTAAAAATTTCATTTCTACACCATTCATTTTTCTTTTATGCTTTTGCAGCCAAACCCAACATTTAGTACCATACATAAATACATAAGAATGTAAAATTGCTTACTTTCTGCAAATTGTTTCACATACTTAATGTAAAATTACGTATTGTTAGTATACTCTTGTATACTTTTTGTTTTTTGTAATCTTTATCAATCCATAATTGGGTCTATAGTTCCGTCGAGTGATTATCATTTAAATAAAATAAAAATAAAATAAAAAATAAAATAAATAACTTCTTAAAGTATCTAAAATTACAGCATGCATATTAATATCTGTATTAATTCATCAAAATAATGAGACTTAGTATATATTTTGTGTAATAATACTAATAAAATATTTTAAATGTAATTCATTCGTTTCAAAATACATCTAATTAAGCATGAATTGAAGAAACTAGACTAGTTACCCACATTATTTTAAATTATAAATTAGATATCGGACGATGATGTTTCTGAATAAATAGCTCAACCATCTAATAAAAGAAACAAATTTTTGTTTGAGAATTGTAAAACAAATACGAAATCAAATAGAATTTAGTTTGAAAAACTTAAAATGACTAGGAACTATATTTTCTTAACAACTACAAGTATATGTATGTAAAATAATAAGAAAAACAACTAGTAAAATTTGACTATTGACTTAATTATTACTAAATAGCATCTGTGTTCCGTTTCGAATATATATTTAACGCTTGCGAAATTGAAATAAAGTTAATTATATACATAAAGTCGAAAAACTAAACTAGCTAACTTGATCGAATTATTATGATTCGTGTCTTGGACGTAAAACTAATATTTGCTAAATCGTTGAAGATTTTCATCTTTGTCGTTGCAGTTCGACAGGCGCGCGGGCCGACAGACTTTTTCCTCCTTCGGTAAATTTTCATTTTCTATATTTTTCTTTCGAATTTCATCGAAGACTTAACGAGGGCCCCGACGCGTTTGAACTGAACGAAGTTTGTCGGCCGAGATGGCCTATAATTAACGAATATTTTAACGAATTAATTTTAACGGATTTTCTTTTTGCAATTTTACCTTTCATTAACCTACTGAAACGCCGAAGATTATTTTACGTTCGGAATAAGCATTTTGAAAAACTTCTAATAATATTTATTTTATTAATTTTTCACTATTTACATCCGTACCTATAATACAATAAATTAAATATACAATTAAACCGTTACAATTTTTGTAGTTGGCACTTGATGAAACATTTTAAAAAATTAATAAGAAATAAAATAAAATTTACAAGGGGTAAATATTGTATTATCTGAATATCATACTTTTAATAGTAAAAACCATTTTTAAAATTTGTATTTTGTAAAAGTATTTGTATTAGAATAATTTTAAGATTTTCTTTTGTAACTTCTGATGATGATCGAAAGGTTGAAATGATCGTTGAATAATTAAATAGTTTTGTGAAACTAACCAAGTGTGTTTTAATAAATAATAATCTTTACCGTTATTTTTATATTTTATTAAATTTACAATAATAAGATTTTTTACCAAAATATGTGAAATTATAGAAATATATGTAAATTATAGTAAATAAATATAAAACATAATAATAAATTATTACTTACCATGACTGCAGTAGTTGTTATTCAAATTTTTCTATTCCATAAAATAAAATAAATATTAACATAGTAAAAAATCTTTCAGAACTTATTATTTAAAATAAAACGGCTTTATGTTTAAGCTGTGTTGATTCCTAAATTGGATTATTATAGCTAATTATTTAAAGCAAATAGTTAATTATTATAATCTGTTTAAATTATAATATGCCGGTCGGCATAGCCGAGCGGTTTAGGACGTGTGTCCGACACTGCTCGTACCTCGGCCCGGGTTCGAATCCCGCTTGGGGCATGGATGTTTGTAATGTCTTTGTATCGTCCAAATACACTTTATCAAATGCTTCTACTGGATTGATGGTTTTCGCTACCTAGTCTTTTTGTGTAAAAAAAAAATTTTAATATATGTATTATATAATACAATAATACGATTATAATAAATCTAAAATAAAACGGCTTTATGACGTAGTTCTGTAATAATTTTTATCAATCATCGACGTTTAGACATACTTCACGTACATTATCAGGAAAAAATACACAAATGACATTACAGTAAATATAAACAGAACATAGAAACAAGTTACTTAAGAAAATAAAACAGCTTTAGGTTTAAGTTCTGTATTAGAGTAAAATTTATTAATAATCGACATTTCGACGAACCCAAAAATCCAGAAAAACTGATACAAATGACATTTACAGTAAATATCAAATTATATAGCAAAGTTACTAGATAACAAATAAGTTACAAGATTTTTGATTAATGGAAGCAAAATTTTATTTAAATCAATGCCTTCACAGTGATTGATGTTATCGCAAGACTAATCAATATTAACAGCAAATTGATAAGAGAAACAATAGAAATTCATAAAGAAAAAAAAATAACATAAATCAGTGTGAAGTGGTCCTGATTTAAATAAAATTTAGCTTTTTTTAATTTTATGATTTAGTTACTTATTTTGTTACCTAATAACTTATTTCTATGTTTTGTTTATTTACTGCAAATATCATTTGTATCTTTTTCCTGATGAAAACGTACGTTGAGTATTAATAAATATTAATACAGAACTATAACTTAAAACCGTTTTATTTTAATATAATGAGTTCTGAAAGATTTTTTACTATGTTAAGAATTAATAAAACTAAAAATTATTAATTATTATAAAATTATTATATAATAATAATATAATCAATCACTTTAGTTATTTTATTTGAATTTTGTAATATTGGATATAAAAGTATGTATCAAAAATAGAAATACCATTTTTATTCGATAAGAGATAGAAGTAAAAATTTAATGTAAAGTAAAAAATAAAAGCACTTTTTTCATAAACAAAAGAGGTGGGAATACGGGCTTTAATGTTTATCTAGATTATTTTTTTCTTTATCTGTCCCAACATTGAATATGACATATTACACATATAAATAACTAACATTGACACATAATCAATAATCTTTTAGTTTTCACAACATAACAGTTTTTATAAGTAATATGTCTCGAGTAGTAAATTTAAAAATACTTTTAAAAAATGACATCTTTACTACACAGGTACGTTATTCTTATATTATAGAAGAAAGTTTCAAAAGGCAAGATGATAATAATGACAATATAAATTCAAAAGTTGAGAACCGCTGTAGTACATTTTTGTAAAGTGCATTTTTCAGTACGAAAAGATTTACGGATAAGCTCCGGGGAAATCAAATACCTTTTTTTTACACTGTGTAGTTTTTATTTTAATGCTTCTATTTTTACCGTTTCGTTCTATATGTAATGCAGTTGTTAATTTTGAAAGTAATTACTTTGTTCTAGGATTCAATTTTTTCTCTCGACTTCTTTTATTTCAAATTCCAGATTAAAAACAGAAATATTTATTTTCTGTTTGCAAATATAAACTTCACGCTTGCTTGATCAAAATTTTAATATTTGTCATTTTTTTCTGGTTTTATTTGTTAAATGCATTTTGTATGGAAATAAATGAAACGATGCGATTTTTATTAAGTTATTCAGAATTGTTCTTATTATACAGGGTGTTTACGATCTTCTCTCTATTCTTTTATGGGACGATAAACCTTAAAACGCTTTCACAAGCGAGAAAATAATTCTTTTAGTTTTTACATTAAACGAATAATTTATTTTAAACTCTAGTTAATACGTTAATCATTTACCGTATTTAATTTGATTAGTTTAACAATAATGGTTATCACCGAAATGTGCACTTAACGTTACGTTATGACATAAAGTATAGGTTAACATAAATTGTATGATCTAGTTACTTGTATTTTGTTACCTAGTAACTTGTTTCTATGTTCTGTTATTTACTGTGAATGTCATTTGTATCATTTTTTTCTGATGAAGATGGACGTTGAGTTTGTCGAAACGTCGATTATTTATAAATATTAATACAGAACTATAATTCAAAAAAATTTTATTTTAAAGTATAAATTGCAAAAACTATGTTGTCACTTTGGAGCAGAACTGTCCTATCTAAATTTTTACCACTTTGTCTGCAAGGAAATATGTTATAGTATTTGGTACTGTATCTGTAAAATTTTCAAAAATTACAAAAATGTATATAAAAATTCTTTATCCTCAGTTTATGAGGGTGTATTTGTGTGTGTGTGTGTGTGTGTGTGTGTGTCGTTGGCTCACTCGTTTGAATTTTGTGATTGCATCTCCTCCTAGACCTAGACCATTCAGCCGATTTGCAACAAATTATCAGGGTATGTTCAGTTAATGTCCAAGCTAGGCATATGGATTTATTTTTTCCAGTATTGCCAATTTTCCGAGTAAACAAATCCTAAAGTTAAAAAAAAAAATTATTATCATCAAATATGTACTTTACTAAAAAAATTACACTTAGAAAGTGTATTATTAAAAACAAAATTAACGTGTTTGAGAATTTTTTCGAAAAAAAATTATTAGTTTTTGGCGGAACATTATCTAGTAACAACTGTATTTTGCCTAGATAAGTTTACAACCAATAGTACATAAATTCTATTAGAATGTTGAAACAAAATAATAATGAAGTTGTATTTAATTTCTTATTTAGCACATTTCTACCATATGCAAAGTGAAAACAGATGCAGTACGAAATAAGTTTACTTGACTATAGTTTCTCGGTCTATAATTTAGTTCCTCGTATTATTTGTAATGCAAGATTACGAGGTGCGCGCTTGGTGTACAAATGTGTCATAAGCATGTTTACTAACAAATTATATGCGAACTTTATGTACAAACTCGACTAAAGTAAGTAGTCGTTACCTAACCAAGAAAATATGTATGTGTACGAGGCTGGCGCGCTATACGCTACGCGGCAAATATTATGAAAATCTGCATTCGCGTTGCAGATGCATTTAAAACCGCAATGACGCCTTCGTGTTGTAGTATTTGCACGGGTATAATGCGATATGCATTTGTTTTGTGTTGTGAAGTTGGTGGCGGCGGTGAATTGACAGGAGATACAACGGAAGTAGCTTGATCGACAAAGTTTGGCGCCGACGACGTCGAACTGTTTGTACGGAAGAAACATATTCGCTCACTGCTGACGAGTTAAATGTTAAATGTATCTTTTGCTACCTGCGTAAGTTTGTTATCTTTGACACGAGTTGCGGGGAAAGATTTGTTTCCAAGTTAAGTGTCTGATTTGTGGCATTTAATGGCGAATTGTGGTTTGTGGTATTTGGTTATATTAAATCGGCTTGTTAATTTCGTGTGTTAAATGTTCTTATGGTTTTGATAGTCTAATGTCTATTAATTAAATTAAATTATTTTTGAAATTGAAAAAAATGTTGTAGCAAAAGTTGGTGTTAGTCAGTTAAAATGGTTCGGATATGTTGAGCGAATGTCTAATGAACGTTTGGTTAAAAAGATTTATTTGAATGATTTTGATGGTATACGTTTGCCCAGTGGACGTCCGATGAGCAGTTGGAGTGGTATGATTGAGAGTGTTTTGCGTGAGCGAAAGTTTCCAAGTAGTAGGAATAAAAGAGCATGTATGAGAGGAATTATGAATGTGGATGAAGCGAAAATTGCTTGTTTGGAATGTTTGGAGGCGACTAATTACGGGATGATAAAAAGAATTTGTGCCACACCCTTTTGGGTACATGGCGTGATTGTGTATGTATGTATTTTTGAATTACTTTACGTTATTACTTTTTTTATAATTTTGGAAATTTTTGTCTTAACAAATATATTTTGAAGAACTAATTCACAAAAAAACAACAAAATATTGCTTTTTTAAAAAAAATGTAGATATAGAATAGGAAAAAATTAATGGGTTCATTCGATTTACATCTGAACAACCTGCTGTATTACAGAATGTTTTTTCTTTTTCTAGTAAATGAAATTCTTTTATTGATAGAAAAAGTTTAATTATTATGTAACGCTATAGATTTTACAGTATGAACCGAATAGATCTATACATTTTATTGTTTCACAGATATAATGTTTTATAAATTCTAAAAATCATGCATTGGTACATATTAAATATTATGGAAACATTATAGAATATTGTAAGTAAGTAAAGAATAGATGTTTGTTAGTCGAATTAATGATCAAATATGTGAGTATTCAAATATTAGCATAGATTATACTAATAATCTGAAAATGAAAAACTCATATCACCTCGACCTGGCAAGTGGAGTGACCCCTGGTTCGATCCCAGGTCGATGTAATATGAGTTTTATTCTCAGATTATTAGTTTAATCTATGCTAATATTTTAATACTCACATATTATAGAATATTAACCAGACATAGGACATATTCTGTATTGTTTTGTATAAGCTATATAATACTATAGAAATCAGTATTATTCATCAGATTTTATTTTATTTTGTTCGTTTACACTGATTAATAATCTTTTTCTTTAATGCTTTTAATTGCTTCTTTAATTAATCTGATATCAATATTATAGGGTCTTGCGATTATCTTCGTATCTTTAAATTCTACGCCATGAAGAAATTCTAAAGCATATTGTACGATAGCGCATTGTAGAAACAGTTCTATCTGTTTGCTAACATAAAACTTTTTTAAATTAAATTTCATAATATAAAATCTACAAACTAGACCAAGTTAGAAAATCTTCATGTTGTAAAATTCGAAGACACTAAAATAACTGCAAGACCCAACAATATTAAAAGAAGATAACATCAATCAGTTTGAAGGCAATGATTTAAATAATATTTGACTTCCTCTAATTATCAATTTATATTTTATAATTACTTTGTTACCTAGTAACTTGTTTCTCTGTTTTGTTTGTTTATTATTTATGCCATTTGTATATTTTTCCTGATGATGATGTACGTATAGTATATCGAAACATTGAATTTTATTTTTTTTAAATGTCACTTGACCCAGTTTTATTTTGAGTACTTTATTATTAATTGAATATCAAGAAGACGATACATTAATAGACCCCTCCAGACATCTCTCAAAACGACCACATTTGTCGCGAATATATAACAGTGCGTTAATTTGACAAACGCTTGTGTAGTGTTCAGGTGCACACTCGAATGTTATTTATCAAATGATTGGTGCATCTATAATTCAATAAAATTACACGTTCAACAACGGATACGTACGAGGTAGATAGTCACGTTTAATGCGCGTAGAATTATAAATACGTCAATACGTCATAGAAGGGGCACACACACAGGGACGGATCTACATATGGGCTAATAGGGCTATAGCCCTGGGCCCCAGATCCGCAAGGGGCCCCCAACCTCTCGGACATATACCTATTATATTCTATACCAAGCACGGCTTATACCTTACGATACCTATTACTAATTGTGAAGCAGAAAGATCATTCTCAAGAATGAGTTACATTAAAAATAAACAAAGAAATAAAATGAATAATAAGAGATTAGCGGACTTGATGATTTTATCAGTGGAAAGTGATTTAACAAAGTCATTGAACTATGATGAAGTTATTAAGGAATATGCCGAGAAAAAAGTCAGAAAAATGCGTCATTAATAATTTTAAAATTTAATAATCTATTATTGCAATTGTATTGTATTTAATTTTATTGAGATTGTACTTAATATATGTTTAATGAAAATGCAATAAATAATTGTGATTGTACTTTAATATCCTTGTGTGTACTTCTTAATACATATACGACTATTTAACAAAAATGTAATAAATAATAATTATAATACTGTCTTTAATTTTTAAAATTTTTTTTATAGTCAAAGGCGAAGGCGTGAGTCAAAGCCAATAAAGAAAAAGAAAACAATTTTTTTTTTGAAACGTGTAGGGCCCCTTGGTATTTTTAAGCCCTGGGCCCCCAAAAAGCTAGATCCGTCCCTGCACACACAGTTGATGCACGCGACAAATCGGTTACTAAATCACATTAATAAAATGGTTCTATTACCGCGAACCAACCTGACCCTGGGTTATATGTGCGTTTCAAACATAATGATTGGTCCATTAGAAAATATTGATTGAGATTTAAGTTAATATAGGTCAATTTTGATATGGAAGTTAAAATATACGATGTAAAATAATCTTGTTGATTAGAGAATGTTATAACTTGTTATACACACACCGAGCATTTTAATATCGATTTTGTTCTTTAATCAGTTTTGTTTTTATTCTAAATCGATTTTAACTGGTTATTTTTTCAGTTAGTTGTATAAAATAAGACTGTTTGAACACTGTAAAAAATATATATTAAATTTTTGTTATTTTACGTAGGTTTGAATAGTAAAAATAACAACATTTTGTAATTTTATTGTGGTAGCTTACGTAATATTACATTTTTTATGAAAAATTATATTCACAAAACATATAAAATTAAAAGTGGCTATTTATACATACGGTATGTATACGCAATTGGCTATTTATACATACAGTATTTTTACCTAATTGGCTATTTAGGGTAGGTTAGGTTGTAGGTTGGTTTAGGTTTTTTTTAGCCAATTGCGTATACATACCGTATGTATAAATAGCCTCATCCTATAAAATTACATAATTTTTTTACAGTGACAGTTACTGGCATGGTATAAAAAATTGGGTATCTTCTAGAATTTTTTATAGGAAAATTAAACAATATGCAGACAAACAGTTTTCAGCATTTATTCAAGTATCCAAAAGACTATTGAAAGCTATTTTTTAAATTTATTTTTATTAATTTGTTTATTTAAGAAATGGCTTCGAAAAAAGACACCGTTTGTAGTGACCCACTCCTGCGGCGTGACATTTCAACTAAAATCGAAACTGATAACTGAAAACTACCTGTTTTAAAAAATATTAATTTTTAACAAAATGGTGGCTGTCTAAAGTTGAGGTATCGATTTTTCACATAAAATTTTTTATTATATTGTGTAATAATCGACGTTTCTATGAACTCAATGTACGTCTACGTAAGAAGATGAACGTTGAGTTCGTCGAAACGTCAATTATAAATAAATATTAATATACAACTACAACCTAAAGTTATTTTATTTTAATATAATGAGTTCTGAAAGATTTTTTACTATGTTAAATTAAAATATTTAGATTTTTGACTAACCTAGATTAGGAAAACTGCAGCTCAAAAAAAGTCGAATGCAATAGAACTTTGAACAATGATTAAAAATGCTGACAAAGTGATAAAGTTCGATGCACTCGAGAGTAGCATTAAATAGCAAATGTACACGACTGTTACATAACGAATGTGGTTAGCAAAACTATTTTGTCATTGATTAAGTTTACTATTTAGAAACTAGCATTTAACGTAACATCTGACCTAATTTTCGAAAAATTCTATCAAGCCCGAAATTTATCACTTTTAATTTCACCCACTCTCTGCTTTAGTTCGCGACTGTGGCGTCGCCATCGTTTCGGGTGTTGGAAAGTTAAACTACATTACATTTTTGCTTTATTGAAAAGATTAATTTTCTAGATTTATGTTGTCTACATTCAAAACAGTTACTTTCGTGACTTTTATCAATTTTCTTCTTCTAGTAAATAAAAAGTTTTCAACGAACATTTACCGAGACTTTTCTGCCACAGATATGACAAGAATTATGCTCTAATGCATTTAATTGAAATATTAGTTAAAATATTACATTATTCATGTAAATTACAAATATTCATATTTCATTTGAAAGTAATGTTATTCATTGCATTCAATTAAACTTAATTTTGTTTTTATTCAAATTTGTAAGTTTTAATAAGTATTAAGTATTAAGATTTAAATGTTATAATTTTTAATATAACTATGATACGTAAATGCTTGCAATTTGTTAAATTAATATTATCATAAAATGTTTAGTATATATATTCGAATAATTAAGGTCAGGTTTATGCAATGTTGTTTTAGTCTTAATTATAGTAATTCTAATCTTAATTATAGTAATTCTTAGTCTTAAGTCTCATTCAGACTGCCCGTTTTAGTTTTAGTTTTACGCACAAGCACAAGAATTTCACCAATCTAAACACTTGGTGTAAAAACTAAAAATGATTTAATTGTTTGGATGGGTCAAATTCTTGTGCTTGTACGTAAAATAAAAATGGCTGTGTCAAAATGTGTTATATGTCTTATGTCTTAACACTTGACAACTGTCACAAATAATTGGAGATAAGACTACACTAAATCCACAAAATCTTGATAATGATATACGTCTAGTATATCGAAATGTCGATTTTTAAATATATATACAGAACATTAATCCTGAAGCTTTTTTATTTTAATATAATGAGTTCTGAAAGAACTCTTATAATTTTTGATAATAACGTCATTAAAAACTTATATACGATTAGAAAACTGCAACTAAGTTATGGCTTGTCAGTTAATGAACATTTCACACCATGCATAGTCAAAATCTCATTTAGTATAAATTAAATTACATACGCGCAATTACATCAACTTAAACTTTCCATGAATGTAAACAACTAGCTAACAGTAACTCAGTACTCTGAGACACACAGCCTAGGCAGGTATCCGGTACCACATACTCACCTCACATAATACAACTAACAATATAACAATATCGCACTCTTAGGACAACCTTCTAAATTATATGATTTTGTGACAACAACATAGATGACAAAATCGTGCCTAATGTTAGGCGCCATTCACAATGAGGAAGATCTCTTTCCATGGTAAATTTTGTTAAAAATAAAAATATATTGAATATGCAGATAACGAGTAAAATTTATATAAAAATTTATTCTTTTATATATTTTTGAAATTATTGTAAATTTAAATTTTACTAAAATTACTCATAAACAAAAGAAAACAAGTACTTTAGTGTGACGTTAAGAAAATAATACTGCCTTACTAATCGAAAAAGAAGAATTAATAGAAAATTAGAATATCTTTATGATGTAAAATTTGAAGACACTATAATAGTTGTATGACCCATTAACAGCAGATTAATAAGAGAAGCAATTAAAATTTATAAAGGAATGATTTAAATGAAATTTAGCTTTCTTTAATTTTATGATCTAGTTACTTATTTTGTTATCTAATAACTTGTTTCTATGTTCTTAATAAGGACTAAAAAATATAAAATAATTTCTCCTAGCTCTATACAGATTTATAACCCCATACAAAAAAAGTGGAGCGAATACAATAGATAATAGTAAGGAGTGTAGAAAGTAGCTGTTGTTCCTCCACGTTTTTCTGTATGGGGTTATAAATCTGTATAGGGCTAAGGAAAATAATTTTATAATATATACAACATTGCTAGATTTATAGACACATCATGTGATGTACTTGACTGGAATAAATTCATGAGTTATGATTTACCTTGTCGTTATATGATCTTGTGACGCAGTGATAGCGTAGTTGCCGCGAAAGCAAAAGATCTCCGGTTCAAACTCCGGCAAGGTCAATGCATTTTTTCTTCATTCAAAATTAACTAATGATTTAATTAGTTCATCAAAATAAAATAATGGCGATTTAAGTAAAAACAAAATACTATAACCTAATAATTTCGTACTTTTTAATCCGAGTTAAAAACGTGGCATATTTAAATAGGGGCAGATTCACAGGGTGGGGGCATGAGGGCCATGTCCCCTCTTCTTGTGCCTAAGAACATAATACAAAATACATACAGATATATATTCCACACAGCAATTATTATTAACCCACCTTGCATACAGATAGCTATGCATATAAGGTGGGATAATAATTTTTTATATAGTCTTAAAACTTCTTAATAATTATTTACCTTTATCCTAACAAAAAAAGGCAAAATGGCCCCCCTTTAAAAATTTGCTAGATCCGCCCCTGTATTAATTTTTTTTTTGTATATAATGTCGAAATACAATTTTGCAATTAAAACAGAACGTTGTATCAAAAGTTGTTTTTGATTATTATTTTTCAATATTTTCTAAGTAAGTTTTCATTGTGTATGAACCTGAAACATAAATAGAAGCTCTGGCCACGTGATTAGACCAGGTGTACTGGCTTCTGTTAAGTTTGATTAAGGCCCCGTTCGGGGAGAATAAGTGGGGCAACCCAAGCGTTACCGCTTTGCCCGGGTATATATATATATATATATATATATATATATATATATATATATATATATATATATATATGCCATGCTGCTGCTACATCGTTTTGTAACTAAATCATGCGTTATAATTGTATAATAATCTTAACTTTACTTTAGCGCATATAACTCGTGCAACAACTATCGTCTCGAATCTTGAATCTCGTCTCGTCTCGTCTCGTCTGATCTGCATATCGGAGTATGCATGCTGCAATGCATGATGCCTTTTGGAACCATTTAAATTACCTTAGCGCTTCAGCCCCCAGTTTTCCAGCTTAAGACGCTTTGAGTTTATATGTATGTACATGTATTAGTTAGTCTATCATTAACTTAACGAAGGTTAATTTCAGTTATGAAATTGATGGAAATTGATCGTGTTATGTAATGTAGTGTATATTGTTTTTTTTAAGTTTGGAAAATGCTGATAATAAAACTAGATATGAGAGAATTATTACATACATACACAATCACGCCATGTACCCAAAAGGGTGTGGCACAAACTCTTTTCATTATCCCGAAATCAGTCGCCTTCAAACATTCTTATCCAAACAAGCAACTCTCGTTTTATCCACATTCATAATTCCTCTCATACATGCTCTTTTACTCCTACTACTTGTAAACTTTCGCTCACGCAAAACACTTTCAATCATACCACTCCAACTACTTATCGGACGTCCACGCAAACGTATATCATCAAAATCATTCAAATAAATCTTTTTAACTAAACGTTCAATAGACATTCGCTCAATATGTCCGAACCATCTTAACTGACTAACACGGCAACTTTTGTCATTTTTTTCAATTTCACACTCATCATACACCAATCTATTTCATACCCGATTTCTCCTATTTACACCACATACCCCACGTAAAAATCTCATTTCCACAGCAGTCATTTTTTGTTTATGCTTTTGCAACCAATAACTAATATGATTAAAAGACTGAAAATTATCTTTTTTTTTTGCTAAAATAACTGAAACATTAGAAAAATTATATATTGTTTTTCTGTCTACATTCTAATATTTTTTTAAGATGTATGTATATTTTATTTTTGAATATTTTTTAATGTGATCGAAAGGTGAAAAAGTTACTATGTTATCTCTCAATTAACAACAAAGGCGATATGTAATATATTTGAAGCTTTGAACATTTTTTTTGTGATATAATATTTCGAAATAAAATAAATTAACATGCTGATATAAATAAAGAAAATAAAACAAATATGTTTTTAATTTATATTAAATTAATTCCAAATATCATTACTTTTGCAAATTGAATGTTAACATCAAAATAAAATTAAAGGAATCACATTGCTACTAATTAAATTTGCATATAAATTTCTTTTGTCTGATAAATATGAAATCATTGATAAAACAATAATTTTTTTATTTGTAATTTTTAGCTTTGGTTTATATTAAATTTTAATATATAAAGAAAGGTTTACAAAGTAAATTACTACAAAAAATGAAACAATTAAATATTGTTATAGAATTTTATATACACAGATGCTGCACAAAAAACGTATGTACAACAAATTTAAAAAAGAGTAAATGTTACTAATAAAAAAGCTCTATATAAATGAAATTTAGAGCAAGCTGGAACATTTGATATAAATTATAAAGTACATGTATTTTTTGCAAGGCAGTTTACTCAGGTTTTTAAAAATTCCCCAGGTAAAACATGCAAAAAAATTAAAGTGAAGTGGAGAAAAAATGCAAGTATACACAGAAAACAAGTGTTTGTTCGTATGTACGTAGTTGAAAATAGAATAAAAATAAACAGGATTTATATTTATAATTTACATATACAAGTTGTAAATTTATTTGTCAGTAAAAACAGAAAATTACACAAATATGCTTGTGTTTTTTTTTTACGAGTTAATGTCGACAATGTTTATTATTTTTAGATTTTATTAAATTCTTCTTTATTGCTTAAACGTTGTTATTTAGTTTTTTATATTATTCGTGTAATTTGTGGCTTTTGCAAATGACATGAAATAACAGTGCTAAAAAAGTTTTATTTTCATGGAAAATTATATTCAAAAACATTTTAGACTACACATAATAAAATATGTTAATAATTTTAATTTGTACAAACTAACTGTAATTTCAATTACTTTGCTTTTTAATGCTGGAGTTATCTTAAACTTGATACATGATGAATTTAATAAAATTTAATAAAATTTATCAATTTAAAGAACTTGTACATGATGAATAAAAAATTCTAACCAATCAGAGCCTAACTTAGAAATCACATAACTGAATGTATATTTGTTGTAGACAAGAACATCGTTTGAGGTTAAATTCTTGTGTGGTTTAACATTTTGTAAGTATTAGTTTTATATCAAACATATCATTCATTTATTCATCGATTTTAGAAAAGAAAAATTTATGGGGCAGGGGACGCCAGCCTTAGCTCTCTGAAAATAGGTAGTTTGGGATTTTTTTTCATGGAAAAATAATAATGTTCCGGGTTTTTTTACATGTTATTACGGTATATTTGAACTACGTTTTCGAAATCTTATGTCAAAAAAATATTTTCAAATTGTGACATTGCGCATTGATTTGGCAGCTCTATAAAAAATCTTGATTATTTGTTCCGTATTACCAACATATTATTACAAAACCGTCAACAGAAATATCTTACTGGAAATTATTATTTTTTTTTTCGATAATAACAATAATTTTCAAAATAAGAGATATAGGTTAATTGGATTAAATAAGTACTTTAAACTAACAGCAACAAAAAAAGCCAGATATATATTTAGTATAAAATTAGAAAAGTTTCAGCTAAATATTTTTTATTACATCTAGGAAACAACCACCTATGTTCCCCTAACAAGATTAAAAAACCTATTTTATACCAAAATAGAAAAAATAAAAATAAAAACTAAAAAAGAACGAAAACATAATATGACTGCATTCGTATAGAGGACTCTACAGTCGAGACAATTCTCCAAGTGTCCTAGATTTAATTAAATATATAAAGGGGAGGGGGGCGCATTACAACGAACAAGGACAATTTCCTTGGCCTTTTTTTTTTCATTTGGCGCTCGCGACGACGATGCGTTTTGGCATCTAGCATCGACGCTCTCGTTCCGTTTCCTTGCGAACAATAATATTATCCAATCCAACGAGCTGCTAGGATACAACGAACCAGCTAGCGGTCACGTGACCTGTAATGGGACACCCGGATCGCGGAATGAGTTTGAGTTTTAGAATGTGTTTCTCTTTCTCCTGCTGCTTCTTCTTTTTCTTCTTCTTCTTTTCGGTTTGTTGCTTAACTGTTTCTGTTTAAATAGAGTGAAAGTTATGGCCACTAAGATGTTTTGCTATTATCTTCAAATGACTATCACTTTATTTTTAAACTGTGGTTAAAAATTAGTTATGTAGGCGATTTCTTTCTCTATGATCGGAATAGTGAAAAGAGTTTGGGCTTTGCCCTTTTGGGTACATGGCGTGATTGTGTATGTATGTATGTTTGTGATATGTTATTTTACCGTTATAGAGTTTATTAAAAAAAATTGATTTTGAGTTTAGTACAAAAAAAAAAAATTGCTATGATCACCAAAGATTTGACAAACACCTTCACCATAAAACACTAAAGCTAATAAAATAAAACTGCTTTAGGTTTAAGTTTTGCATTAATATTTATTAATAATCGACGTTTCGACGAACTCAACATCCGTCGATACAAATAACATTTACAGTAAATAACATAACATAGAAACAAGTTACTAAGAAACAACTAAGTAACTAGACCATAATTTTTTTTATAGATTTTTAATTAATGGAAGCCAAATTATATATCATCTTTTTCTTTATAAATTTGTATTGCTTCTCTTATCAATGTGTTATTAATATTGATGGGTCTTGCAATTATTACAGTATCTTCGAATTTTACATCATAAAGATATTCTAATGCATGTAGCAGATTTATTTGGATGATGTTGTAGACGTATTGACCTTTTATGTTTTATATGTCTAAACAGGTATAGAAATTAGGAAGTCCTGACAAAGGCCACTAACAGATCTTAAAGATACAAATCACTAATAACGGAAACGTATTTTTTATTCACTTGAAGTAATATAGTAAATGATTGCAAATTATATTGAGCTGTGTCGTCTGTCGAAGGTAAAATATAAAGAAATTACAAAACAAAATTTAATAGAATATTTAATAAATTTGTATATGTGTACTACAAGTATGTATATTAATATTACATCTTAAATGAAATAAAATCTCTACATATTCTATTCGGCACAATTTCAGGATTTTCTACTCGAGAATATTCAACAAAATACGAATAAAAATAGAAGAAAAAAAGGAAACATATACTATACTGTTAGTTATGTACTTATTTTCTGCATAGTTCTCTCTTTCTGCTTTTCGAGAATTTTACAAAGCATTGCAAATATGAGGGAAAGGTGTCACAAAGAGCAGAATTTCAAGCACAAGATGGACAAAGAGACAAAAACGAAAAAGAAATAGTGTTGCAGTGTGAGATTTAGTTGGCAAGGGTGGCAGGCGATGTTACGAAGTAACTTCTCTCTACTATGATATCACGTATTTTTTGCGTTCATCATGGCTTACATGATGGATATTGTTGTCTCCCCGCCTCCTGATATTATATAAAATTGTGATTTTTTTATTGTCATCATTCAAACCCTGCAACTTTATCTTACCTAGCTATGAGAATTGCGTTTCTAACAGTTGTTTTTTTAGGATTATTTTCTAAAAATAAAATGAATTTAAATAAGTAAAAATATATAGAAAAAAAATTAAAAACCGTCATGTCACATATGATAATCATACTAAATTTGACATATTGATATTTTTACAGATAAGCACGAATTATTAGTCTTCTAGTAACACGAATCAATTGTTTTTAGCGTGATGTCCGTTTGTTGAACGGATTATTATAAAATTTCAAATTAAGTTTTTGGGGGTGAAACTTTTGATAAAGATCTGCCAACCGAAAATGGTAATTTACTCATGTTACTTTTACGCGTTTTACGAATATTTCGCAATAGCCGAGGCATAATATTCAAATTTTTTCCTGTAAAATGCCGACTTTTGCGAAACAGTATCATATATGTATACGTCTAATTGTTACTCAATGCCATATTCGCTTAGGGTAGAGTATAGTAAATATGCTGCTATTGCTGAAAGGATGCTAATTTTATGATCTATGAATAACTCAAATATTACCTATGAAATTTTATATTTTTACCTATGATCTAACCTAACCTAACCTAACCTAACCTAACTTAACCTACCCTACCTAACCATAGATTAATTATTTAATACAGAGGTAAACTATTATTTTTATAGGTACTATTCGGTAAATCATATGTTTTTTTCGTAGGTCAAATATTTTTATCCTTACTGAACTTAATTATTAAATTTTTGTTGTGTGTCGAAGCTATAATAGTCTATTCTTGTATTAAGTATTTTATTTAATAAGATTAAAAAGCTGACAATCTAGTAGAAACAGTTTTTCCAAAATAAACTTTTAATATAATAACTTCTGAAAGATTTTGTACTATGTTACCATTTGTCTCAATATATTTTTTTTATATTTATATCACTCTCTAAAATACATAGTAATACAAAATAGCAAAATTGCACGCGGCGGTTGAGTTTTAATCTTTTACCGAAATTTTGCATAACGAAACTGCACGCCGGTTATTAAGGGATTAAGATTTCAACTTAAAACCAGCTAAGAATTTCGGACCAGCGCGTGTCAATAATTTGTATATATTTATTATTATGTAAGTCTCACCTAACAATAAAACTATGTTCTCCATATATTTTATCTTATTTAATACACTATTGCTATAGAATCATATATCTAACCTAATCTAACCTATTGTCTATTTTTATAATAAATATACGGTTATATTAATTTGTAATCTTGCTTATTATTGATAGGACAATATAATATTAATTTCAAGTTCACATTTAATGCTGTGTCAAATAATTTTAAAAATATGCTATACAATAAACGAAAATTTATTCCAAGACTCTTATAATCCGATAATCCACAACCGGCGTTCAGTTTCGTTATTCAAACTTGAGATTTTCGACCGCGGCTTGCAGTTTATGTACTCTGAAATAGCAGTGTGACCCCATTTTTATATTCTTTAATTTTTTATTATTAATTTTTAGAAATATATTTATGCTTTACAAATTACCAAAATTAAAATTTTTCACTGAGGAAAGCAATAAATATATTCAAATCACGAAATAAATCAAATTACATTCAATATTTCAGATGCAAAAAAAATATAATATTACATCTGTGCAAATGCACAGCGCAAAATTTATACGAAAACTTAAAACCAAATTTCGTGAAATACGCCAATATAACTTAAAATCCGCGTCGGTAGCGCACGGAGCATTTATATATAGACGTCGTTGCGTCGGTGACGGCGACGACGACTAGTCAAAACTTTCAGCACAAACCTAAATTAATACCACAATTTTTAGTTGGTCGCAAATTTTCTAGAAACCCGGTGACTGGTAATATAAATCCGGTTATATTTCATCGTTTAACCTTATTGTTTATGTTACCGAGTTGTGTCACGTTGGTAACGTTATTCTTTTTCTTTTCGTTTTTTTTTTTTGTTTTTGTTTCTGTGTGACTGTTCTTTTGTTTTGTATCACCGTTGTTGTTTTGTTTCACTTCGGTTGTGGTTCATTAGTCAGACGCGTTTTTTTTTTGTCTTTTGTTTGGGTTCTGTTTTTTTAAAAAATATTATAGTTGTTAAAAGTACTTTATGGAATTAAGTAGGTATTATATTATTTTTCTCTTGTTAAAAATTTTTTAAGCTACTTTTTAAATAAGATGAACTGGTTGTGGTTTGAGTTATTAGCAATGACAAAAAATATATAAGCATTTATTTTGTTAAATATAATCGAATTATTATTTTTTTCAATTAATAAGTTTAATTCTTTTCCAAAACATTTTACGTTTTACGGTTTTTCTACATTATTTACTTTTTAAGTCAATCTTACATAATATAAATACATATTTACTGATTTCAAACTTACCAAAAATTAGAAAATTATAAAGCACACACTAAAAATTATTACTTGACATATTTTATTTGCGATATTTTACAATATTAGTATTTATTTATGTAATTATCACATTAATAATAACAATATTTTTCATATAATTTGTATTTTTTTCAATCCTGTTTTTTATAACTCTTATTATTCAAAATAAAATAGCTTTATGCTTTAGTTTTGTATAATTTTTAATTAAATTTTGACGTTTCGACGTACTCTATGTACATTATCATCAGAAAAAATGATATAAATGACGCATGTACAATAAATAAACAGAACATAGATAAACAAAAATTTTTTATAAATTTTTAATTAAGAAGCCAAATTTTATTTAAACCAGTGCCTTCAAACTAATTGATGTTATCTTTTCCTTTATAAATTTCTATTACTTCTCTTATATATCTACTGTTAATATTGATAGGTCTTGTGATTCTTACAAATTGAGTCGCTGGGTGCAATAACGACTTAAGGGCACTTAGGTCGTTTTTCCGGAGAACATAATTTTGAAAAAGTACACATCCATGTCTATTCAATCATCAAAACTTTGAGTGATTTGCGATTAAAAATTTGGAAAATACATATCCATTTCTATTTTATATCCATATTTTCATTGGTGAGAACTTTGTAACTTTGTATATATTTATATGTGTTTAAGTGATTATATGGAAAATCGGCCTAATTCAAGGCGCGATAATTTATCTCCCATCCCTAGAGGTTACATTATACAACCGTTTTGGTTCTCCTTAGCCTGTTTTGAGATGTTGATTATTCATTATGGCAATTATAATATGTTCAAGTCCACAAATAGTTACAATATATGTATAAGGATAAAACGTTTAAACGTTAATTTGGTACAAAAACTTAAGTGCACTTAAGTCGTTAGTCCACCCAACAACTCAATTGTTACAATCAATCAGTGTTTAGGCACTGATTTTAATAAAATTTGACTTCCTTTATTTAATAATTTATCAAAAAAAATTAATCTAGTTACTTATTTCGTTATCTAGTAACGTGTTTCTATGTTTTGTTATTTACTGTAAATGTCATTTGTATCAGTTTTCTTGATGAAGATGGACGTTAAGTATATGTTAAATCGTCGAATATTTAATTAAAATTAATACAGAACTAAATCCTAAAGTCACTTTATTTTAATATAATGATTTTTAAAAGATTTTTTTATTATTTTAAATTTCTATCTAACGATAAGATAAAAGATAAAAATTTTCTCTGTAGATAAAATTATCAAAATAAATTCCTGCACCGTTTATATATATATTAGAAAAATTAAACTGCTTTAGATTAAAGTTCTGTATTAATATTTATTTAAAATTGACGATTCGACGGAATTTAACGTGCGTTTTCATCAGTATAAATGATGTAAATAACATTACAGTAAATAACAGTACATAGAAACAAGTTACTAGGTAACAAATAAGTAATTAGATCATACAATTCATAGATTTTTAATTAATGGAAGCCAAATTTTATTCAACTCAGTGCTTTCACAGTGATTGATATTATTTTTTTCTTTATAAATTTCTATTACTTATCGCTTTGAAGGCACTGAATTAAATAAAATTTGGCTTTCATTAATTAAAAATTTATAATTTATATGATCTAGTTACTTATTTTGTTACCTAGTAACTTATTTCTCTGTTCTGTTTATTTGCTGTAAATGTCATTTGTATCTTTTTTCCTGATGAAGAGTCTTGTAGCAATGTCAATTTTAAATAAATATTAATACAGAACTTTATACTAAAGCAGTTTTATTTTAATATAATGAGTTCCGAAATTTTTTTTCTATTAAGCAGAATATCTTTTAGATTTGTACTAATATAGGAAAAAAGCGGGAGAACAAAAGCCATTGTAAGCATTACTTGAAACTGGCAATTTCACGTAAATTTTGACGCTTGAGCGAATGCCAAGCGAGCACTTAAAAACTTGTCACACGGTATCAACATTCGAAATACAGTGGAAATGTCACGCAGCCATACTGTCTGCCAAAAATCACACAAAGACGAAACGGCGGCACGCATCTATCTAATCTCTTTCACAAAAACATCTTATTACAATTCGAAATGTTTAAAATTACATCCTTATAATTTTCAGAATTCAGTCTACCTTTAATCTTACTGTTATACACCGTTCCTGCGTATATATATATATGTCAACGGTATTATCGTAAACTTTCTCCTTCCTTTGAAAGTTAGACATAAAGAGAATTATTATATATTAAGATAAACGCTAAATGTGAATTTTAGGCGGAATTCTATAATAGAATATTGTTAATATCGTGTGCGTTTACTTGCTTGCTTATATATATATATATATATAGATCGTATTACAAGCGTGCGCATGAAAATTGTTTTCCCTATTACAAACGGCTTGGTAAATGATTTAATTATGTTTAACTAAAGGTGTTCCGTAAATAATATTCTAGATAATATAATAATTTGTTTGTCGTAGTATTATGTTATTAACGATAGTTTTTTTTTGTTTCATGTAATTATTTTATTTGTGTTGTTGACGTATACAATTTGATAGTATGCGAGATACGTTTATTTAAATGTTAAATATTAAATTAAGATTGAACATACCAGTTTTGAATATTATTGTGATAGATTTTAGTAAATTTACAATGAAAAAATATTACTTTAAAGCCAACGTTTTTGCTATTAATTCAAAAGTAAATATTTTATTGTTCTGTAAGATTGGGTTTTTACAATACAATTAAATATATTAATAAAAATAAATATTAATAACATATTCAGACCCATTAATATTATCAGCAGATTATAAAGAAAAAAGATAACATCAATCAGTGTGTATATATTGTAATAGATTTTAATGAAACTATATGGAAATATGGATTAGATTTTTAATTTATGATCCGTGGATCACTAGATTCACAGTAATATCACAAATGTTTTACATTATGAACAAAGGAAGGCTTACAATGCATTGTGGCATATAGATTGTTTTTGCATATTTAAATAAAAAAGTTTGTATTTCCAGAAGGCCCTACCCTTTTTTTTTAGTAATTGGATACTTAATTCGGACATAGGTTTGAGATATTTTTCAGATTAAATAATGTTTTTCTGTTTTTAAAATATTGGGAATTGCTAATTTATAGTATAGCATAAAATGTGTACATTTTATTACAACTTTTTACTGAAATATAAATTTAATTAATTACGTAGAATGAAATAAGTATTTAAAATTGATATTAAAAACAATTTAAACAAAAAATAAAATCAATTGTTTGTTTGTTTTTTAGTTAATTTTTAAACAAAATATTTTAATAAAATTTATGTAAAAACTGAAATATTTCATAAAAAACGAAATTGTAAATTAATCTATTTAAAAAAATCAAACTTGTTTTACTTTTTTGCTGATTTTTAAATAATATTATTTTTAATGAAAATAATCTATAAAAAGATTATCCAAAAATAATTGTTGTATGTAAAAGGTAAATATTGTACAAATATTTTATTTTATTTTTTTAATAAAAAAAAGTAATATATGAAAATCATTTTATTATTTTATAAACGAACTCAAACATAATTTCCAATAGATACTTTTGATGTAAAAACAAGATATTTTTATTTATTTATCAAAAAACTAAAAAAATTTTAACTTTAATACTTGGTAAATAATTTTTTTAGAAATATTCTTAATACATATATGAGTCGTATAGATGCAAAACTCACTATTTTCAAATTTTTATTTCTGAGATATTTGCAAAAAACTGTTATAGCTAAGTGTAATTGTATTTTGATGATAAAATCTTGTTACTAGATGGCAATAATTATTTAAAATCGTGAATCATTGGTTTTATACATCATTAATTCATACAAAGTAACTGTTTGCTTTCCACCAATACAATTTTTATTGGTGGAAATCAAACTGTTACTTTTGCATCTAAACTATCAACGCAAGTAGTGAGTTTTGCATCCAACACTAAACTTTAAAGAGTGTTTCTCATATTAAATACTGAGTTTTTTTTCTAACTAATCTAAATATCGTATTCCTTGTAAAATTCTACGTCCAAATCGCCCAAAATCTCATTTTTCACTTTTTGTCGAATAGTGAGTTTTGCATCTATACGCCTCATATACACAATCATGTCATGTATCCAAAAGGGTGAAAAGATGTGGTACAAACACTTTCCATTATTCCGAAAGTAGTTTTCTCCAAACATTCTTATCTGGACAACCAACTCCAGCTTGATCCACATTTATGACATCTCTCATACATGTTTTTTTTATTTCTGCTACTTGAAAACATTAACTCATGCTTCATCTACTCATGGGACGTCGACGCAAACGTATCCCTTCAAAATTCATGTAAATTTTTTTAACCAAACATTCATTAGACATTCGCTCAGGATGACCGAACAATTTTAACTGACTATCACCAACTTTTACAACAATATTTTGTTTCAATTTCACATTTATCATACACTAATCTATTTCATATCCGATTCCTTCTAGTTACAGCACATACACCACGTAAAAATTTCTTTTTCCTTTTATACTTTTGCAGCAAAACTTAACACTCACTACCATACGTCAACGTAGTTACTCAAACGAGCTCCTCTGGAAACATTTACGTTCCTAGCAAAAGTACCCAAAACATCCAAAACCTTATAACCAACATTAACTATTTTTTAAATAAAAAGTTTTTCATATAGTTCTATTAAAATCGTACTTTAACCATTTCGCTACGAGCTATTTTTAAAGTTACGGTGTGACAAATATAAGGTTTTAAGTACCTACACTTAATTTAACGCAGTAAAAACTCATATCGAGAATTTATTCGCTTTGATTATTGATTCCCATATATACGAAACTTGTACGTAACAAAAGGATAATAATAATTTAGAAAACATATACGTTTAGTAATTACGTTATCAGTCAACATATTTATATTACAAGAAATATTTATTTACAACAAAATAACTTAGATTATTGCATAACTCCAACTGAAAATAAGTTAGTAAATTTAAATTGAGCATAGAGTGTGACAAACTACAGATAATAAGACTACAAGTTTCCGTTCATAATTCACAAAGACAAACACTGTGTAGCCTTATATAATCCACATTGCCTTTAAATACACTTGAAAACGGAGCAAGCAAGCTGTGAAAACAAACGCCGCCTATTTTTAGTGGCAGGCGCCGAGTATTATTGCAGTAAGTATTTTAAGCATTGCTCTGCCGTATTAGTCAAAATTCAAATGGAAAGCAAAGGAAAAGAACATTGAATTCCAACAAGGCATCTTGTCTTCTTCTGTCGGAACAATTACCCAGCCGCCTTCGGATTGCAGTACGCTCCCTCCTCTCTTTCTCTCTCTCTCTCTCTCTCTTGTCGGGGGCTTCGAATTGGTCGATGTCATTTATGCAGGCAGGAAGAAAGATAACTAATTTCACCTGTAACGAACAGCTATTCATCAAAAAGTTAATTTTCATGGCGCTGCGGAATTAACGCCCGAGAAAATTAAATACAACGCGCAATTAGATATGACAAACTCTTTATCTTAAACTAGATCTTGCCTGCTGAAGAAATAGTCGGGAGAATTTTGCTATTAGAAATATTCGACGATACATTTTCCGTTCTTATTTTATTATTATTACGGTGATATGTTACAGTTCTTTTTGTTATTTGCATTTTAATCTTATAGGATAAATAATGGTTTTCCTGTTGCATGATTCTATTTGTGTAATAGAATAGTATTTTTAGAGGAATAAATTAGTAACACTATTTTTATTTTATAAATAAACAATTTAGATGCTAGAACACAATTACGCCATGTACCCAAAAGGATGTGGCACAAACTCTTTCCACTATCTCGAAACCAGTTTCCTCCAAACATGTACAATGTTAATTTAAAAAAAAAACACACATTTAAGTCTTATTCAGACTACTGTTTTAATTTTACGCATAAACAGAAGAATTTGACCGATTCAAACACTTGACACACTTTTAGTTTTAACGTCAAATTCTTGTTCCTGTGCGTAAAACTAAAACGGCAGTCTTAAATTTATATAACTACAAATATTTATTGCACATTTATAAATTAGTTTGTTGTGTTTCTCAGTAGTTGCACAATAAAATTTGCTGACGATTTTTTGCAAGCATGTGTTAATTCTGATTATATGTAGTTAGATATTTTTGTGAGCGAATTGTTAATTATGAAATCGTAGCATCAGTCTACAAATTTTGATATTTATGTTTTGTAAAAACTATGAATATACGAACTTTAAATTAATACACAATCACATTATGGCACAAACCTTTTTTACTATCTCGAAATTAATTTTTTTCAAACATTTCTATTCCGGCAAGTAACTCTAGCTTCATCCACATCCATGATACTTCTCATACATGTTGATCTATTCTTATTAATTGCAAACTTTTGCTCACGCAAAACACTTTTAATCATACCACTCCAACTTCTCATCGAACATTCACGCAACCGTATACTTTCAAAATCATTCATACAAATTCTTTTAATCAAACGTTTATTAGACATTCGCTTAAGATGAACAAATTTACTACACTTTAAAAAAAATTCGGTAATTTTATATAAAAACCTGAGGCAACTGATTTACAGCAGTTTCATATGTAAATTTGTAGACGTCACAAAAAAATTTTTACATTATATAAATGCAAAATACATATATTTTATGTAAGTTTACTTACTTTTTCGATAAAAAAAAACTTATATAATAAGGTAAATTACAAAATCATTGTTTTGCTGAAATAATATATAATTTTTTTACTATTATTTTTATGTAAAATGGCAACTTTTTCACAGTGTAAAATGAAATTTTGCAATTTTTTCTTGTGTACGGAAACGTGATTATAAATTTAAATTTGTGAAATTTATTTATTTATTAGTTACAATATGTCTTGAAATAAAAATGTAATTTCGTCACGTACATCAAACAGTCTTTAATCTGCAAAACAAATTTCGTATAAAATGGCATGTGAGGAAAATCATTCAATTAATTATCGTTAACTTTCAAATTAATTAAATTGTCAAGTCAGTTAATGAAGAAACGGTGAGGAAGGGGAGGCGGTAGCGATGCGTCTTTAAAGTCTAAAGACATACATATACAGACAGCAATTTTCGGCGACACTGATTCCAAACACCTCCTTAGAAGAACACACACACATAGAGAGAGAGAGAGATAGAGATGGTGGTAGTGTGCTCGTTTCTTAATAGAAGTGAGAAATACGGTTTATACGACTAATTAGAACTGTCAACAGCACACAGACTAGGGCGGAAACATCTTTTGACCTAATACTCTAAATGTTGCCCTAAGTACGCTGGAGATGGTCTTGGTTAGCCATGTGTTCACGAATGTATGCATGTATATGTACATGGAGAATGTACCAGAAGTATTGATATATGTATGTCCAGTGGCGCAGCCAGGATTTTGTCTTGGGGGAGGGCAAGGATTTTATCTTGGAGAAGCAAAAAAAAAAGCAAATACTAACCAGATTTCCATTTTATCTTACATGAATCGAATAATTAATAGTTTAAAATAATGAATGTTTGCTCAATATTTTGGGGTAAATAATTGTAGTCACAGCTGTATATATGACTAAACGAATAAAAATTGTGCTAATTCTAATTGCTAATTGTGCGCCACTGTGTATGTCATATGTACGTATATGAAGTCGTATATCGACGGGGTCTAGAAGCAGGACCTCGTAACTGAATTAAATTAAATGCAATACACCACGTAAGTAGCATTTATTAAATTAAATTAAACTAAACCTATTTATAACTTACTAATAAATAATAATTTAAAATTTTAATAATAATTTTTTACATTTTTTACACATACGATGTCCTGCTTCTAGATCGACGAGATATGTTAATATTTTAACTTTGAAAAAACATAATGCACAAAAAAAAATTATCACTTGTATTAATTACTTTTCACTATAAAACGGATACTTTCTGCTATAAAAACGGATACTTTCCACTTTGGGGACTGTCAATCATTTTGCGCCAGTCGATACCTATTATTTGCGCCGATGAGATACGCGCCTATATTGAATAATAACATAACTAAACAATCTAAACTTAACCTAACCTACCTTAAGCCAACAGATCCTAAGTCAACGGTGGCGCAGATGATAGGATTTCGTAGCGTTTATTGTGGAATGTATCAAATTTATAGTGCAAATTATTCAAATTAAAGTTTAGGTTGTACAAAGTGCAAAGTATCTAATTTATAGTGGAAAGTATCCAAACTAAACAAGTACGTTCTTTTTTAATTCAAGTGCATTTACATATTTTCCTTAATTTTAATTTTTTTATTTACTACGCTGGGACCTATAACGCCATCGACTTTTTTTAAAATATAACAAATTTATTTTTTGAACAGAAATAAAAAGTTGATTTATGTCTGAGTTCAGCAATACCCCATATGTGCTATTTAAAGTTAGTAGTTTTAGAGATATGGAGATTCGAAAATAATTAAACTTGAAATTCTCAAAAGCGAAAAATAATAATTTATTTTATGTTATACCTTTGATTCTCCATTATCTCTAAAACTACTAATTTTATATAGCACATTGTTGAACTCAGAAGAAATCAACTTTTTATTTCTGTACAAAAAGTAAGAGTGTTCTATTTAAATAAAAAGTCGATGACGTCATAGGTCCTAAAGTAGTAAATAAAAAAATTAAAATTAACATCCATGAAATCCGCAGGAAAAAAATAAAATCGACTTGTCCGAGCGTTTCTTCCAAACAGCGATAATAACAAAAATATGAATATTATTCCTTACTTTATTTACACACGTTGTATATCGTACATTGCAAGACCAATCAAAATTAACAGCAAATTGATAAGAGAAGCAATAGAAATTTATGTAGAAAAAGATAACATCAATCACTATGACATAGCACTCATTTAAATAAATTTTCGCTTCCATTAATTAAAAAAATCTATGAATTTCATGATCTAGTTACTTATATTGTTACCAAATAACTTGTTTCCATGTTCTGTTTGTTTACTATAAATATCATTTCTATCTTTTTTCTTGATGAAGATGCAATTATTACAGAATTAGATACTAAATCTGTATTATTGTTATATTCTGTTTATTTACGGTAAATGTCATTTGTATCATTTTTCCTGATTACAATATACGTTGAGTACATCACAATGTCGATTATTAATAAATATTAATACAGAACTATAACATAAAGCTGTTTTATTTTAAAATTAATATTAATTTTTCTACAGATATAGAAAATTGTATAAGTAAAACCTTGGAGCAATATTACTAATTGTAAGAAACTAACTTATTCAAGAAAATTCTCATAACTTTTGGAGCAACCTCGTACTATCGCACACCTGAATTCAAACTATACATATACATTCATGTATTATACATATATCTATGTATGATATTATATATATATATATATATATATATATGTAGTATGATCTTCTATACATACATTGAAGTACAAAGGACTGCAGCATATAAAAGGATCTGGTATGCATGTGTAGTGTATAGTACAGTGATGGAAATAAGTTTGGTGCACGAATAGAGTTTCCGGATTAATATCCGACATTTGCGATAACACAGCACATTGTGGTTGAATGTTTTCTGAAACAGAATACATTTACTATGTTTTCAATGAAATTTACGGACAAAAATTTAATCAGGTTTCCTAATATGCTTTCAGCTTATTAATTTCGGTTAAAGTAATTATTGATATTAATTAAAATAATAAAAATTTTACAAATTGGAAATTTAATTTGCTTAACAAAAAGAGATAATTAACTTGAAATAAGCTGGCCGGCATGGCCGAGCGATTTAAGACGTTTGTCTAACACCGCTCGTATCTGTGTGGACACGGGTTTGAATTCCGCTTGGAGCATAGATGTTTGTGATGTTCTTGTATCGTCAAAATACAGTTTGAAAAAATGATATCGAAGCATCTATTGATTGATGATCTTCGTTATTGAATCCATTTGTGTAAAAAAATAATTGAATAGTTGCATAATGTTTTCTAAATAGTCAGTTAAAAGTTTAACATGCTGTTATATATATATATATATATATATATATATATATATATATATATATATATATATAGTTTATGCCACTAGAATATGGCATTTTGCAATAATTGTATGTTTACATGATAATATCCCGCACATTGAAATGTTGTACACTGTTAAAAATAAAATAGCAAAATTACAGAATAATAATATAGTAAAATTTCACTTTAAAAAAAATCATAATTCATAATAACCATATAAAATAAGTAAAAATGACCTAATAAGTATATAAAATTGCTTACTTTCTGCAAATTGCATCATCACATGTAGAATTACATATTGTTGGTATAACTTCTTAAATTATGTAAAATTAAAGCTTGCATATTAATATCTGCAATAATTTATCAAAATAATAAGACTTAGTACATATTTTGTGTAATAATACTAATAAAATATTTTAAGTGTAATTCATTCATTTCAAAATAAATCCGTTATGTAAATTTAGAAATATATGTAATTATACCAATAATAATATTACAGAACTAAACAAATTTTACCTATTTGTTGGAAAATTCCTGACTGCAAATTTTGTATTTTGGAAAATAGAGAAAAAAAATTTTTTTCTAAAAAATAAAACACATTTTTTGCTTTTTTTGGCCAAATTATAAATACAAAAAAATTCAAAAAAATATATATTATTCTACATAGGATATTATATCTCAGGTATTTTTTCGGTACCTTTAAGGTCGTTTTTGTAGAAAATAGACCCAGTTAAAAAATTTACTATTTTTTATTTTATATAAATCAATTAATAATATTAAATTAATTATTGAATTATTAATTCAACATTTATTATGTAATTTTCCGAACAATCAGTTACAATAAATAAGTTGTATTAAACGAATAAATTCAATATTAACTTCAATATATTTCGTATTTGAGCTACCTGTCTAAACATAGCAATTAGAACCGTGTGAATTAACGTTAAGATCAGTAGTTGATCAAACTGATATGTCTGATTCTGTTTAATTTATGTCCATTATGGCTTAATATTACACACTGCCATTTTATCGTGGCGTATACTATAACAATTCCTCTTACAATGAAATAACGAAATTTCCTATTAATATTTAACTACGAAGTTAATCAATAATGAAACAATTTAATTTAGTAATATACATTCCACCTTTGTACAAAATTTCTATCTAAAAAGCCCCGATGCTTTTAGTGAACTGACCACCCATCAGACGATAACGCTGTAGGCAGCCGTTACCACTAGATACTCTCCAGCCATTATAGAAGGTTTGAGTCCCACTACAAAAAGGGGGACGGCTTCCATTCAAGGGAGATTTTACTCTTTAGCTATAGCTGTATTGCGTCTGTCCTGGTTATTAGCAATTCACTCGAACTCAATAGATTTCAACTTTTAGAATCGTTAAACATGATATTGCCTCTATCAGTCTATTGCTTTATCAGTATGTAATCACAGCTCAGCTTTTGATAAAAGGTATATTGATTGTGAAATAGAGTTCAAAATACCGTCGTAGGTAGGATACGTTTACGAAAGAGCTTTGTTATGGAGACAAAGCATGAAGTTTGATGTTTTTGATTTTGTATGTTTAACTTTTAAAGGATGAATTTCTACTTTTTTACCACTTTGACTGCATGGAAAAAGTGGTATAGTGATCGGTACACTGTTCGAAAAAAAATACCCTTATTAGTGCCTATATAAGTCCGTTCCCTAAAAAGGGTAAATTTGATTACCCTAAATAGGTAAATTCAAAAGAGTATTTCATTATCCCAGAATAGACTAAAAAGGCAGTTATTTACGTTTATTTTTCGTATTTTTGGCTCTTATATCAAAGTAAAAAGTCAAATATTTTAAAATACTCAAGAGCAGGGCAATTTTTTGCACTAATAAGGCTACAAATTTAATTACCCTCGAAAATTTTTACTCTTTTACCCTATTATTTTGAACAGTGTATGATACATTTTCAAAAACTATAAAAAAACAATATTAGAAGTGTATACCCATTATTTCATGAATGATAAGAAATAGGAATAAAAAAAATTTTCACCGAAAGTAGGCAACAATGTATTTTACTAATATACCTATATAATATTATAGGCGCTAGGGGTATCTTCTGTAAAAATTTGATCAAAATCGGAAAAATAATGTAGCCACATTAAATTTTTAAAAAATTGTTAAAAATTGAATAATTTATGCGAGCAACAGGAGAATCTTTTGTGAAAATTTGATTAAAATCAGTTTAATAAAGTGGCCATAATGAACTTTTTTAAATTTTAGTAATTTTTTTTCAAAAATTTGGCAACACTATTTTATTGGAATTATATAATTTATGTAGATACTAGGAGAATCTTTAGTGAAAATTTCAGTAAAATCGGTTAAATAACATGGCCATAATAAATTTTTAAAAATTTTAGTAATATTTATCTGTAATTTCACTATATTTTTTACGCATTTTTGTTTACAAAAAGGAAGCTCAATAATACGCTTTGTTCGGTCGGCCGTTCGGTCGGCCGTTCGTTCGGCTCCAGAAAAACTTTTAAACTAGACATCGTAGAGAGTTCTAGTTTTTTGCATTAGTTCGGTGCTGTCGAGTTATTGGCGCAGTTTAAAAGCGCTCAGCCAATGCTAAATATGCCCGCCAAAATGCGCTTAAGTCCCTCGATCAAAAGCACAAGGACTTTTTTATTTTTATTTTTACAATACATCTTTTCACACTTGTTACATAAATAACTGTTAACAATAATAATGAACCATACAGTCTCATATAAGCGAATTATAATATTTAAATATTTTACATATCATATTATAGTGTTATTATATAATTATATACAATATAGTTACTATGCATGTAAAATAATACATAACATTTGTATTCATGTTCAGTCAAAATTTCAAAGCATATTAGATAAAAATATTCTTGAACATAATAGCATAATAGCGTATATATAATAGATGCGAGGTATAAAATTACATTTTATTAGCTAATTTCGATTCGCCATTCATTAAATCGAATATTATAGCAACTGACTAAAATAGCAGCTAAGGCTGCATTAGCTAATGTAATATATAATTTATCATTCTGGCGGTCATATAATATAATGAGTATCGACAGAAATCAAACTTTCTATTACATTGAATTGAATACGATATGAAACCCAAATTCAATAGTTCTATATGTTGTGTCTATACATGGAGAGAGAGAGAGAGAGAGCTAGCTTCTGTGTTCATTATTTGGTAGTTCTCTCCCAATCAAGTTTACGGTAATCAAACTGGGATAAAAGCAAACTGCGTTTGACGTTTATAAGTCATCGAAATACTCCAAATTTGCACAACTACTATGTCTGTCTACTGTCTGCTTGTATTATCTCCGTTCAGCACGAGATTGAAATTGGTCAAATTGCAAACTAGAACTTAATATATTGGCTCCAGCATTTGATTTAATAGCATTATGAAGCTGTAATGCTCTTGCATTATAACTATTCGAGTTTTAGTTGTGTTTATTGTTTTGCGAATTTATTTTCTTTATTGCCAATCGCAAAAATCCTGGATTCATCTCATGGTGAAATTAAAAACTGTCCCAGTTTTAATATATTATTAAAATCAAATTATTATGTAACTAATTTTTCAAAATTATGGACAATTATGTTTACAATTGGAAGGTATACATTTTAATATGCAAATAAAAATACATTTCTAAACAAAATGTATAAATACTTAGTTTAAATATGAGAAAAAGAAGGTTCAAACTTACTGTTGAATATAAAATGTTTGATTGTATATGTTATACACATTAAATTGGAAAAATAGTGGAATGTTAATATTTAATAAATAATTAGTAATAGATAAAATTCAATTATATATATTTTATATACAACTTGCTTTTATAAGTAAGTATATACCACTTTTCCCTGACATATACTACAGTATGGAAATTAAGTAAGGAATAAATTCAATAATTCCGTTGATTAATTTTTTGGCAAAAATCTCGAAGGGGTATAGCGATTTTGACTACAGCGAATATTTTTAGCTTATTTTCAGTACTTAATTTACTTCATAAGTAAATTTTATCCTCTTACTAAGTAATCATGAAAACAAATGTTATTTCAACATTTTTCAACCAGTTTATTATAACTATTTTTTTAATTCCACTAGATTGTATTTATTCCCTCTTTTAGTACGAAAATCTACAGAGAAAATACATTTACTTTTAAATGGAACCGGACATAATTATAAATTTTGAATGATATTTTTATGGAATTTATTATTAATATGAATAGTAATATAAATAACTTTGTTTTTCAGATTATCTTAAAATTTTGAACAATTACTCCATGGAGAATAGTATTGTAAGTAACATTTTTTATTTTTAAATAATTATTTTATTTATAAATACGCTTAAACTAAACTAAACTAATCCAAATTTTAGGTGTCATTATATTTCTAATGAAATTACATTGTAAATAATGTATCTCAAAAGAGGTGGTATCATCATTTAAAATTTCAAACATGCACTGTAAAAAACTCAGTAATTTTACATAAAAATCCGGGGCATCAGTCTCCGAATTTTTTTTACATAATATGAATATAAAATACATATATTTTATGTAAGTTTACTAACTTTTTCGGAAAAAAAAAAAAACAAGTATTATGGTAAATTAATTATTTTACATAAAAATACAAAATTATATTATTTTTACAAAAAATTTATCGTTTTGCTGACATAATATGTAATTTTTTTACAATGGTTTTTATGTAAAATGGCAATTTTTTTTACAGTGAAGGAACAATAAGGATGAAAAAATTTAAGAATTTATTACCATTACTTTCTTGGAAATATATAAATGCACTTGAATTAAAATTTAATGCACTTGGTTAGTTTGGATACTTTCCACTATAAATTAGATACTTTGCACTTTGTACAACCTAAACTTTAATTTTAATAATTTGCACTATAAATTTGATACATTCCACTATAAACGCTACGAAATTTTATATTTGCGCCACTGTTGGCTTACGGTAGGTTAGGTTTAAGTTGTTTAGTTATGTTATTATTCAAATGATAGGTATCGAACTGGCGTAAATGATTGACAGCCCCCAAAGTGGAAAATATCCGTTTTATAGTGAAAAGTAATGAATAGAAGCGATAATATTGTTTTTGTGTGCAATATATTTTTACAAAGTTAAAATATATTTTTTAAAGTTGAATAAATTTAAAATTATAATGGAATTATTTTTTTTTTCTGCAATATATTTGTTATGAATGCAATTTGTTTTTATCAAAGTGAATATGATCTAAATTAAAGTGAATATATTCTAAATTACAGTGCAGTTAATTTCGTCACTTACTTTATTAATGGAATTTTCTTCTAATTAAAGATTGACTGAATATTTTTATATCTCCTTTTGTACATTAAAAACATTTTACTTTAAGGTGACCAGATTTTTAGATGGGCAAAGCGGGACAACTCTGAAGAAGGGGGGGTATCTTCAAATATACATATTCTAATAAGATATATTAAATAAAGAAAATTTTAATTTGAATACATTTAATATACATAACTTAAATAATTTATATAATACAATAAATAATATTTAGTCGGCGAGAAATTTTAATTTAAATTCACTTTAACGGCAGTTGTGTACATTTAGCGCGTTTTATATGCATTATTTAATTGTTCGTTGTTAACAAAGAGTGTTCACTTGCGATTACGTGCTGGAAGTTATATGTTTTAATTAACAACATGTTTTCCTTCTACAGCTAAAACATCGCGACGCGAAACTATATATCCCATAGACTAAGTATAGAGACGGAGACAGGTTACGCCTATACTGATAGCGTTGAAAAAAAATTGTCGACAGTAATATTCTTTTATAGTTAGTCAAACATTTATTATTTATGTAATGTAGATTGTAAAAATTTATGAAAAGCATATATTTTCATACATATTACAGAAAAACAAATAAGAAATTGTTTTTTTTATTTTATTTACTTAATTATATTAATTAATATAAATACATCTATCCCTCGATTTACACTGAAGATAGGTTTCGTACAAAATCGTGTAAATTGAAATCTTGGATTTTGCTAAGTAAAACGGTGTAAAACGAAAATAAAACCAAAATATGTATTATTCAGTCATTTATTTACGTAAAACAAAAGCAAGACATCTTGAAAAACTTAAAATTATACTTTCTTCATAAAATAACCAATACATTTTACATTAGGAACAAAAAATAAAAAATAAAAAGATCCTTTAAAAGTTAATTACTGTCATTACTTTTATGAACTATCAGTCTTTTCTTTCTGATGTCACTTTCATTACTTGAGCTTTCTTGATGCGAATATACATTTTTACCAGTTTTTTGAAATTAGTTAATTTATAAACAGTGTAAAAGCGAAATCGTGTAAAACAAGTGCCGGCCGTGTAAATCGGGGGATAAGTGTAATATTATATATAAAATATCTAAATGATATCAATGAAATAAGTTGTTTGATATTTATAAACTTAATAAATTATAATATGATCTTACTGTGGCGAAAAGTTAATAAATTAATATGTTTAATATTTAAAAAAATATTAATATAAACATTTATTTTACTAATACTTTGTTTTTCTATTGATATCTGTTTACAAGCATTGCTACAAGGCAACTGTTAATTATTTTTTTAAACATTTCCAACGGATAATATATTTTAATTAAAATAAAAATATGTTAATTAAGTTATAAATGTTTGTTTATATAATTAAAATAAAATTACACATGAAAACATATTATTCTCTATGTGTTATCTATTTGAAATAATTTAAAAATTATATTTTAAAATACTCGTATCATCATTATTTATAAATTTTGAATGAATTTTTACACTGCAAAAAATTTATGTATTTTTTCATAAAAAATTTAATATTACGTAAGTTATCACAGTAAAATTAAAAAATGGTGTTATTTTTACTGTTAAAATCTATGTAAAATTACATAAATTTAAGATATATTTTGTACATAAGCAATACATGTCTGCCCAACTATGTTAACCACACTATTTATGTGTTTGATTTTCCAAAATACATGATTTTGATGTTAAATACTATGGCTATTTTGAACCTTATGTACTATACATCTTTCGACAATTTTTCAACGCTTAAGACTTGTCTGCTCTCTATACCTTAGTCTATGATATAGCCCTTTTCCTTTACAGCTAAATATTGCTCACGCATGCGCATCTTCAAAAACCGGAAGTTGAAAACAAAACGAAACAAAACGCGTGAACGAATTAGGCATATGCCCGGAATGCTAAAGTGCTCCGACCTGACGCTGACTTCTTTTTTTTGTATTTCTCTTTCGCGAAAATGTCGATTTTCATTCTACCAGTTGGAAATTTACCGATATTTAAACAAGTTTTAAATTAAGTGCCGAGCTTTATCAATAAGCGTGTATTGAAGCAAAAAATAAAGCTTTTTGCTTCGTTTGGTGTCTGTTACAGATTGCATACAGATAAAAAATTGTACGCAAAAAATTATTGACCAGTGCGTAATCGTTTCTACATTTCCATGCAACTAGTTAATAGTTCGATGGGTTTTTATAAAGTTTTTTTTTTTTTTGGAAAACTGATGCTAAAAGCTTTGGATAAAAAATTTGAAATATATATTGGTTATTAATTTTTTTTAAAAAAATATATTTATTAAATTTTATACACAAAAAATGTTATTTTTTTTTTATAAATGTTTCTAACGAGATAATTTTAAATTCTGTTATGAAGTGATTTAAAAAGAATCTAATTTTATGAATTATGATTATAATTACAGTGTTGTAACTGATCATTCTAAAAAGATTATAAATCAGTTTTTACAATCGGATTTTTTTCCAAATCAAATCAAGAATTTGTGATTTTTTTTTAGATCATAAAAAAAGATCATTTCTTACGTATATTTTTAATTACAATATAATAAGAGGTAACGTGGTTCCAAATTATTCAATTAATTAAAAAAATTGGTAATTTTATTATATTTTTATTTTAATTAAAAGATAAAACAAAATTTAAAACAAATAATTTTTTTTTTTGTAAAATTCATATCTAGTATAGGGCTTCGATTTTATAAGTTAAATTCTACAAGATTTTAAAATATATAAGAATTCAGTTTTCCCCCACACTTATCGACGTATGGATTTTGAATTTCTATATGTCTAACTTAACGTTTTATACATTCGTATAACTTAAAAAGTGTGATTAGAACATTTCATAATTATTATATATAATTAAATAGCTATATAATTTATTTTTAGATATATATTATTTGTTTTTATTTTGATTAAATTATTGATATTTATTAAACAATTTTTAGGTGTGGCTCATGTTTAATTGCCGCAATAGTAAAAGAAGTCCGGATTGTATAAAATTTTGATATAAAATTTCATCTGTCGTATGTTTTCTTGTACTTTGCTTTGTGCATAAAAAAAATAACATAATTAAATCAATTTAGACCTATAAATATAGATGAATAATTTTATGCATTTTCTGTTAAAAATCTTCCACATTTTTAAGAAACGTATTCTCTATTTATATAAGTTAGCTACAAGTAAATCATTAACCAAACTTTGTTTAAGTAGGTAGACAGATATAATACCCAAAATAAAATATAATAAACTTTTTCATTTTATAACTTTGATATATTTATAATAAATTGAATAATAAATATTTTTAGTGAACAAAATTCGCCATGACATCTAAAGAAATTAAGGGGAAAACTAAATTCTTGTAGATTTTGACAACTTGTAGAAATTATAGTTATAAAATCAAAACTAATTATGATTCAAATTTATGTACTTTATTTATTTATTTAAATTACGCCAATAAAATGGCGCAAATGATACAAACATAGACTTATAAAACATTAAAAACATTAAGTGTACGAAAAGAACATGAAAAAATATCTATAGTTAACATAGTAAAGAAAAAAATCAGAACTCATTATATTACAATAAAATTGTTTTAGGTTAAAGTTCTGTATTAATATTTATTTCAAATCAACGTTTCGACGAAACTTAACGTTTGTCTTTATCAGGATAAATGATACAAATGACATTACAGTTAATAGCAGAACATAGAAACAACACTAGGGTAATAAATAAGTAACTAGCTCATGCAATTTACAAATTTTATTGTGCCTTCACAGTACTTGATGTTATTCTTTTCTTTATAAATTTCTATGTGTCTGTACATTTTATTTTATATATAATTTTGTATAGAAAATCGTGTAGATTTTTTGTATATAAAAATATATCGTGTAAAACTAGCATTAAATATATAAATATATTATTAATCTAAATCAATAAGAACAACTCAATTTTAAAGTAAATATTTTATTTATTGTAGTAATTATGATTCAATATAAATGTGAAATATACTTCGCCATATTTCAAGTTTTCCGATCATGAGTTAGGTGTAAGTAAAAACCTATCTAGCTAACCAAGGGCTATTCAATATTCTAAAATGATACATCGTCTGCGGAATAAATATTCTGAACTTGACATAACCTGACCATTCGCTTTTTTTTTTTCTTTTTTTTTTGTAAATTGTATCGAATTCAATGCTGACCTGACATTTTTAATACTTTGTTCTCGTAGCCAATATTTCAAAAAAAAAAAAGATCGGTTTTATTTCTTTGTACGCGTAGCTGCTGCGACAGTTATATGAAGTAAATCTTTTGTTATTGTTGATTAAATGAAAATCAAACGTTTTCTAGTTTTCATAAATTTTTCCTTGTTTTTTTTTCCTTTTTTGGTCTAGCATAGTTTCTATTTGATTTATGTTTATATTTAATTTTCCAATAAAAATTATTTATTACTTTTTAGATAATATTTTAGTTTATTTTTTATATGTCTAATATACACTCTAAAAAAAATTATATAATTTTACCTACAAACAATGAGACACTATGATGCCCAGCATTTCTAGGTTATAATTACTCAATTGCTGTAATTTTATATAATTATTTAAAAAATACTTAATATCAGAGCTGATTGTACCCCATTTTTTCCATTCCATTATTTCCACCAATACTTTTCTTCCACCAATTTTTTTTTCCACTATACATTTTTCCCACCAATTCTTTTTTCACTATATATTTTTTCCACCAATTATTTTTTGTTTCACTAATTTTCTTACCAAACTTACCGTAACCGTAAATTTGCAATTAGGAATTTTCCATAAATAGTTAGAATTTGTTTAGTTCTGTAATATTATTGTTGGTATAATTACATACATTTCCAAATTTACATAAAGAATGTATTTTGAAATGAATGAATTACACTTAAAATATTTTATTAGTATTATTACACAAAATATGTACTAAGTCTGATTATATTGATGAATTATTACAGATACTCGTATTAATGTACAAACTGTAATTTTACATTATTTAAGAAGTTATACAACAATATGTAATTTTATATTAAGTATATGATGCAATTTGCAGAAAGTAAGCAATTTTACATACATATCAGGTCATTTTTACTTACTTTATGTGATTATTATGAATTATATGAAAATTACTGAATTTTCAGGTAGAAATACAGAATATTTATGTTAAAATGAAATAACTAATTTTTTACAGTGTATGTTTGGTTAAAAGAATATATGTATATGATATTGAAAATATACGTCTACGTGGATGTCTAATGTGTAAATAGAGAGGTATTATTAAGAGTGTTTTGTGTTGTAGGAATAAACGAGCATGTATGAATAAAGTAACTTGTCTGGATAGGAATGTTTGGCAGAAACTAATTTCTGATAAATAGAAACAATTTGTGACACACCCTTATGGGTACATGGCGTTATGTATATATGAGCTTTTAAAAGAATGCATTATTAATAAATTACACATATGTTTATAAATAATTGTAATTTGATTCGTTTGGTGCCTACGTTGATGTATGGTAGAGAATGTTGGGTTTGGTTGCAAAAGCATAAACGGAAAATGACTGCTGTGGAAATGAGATTTTTACGTGAGATTTTTTTATCGGGTACGAAATACGATTAGTGTATGATGAGTTTGAAATTGAAAAAATGTTGAAGCAAAAGTTTCCTCGTTAGTCAGTTAAGATGGTTCGGACATGTTGAGCGAATGTCTAATGAACGTCTGGTTAAAAAGATTTATTTGAATGATTTTGATGGTATACGTTTGCGCGGACGTCCGAAGAGTAGTTGGAGTGGTATGATTGAGAGTGTTTTGCGTGAGCGAAAGTTTCCAAGTAGTGGGAATAAAAGAGCATGTATGAGAAGAATTATGAATGTGGATGAAGCGAAAGTTGCTTGTTTGGATAGGAATGTTTGGAGGCGACTGATTTCGGAATGATGAAAAGAGTTTGTGCCACACTCTTTTGGGTACATGGCGTAATTGTGTATGTATGTATGTATGCATACTGAAATTTTTTCTACATAATATAACATTTCAAGCTTGTAGAATTTTTTTGAAATTTTTAAGGTTTATTTTTTTTTATCATTTCGCAAACATATTATATTTACTTTTCTTGTACATAATATTTTATTTTACCTTGTGTTGGAAAATACAGTTATGAGTCAACGCAAAAAATCGGAAATTAAATTTAGCAAAAAAAAGAGTGTAGAGTATAAGTCAATTTAAATCATTAATTAAAAGCATTGTTATATAATACCAAAATAAAAAAGCCGAATTTTTTATTCCGTGAACGAGACCGACCCGAGATAATTTGCACACAAAAAAAATGATATTTCGCAAAAAAAATTCATGCAGAACATGTCTGTAAAAACAAATAAAATTTACACATTTAGTTGTGTAATATATGTATTGGAAAACGTTACAAAAAATATTTCTCGTTTGCAATACTTTATTTCATTACCGTCTATTTTTTTTTTAATTAGTAAATTTTTCGTGTAGGTAATTTATTTTATATTGAAGCTTCCATTACATTATATACATTTTAGCCTAGATATTAAAGTTTTGTTCAAGTATTATACTAAAACATCGAGCCAAAGCTAGTATAAAGTAAATTTGAAATTTTTATTGATGTTTTACTTGAGTTTCTAGTACAGTTTCTGTACAACTGCATTTTTCAATTTAATGCTATCTGAAAATATATGAAAGTGATATTTAAAAATATATTTCAGTTTTAAATTTATGCTTATTTTCAATTAATTTTATTTATGTTTTGTATTTCTTTTTTTAATTATTTACTGACATTTGTTTGTGTGTATTATTTAATTATTAATTATATTATTCTGTAATGAAATTTGTATCTATTAGACAATAAATTATTATTATTATTTCACGTGAGCGAAAGTTTCCAACCAGTATGAAAAGAAGAGCATATATGAGAGGCATTATGAATGTCAATGAAGCAAAAGTTGCTTGTCTGGATAAGAATATTTGATTGAAACAAATTTCTGTATAATGGAAAGAGTTTGTACCACACTCTTATAGATACATGGCATGATTGTGTATGTATGTACATTTAGTTTTATTATTTTTATATTTTGATTATAAAGTAAAATAAACTCTTGGATTTAATAATTTAATAATTTTAATTGAGGAGCAAACTTTCAAAATGCGTTTTGTCCAAATTCCATAATTTTCAAAAAGAGGCAAAATTCATTGACAGAAAGTGACACTTTTTTGATTAAATCTGAAGAAAGTACATTATGTCACATGGAGAAAAAACTGTATTAAATGACCAAGTAACTTTCAATATTTATTTCAAACGGGGCAATATGCATGTTTTGAATGTTGAATTTGCCTTAAAAGACGCGTCTTTGCGCATAGAATGTGATATCATCACTCAATTGACAATTTTTTTATAAGAAAATTAACATTTAAATACTCTTTGAATTGTGCATCATTTATACTTTAATTAATAATGTACCCTTGTGAGTATATGGCGTGATTATGTATGTATATATGTATTGATACAAACTCTTCGAAACGAAATGGAAAAAAATCAAATATAGAAGGCGCGTACGATAATAAAGAATCCCTGATTAGTTTCCGGTACGCAGTGCGTCACCCCCCCATTGGCTGCAAATGATAAACTATTAGTCTGACTTGGCAGTATAGCCATTTGTTGCGGTTTGTTAATAAAGCAGACACCGACGGAAAGATGCGTTGATGAAAGGGTTCAGGCTTCCGCGTCCATTCATTTCTCTTCGAGTTTGAGTGTCTTTTCCGTATCCTGTAGAGTAGACTGACTGCCAGAAGGGCCGCTCTCTTTACGTAAAACGTATAAATGCGGGAGAAGGCACACCATTGCTCAACGATGTTTTAGTAAAAGAGAGTTTGGTTATTTGTTCGGAAATTTGTTTAGATACAGTGACAGAGATTAAGGACACAAGTGAAATGTTCGGAGAAAAATTTGCTGACTAATGTCCGACCGATTTCACTTCCAAAAACCGTATTTGTTTTAGTCGAAGATGTAATGGATTTTTAACTTGAAAAACTATTTGGTTCTTAAACATGTTGCGCACTAAAAAAGTTTTAATGCATTTGTGATTATTATTAATAAAAGAGCAATGTTTCTGAATTTCCATTTAATTTAACTTTCTGAACATAAGACATTTGTAAATTTTACGATCAGCAAGTTTTTCTACCGACCGTCATCTATAGTGGATAATAATAAAGAACATAAATTCATTCAATAGAATTCAAACATAATACGATACAATGCGTTTATAAGAAATGAATACCAACTTTTACAGATAACCGTGAATTAAATTGTAGCCTGAATTAACTGTTTTCAGCGTTTTGTCAGTCCCTCTGTCGGTCTGTGGACACGTGTAGGGGTTTTTAAATAAATTTAAATTTAAGTTTCAGACATGAATATTTCATTTTGATGAACTTTTGGTATAAATCTGGTAGTGTACTGATGTAACTTTTTATGTGTTTTAGGAATATTTCGCAACAGAGAAATAATATTTCGAGAAAAATTATTGAACAACTTTAATTTGAAATATTTTTTGATTCGACTAATAGTTTCTTGTAATTTCTCATATTTTTACGATTTTTTTCCAAGTATCTATATTGATATAAGATGGAGTGGGGTAAGTGCGTAAACGGGGCAAGTGCATTAATTGGCTATATTTATTATAATATGAGATAAATTTCTGTAGCTAGTATGTAGTAATGTACTACAAGTTAATATGTACTATATCTCATAGATAACGCGCAAGAATGAACGTGTTTTCCTTAATTATATCAATCAATGTAAACAGTCACGTTTGAACTACCAAGCAAGATTGACGGCTCCGTAAACGAACAATAGTTTCTTAGGATAATTTTATATTTTTTGTTGTTATTTTAAGTAAATATAAATAATATCGATGTAATTTTACATTAAATAAACAGTTTCATTTGTTTCTTGTTTTAATTTATTGAAAAAACACTAATCTGCTCTTGCCCCGTAAATATTATAACTTGGGGCATGTGCAGACCAACACGGTGGGGTAACTGTGTATTAGGTTATCATATCTACGTGGATTGTATTTTATACGGCTTAATACGGCGCGATATGCTACGCCGTACTTAATGTTGTTAAAATTGGATAACTATAGAACTAAACAATATATTTTAATGCAGTAAAAAGCATTTTATAGCAGGTTTCTTAATAATTCTGCTCCTGTCTCATTGCACATGAAACAAGGTTTCAAAGCATTTTTAACTACCACTTACGCTCTTGCCCCATTTTAGGGGAAAGTGCAGAGTAGTTGATATTTTAAACAATTTTCTATCAAAATGAAAATTTACAAGGAAAATTAGGGTTCTAGTTAATATTAATTAAATAGTAATGATTGTGTAAAGCGTTCGATATCGACAGTGTTAAGTATTTACATATCAGATTAAAAATACATAGGTTCAAAGTCCAACTATGCAAAAACTACTCTGCACTTACCCCACTCCACCTTACCTAAATGTAGATACGTTTCCATGATTACGTATCATGAATTTTATCATTGTTTTTATATATGAGTTATCAGTGTGTCTCAAAATCATATATACAATGTGTCTAGTAATGAATAACATTATTTTATTGCAGCAAAATTATATTTTTGTTGGTTTTGAATGATTAATTTCTAAAATATTGATATTGGCATTAAATGAAATGTATGTACTAAAATTCTAAAATAATAATAATTTATTATAATATTTACAAAAAAAAGAGTACTTTTATATTTTTTAACAAAAACCAAAAATATCAATAAAATAGTGACATATACGTAGACAGAATCTTGAGTCAACATGTATGCTGTAAAAGAATTATCATAAATAATTTATCAATTATATATATATATATATATATATATATATATATATATATATTAAAATATTTATATGTAAAATTATTCCAAGTAATAATATTAAATTTTGAGATCAAACAATAAATGGAAGATGTATCAAAGTATTATTCTATTATTAAGCTTATATTCCAAAATAAAGCCGCGATTGTGGAAATACGAATAGTGTGTATGGCTTACATAAAAGCAGTACAACTTTATAAACACATAATCTAATAGAAAACAAGTAACCCTTTATCATATTTCTTTGGTTTTACCACATCCACGGTTTTATTTTAGAATACAAGCTAAAATGCTTTCTGAAAGAATTAAACTAATAACATCTGAAAAACGTCGGGCATTTTAGCTAATAATTAAAGATAAATAAAATTTATTTATACTTAAAAAAAAAATTGTGTTGTACATTTTCTACTACAATAATTAAACTATCTTCAATTCACATAAAATAAGAAAACATTAAATTATAAAACAACGAAAATGTTTATAATGAGCATTATTCCAACAAAAAACGACATTTCTTTGTACAGAAATGCAACAAATTAGATTAAACTGCACATTTAGGTTCATTCTTTATATCCTTCTAGTACTAATTTTATTCTTTCGCCGACAATACTTTTTCGAAAAGATAGCGAGTGAGAAAAAAATAGAATTAACCAACACTTTCATATCGTAATTTAAATAATGAAATTGAATTAAGGGGTTTACTTTTGTGCGCCGAATAGATGCTTTTTGCCTTTTATTTATCCCTTCCAGGCGCGTTGCAGCGTTCGTTCTTTTAAAAAAAAAGAAGACGAAAAAGAAGAAGAAGAAGTCTTAACATCGACATCAGTATTGGCCCAGTCGTCTTTCTTAGCTCACGCGTCGTCTAGTGTATTGTAATTTTCGCTTTTGTTCGACCACAACTGGACAAACAAAAGGAAAATCTTGTTGTTTGTTTGATACATTTTCTTATTCTTCTTCTTATATCTAAACAATGTTAAAACCTTCTACAACAAGCTGGATTTACGATGTTTACTTCTGGATTTATATAAAATATATATATCGTACAGAGATATATTTATATTTATTTATATTAAACTTATTTTTCGGATAAAATATTTTTTAACGATTTGTACTCTACAGTTTAACATTATTTTATTTCTACTATTTTATGTTTATGGGTATGTGTCTCAAAAATCATATATACAATGTGTCTAGTAATGAATAACATTATTTAAATGGAGTAGAATAATATTTTTGATGGTTTTGAATGATTAATGTACTAAAGTTTTAAAATAAATAATTTATTGTAATACTTACAAAGAATGAGTATATTTTCTAATAAAAACCAAAAATATGAATAAAACATAGTCAGTAAAATATAAATGATGTTTCTATAAGATTTCTAAAATGTAAAATATTTCTTTCTTTCTTTAAAATTTATCATTTAATTTTAGAAACAAATTATATTTGGAAACTAAAGGAAATTTCAAATATAAAAATGAATATACTTTAATAAAACATATAAAAAAATAAATGTATCAGTAAATAATCTTTCAAAATTCGTTATATTTAAATGAAAAAAGCTTTAGGATTAGTCCTGTATATATTTTATTTTGTACATTTTTTCCTGATGAAGATATACTTAGAGTATATCGAAACATCGATTTTTAAATAAAAAATATACAGAACTTACTCCTAAAGCTTTTTTTTATTTTAATAAGAAAGTATTATTTTTTTTTACAAAAAATTAAGTTTTGTAAATTTTCTTACATTTTTAATTTTCTTCTTGAATTTTCTGGAAATGTTTATTTTGTTACCTAGTAACTGTTTCTTCGTTCTGTTTATTTACTGTAAATGTTATTTGTATCTTTGTTCCTGATAAAGACGTACGTTGAGTTCGTCGAAATATCAATTACTAATAAATATTAATACAGAACTACAAGCTAAAGCCGTATTATTAAACATCGGTGTACAAATAAACCTTTTCTAAAATATAGGAGGATCAATTTTATGGCTTTCTCACTTGACACTTTTAAACTTTTTATTTGAGATTATCTTAAATTTTTGGAAAAATAAGAATATTTTTGAGACGGCATTTTATATACCTTTCAAAATTTTTAATTAAACTATAAATATGTTGTTTTTTTATTTACAGACTAATGTATAGGAAAGTTTAGAATATGTGTGTAATGAATGAATTATTGATAATATTAAATTATTTGAACAATTATTGAAATATTTATAACTATAGAAATTATAATATATTGTTCATGGAAATAATCAAATATTTATTAATTCGTCAATATTGAAAAAAATATTTGATATAAACTTTGATTAATAATAAATACCCAATCAGTATTATTTTTGCATGTTTCATTATTAATACATGATTATAAACTATTATATAATATCAATTCTAAAGCCAAGTTTACATTTGTAAATTCTAATAAATTTTGTACCGGGGCCCTTTGGGGTCCGAGTTCAACACGCTACTACTGACCCAGGATAAATTGTAAATTGTCAACGTAATATGTAAAGTTATTATATTTTTCAATAATAAGTTCTCTGTTAGAAAGTATATTGTTTATGTACTTTGTGGTAACAGTTGATTTCGTAGACACCACAGCAGATTTTTTTCCATACGCTTTAGCAATGTAAACATGGCTTAAATGTTATGCTGAAACTTTATATTATTAATCATTAATATTCATGTTCCTGATAAATTCCATTGTTTAACAAAATAAGCAACATTAGTAATATTGTTTTGAAAAATAGGTATGAACAACAAATATTTGAATTATTATATTTTGTATATTCAACATGTTTACGGTAAATTCATATATTTAATGTAAATGTATTCTGTTTGCTCTTTTATTTTGCATATAATTTATTTTACGCAACATTTTTAATAGTCCATTACACAACATTTTTTCCCGCAAAAATCTGTGTTTACATTGCATTATATTTTAACCGCACTAATTAGCTGATGTTTTTTTGTAAACAAGCAACAACTAGTTGCAGTTTTAATTGTTTGTTTTGGAAAAAAGAAGAATTGACAAAGTTACGTTTTATATACTGTAATTTTATTTCTAGGAAAATATGTTTGTATAGTTTTATATCATTATACTTTAAACTTGTGTATGCGGTTCAAATAAGATAAATATGAATAAAATATAAAAATACATTATTAATATGGTATATTTATTAAAATTAAATCTATTTTTATGTACAAAGCAGAAAAACCAGGATTTATACACTGACGGACACTGATGTCTGCCGAGTTTTCAAATGAAATAGACCATTAATAGTTTTTTTTTTTTTTTTTTATTTTTTATTAATAATTTATTTAGATTTTTGATAGTACATATTTATAAAATTATATAATTTCAAACAATTCACATATGTAGAGCAATATTTACTAAATAGGTAACATTTATAATTTATTAAATTATTTAAAAATGTTATTGAATATATTGAAAGTTATTTTAACAAATGTTAAAATTCTCAATCAGTATATAGTTATTTATTTTAAAATTTTCTTTGTAATATAACAGAGTATATTTATTTGTTTATTTAATCCTAGCATAATGCCGGTGCTTTGCTACGGTATTCATTACTTTAAACTCATTTTAATTTCAGTTATAATTTTTTTTATTTAGGTTAACATCAAAGCATATGTTTAACTTACAATTCGCAAAGACAGTAGAAACTTAATTCGTTTAATGAATAAAATATTTTACAAAGGTAACCATTATACGAAGTAATGTTTATAACATAACAATTATGAAAACTATATAGATATTTGTAATGTAACTACTTTATAATTCATTTTTGTATTTATGAAATCAAGCCTTAGTTTATGTAATAAATTATGTAAAACTAAATATAGTAAAACACATAGAAAAATGTAATTCTTTTAATTGAAAACTGATTATTAACATTAAATGTTCCAAATTACAAAAATCAACTACTCTTTTTTTTTTGACGAAGCAAAACGAAACAAAAAATCACATCGATTAAATTAGCGTTTTTGTGAATCAACGTTGATCAGCGAAATTAAGCTTTGATAGATAAAATAATCCCGAATTTAGTCGCGTTTGATCGCAAAAAAAACGTAAGCCAGGCAAGCGGGCACGTATATAGAGTTTATATGTTATATATGCAAGCGCAATAGTCAAATAACATTTATTCAATAAAATAAAAGAGCAAAATACAGGGGGGGAAAAGCACAGCATACATACATGAAATCCGAACGAATCCGTAATAATCCAGTTGACATGATTTGCCTAATCTGCGATACGCGAACTATACCGGTAAATAGAAATCGTTCACTCGCTTGCCAACAAATGTTCGATCTTTGTCGTATCCAAGTTGCTGACAAGATTTTTTTTTAACTTTATTTTTATATTTTCATATATTCAATTCTTTATTCTTCACATATTCAGATAAATACCAATCAAATTTTATTTAAATCAGTGCTTTCACATTGATTTATGTCTTTAAATTTAGGTTTCTTTAATTAAAAATTTATATATTTTTTTATTCTTAATTACGCATGGCGCATTATATTATTTTATTAATTTATTTATTTATTTTGATGAACTAATTAAATCATTAGTTAATTTTTAAATGAACAAAAATGCACTGATCTTGCCGGAGGTTTAAACACGGAACTTTTTGCTTTTGCGGCAACTAAGCTAACCAACTGCGCCACAAGATCACAACGACAAGGTATTTTTAATATTTTTGACTTGTCATGATAAACTCATTAATTTAATCCAGTCAAATACATCACATGATTTGTCTATAAATCTAGCAATGTTAGTATATTTTTATATTCTTCATTACACATGGCGTATTATATATTAGGTTATAGTATTTTGTTTTTGCTTAAATTGACATTAATTTATTTAGATAAACTAATTAAATGCATGTGTTTATCATGGCTAGTCAAAAATATAGAAAATGCATTATCTTATCGTTGTGATCTTGTGGCGCAATTGGTTAGCGCAGTTGACGCGAAAGCAGACGGTCCCGGGTTCAAACCCCGGCAAGGTTAATACATTTTCCTCTTTATTTAAAAATTAACTAATGATTTAATTAGTTTATCAAAATAAATTAATGGCTATTTAAACAAAAAAAAATACTACAACCTGAAAATTTATCAAGTTACTTATTTTGTTACCTAGTAACTTTTTCCTGATGAAGACGTTCGTTGACTTCGTCGAAACATCGATTATTAATAAATATTAATAGAGAACTAGTACCTAAAGCTGTTTTATTTTAATATAATGTGTTCTGAAAGATTTTTTACTATATTAATTATATATTTATTCCAAATTTTTAAAAATTAAGTTTTTTTTATATAAATGCTTTTCTGTTTGATGATAGAACGGACGTATACCCCAATCAAACATAAGCTGGACAAATACATAATCTAGCATCCTTTTGTATGACTGTACCCTACAGAGCGACAGAGACAGAGTAATGAACGTAACATTGCATTGAATACTGACACGTGGCTTATTCACCACTTTATCAGATCAACTATAAATATAGATACATAATGCCTTTACCTAAAACATGCATTGTTATATTATACAGATTAAAAAAGAATGAAAATAGTGTTTGTTTACATTTTTTAACCTGACACCCCTATTATGTGTTTAGAAACAAAACTTCTCTCTCTCTCATTAATATAACAAAACATTGTATTGCATTATGGTTGATCTTAATTTCTGATATTAATCTTTAAACAGCATTATCTCAAAACTTATAACTTTTCCACCGAGCATATGTGAGAGATTAAATTTTATCGTCAGGAATTTGCACATACCGATAAAAATCTTGCATTGGCAGTAACAAAGGGGGCAACCTCCTCCGGACGAGTATTATCCCATGTTATCGGAGATGTAGTAGCATCGGCAACCGACAGAGGAACAAAAATAATGGCCTCGTTCTCATTCCAATTCGCGTTCGATGTTTGGACACACACATACACACACTATCTACGACAGCTAGCCTCTAAACGGCAAAGACGAGACGACATGTCGCTAGGCAAGTCTGCATGTTCCATGCGAAGGATTTTTTCCCTTTTCTTAGCCTTCTTCTTAAAAGCTCATTCACAGCTCTAGTTTAATTTTATCTTTATATAGGAATACACAAGAAAACATACTTAAATTTACACAAGAATTTGTAACCTTGCATAGAAATATATAATTTACTTAGGTGTTGAAGTTATAGAATTTTCTGGGCTAGTAGCTAGTAGCAGATATTTTGCCATACATCGTACATAGATTGCATCCTCAGTACTTGGTGACTGACCAGCCCAGAAAATTTTATAAATTTAATGGGTTCCAATCGGAAAAGCCTGAACATTACTATTACTCAGGTTTATTCATAGCAAAATTTAGCAGTGTACTACTGTTCACTATTAAATATTATGAGCAATAACACGTTTGCAAAAAGTATGTTCGCTGTCTTTGAATGTGAATTGACAAGAAAAACTAATTCAAATATATCTTGTTTGATCACAGTCATCTAGCAAATTCCATAACTATGCATTAATGGTGGTGTGTTTTTACATATAATAATTAGGAGTAATATATTTTTGCTATTTCTTCCTTTCAATTCATATAGATTATATTATGTATTTGGATTTATTGTTAGTTTTTATATACATTATTTTATCACAAACTGAAAATAAAGCATTATTATTATTATTAATTGTATTTATAAGAAAAATTAATACAAACATATCTTGAATTTATAGAATTTTCTGAGCTGGTATACTGTGATCGATTTATTCTCATAGCAGACGTTTCGCCATACATCGTAGATGACATCCTTAGTACTTGTCCTTAGTCTGCGATGAGGATAGATCGACTACAGTATACCAGCCCAAAAAAATTCTATAAATTCAATGGATACCGGCCATGAAAGCCTGAAGATTACAAATATATATCTTTTCAAAAGATGTAGTTGGCGTGCTCCGGCCGTCGCCGCCTTCGATCGATTTGCAACATAACAACGTTCCATTCGATTGTTCTTCTTTATTGTGTAATCGTAACGGCAACTTTGTCTCCGAAATGGGCCAGCCTGTATGTAGATGGGGGATGTAATAGTAGACAATGTAAATTGTAAACGATTTGACGAAAGTGATTGTGTTTAACAGGGATATATATGAGGAGGAATTTCCCAGCTTGTTTGTATTAGACAAATTGACAAATACGTCGTCGTTTTTCAGAGGGCGATGTTTGACAAATTGTAAGCGGCCGAATATGACATAATGTAATAATGGGTAATATGTTGTTTCCTCAACCATATGTCGAAGTATATTGACTGCTGTGCTGTGTACAAGGATTGATATTATTTTTGTAAATTGAACGACATTTTTATAGCTTATATTTGAGGACATGATAAATGATATTCTTAAATATGTTACAGCCAATTTTTAGTAGATTTGGAATTTATTGTATTGAAGTAGTAATTTTTTGAGTATTAAGTGTTACAAATTTTAAAACATTTAATTTGTATAGATTAAAGTAATAAAAACTCTTTTAAAACTTATTATTTTAAAATAAAACGGCTTTAATTTGTATTAATATTAATTAATAATCGACGTTTCGATATACTCAACGTACATCTTTATCAAGAAAACCGTTTTATTTTTGTATAGATGTATTTAAAAAAAATGTTTATTTAAGTCGGCTATGAAAACAAAAATTTTGTGTTTTTCTAAAACTTTTTCAAATAACTTTTACAAAATTTTTACAAATATAGGAATAAAGAAAGCAATTTTATTTTTGACACTTTAATTTTTAGTGTTTAGACAAGCATCAAAAAGTTCGTAATAATAATTTCCAAAAAATCAGTGATAAAAATTTTACCTATATGATTCAGATTTTTATTAGTTTTTATAGCTTATGTGTTAACTCAAGATCCTAACTAACAAATTAATAATTTATAAGTTATAAGCTATAAAACAGACATTCAGACAAATATGACTTATTTTTTACAATATTATAGATTTTTTTTTAAAAAAACCAATTATTTGTTTCTATTTTACAATTTTATTCATTATAAATACAGTAAAGATCAGTTAAGATAAATATCTCTTGGTTAACATCTTTTTACGTTACTGTCATGTCAGTTCTACAACAATTTCAACTTTTAGAAAAATACTAAAAATTTAACAATAGCCAATGTTTCGCGAACGTGTCGTTCTGCCTTGCAATGTCCATGCTTCTTCGTTGACATTTATTTGGCCACCCGGTTCCTAGCATTGTTGAAACGACACGAACTACGCCAACAACTGACCAACACTCAACATATCCGGTAAAGCGGAGGGTGGGGGGGACGAACCGGTAACCGGTAACCGACAACCAACGCACATCACATAGTGCAAATAACACCCGGAGTCAACAAATGGACCACGAGCTACGAATAGCAAGTACAAGTCCCCCCTCTATACTTCCGTTTCCTGATGCTGTTTCTCTTCGGCGGCTACGATGTGTGTGTGTGTTACTTCGGCACATGTTTTACTAGTTTCTTTTCCGCAGAGGTTTTGTTCCATTTGCTTAACTTGAACGGAGTTGAAAATGTGTTGAAATTTTCGGTTAGACGTCTGGCTGAAGTTAGAGAGAAGTGTTCAAGTCAATGGTTGGCTGATACTTTCTGATTTGTGTTAAGTTAATCAACAATGATGTTTAGCTTTTACAACATTGCATGATTTAAATCGTGGTTATAAAGAAATAAAAATTTTGTAATATTAAGTATAGTATAGTAAAAAATCTTTCAGAACTCATTATATTAAAATAAAACGGCTTTAGATTATAGTTCTGTATTAATATTTATTAATAATTGACATTAATTAATTTGTAACGATATCTTGGCTCGGACGGTTTAAGATAACGTTCAAACTTTTAGTTGGCTCTTTTTGTCTTGGTTATTCGGGCGCCACGGTATCTGAAAAGAAGACGTCTAAGGGGCAGATTGCCTCCAGATAGCTCAGTAGAACTGGGTCAGTAATAAACAAAAAGATGTTTCTAAACGAAAAAATTGACAAATAAAAAAAGAGCATGTATGAGAGGAATTATGAATGTGGATGAAGCGAAAGTTGCTTGTTTGGATAGGAATGTTTGGAGGCGACTGATTTCGGGATGATGAAAAGAGTTTGTGCCACACCTCTTTGGGTACATGGCGTGATTGTGTATGTATGTATGTATGTAATAATTGACATTCCAGCAAACTCAACGTCTGTTTTCATCAGGAAAAAAGATACAAATGACATTTAATTATGTCATTTGTATTTTTTCTTGATGAAGACGGACGTTGAATTCGCCGGAACATCGATTATTAATAAATATTGATACAGAACTGTAGCTATAACTCAATTCAACAGTAGTTTGATAATATCCAAATAAGATAAAATAATTGTCATAATAGTAATATTTTTTTATGTTTTAATTACATTGTTTTTAATTAATTAAAAGTTACATATTAATGTAAACACAATATTATTTTTGCTAGTAATAGAAATTTAGCTATTATAATTTTTTTTTTTAAATAGAAGATTCTTTAACAAAACAAAAGAACTTACTTCACTTATAAAAGATTTGTTTTTCATTAGCTCGATAAAAATAATAGTTGAAACTTTTAATTTGTTCGTTGGATTTAAACTTTGTACCTTGTTTAAAGGTGAAACACTAACGTTAAATTGAGATTCTAACACGTTTAGCGAAGATAAAGTAAAACGAGATGTCCAACTACAGTTAATATAACTTTATTTAAAACTGAGAAACATTTTAATGAAAACAAACGATTTTTGTTAGGATAACTGCACTGTTAGTGCCGGTCGACTGAATAAAATTAATGACTCTGCTAGTTTAAAAATGTAATTATTTTAAAAATAATACTAATTTTTATTTGTTTTTATTCGTAATGAACGTCATTATTGACAAATTGATGCAACGTATATTTTTCTACTATTTCACAGTTGAAAACTTTTCATAACTGCTTCATTATGAAAAATGAATGTTTAAATCTGAATTTTATATATATATATATATATATATATATATATATATATATATATATATATATATATATATATATATATATTGAAGTTAGTTTAAAGACAAAGTTAAAGCAAATTTAAAATTAATTTTTTTCTTTATTAATTTTAAAATTTAATTGATTTAAAAAAGAAAAAATACATACATACATACACAATCACGCCATGTACCAAAAACATGAATTCTGTGTTCTGCAAAATCTTTTATTTTATTTTAACAAAGTTATGTATCATCTCTTTTTATTATACAATAGCTGAATTGCGCACTCATTTCTATTTAACGAATAATTGATGATGTTTTATCTGACGTAACTTCACTAAATGACTAATTTTACCTATAGTAAAATTTACATATTGCACAATAATACCACATGTAATATTTTCCACAAACAATATTTTCCGAAAAATAACTGTGTTAAATCAATAATCAATAAAAACTAAATTAACTTAATAATATTTATTTACCTGTCAGTTATTCTAGTGTTTGTTAACCAATTGCAGCGTAAACATGTAAATGTGAATGTCAAATTTATTTCTGGCTTGTGATTTCAACAAGCCATTGTATTGAATAGATATCGGCATTAAATTTCTATTATTAATTATTTATTAATATCAAATAAATATGTTTTATACATGAATTACTATTATATCAGTTTATACGTTTATTATCAAGTACGTAACATGTTATAAATTTGTGAATATTTTATGAACACAAACATTGTTATGATAACTACTATATATATATATATATATATATATATATATATATATATATATATATATAATGGATTGAAATTAATGGAAAGGTAGTCAAAAAGAAGTTCGTGCTTATCTGTAAAAAGCTCGATATATCAAATTTGGTATGTTTACAATACCTCCTTTATCATATGTGATATGACAGTCGGTAAAATGGATGACTATAGTGTTTGTTTACATTTTGTAACCTACAACTCCTAAAATAGACTCGCCAGCTAATACGCTATGTGGGTGTATGGATGTGCGTCGTCAGATCGCTCGGTCGTAAGTCAAAATTTTGTGGCCGCAACTCCTCCTAGACGGTTCAACCGATTTTAATGAAATTTTCAGGATAAATTTGTCTAGTACCCAAGATGGTCTTGTGGTTTTATTTTTTTCCAGTGATGCCAACTTTCCGAGAAAAAAATTACTAAAGTTTTTAAAAATGTATATAAAAATATAAACGTATAAACATATATTCGTATAAACGCATCGAAGCAAATGTACACAGAAACGTGTTTATAAACAAAACTTCTTTTCGTTATTAAAACAATAAACCATTGTGTTGTATTCGCCATCTATATTACGGTTGATTTGATGTCAAACTACAAATTTTTGAATTTGAAAAAAACCCAACAAACCTCTTGCACGTATTTTTCGTGCATTGTTTGAAATCTCAACTGACATTTATTGTGTAGTAAAACAAGCAACACCTACCGTCCTCACGTCCTGCACCAATCGTTAACCCTCTAGAAAACGTGCGAAAGAACCAGAACATATGTGTGTGTGCAAAAAGAATTTTTAATTTCCTGCTTACGATTGACTTGTTCGAGTAAAAGAATTTTAAAGAAAACGTGGGTGGTAAGTGAGATGTTCCGTACCATCATTTTGTTGAAAAGACGTGTAGGTGTTTGTACGAAGTTGTTTTCGCGAAGTTACAAAACAACGAAGGTCCGTATTCTCAACTCATTTTTAAAAGTGATTTTTGTCAAAATTTCTTAAAATTACTGAATAAGCAATTTCAGTAATTTCAATAATATTAGATATTAAAAAACAAATGTATCAAAAATAGAAGTACTATTAATATTTGATAAGAGGTAGAAGTAAAAATTTATTTCAAAGCAAGAAATAAAAAAGTGGCTATTTATACATACGGTATGTATACGCAATTGGCTATTTATACATACTGAAAAAAAAATTGGCTATTTAGGGTAGGTGTTTTTTTCAGTATGTATAAATAGCTAATTGCGTATACATACCGTATGTATAAATAGCCTCATCCAGAAATAAAAGCACTTTTTCATAAACAAAAGAGGTGATAATACGGGAAATTAATTTTTCAAATCGAATTCATACTGTATCATTAGCATAAACAAGAAAAGATGATAATATTTTTCGTACTGATAGGAGGTTTGATTAGTTTGTTTAATAAATTAACGATAATTATATACAGAACAAAATTAAATAGTTATTTAGTTATTTAGTTTAATTTGAATTGAATGACTAAATTTTAAATGATTTTTTTCTATTTCATCAAATAAAAATTCTCTACAATGTATCGTATATATAGAAATTAAGTTTAATTTATTTAGAAGATACTCTTCAATCTTTTGGTATATATAGAACTCCTAGTCAATGCGGTAAGATTTATGTTGAACAGACAAGTATATCGACAGAACATACGTCTACACCATCCAGATAAATCTGCTCTTACACAATGCGTTAGAAAATCTTCGTGATACTGTAATAATTGTAAGATTCATCAATATTAACAGTAGATTGATAAGAGAAACAATAGAAATTTATAAAGAAAAAAATAACATTAATCAGTGTGTAGGAACTGATTTAAATAAAATTTGTTTTCCATTAATTAAAAATTTATAAATTTTATAATCTAGTTGCTAAACTAACTTGTTTCTATGTTTTGTTTATTTACTATAATGTCATTTGTGTAATTTTTTTTAATGATAATGTACGTGGAGTTTGTCGAAACGTCGATTAGTAATAAAAAAAATAATACAGAACTATATCCTAAAACCAGTTGATGTTCAGAAATTTAAACTTTGTTAAAATAATTTACCATCATTTACAATTAACATAAATTAACACCTTATTTATCGAAGCATATATAAATGTCTATTATCTTAAGTTCGGAAATAAAACAATTAGTTAATCACAAACCAATTGAAGAAAACTTCTACTTGAATCACATGAGATAGCTTCTAATTTATCTCAGTGTCTACCGACACAAAATTTCTAGAATATTTGACTAATTTCCATCTGCATACATATAGAAACCAAACCGGTTCGTTTTATACTCGTTTACTCGATTCACTCATCCGACAAGTCGGTTACAATTCTACATGGTAATTATGAGCAAAACGCGAAATGTATTATAGATCTGTGTGTATATATGTATGTTCCTATATAGAGGAGTCGGAATTATATGTTAGGTCATACATTCCTTTCGAAAAGTGATGCGTTTCTATTCACACAGTAGCGCCAACGCTAGATAACGGAATTTTCCCGTTTAGAAAGAAAATAAACGATGAAAAAGAAAAACTAGCCACGTTGTTTCAATGAGAATGTTGCAAATGAAAATATATTCGCTTTTGAATTTGGAAAATAAGAGTCGGCGATAATTTGTTAGCAAGCAGAACTGGAAATTATACTATTATATTCTGTTATAAGTGTGTTTTTGTTCAGTTTTTCTGTATATTATTGGGTTCGTGCATAATTATCAGGCAATTTTGTAGGCGGGTTATTTGTTAATAAAAATTGCTGTTTTGTTACTAAATAATAAAAATATTATTTTATTTTCATATTCGTCATATTATGTTATATCAGAACATAAAATGTTATATCAGAAATAAATATTGTTTAACACACGTTTGATAATTATGCACCAACCTTATATTACTTATATTTGAATGTATTTTTAGGTATACATATTTGTATCTATTGTATAGCCATGAAGAGGGCAATAGTGATTGCCGAAATGTTGGCATAGAAGAGAATAAAAATATTTAACTAACTGAATTTATTATTAAGTACTTTTGTACTTAAATATTTTAAGTATTTTTTGTATTTATTACTTAACACTTAAGTACTTTTAATATTATAGTACTTAGTACTTGAACTACAGGTACTTACAAAAAACGTATACGTAGTACTTAAAATTTGTACTCAAATATTTAATATTTGTTAATTTAATTTTAAAAAATAAAACCTTACAAGCTATAACTGATAATATAATAAGATATTTAATGTTTGAAAAAAATAAGCTAGAATAACATAGTTTTTTTTTTTTCAGAACTCATGTTAAAATAAAAAAGCTTTAGGTTTAAGGTTTAAGGTGTAAGGAAAAATATACAAATGACATTTGTGTGTATGTCAAATTATAAATGTACAATTGTACATATATTACTTAGGTCCCCATTAAATAGAATTTTTATTAAACACGTTTTAGAAACATTTTATCAACAAAATAAAATATTTTATTTTTCAATTCGTTTTTTCTTTCACATGTATACACAATATAATACATACTTTTTACATTAACTCTCCAACACATGAATCCTCAACTTGTCAAAGGCGTTGACAACTGAATCTCTTTAAGTTGTACGCTTACGACAAACACACACACACACACACACACACACATATACCAGTATAAATACACTCATAAAGACTCACATACGATGTCATTCTGACGATATCAATATTCGTAGCGTGCCGCGTGAATTACGCGACGCGACGCTCCGACGCCCCGACGCCCATACGGCCCTCTTTTTCTCGTAGTAAAAGAAGAATGACGAACGTCGATAATAACGTCCTCTACTTTGATATTCCATACGTGGCTGGTAGACTACCGTTTCTCACCTCGCAACGCTACTAAGAATGGAAATTATACTAGAAGCTGCATTCACATTAAGGATGTATTTGGTAAACAGTATTACCGATACTATACGCAAATAATGTAAAGCAGTTCTCTCTCTTAGACGCTCAGTTTATTATCCAGTTTTAACTGCGCAGGCCGAAATTACATAGTTATTTTGTAGCGTGAGCGTGTGAAAATCGGAGTGACGTTTTGGTCAAAAATTTGGCCCCAGTATGGACTGAGTGAAAATAGATTTTTTTAACTGCTCTAACTATAACTGTTGTGTGTAGCTTTTGCAGTTCATTTGACATTTTTATCAATACAATACCATTAATGTGTGGTTAATATGAGTCGTATAGATGCAAAACTGACTATTTGCAAATTTTAAGTTCTGAGATATTTGCAAAAAACTGTTATAGCTAAGTGTAATTGTATTTTGATGATAAAATCTTGTTACTAGATGGCAATACTTATTTAAAATCGTGAATCATTGGTTTTATACATCATTAATTCATACAAAGTAACTGTTTGCTTTCCACCAATAGAATTTTTATTGGTGGAAAGCAAACAGTTACTTTTGCATGTAAACTATCAACGCAAGTAGTGAGTTTTGCATCCAACACTAAACTTTAAAGAGTGTTTCTCATATTAAATACTGAGTTTTTTTTCTAACTAACCTAAATATCGTATTCCTTGTAAAATTCTACGTCCAAATCGCGCAAAATCTCATTTTTCACTTTTTGTCGAATAGTGAGTTTTGCATCTATACGCCTCATATATAGTTACATAGTAAAATATGTGCGTGGACCAGAGAATTTTTGTAACTGTTCTTGTAAAATATCATTCATTAGAATGTTCTGTTACGATTTAACTGTGCATTAAACTGAGTAAAAACTATATACAGTCAAACCTATTTTTGTGCGGTCCTTTTCTATGCGATTTTTTTTTGTGCAACTAACTTTGTGTGATTTTTTTTATGTGGTATATGAATTCCAACGGTATTGGCATTATAATGATATAATGTTTTCTATCAGTGTACATATGTACACAGTAAGGCGCTGTTCGCCTTTACGCGCTATGTTCATTTGATATCAACAGTCTCCCGACAATACACATTCAATCTCTAATGCACATTTTTCTCTAATATGTTGTAAAAAATTATTTGTTATAAGTATTTATGAAATTTTCCAATATTTTTTTGTGCGATTTTGTTTTATACCGCACAAAAACAGGTTTGACTGTAGTGTATTGGCAAACCTGAGTTAACTGTACAATTTCACTAAAATTTTTCTGCACAGTTAAAACTGAGCAAGTGCGGGGGTCCACTTTATAATTGTGATATCTAAATGGTTGTTAAATTTGTTATTTGATCTAGAAATACTGTTATTGAATTTAAATACAAAATACTGAATACTTTGAATACATTTCTAAATATAAATACTATTTGAAAAGTATTTAAATACTTTTTTTATAAATACTAAATACAAATACTAATATAAAACTGTTTTAGATTAAAGTTCTGTATAAATAATTATTTAAAATCGACGTTTCGATGAAACTTAACGTCCGTTTTCATCAGGAAAATGATATAAATGACATTACAGTAAATAACAGTACATAGAAACAAGTTACTAGATAACAAATAAGTAATTAGATCATATAAATTTCTAATTAATGGAAGCCAAATTTTATTTAACTCAGGGCCAATTGCTTCTATTATCAATTTACTGCTAATATTGATTGGTCTAGCAATTAGTATCTTCGAATTTTACATTCTAACGGGTGTTAAACAATTGGTAAAGATTAACTAGTCAATCTTTTTACTACGTACAACTTAAACATTTTTATCTCGTAGAATTTAAATTCAATATTTTTTTAGAAAAGAAAATCTAAAGCGGTCCTATGGTGAGTAGTTCTTTTATAGTCTATTTTTTCATGCATTCACTTACACTAAAAGACGAACGGATGTGGAAATCTAAAAAAACCCTTGGATTTCTTCTTTGATCCGTTTTGTAGTAAGCTACGAGAAACTGCTCGAACCGGTTCTAGTGTCTACCTTTATGTACTTCGTTTTCATACCGATATTGTACCGGTACACCTCTTCCAATTTTAGGAGTCTCTTTTTCTCTTTTATTTCTGTTGTCTGAATGTATGAAGGGCTCATTTTTACTGCTTACGGAATTGATAACAAAGATTTGATTGTACTTTCTTCTTTTTTTTTTTAAATAGACTCACTGTCAGTAAAATGTCCTGAATAAATTTACGTTTTTTTAGGGTTTCCCTATGACATCCTGGCTCAGATATCATCTTTATTTTTACCGCTTCGCAAGGGAATACAATAGCGATGTACTCGGTTGATAAAATATTTAATAAAAATTTTCTATGTGTACCTATGTCTGTTTCAATTGAGAAAATTTACAAATTTACAACATAATATGATTTAATATTAGATACTGACCAGATCTGTAACGTTACAGAAAATTTTTCCTGTTTCTATTAAATACAAATTTCTATTGATTAAAAAAAAAAGACATAACATTGTATATTTCACAGATTTGTTCAGAATCTTACCATTAATCTGGAATATTATTAATTATTTAAGTGATGAATATTTTTATTAACATTAAATGAAAACATTCATGCTATCCGACCGGGTTTAGAACCCGAAACTTTTTGATTGCTAGTCAAATACGTTACCTAGATATTTCTGTCAAAAGACACCTATTTGTGTTCATGTAGAATCAGTATTGTCTTACATACAGTGTGTTGACTTGGACAGTCGTACATAGGGATTTAGCATGTAAAATCAGACATGTGCGATTTCCTGCTTCCCAAATTATTTTACAAAAAAAACCTTATGATAAATGTTTTAGGGCATTACTAAAAATTTTTTTGGAACTTTCCTAACGTCAAGAATTAGGTCTAAAGTTGTTAAGAAATTGACTGGAAAATGGCAGTAGCCGTGACATAGCATATAGCATTTAGCATTTGTTTATTTTTGTTCCAATTTCACGGCTAATGCCATTTTCAGTCAATTTCTTGACAACTTTAGGGCTAATTCCTGACGTTGGGATGGTTCCAAATCAAAAATTTTGTTGATTGATTTATATGTAAAAAAGTGTTTCCTAAAACATTTATCCCAAAGTTTTTTTTTGTAAAATAATTTGGGAAGCAGGAAATCGCACATGTCTGATTGTACATGCTAAATTCCTATGTACGACGGTCCAAGTCAACACACGGTATATGCGTTACTAGGTCGTTATATACTTGACTTTTTATTGATATTACGTTACTATATTGCCTATATAGAAGGAAGTCAGTAATGCACATTATTATACAGCAGCTAGTTAGCATATACACCAAACTTTACTACAACGTCAAGTGTATTTAATCTGACATTTTTGGCGGCCATATTGGAAATAATTACGTCAAATTAAGTTAATTGACAAATACATTGTTTATTTTCGCTTAGATTTGAATTTGATTATTACAAGAAATGCAATGTGCATCGCCAGATTTGTCAGAAATTTCATATTTAACCAAAGAAACATGGTCAAGTGTACAGTCAAACCTGTTTTTGTGCGGTCCTTTTCTATGCGATTTTTTTTGTGCGCATAACTTTGTGCGATTTGTTTTATGCGGTGTATGAATCCCAATGTTGTTGGCATTATAATGTTGTAATGTTTTCTATCAGTGTACATATGTACATGATATGAACACTGTTAGGCGCTGTTTGCCTTTACGCGCTATGTTCATTTGATATCAAGAGTCTCCCGTGACAATGCATATTCAATCTCTATTGTACTTTTTTTTCTCTAATATCTTGTAAAAAATTATTTGTTATAAGTATTTATGAAATTTTCAAATATTTTTTTGTGCGTTTTTGTTTTATACGGTCCTTATCTATCGCACAAAAACAGGTTTGACTGTATTTAATTTGAAATATTAAAATTCTCTTGAATTTGTTCAAGAAACAAAATGTACAATGCCAGATTTGTTAGAAATTTGACCAAAGAAATTATAATTTTAACAAATAATATAAATAATATAGGTATACATATACATACTATTCTACAATTGTTAGTAAGGATAAGGTTACTTGGTATGTATTTTTATTTATTTTTAGATTAGTATCGCTTGAAACATTTAAAGAAAATATAGCATATGTTACTTGGTACAGAATGCTTTTTTATGTTTTATTCCTTGGTCTTAAGTTTCTGTACTTAACACAAAAAAGATTGCTTGCTGCTTCTTTTAACAAAATATACAGTTATGCAAGTTTTACTATAAATAAAAAATAATAATTTATAGCAATTTCAGAATTCTAAATTTCCAATTACATTTATATCGCAAAGAGCAAAGAAGCATTCCCATAATTCAAATCCTGTTATATTTCGGCTATCTAAAGGCAGAAAGCTTGCCAAAGCTCGCTAGCTGGGGGTCACAAAGCGTGCGAAAATAAAATACACTATCGCGTTTGTATATGTTGCCGAACCGGTTGACCTCTGACCCTCAATCAGATACGCGCGTATACACACACAGAGTGTCCAGTCCGGCGCGCCGGAATTTGCCTGGAATAATTACGATAAAAAAAAAAGAGTGCGCATCGCGATACAACGTTGACTGAATCGAAAATTAAGCATTTCTATCTGGCGGCATTATTGCGTACGGGCTCTCAATATGTGGGGGTTAACTTTGTCAATTTGATAAATAAATATGGAAATTTTTTTACAGAATTAGATTTCTTATATATTTTTGTTTTATTGTAATACTTTTACATTAGAACAAATATATTTTTTTTACAAAAATTCACAAAAATTACAAATGTAAATATAGTTATTCTTCAAGCGTGTCGTAATATTAACGTAACCATATTGTTTATATAGAAAGAGGTCATTAAATTACTAGTACAATAATGTACATTATTGTACAGCATTTAGTTACTATATACATCACTGGTGCCAGCATCAAACTTAGCTACAACGTAAAGTATATTTAATATGACAACTTCGGCTGCTATATTGAAACACTATTCCGTCAAGTTAAGTTAAGTTGATTGACAATTGCATTATTTATTTTTGCCTGAATTTAAATTTTATTATTGAAAATGTGTGAACAAGTGCAAGAAATGCAATGTGCACCGTCAGATTTGTCAGATACTGCATATCGACCTAACATTCACGGTCAAATGTATTTAATTTGACATCTCCAACGGCTATATAAAACATTATAAGTCAAGTTAAGTTAATTGACAATTGCGTTGTTTATTTTCGCCTAAATTTGAATTTGATGATTGAAAATATGAGAAGAAGTGCAAGAAATGAAATGTATACCGCCAAATTTATCAGAAATTATATATTCGACCAAAGAAATATGAATTCTCACAAATCACATAACAAATATAAATAATACATACTGTAACGCGGCGAAATTTAGAATTAAATATCAAATTAATTAAACGACAATTAACGATTTAAATTTAGAAAACTTTAATTATTTCGTGATTTTAGGACCCAACTACGTTATGTAAATGAATAACAAAAATTTAAGTAACCCCAGTGAACTTTAAAAGTCGCCGAACTGCTAACAGGAGAGTACATAAAATGATTTGAAATAAAAGTCACATTTAGTTTAACTATGTCGATTTATTGTGCATGAGAAATTTGTAAAATTATATAATTATTTAAATATTTCAATATTTTTAGTGTTTGTCTGTATTTTGTTTACAATTTCATTGAAAGATTTTGAATAAATGGTTAGTGGCGGCTCGTCAGTGCATCTTGTGCGCAAATAATAAATTCGATATAAAAACTCTAATAACAATGTAACTCAAAGAGTCCTTTATTATACTTCGGAAGGTGTAGTGTATTCTGTGGGTGACCACAATTCAAAAGAACGGGTCGGACACATACTCAAAGAGTTATGCTGTCACTCATGAGGGTCAGGATTACTGCAGACCAAGAGCTCGTGTATTAGTAATCATGTGAGAAGTATGTATAAAGTACTCGCATCTAAATGCCCGAGAAATTCTATATTTTAATCCGACGAGGTACCAAAACCAATGTACAATAATTATTAGTTATTTGCCAAATAATATGTAATTTTATACGTGTAAGTGTAAGTGTATTTGGGGAATATGGGAATGTGAATACATTACGTAATTGGTGCGTGATCGTCTAGTGAAATCATGGTCGAATCGGTGTCTCTCGGCTACTCGCTACCCCCAACCAGACGCGAGTCGCCCGGCGTCGCAGCGATGGCCCGGCGCGTAGGGTATGTTGGCTTACCGGTTACTGGCGACGACGATTGCCCGCTGACTGGGTATGCTCTGGTCATGGTTTGAGTTTACACGTGAATTTATCTTCGTGAAACTTTTGAACAAGTATACTATGTTTTCTGAGAGATGACAAGGTTACCTAGTATAATGAACTATACCATGGGCCAAGCTTCCCTGATTCTGATTCAAGACCAGAATGCCCGCTGATGAGATCGGTCAGCCCTCATATACTCTTAGTACACGTTGACTTGCAACAGAGATCGCATATACAAAATCATTAGTAAGAGTAGGACATAATAACAAGATATAATATTTTACCAATCAAATTACACTTCTAACATCCTTGTTGAAGATTACTGGCTGAAAATGACATCATAATTTTCTACACCCAATAATATTAACTTTTCAAACCTATCTTACAAATAATCGCTTTGCATTGGCTAGGATAGGAAATGGTAGGATGTGCCCATAATCAGAAAAACAAATTCTTAAAAACAAAATTGTTTTCAAAATAAAGTACCCCAAAATACAAAAGAATTGGGTCAACCTTTCATGTAAGACCGCGTTTATACCTAAACAAACAAGACCATAAATGACCCTTAAAGAAATGTATTTTTCTCAATAAGCAAAACAACACAATAAAACTAATACCAGATGTGGTTTTTAAAATATAAGTAAAGTTCAACGTCCCAGATGTGGTTTTTAAAATACGTAAACAAGTACAGTTGACATAATTATTATCGAAACACATTCTTAAAAAATATTAATAGTAAGATAAATTAATAACATAAAAAATTAAAAAATTAGGTACACATATTTGCCTCGTTTCATTCGCCCCCTTTGTTATTCACTGAAATGAAATTGAATGTTAATAACAAATCTAACTGGAAAAGAAAATCAAATAAATAGCTGAAAAATAGAGATGGAAAAAATTATAAAGTACAATTAGTATTCTTAATTCTAAACCACATATGTACTAGACGCATTATTGAAATTATATCACAATTAAACACAACTCATTAGACACAAATTTTCCAAACTTTATATTATTAAACATAGCCCAAAGCCTACCTATCACATTTAGCATTTTTCCTCTTATATTCTTTGTCGGAAATAGAATATCTCTTATAATATTTAAATAAAATAACCACCGGCGAAAATAACAACCAAATTCTTAATAACTAATGATAGAATGTCAAACATAATAACACAAAACCCTTTATATCTTATAATCTAGCCTGCCTGTCAAATATTAAACTTTAAAATTTATCAAAATTTTTTCTTATATCAGTTAAAGCCTCAATTCATACCATAAATACCCTTAGTCTAAATAAAATATCTCTTACATTATCTAAACGAACTACACACAAGACGAAAGTATTAATTGCCGAAATCTTAACAACTAACGATAGAATGTTAACCATAAAAAAAAACTTTTATAACTTAAGATCTAGCCTACCTATCACATATTAAATGCAGATACCTTTTGTTTTCTGATATAACTTATATAAAGTCATAATCAATATTAAAATACAAGAAATATTCTTAATTTAAACATTTTATATTTTATACTATTCACATAAACAAACAAATCCAAACCATCGGTAATCAAATTCTTAAACAGATCAAAATATCATAAATAAAGTACATGTAATACACTTTCGATTTCTACCAAAAATATGTGTCAAGTTTAAATATCTGAAAGAAATATTAATTTTTACGTGCTTGCTATCATAACCCTCTGTACATTGTCGGTGCCAGTGGTCGCAAATTGGTGGCACGTAACCATATTTGAACAATAATTAAAACAAAAAAAAAACAAAATTTAATTAAAATAACTTTCTGTCATCGTTCTCCAGTCACTAAACTTAGTATAAGCAAAACCATTACAAATATTTAATTCTAGCATGATATACATAACATTAAAATATATGCCTGCTTTTTTTTGCAATTTCCTACAAATCTCTGTCAATACCTAATAGTAACTAATATAGCCAAATCTATATAATACGCACATACACACATTATTGTAAATTTTTAGATATAATTAATTATAAAATTCAGTAAAACTAGTAAAATTCAGAGAATTTTCAGTTAAAATGTAATTTGAGTTTGGTATCCCCTGGTCTATACTATGCGTTGTCCTTTGTGCAAAGAACCATAAAATAATAAACCGCACCAGGGTAGTGAGGGCTATGACCTATGAAACAAAATTCTATAGCAAGATACCATTGAAAATGAAAGTGAAATTCATTTCTTATACACACAAAATAAATATTACTATCTCTGTAATATTAAAGTCAAAATTAGATACGTGTTATTTCTTAAATTAAAATAAATATCTACGCCCCAGTACATTGGAACCTATCTCTGTAATTTTTTCTAAATAAATCACATAAATTATAACATTTGTTGATCTATTGGCCTGTCTGTCAAATAAATAAAATATAAATTAATATTAGTGTTGTATTAGTTTGTTCGTTCTACGCCCCCATATATTCAAACTACTGGACCCGAACGTGGCCGTGTGTCTACAAATAAACAGTTTATAAATAATAAAATTATTTCCTAATAAAATTTCAAATCATTCTTTAGTACTCAAAGTGCTTGCATTCGGGCTTCAAAAAACTTTCAATCCTGGTCTCCGGTGCCAATTGTAACGCGGCGAAATTTAGAATTAAATATCAAATTAATTAAACGACAATTAACGATTTAAATTTAGAAAACTTTAATTATTTCGTGATTTTAGGACCCAACTACGTTATGTAAATGAATAACAAAAATTTAAGTAACCCCAGTGAACTTTAAAAGTCGCCGAACTGCTAACAGGAGAGTACATAAAATGATTTGAAATAAAAGTCACATTTAGTTTAACTATGTCGATTTATTGTGCATGAGAAATTTGTAAAATTATATAATTATTTAAATATTTCAATATTTTTAGTGTTTGTCTGTATTTTGTTTACAATTTCATTGAAAGATTTTGAATAAATGGTTAGTGGCGGCTCGTCAGTGCATCTTGTGCGCAAATAATAAATTCGATATAAAAACTCTAATAACAATGTAACTCAAAGAGTCCTTTATTATACTTCGGAAGGTGTAGTGTATTCTGTGGGTGACCACAATTCAAAAGAACGGGTCGGACACATACTCAAAGAGTTATGCTGTCACTCATGAGGGTCAGGATTACTGCAGACCAAGAGCTCGTGTATTAGTAATCATGTGAGAAGTATGTATAAAGTACTCGCATCTAAATGCCCGAGAAATTCTATATTTTAATCCGACGAGGTACCAAAACCAATGTACAATAATTATTAGTTATTTGCCAAATAATATGTAATTTTATACGTGTAAGTGTAAGTGTATTTGGGGAATATGGGAATGTGAATACATTACGTAATTGGTGCGTGATCGTCTAGTGAAATCATGGTCGAATCGGTGTCTCTCGGCTACTCGCTACCCCCAACCAGACGCGAGTCGCCCGGCGTCGCAGCGATGGCCCGGCGCGTAGGGTATGTTGGCTTACCGGTTACTGGCGACGACGATTGCCCGCTGACTGGGTATGCTCTGGTCATGGTTTGAGTTTACACGTGAATTTATCTTCGTGAAACTTTTGAACAAGTATACTATGTTTTCTGAGAGATGACAAGGTTACCTAGTATAATGAACTATACCATGGGCCAAGCTTCCCTGATTCTGATTCAAGACCAGAATGCCCGCTGATGAGATCGGTCAGCCCTCATATACTCTTAGTACACGTTGACTTGCAACAGAGATCGCATATACAAAATCATTAGTAAGAGTAGGACATAATAACAAGATATAATATTTTACCAATCAAATTACACTTCTAACATCCTTGTTGAAGATTACTGGCTGAAAATGACATCATAATTTTCTACACCCAATAATATTAACTTTTCAAACCTATCTTACAAATAATCGCTTTGCATTGGCTAGGATAGGAAATGGTAGGATGTGCCCATAATCAGAAAAACAAATTCTTAAAAACAAAATTGTTTTCAAAATAAAGTACCCCAAAATACAAAAGAATTGGGTCAACCTTTCATGTAAGACCGCGTTTATACCTAAACAAACAAGACCATAAATGACCCTTAAAGAAATGTATTTTTCTCAATAAGCAAAACAACACAATAAAACTAATACCAGATGTGGTTTTTAAAATATAAGTAAAGTTCAACGTCCCAGATGTGGTTTTTAAAATACGTAAACAAGTACAGTTGACATAATTATTATCGAAACACATTCTTAAAAAATATTAATAGTAAGATAAATTAATAACATAAAAAATTAAAAAATTAGGTACACATATTTGCCTCGTTTCAATACATATACATACTATTCTACAACTGTTAGTAAGGTTAAGGTAATATGGCATGCATCTTTACTTATTTTTAGTTTAGTATCTCGTTTAGAATGCTTGAAGAGAAAAAAATCATATATGTCACTCGGAATAGAGAACCTCTTTAGAAGAGCTTTAATTTGTTTTTATATAAATAACATGTCATTTTAAACTTTATAAAATTGTCTAATACTATGCTAAACTATTTTTGTATTAATTGAGAAATATTGATAGCCCGTATTTTCACTTCACTTTTTCGTGAAAAAGTGCTTTTATCATTAATTTTAAAATAATTTTTTGCTTCTGTTTTTGATCAAATATAAATTGTTTTTTTTATTTTTGATCATTTTTATTATATTTGGTATTATAAAATTTAAATAAACTATTATAAAGTGCTTAATAAATAATTTTAAGTACACGTCGAAAACACTTTTTTGCAAAAATCACTTTTATAAATGAGGTGAGAATACGGGCCGATAATTTTTCAATGTATAATATAACTATTTATCATCATAATTTTCTACTACATATTATATTATTTTTTAGTAACATTGGTGCGGCAACTTTAGTAAAAGTTTAAATAATCTGCAAACTAAATTGATTTGAAGTTTGTTAATTTCTAAGATTTCATATTTTCCAGAAATGTGAGGAAAGAAAACGATGCACGTACAATCTAAAAAATAATTAAATATTATGAATACATTTTTATGATTTTTAAATAAAACAGCATGAATTACAGTCGCAAACGTTTCCAAATTAAGAACCATAAACCCGCCCATTGTTATATTAAATCTGCGCTGTGATCTTAAAATGATGAGTCGTAGGGCAAGTCGTATGTTTTTATCTGGTACATTGGGCCATTTACATTTATAAGCTGCTCGACCAATACTTTCAACCTGAAATTTATTTTAATAAAATTGAAAAACACAAAAACATTATTTACTAATTTACCTTGTCTTGAATTATTTGTCCAGTTTGACAATAAAACAGTAATTGGAAAAATACACCAGATAATATGCCCATAAAAGTTGCTTGTCTTGATCTAAAAATTGTATATATATTACACCTCAGTCGAGTAATTACCTCGTGGCTGAATTCTATAGCATTTTCATTTAAAGCGATCATCCTTCGACCATAAACTACCAAAATACACAAATTCATCTACCTACTCTAAACGTCCATCATTAACAGATACATTCATTCAGTTGTCAAGTTATCCTTCTCAAAACCAAATACATTTAACACAAGATTAATTTTGTCAAAATAAAACTGGTTTAGGTTAAAGTTTTGTATTTATATTTATTTATAATCCACATTCCGACAAACTCAACATCCGTCTTCATCAAGAAAAATTATACAAATGATATTTACAGTTAATAATAGAACGTAGAAACAAGTTACCAGGTAACAAATAACATAAATCACTGTGAAGGCACTGGGTTATCTAGTAACTTGTGTTTATGTTCAGTTATTAACTGTTATTTGTATAATTTTTCTTAATGAAAACGAACGTTAAGTTCGTCGATACATCGATTATAAATAAATATAAATACAAAACTTTAACCTAAAGCAGATTTATTTTAATATAATGAGTTCTGAAAGATTTTTTACTGTATTAATTTTAACAATCGTTCTTCTCAGTTTTTCTTCAGATTCAACTATAGTAAAAATATCAGATATAAAAAAATATGAATTATGTTTGTTAACAGAAAATAGAAAAAACACAATTTGAAATATACAGCAAATAGTGTTTTTGTTTAAAAGTATTTCTGAAGGGAATGAATACGGGCCAGTATATTATGTTTCATGTAAACTTACGTTTCTAAAATAACTCATTAATACAATACATAGCCCAGTTGCATAAATCATTATATAATACATTGTAAGATGATCATTTCGTGAGTTTGTGAAATGACCAATCAATGAGGTTCTTCCAAGACAGTTTACTATCTAATAATCTAGTTAACTACTTGATATAGTTTTTTTGCAACTACTCTCAATTATATTATTAAAATGAAACGGCTTTAAGATATAGTTTTGTACAGGGGCGTATCTATGTATGGGTTTTTTGGGCTGCAGCCCAGAGCCCCGTGGATATAAAAGAGTCCCAGCCTTCATTGAAGACAATAGACAATATTGGGAATTAAACAAAAATAATCTAAAATCATAAGGTCTTACAGTTGCTGTTTGTGTATCTAAGCCATATTAAATAAATAAAATATTTCATTGTCCTAATTTTTTTCTAATACCATATACATCATTATAGAAAACAGTTTTTTGACAAAATGGCAATTAGTTTGATTAATTAGGTAGGCCCCCAAGTAATGTTAACCTAGGACCCCACAAATTCACTGTCTGTCCCTGGTTCTGTACGTACTACACGTACATTTATAATCAGGATAATTTACATAAACAACATTTACAGTAAATAAACAGAACATAATAAGTAACTAGATCATGAAATTTATAAATTTTTAGTTAAAAGAAGTCAAATTTTATTCAAATCAATGCCATCTCACTGATTGATATTATTTATTTTTTTATAAATTTCTATTGCTTGTTTTATCAACCTACGGTTACATGTTTCTGTGTTCTGTTTATTTACTGTAATGTCATTTTTATAATTTTTCATGATGATGATATATACAGAGTATGTCGAAACATTGAGTATTAATAAAAATTAATACAGAACTATAATCGTAAAGCCGTTTTATTTTAATACAATGGGTTCTAAAAATATTTTTTTTACTATGCAGTGGGTGATCGGTTAACGAACAGTTCGGACTGAAAACAATTCGGACAACAAACACTTTCACGAAAGATTTATATTCGGACAACAAACATATGTTCTAATCACAAACTTTTCTGTACTTCTTATAAAAAAACAAATTCAAATAAAATTAATAATATTAGAAAATCTGGCAATATTATGAGGATGATCGTTCATCGAACATTTTGGTTTACGAACATAGTCTTGAAACGGATTATGTTCATAAACCGATCACCTGGTGTATTATTATTAATATAATTATTATTATGTAAAAATATTTATCAAGTATTTTTATTTTAAATATATACACAAATTACTTTTCCGATTCCATTACGAAAGCGTACATGCACATTGTGTTCAAAAGCAAATTTGTTCCTAATGTTATCAACAGTGCTTTCGAATATACAGTCTCGATTTTTTCCAAAAAACTGAAACAGTAAAATATATTTTATATGATTATATCTAAATTTTAGTTAAATATATGTAGGTACACTGTAAAAAAAGTATGTTAAATATATGAAATTTACATAGGTTTTAGTAAAACTAACAACATTTTGCAATTTTGCTGTGATAATAATTTACGTAATATTACATTTTTTATGAAAAAATACATTTACAAAACATGTAAAATTCTATAAATTTTTTACAGTGTATATTATTTTTTTTGTTTTTGAAAAAATAAATAAATAACCTTAATAACAAATTGTGATGCTTTATACATTTTATAATTATTTTATAATCTTGCAAGTTATTGTCGGTTTCTCCAATTTTCAATAATTTTTCATTAATCAAATTAAACTGCGAAAAAACTAATCCAATCATTACAATAAATAAACAATCAATAGGAATTAAACAAAATGCTGCAGAAGAAATTGTCAAAATGACTTCCAGAAACGAAACAATTTCATAATAATATGGTTCTTTTAAAATTTCTTTATTTGGAATCCATATATTCATTGGTAAACTTCGGTTGCCTCTTATGAAAGTTCCTAAAATATATTGGCTGGTATTACGAGCTTGGTTTTGCATGTTTTAGTCCTGTCCTTATTGTTTTAAAATCTGTATTAGTTAAAAACCATACAGGCCATTTTAATTAATTTTTATTTTATTTGTATTCTCTTCCAGTGATTTCTAAGCGGAACATAGGATTATAAGCTCAAGATACTAATCTTATAGATACTATTCATTTATAAACTGAACAGTTTTTCAGTTAATTTCTATAATTAAATCATGTAATACGAATATTAAAATATGTACCATAGATATGTGTATATATTCTGTTGAAAATAACTGTTTGTTAAAATAAGAATTTCGAGATTCTTCGAAGAAAATAATTTGCCATGTGCAATAAGAATTTTAGATTGTTTATGTTAACGAGCCATCATTATTATTAGAATTGATTCAAAATTATTACACTGTAAAAAATGTAACTTAAATTTATGTAATTTTACATAGTTTTTAACAGTAAAATAACAATATTTTGTAGTTTTACTATGATAATTTACAACTTTACAATTTACAATATTACAATTTTTGTGGAAAAATTACATTCAAGAATATGTAATATTACACATATTTTTTTACAGTGTACGATTAACAATTGTAACATTGGTACGTACAGTCTTTGAACTTTTAGTGTCACGTCTCGTAGTATTAAAACAATAATATTATTTGTTTAAGGAAGGGACACCACCCTGAAACTTTCAAAAAATCGATTTTTTGCATTTTCTGAAAGTTTATACAGTGTAAAATGTGTTAAAATGGTTTTCCGAAATTCGAACATCCGGCTGAGTTACAGCAACCAATACAGAGTTGTCTCAGCAGGTAACACGTACAAATCGGACATTAAAAAACTAACTTCAAACTTGTTTTTCTCGAAACCATGTTTTTCAACATTTTCCCACCAAGATCTCAAAATCTATCAATCCGATTTACTTCGCTTTAAGAAGTAATTAAAAAGAATTAAATTCTTTAAAATGATACTACTGTTATACACTTTTCTTTGATTTTTTTATACGCTTTAAATGTTTGTTTTTTTTTTACTCTGAAAAAAGAATACTTATTTTCAAATAGCGTCATTTTTGTAATTTTTCAAAATTCAAAACAATCCGCCGTATTTATAGCATATTTTTTATTTTAGTTTTAGAATATTCTGGGGAAACTTTTGTATTATATTTCAGAACTTCACGGGGGACGGGACAAGTAGCCAGGGTTTTTTTTTTGACATAGGCTGACAAATCCACGCGTGACGTCACAATTTAAATACATTTTTGACATAAGAATTCGGAAACACAGTTCAAATATACCGTAATAACATATAAAAAAAACTCGGAATGTTTACATTATTATTTCTACATGAAAAAATTCCCAAACTTTTACTATGTTCAGAGTGCTCAATGTGGTGTCCCCCTTAAGCCCTTATTGCATTTTAAATACCTGCAATATAAAACAATGTAGCACCTAATATATTGAATTCATAACATCTAGCAACAATTTTTAAGATTTTATAGGTTTTTAAGACTTTATTTTGATTTTCAACATTTTCCGAAACTTCTACCGGCCAAAAGTCATTCCAAATTGTATCAATCATATTTGACAATAATTTAGCATTTATCAAATAAGCTGTGATTTTTATAGTTTCCTAAAAAAACATTACAATTAATCTTTGTCGGAGAATCGAAATATCATAATTTACTTGAATAAATCCAAGTACGATAATAAAATCTTCGGCAAACTGTCCAATACTTTCATATTCGGTGAACAATGCATTTAAAAATACCAGAAGTATCATAAGATTGTTGTAGCTAATAAAAAAGTAACTTTTGATACGACTCGAAAATGCGGTATTTTTTGGATTACAACCGCCTATATCTAAACGGCGAAGCCATTGTGTAATTAATGATATTGCTGATATCTAATAGAGAAATATAAAAAAATATAAATATATATGTATACGGAAAAATTATTTTATCAATACAAAAATAATTTGAAAAATGATTTTCATTATTTTATATTTTTCTCTGATTAGATTAATAACTTATTTTTGAAAAAAAAATTGTGTTTTAATTTTTTTATTTATTTATTATCAATTAAATTACTATAGATGTTATTTGCAATTATTTTTTTAACAAAATCAATAAATATAAACAATTTCGAATTCTAACTTTAAACAATTTTACAATTTTAATAAATTTTATTTTATAAAATACTATAAAATTCAAGCATTTCATAAATTGATACAATTTAATATTATAAATATTTGTCATAATAAATCAAATTCATAAACTTACCTTTTCAGTTTTGTCAGACATTTTTATTCGGAAACTAAAAACCTGAAATAAAATGAAAAACTGGGATCTATCGTTTAAGTATAACTACGAAATCAGCATATGTTATTTCTCTAATAAAATTTTAAATTGCAATTAAATAAATGTCACATTTGCTAAACTTTTATGTATATTGGTTCTATATGATTATTATAAATTATAAAATATATTATCAGCAAAAACGAATGTCACTGAATATAAAAATGACAGTTACATTTTGTGACAACTAAATTATATTAGCGTTAAACTTATATCAAAGTTTTTTTTTTATTAAAAACTAATATGACTTTTAACGTATATTACAATAAAAAATAAAACATGAATTGTAATATTGCATTGAATATTCTGTAATTTTTTGAATATATTTCATCTCTACAGAAATAATTTACGCCAAGTAATTATATTATTTTAAAAAATTCAATAAAGTAAATAAACACCAAATTTATTCATTTTTATTGCATTATTACATTTATATCTAATTTAACGGCGAGTTAAAATTTAACTCAATTTGTACTGAAAATATGAATTTAAATTATGGAATGTGGCTTACATTGTAATGCAATATTTGTATATTAGAAATAAAACAAGAATTGGCTTGAAAAATGCAGTAAATAACTTAAAGACAGTAAAATTAATGATAGTAGGCTATTATGAGCTACAAGTATGATGCGGTTTTAATAAATGCATAAATTAGAAATTCTGCGCGTTATTATTAACAAAGTGTTTTGCGTTCCTTTGTCCATTTAGATAACTGTATAATAATAAAGGAATTTATAACCGACATAATTAATTCTATAGTTGAAGCAATATTGTCCGAAACTTGCAAACTTGCATAGTTTTGGTAAGCGAAGTATTTATCAATATTTACTATGCTATAATAATTGTTTTTTCTTCAAGCATATTATAATATTAATATTACGTTACCATATAGCCTATGTAGAAAGAGGTCATTTTGTTACTAGTACAATAATGTACATTATTATACATTATTACCTCAGAATAATCATTTTGATTGTGAAATTGAAAAACGAATTAATGCTGATTGTAAGGTTTTGGGTGCTTTGGGTACTTTTATTAGGAATGTAAAAAAATCAGAACTCATTATATTAAAATAAAACTGCTTTAGGTTAAAGTTCTGTATTAATATTTATTTAAAATCGACGTTTTGACGAAACTAAACATCCGTCTTCATCAGGATAAATGATACAAATGACATTACAGTAAATAACATAACATAGAAACAAGTTACTAGGTAACAAATAAATAACTAGATCATAAAGTTTATAGATTTTTAATTAATGGAAACTAAATTTTATTTAACTCAGTGCCTTCACAGTGATTGATGTTTTCTTTTTTTTTATAAATTATATAAATGACATTAAAGTATAGAAACAAGTTACTAGGTAACAAATAAGTAACTAGATCATACAATTTATGGATTTTTTAATCAATGGAAGAAAAATTTTATTTAACTCAGTGTCTTCGCAGTGATTGATGTTTTATAATTTATAAAGATACGTATTATAAAATTAAATACAAAAAATTTGTTACGAATTTCGTGAAATTAGAATAACAATAAGATATTAATTTTCAAACATTTTACCATAATAAATAAGCGCTTATTTTTAAAAGCTATTTTTTAAAAGTCAAATATTATCTGTTGTCGGGTATCTTTATAGCACCTTTTTTTTTAGAAAACACTCTGAGGGTTTTAAACTTAAAACAAGCGAGAAAATGAAGACACAAAACAAAAGACAGAGAGATAAAAACCAGCGAAAAAAATATAAAAACGAAGAAATTAGATACGACACCAGGGAATTCTAACAATATTTTCTTACACTTGCATTATTTTGTGTGTGTGTGTGTACTGTCTTTTGTTTTGATAAAATTATTCGTTTTCTCTTTTTAACAATCTGTTTTATGTCAAGTCTAGCGGATGACAAACCCCTCTCCCCCTTTCCTACAAACATAAAGGACTATATCTTCCGTTATCCTTCGCGAGTATCTTTTTACGGTTTATTTTTCTGAGCAAATCGAAATTATGTCTTTAATAAACGAATTTGTTTCCTCTGCTGTTTCTGGTATACTATGCCACTGAAGTAAATAAATTTTTATGAGAATTTTGTTTCATTTAACGAGATCTTAATAAAAATATTAATGTTTTTCTTCCTTGATTTTGTAGATATTACTTTAACGACCCTTTATTTTACTTTAGATGTATGAGTTCCTCAAGAAGTTTTTCATAATTTTATTTGAAAATAATTTGTATTTTTATTGCATACTTAATAGCAAAACAAGGTTTATTAAATTTTTTATTTTCTAACTTTACTTGATTATACAATGTTTATTATTTGAACTTAATACACTTTGAAATTCTCAGTTAGATTTTTAATTTATATTTTTTCATACGTTTCAAAATATTGATATTACATTACTATATTGCCTATGTAGAAGGAGGTAATTATGTTACTAGAACAATAATATGAATGTTAATAGAACATAATATGAACAACAAATTATATAGTGATAATTGCAGTGTTTATTTTTAATTGAATTTGAATTTAATTATTGAAGATGTGTGAATAAGTGCAAGAAATGCAAAATATGCAATGCCAGATTTATCAGAAATTGCAAATTCGACCACAAAAACATTAATTCTCACAAATCATGTAACAAATATAATGTTCTACAGTTATTAGTAAGATTATAAATAAAAATTGCATAAAAATTAATATAGTAACTGCAGTATATTTCTGCAATATTAAAATTTTATTGTTAGAACAATATGAATATGTAATAAAAAATTTGCTACAGTATAAGAAACATTCGCCAGTAGTTGTACTTTACTATAAATTATAAACTAACTTGCTATTGTATTATGCAGAATTACAGAAAAATTGTGTAAAGTTTATCATAAATTTTTAACTAAAATTTGAATTTTTACGTTTGCAATATCGACAAGGGTAAGGATACATATATATTTGATGAATATCGTTGCGCAATAGAATGAATTGACTATTTATGTTAAAATATATCATATTTTTAACGAGTTTATCAAAAAAAAATATTTATAAATAAGAAAATTAACCAGTTGTTATTTTATGATATAAATATGTCATTTATTTAAGTAGAAAGAAAAAAATATTAAGTTTATTTGTAGATATTTTACAAAAGATTTAAATGTCATAGATACATATATATTACTCCATTGCTTGTTGTTTTCGAGATAAGCTTACGCTATTTGTTGTATTCTAATAACTACACATTAAAAAAAAAATCGGTAATTTTACATACTGATTCACACCAGTTTAATATGTAAATTTACAGACGTCACAGGAAAAATTTTATATTATATTAATATAAAATACGTATATTTTATGTAAGTTTACCTACTTTTTAACACGTTTTTATTAACTCGCTCTCTGTTTGTTGGTTATATTTTAAAAATATTCAAAATAAGACTTTTTTCAAAATTTTCTCAAAAAAATCTGAAAAAAAAAATTCAAGCTAATCGTTGTTATTGATAGATATATTGCATGAGATTGATGTATTGACAGATTTCACTCAACCCCCAACGTTTTGACTTGTGCAAGCGTCAACCTTTTGTTTATTTAGCTTGCGCAAATGCGAATTAACGGTCGGCGTAGTGTCCTCAGTCGGCATTTTGTCCAGTTGGCGTTATGTCTAGACACATTTTTTTTTTAAACTAATCTTTTAAAATTTTTGCACAGAGCCATAATTTCATATTCTGAACAACTTTTGTCAAGAACTTTTCTCATGCCGTATTATTGACCAAAAAGGCACTTTACCTGAGTATAAAACAGTTTTTTACATTTTTCATGGCCACCTTGATTTTTAAAAAACTAAAAATATGCTTAAAATTGTTTTCAAAGCAGGGCGGAATCCCAAAACATAAAAATAAAATTCTTAATTTTTTGCCGATTACACCTATAGTGAACTCAATCCGGGGACACACTGTATATTACAATGTAATTAATTAGCCAAAAAGCTAAATAATTTAATTATTATTATTATTATTACAGTATCTTCGAATTTTACATCATAAAGATTTTCTACCACATGTTGTGCAAATAAAAATTAATACAGAACTATATCCTGAAGCCGTTTTATTTTAATATTATTGAGTTCTGAAAGATGTTATTTTTATCATTGACCAAGCATATTCTTCATAAAACAACTTCGACTTTATTGATCTGTCAATACGATGCGTCGATTAGTTAATCAATATAAAAATCGTAAATGTCGATCCCGGCAAACGGCCGTAAAACTGGTTCCAAGTTTAACTTGGTGCCACTGACTGCGAATTATCAATATTACGGTCCTGAAAGAGTCGTAACATATACGATACGATAACTTTGTCGAGCTATATAAATTCCGATATCTTATTACTACTACAATATTCACCCCCTCTAGAAATACCTGCTATAAAATTTTTATTTCCTTTTTTTTTTGTTTCACAAATTGTACTAATCTGCTGTTGGGTTGCTCGTGTAACATACTTGTCATACTGGATGAAATATTTCAGTTCGAAAATGGGGTTAATAATTTATTCAAAAGTGAAATAATTAGTTTTATACTTATTTTACATCAACATGAGAAATAATTTTATTCAGTTATTATTTTTATTTTATCAAAAAAAACTATGAATAAGAAGAAATTATGAAAAGCATATTATATACATACATACGCAATCACGCCATGTACCAATAAGAGTATAACAAAAACTCTTTCTACCTTGACACTTTCAAAAAACCAAATTTTTTTCCGTTTTCTGATAGCTTATAATGTACAGAATAATGTGCACTTTAAAACAAATTATTTATTTTTACCTACAAACCATTAGACATTATGATGCCCAGTATTTTTATGTATAATTACTCAACTGCTATAATTTTACATAATTGTTTAAAAATACATAATATCAGAGCTATTACAAACATTATGTAATGTGATATATTACCAACGGGATGGATGGATGGAAAAGTAATATTACAGTTTTTTAATAAAGTCTCTTTTAGTAAATTTACAGAACTTCAGAAAATTTACTGTCAGGAATTTTTCATAAATTGGTAAAAATTTGTTCAGTTCTGTAATATTATTGTTGGTATAATAACATACATTTCTGAATTTACATAAAGGATGTATTTTACTATTATTACAGATATTAATATGCAAGCTGTAATATTATATAATTTAAGAAGTTATACCAACAATATGTAATTCTACATTAAGTATGTGATGCAATTTGCAGAAAGTAAGCAATTTTACATACTTATTAGGTTATTTTTACTTAATGTATGTAATTATTATGAATTATGTCAAAAATTACAGAATTTTGAGGTAGAAATACAGAATATTTATGCTAAAATAAAATTACAGATTGTTTTATAGTAAAATTTTATCACTATTTTTTTTTTAATTTCGCTATTATTTTTTTACAGTGTGTTTTCTGAAATTTGAACTTTTGGCGGAGGTACAGCGACCTATACAGAGTTGGTCGCTGTAACTCCGCGAAAAACATATTTTTGTCGAAATTATGTTTTTCATCCTTGTCTCACCGAAATCATGGAAACTATCCATCCGATTTTTTTTTTGCTTTAAGACGTAATTACTAGAGAATTAAATTTTGTAAAATGATACTACTACTAATATATTTTTTTTATTTTTTATACGCTTTAAAAAAGCTTCATTTCAAGCAGCAACAGTAAAGTTAATGCAAATTGATAATTTGATAAATTATAAATATCACCAATTATGTAGATATTTATGCTACAGTGGTAAATTTCCCGTAATTTTTATAATTTTGTAAATATGTATTGCAAAATTTTATTATTATTATTTTTATTATTATATTTGAAGTTAATATTTATTTTTCAGAATGATGCAATTATCTCCGGTCGACCGGACAAGGCGCTCAACCAGAAAGTTCTAAATTCGATTCCTGCTTGCTAGGTGAGATAAATTTTTTTATATATATATTTTATTTCAAAATTAAATATTAACTTTACATATTCAAGTTCATTTATTTCATCTTGTTATTTATTATATTTAATTATTTTTATTCTTGACATTGAAAAAAATATTTTTTGTTAATCTCAAGAAACAAATAATTGTTATTTACACATTACAATGTTTTAAAATAAATGATCTTTTCATATAGTTTAGAGAAGTAATATGAAAAATAAGAATAATTTTTTACTTACAAAGAAATAAATTACAAGAAAATGTATGACTACATTTTTTTAAAAAGCTGAGTTTTTTTTAGTAAAAAACTAATTAAAACTTAGAATTTATCTTGAGAATATAATTAAAATATATAATTAAAAATAAATAAGTTGACAAAAAAAAATATGCAAATTTTGCTATTCCAGAAATGATTTAATTTTTTTCACGTTTATTTGCTGAAAAAAAATAATAAACACGAAAGTTCAGTTACTTTCATTTATATTTTCAATTTATTATTACATCGACAGATATGAATTTAATTAGACGTTAAGCAAATAAAAATTATATTTTAATTATAGTATTGCAAATATTTGTATATAAAGTTAATTATGATTTATTTCAGCAAAATAAGTTTAAAAAATACATTTTGTTAAAGTTTCTTAACTACAATTATATAGAAAATGAATAGTAGCTTTAGATCACAAGCTAGACTTCTAGTTTTGTAATTTCGTAGTTTCTGCTAATGATCAAAGTTTGACTTTTAAAAGTACATGTATTTTATTTTATTTTTTTTAAGTTTAGAAAAGTGTACATTCTAAGTGACAATAGCGATGAAACAAAAGAAAAAAATAATTGCTGATGATGGTTCGTGATAGAACGACCGAAACGTCCATAAAACTGCAAAAATATTTAATTTTTAATCCAATTCTGCTTTTACGCAATTCCAAATATATGTATATATATATATATTAGAGTGTCCGTAAAAATAAAAAAATTCCAGTAAGGCTAAAAGCGATAATTTTACATCAGAACATCAGAAATAATATTTTTTGCTTGTTTTTACGAAAGTAACAGGTTCCTCTACACAACTGAAATTTTCGGAAAGGTGTGTAAATACATTATGTCGTTTATATCGCGTTTTTGAGAATTTCAGTTGTGTAAAAACTAATATATATATATATATATATATTTATTAAAGATACCTATTTTTCATAAATTTGAAAAATTAATATTATAAACTATAATTTTTATTCCTCAAATAATTCGCTTAATTTGTTTTGTGTCAAACTTAATTCTATATAATAACATTGACCTGTATTTTCAGCTCACTTTTTTGTGAAAATGTGCTTTTATCATTAATTTCAAAATAACTTTAAAATTTTATTTTTTCATCAAACGTAAATAATTTTTTTATTTTTGATTATTTTTATTATATTTGATATTATCAAATTAAAATAAACTATTAAAAAGTGCTTAATAAATAATTTTAAATAAACGTCAAAAGCACTTTTGGCAAAAATCACGTTTATAAATTAGGTGAGAATACGGGCCATTATTTTTTCTGCTTTCACTCATACCAAAAATTATAAAATTTTAAACCAACATGTCATCAAATTTGTGAGACATCAAATAAACAAATAAATTTAATAAATAAATGTTTGAGTCAATATAGCTGAATAGCCATAAAAATGCAATGGTTCAGCAAACTATACATATATATTGTCAACTTCTAATAGAACTAATCTATCTCCATGTGTGTTATACAGCTTCGTTTATTATTTAATTGCGAGTTATGCTAATTTATATAAAAATTAAAAGAATTATTATCTCGCTTATGAGACGACTTTTACTAAAGCATTTTAAGATTTATGGACTTAGTTTGAGGTGTACTATCGCCCTCTAGAAGGATACAGAGAAGATCGTAAACATCCTGTATAAACACTAATAAAAAGAAAACATTTAACGTTTAAACCATTGTAACTTAAAACTAAACAAAATGGAGTTCTGTAAACAGGTAATATATGCAACAAATCGAATTCAAGTCAAAAACCGTTCGTATCGTTCGTGTTTTTTTTTTAGATAGGTATTTTGCTTTGTTTTGTTTTTGTTTTCGGCATGTCGTGCTTTGTATTTGATAAATAGCGTTTGTGATTTTACTGTGCAGTCTGCTATGAAATTAATTAATTGTACGCGTTCTGATTTAACAGCGTAACAAAACTCTGAACGCTAGCTAGTCTAGTCTAGCTAAACGTGATGAAGACTTAACGGATGGAACACGTGATGTAAATAAAACACACCGATGAAAATGCTTAATGAAATTAAAATGATTTGCGGATTAAATGAAATGATCATATTTCATACCTTATCTAACGTTGCTTTCATTTTTAAGGTATTGTTTTCTTTTTGGTCGTTTGTTAACAATTGTCACATACAATTGAGGGAGGTATTGTAATTTTACCAATTTAGTTTTTTCGAAATTTTTACAAATAAGTACGATGTAGAATTTTTGTAATATAAATCAACTGTTTTTAACACGATATTGGCTTGTCTATGGACACGTGTAGAGAAAAATCGGTTGAACAGATTTTTTTATCGTTTTTTTTTCCAGTCGTCACATATAGTGAAAAAGCTAATTATATCAGTTTTGATTTTTAGAGATTTTACTGCTAAATACAAATTAGAATTTTTGTAATAAATCAATTGTTTTTAAGGTGATATTGGTGTGTCTGTGAACACGTGTAGAGCCAAATCGATTAAAGAAATTTTGAAGAAGTTTTATAGTAAAAAAATCTTTTAGAACTCATTATATTAAAATAAAACTACTTTAGGTTAAAGTTATGTATTAATATTTATTAATAATCGACGTTTCGATGAACTCAACGTACGTCTTCATCAGGATAAATGATACGACATTACAGTAAATAACAGTACATAGAAACAAATTACTAGGTAACAAATAAGTAAATAGATCATAATTTTTATTATAGATTTTTAATTAATGAGTTAAATAAAATTTGGCTTCCATTCATTTAAATCTATAAATTTTATGATTTAGTTACTTATTTGTTACGTCTAGTAACTAGTAACTTGAAACAAAAATTACTTGTCTAGATAGGAATTTTTAAAAGAAACTAATTTCGATATAGTGGAAACAGTTTATTCCACACTTTTTTGGGTACATAGCGTTATTTTGTATATATATATATATATATATATATATATATATATATATATATATATATACATGAAATACTTCAGTATTTTAAATACTTTTTCTATAAGTATTTAGAATTTATATGTAAAGTGTAAAATATTAATAATTTTACTTAAAATACTGTCAAATATTTAAAATACTTTTTGTTACTTTGATTCCTTATTTTCGTAGGGACTGCAATTTTGAATAAAAATTATACATATACGATAAAATTTTGTAAATTATTTTTATTTACATTTATCTTTAATTAATGTTAAAAATATTAAATTATTTGAATGATAAATATAAGATTACTGAATCTATTATTTACAGAAATAAATGTTTAAAAATATTATTTTTTGTCGCAATTGTAATAAAAATAATTATAATACATGATTGTATTTCATATTTAGTACTGTAAGTAAATATGAATGAGAAAAAATTTGAAATAATGCTTGTATTTTTAATTTTTTTTTAGAAGTATTTAGTATTTAAATACTTTTTTAGTACTGGTCCCAACTAGCTCTACTCTAGCACTCCAAACACTTTCTACTAAGTCAGGCCAAATCTATCTGTATGCATTATAGTGTATTAGCAATCATATTGTTTGTCCTATTGTATTTTTCTATTTTATTTCTATTACGAGCACGATTTCGATTTTGCTGTAGAAAATCCAGGCACTCTGTGTGTGTGTGTGTGTGTGTATCGCAATCTAGTGCGTATACAGCAAGATAGAGATACTTTGACGGTTTTACAACAACAAAATCGATATATCCACAAGAGATGTCAAGATAAACAATCTCTTGGGGACGGTTACAGCTTCAGCGATACACGAGTTATACTAGTTGTTTCCTTCTCCCGTTTTCTCTATCCCTATTCACCCACTTCGTTACATCCCTATTGTACGTTTACATATATATATATACATACCGGGTGTTCGTTCGTCAAGTTCGTATGGGCGTTTAACATGAGAATTCGATAATTTGCGATATACTTCTTTCTCGAGTTAAATTCGGAGAAATACTTAGAATACTTTTTGATAGACAATAAAAAGTTCTATAATTTGGTTTTAGTTTTAATTTGCTAGCATGTGCCGTTTGAGCGCTAGAATTTTTTTTTTGATTTTTTGGTTTATATTTTTTTTCTCAAAAACTATGAGGTCTAGGAAAATAAGCATAATATGGAAAAATGCGGAATAATGAGTACGATAATTGAGTGAAGAAACCATTATTCTACGATGCATCGTTTAGTAGAAAAAAATTCAAAACTGAATTTTTGAAAATTTGACTAGGTGGTACTCATTATTCCGCAATTTTCCATATCATGCTTATTTTCCTATACCTCATAGTTTTTCAGAAAAAAAATAAAAACCAAAAAATAAAAAAAAAAATTCTAGCGCCCAAACGGCACATGCTAGGAAATTAAAACTAAAACCAAATTATAGAACTTTTTATTGTCTATCAAAAAGTATTCTAAGTATTTCTCCAAATTTAACTCGAGAAAGAAGTATATCACAAATTATCGAATTTGCATGTTAAACGCCCATACGAACTTAACAAACAAACACCCGATATATAAATATCTTCTTAGCGAAGCTTGTCAAAATGCTTTCTTGTTGCTGCCTATCTGCCTATAACCTACACAGAGCTATATATAAATTGGCTTAAACCAATAGTTTACACTTTAGTTTAGATTTAGATATACTCCAAGTCTACGACCGACGACGGTGTTCAATCGTTAATGATGTTTACTCGTAATGCGTTGTTGTATTTGATAAATTAAAAGTTTTATTGGGTTATTAATCATTCTCAGCGTTGATAAGATTGATAATAGATTTGTGCTAATGTTGATTTTAACAAAAAACTGTTTATAGTGTATTATTTACAACTGTAAATAAACCAGAACAGAGAAACAAGTTACTAGGTAACAAACTAAGTAAGTAGATTATAAAATTTATAAATTATTAATTAAAGGAAGACAAATTTTATTTAAACTTGTAAGTTGTTTCTATGTTCTGTTATTTACTATACATTTTTCTTGATGAAGACGGACGTTGAGTTTCGTCGAAACGTCGATTATAAATAAATATTAATACTGAACTGATTGAATGATGAGGTGTTATAATTATACCAATTTTGACATTTTGAGATTTTTACAGTTTTGATGTCAATCTACCTGTAGACACATATAAAGCAAAGTAAAAATTATATTTAATCTTCGAACCGTGAATATCTCAATTTAATCAATTTTTGTAGATTGATCTACCGAAAGTGATAGTTTATTACATACATACATACACAATTACGCCATATACCCAAAAGAGTATGGCACAAACTCTTTCCACTATCCTGAAATCAGTTTCATCCAAATATCGCTATCCAGACAACCAACTTCAGCTTCATCCACATTCATATTTCCTTTCATATATGCTCTTCTATTTCTCACTACTTGGAAACTTTCGAATATTTCTCAATAGAGAATTTTGAAAACTGTATTTATAAAAGTTGTTATTCTAGTTATAACTAACAATTTTTATTTGTTACATTTTTTGATACGACTCAATAAACTAACTTTTCATATTTTTGCAATATTTCTTTTATATTAGTGAAGGGACCGAAATCGGATAATTCTGTTATAAAAAATAAGTGAGTTACTACAATATTATTTTACTTAAACAAAAAATACAAACAAAAATAATATAAACTTATAAAATACGAAAAATATGTTACTTTATGTTCAGCTATCTTATAATTTATTCATTATTTATAATTATTATGTATAATATATTAATATTAATATTAATATAATATATTATATATACATATAATATATAATTATTTATAATTTATTTTAGCTAATTTATAATTAATAACTTTTACACAGATGGTGTAAATATTTATAACATTTTTATATTAAAAATAAATAATTAAATTTAATAATAACCGAACAAAATATAACAAATTTTATTATCATCAAACCAACAAAAATAACATTTAATTATTTATTTATTTATATGTCAAAATGTAAGAAATATTCTAAATACACAAGTAGTAGGAATATGTATGGGAGGTATCATGAATATGAATGAAACTAGAGTTGCTTGTCTGGTTAGGAATGTTTGAAAAAAACTAATTTCGAAATAATGGATAGTTTGTGCACACACTCTTTTGGGTACATAGCATAATTGTGTATATGTATTTTTTGTTTTTTGATATTTAAAATTCTCTCTGGCTTAAAATTTAACTCTCTACCAAACAGAAAATAATCTCTTTTTTTACACTCGGTATTTCAATTACAAAAAAAAAAACCAAAAAAATAAAAAAAGAACTTTTCCACTAAATGTAATCACACAATACAGAGAAAACAATTAATCCAGTTAAACTGATTAAACGCCCGAAGTAAACAATCGAACGTAAACAGCAAAAATAATTATTTTTCCTTCAGCTAATAGTTCTAACATATAAGTCAATAGAACGCGCGCGCACAACTCTAGCAAAAGCCTTCTCGCTGGCTGCTGAATCACTCATGGAAAATAATTCCTTCGAATAAGACAGACCACCCCCTCTCACCCCCAAAGAAGAAAAAAATCCGTTTCAATTATAGCCGAGTGATTAAATTTACGCAGTCTGCCCCCATTACCCGAAACTCCGGGAATGACTTGCTCATGTGTGTATGTGTGTTGATACACGCTTTAAGACCGTCATATAACGCATTAGTATGTCGCATTTGCCACTATGAGTCCTCTACATCAGATCAACCATTAAATACAGATACATAATGCTTATACCCAGTTTTGTTTATATATATATATATATATATATATATATATATATATATATAAATATATACATATATATATATATATATATATATATATATATATAAATATATACATATATATATATATATATATATATAAATATATACATATATATATATATATATATATATATAAATATATACATATATATATATATATATATATATATATATATACTCTAAAAAAAAATTATGTAATAAGACATTATGATACAAAGTATTTCTAGGTAGAACTGCTAGCATTTTACATAATTGTTTAAAAATACATAATATCAGAAGTATTCCAAACATTATTACCAACGGAATGAAAAAGTACATATGTATGTAATATTACAGCTTTTTTTTAGTAAATTTGCTGTCAGGAATTTTTCATAAATAGGTAAAATTTGTTTAGTTCTGTAATATTATTGTTGGTATAATTACATAGGCCCGTATTCTCACCTCACTTTTTCGTGAAAAAGTGCTTTTATCATAAATTTCAAAATAACTTTTTGCTTCTGTTTTTGATTAAATATAAATAATTTTTCTATTTTTGATCATTTTTATTGTATTTGGTATTATAAAATTTAAATAAACTATTATAAAGTGCTTAATAAATAATTTTAAGTAAACGTCAAAAGTACTTTTGTGAAAAATCACTTTTATAAATGAGGTGAGAATAATAGATTTCTAAATTTACATAAAGGATGTATTTACTATTATTACAAATATTAATATACAAGCTATAATTTTACATAATTTAAGAAGTTATACCAACAATGTGTAATTTTACATTAACCCTTTCGCTCACCGTGTACACTACAGTGTACATAATATTATAATGCTTTGTTATAGTAATTTGAAGAAAATATATCAATTTACTAATGTTGTACACTACAGTGTACATGTGAATTTACAAAGAACGAATACGGCGCCATCTCTTATCGGATAGTAAAATTAATAATTTACGAAAAGTTTACGATTTTGCTAGGCAGTTAAACTGCCACGATAAAGCTCTAGGTATTCTCTGATTTTTATATGTTGTGGTTGTGTGCTTGCGTGTAGGATTTTTATTAGTGTTTACGAGGATGTGTTTTGCAAAACTAAGGCAGTAAATTTTATTATTTTGCGTATAGTTTATTTTTTTTGTTGTTAAAAGTTATGTACACTGTAGTGTACATTGTGAGCAACTGCAGTAATTGGACAAAGGCAACATAACCTAACTTTCTGATTTTTTTGAAGATAAGTTTAAATTTTTGTAGTTATATGCCCTGAAAATGAGTTCTAAAAGGCCCCTAACGGAGGCAGAGCTATTAGATATAATCGAAAATTTATCAGATATCGAAGTCTTGAGTGACGACGGGGATGATTACGGTTTGGAAGATGAAGTAGAATTGGAACCAGAAGCTGAGACTGTTGAAGGTATACTTTCAGATACTGTATGCATGTAATATAATTACTTGATTTTGATGCAGAACTCCCTGACGAAGATGACTTTGGGCAAACAATGGTCGAAGAGCCCCAACCCGGACCAAGCTGTAGTGAACCTACACAAATTAAAATCAGTAAGACTTCTGCCAATGAAAGAATTGATCTATATTGTCAAAACAATTCATTGACTAAAAAGAAAGATATAACATGGAGAAAATCTGTTACATATTTAACACCAAAAATAAATTGGTATCAAAAACCGGCAACGAATACAATTGATTTAGATAGTCCGCTGTATTTTTTTTCGCAATACTTTACCAATAACTTATTCGAATTAATGGCAGAAAAAACGAATCTATATGCCGTGCAACAGCACTCAAGATTTAATTCAACGAATGTAGAAGAGCTAAAAACATTCGTGGGCATGCACATACTAATGGGTAATTTACATTACCCTAGAATAAATTGCTACTGGGCTGCAAAATTGTATATTCCCATGATCGCAAATAATATGCCTCTCAATCGATTTTATAAACTTAGACAGCATGTTCATTTTGTGAACGTACAAGAAGATCATGACAGTAATGATCGATTTTGGAAAATCAGACCCCTATATAATGCAATAAGGGCCAGGTGCTTGACTCTTCCATTGGAAGAAACGCTTAGTATTGACGAACAGATTATACCATTCAAAGGTAAATTAAACGTCAAACAGTATGTTCGTGGAAAACCCTGTCCATGGGGAGTAAAATTATTCGCGTTATGTGGTACGAGCGGCACACTGTTTGATTTTGTTCTATATCAAGGGTCAACAACAGAACTGAATCCTGAACATCTTGAAGTTTTTGGACATGCAGCTTCGGTTGTGTTAAAGCTAGCAAAAAGAATCGAAGTAAAAAATGTACAACTTTATTTCGATAACTATTTCTCAAATTATAATTTGTTGCAATATTTGTTACATAAAAATATATATGCAGCATGCACTGCACGTATAGAACGTTTCAAAAATCCGCCATTCAAGAAAGACGGTGATATGAGAAAAGAAGGGCGTGGAACTGCAGAGGAGGTGATCAGTGGAGATGGTGAAATTATTATGACAAAATGGTTTGACAATAAAGCTGTTATAATGGCGTCAAACTTTATGAGCATTGGCACTCCTGACCATGCAAAGCGATGGGACAAAAAACTCAAACAATTCATAAATGTTTTGAGACCGTCCGTGATAAAAAATTATAATAAGAACATGGGTGGGGTCGATAAATTAGACTTTCTGATAACGCTGTACAGGACATTCATTCGGTCGAAGAAATGGACACTCCGCATGTTTACTCATGCCATAGACTTGGCATGTGTAAATGCTTGGTCTGAGTACCGTACAAAAGCATTGTCTTTGGGCATTCCTAAAAAACAGGTTCTAGATTTGCTGCATTTTAGGGCATACGTGGCAGAATCCCTAATACTTGCAAATAAAAATGTGTCAAGGAAGAGAGGACGTCCGTCAAGTAATCCGGAAAGTCCTGTACCTTCAACAAAAGCACGGTCTGAAATCAGGCCTATACCAGAAGTTCGACTTGACAATGTGGGTCACTTACCCACAATAGATGAAAAAAGCTTTGCATCAAGATGCAAGTTTCCCAAATGCCAAGCCAGGACACACTTTGTGTGCCAAAAATGCAACGTGCACTTATGCATTACAAAGACTAGCAATTGTTTTTTGTTATATCACACTAAAAATAATTTGTAATTATATTAAAAATAGTAATAAATATTTTGATTTTTATATATTGTTAATTATTTTTACATGTGGAAATATTTTTTAATATTCCGCTGACTCATAGTGTACACTATAGTGTACAATTGATAACTCAAAAATGAAAAGTGGTAAGAAAATTCTGAAAACGTCAAAAATTTTTAAATAATTCATATTAATCATACAGCAAAATTCAGAATTTTATTCCAAAAATTAAAAATTCGTGAGTGAAAGGGTTAAGTATGTGTTTTAATTTGC